>LR990357.1:28457467-29725006 GCA_905147345.3 Mythimna impura | reverse complement strand
CTAAATAGAGAACTTATTGATAAAATAACAGACCACAGCAAACAGATAGAGAAGAATAGGATAGAAATGGAACGTCTGAGAGAAGTAATGGAAAGGAAAGATACAGAAACAGAAGCACACGTGACCTATGCAAGTGTAGCGGCCGGTCCTTCAAGGAGGTTACTTCCGGAGCATGCGGCTGTGCACTCGGTAGTAATCACATCTACCGATAAAACTGAGACAGGAGACCAAGTCATGGAAAAGATTAGGAAAGCAGTGAATGCCAAGGATGAGGGTTTCCAAATTGATAAAATACGTAAGGCAAGAGATCAAAAAATAATCCTCGGGTGCAAGACGAAGACCGAAGTAGATAGAGTTAAAAACAAGATTTGTAGAGATGGAATGAACCTTAGAGTAGAGGAGATAAAAAATAAAGACCCTCTAATTATTATTAAGAATGTCAACAAATACAACACCGAAGACGACATTTTAAAGGCGCTCCGTACTCAAAATAAAAACTTGTTGAAAAGTGTTAAAGAGGAAGATTACAGAGCAGCAATCAGGTACAAAAAGAAGGCACGGAATCCACATCAACAACACGTGGTGCTTAGTGTGTCCCCGCAAGTCTGGAACCTTCTGACAACGGCAACTTGTGTCCATATCGACATACAGAGGTTGAGGGCAGAGGATCAGTCGCCGCTGGTCCAATGCTCTCGATGTCTAGGTTATGGACACAGCAAGAAAACATGTAATGAAGAGGAGGACAGATGTGCCCACTGCGGAGGCCCGCACCTGCGAACGGAATGTGCTGATTACCTGGCAGCAGACGCACCAACATGCAGAAACTGCCAGAAAGCCAAAATGGACCACGTAGAGCATAACGCCTTCAGCCCTGATTGCCCTGTCCGAAGAAAGTGGGAAACCCTAGCAAGGTCCACTGTAGCCTATTGTTGAAATTGATACGGGCAACAATGATAACAGCGCAGCAACAGAACCAGAAGGATACCAGTATCGCGCAATACAGGCCAACCTGCAGAGGTGCAAACATGCAACAGACGAGTTAATGATGGAAGCGGTGAAGAGGAGAGTTGCGTTTGCATTGTTACAGGAACCGTATACCGGGGCCAGCAAGAAAATGAAGTCCTACCAAGGAGCTCGGATACTGCAATGTGAAGGGAATACGGACAAAACCATCAAGTCCGCTATTGCAGTATTCGACGACAACATTGACATAACCCAGTGCCCGACGCTGACAACAGAAAACATCACAGTAGCGCGATTGAGAACTGAGGCCTGGGAAATTATGGTCGTCTCGATATACTCGGAGGGGGACGGACAAATAGAACGGGATATAGCAAATATCCAAAAAACGATGCGGGAAGCCGGAAATAAGCACACGATACTGGGTGGGGACGTAAACGCCTGGAACATATGGTGGGGGAGTAGGGAAACGAATAGGAGAGGGGAGGAGTTGGCAGGAGCATTGGACGAATTGGGACTTCACATCCTAAACCGGGGGTCCCAGCCCACATACGATTACCAAAGAGGAGGCAGAAGATACACAAGCTGCGTGGACATAACGGTATGTACAGAAGATATGCTTGGGAAAATTGCAAACTGGAGGCTAGACGGAAACTTAACAGTGTCGGATCACAGAGCAATTCTGTTCGAGGTCAACCTGGAAAGATCTAAAGGAGTAGACATAAAAAGAACCACCAGAAAGTATAACACGAGGAAGGCAAACTGGTCAGAGTTTAGAAAATACATAACACAAACCTGGCAAAGGAATAATCTAAATTTAGAAGAAATAGCAAAAATAGAGACAGCAGAAGAACTAGAATGTAAAATAGTAGAATACACTAAAACCATAGAAGAAGCATGCGAAGAACATATTCCAAAAACTAAACACAAACAGAGAGTAGTGTTGCCTTGGTGGACAGAAGAACTGACAAAAAAGAAGAAAGAGCTCAAAACACTGAAAAGACGTATTGCAAATGCTGCCCAAATTCGTAGAGACATAGTCGTACAAGCATATCTTCAGGTGAAGGAAGAGTACCTGCAACTTGCAGAAAAGACCAGAACAACTGGCTGGAAAGAGTTCTGTGGAAAACAAGATAGGGAAAGTATGTGGGACGGGATATATAGGGTGATAGGACGCACAACGACCAGGCAGGAAGACATCCCCCTTGTCTGCAATGGCAGAGTCCTGGAAGGCGAAGAGTCAGCCAGGGCTCTGTCGGAGACCTTCTATCCTGAGGATGAGGCCCAGGCGGACAGTGTAGCCCATAAACTGGTGAGGGAAAAAGCAGAGAAAGTGAATGAGGCTGAAGAAGGTGAGTCATCTGACCCCCCATTCACCATGGAAGAACTAAAGTGGGCTGCAGACAGCTTCAACCCCAAAAAGGCTCCAGGACTGGACGGGCTTACGGCGGATATCTGCAGAGCGGCCATCAGCTGGGACCCAGACCTGTTCTTGGCGCTGCTTAACAAGTGCCTTAGTCTTTCCCTCTTTCCCACGGCATGGAAAGAAGCAGTGGTAGTGGTCTTGCGGAAACCCGGGAAAGATGATTACACCAAACCCAAATCTTACCGGCCTATTGGGCTGCTGCCGGTGTTAGGAAAGATTTGGGAGAAGATGTTGATACGGCGAGTCAGGTGGCATACCATTGAGCATATGAGCGTTAGGCAGTATGGCTTCACACCGCAGCGCAGCACCGAGGACTCCCTCTATGACCTTCTGAAACATATCCGAACAAAACTTAAAGAACGTAAGATAATAGTCATCGTATCGTTGGACATAGAGGGAGCCTTCGATAGCGCTTGGTGGCCTGCCATAAGATGTAGACTAGCAGAAACCAAGTGCCCCAAAAATATCCGCAGAGTTTTGGACAGTTACCTGTCGAATCGAAAAGTCCGGGTTAGGTATGCAGGAGCAGAATTTTTGAAAATGACCACTAAAGGGTGTGTCCAGGGATCCATCGGAGGACCTACATTTTGGAACATGGTGCTGGACCCGCTCCTGAAGGACTTGGAAGGGAGAGGTGATTACTGCCAAGCGTTTGCTGACGACGTTGTGTTGGTTTTCTCCGGCGAGACTGCACTTGAGGTTCAGAGACAGGCTAATGCGGCCCTTAGCCGTGTCCAGGAGTGGGGTGAAGTGAATAAGCTTAAATTCGCGCCTCAGAAAACAAAGACAATGGTTATTACTAACAGGCTTAAGCACGACACGCCGCTCCTGAGCATGGGGGGTGTTGACTTGGCCATGTCAAAGGAAATAAAAATACTTGGACTGACCATAGATAACAAGCTGACGTTTAACACACACGTGGCAAACGTTTGCCGTAAGGCAATAAACGTTTACAAGCAGCTGGCGAAGGCGGCCAAAGTAGAGTGGGGGATCTCGCCGGAGATAATCAGAACAATATACGTGGCAGTGGTAGAGCCTATAATAATGTATGCAGCAAGTGCCTGGGCCCCAGCGGTGGAGAAAATAGGGACGAGGAAATACCTAAATGAAGTTCAACGCGGGTTTGTACAAAAAATTATCAAATCGTATAGGACGACCTCACTAAACGCGGCATTACTGCTTTCAGGGATGCTTCCACTGGATCTTAGGATCAGAGAAGCAGCCTCGCTTTATGAAATAAAGAAAGGACACTCCCTGAGAATAGTTGGCGATAGGAGAGTGGAAAAACCGATACCTTACACACACACACTACATCCAGCGGCCCATAAGGCTATTGAATTTAAATTAGTGGTGGACGATGCAGAGTTGGCTCAGCAAGAGGAAGCTAACCTTAAAATTTATACAGATGGTAGCAAAATCAACGGTAAAGTTGGTGCGGCAATATCCTTATGGGATGGTGCCGCAGAAATTAAAAACAAAAAGCTCAAGCTGGAACAATTCTGCACCGTTTACCAAGCGGAGCTATTGGCGCTGGTGAAGGCTACCGAAATGGTTATGAGAAGATCCGGTGGAAGCTTCAATGTATATAGTGACTCTAGGTCAGCTCTTGAGGCGGTAACACGCGGTGTTTCCCTCCATCCCCTAGTTTTTGCAATAAGGCAAAATATCCTAAAAATATCAGAACAGGACAAAATAATTAGATTATTTTGGATTAAAGCACATGTGGGGCTGGAGGGAAATGAAAGAGCTGACGAATTGGCGAAAGAGGCAGCTGTTGGATTGAAGACCAAGCCGGATTATGATAGGTGCCCGGTATCCTTCATCAAGCGACAGATCCGTGAGGACACGCTGGAGGAATGGCAGCACAGGTACACGACAGGAACCACCGCGTCAACAACGAAAATGTTCTTTCCCGATGCCTTAAAAGCTTATAAATTAATTAATAAGTTGCCGCTTAATCCGCTACTGGTACAAGTGTTAACGGGGCACGGCGGATTCTCTGAGTACTTGAATAGGTTCAAGCGCAAGGAGAGTCCGGCGTGCCCCTGTGACACAGGCAAAGACGAAAATGTAGAGCATTTGTTAGTAGAGTGCCCAATTTACGCAAATCAAAGGCTTAACCTAGAAATGAAGATAAATAAAAACCTAAACAAAGAAAACTTGTCAGAAATTATAGCCAGCAAAGATCTAAGAGGTGATTTTATAGAGTTTTGCGAAGAAATTGCCAAAAAAGTCATTGCACGAAATAAAACGTAGCACATATAGGTGTAACAAATTATATAATGTAATATATAATAAAAGTTAACCAAATCTGTAACGATAGAAAAAAAAAAAAAAAAAAAAAAAAAAAAAAAAAAAAAAAAAAAAAAAAAAAAAAAAAAAAAAAAAAAAAAAAAAAAAAAAAAAAAAATACAACGCAGGAGGCATTACACTAAAACAAGAAAGAAAGCACAAATTATATATTAAGAAAGAGCATACATGTAACATAGAGCAATAACGACAAGAAGGCAATAAGAATTATTAGTACAGTAAGATACGTAGTATGTAGAGATAGTTAAGGAATAGAATATAAATAAAATAGAGCATAAGCACTGGTCTCTCTAATAAAGCCAAGACAAATTGAAGGCAGTAGAGATAACAAGTAGTATGTAGAAATAGTTTAAGGACAGGGCCCTTTAATAATCTGTAATATAAATGAAATAAGATAGAGCATCAGCACTGGTCTCCCCATGCCAGTGGTTATATAGGACGAGCAGGAGTGGTTTTTAGCCGGTAAGAGTCCGGCACTGCCGCGACTGTCCTATTAGTGGGACAGTCGCGGCGTCCATGAGGATTTTCCACCCTGCTACTAACAAAAAAAAAAAAAAAAAAAAAAAAAAAAAACCTAACCTAACCTAACCTAACCTAACCTAACCTAACCGAGTTCCCCCCCAGCTCTCGTTGTGGTCGGATCGTTTTGTGTGCGCTCCGTGTTCAAAAAATCGTTCGAACGGGTTATTTCGCGCAAAACACAAAGTGTTATACATCAAAAGTTGCCCGTTCGCGAGTTCTATTCGTTCGTGAAAAAAGTGCTGAAATCGGACCATTTTGTGCAACACCAGGCTCAAAAAACGGATCTTAACCTCTAAATTGGGCATTCCTGACGCAACGCCGCCCGATTTTCAGCGGTAACCCACATTTTTCAAACTGCAGTTTGTAGCGCACCAGGGGCAGCTACAATCAGGTGAAGTCCCACATTTTTCCGGGCAAAACTCGCTGAGCCACAAAGGAAAATCCTAAAACCACGTGGCCACGTGCTCCCGGTTCCTGACACCTGGGAATTTTCCACCTGCTGAGCTGCGTGTGCAACACCGAGACCAGCATCCCGACACCTCGATCGTCGAAAACGGAGCACCCCCTGGGAAAATAGAGGACTTTAAAGGTACTATGAATTTTGAACCCATCCAGAGCTGAAACAAGATCGATGACGTCACCTTTTCGGAATTTCAAAAAATTGTTCACCCTCTGTAAAATACGGGTGCAAAATTCCAGAATTTTTTGACAAGTAGTTTTTGAGCTATCAATAAACTAGGTAATAAGGTGAAACCAGTGACGTCACGCAGAACCAAAAATACCTGCGACAACCTGCTCCCGGCAGTATCCGGAGGAAAAACACCTCCAAAGAAGAAAACTCTTCAGGACCAACCCCCTAGGACGCGAAGTTTCTGCACTAGGAGCTATTTGCAGAAAGTTGTCAGCCACCCCCAACTTTGGCAGGCTCCCAAGGGTGGTGCAGGCATTGAAGGACCCCCGGACTGATGGGACAGCAAGGACCGGTTCATCCCCTGCGGAACAAAATTTTTTAACTGTATGTAGGATTAAGATTAGATTTAATATAGAATTTAAGTTAGAACAAGTGTCTTGGACGGCATTACCGGATAAGTTTGTACACCCCCTGGAGCCTCAGGGGAGCGAGATATCGAAAAACTAACACCAAATCGGTTCTCTCTGTGAGAAACGATCATAAGGTCGACTTCCATGTAGGTACCCCCAAAAACTACCCCCGAAGAGTTTTTTCGGGAAAACAAGTAAAATTTTGGGTTTCTGGATTTCCATGGGAGAAATTAAGGGGCTTGTCAATAAATTTGGACCGCGACTTACACCCTAATATTTTTTCCCGTTTCGATATCTCGTTCCTAAGGTCGAAACAATACAAACGTAGTTGACAAAAAACTACCCCTAAGTTTGAGGGCAAATAAGTAGTTGACCAAGTGACCCACCCTCGTGGGATCCACGGGACCGAGCGGCCCTATTAAAATACTGCAATCTAAGACATGTTCCGGTGAAACCGGAAAATAAGGGAAGGTTTGACCTGCTCTTAAAAATACCCCTCTGAGCCGTTTGACGGCAAAGATATAAAGTTGTTTAGGTATTTTTGCCAAAAAATTTATCAAAAAATACCCCGTAGCTCGTAAACCGTGCGTCCTAGCCCAAAAATAACAAAATTTTTCCACCCCCCTCCCTAACCTACCCCCCTGCTCCGCACACCCCAACCCTTAAACTCCCCATCCCCCTGCACCCAACCCCTAGGTTCCCAACCCCCTACCCCTAAAAACCAGCTTTCGTTTTCTGGACTTAGAAAAAATTTTGAGTAAAAATTTATATTACTTGACTAAGAAATATTTTGGCTTATATTTAAATTGTATAGGGTTACATATATAGAAGGGGTATTTTAAGGGCCCTTTAGGGGTTGCAACCCCTAAATTAATCTTTGTTATATCTCGCGAACGGAAAGAGCTAGAGCTGCGGGGTTTTTTGTATATGATAAGAAATAACCTAGAGAAAATTTTAGATAGAGTCTAGAGACTCTACATAGAGCCAAGACTAATTTATATAATTTTGTAAACTTCCACCTGAAAATAGTTATAAGTAGACTAAATATACTACACGGCACACAGTGACCATGGTAGAGTTGACTCTACCCAAGACTGACTAATTATAAGTCTACTTTCGTTAATACATTGAAGTAACATTGTTATTATTAGCTTTAGGACTTAGATCAAAGTAGTTAAGTGACTCTACATAGAGAAATAATTTTTGTTTTTATTTTGTTTTTCTTTTATTTGTGTGTTCGAGTACAGACTAGAGTCAGAGACTCATCATATACAATAACATTTATTTTACCTGTGCAATCTTTTAGCGGGTAAAACAAAAAGGCAACTATTTACAACTTATACAAAATTATCTGCCCTATCCGCACCAAATTCCCAAAATGTTTGGGCACCGCACGCCTGTTAAAAAGCCGGAGAGCAATAGGTCACCCCCAAAGGAGGCCGTCCGCAAAAGCATAGACAGGTGGGAGGCCGCCATGCCAAGTGAAGAGCTGACTGCAAAAGCAGGTAACCAAGCAGCAAAGTCCAGCTTGACAATGCAGGCAGGCCCTGCAGCAACAACAAAGGCTGCTGCAAAACCTGCGCCAACCGCAACAGGAACTGCCCTCACACAGGGAAACTCCACCGCCGAGCGCAGGGTGTCAGTGGGACACGAGGAGTCTCCCACAAAACGCTACGCCAGTAGAGCAGCGGAAGCGGCAGCCTGCTTGAATAAGGCGAAAGCCCACTTAAGAAATTCCAGAAACCTTAAGACGGAAATAAAAGAAGGTGTCGAGAAGGCACTAGCACGGCTCTCCGAACTGGTTAAGGAAGCCGAGGCGGAGCTCAAGATAAAGGGAAGTACAACGGGGGGGGAGCGGGTGTTGGTGAAAACTGGAGCATGTGTTGCTCCACCTCTTGACTCCGCCCCCTCTCCCTTTTCTACCTCCGGCGAAAGCCTACTTATGGAACGTCTAGTGGAACACACCAACTTGATAAGGGAAAGCGGCAGAAAAATGGAGGAGCTGAAGGCTACGATCGAAAGGCACGCCGAAAAAATTGAAAAGGCAGAAGCGCCTACCTACGCCGGGGTGACCGTGACCCGGATTGACGGGGCGCTGCAAAAGCGTACACTACACTCTGTCGCGGTCACCTCGACCGTGGAGACGGAAACAGGAGAGGAGGTGCTTGAAAGAGTTAGAAAGGCCATAGACGCTAAGGAGGGATGGGTAAAGGTGGAGAGGGTAAGAAAAGCTAAAAATAGGAAGGTAATAATGGGCTTTGGGTCCAAAGAGGAACGAGATAAGGTGAAGGACCGAATAGGTAAAGAAGGAGGCAGCCTCACCATCGAGGACGTGGAGAACAAGGACCCACTGGTCAGGCTTGGAGATGTCCTGTCAGTAAATACTGATGGGGACATCCTCAAGGCTCTCCGGAACCAGAACGGGGCTGTTTTCCACGGCCTCGGTGAGGGGGAGGATAGGATAGCAGTAAAATATAGAAGAAGAGCCAGAAACCCTCACACCAGCCATGTAATTATAAGCGTGTCGCCCAGTGTCTGGAGGCGGGTAACGGAGAGGGGCTATGTTTACATAGATCTCCAACGGGTCAGAGTAGAGGACCAGACTCCACTAGTCCAGTGCACGCGCTGCCTGGGGTACGGCCACGGCAGAAAGTACTGCCAAGAGACTGCAGACGCCTGCAGCCACTGTGGAGGTCCCCATCTGAGAACGGAGTGCGTGGACTGGCTAGCTGGGGAGCCGCCCGCCTGCAGAAACTGCAAAAAGGCGAAACTGGCGCAGATAGAGCATAACGCCTTCAGCTCTGGGTGCCCTGTGCGCCGCCGGTGGGATGAATTGGCCCGGTCGACCGTCGCATACTGTTAACGCCAACGTTGCCACCACCACATATAGCTATATGCAAGCGAACCTCCAACGGAAAAGGCTTGCAACAATTGAGCTGCTGCTCGAGGCACAAAAACAGGGGGTAGCCGTAGCCTTGCTGCAAGAGCCATACGTAGGGGGAAGCAGAACAATGAAGAGCCATAAGGGGGTAAGGATCTTTCAGAACACTGAAAATGGACAAGGGACCGTTAAGGCTGCAATCGCTGTCTTTGATAGCAACCTCAATATAAAGCAGTACCCAAAGCTCACCACAAATAACATCGTTGTGGTGGGTATCCAGACTAGTGCCTGGGAGATCACCCTGGCGTCCATATACTTCGAGCCGGACAAACCAGTGGAGCCCCATTTAGACCACCTCAAAGAAATAGTGGCCAAAAATGGCACTAAGCCCATAATCGTTGGAGGTGACGCAAACGCAAAAAGCACTTGGTGGGGCAGCCCAACGGTCGACCGCAGGGGAGAAGAGGTATGCGGGACTCTCGGGGAGCTCGGGCTGCACATACTAAACGAAGGAGATATCCCGACCTTCGACACAGTTAGGGGAGGACAACGCTACAGCAGCTATGTCGACATAACAGCCTGTTCGGCAAATATCCTTGACAAGGTAGCAGACTGGAAAGTCGTCGAGGACCTAAGCAGCTCCGACCACAACGGCATAGTCTTCAAAATTTTACAGACTAGATCAAAAGGGCTAAAGGTAGAAAGAACCACCAGAATATTTAATACAAAAAAGGCCAACTGGCCTGAGTTTCATGCGAAACTCACCCAGCTGAGCCAAGAACACAAAATCACAAAGGAAGAAATAGAAAAAACAATTAATATAGAGCAGCTAGATAAAATAGTAAATAATTACACCAATATTGTTACAAAAGCATGCAAAGCATCCATGCCAATTAAAAAACAAGTAGAAAAACTTACCTTGCCGTGGTGGTCGGAGAGGCTAGAAAATCTGAAAAAAGCTGTAGCTACCCAAAAGAGGAGAATCAGGTGTGCTGCTCCAGTCCGTAGATCCATGGTTGTTGAAAGGTACCTGCAACAGAAAAAAGAGTATGAGTCAGAGGCAGCCCGAGCCCAAACAGAGAGCTGGAAGGAGTTCTGCTGCAAGCAGGATAGGGAAGGGGTATGGGAGGGGATTTATCGAGTTATAGGAAGGACAGCGAGTAGGGTGGAGGACCCGCCGCTGGTGAGAGATGGTAAAGTGCTGGATGCGGAAGGGTCCGCTCGATACATAGCGGAGACCCTGTATCCAGAGGACCACCCAGCTGCAGATGACCCTCACCACAGCCATGTCAGAATTGAGGCGGAAAAAGTGAATGAAGGTAAAAATGGTGAGTCATACGACCCTCCATTCACTATAGCCGAATTGAAGGCGTCGAGCGAGTCCTTCAACCCAAAGAAGGCTCCGGGAATGGATGGTCTCACGGCCGATATTTGTAACCGTGCTATCAGCAAAGACCCCGAAATTTTCCTAGCAATCCTCAACAGGTGCCTCGCTTATAACCACTTCCCCAAAATATGGAAAGAGGCAACAGTGGTTATACTACGGAAGCCAGGAAAAATAGATTACACAACACCAAAGGCGTACCGTCCAATCGGCCTGTTGCCGGTACTCGGAAAAATCTACGAGAAGATGTTGGTGGCCCGACTCAGGTTCTACATAGCACCGAGGATGAGTACTCGCCAGTACGGATTCATGCCACAAAGGAGTACCGAAGACTCCCTCTATACCCTCATGCAAAGAATACTCAACAAGCTAAAACTAAAGAAAATAATAACATTAATATCTCTGGACATAGAGGGAGCCTTCGACAATGCCTGGTGGCCAGCTATAAGGGTCCGACTGGCTGAGGAAAGGTGTCCGGTCAACCTGAGAAGGGTCATCGACAGCTACCTTCGTGACAGGAAAGTACGAGTAAGATACGCCGGCGCTGAGCATCAGAGAAGCACGGAGAAGGGTTGTGTGCAAGGCTCAATTGGAGGCCCCATTCTCTGGAACCTCATACTGGATCCCCTCCTGAAAGACCTCGAGAGAATAGGAGTCTACGTGCAAGCTTTCGCTGACGACGTGATCCTAGTTTTCGATGGTGACACGGCATTGGAAATAGAGAGGCAGGCGAATGCCGCCCTCGAACGTGTTCGGGCTTGGGGCGTGGAAAATAAGCTAAACTTCGCACCACACAAGACCAATGCGATGGTTATTACGAAAAGGTTAAAATACGACACCCCACGCCTGAGCATGGGCGGGGTCGACATCGCTATGTCCAGGAAAATTAAAATACTAGGTGTCACCATCGATGACAGGCTCACATTTAACGAGCACGTTTTAGATGTATGCCGCAAGGCCATCGCAGTTCACAAACAGCTGAGCAGGGCTGCAAAAGTAAACTGGGGCCTGAATCCAGAGGTAGTTAAAATTATATATGTGGCTACGGTGGAACCAATAGTCCTGTACGCTGCCGGCGCATGGGCGGAAGCCGCTAACAAACTGGGAATGATCAAACAGCTAGGCGTCGTGCAGCGGGGAATAGCGCAGAAAATGTGCAAGGCGTACCGAACCGTCTCACTGAACTCGGTGCTCCTACTAGCCGGGATACTCCCCCTGGATCTTAGGATCCACGAGGTGGCATCACTGTATAGAGCCAAGAAAGGGGTACCACAAGCCATACTGGGGGACAGAGAGGTGGAACGGATGACTTCTGCACTGAAATCCCCGCATCCTGCGGAGCGAAGCGATCTGAAGATCGTCGGCCTGGTGAGCCGGGAGGAACTCGACGCCAATTCTGACCAACAGGTGAAAATATACACTGACGGTAGTAAGATTGGGGGGCGTGTCGGAGCGGCGCTGTCCATATGGAACCGAGAGGCCGAAACGCGCGCCCTGAAGTTGGCACTACCAGAATACTGTACGGTTTACCAGGCTGAGCTACTTGCGATATGTCGCGCAACGCGGGAAATTAGAAACAGCACGGCGTCTACCTTCGGGGTCTTCAGCGACTCCATGGCGGCTCTCTTGACCGTGAAAAACCCCAGTTGCCTTCATCCCCTGGCGGTGGAGGCCAGAGAGAATATAACAGCTGCGTCTCTCCAGAACAAGGTAGTATCCTTGTTCTGGATAAAGGCCCACGCGGGGTTTGAGGGCAACGAAAGAGCGGATCAGCTGGCAAAAGAGGCCGCCATGAACCTAAAGAAAAGACCGGACTATGATCTGTGTCCGATTTCATTCGTCAAGCGCCACATACGTATGGCGACGCTCGACGAATGGAATCGGAGATACAAGTCCGGACAAACCGCCAACATTACCAAGATCTTTTTCCCAGATGCAGTGGCAGCGTATAAAACAATAAGGAAGATGGAATTAACCAACATCAGGACGCAAATTATGACGGGGCACGGTGGATTCTCCGAGTACCTGAATCGCTTCAGGTGCAAGGAGAGTCCATCGTGCATCTGCGATCCAAACAAAGACGAAACCGTGCCACACCTGCTTCTGGAATGCCCTGTACATTCTGTGGACAGATATGAACTGGAACAGGGTCTAGAAATAAAATTGAACATAGAGATTGTGGGGGAAGTGATGCGAGGAAAAGATAGGGAGAAATTTCTAGACTACTGCACTAAGATTGCACAGACGGTAATAGACAGAAATAAAACAGCCTAAGCAATTATGCTGGTAGTATATTTTAGTAATATATATATTGAGCATAGAAAGAAGTATAAAATGTCATTAGAGTAAGTACTAGTATAAGTAGAAATAGAAATAAAAATATATTGTTAACATAAGAAAATGAAGAAAAATTGGATAGATTAAGAAAATATTCAAAAGAAATAAAAGACCAAAATGGACCGTTATTTCCCCCCACATTGTAATAAAAAAGGAATAAAAATTAATAACAATAGATAGTCAGAATAGGTTTCGTAATGGGAATCCCACCCAGAAAAAAGAATGAAAGACGATGAATGAAGAAAGATATAGTATGCAGCATGAATGTGCGAGAAGAACAAAAGCGAGAACTGGTATGACAAAGAGGATTAGGCGTACATAGACTCCGATAACGTCGGAGGTAGAATGTATTATAAAAAAAAAAAAAAAAAAAAAAAAAAAAAAAAAAAAAAAAAAAAAAAAAAAACCTAACCTAACCTAACCTAACCTAACCTAACCTAACCTAACCTAACCTAACCTAACCTAACCTAACCTAACCTAACCTAACCTAACCTAACCTAACCTAACCTAACCTAACCAGTGTCCCCCCAACCCTCGTGGCGGTCGGATCGTTTTTGGTGACGCTCCGTACATAAAAAATCCAAAAACCGGTATAAAGTTGTCCGATTTTGACGAGTGAGGTGTCTTTGTGCTGGGCAAAGTGAAACCTACATGCCCCTGTGATTTTTCACACTCGGATTGCAGTGCACCAGTGTGAAAACCTGAAAAAACCTCATAAATTGAGGTTAAGTTTAGAAGCAAAATCTTCAATCACAAACGCTGCGGAATTAAGATCGACGACCTACCTTTTTTATTGGAAAAAAGGTAGGGGGTAGCTACCGTACACCGTCCGGACGACCCTGAAGCCTGAAAAACCCAAATCACTTAGAGTTATTCACGAAAAACGAAAACCACGTGGAGCTGAAAGCAGTGAAAACGCAGAGCCAGGCGACTGAAACTTTGCAGCTGTAATCTTCCTTTATACTCAAGACTGGTACTGCAAGTATTTTTATCGTACCTATTATATCCGATTTTTACAAGGACTTTGAAGTCTATAAAATTTGACCCTAATATCTTCGGATATAAGCCACTTTTTGAAAATCTTCAACTGCAGTTTTTGGCGCGCTTATTATTGGAACACAAATTGTGAATTTCAGATTTTTTAAGTTAACAGTTTTCAAAATATAATTAATTTTATAAATAATTCACTTTTCCAAAAAAAATTCTGTGTTACTATTTAGTTTTAGTATATTATGTTTTTTGTCCATATAGTACATGATTTTTCCGATTTTTTGCCATTTTTTCCAAAATTATATGTGTAGTGGATCCTGAGATATCGATTTTTTTTCTATTTTTAGGCATTTATTCCAAATCTAACAGGAAATAACAAATTTTGACTTCGGGACAGGGTCCAATACGTCTATTGTGACCCATTTAAGCCCAAACACAGGCTAATTATCTTCAAAACTGAGAATTTTGTTAAATTCCACCATTTTGGTTTTTTGGGTTCAAAATTTCAACTCGCTATATCTCAGGAACTACCGGGCCGATTGCACTCGGCTTTTCGCCTTAAGTTGAGACGTTTTATGGACTTTGGCCATAGTTAGGTTTCAGGAGGTTCTGACCTGAAAAGTTTTTCTTCGCTGAAACGGTTTTCAGGATATACTCGAAGTGACGCCGAGCTGTACATCCAAAACCCGAACTTTCTCCGACGAAGGGTTCCGAAATTACGGGCCTTTAAACCTGACTTTTGACAGTTCGGCGGCCATCTTGTTTGACTTCAGACCGCAATAACTCCTGAACCAGGAGTCGTAGGAGGTTGCGGATTTTGATTTTAGACACAGGGGTTCCTTGCCTTCCATATCCTGCATCTTTCAGGCAGTTTTGAGCCAATAAAATTACAGGGTCCTGAAAACGGTTTCAGTAGATAGGCGAGCTCAGGCCAGGATAGGAGAGTTCAAACTTGCTGGGTTTGCGACCATCTGGAACGGAGATATTACCTGCCAAAGTTTGACTTTGACAGTTGTGCCGCCATCTTGTTATAATACAAACACCTATATCTTCGCAACGGAGGGTCGCAGAGCAGTGGGGTTTTCTCTGTGAGAATCGTCTTAAACTTATCTTGCGAGTGGATTGGCTTTCAGGCGTTTTCAGGGGGGGAAAATTTTTCAGCCTGAAAAGTATACCACTGCATGGATCTTGTCGAGCGCAGTAAGACAAGCCTAAGCACGGGGGGTTTCGGTTCATTGGCTTCGGAGAAAACCAATTTTAACCATATTTTGGCTGCCATCTTGGATAAAAACCAAATTTTTTGAACTTTAATTGCTCCGGAACCCTTGGAGCTAGTTACCTCGTGTTTGGGTTTGTTAGAACGGGTTTGGTGGGATCTATGCAGTTATTATATTGGATCGACTCTACATAGAGCCATTTATGAGAAGTCAGCAAAAACAGGGTCTGTCTGTAAAAATTGACTTTTAGATCAACACAGGGCCCCTGACCGCTACCCATAATCAGGCTTCTTAGGGTAGAGCTCAAGTAGAGACAAATTTTTACAAATTTTGTTTGTAAAAACTATTTTAGCTATTAGTACTTGTGCGATTTTGTTTTATTTTTTATTATTATTATTATTTTGTGCGCACATCCTTTTCTTTTTTATTTTACACATTATTTTATCTTTACTTTACTGTCCCTATTGACGTATTTTATTACTTGACGCATACTCTCCAACATGTTCGGCCATAGAACTCCGCTTAAAGCAGCCGGAGCCAAAAAGTCACCGCCTAAACCTGGAGCAGTTGTTTCCTCAAATGTTAGACGCAGCATAGAGAACTGGGAAGCTCCAAACAGCAGCCCCGATCTCGCTGCAATTGAACTGACGTCGCAGGCCGGCCCTGCAAAAATAAAAACAAAACTTGCTTTTACGCAAGAGAGTGTGGCTGTGACACAAATAAGGAAGTCGGTCGACACACTCTCACCGCCAAACATTAAATATTCTGACCGAACTGCGGAAGCAAAGGCCTGCCTCGTCAAAGCAAAACTGCATCTAAACAGCTCCAGGAATACAAAGACAGAGATCAAGAACGGTATCTCTGAAGCTGCGGAACGGCTTTACCAGCTAGTAAAGGAAGTCGAATTGGAGCTAAAACTAGCTAAACAAAACATAACTAGGGAAAGGCCCGTGCATCTAGAGCCTCAATCAGTTGACAAAACTCCTCCCGATAACTCTGACACAGCTACAATTTTACAAAAAATTGAATACCAAACAAACCTCTTGGTGGAAAACCATAAAAAGATGGAGGATTTAAAGGACGCAATTGACCACCAAAGAAAGTTCCTTGAGCAGGGAGTTACCTACGCGAGTGTGGCCTCAGCCCAGGGTGTAAAAGTAATGCCAAGGCGAAACACTTTGCACTCGGTAGTGGTTACCTCCAAGGACGAAACGGAAACAGGTGATGAAGTGCTCGACAAAGTTAGGAAAGCGGTGAATGCAAAAGATGGGTGGATAAAAGTCGAAAGGGTGAGGAAAGCCAAGGATAGGAAAGTTATAATAGGCTTACAAACCGAAGAAGAAAGGGGAAAGATAAAAGACCGACTTCAGAAAGAAGGTGTTGACCTCACTGTCGAGGAAGTCAAAAACAAGGATCCGCTTCTGATCTTAAGGAACGTTTTGGTAGTTAACTCTAATGAAGACATCCTTAAGGCGTTACGAAATCAGAACCAGGGTGTTTTTGATGGCCTCGACACTGAGGAAGACAGGGTGGAGGTGAGATACCGAAGAAGAACAAGGAACCCACATATTGGCCATGTTATAATCGGTGTGTCACCCACCATCTGGCGACGAGCGGTGGACATTGGGACCGTCCACATTGATCTCCAGCGCATCAGGGTCGAAGATCAGACCCCGTTGGTCCAGTGTACCCGCTGCCTAGGCTTTGGACACGGTAAGCGGTTCTGCAAAGAGCCTGCAGACCTATGTGGCCACTGCGGCGGTCCCCACATGAGATCAGAGTGCCCGGACTGGCTTTCAGGCGTACCACCCGTTTGCCGAAATTGTACGAAGGCAAAAGTCGAGCACGGTACACAGCACAACGCTTTTAGCCATGACTGTCCACTGCGTAGGAAATGGGATGATATAGCTAGATCCACCGTTGCTTACTGCTAAGAGCACCTCCAAGGCAAATACTCCCTACGGAGCAATACAGGCAAACCTCCAACGCAAGAAGCTAGCAACCAATGAGCTTCTCACAGAAGCCACGGAACGTGGGATAGCACTGGCACTTCTTCAGGAACCGTATGTGGGTGGAGCGAAAGTAATGAGGAGTCACAGGGGCGTTAGGATCTTCCAAAACACTGGTACAGGAGATGGGACTGTTAAGGCAGCAATAGCTGTCTTTAAAAGTGACTTCATAGTCAAGCAGTACCCAAAACTCACCACAAACAACTTCGTTGTGGTGGGGATCCAGACCAGTGCTTGGGAGATCACGCTTGTCTCCTTTTACTTTGAGCCAGACCAGCCAATTGAGCACTATTTAGAACACCTCAAACAAATAGAGCGCGCAGTCGATTCCAAAAAACTGATTGTTGGAGGTGACGCAAACGCCAAAAGCATGTGGTGGGGTAGTCCAACGGCTGACCTTAGGGGGGAGGAGGTGGTAGGAACTCTCGGTGAGCTAAATCTGAACATACTTAACAGAGGGGAAATTCCGACCTTCGACACTATCCGGGGAGGAAAGCGATACAGTAGTCACGTAGATATCACCGCCTGCTCCAATGATATCTTGGACATGATAGACGACTGGAGGGTCGACGAAGAACTCACGAGTTCGGATCACAACGGCATCACGTTCAAAATCTTCTTACAAAAATCAAAGGGCGTCAAAGTTGAACGAACTACCCGTAAATACAACACTAGAAAAGCGAACTGGTCCGATTTTCATGAGAAACTTGGCCAGTTGAAAATAACCTATAAATTCACTAAAACAGAAATAGAAAAAATTCATAACATAGAGCAAATAGATATAGCAACAGAAAACCTCTACAAAGCAATAGATGAAGCATGTAAACAAACTATACCAACTATAAAAACTAAAGAAGAACTTACCTTGCCGTGGTGGTCCGAGAGACTCGTTGAGATGAAGAAGACCGTCGTCACCATGAAGCGTAGGATCCGCTGCGCCGCCCCAATCCGGAAGTCGAGGGTCATAGAAGAGTACCTGAAAAAGAAAAAAGAGTATGTGTTAGAAGTGGCCAAAGCCCAAACCGAGAGTTGGAAGGAATTCTGTGGGAGACAGGATAGGGAGGGGATCTGGGAGGGAATATATAGGGTAATAGGTAGGACGCAGCGTAGAGAGGAGGACCTGCCTTTGGAAGAGAATGGTGATGTGCTGGATGCAAAAGGTTCCGTGAAACTGCTAGCGGAAACATTTTATCCGGAAGACCTTACAGAATGCGACAACGCACATCACCGATCCATTCGAGTTAAGGCCGAAATCGTAAATTCTGGCGAGCAAAATGACCCTTGTGACCCACCCTTTACGATGGCTGAGTTGAAAAATTCGATGGAGTCTTTCAATCCGAAGAAAGCACCAGGATCAGACGGCTTTACCGCAGACATTTGTCGTCACGCCGTGGGTAATGATCCGGAATTGTTTTTAAGGTTCCTTAACAAGTGCCTAGAATGTCACTGCTTCCCCACTGCCTGGAAGGAGGCAACCGTCGTGATTCTTAAAAAGCCTGGAAAAGCGAACTATACCAGCCCCAAATCATATAGGCCGATTGGGCTGTTGCCTATATTGGGGAAAATCTTGGAAAAGATGCTGGTGGCCCGCCTAAAGTTTCACCTTCTGCCGAACATGAGTACCTGTCAGTACGGGTTCATGCCACAGAAAAGCACGGAGGATGCCCTCTACAATCTCATGCAGCATGTCCACAGGAAGCTCGGCCAAAAACGGATAGTGACACTCGTTTCTTTGGACATAGAGGGGGCATTCGATAGCGCGTGGTGGCCTGCAATAAGGATTCGACTGGCGGAAGAAAAGTGTCCTATTGATCTTAGGCGGGTCATCGACAGTTACCTCAGAGACCGCAAAGTCTCAATCAGGTACGGTGGGGAGGTGTATAAAAAGGCAACCAATAAAGGCTGTGTACAGGGCTCGATTGGGGGCCCAATTTTTTGGAACCTGGTCCTAGACCCCCTCATAAAAGCAGCAGAGGCTAGGGGAACGTACATCCAGGCGTTTGCGGATGACATCGTCCTGGTCTTCGACGGGGAGACTGCGCTGGAGATAGAAGCATGTGCCAATGCCGCTCTCAATCATGTTCTGGCGTGGGGTGTCGAGAACAAACTTAAATTTGCACCACATAAGACAGTTGCCATGGTAATAACCAAAAAATTGAAATACGACACACCACGCCTGAGCATGGGGGGGATCGACATTAAAATGTCGAATGAAGTAAAGCTTCTGGGTGTAACGATTGACGAAAAACTAACCTTCAAAAAACACGTCTCACTCGCTTGTGGAAAGGCAATCGCGATCTACAAGCAGCTGTGTAGAGCTGCAAAGGTTAGTTGGGGGTTACACCCAGAAGTGATACGGACGATGTATGTGGCGGTAATAGAGCCCATAATACTTTACGCTGCAAGCGTTTGGGCGCCGGCAGCTGAAAAGTTGGGCATCAGAAGACAACTTGGGGCCGTTCAGCGTGGAGTCGCTCAAAAGATGTGCAAGGCATATCGCA
Organism: Mythimna impura; assembly: GCA_905147345.3. Taxonomy (NCBI): domain Eukaryota; kingdom Metazoa; phylum Arthropoda; class Insecta; order Lepidoptera; family Noctuidae; genus Mythimna; species Mythimna impura. The sequence goes on along the minus strand of LR990357.1, from coordinate 29,705,428 downwards.
CGGTCTCCCTGAACTCGGCACTTGTGCTGTCTGGATTACTCCCCCTCGACATTAGAGTTCGTGAGGCGGCATGTCTATATGAAGCCAAGAGGGGAGTGCCCCAGATATTACTGGGGGACAGGGAGGTCGAGCAAATGGCCGCTGCAACAGATGACCCTCATCCTGCAGCACGCGACATCCTTAAGTTCGACAGCCTGGTAAACCAAGAACAGCTAGACAGGTGCAGTTTTGACATCCGCATTTTTACGGACGGAAGCAAGATCGGAGGAGGGGTCGGCGCCTCACTGTCCATATGGAATGGTGAGACTGAGACCAAAGCCCTCAAACTTGCCCTATCAAATTACTGCACGGTTTACCAGGCTGAACTCCTGGCAATTGCAAGGGCAACAAAGGAAGTAACCAAGCTTAAAGCGTCTTCCTTTGGAATTTTCAGCGACTCAATGGCGGCTCTACAAACATTAGCAAATCCCGGTTCACGCCACCCTCTTGCTGTAGAAGCTAGGGATAACATTAGATCCGCATCCCGCCAGAACAAGGTTGTAACCTTGTTCTGGATTAAAGCTCACGTGGGGCTACAAGGGAATGAAAGAGCCGACCAATTAGCAAAGGAGGCCGCTGAAAATCCCAAAAGAAAACCAGATTACGACCAGTGTCCGGTCTCATACGTCAAGCGGAGCATACGTATGGCGACGCTTGACGAATGGAACCTTAGATACGTAACTGGTGACACGGCATCTGTTACGAAATTATTTTTCCCAGATGTCCGGACAGCCCATGGGATAATCCGAAAGATAGGAACAAGCAGCATAAACACGCAAATTATGACGGGGCATGGTGGATTCTCCGAGTACTTGAACCGTTTCAAGCTCAAGGGGAGTCCATCGTGTATCTGCGATCCAGATGTAAGTGAAACGGTCCCGCACATACTTTTCGACTGCCCTCAATTTGACAGGCACCGCTTCAACGCCGAGCATGCGTTAAGTACAAAAATAACACGCAATAATCTTAAGGATATTATAAGGAGTAAAAATAGAGAGATTTTCCTAGATTACAGCAAATATATTGCTCAAATAGTAATTGCAAGAAACAAAACTGCATAAGTAAATATGCTATCATAATATAGTATAGTATATTAAGTTTTAGCATAGCCATAAAAGTTGTTTAATAGATAAATGTAAGATAGGACTGAATAAATAATTATAAGTATTTAAATTAGAATAAGTCTAGAATAATTATAATTATGATTGTATCAAGGTCTTCCGTTTTTTGTAAAAGTTGCTGTTAGAATTTAAGCCTAGATTAAGCAAATAGTGAAATAAAATTGTCTTCCCGTTTCCCTTCTGTCCTATCCATTTGTATATGGAAATATTTATATGTATAACATACAAGAAAATAAAATTAGAAATATATAGTATATGTGTAAAATAAGATAAAATTGTAAAAGAAACTGTAGAATTTAAGGAAGCGAAAAATGTAAAATGTGAAAATAAAAAACAGTTTACCACTCCCTTAATAGTACCCAATAAATAAAAATGGAAATCTATTTAGTAAGATTAGAGAAATAGCTATAGTTGGGAATCCCACCCATAAAGGAACAAGAGATGATGAATGCAAGAAAGATACAGTATGAGGAATGAAAGTACGAGAGGCATACAAGCGAGAACTGGAATGAATGAAAATTAAAGTAGCTAGCATAGGCTCCGATACATGTCGGAGGTAGAAGTTTAAAAAAAAAAAAAAAAAAAAAAAAAAAAAAAAAAAAAAAAAAAAAAAAAAAAACCTAACCTAACCTAACCTAACCTAACCTAACCTAACCTAACCTAACCTAACCTAACCTAACCTAACCTAACCTAACCTAACCTAACCTAACCTAACCTAACCTAACCTAACCTAACCTAACCTAACCTAACCTAACCTAACCTAACCTAACCTAACCTAACCTAACCTAACCTAACCTAACCTAACCTAACGTTGGCTGACGGAGACAAAAAGTCAAAAGGTGCTGAAGTGCAGAGTGGAGGTTGACCTAATAGGTCGGAAAGTAAAGACGACATTCATCGTGTTACCTGGAGCAAAGGAGAATCGCACTCTTTTGGGTGTTCGCTTTCTACGGGACGCAGGCATGATTATCAACGTGCCGCAGTACACGTGGAATTTTATTGAAGAACCAGAAGTGCAATACGAGCTATATTCTGAAGAATTCGTGACCTTTGAAACCACCATCATGGGTGAAATGATGAATTTACCAAGCCCAGTAACTTCACTTGCTATAACGGACAGCGAGGATAGTAAAAGTATCACAACAATACCACCTACTCCACCTATGACACCTCCGCCAATGGAAATATCTGAACCTCCGCCAACACCAAAGAATCAGCAAGTCGATAATGTTGAATATAAGCTGGCACCGATAGACCTTTCCAGTACGCCTCCATCAAAGAAGAAACCGCGACTATTCGATGGCTATTCTCCCAGTTTCACGGATTTTATGCTACGAGACGCACAAATTAACCTTCACCGAGATGACATCCAACTATCCCCAGAAAGTGCCAGGCTCTTCGACGCCAACAGTTGGGAAATACGAATTGACTCGATCGACATCGAAACACATGTCACAAGTGCTCAGAAGGAGCAGTTGGACAGGCTTCTACAAGAAAACGGGCATGTTTTCAATGCCAAGCGAGAACCAACAAAGCTGATCGAGCACTGCATCAGAACCATAGATGATAAAGCAATCTCGGTCCCACCATACAGACTCTCACCGCCTCGCAAAGAAGCTCTGCAGCGTGAGATCAACGCTATGCTGGCAGATGGTATTATTGAACCCTCATCATCCCCATGGGCCGCGCCTGTAGTTTTGGTGCCAAAGCCCAACGGGAACATCCGGCTCTGCGTGGATTATCGTCGACTTAATGCAATAACGATACCCGACTCCTACCCAATACCTCGGATTGATGACCTCTTGCATGAAGCCAAACCAACCCCGAACATGTCACTATTAGATTTGAAAGCAGGTTATTGGCAAGTCGGAGTTCGCAAACAAGATCAAGAGAAGACCGCATTCATTACACCGTTTGGCATATTCAATTTCACTCGCATGCCGTTCGGTTTACGTAATGCTCCAGCTACGTTCCAGCGTTTGATTGATCGAATGCGACTGGGTCTGCCAGATGTGAAGCTCCTTGCATATTTAGATGACCTGGTAATACTGTCGCCGTCATTTCAAATACACCTCGAAGATCTGCAAAAAGTTTTCGATAGGCTTGCAGAATTTGGCCTAACAGTAAACCGAGAGAAATGTCGCTTTTGCTGTTCGTTGATTAAATACCTAGGTCACTATATTACGCCAAAAGGACTGCAAGTGGATCCTGAGAAAACAGCTGCAATCATGAAGCTCTCTACACCGAAAACCTTAAAACATCTAGTGAGCTTTCTACAAATGTGTTCCTGGTATCGACGATTTATCGAAAACTTTGCAAAGGTTGCGGAACCTCTCACTCGCTTAACTAAAAAGAACGCTAAGTGGGAATGGACAGAGAAACAGCAGAATGCGTACCACGAACTGAAGAACCGCTTGACTTCTGCCCCGATACTTAGACAAGCTGATGAAACGAAACCATATATAATAAAAAGTGACGCAAGTTCTTACGCGGTCGGAGCAGTATTGGTCCAGGGGGAGGGAGAAGACAAGCACCCTGTCGAGTTTGCCAGTCGTCTTTTGACTTCAGCCGAACGGAACTACTCTACCACAGAACGGGAGGCGCTTGCTGTCGTTTGGGCAGTAACAAAGTTCCGCGGTTACATTGAAGGACTGCCTGTAACCATAGTAACAGATCATCAAGCCTTGAAGTGGCTTATGTCGTTAAAAACGCCAACAGGAAGGCTTGCAAGATGGGCACTATTATTGCAAGCATTTGATTTAACAATCAAATACGCTCCTGGTAGGATAAATACTGTCGCTGACTGTCTTTCTAGACCCCCATGTGATGAAGAAACAATTCAAGCATGTGACGTTTGTATAGTGACCGTAGACATGCCATTACGTAATCCAGCTGAAATTAGAGAAGAACAGTTAAAGGACGAGAGAATAAGACTGATTGTGAAGGATTTGGAAGGAATAGACAACAATGAGAAGGCGGTATATTGGAGCAATAAGGGGTACCTACTAAACAATGGGATGCTTTATCGACACAGTCCCCATTCAGACTCGGACGAGGCACAATTAGTTGTACCAGAACACGAATGGGCCAACGTACTGGCGACATATCATGATGACCCTCTAGCAGGCCATTATGGTCAGGATAAGACTTATCGACGGATCAGTCAATGATATTATTGGACTGGAATGAGGAAATATATTGACAGCTTTACGAAGAATTATATAGAGTGTCAACGCTACAAATCAACGAACCAGAAACCAGCGGGACTCCTTCAAACTACCGTGATGAGCCAAAGATTTGAAGTCATATCTTTTGATTTGTTTGGACCATTGCCAGCATCACCTGATGGGAAAACATGGATCCTTATTGTGGAAGATGTGGCAACTCGTTGGGTGGAACTGTTTGCCCTACAACAGGCCACTGCAGAGACCTGTGCTATGACGCTTATCAATGAAGTGTTCCTTCGCTATGGACTTCCACGACGTATGATAAGCGATAATGGACCTCAATTCATTAGCTCCATCATGCATTCACACCCGTGTATCATCCGGAAACCAATCCAGTAGAAAGGAAGAACAGGGATTTGAAGCCCCAACTCGCTATTCTAGTCAAAGACAATCACAGAAACTGGCCAGAACATCTGCCTAGTATTCGGTTCGCAATGAACACAGCAACCAGTCTCTCGACAGGATTTACAGCGGCTTACTTGACTTTTGGCAGGGAACTTAGAACGCCAGATGATACATCTCATGACTTTCGAAAGATCCTGCAATCAGAGAATTTTATACCTGAAATCACACCAAAGTTAATGCAATTAGCTACTAATCTGCAAAAGGCTCGGGAAGTACACGAACAAGCTGAAGAGAGACGCAAGAAATATGTGGACCAACGCCGGCGAGAGAATCCGGGTTACAATCCTGGTGACCTGGTACTTGCCACATTGCATTCCCTCAGTAATGCCTCTAAAGGTGTGAGTAGCAAATTCGCACCGCGACGTGATGGACCATACAAAATTAAGAAACAACATGGCCCGTCGTCCTACGAACTTGCCGACCCCAAGAAACCTGATGTTTCGATTGGAGTGTATCATTCTTCCGCGTTGGTACCTTACGTTGGAAATTGTCCTGAGCTGCCAGACCCCGTCCAGCCTATCAGAAAGAGAGGGCGGCCACGAAAACAACAACCCGAGATTGTGGAGGACGTGGTACAAGGAAGGAAACGCGGCAGGCCCAAGACTAACTCTTCTGATCCTGGATCATCGTCGGGACGACTTCAGATCCAGAGGGGGAGCCTGTAACGACAACTCATTATACAGCGCGCACACGGCGGCCCTACTCCATAGCACCCGACGTCACCACGAGGGCGGAGCCTAGCTCCCCGCTACGCGCCGGCCGCTTTATAAGGCGATGCCGCGCGCATTCGTCCCTCATAATCGCCAGTAGCTACGAGTTCGCGAAGTAACATATACGTCCTCTAGTTCCCGCTGCGCTCCGTGTCGCGCGCGACTTATTCTTCTACCCGCGAACTACCGCACGGACCCGAATTTCAAATCGGGCCAACCGTTTGTGTTGTCGACGGTGCAGAACCTGGTTTTGTACCGGCGACAGCACGAAGGGAAGGCTTCCTCGCGCTCTCCTCGGGTGTCCAGACACCGAAGTGGTCGCGGAGGCTACAATTGATTGATTGAAAAATGAAGCCCATGGAGAAAATGAAGCCAGGCGCCCGCAGTCCCTCGGATCGTGGAGGCGCCGGCCGAAACAAAGAAGAGAGACCTGCGCTGAACCGGACGTCGTCTCTCCCGAACGTCCGCGACGCCCAACCAAGACCTGTTCCCGCAAACGTTCCTTCAGCTGCCCGAGGAACAAAGAACGTACACGCGGAAGAAAAAGAGGGTAGACTGCAAAAGTCGAGAAAATCTCCGACGGTCGGGAGCTCTCAGAGACCGGCGTGTGCTGCACAACCACCGGCACCCGACCCCACCCACCATCACAGGCAGGGGACGACTCGCACGGCGACATACGCGCATGTTACGGCCCCTGTGACGTCAATCGCCCCCAGCATGCCAACAGCGGTACCATCAGCGCCCGCTACGCGCCCCGTGGCGCCACCGTCTTCGAGAATGACGGCCACCTCCTCATTCACCACGGATCGCGCGTCACAACCGCCGCACCCTCTCGCTCCGGCTCCTCGCAACTCGTTGACGAGTAGAGCCGCAAATTCTCGCGACCCGAGACTGCGCACGGCGACCGTGCAGCCCGCGTCGCCCCCCGTTCCCGTCTCGCCCGCGCCGCCCCGCGCTTCGGCTTACGACTCGCCCGCCGTTTATTCGGCTGGCTCATCGCGTGCGGGTTCGAGTCTTTCCCTCGCGTCGGTGTGCAGTGAGGTGCGAAGAGACACGGCAGACACGGACACACCCATGTCCCCGACCCCGTCGATGGAGGAACTGGAGATGGTGACCAGGCCCCAGCGACGGCGTAGGAGCTCGGACGAGGCACCGGAAGGAGCGAAGCGCTACTGTGGAACGCGCTCGCCCCTTCAATACACGGAAAGGATTGGTGAGGTAAGTGGCCTACCCACTAATAATAAAAGTGTCGAAAGTGCTACCCCCCCGCCCGCCCCCGCCGATTCGAACTCGGCACCGGCAAAGGGCCCTAGAACCAAGAAGCCGCGCTACCCTCCGTTGGTAGTGGAGAGACTCCCAAACTGGGCGAGCCACTTTAGGGAGATAGCCGCCAAGCTGGGCCGCCCACCCAATGCCCGCCCTTATGGCTCCGGTGTCCGTTTCTCACCGGAGTCGGAGGAAGAATACCGGCTGGTCCAGCGGTACCTGACGGCGCTGGAGAGGGAGAGTGGCGTGAGTTGGTTCGCCTACTCCCTACCTGCGGAGAAGAACTTTAAGATCGCCATACGGGGGTTGCCAGCTGACACTGACCCTCAGGAGATACAGGAGGAGCTCCGCGTACTAGGATACGAGCCGGAGTACGTGCGCCACATTAGAGGGCGCCAAGGAAAACCCGGCTGCGTGTTCCACGCTGTGCTACGGCGCACGGAGGACGTGCGTCGTATTTACGACACCACCGTATTTATGAATATGCGTGGTGTCAGGATAGAGGCATGGCGTGGCAAACGTGGGCCCGCACAGTGCCATAGGTGCCAGAAATTCAGGCATTCGTCGCACCAATGCCACCGCCCGCTCGCCTGCGTTCGATGTGGAGAGGGGCACACCGCGAGAGACTGCCCGCGACCGCGAGAGGAGCCGGCCACCTGCGCAAACTGCGGTGGCTCGCATCCGGCGTGCCACGTCAGGTGCCCCGTCTTCCAACGGGAATTACGAAACAGGCGTGCGGGGACTGTCGCCATCACTTCATCCTCGACACGTCGGCAGCAACCTCAACCACCAGCAGAGGTCCAGGAGCATGAGAGGGACCAAGGCGTGTCGCTGATGGCGGCAGCAAACGGGCCCACCGTACGCGGAGGGGCCACATCCTCCCGGCGGAGGAAGAGGAACCGTGGGGGTAAGAAGGGCCAACCCAACCCCCCAGCGACCCAACAGGAGACAGACGTCCCGAAATCTGCCCCCCCCCCAGAGGGGGACGCAGGTCGTGATGGAAAGGAAAGGCGCTCAGACAGGCGCTGGCATCGCGCAAGCGAAACGCGCCCCCACATCCATCACCACCACCACCACCACCACCACCAACAGGGCCCCCAGGGGGGCCCCCATGAACGAAATCACGACCTGCGCTATCCAACTGCTGATGGACTTAATTAAGGCCATCAGACAGGGGCAGAGCCCGGAGCAGGTCATCCTTGACGGTCTGGCCAAATTACTCACCTTGTGCCATGGCTAGGCCGTTAAGGGTGCTCCACTGGAATGCCCGCGGCCTTCGGGACAAGGTCGCCCCACTCCGCCACCTCCTGAGGGAACAAGACATAGACGTGGCGCTGATAAGCGAGACGCACCTGGGACCTGAAGATAGGGCCAAGTTCCCAGGTTTCCTCGTTTACAGGAAGGACGAAAGGTCGGCTCATAACACCAGATACCGTGGTCTGGCAGTGCTGGTGAAAAGAAGAGTCGTCCATCAGGAGGCCCCCTCGCCGTCGCTACACTCACTGTACGTGCTGGGCGTTCAACTGCACGTTGCCGGCGAGGACATAAGAATCTACGCGTGCTACAAGCCGCCCTCAGTTCAGCTAGACCTAAGTGAGCTGAGGGCCACATTATCTACCAACGAGTCGCCAGCAATCCTCGCCGGCGACATGAACTGCAAGCATCCTGCATGGAACGCCCTGCACATGAACAACGAGGGGAGACGGCTCTTCGATGACGCGGAGGCCCATGGCTACACAGTGTCCGGCCCTGAGACGCCCACACACTACCCGGATAACCCGCTACACATGCCCGACGTGCTGGACATTGTGGTCCATGCTGGGCTACGCTGCCAGATCACGCAACAGGTCATTGACGACGAGCTACAGTCCGATCACCATCCTGTACTCGTCGTCCTCTCGGGGATGCCGACCCGACTGAAGCCACTAGCGCCACGTCGAACAACGGACTGGACTTTGTTCGCTGAAAAGCTTGCGACCACAACACCAACTCGGCCCATTGATACCGCCGCGGACGTCGACGCCCTAGCGAACGACGTCACTGCTTGCGTACAATGCGCCTTAGATGAAGCGACGATAGAGTCGCAGCCGCAGGGGAGAGGGCTACAGCCGCCCCTACCGCCCAGAATCCAGCGCTTGGTCGCCCAGAAGAGGCGCCTACGCAAGCAGTGGCAGCAACTGCGCTGCCCCACCATCAAACTGCAGCTCAACCGTCTTGCGGCGAAGGTAAAGGCCGAGTTGGAGGCCCTGTCCGCCGAGAGCTGGGAGGAACAAATTGACGCCGCTACTTGTGACTGGCAGGCGACACACAGACTGTGCCGCCAGCTCACGAACACCCCAGCTCCGGTGCGCCCCTTACAAGCAGCCGACGGGGCCCTCAGGTACGTAGCTGAGGACCGATCGGAAGTCTTTGCAGAGCACCTGGAGCGTCAGTTTAGCCCGAACCCGACTATTGAACACGACCACGTCGCAGCAGTCGAGCAACACCTTAGAGACTACTTCGCGTCGCCGATAGCCCCCGAAGAGGACCCCATATTCTTCTCGCCTGGCGCAGTTAGACGCGCCATCTTGCGCACGAAGCCTCGTAAGGCCCCCGGTGCTGACGGTATCACCAACACAGCGCTGCGCCACCTGCCGTACCGTACTGTTGCGGCCCTGGCGCGCCTGTTTACGGGGATACTGCGCACGGGGGTCTTCCCCACATCCTGGAAGGAAGGGCGCGTTATAATGCTGCCCAAGGCGGGGAAGAATCCACTGAAGCCGGAAAGCTATCGGCCTATAACATTGCTGCCCTCAATCTCTAAGGTGTTCGAGCAACTCCTGCTGCGACACCTCACCCCGCACATCTCTCCGCGGCCGGAACAATTCGGGTTTCGGGCGGAGCACAGTACGACGCTCCAGTTGTCGAGGGTACTGCACCTCCTGTCATCAGCGATGAACAAGAAGGAGTACGGAGTGGCAGTATTCCTCGACATGGAAAAAGCTTTCGATCGTGTGTGGCACGAGGGGCTAGTTTACAAACTCGCCACCTCACCCACGCCCCGTAGAATCGTTAAAGTGGTCCAAGCTTTCCTGTCTAACAGGTGTTTCAGAGTGGTGGTCGACGGGGCGCTCTCCGCCCCCAGACCCATCCGAGCGGGCGTACCGCAGGGCAGCTGCGTTTCGCCGGCGTGCTACTCACGTTACACCGACGACATCCCTACCACGGAAGACGCCACGCTCGCGCTGTATGCCGACGACGCCGCGTACATTACCACCTCTATGAACGCGAAGTACGCGGCGGTGAGGATGCAGCGCGCGCTCGACCTGATCCCAGAATGGCTCGCCAAATGGCGACTGTCGGTTAACGTGGGTAAAACGCAGGCACTGATCACAGGATCATCGCCCCTCCCACCACGTCTGAAACTCAGCGGAGCCGAAGTCGATTGGACGCCCCGGGCCAAGTACCTGGGTGTGACCATCGACCGGCGGCTCACCATGGGACCGCATGCAAGCAATGTCGTCGCGCAGGGTAGAGTCGTCCGCCACCGGCTCAAACCAGTGCTCTCGTCCCGCCTCCCGGCGCGCGTCAAACTGGGCATATACAAGGCGTATATTCGCCCAGTGCTGACGTACGCCGCTCCAGCATGGTTCGCCCTCACTAGTGAGTCGAGCCGAGAAAGACTCCGCGCGCAACAACATCTTGCGTTGCGTAGAGTCGTCGACGCTCCTCGCTATGTGAGGAACGACATCATTGAACGCGACCTCGGGATTGAGAGCCTGGATGAGTTTGTGCGCCGCCTCGCGAAGGGGATGTTCGCGCGTGCCGACGCCTCAGCTTGGCCTCACGTCAAGCACCTGGCGCCCTGGCATGCGCGCCCCCCTGACGCGAGACGACTCCCCCGCGACCTGATTGCGGGCAGCGAGTCCCCCCCCCCCCCCCGGACTGACGCCTGAGTAGGCCGTACCAGTCTACACGCGGCCTACTCAAACAACATGACTCTACATTTCACTCGCACCCCGACAAACGTCGTGTGCTAAGTTAATATAGGCACGACGCGAGTCGACCACACATTCGCCACTACACACGCGCTAGACTCACGCACCGAATGGATAGCGCAAGCTAACTATTCGGTGCACGTGCACTGAGCGATGTAACACAATACAATGCCGCTCACACACACACATAAAACGTCCCTGCGGTCTGAACCGTAACCGGCTCGCTCTGGAAGCGGGTTAGACGGGGGTCACATATCCTACTGTAGGTCCGTAACAAGTCGGCATACTCGTCGCAGGTCGTCTCCCGCCGGGCTTCCCCTAGGGGTCTCACCTGGCGGGGACTGACCGCCGGTATGTCGTGAAGAGTCGGCGCTGTGTGCAGCAGCGTCGTGACGTGCCTACAGTACACACATACAAGCATAAACACATAGAGCCATCTGCTCTACAACCGCCGAGCCTAGTTAGGCACCATGACGACGGGTCCGTTGTTACGGGCCCCGGCTGGACTCTGCGGTCAGAGGGCGAAGCCCTGACACCGCTTGCCACGCCCCCTGACGGGGACGTAGCGAAAGCCACGACGTTATTCGTCCCTCGGATTCGCTCTGTTGCCAGTACCAGTCGCGTCTTCAGCCCGCACGGACCGTTTTTATTTGGCTAACCCTTTGTGTTGACGTAGGTGCTGGTCTTGACTAGCACTTACGGGAGCACACAGGGGAGGCCACCCCGTTGCTACTCGGTGTGCTACACACACCGTAGCGGTCGCGGAGGCAACGTGCCTAAGTTTTATTCTTGTGTTTTTATTAATTTTAATTCTACATTTTATTTGGAACTCTTTAAAACTTTGTTGTTTTTAAATGTGATGTGAATTTTTAAACTGTGTGTTAACTGTGCGTCAAAATGCCGCCCAAAAAGCCTGGACCTCGGAGTTCGTTGGGAAACGACTCCGAGTCCCCTAACCCGGATCGACTAATACTGTCGCCATCTCCCGGCAGCAGCGCCAGCGCAATACTGCCACAGAAGGGCCTGTAAATGCCGAGGAGAAGGAGGCGCCCAGCGCGTCCCTGATGGCGGCAGCCAACGGGCCCTCAGTCAGAGGCCAAGAGGCCCCCTTCGGGAGGCGGAGGATGACCAAGAGGGGGGGGAAGAAGAAGGGGAAGAAGCCCCCACCCCCTCCCTTTCACACCGAAGCGGCGACCGCCCCGGCCCCCTCTGGGGCAGGGGCCCCCTCAAGAGCAGCACCTGCTGCTGCCGACAAGGGGAAGAAGGAGCAGCACACAGAGGCGAGCCGAGCCACCCCCAAAGCGGCCGCACACGCAAGTGCTGCCCCTATTCGGCAGCAGCAGCGAGGCAGAGGCCCTCCGAGTCAACTCATCTCGGAGGAGAGCACTGAGTTGCTGAGAGCCCGCCTCCCTCAGATCCTCCGCTACCTGATGGGGTTAGTCGGGAGGATGATGGGGTCGAGGGACCCAATAGGTGTGGTCCTCGGGGACCTGCCTCAACTAATTGAGATCTTGACCGGTCACCGATGGCCAGGTCTCTGAGGATCATCCACTGGAATGCCCGCGGCCTCAAGAGTAAGGTCGCCCCCTTCCGCCTCCTCCTCAAGGAACAGAAAATAGACGTGGCGCTGATAAGCGAAACTCTCCTGGGGCCTGCCGACATAGTCAGGTTCCCGGGATACTTTATCTACAGGCAGGATGAGAAGTCGGCAGTCGGCATTACCTACCGTGGTCTAGCGGTACTAGTGCGGCGTAGAGTCGTCCACCAACCCCTACCTCCGACGCCCCTCAACTCCCTCTACGCGCTGGGTGTTCAGGTCCATCTCGCCGGCGAGGATCTCAACATCTTCGCGGCCTACATCCCGCCCGCAGCCCAATTTGACGTGGCTGAACTGCGGGCCCTCATGTTGCAGTCTTCGCGGCCGACTCTCCTGGCCGGCGACCTTAACTGCAAACACCCAGCGTGGAATTCCAACCGTGCGAATTCCGGGGGAAATCGACTCTTCGCAGACGCACAGGCTCATGGGTACGTGGTGTCTGGTCCGGAAACTCCGACGCATTATCCGGACAACTACCAGCATGCGCTGGATGTGCTAGACATCACCGTGCACGTGGGCCTGAACTGCCAGATCACCCAGCAAGTCCTAGACGACGAGATGCTGTCGGACCACCAACCTGTCCTCGTCGTCCTAGCAGACATGCTGGGCACCCGACTCTCGCCCCCAGCGCCACGTCGCAAAACGGACTGGACAAAGTTCCAGGAAGTGATGGAGACCACCACGCCAGCTTGGCCTGTCGTCTCTTCCGCGGACGTTCACAGACTGGCGGAGGAAGTCACCGTTTGCATCCAACGCGCCCATGACGAGGCGACTACCACTATTTCGCAGCCGCAGGGGAAAGTATTCAGGCCCCTGCCGAAGCACCTGCAGGAGTTGGTCGCCGAGACTAGGCGCCTTCGCAAACGGTGGCAGCAATCAAGATGCCCTGTGCAGAAGGCACATTTAAACCACCACGCGGAGATAGTCAGAGCCAAGCTCCAAGCGTTCAACGCCGAGAGCTGGGACGATCACGTCGCGTCCACGGAGGAAGACTGGCCGGCAATCCATAGGCTTTGCCGGCAGCTAACGAAGACCCCAGCTCCGGTGCGTCCGCTCTTGCACAGCGACGGGGCCCCAAGATACTCCGCAGCAGACCGTGCGGAGATCTTTGCCGAGTGCCTGGAGCGTCAATTCCAGCCGAACCCGACTGTTGACCAAGACCATGTCGCAGCAGTCGAGAGGCACCTTGGAGAATACTTCGCCTCGCCGATAGCTCCCGAGGAAGACCCTATTTTCTTCTCGCCTAACGCAGTCAGACGCGCCATCCTGTCCACGAAGCTGAGGAAGGCCCCTGGGGCGGACGGCATCACCAACACAGCGCTGCGCCACCTGCCGTACCGTTCGGTAGCGGCACTGGCGCGCCTGTTTACGGGGGTGCTGCGCACGGGGGTTTTTCCTGGGTGCTGGAAGGAAGGGCGCGTCATAATGCTGCCGAAGGCGAATAAGGACGTGCTGAAGCCGGAGAGCTATCGGCCGATCACTCTGCTGCCCACTATGTCCAAGGTGTTTGAGAAACTCCTGCTGCGACACTTGACTCCTTACTTGACTCCACGTCCGGAACAGTTCGGGTTCCGCTCGGAACACAGCACGACGCTCCAGCTGTCGAGGGTACTGCACCTTCTCACCGCCTCGCTGAACAAGAAGGAGCGAGCGGTTGCAGTATTCCTCGACATGGAAAAGGCATTTGACCGGGTCTGGCACGATGGCCTGGTCTACAAAATCTCACTTACCAGCGCGCCCCGTCGCATTGTAAAGGTGGTCTCCTCCTTCCTAACGGATAGGACATTTAAGGTGGTGGTCGATGGCGCACGTCGCGGCCGGCGTACCGCAGGGTAGCTGCGTCTCGCCGGCCTGCTACTCATGTTACACCAACGACATCCCCACGACGCAGGAAACTACGCTCGCGCTGTACGCTGACGATGCTGCGTACATCAGCTCTTCGCTTAACGCGAAGCACGCAGCCATCAAAGTACAGCGCGTACTAGACCAGCTTCCCGACTGGCTGTCGAAGTGGAGGTTGTCGGTGAACGTGGGTAAGACCCAGGCGCTGCTCGTCGGGTCTGCTCGCCTCTCACTACCTCTCCAGTGCTCTCCTCTCGCCTCCCGCTGCGCACCAAGTTGGGCGTGTACAAGACGTACATCCGCCCAATTATCACGTATGCCGCCCCAGCTTGGCTCGCCCTCACCAGCGAGTCCAGCAAAACTCGCCTCCGAGCGCAACAAAACCTCTCGCTCCGGACCATTACGAACGCCCCCCCGCTGGTGAGGAACGACGTCATACAGCGGGACCTCGAGATAGAGAGCCTGGACCAATTTTGTGTCCGCCTCGCGTCCCACATGTTCTCGCGTGCCGACGCTTCTGCTTGGCAGCATGTCAAGCACATAGCGCCCTGGCACGCGCGTCCTCCTGACGCGATGCGCTTCCCGCGTGACCTCCTACCGGACGTATCCAACCCACCGGACTTGACGCCTGAGTGAGCCGCTTTCATCTACACGCGACTCACTCACACGAATTAGACTCCTCAACATCACACGCACCCGGTGCACGTTGTGTGATAAGTTAATATAGGCATGACGTGCACCAGCCCTCACACAATCACGACTCTACATACATATTACTCACGCAGCGGACGCGTAGCGCGGTTGCGCGTCTGCATGCCCACATGAGCGGTGTAATACACAAGTTCCAATACCGCTCATACTCTCACTACGTCCCCTGAGCCTGAAGCGTGACCGGCTCGATCTGGAAGCGTAACAGGCGGGGGTCTACATCCTCAGTAGGGAGCGCCCCCAAAGCCGGCATTCTCGTCGCTGGTCGTCTCTCGCTGGGCTTCCTCCGGGTAACCGGGGGTTCCACCCGGCGGGGTCTGACCGCCGAGATTTCGTGAAAAACGGCACTGCAGGAGCAGTGCCGAGGCGCTCCTACTGAACACAATGCAGTTACTCTTAGGCAAGCTGCGTATGCGCGCCTGCCTCGAGGTTGCCGCCTACAAGGCACCCCAACGCAGGTCCCGTATTTACGGGGCCCTACCCTGCCACCGCGGGACAAAGGCTCTGCCTATACCCCGCCGCCGCGCCCCCTTGCGGGGACGCAGCGACTTCCACGGATTCGTCCCTCAGAGTGTATTCACTGCGCTCTCAATCTGCTTCACCATCACTGGCTGGACAGCTCTGAGAACCAGTGCTCGCACATAATCCACTAGGCTCAGTGTGTATTTTATGTTCATTGTACTGAAAAATATAGTTCGGAAACCCATCCAAATGTTTTTACTTATCACAAATTGGTTTTTACGCTACTGGACTGAACTTGTTTTTTTTCTTTTTAGTTTTTATCTAAAGTATTTTTTACGCAGTCGGGTTTTTTTATTTTTTAAATTTTTTACTCGATTGTTTCAAAAAAGGGGAGAAACGAAGTTGCGAGTAACCTAACCTAACTCAACAAGTTAGCAGAAAAATAAATTTAATTTTTCCTATTGTATTTTTTTTTATATGGTCATGATATACCATTTTGGAATCCTTATGATGAGCTCTTGAATTTGATACCCATATTGCACTACCCAAAAAAATAATATTTTTTTTTACTCTAATGTATAGCGTCCCACAGTCGTTATGCTGATTTTTTTAACACGCTTTTAATTAGCTTCACTTGTAACTATGTATGTAAGAAAGGTCGCTAGATGGCGCTTTGAGGTAAACAAAGTTTTTGATTGTGCTCTCGTAAAAATATTCATAAAAATATTAAAAGTGCTCAAGAGACTGCAAATAGAACTTAAAAGTGAAAAAGAACACCAAAATAAACCGTAACAGTGTTATCAATGACTTTACGAAAGTCATTGATAACACTGTGTGTAAACTATAAAAAGTGATATAAAATTGATGAACAAATACTAGCGAATCAGTTCTAATAAACAGTGATACGAGATGTGAGAAGTCTCAAAACCAGTGTAAAAGAAAAGTAAAGTGAACTCGAAGTAAACAAACCTAATAATCATGCAAAATCTCTCAAAATCAAAACAAGATTCGTTTTTTATTTGAAATCAATTTATAATAACGCCATCTCGTGGCCAATTTGCAAACTGACATGTCACTGACCACACCAAATGATACCACATAATAAAAAGTGTTGCAATGTAAAAATATATTAATACTTACCATTTACATTACAAGTAGCGACATCTATTGTCTAAGAAATAAGAATATTAAAATCAACAGAACGTGATCTGCTTAATTGAACGACTCAATAACTTAACAGATAGCCAGTTGGCTGACACGACAGATTTTGATGCAAAGAGCTCTGGGTTCGAATCTCAGCACCATCATCATCATTTCAGCCGAAAGACGTCCACTGCTGGACATAGGCCTCCCCCAAGCGTCGCCACAACGAACGGTCCTGTGCGTCTCGCATCCATCGGACTCCCGCAATCGTTACCAAGTCATCGGTCCACCTTGTAGGAGGCCTTCCAACGCTACGTCTTCCGGTACGTGGTCGCCATTCCAGAACCTTTCGGCCCCAACGGCCATCTGTTCTGCGGGCAATGTGCCCTGCCCATTGCCACTTTAGTTTGGCGATTCTTCGTGCTATGTCGGCAACCTTGGTTCTCCTGCGGATATCCTCATTCCTGATTCGATCACGCAAGGAAACTCCGAGCATAGCCCTCTCCATTGCCCTTTGGGTGACTTTAAGCCTTCTAATGAGGCCCATTGTAAGCGACCACGTTTCGGAGCCATATGTCATCACTGGCAACACGCACTGGTCATAGACTTTCGTCTTGAGACACTGTGGTATATTGGACGAGAAGACACCGCGCAGCTTCCCGAACGCTGCCCAGCCGAGTCGGATTCGACGATTGATCTCTTTCTCGAAGTTAGACCTTCCCAACTGGACCGTCTGTCCCAGGTAAACGTATTCGTCTACAACTTCGAGTGTAAAGTCCCCGACCTTGATAGGAGTGGGTGCTACATGGCTGTTTACCATGACTTTGGTTTTGTCCATGTTCATTTTAAGTCCCACACAATCTCAGCACACGAAATTATTTTTGAAAGGTTATAATGAATTTTCTGGAGAATATTACGTTCCGTCGCACGCGTACCCGCTCGGAACCAGAAAACGATAGTAATATTTCTCAAAATGAAACCATCAACAGTATGCCTGACATGTCTGAGGACGAAGATTACTCACAACTCACAACATTAAAAAACAAAATCGAAAAACTTACATCTCAATTAAACAGTGCGCACAAGGAAATTGAATTGCTGTCCTTAGAGAATAGCAAATTGAAGACACAAAACGACGAACTAGGTAAAAAAAACGAACTCCTCAAAATAATTAACAGCCCCGCTAAACGAAGAGCTACCCCAAAGAAAACTATAAACAGACAAACAAATACGAAGGAGACCCAAACAGATAATTTAATAAATATATCCGAAACTATAAATAACGAGCCTATCATAAGTGGTGTAATCACCAACAAACGAGTGTCATCGCCATGCACGCAGTCTATTACTACGGAAAAACCGAAAATAAGTAACATACCACTACAAGAAAAAACATCAAATACTAAAGTAAACCAAAACGCCACACAAGAAGAACAAAAAAGTAAGAAAGTATTCCAAAATAAATCAGCCTACATAAAACGCCCTTGTACGGTGAACCCGCACATTCGTATAATTAAGTAGGTTATGCAACTGCAGCGTTTGCACACGCACGACCATTTAGTATTACAGTTACTAAGTAAAATAAATCAGTGATTTTTCTACACTCAACACGGGCGGTTTTATTATCATCCCCGGTTTCTATCATTTTACCATAAGTGTGCAGACTATCGTCGTACATTTTTTTTTGGTCCTTCGAGCCGGATCTGATAACACGCGTAGTAACAGTCCATCGGGTATATAATTCAAGGTGCGCGGGTGGTTCGGAGTCAGAACCCCAGACTTGATAATATTCGTTGAGCATTTCGCGTCAGTTCCGTAAAGTTCAATCACTCAGTTCCGTGAACACGTAGTGAATCGTTCGTAAAGACTTTGGTGGAACTCCGAGTGCCTTCATCTACATTTCTACTGCATCCAGGATCTGCAGATCGCTGTTGGTATCAACTCTTCGGTGACCAAGTAAGATTGTTCCTTTTATTTAATCGCCATGGCAGTATCAAGCGCTCGTCAGTCGGAAATATTAGAAGGGCTCAATAGGATAAAGGTCAATTTCGGTAAGGACCCATTATCGAGAAAAACTCCGGATTATATTCAAAAAAGAATAGAGTCGTTGGACAACCTCTGGGGAGAATTCGAACAAAATCACCTGAAACTTTCCGAGTTTCCAGACAAGGAACCACAATATTTCTCCGCAGATTTATATCAACAGGGTAAGATCCTCTACCAGACTACCCGTAACCTGCTTATTGCATTTGGCTCTGATGAGAAGGGAACTCAAGCTAACACGGAAGCCAATGAACTGTTGGCTCAACAAAGAACCAATTTTAGGGCCTTCAATAGGTTGGTGAAGAGCATCAACGTGAACGAAATAACGGAAAAATGGGAACTTGAAGACGAGCTTAGGGCTATACAAACCAAGTGGAACACTATCGACTCGTTGCATCTGCGTATCGATCATTTACTTCAGGGCAGTGACTTATTGTACGAAAACGAATTTAGTATGTTTGAGCGTAATTACAAGGACATCAAGTTTGCTTCATCATCTTCCTGCCCTTGTCCCATCTTATTTGGGGTCGGCACAACATGTTTTTTTCTTCCATTCTATCCTGTCAACCGTCATGCTATCACTAACTTCCTTTTCTTTCATATCACTGTTCACACAATCCATCCATCTTTTCTTTGGCCTCCCTCTCCCTCTCCACCCATCCACATGTATACTCATAACTCTTTTAGTAACATGCGTTTCATCTCTCCTATTTACATGACCATACCAAGACAAACGATTCCCTTTCAACTTTTCAGTCACTGGCGCCACTTTCAAACTTCCTCTAATATACTCATTTCTCACTTTATCCATTCTCGTCACACCACACATCCATCTCAACATTCTCATCTCCGCTACATGCAATCTTTTTTCATCCGTCTTTTTCACAGCCCAACATTCTGATCCATACAGTATGACAGGTCTTATCACGGACTTGTAGATTTTACCCTTCAACTTGGGGGGCATCCGTGGGTCACAAATTGTTCCAGTGACCTGTCGCCATTTCATCCATCCTGAATTGATCCGATTTGATACGTCTCGGTCTACCTCGCCATCTCCTTGGATAAGCGACCCGAGGTACCGAAAGTCGGAGCAGATTGGTATGGGCGTTCCAGCGAGAGCTAAGGGCATAGGACCGGAGAGACCACCGAAATCACAGAACAAGTACTCGGTTTTCGTTCTGCTCAATTTTAAGTCAACACTCTCCAGTCTGTGCCACCACACCTCCAATTTGCTCTGGACCTCTAGGCCACTCTCGGCAACCAGCACAATGTCATCGGCAAACAGCATACACCAGGGAGCCTCTTCCTGGATGCCCGACGTCAGAGCGTCCATTATCATCAGGAAGAGGTAAGGGCTGAGGGCCGACCCTTGATGTAAGCCGACAGCCACACTGACATCAAGTTTGCTTAATAAGAAAATATCATCCATGGTACATGTACAGCAGGCTACGCCGAAACTCTAAATTCCTGCTTTTGCGGGGAAATACACGCAGTGGCCAACATTTTGTGACCTGTTCACAGAAGCTATTCACGATAACAGCACCATTACCAAGGCTCAGAAGATGCAACACCTAAAAGGAAAGCTCAAGGGAGAAGCTGAACGCCTTATTCAGCATCTTCATATTTCGGCTGAAAATTACGACACTGCTTGGGAAATTCTAGCTCACAGATATAATAATGCTCAAGTTCTCTTTACAAATCAAATAGAGGTATTTCTAAATCAGCCTTCTATTTCCAAGCAAACAGCTTATGAGCTGAAGAGACTATATGACACCACCACGGAGTGTATCCACGCTATACACAACCTTGGTGTGAATACAAATACATGGGATCCTTTGTTAGTGCATCTTCTCAGTAAGAAACTGGACCAGGAGACATACTGTGATTACAAAGAAGCGCGTACATCACCACGAGAGCTACCATCTCTGTCAGAATTTATGACGTTCCTCGAAAACAAATTCACAGCCCTGGAACCCTTACACCGTAGAGAGAGAGAAATAACGAAGCCTGCTGCTAAACGGGAGTCAAGTCTACAGAACAACAAACCTGTTAACCAAGGGAACCACTATAAGAAACATTATCAAGCTGCCGCTACTCAAGGACCAAACTGTCCGATTTGTAACACGCGTCACTTTATTTTTACTTGTAGGAAATTCCTGAAAATGTCTCCGGAGGATCGGTTGGCCTAGGTAACAAAGAGTCAATACTGTAAAAATTGCCTTAACTATCATCCAGACCAAGAGTGCATTAGTCCCAAACGTTGTAAAAAGTGTAACGCTAGCCACAACACTTTACTTCACGATGTGTGTGTACCACAACATCAAACCACCGCAACGACGAGCTCTACTGCGCAGCCTTCCTTGGCTCAACATAACGTTAACCACGTCGCTGCTGATAATGAAGAAATCCTATTAACTACGTTGTCGTTAACAGTTTTATCAAACAATGGTACATACGTTACGTTAAGAGCGCTTCTAGACCAGGGGTCCCAAATTTCACTGATCTCGGAAAATGCGACACAAATGCTAGGTTTACAACGGCGGCAATATCGTGCCTCCATTTCAGGGGAAGGTCCGGTCTCTAAGCAGAGCAAAGGCATCGTAACATTAGATTGTAAGTCTATTTACGGAGATTACACCTTGCAAACTCAGGCGTTAGTTGTGTCAAAGGTTATAAACAGTCTACCTAACTCATCATTACGCAAACAGTCCTGGTCACACTTGCAACATCTTCAGTTAGCAGACCCGGAATACAATGTCTCAAGGCCTATTGATCTTCTTCTGGATGCCAGTGTATATTCAGAAATAATATTAAGCGGTCTTATAAAGGGCCCAGCGCAGGCTCCTATAGCTCAACAAACCAAAATGGGTTGAACCTTTTAACATTTCCTGATAAGATCCAACCCATTTGTAGCTAACAGAGTGAAGCAGATAACCAACATAATACCGGCCGAATTCTGGAGTCATGTCAGCTCGGAAGAAAACGCAGCTGATTGTGCAACACGAGGAATAACGTTCCTTCAGTTGTTAAACCATTCGTTGTGGTGGGAAGGGCCAGAATGGCTAAAAGGTTACGAGACAAAAGATGAAACAAAAATCGTGTACCAGTCTCCTATCATAGAAATAAAAGCAGCTTGTGTGAACACAGCCTTAGTACAAAATAATGTAACATTCATTAGTGACCTACTGCAAAACTGTAGTTCATTGACACGAATTGTGCGGATTATTTGCTGGGTCTCACGTTTCATCAAGCCAATTTGTGACAAACATATTTCAAAACATCATGGTTTCCTATCGTCATCAGAAATAAATAACGCATATAATTTAATTATTAAAGAAGTGCAATCACTAGAATTTCATCAGGAATTGCAAGATATTAAATGTAAACAACACGTGAGTTCAAAAAGCAAGATTTGCAGTTTAAATCCTTTTCTAGATGAAAACGGTATATTAAGAGTTGGTGGACGGTTAAATTACGCCAGTATAAGCACATCGGCGAAGCACCCCATCATTCTACCAAGCCATAGTCGACTTACTGATCTAGTTATTAGCCAGGCTCACAGAACTACTTTACACGGTGGCCCCCGACTAACCCTTTCTTACATAAGGGATAGGTACTGGATTATCAGCGGGATCAGGACTGTAAAACGTTAGTTGAGACTTTGTATTAAGTGTCGTCGATTTAATAACGAAGTACAACAACAAATTATGGCGGATTTACCACGAGCCAGAGTTACCCCGTCAAGGCCATTTACGCACACTGGTGTCGACTTCACGGGCCACATAGAGCTGAAGGCCAATAAAGGACGCGGGATAAAAACAACAAAGGGTTACGTAGCGGTTTTCGTCTGCCTGTCAACGAAAGCGGTTCATCTGGAACTAGTTTCAGATTTGAGTACGGCCGCCTTTCTAGCGGCGTTTCGTCGGTTCTGTTCCCGGCGTGGATCTCCAGGTCACATGTATAGTGACAACGGTACAAACTTCGTGGGAGCTAGTCGACTCATGAAGAAGGAGTACAAGGAGATCATCCAGAATATCAACCCGGACTTCCTTAATAAAATCGGTGAGATGAACATCCACTGGCACTTCAATGCACCTGCCTGGCCTAATGCAGGTGGACTTTGGGAAGCGGCTGTGAAGAGCCTGAAATACCACTTAAAAAGGGTCATAGGTGAACAACGTCTTACGTACGAAGAGTTTTCGACGTTACTTTGCCAAATAGAAGCGTGTCTGAATTCCAGGCCACTATGCCAACTAACTGAAAACTCTGATGACGATTGCTTAACTCCGGGACATTTCCTGACCGGGGCACCAATTTTGTCAAGACCTCAAACTGAACCGGAGTCTGTAACGTTAAAGGCGCGGTGGCAACTCGTTCAAGCTTTAACTAAGAATATCTGGCAACGGTGGTCATCGGAATATCTTCAACAACTTCAAACGAGAACTAAATGACAAAAACCACGAAGTAATCTTGAAGTCGATGACCTCGTCCTCATCCGGGAAGAGAATGTACCTCCGGGTAAGTGGGCAATGGGTCGAGTAAAGCAGCTTCATCCAGGAAAGGATGGGTATGTGAGAGTTGTTACCGTCAAGACGAGCAACAATACCATACAGCGTCCAGTCAACAAGCTTGTATACTTACCCGTAAATGAGGAGAGACCCCCGTCCGAAGCGGTAACTCAGTGCGTGGATGAGTCGTCCCCACCACCATCAGTTCAACCTGAAGTTAAAAGGCGATCCCCGCGACTACGAAAACAGAAACCTTTCCAAGCCTTTTTCATGTCCGTTTTTCTAATGCTTTTGTTTGTATCACCCAGTGATCAAAATCAGCAAGTCAAATTGACGTCATATAATGTTACGCAAATTTTTACCAACCAAGGATTTTACTTCGATAAGATGTCAAACCTCCAAGTTATCAAGGACGATTGGAAACTCATTGTGTTTTTTAACATGACCACGTTCTATCACGGAGTATCGAACGTAAAGGAGTACATAACCCATTTGAAACTAACCGCCGATTGCATGGGCTCGCAATACGATAGTATCATCTTACAACTAGAACATGAACTAAAGGAACTTGAGCATTATCAAACTCTTCTAGAAAAACCTAACGAAAGAAGGCTAAGACGTGGATTAATAAACGGAGTGGGGTACTTGGCAAATACCCTGTTTGGAGTATTGGATGAAAGTTTTGCTCAACAATACAAGCAGGACATAGAAAAGATAACCACCCATGAAAATCATCTCCAACAGTTACTCAAGAATCAAACAATTGTCTTGGAATCGGAATACAACATTCTGCGACGCAGCGAGGAGACAATGAACAAACAGTTCCATTTCATAAAGGAACATTTTCGAAACGTCACTGTTGAAATCAATCAGGTGCGTCTGGACAACAGAAATGCTTTTTATGTGACATCTTCCGCATTAGCCGCGAGTGTCATACTAGCAAATCTAATGCGCATTCAGCACACACTTATTAATACCGTGACAGACATCAGCCACGGTCGTATTGACCCTTACCTTTTGTCTCCTGAACAGCTGGCTCGTCAGATCAATATTATCTCCGGGCAACTACAGGGCAATTTAATGACCCCAATTGAGTCAACAAACCTTTCCGACATGTACAAAATTATGAAGGCGTCAGCAACGTTATATGAAGGCTACCTAATTATAGAGATAAAGATTCCCCTGGTGAGCAACGAGATCTTCGAGTTAGATAGGATCATACCTATCCCTCAGAAAAGGGGGTCGAATAACTTTCGCACAATCCCCAGCTCGCCATTTATTGCCTACAACATCCAAAAGGACCTTGCTCTTCTCTTGTCAGATAGCGACCTGCAGACGTGCATACATGTCGTTAAGAGCAATAAGTTACTGTGCACCTATGACAAACCTGTTTACAATCTAAAAATAAAACAATCGCTATGTGACATTCAAGATGTAAGTGATACCAGGAGCGTTTGTAAACAAGAAGTATCCTCGTGCCACAATTATTGGGTCAAATTACATAATGTAAACTCCTGGTTTTATACCTGTTGTGAATCATGTGAACTCCGTATTTCCTGTATTGCTGACACAACAACTACTGTTATTCGAGGCAGTGGTATCATTAACGTAGGTCAGGGATGCACATTGAAATCGGACACTTACAGTATTCATGCACACAACAACTTTCTACGTCACTTGGATATTCAATTAGGTTAGGCTGGCAACACTGCCCCAGTGACATGTCAAATTTGTATTCCGTATTTTAAAATTAAATTTAAATAGTATTTAGGTGTAATTAATGTGTAATTGTTTGTATAACTATAATATAATTGCATAAATCGTCAGGATTATCGTTTTCCTGGAAAAATATTTAGTAAAACACGAGTTTTGGGTGCCAACCGGTTGTCACCGGTAACGAACAGCTGACGTTTGAACTACGGAATTTCACGGGGAGTATTATTTACTTATTTTTTATTTTATAGTAGCCTCAATAGTAGCACACTCCTTAATTTAATTTAAAACACGATCTTACAAGTTTTATCTTTTCAAATTAGTTCACTTAACACTCAGCGTGTTGTGTCGAAATAGTTTTGTTTACATTGTAGAAAACAAAACATCGACGTTTCATATCATAATTTGATTAATTTAAACTTATCCCGTAATATTATACTGGTTAACAACGCTTCTGGTCGTTATTTTGCATGTTATATTGGTCATTAATTGATAAAAAATCTATTAATCCAGACCTTGACATTCTAATCAACTTACCCACATTAAGTAAAAGTTATATCATAAGGCAATGAAAAGCAAGAAAACTCAATAACTATTAGCTTTTCAAGTCAATTCAGCAGTCTACCTCATTTCCTTACTGTACTGCACTTTTTTGTTCTTATTATTTATTTATTTTTCATGCATTTCTAACTTTTCTTTTTTTTTTTGTCATCTTTTTGGTTCTCACTGTTTCTTTTTTTTTCTATTTACAGTAACTTATTCTGAAACCATGCCTGTGATGACCCGTAAGGCAACAGCTATGGAGCTTAAATTGGAAATTGCCCTCCAGGAGCTTAAAGAATCCAAACTCCAGTGCCAGCAAATTTTGCAAGAAAATGAGGAGAGTGAGATTGAAATAAGGAACATAGTCTTCAAAAATACTAGCCTAAAACAAGAGTTGGTAGGGCTTAGTCAGCAGTACCAAGATGTTGTTGATGAACGCGACCAACTGCGAGTGATCACGGATGGTTTCAATAACTGTAGTAACTTGTATGAGGAGGCTTTGTGTAAGGTTAGGGATCTGGAAGATGAATTAGTTCATGCTAATAGTCATATTCTTAAATTGCAGAGGGAAAAGGAACGTACTCAGACTGAGAAAACTAACCGTCTATATGATGAATTACTAAATTCAAATTGTAACCCTCATGGCTTAGTTACAATTGATCTTACTGAAGATTCTCTATTAAAACACAATAATAATTATAAACTTAGTCAGAATAAAATTAAAAAATATGCGAGACTGAATAAAATCATTAAAAATTATAAAAACCACAAGAAACAACAAAAACACTTTTCCAAAAATATTCAACTGCGGAAAGAACGTGTTACCTTAATTAATCAATTAAATAACTATCAGATTAAGTTGGAAGACAGTATAAATATTTATGAAATTGACACTCAGCGCTTACAGTCTGAAATACAGACTCTTGATGACTCACTTAAGTCAATTTATAACAAATATGTTTGTTCAAAGAACCAAATAAAGGAACATATTCTTGCTACAAATGAGTTAGTGGACAAAGTAGACTTACTTACTCTTAGAAACAACAATTGTACTTGTCAGAGAGAATCTAACCTGGCTGGCCTCCAACTTGTGGTAACAGAGGACACATCCCAGGCCATCAGTGCTCAAGACTGTATTCCCAGCCAGATACCCCACATTCAACAAGAATTAACTCAAGGGGTAGATTCAGCAAAATGTAGTTTTTCCTCTCATAAAAGCGGTGATTATAAATCAATTATGTTTTCAGACAGTATAGGAAGAGGTTTAGGTCAATTAGTTAGTAAGAACCTCCCTTTTTCTTCTCAAAATCATTGTATACCACAAGCTTCCTACCATCACATAATGTCATTAGTTAATGAACAAGTATATGATCCCAATGATATTATAACTTTATTTGTGGGTAATAGCTTAAATGTTAATAAAGATGACATCACTTATAATGTCACAGAGCTATTGAAGATAAATTGTAAGAGGATTATTTTATGTGCTTTTCCATACTTTGAGCACTTGTCATATAGGGAAAATAAGTACATACATATGCTAAATATGCATATGCATTTTTTAGTTAGTCACCATAGTGATAAGTTTTTATTTTTTGACATCAACAATTTTGTTGACAAACTTTTTTCGAATAGGTATACTGTGTACCTACCTATTATATTTAGACGTCAAATAGCGAGGCTATTAGCATATAATATTAACTCGGACATAGTTAGTATGTCGAAGTTCCCAATTATTATTAGTCCCACCATTAGTAATAGTACTAATGTTACTTTAAACTAGATAATAAGACAACAGATGGTACTGTTTGCAATTTAGATCAACTTAACAATAAAGTATCTTCTGGCATTCAAGCTAAAGGGGCTAGGCAAAAATCGTTTAATTTGTTTCTTCAAAACATTCAGGGTTTTTCTTCGAAACAATTGGAAATTGAATTATTTTTAGAAAAAACAATGTTTGACATCATTTGTTTCACTGAGCATTGGTTAAAGGATTTTGAAATGCTTATTAATTATGAGAATTATAATGTGGGCAGTTGTTATAACCGAAAATCAATGTTACGTGGGGGTTCACTAATCCTAATTAAAAATAATATTAAATTTAAACCTCGTAAAGATATAGTTGCACTGTCCGTTGAACATAGCATTGAATTGTCTTGTGTTGAGCTGGATAGGCATGTCATAGTGTGCGTTTACAGGCCCCCTAATTATCAAAACTACTCTATTTTTGAGTCTGTCATGGAGGATGTTATGGCAAAACTTGCAACTGGTAACAAACTAGTAATTGTCTGTGGAGACTTTAATGTTAATATTTTAGAAAAAAATTCAGATAGCAGTAGATTATTAAATCTCTTCAAATCATTTAATTTATCTAATGTGTTTATAGAACCTACTCGAACTACGACAACTACTGCTACATGTATCGATAATGTTTTTTGTTGCTGCAACTATTTAGAAAAGGCCATTGTAAATTATCTGCCCTCTGATCATAGCGGCCTAATGGTAACTTTTGAATCCAACTTACCCATACAACAAGTGCAGATTCAGTCCAGACCAATAACATCCGGTAAACTAAATAAATTTAACAGCACTTTAATTAGCAAGTTAGGTGATTGGAATCTTGAAGTGAACAATGGTAATTTTTTGTATAACGATTTTTTTTCAATAGTCCAAACTGAGTTCAATAAGACTTTTGAAAAAAAAACTAAAAGTATCTGCCCTAAGTTTAGATTTAGTGACTGGGCAACTAAAGGAATCAGAATAAGTAGGGAAAGACTTTTTGAGCTGTATGGCCTTAAGCCTATTATTAACACTGAATCTTTTAATAAGTATGTTGCTACATATTCAAAAATGTTTAAAAACACTTGTAAGGCAGCTAAGGCCTTGTACATTAGCAACAAAGTTAAATCGGCAGATAATAAAATAAAAACGGTTTGGAAAATTATAAATAATGAAACCAACAGGAACAAAATACATAACAATGATTACACATTGGAGACACATCATGGTCTTATTAGCGATAACAAACTAGTTGCAGAAGAATTTGTAAATTTCTTTGCCAGTATACCAATTAAAACTACTGAAGCCCTAAATTCGTCGCCATCGCATGCTTTTAGTTTATTACAGGCGAACGTTGCAGCCTGTTCGACTGAATTTAACTTTAAGCATATAAACCCTATAACTGTAATAAAAGCTTTTAAACAAATCAAGGTTAAATTGACGGAAGATTTGTGGGGTATGTCTGTCAAGGTTTGTACCTCAATTATTGAGACTATAGCGCCGTACTTAGCTTTAATATTTAATTTGTGTATAGATCAAGGAGTTTTTCCGGATCTGATGAAATATAGTAAAGTGATACCACTTTTTAAATCTGGGGACAGTAAAGACACTAATAATTATAGGCCGGTGTCCGTGTTGCCGGTTTTTAGCAAGATATTTGAAAAGGTGATGTTAAATCAAATGCTTAATCATTTTAACACAAATAACATCTTACACGATAAACAGTATGGTTTCACCAAAGGACGTTGTACAACTGACGCTGGTGTCTCCTTACTAAAACACATTTTTAATGCGTGGGAAGCGGCACAGGATGCTATAGGTATCTTCTGTGACCTGTCTAGGGCGTTTGATTGTGTGGTTCATGAAACATTACTCCTGAAACTTGAGCATTACGGACTAGGCAAAACAGCTTTAAGCTTATTAAAATCTTATTTGATTGACAGACAGCAACAAGTTCAAATAAACGGTGTCAATTCGTCGGGATTAAATGTGAAAATGGGGGTACCCCAAGGTTCAATTTTAGGTCCTTTTTTATTTTTAGTTTATATTAATGATTTACCCTATTTGTTGCAAAATAAACTTAATATGGTGTTGTTTGCCGACGACACTTCTTTGATTTTTAAGATAAATAGAAGGACTAATAATCTTGACGACGAAAATAACGCACTATTGCAGGTCCAAAACTGGTTCACTGCTAATAATCTAGTTTTAAACGGGAAAAAAACTAAATGCATTAGATTTTCCTTACCGAATGTCAAAAGTAGTGATTGTGACGTAATACTAAACGATGAAAAACTAGAATTTGTCGACAAAACTGTTTTCCTGGGGATAACGCTTGACTCTAGGCTACAATGGGGTCCTCATTTAACATCCCTTGCAGGACGGCTTAGCTCAGCTGCATATGCTGTTAGAAAAATCCGCCAATTTACGGATGTTGATACCGCTAGACTAGTCTATTTTAGTTATTTTCATAGTATCATGTCATACGGTATCTTACTATGGGGACGGGCTGCAGACATCGACTCAATTTTTATACTACAGAAAAGAGCCATCAGAGCTATTTACAATCTTCGCCGGTGCGATTCTCTAAGGGAACTGTTTAAGGATATTAATATCATGACGGTGCCTTGTCAATATATTTATGAAAACATCATGTACGTTAGAAAAAATCTTCATCTTTTTAGCAAAAGAGGCGATAGACATAATTATGTTACAAGAAATAGGGACCAATTAGTTCAACCAGGTTTCAGACTGGCTAAAGTGGCGTCTTCTTTCATGGGGTACTGTTTGAAATGTTATAATAAAATACCTCCACAAATATTAGAACTCAATGAAACAAAATTTAAATCTTGTATTAAACGCACACTATGCAGGCAGGCATATTATAAGTTGGAGGATTATATTCAAGATAAAAATGCTTGGCTCAATGCTGGTCCAGCTCCACTACCACCGGGGTGAACAAATTGATTAGTTTGGAAATTATTGTTATTATTTTTAAATGTTTTTTTTTTTTTTTGAATTTTTAAATAATAAAAGTATTGTATAATGTAGAAGCATTTTTTTCAAAGTTTGTAAATGTGAGTACCATGGAGCTATTTTATGGTTTTTTATGTTACTATTGGACTTGTTTGACATAAATGAGCATGGCAGTTGAGAGTTTGTCATGCTCACTCAAATGTCTCACTGATGGTGGCGCATGTGTTGGATCATTCGGTTCCCTTCAAAATGGTTGAGCTGAGTGGTGCTAATATTGGCGTCATGTTCGTGAACGGGCGCTGTCAGTTGAGACTGGTCATCTCTTAGCTGCCAGTTGCTATTTTAATATCTGTATTTAGTTTGTATTTTTACTTTATTTACATTGTTCTCACATGATAGCGACAAGAAACATGTAACAGAGATATTTGTAATTACAAAACATGATTGAAAAGAGTGTCCATGGAGTTTCTTGCACATTCTTCTCCATAGAGATCTACGCTTTGGAATGTGCAATTAGCATCATTTTTTTTTTCTGACTGACTGACTTCATGACATTTCAAAAGTGCCTGTAAATGGTTTATTTGAAATAAAATGCTTTGAATCTTTGAATCTTTGAATCTTTGAATCAATCAAACATCGAAGTCCCAGAGGTGTCCATTCTGAATTCACTTATCAACACGACCTTGCCCATCTATTTTGACTCAACAGAAAACCACACCCATATGTGGAATCAGCTGGAAGAGCAGATAAAAAATATTAGGGAATAATCTTCCACAGAGTTAACCGTTCACGACATCCATCATTACTCCGTCGCATATATTATTCTGGCCTTAGTTGTCATCTTAGGCGGAATATGCATCTATTTCGTTACAAGAGGGAAGTGCCAAAACGCACTTGACAAGCAGCAGCACGAGACGGTGGAAGTACGTGTGCAGCAGGGTGAGCGCGCCCCGGGGGCGGAGGCGTGAGCTGAGCACGCAGCACCGTCTACGGAGTGTGTGAGTGCAACTGTGCCAGTGCCAGTGTTCAGTGAGTTTAGTAATATAAGTAAATCCAATGAAAGTGTCGATAAGGGAACCTCTACCATGGTCCAACAGTGATAGTGTGAACTTGAATAACCAGACAATTTAGTTTTACAGACTTTACTACTTAGTTTAGTTATACACCTGATGAAATCACCTTGTATCACCGTTCAACTGAAAATTATATCATATAATTTTTCACGTGTTTAGTTGCACCATTTATCACCTAGATTAAAACACGTCTCCTGTCTTCTCCTTTAGAGTTGGCAGTATGTACGGTGAACCCGCACATTCGTATAATTAAGTAGGTTATGCAACTGCAGCGTTTGCACACGCGCGACCATTTAGTATTACAGTTACTAAGTAAAATAAATCAGTGATTTTTCTACACTCAACACGGGCGGTTTTATTATCATCCCCGGTTTCTATCATTTTACCATAAGTGTGCAGACTATCGTCGTACAGCCCTAAAGTATTTATCTTAAGCACAGACAATAAAAACAAACTACTCGAGATTGCGGAAAATATTTTGGATATGTTTGAACTCTGCCACTATATCATACCTTTAGGAAATACACAGCTTTTACTAAAAGGAATTAAAGAGAAGCTTAAAAACTTTTCTACTCAAGACTATTGCATTATACTACTGGGAGAAGAGGACTTCAGAACTACAAACAATTACCTGGACACTATCCTTCATATAAGAAGCACTTTGCAAGAACTTAACCATACAAACATAATTATTTGTACGCCAACATATAAATTTTTTAATAATTATTATCTTTACAATTCTAGGGTAGAGACATTTAACAACTTGCTATATCTTAATGTACTTACACACGAACATGCTTACTTCCTAGATAGTAATCTCAATTTGAAATACGATAGCACGATGTTCGATAGACGCACCGGTACCTTAAAAAACGCTGGATTGCAAATAATATTTAAAAATATAAAAGACATGATGATCTCCATAGAATCCACAATAAATAGCTATATCGAGGATACATTGACCTATCCAACTGTTGACCCTAACTATCAAATGACCCAAAGTGACCCTATACTTCTGACTAATTCTAATGACATGAGTGAAGTTATTGACAATCGCAGCAATATGACATTTCGTTAATAAAATTAATATTCTTTATCAAAATATACAAAGCATAAAAACCAAACGACATTTAATAGAATCATTAAAATACGACAGTAATGATATAGACGCTTTTTGTTTGTCAGAAACATGGATATCAGATACAAAAAAAGATCTACTACAACTTGAGGGATATAACCTGGCTACCGTTTTCTGCCGTACCCAATATATGGGTGGTGGCGTATGTATATTCCTTAAAGAAAATTTAGATTTTAATGAAAGGCAAGATATTAAAGACTTGATAGTTGAATTTATATTTGAAACTTGTGCAGTTGAAATACCCCAATTAAACACTTTATTAATTGTAATAATATTGGCCACAATGTAATAGGGAAACCGAAACATTCTTTAGTTGTCTAGAGAAACTCTTACAAAAAAATTATTTAAAAGACAGTAAAAAACAAATAATAATTGGTGGAGATTTCAACACAAACATTTTAGAAAGGAAACCAATCTCATTTACATTACTTAATACAATGAATAGGTACAACTTCAGCCAACGTGTAACTGAACCTACAAGAGTAACTGCTACCAGTTCAACGTGTATAGATCTTATATTCACCAACTTTGATAATCAGATTAACATAGATGTTAAAGAACTGGGACTATGAGACCATAAAGGAGTCCTGATTACCCTACCAAACAACAACATACAATCGGAACGAACAAAACTACGTTATACGAAAAAGAGACTGTATAATTCCCATAATATATCACTATTCAAATCAGAACTCGGCAAAGTAGATTGGAATCAAATCATCAAAAATAACCAAAATGTAAATGAAAACTACGCATCCTTCCATGAAACCATACAAAAACTATTAAATCTATGTATACCAAAAAAGTTGATAAAGGTCAAAAATAAGAAAACAAAAACATGGCTAACTACTGGCCTAAAAATAGCTTGTAAACATAAACGTGAACTAAAATCATTAATCAATACTACTAATAACCATACACTTCGAAGATATTACAAACAATATGAGAAAATCCTCAAAAGGACAGTCACTACATCTAAAAAACTAAATTATATAAACCTTATGAAAAAATCGAGCAACAAAATAAGATCAATGTGGCACATCATAAAAAGTCGTACTAACAAACTGACTAAAAAAACAAGAGAAAGTATAAAACTTAACGTAAATAATATTCTTGTTGAAGATCCGAGATTGGTCGCAAACGCCTTTAATGACTATTTTGTATCGGTAGGAAAAACAAATGCTACGAGATCTGACGAGAACTCACCTGGTCGACATGTTGTTACTCCTTGCGAAAATTCCATATATTTGCAAACAGTTGATCCAAGTGTAAAACTTATCATAAAAACTTAAAAAATAAGCAAAGTTTTGGTCATGACGAAATACCACCATTGCTTGTTAAATCATGTATAGACGAATTAATAATACCTTTGACTTTTCTCATCAATCAATCATTCATGGAGGGTGTGGTCCCAGATTTACTAAAAATATCAATAGTAAAACCTATTTATAAAAAGGGCAAAAAAACTGACGCAGGAAATTATCGCCCGATTGGATTATTATCTACATTTTCGAAAATATTTGAAACTGCCATGTCTAAACGGTGTAACGTTGTATAGTAAATCTCAACGTTCCTATCGAAATTATCAGAGCAAACTGCGGTAAAGACTTGCACTGATCAACAAAAATAATAACAGGAACCTTACAACCTAATAACTTAAAATAAACAGATAACAGAACACTTTGTTGGTGATATAATAAAATAAACTAAACCTAATCTATAACTAAATACACACTATACTATACTACTTAAAGATATTGAAAAATCGACTAGCAATTACATTACGGTTCCAACTCGCTAATTCGCTTCCCGTGTGGCGGTAGTTACACATTTAAAAAAAAGAATTTATTAAGATCTAAGACGACTCGGCTTTTGCAGAACGCACGGTCATTGTCGATCAGACATCTCAGCTGATAAACACGTTCACACGCTCCTTACGATTATTTAATATACTTAGCGTGTGTCATCTTACGTGGTTTTAAATATTCACGGCATTGATCATAAAGTTTCCTAGCTTCAGTGTTAACCCCGTATTGGGGTCCAAAGTTCCGGTTCAGGCACCTGGCCTGAGATCCATCCAACCGTTCGGCAACCCTCTGGCCCTTCGTCTACCAGCGGGTCGTCTACCTGCGGGACGTCTTCCTGCTGGCGCCTAGTCCTCGATCTCCAGCTTCATAGTGGCCAGGATAGTACTTTGTGCGCCTACCTCCATAGTCGTCAGATATAAAAAAAACGGCATTTTGTACCTGCGACCTTATTTAATAAATATTATTGTAGATAGTGCTGCGTATTATTTGTCTTGTATTAGAGAAGTAACCCGCAAACGCTACACTGGCGCCCATATCGTGGTTATTTCCAAAGTTTTTTTTTATTTTATTTGCTTATTGCTTCTATGGAGGTAGTAGTGTTTAATGGTGTTGTGTGTTTTGTCTTTTCTTTGTGTTGTAAAACGTTTTATTTTATTTTGGTTGATCGTAACTAAGGTGTACGTAATTGTTATATACAAAAAAAATAATTAAATAACGAATCTTATGTAGCAGTTATCATAGTAGAATGAGTCAATTTAAAGAGTGTCTAATATTTTTAAATTCTTTTCTCTATTATTTTATGATTTAATGTTATCCACATTAATTACTGTGATACATTTTTTTTTGTTAGTACAGTCAGCAACAACATTTTGTGAATATTTTTTTTTTTGATAATCGAATTTATTGTGAAACGTACCTACACATTAGTTGCAATTTTTTCTAGTAGTTTTGTGTAATTTTGTTTTTTGGTTGCAATTTTTTTTTTATCAATTAATGCTGTTCTTTATTCTGATGAAAAAACAACCAAGACGTTAATTAATTTAAATAACAAATTGTAACAGACGGAGTGCTTTGTTTTCTTTGAAGGTATTGTTCTTATTGTTTTTTCACGTACCTACTAAAATTGTTCAACACTTACCCATCATCATCTTCCTGCCCTTGTCCCGTGTTATTTGGGGTCGGCGCAACATGTTTTTTTCTTCCATTCTGCCCTGTCACTCGTCATACTATCACTAACTTCCTTTTCTTTCATATCACTCCTCACACAATCCATCCATCTTTTCTTTGGTCTCCCTCTCCCTCTCCATCCATCCACATGTAAACTCATAACTCTTTTAGTAACATGCGTTTCATCCCTCCTCTTCACATGACCATACCAAGACAAACGATTCCCTTTCAACTTTTCAGTCACTGGCGCCACTTTCAAACTTCCCCTAATATACTCATTTTTCACTTTATCCATTCTCGTCACACCACTTACCCAACCAACAAAAAAAAAAATTTTTTTTTTTTATTTTTTCTTCAAAGCTTATTTCAATATGGCATTTGCCGTTAAATTTATGTCGTTGCAAAAGGCTGAGCTTGAGTATGAGGTGGCTATAAGAGGAGAAACACCTGCTGCTACGGTGCAAGAATTACGCAAACAAATTGCTAAGTACGGTCCATTGTTTCCGTCTGAGGACATTCTTACTAGCCCTTTCGACCCAGCGGACGATTTGAGTGGTGTTGTAGATGTTCTAGAAAAAACTAACGTCATTTTAGAGTCTCCATCTTTAGATAAAAATACGTTGCTACGCACTCAAAATTTGCTCAATCATTTATACCATCGGCTGAACCGTATTGCATGCGATGGCAAATTAAAGGACAGTTATGACCAATGCGTCAACTTTTACAAAAAGATTGCAGCAAAACTTATCTCGCTTAATGATTCGGCTTTAGACCCCTTGGCTATCGCTAGTAACGATTCTTCCCCCGCTATTGCTTCGACACCTGTTAATGTTACCGTTACTTGTGAAGGTACCCTCAATAAATTTTCAAAATTAAAATATGACGGTAAGTCTTGCGTACGAGCGTTCATTCAACGTTGTGAGGAATTTTGCAACTCAAAGAGTATCTCACTCAATAAGGTTCTAGCTAATGCCACTGAAATATTTAGTGGAGATGCATTGCATTGGTACAGGAGTATTAGGGATTCAGTAACGAGTTGGGACGAACTTGTATTGTCGCTGAGACGTGATTTCGACCAGTCTGATTATGACTACAGACTGCTTTCTGAAATTAGGTCTCGCACGCAAGGAGACGGCGAGAATATAGTCATCTACCTTTCCATTATGTCTGGACTTTCATCTGCGTCCGAAGTTAAATCTATTGATGAGTTGCGAAGCTTGTGCTGTAATTATGAGAGCATTCAAGCACGGTTTTCTCAATTTAAAGAACCCCCAAAAGCAGGCTCAAATACCTTAGCACCTGAATTCGCTTACGAGAGTCAAACAAATAAAAGTTATATTTATAAACAAAATAAAAGCGTAAATACTACAAATAATAATAATAATAATAACAACCCCATCGCCGTATCTCTACGTTGACGTCGTGGTGGGGCTTGCGTGCTCCAATATACCCTAGGTCTGTATCGGTAAAGTTTGCTTTGCCGTAATATGCCTAGGGTGAGGGGCCAGACTAAGAGAGATACAATCCGCAGTGCAGTTTTGTGGCGAACTGTTGGGCATTAGCGACCCCACGGACCCGATCTCCCGGGAGAATTCTTGTTCTTCATCTCCGGCTTGCCTTTATTGGCCGGCCGTAGTGAACACTGACGAGGAACTGAGCTCCCACCTCTCTCTTGCCTTTATTGGCTGGCTTGAGTGGAGATTCGCAAGAGCAAACGTGCTCGGGAGAAGGATGTATAATCCAGTAAGGTGCTGGTAGGGATCTTGACCGTACTTCCGGGATTGTCCTGATAGCCGTGGTATACCTCTCCACTCCTCAAGCACCTCAGGATATGTTGCCCTCTTGTTGCTACGTCACTTCGTGCTAGCGGCCGTTTTTGGGGGCCCATTTATTGAGTGTGCATGTCACCCCCTGCCTTTTTTCGATGCATATTAATAACGTTGTTCAGGCAGGGGCCATAGTCTTGACATAGTTCCATGTTACCAGTCCACTTAAGACTCCAAAAACCATAGCCCTATTATCTTTGTTCTCCATATGTCGCAACAGTTTTTCAATAACCGGGGGTTGTCCTTGGGTGCACTAGCATAGCGCGTACAGGGATAATCGTCGGTTGATATCATGTTCCTTTATAATTATCTAAAGGGCCTCTGCGAGTTGGCTTCGGCTCCTCGTACGCCTCCCAAAGGTCCAGGACCTCAGGGTCCTGAGATAAATAAAATATAAAAAATAATAATAACAATCCGCAGTGCAGTTTTGTGGCGAACTGTTGGGCATTAGCGACCCCACGGACCCGATCTCCCGGGAGAATTCTTGTTCTTCATCTCCGGCTTGCCTTTATTGGCCGGCCGTAGTGAACACTGACGAGGAACTGAGCTCCCACCTCTCTCTTGCCTTTATTGGCTGGCTTGAGTGGAGATTCGCAAGAGCAAACGTGCTCGGGAGAAGGATGTATAATCCAGTAAGGTGCTGGTAGGGATCTTGACCGTACTTCCGGGATTGTCCTGATAGCCGTGGTATACCTCTCCACTCCTCAAGCACCTCAGGATATGTTGCCCTCTTGTTGCTACGTCACTTCGTGCTAGCGGCCGTTTTTGGGGGCCCATTTATTGAGTGTGCAAGTCACCCCCTGCCTTTTTTCGATGCATATTAATAACGTTGTTCAGGCAGGGGCCATAGTCTTGACATAGTTCCATGTTACCAGTCCACTTAAGACTCCAAAAACCATAGCCCTATTATCTTTGTTCTCCATATGTCGCAACAGTTTTTCAATAACCGGGGGTTGTCCTTGGGTGCACTAGCATAGCGCGTACAGGGATAATCGTCGGTTGATATCATGTTCCTTTATAATTATCTAAAGGGCCTCTGCGAGTTGGCTTCGGCTCCTCGTACGCCTCCCAAAGGTCCAAGACCTCAGGGTCCTGAGATAAATAAAATATATAAAAATAATAATAATAATACATCAAATTCTCCTAATTATGTACATGCTGTGAATACTTCTAATACTAATACTAAACAGCGTTACTGCCCCCGTTGTCGCAATAACACACATAATCTTAGGCAGTGTACAGCTAACAAGGATGAGTTAGTATGTTTTAAGTGTGGTCGTAAAGACGTTAAAACCCCAGACTGCCCAGACTGTGGGAAAAAGAATCATACCAATAAAAAAAACTAACTACTGAGAACTGTGAATACAATAAAAACTTTGATAGCGATGATTGGAGAAATTGGCTCCATACCATTAAACTATTTTTTGAATCGTATAACATCTACACAGTTCTCGGTAATAAACGTGATCTCGATGACAGACCTTACGTTTCTGTTCAGATCAATGGTCTTACAGTTTCGGGACTTCTAGATTCTGGCTCCGCCGTCTCAATCTTAGGTAATAATGCTCATTTAGTATTGGAAAAGTGTGGCTTGCCCCTTATTAAAGCAGATTGTATAACAGTTACAGCCGCAGGAGGTCAAAATATAAAAAGTGTAGGTTTCATTAATATTCCAGTTTATTTTGAGGATCAGTTTCACATTTTAAAAGCTTTTGTCATTCCGGAAATTACAAAGAACTTGATTTTAGGTATAGATTTTTGGCGTAAATTTAAACTATGCCCTAAATATGTTGGTAGCATTGCTATGGCCAAACCTGATAATTGTTCCTTAGACGCAACGCATAATTCCTTCATACAAGGCTATGCAAATCTTGATCAGTCACAGAAACAACTTGCTGACAATATCAAGACGCAATATGAGGAAATTTCTTTTAATCGTAAGGGCCTAGGTGTCACAAGTCTCATTACGCATCGGATTGATACTGGTGACTCAGATCCAATTCGCCAGAGATACTACCGCCTATCGCCTGAGAAACAACGCATTTTAGTGGAACAGGTTGACGAGATGCTTTCACTCGACGTTATCGAGCCTTGTGAGAGTGCTTGGTCATCTCCTGTTCTGATCGTTTCTAAAAAGAACGGCCAACCTCGGTTTTGTCTTGATAGCCGTAAGTTAAATTCAGTTACGAAACGTGATGCTTATAATCTTCCGTATATCTCTGAGATCCTAGACAACCTTCGAGACGCTCGCTATCTATCTAGCATCGATTTATCCAAAGCATTTTGGCAAATCCCGATCGCTTCCGAAGATCGTGATAAAACAGCCTTTTATGTTACTAGTAGGGGTACCTTTCGTTTTAAACGTACTGCTTTTGGCCTTACTAATGCGCCAGCAACTCAGCAAAGACTGGTTGATCTGCTCTTTTCGGAATTTGATCTCAAGGTATTCGCATATTTAGATGACATTATCATCATATCTAAAGACTTTAATAGTCACGTGACACTTCTTTTGCGCGTCCTAGATAAGTTGAAACAAGCAAACCTAACCATTAACCTTGACAAATGTAATTTTTTTAGTTCACAACTTAAATATTTAGGTTATGTAGTCGATGAGACTGGTTTACGTACTGGCCAAGGTTGAGGCCATACTTAATTATCCTACACCTACTTGTCGTAAGGACCTCAAACGCTTTCTAGGAACAGCGACGTGGTACAGACGTTTTGTGCCAAATTTCAGTACCATTGCAGGGCCCTTAAATAAGTTAACATCATCCAAGAAAGTTAGTCCTCCTTTTAAATGGACTCCTGAAGCCGACGCTGCATTCCAAAAACTTAAAGAATGCTTAATTTCAGCGCCAGTTCTTTCATGTCCGGACTATACTAAGCTATTTGAAGTGCATACGAATGCTAGTAGTTATGGCGTTGGTGCAATGCTTACACAGTCTATAGATGGCAAAGAACACCCAATTGCCTACATGAGTAAGTCACTGACTGCAGCCGAGAAAAATTACAGCATAACCGAACGCGAAACCTTAGCTGTCCTTACCGCGCTTGAACACTGGCGTTGCTATATAGAGAACGGTCAACCATTTACAGTTTATACTGATCATAGTGCTCTTAAATGGTTTTTGTCCCTTAGTAACCCTACAGGCCGACTAGCACGATGGGGTGTACGCTTATCTGCTTTTAACTTCGTCATTAAGCACCGTCGAGGCGTTGACAATGTCATACCTGATGCTCTGTCTAGAATTGTCCCAGTTAGTTCCATCAGTACTTCCAAATCGCATTTGGACACTAAAGACTGTTGGTACAAAAAAGTTTATAATGGCTGTTTAAACGACCCTTCCAAGTTTCCAAATTTTTTAATAAAAAATGAGACTCTGTTTAGGTTGTGTAAGAGCAAGTCTGAGCTGACTTCCGAGTTTTCATGGAAAGAGGTCGTTCCTACCGAATTGCATGAAACTATTATAAAAGAAAATCACTCGGAGCCCACGGCTGGACATATGGGCATTTTTAAAACTTACCGACGTCTGGCATTACGTTATTATTGGCCTGGCATGTACCGAGACGTCGTTAAATTTGTTGGTACTTGTGATAAATGTTTAGCATATAAGTCCCAAAATCATCAAGTTCTTGGAGAATTGGGTCGTCCGAAACATTGTTCAAGACCATTTCAGATGATCTCTATTGATCTTATGGGACCTCTACCTACTTCTAAAAAACAAAACAACTATATATTGGTCGTTACTTGTTGTTTTTCTAAATTTTGTTTAATTTTTCCTTTAAAAAGGGCCACTTCTGAAATAATAACAAAAATATTGGAAGTATCTGTTTTTCTAGTCTATGGCATACCTCAAACTGTACTTATGGATAATGGCACACAGTTTACCGGCAAGGTAGCAGAGGCTCTGTTTAAGAAATATAAGGTACCAAATGTACATTACACTCCTAAATATACCCCTCAGGTAAATTTAGTTGAAAGGTACAACAGAACCATCATCACCTGTATTTCTACCTTTGTAGATGACGATCATAGATCATGGGACTTGTATATACCTAAGGTGCAGTTTGCAATTAATAACTCTGTTAACGAGGCTACAGGTTATACACCCTCTTTCTTGGTTTTTGGCCATGAGCTTGTTACGTGCGGTTCTCATTTCATTGATAACGACCTTGGGGACGAAATACTGTTCTTGCCACGAGACATTTACGCAGAAAATTTAGGTTGTCTTACTTCAATTTTCAATAACGTTCAGATAAAATTATGGCAAGCTCACGTAAAGAACACCTCTCATTACAATTTGCGGCGTAAATTTGCCGAATTTAATGTTGGGGACGTAGTCATGAAACGAGCTTACTTTTTAAGTGACAAAGAGAGCCGGTTTTCTAAAAAGTTAGCTCCAAAATTTATAAAGGCCAAAATTATAGAAAAGAAATCTCCTTTAGTTTATGTGCTGCAAGACATGTCAGGCAAAAATATAGGCTCATGGCGCATTAAAGATTTAAAACTAGCAGGTCGAAATATATAATTCTTTGCAATTAGGTAGTTTTAATTTTCTATTAAGTATCATTTACCAATACCTATTAACCCGTCTCGCTTTATTTCCACCTTTATTTGGGAGCCACTATTTGTAAGGTAACAAGTTTATAATAGCTAGTTACCTATTTTATGTCATTGTGCGACAGTTAATATAGTACTCACTCTACGGTGACTGCTGCTAGTTTATGTTTTGCGAGAAGTATGGAAGATTGTTTTTTGAAAGTGAAAACAAATAGTTTTGCATTAGTCCTTAAGCGGATTTTATTTTTTTAGAAATAATAAAATCCTTATCTGCGCGCGGGGGTATTGTAACGTTGTATAGTAAATCTCAACGTTCCTATCGAAATTATCAGAGCAAACTGCGGTAAAGACTTGCACTGATCAACAAAAATAATAACAGGAACCTTACAACCTAATAACTTAAAATAAACAGATAACAGAACACTTTGTTGGTGATATAATAAAATAAACTAAACCTAATCTATAACTAAATACACACTATACTATACTACTTAAAGATATTGAAAAATCGACTAGCAACTACATTACGGTTCCAACTCGCTAATTCGCTTCCCGTGTGGCGGTAGTTACACATTAAAAAAAAAGAATTTATTAAGATCTAAGACGACTCGGCTTTTGCAGAACGCACGGTCATTGTCGATCAGACATCTCAGCTGATAAACACGTTCACACGCTCCTTACGATTATTTAATATACTTAGCGTGTGTCATCTTACGTGGTTTTAAATATTCACGGCATTGATCATAAAGTTTCCTAGCTTCAGTGTTAACCCCGTATTGGGGTCCAAAGTTCCGGTTCAGGCACCTGGCCTGAGATCCATCCAACCGTTCGGCAACCCTCTGGCCCTTCGTCTACCAGCGGGTCGTCTACCTGCGGGACGTCTTCCTGCTGGCGCCTAGTCCTCGATCTCCAGCTTCATAGTGGCCAGGATAGTACTTTGTGCGCCTACCTCCATAGTCGTCAGATATAAAAAATCGGCATTTTGTACCTGCGACCTTATTTAATAAATATTATTGTAGATAGTGCTGCGTATTATTTGTCTTGTATTAGAGAAGTAACCCGCAAACGCTACAACGGCTAAATAGTTTTTGCGAAAAGTATAAGATCTTTAGCACCAGTCAAAATGGATTTAGGAAAAATAAGTCTACAACATTAGCAGTATTTAATTACATCCAAGAAGCATTAAAAATAATAAATAATAAGAAATATGCAGTTGGGTTACTGCTAGATATGAGTAAAGCCTATGATCGAGTATCATATAAAGTACTATTAAATAAACTGTACCAAATAGGTGTGAGAGGTATCGCATATGAGTGGTTTTGCTCGTACCTAAAAAATCGCACACAGTACGTTGAAGTGGATTATTTTCACCCGGATACTGGCATAGTAACCCACGTGAGATCACAAATGGAGCACGTAAATATGTCTATACCACAAGGCAGTGTCTTAGGGTGCATTTTATTCCTAATCTATATCAACGATTTGCCGAGAGAAATAAATGTCCAGAGTGTCCTTTTTGCTGACGACATCTCAGTAGTGTTTCCATGTGACGACGGTAGCAAATTAAATTTAATACTGGACAATATACTTACAAAATTAGTAAATTGGCTAAAGGACCACAATTTGGAAATAAATTTCTCTAAAACAAAACTTATGCAATACAGACTGTACGGTGTACGTACATGGAAAAGATAACTTGATTTTTAAATTAGTTAAATCAGCCGAATGTAGGCTCATGTAAGTGCACTTTGAACGCGACCTACATTCGGAAATGCATTGACATAGACTTAGCAACAATTGCATGCATTTATGTAAATTATTTAACTTTAGTGTTCAATTAGACGTGGTTTGAGTCGGACTACTTGC
This sequence comes from Mythimna impura, assembly GCA_905147345.3. Classification (NCBI taxonomy): domain Eukaryota; kingdom Metazoa; phylum Arthropoda; class Insecta; order Lepidoptera; family Noctuidae; genus Mythimna; species Mythimna impura. Next base: position 29,661,930 of record LR990357.1, on the reverse strand, counting down.
ATTTTTATTTAGACTCTTCCCGTTAGGCACTCAGTGACATTTCTGCAGTTATTACACTTGCAGTTGCATTGCATTGACATCATATTTATGTTAGGATTGCACCCTACATAATTTTTTGGTCCTTCGTAACCTTTGCAAGTATCATACAGTCCGATACATCGGTCGTTCATCGCGCGGGATCTGTGTCGTATCGCGTCATACCGTACCACGTGTGTAGCCGTGCAGGAGCATTCGGGGTGGTAGCAGCGATCCAGGTTCCAGAGCGTCAGCAGCATACTGGGAGAGTTCCTGACTTTCAAGTAAGATCGTTCATTTTTTATCTTACGGCTTTACAATGGAGGGGTTAATCGTGCGTCAAGCTGAGATCCTTGAGGAGGTGAAGAAAATCCATTCTAATTTCAAGAAGGACTCAGCGAGCAGGAAGACCGCCGAGTATATTCGTAATAGGCTTGAACGGTTAGATTTACTATGGAAGGAATGTGAAGAGAAGAACCGGGAGCTGAGCGCAGTAGAAGAGAAAGATCATCAGTATTTCACCAGCAATATTTATGAGGTCATGAAGAGCTGGTACCACGGAGCGCGTCGGGAAATTGCAGCGTTCGAGATGAAGACTCTTGCTGGACCCAGTAACGCCGGCCATAGTAAGTCGAATGTTGAGTTTGACAAGAGCCTGTTCGAGACATTTTCAGGAGTAGAGGACAAGCTACTCGAGTTACAGCAGTTGCAACAAGCTAACTTTCGTGCATTTACTAGGTTAGTAAATCGAAGCTTAGATGAGGTTAAGGAAAAATGGGAGATTGAGGATATGCTCAAGACTGTAGAATTTCGGTGGACTACAATTGACAAATTACACTTACAAATTGACGGCATATTAGAGGGGAAACCTCATGATTATTATGACGATTTTAGCCGTTATGAAGATGCATTTATAAAAATAAAACGGGCGTTGAACACAAAATTAAACGCCTCTATACATCAACAACAAACATTGCCTAAAATTGACATTCCCACGTTTAACGGTACGGTACTAATCACGCATTATTTCAGTGCTCTAAGTTCACTGACATGCAAAGTACGGAAAAAATTTCATTTATAGAGAACAATAAAATATGCAAAAATTGTCTGTACGTGCATACTAAGGGTTACTGTGCGTCACAGAAAAGATGCAGAGACTGCAACGAACAACATAACACACTTTTGCACAACGATATTACGAAGTCAGCGCAAACGGCCTCAGCAACGCAGACTGTGCCTAAACCGTCGTCATCGACTTCAACTAGGTCAAACAAAAACCTGCAAAATAACTTCGCATCAAACAATGATGATGAAATATTATTACCAACAGCATTGGTACGAGTAGAGACAGCTGGAGGCGACTACATGACACTAAGGGCTTTAATTGATCAAGGTTCACAGATCACACTGATCACGGAGAATGCAGCTCAAAGATTGGGCATACAGCGTCAACAACTGAGCGCAAACATAAGCGGGATCGGCACTGTATCCAATAAGAGCAAAGGAAAGGTCCAATTATCATGCAAGTCCCTGCATAATGACTTCCGTTTCACAACGGAAGCAGTAATCATGTCACGAGTGGTAAACAATCTGCCTAATGTTACATTCGCAAAGAAACCTTGGGCTCATGTGACAGACATCACACTAGCCGACCCAGAATATAATATCTCAAGACCCATAGATATACTTTTGGATGCACATGTATTTTCAGAAATACTCATGAATGGCTTAGTCAAAGGAGGGGTTAACGAACCCATGGCACAACAAACACGGTTAGGATGGATACTGTCAGGCAATGTCACAAAAACATTTAACTGTAACGTCGTAGTAAATGAAACTGCCGACTTGACAAAATACTGGGAAGTAGAAGACATCAGTGGGGATGCATGCAACTCCAAGACGTCAGAGGAGCGATACTGTGAGGAGTTCTATCCGGCAACGACAAAACGATTATGCAACGGCAGATATGAAGTTCGTTTACCAATGAAGCCTAACTTTCATCAACTGCTGGGTAAATCCAAGTCACGCGCTGTAGCACAGTTCATGCAACTAGAAAAGCGGTTAGGCAGGGATAACAAATTATCGGATAGTTACACCAAATTCATGCAAGAATATCTGGAAATGGGACACATGAAGGAGAGCAAATCTGACCTAAACACAGCATGCTACTTACCACATCATGGAGTACTCAAACAGGATTCTGTGACAACCAAACTTAGGGTGGTTTTTAACGCCTCCCAGAAAACTGACACAGGTTACAGCCTAAACGACTTGATGGAGTGCGGTCCTAAGCTTCATCAAGACTTACTGACATTGCTACTTGGATGGCGACTATACAAGTACGTCTTTACTGCAGACTGTGAGAAGATGTACCGCAGGATCCTAGTACAGGAAGAAGATCAACACTTGCAGAAGATCGTGTGGAGGGAAGGCAATCAAGATCCTTTAAAAGAGTACCAGCTATGCACAGTGACGTATGGTACCAAGGCAGCACCATTTTTAGCTCTTCGAACGCTAAAACAGCTAGCTAATGATGACGTAGAGAAATACCCGTTAGCAGCTAATATCATCGCAAGCGAGATGTACGTTGATGATGTCTTAAGTGGCAGCGATTCCATCGAGCAAGCACAAGAAATGCAAGATCAACTGATCAACATGCTAGGAGGAGCTGGCCTGACACTACGGAAGTGGTCAAGCAATGACCCGACCTTGATTGAAAGATTATCATCATCAGATCGCAATCAAACGACAATGCACTTTACAAACGATGGAATTACAAAAGCCTTGGGGGTGCAGTGGAATCCTACAACTGACACATTTTGTACGGTGTACACAGACCTTATCAAAAACGTCCATTGAATATTAACTACTCGTTCAATGACATACCGCTCCAGTGTGTGGATGAATTTAGACTCTTAGGTCTGACAGTTGACACTAACATAAATTGGAAGGCACATATTAATGTTGTGGCAAACAAACTTGCAAGTTTCGCGTATGCTTTGAATGAGTTGAAAAGATCAACCGACTTCAAAACAGCGATGACAGCATACTACGCCTACGGCTACTCATGGTTGACCTATGGCATTACAGTGTGGGGAAATTGCGTTGACGTAGAAAAACTGTTTATTTTACAAAAAAGATGTGTGAGAATTCTTGCGAATATAGATCAAATGCAAAGCTGTAAACCTTATTTTATTAAATATAAAATGCTCACCTTAACAAGCATTTACATTATGGAAGTAAGCAAGTTTGTTAGAAAACATGCGTCGTTATTCCCTGTAGCTAAGAATCAAAGACCGCTGCAACGCTCCTTAAGAGTAAAAAATGAATTAGCAATGCCGAGTTCAAAACTAGCTATGTTTCACTCAGGACCTCTTGTAATGTGCATAAAAATTTATAATAAATTACCCAATGAGATTAAAGACATTGAATTTGACAATAAATTTATAAACGCACTTAAAATGCACCTAATACAGAAGTGTTATTATAGCTTAAATGAGTTTTTAACAAATTGACATTCTGTAAAATCAATATTTTAGATTATTTGAAGATTGATGGACTACCCTCACGAGTGATCAAGTGAACATTGTGCTCCGTTTCTAATCTTGATAAAAAATAGTAAACAAAGTTATTTTATAGTGTATTTATGTAAATATTGAAAAAGACGTTGTCAGCAATAAGTGATAGTGTTATCTCATAAAAACTCTCATAAATAAAAATGATTTAGTGCTATATTCAATCGAAGAGTGAACTCTGTCATAACAACTCAATTTCTTTGTTATGGTGAGCAAAAATTACTTTAAAATAAATAATAATACAGTGGACACATAAACTATTAAGTGAAATAAATTATTTTTAACAATAAAACCCAAAACAAAAAAGTGAAATATCAATCTGTCAAACGTTTGAAATAAACAATCCACGGGTCATTAACGAACATTTCTCAATTTCATACGGCAAGAAACAGACACATAATTTTAACATTATTGAACAGATACCAAACAGCTGTATAGGTCAACGTACTGACTTCTACGTAAGTGGACGCTGGTTCGAATCTCAGCAGCTACATCGTCTTTTTGTAATTTGATAAATTGTCTACAACACTTTTCTAACGAGACAGATCGCTCAGAGTGACGTAAATACAACAACCAACACAAATACGATTTGAAAATGAACTTCTTCGAAAACATCACTATGCGTCGCACGCGTACTAAATCAGATTCAAATACCGTCATCAACGAATCACAAAATGATACTTTCGAGGATACCGTAAACAGTCTTCCTGATTTATCAAGTGATGATAACAATGACGCACACAAACAAATAACAAAGTTAAAAGAACGAATTGAACAGCTTGAGTTAGAATTAAACAGTGCACATCAGGAAATCGAGTCATTGTCTTTAGAGAACAATGACCTTAAGCAAATAAATATTGCATTACAGAGCAAAAATAACCGCCTTACAGAACTTACACACAGCCCTATTAAAAAACAGAAAAAGTCAACTCCAATTAAAAAATGTTCAAAAAACAACAAACAAACACAAACAGGTCCTTCTTTTATATCTAACCACGAAAAAGTTACGCTTACACCCAACGCCAAACAAAATAAAATATGCGTTGATAAGACAAGTCAAGAACATATCCAACAACATAAAAAAGAGAGTAAAATATGTATTCTGAGCACTAACAACAAAAATGATATTGTAAATATTGCCGAACATACTCTCCACAAACATTCTGAAAATTTATGCCATTACATAAGGACAAACTGTAAAACAGAACAACTAATATGCGATATAGAAACTAAACTAAAAACGTTTACAATGAAAGACTTTTGTATAATTTTAATAGGAGAGGAAGACTTTGAAACTACGAACGACTACCTTCAACTGACACTTCTTATTAGAAAAACCTTACAAAAAGTAAACCACACCAATATAATAGTCTGCACGCCAATATATAAGTACAATTACCACAAAAATATGTATAATTGGAGAATAGAACACTTCAATAATTTACTGTACCTTGATATAATGTCTCATCAACATGCGTATCTCTTAGACTCGAACAAGAATCTGGCAAATGATTATACAATGTTTACCAAACAAACAGGAATAATAAATAATTTTGGCATGCAAACAATCTTCAAGGATATTGACGAGTTTATCTCAGGAGTAAAAAAATATGACCTTTTAATGATAAACACCGATACAACACCCAATGACGAACATTTAGACACCCAGTTTTTTCTATGAAAACTATATAAATATACTGCATCAAAACATTGCAGGATTGTTAAATAAATCTGACGCATTTTCCGTATGTCTTGAAGAACTTATGATGAAGAATATTAACATTGATATAATTTGCATAACCGAGCATTTCATGATGGCTGGTTATGAACAGTATCTGGAAATCACTAACTACGATCTAGCTTCATGTTTCAGTAGAAGAGACATTAAAAGAGGTGGAGCATGTATTTTGATAAAAAAAGGACACCATTGGAAGGAAATTCCTGAAGTTAGGGACTTAGCAATAAGTAGCACTTTCGAATGTTGTGCTATTGAACTAATCCATACTAACACCATTGTAATCTGCATTTATAGAATTCCGAATGCAAATAATTTAACTACTTTTTTCGAGCGACTGTATAAATTATGTCAGTTTATAACTAAGAAAAATAAACGAAATATTGTAATATGCGGTGACTGGAACATTGATACTTTAAAGCGCAATAATACAACACTAGATTTAGAATGCATTTTGCTTAACTTCAATTTTAAACTAGTAATTAATCAGCCAACTAGATTATCCAGTAAAACATGTATAGACCATTTTGCACACAATTTTGGTAAAAAATGTAAATATGATGTATTTGATTTCGCTTTATCTGACCACACCTGCCAAATTCTCAAGTGTCCGGTGAAAAAGATATGTGTTTTAAAGCATTGGTATGTTTTACGCCGCGACTACAATCAAGAAAACATGACTAAGTTCAGGGAATGTTTACAAAATATTTCTTTATCGAAAATATATGAACTTGACGATCCGAATGCAGCCTATGATCTATTTCTGGAGACATTTACCTTAATGTATAATTTATGTTTTCCATTAAAACGTATAAAATTAAGTGTACACAAAAGGCCACAATGGGTATCGCGGGGAATAAAAACGTGCAGTAAAAATAAAAGAAGACTTTTGTGGCATTACCGACTGGAACGCAATGAACAAAATAAACATAAATTCAAAAAATATTCAGCACTATTTAAAAAAATAATTAAATTAACACAACGTGCCCAAAATAGTTACAAAATCAAGTCATCATCTAACAAGTCGAAATCGACATGGGAAATCATAAATCGAACAAAAATGAACATGCCTAACAAAAACTCAATTGGACATATAAAAATTAGAGATAAAACTGTAACACACCCGCACGAGATAGCGAAAGCATTTAACAACTTTTTTGTCGACAAAATAAAACCAATTAGTAATAGAGGCAAAAATGTGACATCAAATATCTCAAAATCGAGTAATTCTATGTTTATGGCACCTAGTAATGAAAATGACATTAAAACTATTATTAAGGCTTTAAAAAATACCCGTAGTATAGGTAATGATGGAATTGCAACTAAAGTAATCAAGTACGTCTCAGACTCTATAAGTGGACATTTGAGCTATATACTCAATCTGTGCATAACACACGGTAGTTATCCGACTAACCTAAAAACAACTGTGGTAAAACCATTATTTAAAAAAAATGACAAAGAATGCATGGAATCTTATAGGCCTATTGCGCTTGTTCCAATCATATCCAAGATATTTGAAAAATATATTTATGATCAGATTAATAAATACTTGGATAAGCAAAACATTTTAGCAGAGGAGCAAAAAGGTTTTCGGAAAAGTAAAACTATCAATTTGGCTATCTACGACTTCTTAAATAATGTATATACGAATGTTGACAATAGAACACCTGTGTGCTCAATATATTGTGACATGACGCAAGCGTTTGACTATGTGGACCATGATATTTTGTTAAGTAAACTAGATGCCTACGGAATTAGAGGTAATGTCTTGAGTTTAATAGAATCTTATTTAAAGAACAGGAAACAATACGTTGAAGTATCTGCAATAGATTTTAAATCCAAATGTCAACGTAGCTACAAATCTGATCTTAGAACACTTACTTATGGCGTGCCCCAGGGCAGTGTTTTAGGGCCTCCCCTATTTATTATCTATATAAATGATATGCCGAAAGTTACATGTCACCCTATGTCACTATTTGCTGATGACAGCACTGTGACCATTAATAGTACAAACGCTGAAACCTACAATGACGAAATTACAAAGACGATAACCTCCATAGTGCAATGGTTAGATAATAATAATTTAAAAATAAATATTGACAAGACGAAATTAACGATGTTTAGCCAACGTTCCAACATAAATATGAGTGTATACTATAATAGCGAACCCATAGCACAAGTAAACACATCAAAATTCCTAGGTTTAACAATTGATAATAAATTGGATTGGAAAACACACACGGAGGAGTTAGCCAAACGAATCAGTAAGTCTACCTATGCCTTATATAAACTTACCTCAGTGATGAGTGTTGACGCTTTGGTTACAGCTTATCATGGCTTAGTGGGTTCAGTTCTGAGATATGGTGTTATTTTTTGGGGGAACTCCACCAATAAAGAAATAATCTTTAAGGCACAGAAAAAGTGCATCAGGACGATGTTTGGACTACAGATCATAGACACATGTAAACCATTATTTATACAGTTTAAAATATTGACTCTTCCATCCTTATATATTTTTGAAGTTGCTGTATTTGTTAAGACCAATTCTAAGTTGTTTAAAAAAATGACAGACATTAATAATCGAAGTCGAAGAGATAATAGTAGTCTATGCGTTAGAAGGTCACATACGAAATTAATGTATAAAAGTGTATTTTGCATGGCGCCAGTCATATTTAATCACTTACCACGGTCAATCAAAGAATTGAATTTGAGCCTATTTAAGAAACGGCTAAAATCTTTACTGGTGGCCAAAGCATATTACAGTATTTCGGAATATTTAACAGACAAAAACCTAGTAATTGAATGTTGACATACAAACAAAATACATGGAATGTTTATTCTTATTAATAGTAAATTTATATTTGAAACTGACATTAGCATTGTTTATTGACATTAGCATTGTAAACGGACATTAGTTTTTTTTAAATTGACATTAGAATTGTAAATTAATATTAGTACCGTAAATTGACATTTTGAATTGTATTTTGACATTTTGAATTTTAATTTGACAATTTGAATTGTATATTGACGTTTTGAATTGTATATTGACGTTTTGAATTGTATATTGACATTTGGTATTGTGTATTGACATTTTAGAATTTTATTTTGACATTTTGAATTATATTTTTGACATTTTGAATTGTATTTTGACATTTAGAATTGTATATTGACTTTTTTTATTTTTTTTATTGTATATTGACATTTTGTATTGTATATTGTAATTTTTATCAGACATTAGTATTTTGAATTAACATTAGGTGCCTTGATTGACATTGATTTTATTTTGCTATTCATTATTAATTATTTATTTCTCACAAACGTTTGTACGCTCTCTGGCAAAACATAGCGCTCTCTTTATTACCTTGCTACACCGTTATTATTGTACCTATGTTTAACAAATGAATAAATGACTTATGACTTATGACTTATGACTTATTGACGCAATGTAATAATGTAGAAATTGAATAAAGACATCCAATAATAAATTAATTAATAATGAAATGATGACATTAAAAATGTAATAATATATTTCTAAATATAATAATGCATGCAATAATAATTTAATTTATAATTAAGAAACATAATGTTGCGGTGCCCTAGCAGGGTTCATGTACGAATCTTATATTTAATTTTTAACAACCTTGTAAACGACATGAATGCAATATATATTAAATAAATAAATAAATAAATAAATGAAAATCTTGGAATCTTAATTTGACCCACTTCCCGGTCTTCGATTAGAATGAAATTTTGCACACGCTCTGAGTTCTGATGACAATACATGACTAGCTAAGAAACGTCATTACAAATCCAATATGGCGGCCTCCCCGAGATGGCGAACTGGCTGTTTGAAATCCACCTCCATGATATATCAATAGAAAGGGTTTTTTGTAAAAAAAACGAAAAAAATAATCACGTGACTTAAATCTAATATGGCGGACGTCCAAGATGGCGGACAGACTATTTGAAATGCAACCCCATGATATGGGTATCAAATGAAAGGGTTTGCTGTCAGGAATACGAAAAAAAATAATCACGTGACTTAAATCCAACATGGCGGACATCCGAGCTGGCGGATTGGCTATTTGAAATGCACTCCCATGATATGGGTATCAAATGAAAGGGTTTGCTGTCAGGAATAAGAAAAAAATAGTCACGAGACTTAAATCGTGAAGCGAAAAAAAGAAAGAAAGCGTGGAGTGTTTTGTCTAGAGTAAAGATTACATAAACGCTCCACGCTTTCTTTCATAATAAATCATAGTAAATATTCAATAAAGATGATTACCTACTTATAACCATTTCGCATAGGTAATTATTTATCGTTCATCACGAACTGAAATTGTTTATGTTTTCCTGCGATCTAATGAAGATTTGGCAAAGGGAAAACTCTTGAGTCATCAAACTAAATGTCCGAATTATTTTGTAATTTTTAGTGCGTGCTAAAAATTTAGTGCGTGTTTTTTTTTCAACGTCACCTATCTAAGAACACTTGGGTTAACAAGACGAATCTAACGATATGCTAATTATGTAAATCCGTTCAGCGGTTTGGAAGATATGAGGTAATAAAGAATATTACATACATACATACATACAAGATACGCGCGAAAAACATAACCCTTCTTGCAGTCGGGTAATAATAAAAATGCTGCTCCAGAATGGCAACAAATAGCTCAAGACCGAGTGAAATGGAAAGCTTTGTAGGAGGCCTTTACCTGAGGAGGGTTCCAGTACAGTGAAATGCTACTGCTTACCTACGTAAAATATGGTTTTTCATATTAGTAGAAATTAAATATATGTATATTAAGATAATTTAAGGTACATAGATAATAATTTCTCTATTTTTTTTTAGATTCTTTTGTTAGTTAAAGGGTTAAGGTAGAAAACAACATTTTTAAGTTAATTTGTTAAACTGGAAATATAAGGCTTTTTTATTTTTTTTATTACTGCCAATTTTATTAGCACCCTTAAGCGGTTTGACACACTTTCCTTTGCGATATTGTAGAAAAAATCGATTGATTGGAGTGTTAGGCGGGCGTAAGGCATGATATTTCTCAACAATTGTTACGTATTCCTTGCGAATGACGAAGTTGCGGTCTCTTTTTGTCTTTGTATTAGGTAAATTAATTAATAGTAGCCATCTGAATGTTTCTCAATGTTTCATGTTCCGTTTATATTTATACCAATAATAAGAACAACCTGTAACGTAATAAAGAGTAGATAAATTAATAAAATTGATATGCATGTGTTTTTTTTTTTTTTCGGTGGGAAAATCATCTAATGACAAATCCCGCTCTTGGGCGGAGCGAGAGATAGTGTCAGACTTTTACTGACTAAAAACCCACTCCTGTTCCTTCGTTGTCTTCGTCCCAGGGCCCCGGGTTTCGTTTTCACACTACCCATGGCCCCAGTAGGCTTCGACCCTGTTGGGCCCCTACGATTTGCTGACATCTCCCTGAGGCGCGCGTGGAACAATACGCGCCGTCGACGACTTGGGCTCGGTCCGGACGGTTACCGGACGGTCCGACGGCGAGCCACCCATTGCTCGCCGTCCGCAAGCCTGCGCCTACGGTGGCCGGAAATCGGGATCGGAATCCCGGCGGCGGTAAGGGCGTGAGGACCGTTGCCTCACGCGGTCGGCCGCCTCCTTTGCTAGCATTACTGCTTCACAGAAGGAGGCGACCGCCTGCCACTCTTCCTCGCTCCGGACCATGGCCTGTACCAAGGCCCGGCGCGAGAGATCGCCGCCGCCGATCGCCCACACAAGGACACGGCGTTGCTCTGCCCAAGCGGGGCACACCTCCAACGTGTGCACCACCGTGTCCTCCGGCCGGTCCACACAGTGGCGACACCCGGGTGTCGCTTCCGCACGAATCCGGTGCAGGAACTTCCCGAACTTACCGTGTTCGGTGAGAACCTGCGTCATACGGAAGGTGAGGACGCCGTGAGGTCTTTCCAACCACGCCTCAAAGAGGGGACTTACCGCCATAATTGTGGCGTACCCAGCACTGGGTCGCGACCGTCGCTGTCGCTATTTCTCCATGAGAACTCGCCAGAGCTCTGTCCGCCATGCTGCGACTTGTCGCGGCAGCGGAGTTTTGCCCCGGCGTTGCATCTCCATGCGCAGATCGTGCATGTGTGCAAGGACTGTTGCCTCCAGATCCCATGGTGGCTGGCCAGCAAGGAGGCTCGCCGCTTCGCGGGAAATCGTCCGGTATCCTCGCACCATCCGTATGGCCATGACCCTCTGGCATGCGTTCAGCCGGGCCGCCGGCTGCTTCCGCAGCGCCGGTGCCCACACCGAAGCGCCATAAAGGGCCATGGACCGAACGATTCCTGCATAGAGCCTCCGGCAGGAGGCATCTGGACCCCCTAGGTTGGGCAGGAGCCGCTCGAGGGCAGCCCCAGTCCGATTTAGCTTGGGAGCCAGACGTCGGAAGTGCTCCTCGAAATCCCATCGGCTGTCGAGAACGAGTCCCAGGTACTTCATCGTCGACCCGACGCCGATATGAACTCCTCCTACCGTTAGTTGTGAACCCGGTGGTGGCGCGTTCCGAAGGCCGTGAAAGCACATGGCCTCGGACTTGTGCAATGCTACCTCGAGTCCCAACTCCTGGATCCTGCCCACGACTGTCGCAACCCCGCGTGTCACTAGTTCGACCGCCGCCTGGTATGACTCTCCCTACGCCAGGACCAGCGTGTCATATGCGTAGCAGACAACGCTGACCCCGTCAGGGAGGTCGCCGCGCAGCACGTAATCGTATCCGATGTTCCACAAGGGCGGTCCTAGTACCGATCCCTGCGGAACACCGCACGACATCTCTCGACGTTCCCACTCTCCCTGATGACCAGGGTAGATGATGTAACTGTCCGACAGGTATGCCTCGACCACACGACAGAGATAGTCGGGCATCCGGTGATACCGGAGTGCCCTCCTAATGCTACTCCAAGGCAGGGAGTTGAAAAGCAAAGACACCGCCACGACACACCTGCCCTGGGCCACCGCATCCCCCGTCGTGAGAGCTCGCACGCGCATGATGGCGTCCACCGTGGAGCGGCTCCTGCGAAAACCGAACTGGCCATCCGCCAGACCCGGCCCCACCCGTGTTAGGTGCGCGACGAGGCGGTCTGCAATTACTCTTTCAAAGAGCTTGCCCACCTCGTCGAGCAGCACAATGGGCCGGTATGCGGACGGAGAGTCCGCAGGGCGCCCCGGCTTCGCGATGAGGACCAGTTTCCCCGTCTTCCAGCGAAGTGGGAACTGGCCCCTCTCCATGCATGCGCTGAAGAGCCCTCTTAGTCGAGGCCCGAGAGCCTCCATGGCCAGGACCCAAAGCCTTTCCAGGTAAGCCGTCGGGTCCTGGGGCGGTATTTTTGGCACTCAGCCTTCGTACCGCCACTCTCATCTCTACCTCGGTCACCTCTGGAGCGTTGTCGTCGTCGTCGCCGTCGTGGTCCGCGTCGGACACCGCTGGTGGCGGAGCCATGAGCGGAGGAGAGTGTTCCCCTCGCGCAGGGAACAGAGTGTTCACCACACCCCGCTGGTTCGTGAACCGGGAACCCCAAGCCAAGTTCTTGGCATTGAAGTCCCCGCACACGACCACAGGGAGGGAACCAAACCCAGCGACGACGGCTTTCAGCTCTATTAGGGAGATGTGAAGATCGCCGAGAGATCTGTTCGGGGACAGGTAGACTCCTACCACTGCAATGTCCCCGAACCGTGCTGCCACGCAACCCCGCCCCCTCGTGACGGCCTCGAGGGTCGGGGTACCGGCGGTGGCCGACGAAATTAGGGTCACCGAGCCGTCAAGGTACCGCACCCAGTCTCCCCTGGGTAGGACATAGTACGGCTCGGAGACCACGGCGATATTGATTGACCACTGCGCCATGCTCTGGAGCAACAGATCCTGAGCGGGGGCGCAGTGGTTGATGTTCGCCTGGAGGAGACGTAATGGAGTCGTTATTGACAGTCCATCACAGTCTCCTCCCGTGCCCCCCGTGAGGGCCCGCTGCCGCGTTAGGTGCGGCGGCGACAGCGGCAGCAGCCAAGGAGGCGGCTGCGGCGGTGAGTACGTCCGGGTGGATGGGCCTCCGTACCTTGCCCTTGGCCTTGGCGGGGGGGTCGCAGGACCTGCCCCCAGCCCGGTGGTCGGCCGGCTTGCCTGCCGCCGCACATGCGTAACAGTACGGCGTTGCACGGCATTCGACGGCTTTGTGACCAGCCTGACCGCACTGGTAGCAGCGGTCACTGCGGTCCACCTTCGCGGCGCAATGGGCCCCCACGTGGTGCCCCACGTGGCAGCGGTAGCACCGCAGAGGTCTGGGCTCCAACAGTTTTACCTGCGCGGAGACCCAGCCAACCAAGAGCCTTCGGCCTTCGCCCGGGATGACTTTGGCCGCCGACACGGGGCAGCTAACCTTAACGGCTCACATGCCCGTGCTGTCAGCACGGATGGTGCCCGCCCGCACTTGATCGGCCTGGCACCCTCCCGTCCTGACGACGCCGGCCACCACCTCATCTACCCTAACAGAGTCATCCAGGCCCATGATGCGCATGTCTATGCACTTTGTGGGCCTGGACACTCGGACCTCCTCGACGTCCAGGGACGCCCTGATCCTTGCGGCCAGGGCGTCTGCGGCAGAGCCGGTGTCCGCACCAGGGACCTCCAATATTCGGGCCCCGGTTGCGGTGCGCCTCATTCGGAAGCCTTCAGAGGCTCCGAACTCGTCGAGGTGATCTACCACCGCCTGTTTCGCCTTCGCCATGACCATGTCATAGTTCACGCCCCTCTTTTCCGCAGCTGGCTGTAGTGTAATCACTACCGCTGCGGAATTCGGGGCGCGAAGTCTGGCTGCCATGGCCCGCTTCTTGCGCCGCTGTCGCCGCTCGCGCTTTTTCGCCGCTCTAGCCGCCTTGCCCGCCTTCCTGCTGGCGCCGACAACCGTCCATTCGGCACCAGCCGAGGGTTCTTCGGGCAGGGGAGGCGGCAGGCGCGGCCTAGTCGCCGCCACTGCACGAGGTCCCGACGGTTTAGCGGCAGGCATCACTCTGCCTTTTGGGGAAGGAGTAGGCTTCCCCTGCCGTTGCTGCTGCTTGGCCGCCGGGACCGGCCTCGCAGGGTCCGACACCACGGCTTCACGCCCAATTTGCCCCAACTAGCCCGCCTTGGGCGCAGCATCCGTGGCCGCTGCGGCGGTGGCGTAGGAGACCGTCCTTTTCTGGCCGGAGGCCGCAAGCGGGGGGCGCAGCATAATGCCCTCCAGGACAGCGAACTGCCGCTGGACCCGCTCCTGGAACTGCTGCTGCTGCTCCTGCTGCTGCTGCCGGAAGGCAGCCAGCTCTTGCCGCAGCAGGGTCAGAACCGCACTCTCCGGCCAGTTTCACGGAGACCGGCCAGGTCCACCTCGAGCCGTTCAATCCTCTTGTTGAGGGATTTTTTGAACGGCTCCAGGACGATCCCCAGTGCCTCGGTTATTGAGGTCATGGCCTGGGTGATGGATCGCCTCTTGGCGACCTTCTCCCTCTTCTTGGTCACGCCTGCTATGGCAGCTGCCACGATCTCCGTGAACTTGGTCAGCGCCTCCTTCATGCCTTCTGGCTCACTGCCAGAAGGCTCCGGCTCCGAGGGGCTGGCCTGGGCACTGCTTGCCCCGGGGTGGCGCCCCTCCCTGGCAATCTTTAGGGACCGCTGATTCACCTCCTCTGCGGTGGGCTTCCTCCCTTTTCTCACCATTCGGCCCGCACCTCGTCCAGCAGTGGAGATTTTGCGGGCCGAAGCTCCACGCCCATCGTCGGAGGATGTCCTCCGGCCGTCCCTGGATATGGGGCGCTTGAGGAATGAGTTCCTCTTCTTTCTAGAGGTGGCCTCATCCACCCCCATTCTCTCCGAGTTGAGCGAAGACGCGGCATCGGAGTCCGACGCCGTGTCTCCACTCACCTCCCTGAGGCCGAAGTGCCTGCAGGCCTTTGTAGTACCCACCGGTGCAGTGGAAGTGCTGGGAACGGGTCCCAGGGACTCCACGCTACCGGTGGGTGAGCCACCCTGGCTCCTTGCGTCCACGGAGGACGGTAACAGGTCCCTAGGGGACCTGACGCGCTCTTTGCCCCCCCCAGAATACGAGGGGCAGCCCGAGCTCTGCTCGGGGAGGGATTCTCCTCCTGCGGTGCAGGCGGTACCCTCCTGGGGTAATAATTTCTTTAGAGTCGCGTCCATTGTGTGTTGAACTCAGCTTTGCCTTTTTTTGTGGGGTGGGGTCCCCAATAACCACGTTCGCCATCTTGGTCACGTCTGATAAGCAGACGCGTACCCGAGGCGAACCCACTCTCAAAAAACCACTGTCCAAAAACACCAACAGCTGTTGGTGCCGATGCTTCTGGACAGTGCACCCTCCGTGGCGGTCCATCTGGACTCCGCCTGTGTGTGTTTCTCTTGGTCTGGTCTCTCACTTGAGGCCTTCCGGCATGAGTAGCTCTACCCGCATAGCCGTCAAGTTCACAGAGACACGCAAGCCCCACCACGACGACAACGTGGGAACACGGTTGGTGGGGGATATGCATGTGTTAGATTCATCATTATTTATGATGTAATTAAATCACGAATATTCATTTTTCACTAATATTGTTTGTTGTGTTATAATACACTGGTAACATTTATATATGTGGTAAGAGGCACATTGAATATTAACATTAAGCTTGAAAGGTCTCGACTGATGAAGTCTACGCTCCGTCCAGCACAGATCCAGATCCAAAACCCCGAGAGCTTTCAGCTCGAACTCCACAATCGTTTCGAGTGCCTAGGAAGCTCCGTGGATGAATATAACGATGGGTTCGTGGAAACTGTCCATACGGTCGGGTCTAAGTTTTTCAAGACTCACCGTACAAATAAGAACAAGAAGCTCTCTGATCCGACCCTCGAGCTAATGAAGAAGAGGCGTGAGATGATTCTGCAGTCTTCAGACGATGCGTGCATATACCGGCAGCTCAATAGACAAATCTCGAAGTCCCTGAAACGCGACCTTCGCCGCTTTAATACCGCAAGGATTAAGGATGCGATTGAGCGGAATAAGGGCTCTAAAGTATTTGCACGAGATCTGTCTATTGGGCAAAGCCAGCTCACGAAACTGAAGACCGACGATGGCAGAGTCATATCCGCCAAATCGGAGCTTCTGGGAGAGATCGAGGCTTTTTATGGACAGTTATATACGTCTATCGCTAAACCCGCTGCAAATCTAGTAAACGACCCAAGAGCTAGATTGACTCGACACTATACCGAAGATATCCCGGACGTCAGCCTGTACGAGATTAGGATGGCTCTGAAGCAGCTAAAAAATAACAAGGCATCGGGTGAGGACGGAATTACGGCCGAACTCCTGAAGGCGGGTGGAAAACCGGTCCTTAAGGCCCTTCAGAATCTATTTGATTCCGTCATACTCGAGGGAAAAACGCCAGAAGCGTGGAGCAGAGGCGTGGTGGTACTCTTCTTTAAGAAGGGCGATAATGCCCTGTTTAAGAGTTACAGGCCTATCTCGCTTCTGAGCCATGTCTACAAGCTGTTTTCCAGAGTCATCACGAATCGTCTCGCGCGCAGGTTCGACGACTTCCAGCCTTCCGAAAAAGCCGGATTTCGAAAAGGCTTCAGCACCGTGGACCACATACATACGCTGCGGCAGG
Source organism: Mythimna impura (assembly GCA_905147345.3). Lineage (NCBI taxonomy): Eukaryota > Metazoa > Arthropoda > Insecta > Lepidoptera > Noctuidae > Mythimna > Mythimna impura. The sequence continues at coordinate 29,644,937 of LR990357.1, read as the reverse complement.
TTATACAGAAGACTGAGGAGTATAATCAGCCTCTCTGCTTAGCGTTTGTGGACTACGAGAAAGCCTTTGATTCGATTGAAACTTGGGCTGTACTGCAGTCTCTCCAACGGTGCCAAATTGACTATCAGTATATCGAAGTGCTGAAGTGTTTGTACAAAAACGCCACTATGTCAGTCCGACTACAAGACCAGACCTCGAAACCTATCCTCTTGCAGCGGGGCGTGAGGCAGGGAGACGTTATTTCTCCGAAACTGTTCACGGCAGCAATGGAGGATGTCTTCAAGGTTTTGGAATGGAGAGGGCTAGGCATTAGTGTCAATGGCGAGTACATCACTCACCTTCGGTTTGCCGACGACATAGTAGTCATGGCTGAGACTACGGAGGAGCTCAGTACAATGCTTGGTGACCTCAGTAGAGCTTCCGAAAGAGTGGGACTTAAAATGAACATGGACAAAACCAAAGTCATGGTAAACAGCCATGTAGCACCCACTCCTATCAAGATGACTCTACACTCGAAGTTGTAGACGACTACGTTTACCTGGGACAGACGGTCCAGTTGGTAAGGTCTAACTTCGAGAAAGAGATCAATCGTCGAATCCGACTCGGCTGGTTCTCGTCCAATATACCACAGTGTCTCAAGACGAAAGTCTATGACCAGGGCGTGTTGCCAGTGATGACATATGGCTCCGAAACGTGGTCGCTTACAATGGGCCTCATAAGAAGACTTAAAGTCACCCAAAGGGCAATGGAGAGGGCTATGCTCGGAGTTTCCTTGCGTGATCGAATCAGGAATGAGGATATCCGCAGGAGAACCAAGGTTGCCGACATAGCACGAAGAATCGCCAAACTAAAGTGGCAATGGGCAGGGCACATTGCTCGCAGAACAGATTGCCGTTGGGGCCGAAAGGTTCTGGAATGGCGACCACGTACCGGAAGACGTAGCGTTGGAAGGCCTCCTACAAGGTGGACCGATGACTTGGTAACGGTTGCGGGAGTCCGATGGATGCGAGACGCACAGGACCGTTCGTTGTGGCGACGCTTGGGGGAGGCCTATGTCCAGCAGTGGACGTCTTTCGGCTGAAATGATGATGATGATGATGCTGATGATTTATGTAATTTGAATCTAATGTTGAGGTACCTACCAAGGGTAATATTGTTGTGTGTACAAATATAAAACGCTAAACTTATAAAAAGCCGTATTGATGATAATCCTCTAAATTATTATGTAATTATTAATGATCTTTGAAATGTATCTTATATTGCTACTTTAATGTAATAAGTTGTTTGTATCCATAATTACTTTTATGACAACCTGAGATTTGTAGAACGTAGCGAGACATTGTATTTGACGTTTAAGTGTCAACCCACGGGTTGACCCTTTCCTATAAATACGACTGATTTCTATTAAAGTGCTCTCACTTGCTATCCAGCCCTAGACCTTTACTGACTACCAAAGACCGCAAGTTATTTAATATTATATCTTGATTATTGCTATTGGTTGTATTGATTCTATATATGTGTCATACTGTGGCTTTTGTTTCTAAATTATATTAAGTATACGATATTAGAAAATACTTATTCATATTATTTGCCTTACCTTACTACTGTTTTGAAGTGGCCCAAGACATAGAACATAGAATTACTTGTAGTTGTTATTGTGATAAACTTTAATTAATGATATTGTTGAAATGTGTCTATGAAATGCTATGATTAAGCTTCCGAGGAGTTTTTTCACTTGTTCTTCTCCTCGACGACCTAGTTTTGGAATAAGCAACCCTAGATGACCGCATGATACCGTTTAGGTTCTGATACAATGTCAACTGAATACCGTAGGTTCATACCGTAAAGTACGAGCCTATGAGGGATGCATGCAGACGAATGCAGGTGGCGAGCAGTGAGCGGCACCGTGCGGTGCAGGCGCGCGCGAGGGGTTGCGTGCGCAGTGGAGCTCGGGCGCGGCGGAGGGGAGCGGCCAGGCTCGCTCAGGTCGCGGCTCGCGGGCGCTGCAGTGTGGCGCGGCGTTACGTCACGAGCACGACGCCTGCACGCGACGCGACGTGACTCGCGCTGCTTGGCTCGCGCGCGGCGCGCCCGGCACACGCCCGCGAGTGAGTGCAGTGACTGCGACAGTGATGAGTGTGCGCTAGTGACCACCACCGGTGACAGTTCTATCCGACATGAACACCAGATCACACTTCCATGGAGATAGTATGTAGTTTGCTATAAAATCTCTTTTCATTCATCGCACATGTCATCTGCTTACTCAAACCGTCAGACCTTGCAATGCATTAATTCAACTGAAACTTAGTTCAGTGAGGTACACACTTGTTGAAATCATATAAGAATATTTTCTTCAATTAGTAGCCAATCATAAAAGACGTGACGCACGTAGCGGATGATATCGGCTGGCAAGACGCGTCGTGCGCTTCTGACGTGTCGCGGCGCGCGGGGCTCTCACGCTGACGATAAACAATGCTTAACCAAAGGCCTAGCAGTCCTGTACCAATATATTGATGATGACTAATGTAGGTAAAACAATATGAGAATTTCTATTGCTTTAATCTATTTTAAGAGCCGATTGTAGTCACAGAGTATTTTGTAAGCACTGGCCCGGATCACATGTCGACTTCGCGGCTCCGTGATTTTATTTAAAAAAAACATAGTCACTATTCAAGATTTTTGTTTTTGCCAGACCCTTTTAAAAAACAAGTTTTATTATTTTCTGTAACTTTCAAATATTTCCGTGACGTAATCTCGTAGGTATATACGTTTGAAATCGTAAGTTAGGGTCAGATTCGTGATTTTTTTTATCTAGCCAACTATTGTAATTTAAATCATATTTTGATTTTTACCCAGCGGTTGCTCATATGGTTAAATTTAATAAAATATTTTTTCACGGTGTTTTCTTTTATATTTGTGGATTTCCAGAGGTTCAAAAAAGTTCAAAATTCGTTAAACCTGGTCCTAAGTATTACACCAAGTATGCTATTATTTTTGGTTTTAAGTAACTATCCAGTTAGTGCATGATGGCGCCCAATATGGCCAATAGGTACCTATATGACCGACTAGTTTTAAACTGTTCATAAAAAAGCTAGGTACGAAGTGTGCTCGAAATCACCTGTTACCAAACTTCGTTGCCAAAATTTACTGCATTTCAAAACTGTTTTTCAGGAAAAAAAATATAATTAAAGTATCTAAACATATTTGTATATATATACTCCCTAGCCGATTTCGGCTTCGGTGACTGGATTCTGATTTAGTGCAACTACGATTGATAGAGAGATCAACTTTCTCGTTATTTTTGAATCTATAAGTACCAATATTATGAAGCTGAAGAATTTGTTTGTTAAACGTGCGAATCTAAAAAAAAATGTAGTGCTGGATAGCCCATTCATCGAGAAAGGCAATTGGCTAACATCACGCTACAAGTTACGGGAGTGGAGCAGTGACCAAAGATGCAAGTGAAACCACGGCTAGTAATAAATATATTTCTGGGGTCCTAGGGAAATAATGTCTAGGACAAATAGTAACAAAAATCTTTCAGGGACAACTTTTCCGAAGACCAATGTTCATTACGGTGAATATTGCCAAAGTAGAGAGAACAAAATTGATTTTGTAAGGTCACTATGATGAATATTGCTAAAGGAGACAGATACGCTTTCATAATATAATCTAGGGCCTGGTTTAAAGTAAAAGATAAAAGTAGCGTCAGTTAAGTACATATATGTTTTACCCTTAGTTATTTGTAAATGCCAAGTAAAATATTTATTTTCATATTTGTATATTTCTATTATTTCCATCAAAAACATAGGAAAAACATTAACCACTCCACAGTCATCACAATTTGGAGACCAAATTTTTTTTCTTATAAATTCTATTATTAAATACTTAATAGAATTTATACGATGGAATGTGTCCGGAACGAAGTCTTAAAGCTACAGTTATTATTTGGAGGACGCAAATCCTGGGCCCACTTTCTAATAGCTATGTATGTTACATCGCTGTCTAGTACTCATAACTCAAGCTCTGCTAAGCTTTGGACTAGACGGCGTTGTGTGATAGTTGTGGAATATTATTATTATTGTTATCGTTGGATAGGTATTTTTGAGCTGAATATGTTACTACGAGTATGTCACCTAGTTCCAAATCTCAGTGTTATTTTCAGAGTTATTCTTTATTGAACATGTCAGTTTTAGCAATAATAATAGAATAGGATTAAGAAAAAGCTTGGGACCGCCCAAGCTTTTTCTAAACACAGACCCGGTATTCATAAACACAAGCTTCTACACCGGTAGAAGCCTGTGTTTATGAATACCGGATCCCGCCTTCAAAGGATAGACATGAACCCCAACTTACTACCAACCAGGACAAAGAATCTCGATCCAGGTTCAAAGGCAATTTTAACCTGTTTTGCCAAAGACTTTTCAACAATGCCTTGCCACATAAGTTTTCTGAGTTTACGATAGCTGCGACTATTACATACCGCATTCATATACATACCCATTGAAGATAGTCAATATGCAAAAGTTTTCATCACCGAAATAAGACAGAGGTTACATAGGTACATCTACATATACATCGACATACTTTATATGAATTTGTGAAACGGAAAAGTTTAAACAGCAGATGAACTGATTTTACAAGAGTAGAAGTAAGTGATATTAGTTTTTCAAGGTTTAGTGAAGAACAAATCATTTTATTAACCTTGGGAACCTACCAAATGAAGTTAGTGAAATCTTACTGCAGCGAACATCTACGAAATGGAATGTAGACACATAAAAATATACAGAGAAACTGCACTGGAGGATCTACCTGATTTTGGCATTTTTGAGGATGTTGAGGTCTTACGTGGTCGTAAACAGTCACGACACGTGAAAGCTAGAGAGCACTATGTTACATATTAGTTAACGATAGTAATATTTATTCCAAAAATATATCTGTGGCCCTTGTGAAAAGGGATCTAAGTCAAAAAATGCAACTTTACAGGAGACGCAAGAAACACTCCGCGCGTTTCAAATTGCGTGTTTGACCTCGTGTGACATTTAAACTACTACCAAATGAAGTACAGCTACATGTGAGGTTTTTTATACGTAAACGATTTATGTTCTTTATTGTTATTTTTTATGTACAGTTAATAAAACAGTGACTAATAATACAATAATACAGTTAGTAGTTTTTAAAATATTGAGCTACACCATAGATATCCGTGACCTACACTAACCGCAAAATTAATTCCTTGAGGGTAGATATTGTGGAGGCGGAGACGCAAATAATAATAATGATAGAGAAAAAAAGTGGTACTCCTGGACATGGCTCGTATTGTTAGGAGGTGCCTTTCTCTGGAGCCCTGACCGCCGGTAGCTTGGACCCTGTTCCCGATGCCGGTGGGATAGGTACTATTTTTTATATTTTTAAATGTTTTCTTTTTTTGTGATTTGTTTAAAAAAATATTTAAAAATGTAATTTATATGTATATACAATAAATAAAGGAGATAATAATAATATTCCACAACTATCACACAACGCCGTCTAGTCCCAAGTTAAGCAGAGCTTGTGTTATGTACCTACATCTCAGTTGTCTAGTACTCTAGACAACTGAGATGAGTACCTACTTAACTATAACTTACTTATATATATTTCTAAATACATACATATATTATAGATAAATTACACCCAGACACAAAAAATATGATCGTGCTCATCGCACAAATATTTGTCCTGGGTGGGAAACGAACCCACGACCTCCGGCATAGCAGTCAGGACCACTAACCACTAGACCAACAGGTCAGTCAAAACGAAATGAAACGCTTCTATGTTCAATTTACTCTGTTTATATTGTTAGAAGCTCTATATAGATAGCATTTATAAAATATTTCATTTTCTTAGTCTTTTTACTTATTTGACATCTTAAAACAAACTTCCATCAAAATAACAACACCTGTGCTATTTTTATCATAAACCTTAAAAAAAATAAAGTAAAAAACTTTTAAATTTGAGCAATATTTTCGAAATGTACAAATGTAGCCTTTTCAAATGATACCAAACACGGCGTATTTATCTCCATTTTTATTTTTTAACACATACTTTTTGTCCGCTAGAGGGCGCCATGTCGAGTTTTGTGACACGTCACGTAGCCTATGTTCACCGGACAATTAAGACGGTTCTAACGATACCTCATATGTCGAGTTCCGATAAGTAGATTAGGAGCTATGAGGGAACAGATGAACATACTCACATACATACATAGCCTGTCAAAATCATAACCCTCCGTAGTCGGGTAAAAAGGTATCATTACCTTGCCAGTTTGCAAGTTAATCAGCTTGCAACCTCTTTAGATGCCACAATATACAACAAGAAATAACCCTTCTCCCATAAATTACGTGTTAATTCACAGAAGTGAAAAGGGATACCTATGCATTTGGAATGTTTTTTTGATTGTTTCCCTTTACGTCGAGTCTAAGAGTCTATTGTTCTTCCAAAATGTTATTATTTTACGCTTTCTATTACCGTTACATCGAGTTTGGTTAAAAGTACAGTCGGGTTATAAATGAAAAGCCAGTACCTTACATTAAAATATTGTTTAACTATCTGGTGCCCGTGACTTGATCCGCATCAGACTCGTTAAATAACACAATGATATTTGTCAAAACTTCACAGTTTAATGATCACTATTACTGTAAATGTAAATCACCCTATACTTTTACAGTAAATCATTCTTCTATTTTTTCTTTTATTATTTATGGGCTCGCAATTGGCAAGCTTACCTATAAGACTGTCATATCAGACCCTGCCGGAAGCCTTCGAGATGTCAAGGGAGATGGCAAGCACTTCTACGTGCTTCTCGAGGGCTTCACTCCAGATGTGAATTTATGGCATAGGTACGCTAGAAGTTTCCCAGTGAGAAGATCCGATTGTGGCATCAGCCGCAATGCCGGTCACTGAGGATGTCGTCGGAGCTCCTAATTTTTTTAATTTATTAGTTCTAATAACTTCCAACTATCTTTACAGGGTATCTAACCTAATGCGATCGAGTATTTTGGTTTTTTCTTCTTACTTATCTAACATACATACATTGAGATATATCACTAGCTTCTGACAGCGGCTTCGCCCGCGTAAAAGTCGATTTCTCGATACAAACTTCTAACCCCCGTTTTACCCTCCTAGGGGTAGATTTTCGTAAAATCCGTTCATAACTGATGTCTACACCCTATAAGGAACCTACTTGCCAAATTTCAAGTTTGTAGGTGTTACAGTTTCTGAGATTTCATGATTAATCCGTGAGTGATATTTCACTTTTATATACATAGATAGATTTAATAATAATAATAATAACCCCATCGCCGTATCTCTACGTTGACGTCGTGGTGGGGCTTGCGTGCTCCAATATACCCTAGGTCTGTATCGGTAAAGTTTGCTTTGCCGTAATATGCCTAGGGTGAGGGGCCAGACTAAGAGAGATACAATCCGCAGCGCAGTTTTGTGGCGAACTGTTGGGCATTAGCGACCCCACGGACCCGATCTCCCGGGAGAATTCTTGTTCTTCATCTCCGGCTTGCCTTTATTGGCCGGCCGTAGTGAACACTGACGAGGAACTGAGCTCCCACTACTCTCTTGCCTTTATTGGCTGGCTTGAGTGGAGATTCGCAAGAGCAAACGTGCTCGGGAGAAGGATGTATAATCCAGTAAGGTGCTGGTAGGGATCTTGACCGTACTTCCGGGATTGTCCTGATAGCCGTGGTATACCTCTCCACTCCTCATGCACCTCAGGATATGTTGCCCTCTTGTTGCTACGTCACTTCGTGCTAGCGGCCGTTTTTGGGGGCCCATTTATTGAGTGTGCAAGTCACCCCCTGCCTTTTTTCGATGCATATTAATAACGTTGTTCAGGCAGGGGCCATAGTCTTGACATAGTTCCATGTTACCAGTCCACTTAAGACTCCAAAAACCATAGCCCTATTATCTTTGTTCTCCATATGTCGCAACAGTTTTTCAATAACCGGGGGTTGTTCTTGGGTGCACTAGCATAGCGCGTACAGGGATAATCGTCGGTTGGTATCATGTTCCATTATAATTATCTAAAGGGCCTCTGCGAGTTGGCTTCGGCTCCTCGTACGCCTCCCAAAGGTCCAGGACCTCAGGGTCCTGAGATAAATAAAATATAATAATAATAATAAACATTTATTTCGGACCTTTCCGTCCATAGGTAACACATACAGCATTTACACAACATTATTAAAAGGGTAGTAATAAAAGCTCCGACAAAAAAAGAAGAATTGTCCTTACTCAAAATATTAAATCTACTGCCTAAAATACTAACTTTCCGACTATTTTTGTCCGAATAAAAACGAGGAAACGACCGAATGAGATACTGAAATCTTCGAAAAATAAACATGACTGTTTATTGCTATAATACTTTTCTACCAGCATAAATTACGTTCTACTGAAAACTATGCTTTGTAATTTTTATCTTTACTTGCCTTCTATTAATTCATAAATTACCTTTCATATTTCATAGACTGTGGTGCTATTTTAACTGTAACATTATACTGAAAATATTATTCCGAGTGGTTATACAGAAACTTATAAAAAATATAAAAATGTACTTGTAACAATAACTTTTACTTGCATCATATATCATGAATTTTACTTACCACGGGTATGCTTCGATTGCGGTACCTATTTCAGGCGTTAAAAAGTTAGAACAGTCGTATTCATGCTTTAATCTAAAACCAAGTAGACTTTGGTTTCCTAGAATATACTTAGTTATTTCCTAATTATTCGACAACTTTCCTAGTTTTTATAATGTCAGCGAGAACAAAGATAAAAATAAAACAAAACTCAGTTTATTATGAAAATGTAGTTTTAATAGGTAGTAGAATGGCTTAGTGCTACCCCCTGTACCATCCCCACCCCACAGAACCCCATGGTTATGGAGATATCCATTTTTAAATTTGAGGTTAAGTTAGAACACTAATTTCTATCGATTTATGGGGCGGTTTGGGGCCTAAATCATAATGGCTTTTAACATTAGAAGAGGATTTGGCGCTCGGCGGCCGCTGCCGCGGCACGCTCGCTGCGCTCGCTCGCCTTCGCGCGTTGATGGTTACAGTTCTAACCTAACCCAAATGATTCACTAACATTAGAGGGGGTTCCTTGTTACAACGATAGAAACGTTTTTGGCCTTCATCACTGTCCCGCGTATAGTTTCTTGACCAAGTCTTTTCATTACTTACAAATTCCTCTGCTTCTTGCACATTATAGCACCGTTTGATCAACACCCAACTTTTATTACGACGATTCTTCTTTACCGGTACTGATGAGCCAGCTCCCTCCTCTTCCTCCTCCGACTCAGAACGGTACACGGGTACCTCATCCATATTTCGTAACAATATTAAGTTTATAGATAGTAAGTTAGTAGTTTCCTTAGTAGATTTATTAGTTCGTTGAAATGATAATATTAAACCAGTAGCAACAAAAACTATTTAATTTTGCAACATAAACAGACAAAACCGACCCGAAAACAGCCGAAAGCGACTCGAACCCGATCGCGCGAGCCGCACAGTTGAGGTATTTTCCTCATTATTGAGAGTTAAAAAATAAATTTGATAACCAACAATAGAAATTAAAACGGTTCATGCAAGTTCTAAAAATATGATAATTTTGACAAAACCTCTGTTGTCGGTAACTTAGTAATTTTGTCGGAGGTTCAGTATTATATTCGGAAGTTTAGTTTTGTTATTCGAAGATCCATTTTTTTTAAAGGAGAAAATGTAATTTGAACGTGCTCTTATCTGTTGTTAAATTGGATATTTTTTTTCGTTTATGTTTTGGGTTTTTTGTCGGTAATTCATTATAACGCTGGTTAATTAGAATAATAGTCGGCTACAGATCGCTGGAGATTAATTTGTTTTTCGGAACCATTATTATTTCCCTTATTAAAAACAACACACAGAAATACCAGATGTTAGTAACATTAGATATAACATATGATTTAAATTAGTTTATAACTTATTACATATAAGCTTCGTGTTTAACATTCAAGGATGGACTTTACAGAGATGGGTCCCGAAAAAGATAAGTCAAATAATATATTGACTTGACTCTCGAGGTTCTCGACTTGTGAGATGTAGGCTCGGCAATCATGGTACCAATAGTTGTGTCAGACAATGGCTTACTAATAGCCACGACCTGGATCAAGGAGAAAGAGGTTGAGCTCTGACCGCCAGTAACTGTACCCGATATCAGTGGGATACCTATTATTATATATATATATTATTGTTTTTTAAGCAATATTTAAAAATGTATTTAATCACTTAAAATTATCAATATCGAATATAAAAACACATCAAATATTCACGTTTTCGCACCTGACTGTACTTCAAAAAATGATCGAAACAGAGACCATAGACTCGACGTGAGGGTAACAGAAACAAGACAAGGTTCTTGGCTCGACGCTGCCAAATACTACACAAAAAAAAATGTGTACAATTTACATCCATAATTATTATGGTTAGCGGTAAGTCTCCTCTTTGAGGAATGGCTGGAAAGGGGTTCCTTCTATTTGGCAGAATCTTGATACTCCAAATTTCATTCGGCGTAACACACTTGGCATAATCTTCTTTAGTCGAATATTTTTAAGGCATAAAAATTATTTAGCATAACTATTGTATGGCAGAATGTTTACGTGTATCCGAATTTACAATGGCATACTTTTAACATGGCAGAATTTTATTTGATTTATTTAGAGAGATGATTATTTGGGGACCGATACCTTTGCCGAATTTTTTTTGTTCGAATTTCATTTTACCGAAGCCTATTAGATAGACCGACATCTTTTTTGCTTTATGCATTATTTGACACATTTTTAGATTATCGAAGTATCATGTGTCATAGGTATTATTTTACCGAACTATATTCACCGATTTACAAAATAACTTTTTGCTATTGGCCGAAACCCTTTTTTAAACTTTTTTCATTTGCCAAATGATTTATTTGCCATATTTTCACTACACCGAAACAACATTTTACAGAATTTTGGTCACAAATATATAGACGGTTATTTGGTAGCATTTTCAATATTAAACTAAAATATGTCATAAAAAGTCAATATGTTGTACTACAAAATTTAGTGACAGAAACGGATTGCTGCAAAACCGACTTCACATAGTCTTACATCTGCCTTACCCCTAGAGTGTAATTGAAACCCGCGTAAGCGCGGAGGGGTAGGGCGGCCCGCGAGCTGAGGAGCAAATGGTTTGAAGGGCCGCCGCCGCGGCTAAGGATGGCCGGCAAAGCCGGCCAGCAGGCCGACGCTGCGATGGTGAGCGTTAAAACAATCTGCGACAATAAGCTCGCGTGGGGTCGCCCAAAACCCGCAGCAACGGAGCCGTGACAGAAAAATTGCTTCCTGCATGTTGCATGCCTGCTTCCATGCTGCACGCCTGCTTGCATACTGCACGCCTGCTTGCATACTGCATGCCTGCTTGCATGCTGCATGCCTGCTAGCATGCTTCATGCCTGCTTGTATGCTGCGTGCCTGCTGCATGCCTGATTGCATACTGCATGTCTGCATGCCTGCTTTGCTTGTATGCTGCGTGCCTGCTGCATGCCTGATTGCATACTGCATGTCTGCATGCCTGCTTGTACCCTGCTTGATAGCGGGAGCTCCGCTCCACTCCCGCCTTAGCCCCGGTTAATTTTTAAACTACCCAGAAATAGAAGGCCCCCGCAAGGGGCCTCCGTCGACCCTATTCAAATCGACAGTATTTTGTAATTAGGTTACCGTTTTGATATTAATAGTAATATCATAGTGTATTCTTGTTTGCGTGTACATGGACATAAGCGAGAGTAGCGAGCTTGATATTTTGGGGCACCCCGACACGGACAGGTTAGGTTAGAAGTTATTTCGTGGTTATTTTTTTTATAACCACCCAGAAATAGGAGGACCCGCAGGGGCCTCCGTCGACCCTATATAAACCAACAGTGTTTTGTAATTAACATTCGGTTACCGTTTTAATATTACTTCCACCGCAACTAATGACTACCGATATAAAATATATGTCAAAACACGATTCTGACTGTGAATTTTCTGCGATGTGATGGTTCTGCTTTTTAATTATTATGGATATGAAATTTATGGCTAAAGATGATCCTGACTAACAAAATTATGAGTTTTGAATGTATGACAAATGAGTGTATGCGAAACGATTTTCTGCGAAATGAAGTTTATGCTATCCTCTATCTATATTGTACTGCAGTATATAATGTGGTGGCTGTGATATGCCTCAAACAGTTTTGACCCTATCCTCTGAACTAGGTGTTACCCTGTATCTCAGGGTAACACCGTGTTCAGCCATAAGTTTGCATGATATTTACCGAGTGCCACTACTATATAGATGAGTCCACTCTCACTCGCAATACCGACTCATCTATACTATATAGATGAGTCGGTCTTGCGAGTGAGAGTGGTGTGTAATTGCAAAGATGTGGGAGAAATAATGTAGGAACGTATGTATATATTATATATGTGTGTGGAGAGTGTGTGAGTGGGTATGATATTGGGGTTATGTAATAAAGGTAATGAGATTTACTGTTTCTAAATAGTCTAATTGTAATAACCAGCTCTTAACCGTATGTTTTGCATCATGTGTACTCAGTTTAATTGTGTTAGTTTTATTGTCAACTTTTCTGTAAAGGTAAGAACATAAGACAAAATATTGTCTTTTAGCATAAGCTGTATTGTGGGGAATACTGGGACAGGCTGGTGAGATTCCACGCCTTCCAGCATCGGGCAGGGCAACCGTTCAATGCTTTCTTAGAATAGATTGGAGCACAAAGAGCTTACAAACAGTAAGCACTTTACAGTCTTTGTATAGTTGTCTAGTAGGGTATCGAAATGGTTTTTTTATGATTACCTTGAGAAGAGCTCTTTGGGCTCTCTCCAGGGTAAGGGACATCGTCTTAGCTGCCCTACCCCATACCGGAACACAATAATTAATCACAGACTGATACAGAACTATGAATATTTTTATAAGAAGCTCTTGTGGTACTGATTCTCTAAGAGTTTTAAATAGGTATATCATAGTTCGCAACCTAGCATCGACTTTACTTAGTTGTTTATCCCATCGTAATTGTTCATCAATTTGCACTCCTAGGTACTTAACAACACTGGTTGGCGTAAGAGTTTGACATTGACATACGACGACAGATGACGTATTGTCGTTAACTTTGATTCGACTGACCTCACTAGTGGGTTATATTATAATAATAATAACTTGCCTTGGCTTAACTTGGCTTGCCTTTATTGGCTGGCCGTTGTGAATACTGACGAGGAACAAAGCTCCCACCTCTCTCTTGTCTTTTTTGGCTGGTTTGAGTAGAGATTCGCAAGAGCAAACGTGCTCGGGAGAAGGATGTATAATCCCGTAAGGTGCTGGTAGGGATCTTGACCGCACTTCCGGGATTCTCCTGATAGCCGTGGTATACCTCTCCACTCCTCAAGCACCTCAGGATATGTTGCCTCCTTGTTGCTACGTCACTTCGTGCTAGCGGCCGTTTTTGGGGGCCCATTTATTGAGTGTGCAAGTCACCCCCTGCCTTTTTATCGATTGATATTAATAACATTGTTCAGGTAGGGGCATTGTCTTAACATAGTTCCTGTTAACCAGTCCAGACTATGAGGCTATGATTTTTGGAATATTAAGATATTCCAAAAATCATAGCCTTATAGTCTTCGTTTTCCATATATCGCAATAGTTTTTTACCTACCGGGGGTTATCCTTGGGTGCACTAGCATAGCGCGTTCAGCGATAAAAGTGACTAAAGGGCCTCTGCGAGTTGGTTTCGGCTCTTCGTACAACTTCTAAAGGTCCGGGATCTTAGAGTTCCGAGATATACTGATGAAAATAATAATAATAATATACTTTATTTCGGATATAGAAAATCCATAATGTGTTAGTAACAGAAATACTTAGGGTAAAAGCCGGATAGTTGCCTCGGACGGATACATGCCTCAGTTTCAAATGCTCTATGTTAGACGTATCAACCACTGTCAACCACCAGTCATCAACCACTGCGCCCCCGCTCAGGATCTGTTGCTCCAGAGCATGGCGCAGTGGTCGATTAACATCGCCGTAGTCTCCGAGCCGTACTATGTCCTACCGAGGGCTGACTGGGTGCAGGACCTGAACGGCTCGGTGACCTTAATTTTGTCGGCCGCCGCCGGTACCCCGTCCCTCGAGGGTATTTATTTATTTATTTATTTAATCTTCATGCAACATTATTGTACAAAGGCGGACTTAATGCCTGAGGCATTCTCTACCAGCCAACCTAGGGTGGTGAAGAGACAATATGGTAGGTGCATAAAAAGAAAATTATATGCGAAAAACAGGAGTAAAACAAAAATGTACTTATACATATAATTAAAATACACATACATGTATATTTAATATAATATATATATATACATATATATTAATATAAATTAACGAAAGAAGTTTTGAGACGATTCTGCTATTGGTGGAGCAAATGATTCCGCAACCTCCGCTTAAATGCAAATCGACTATCGGTATCACGAGAGGACAGGGTTGCGTGGCAGCACGGTTCAGGGAGATGGCTGTGGTTGGGGTGTACCTCTCCCCGAATAAAACTCTCGCCGAACTCCACAACTCCCTTATGGAGCTGAACGCCGTCGTCGCTGGGTTTGGATCCCTCCCTGTGGTCGTTTGCGGGGACTTCAATGCCAAGAACTTGGCTTGGGGTTCCCGGTTCACGAACCAGCGGGGTCGGATGGTGGAGGACTGGACACTGGAGACAGGCCTGGTCGTCCTAAACCGGGGTTCTGTCCCCACGTGTGTGCGGATGCGGGGTGAGTCAGTGGTGGACATTTCGTTTGCCAGCCCCATATCGTCGACTGGCGCGTCATGGAGGGGGTGGAGACGTACTCAGACCACCGCTACATCCGGTTTGACGTCTCCACCCAGACCCCGACCGCGCCAGTCCAACAGACCCCGTGTGGTCCACGGTGGGCGCTGAAGCACCGGGAGCTTCTCCTGGAAGCCGCGATGGTACAGGCCTGGGTGCAAGCACCGGAAAGGCCTGTCGACATCGACGTCGAGGCAGAGTGGCTCCGGGAGGCCATGTCACAAATCTGCGACGTGGCAATGCCCCGAGTCCGGCAAGAACGTGCTCGGCGCCAGGTGTACTGGTGGTCGCTGGTGATCATCGCTCGAACAGCGGGCCGCCTCCACAACCTTCGCGAGTGATAATATAGTGTAATTTTGTGTATACGTATTCAATCAAAGTGCGTTGTGACGAACATGTGCTTGAACTCGGACAAAGTATAAACGAAAAGACTCAATGTGTAAACCGTATCAATTTATGAAATAATGTGTAGCCAATATAATCTCTAATTATAAGTATTTCTATGTTGTATCGTAATTTCGAATTTTAGAAAAGTTATTCTGGTGATTCAGTTTATTTTTTTTTAAGGGGAATGTACTGTGCCTACAGCACTTCAGTATTGTATTTGTCGTGATATTAAACAGACGTGCTTTTGATATATACTAGTGTTTCATTACAATACTCAATAATCCATACATGTACTGCCTAGCACGCGTAACGATATAAGCACACTGCACTGCGTAGTGCGTGCAATGCCGCGCGGCGCCGGTACACCAGACATCGCAGGCGCCGCAACCGCCCGCCGGATGCAGAGGCTAGAGAGGCGGAGCTGTACGAGGGATACAGAGCGGCGAAGCGCACCCTCCGAGCGGAGATAAAGCGGGCCAAGTTGGAGGCCCGCAACGCGTGGCTGGGGACTCTGCACGGAGACCCGTGGGGACGCCCCTACAAGTTTGTGCGAGACAAGCTCCGCCCCTGGGCTCCCCCGCTGACACAGAGTCTCCGGCCCCAGCTTGTGGAGGGTGTGGTGAGCGCTCTGTTCCCCGCGCGTGGGGAACACTCTCCCCCGCTCATGGCTCCGCCACCTGCGGTGTCCGACGTGGACCACGACGGCGACGACGACGACAATGTTCCAGAGGTGACCGAGGTAGAGATGAGTGTGGCGGTACGAAGGCTGAATGCCAAGAATACCGCCCCAGGACCCGACGGCTTGCCTGGAAAAGCCTGGGTCCTGGCCATGGAGGAACTCGGGCCTCGACTAAGGGGGCTCTTAAGCGCTTGTTTGGAGAGGGGCCAGTTCCCACTTCGCTGGAAGACGGGGAAGCTGGTCCTCATCGCGAAGCAGGGGCGCCCTGCGGACTCACCGTCCGCATACCGGACCATCGTGCTGCTCGACGAGGTGGGCAAGCTCTTTGAAAGAGTAGTTGCAGACCGCCTCGTCGCGCACCTAACACGGGTGGGGCCGGATCTGGCGGACGGCCAGTTCGGCTTTCGCAGGGGACGCTCCACGGTGGACGCTATCATGCGCGTGCGAGCCCTCACGACGGGGGATGCGGTATCCCAGGGCAGGTGTGTCTTGGCGGTGTCTTTGGACATCGCCAACGCCTTCAATTCCCTGCCCTGGAGTAGCATTAAGAGGGCACTTCGGTATCACCGGGTGCCCGACTACCTCTGTCGTGTGATCGAGGCCTACCTGACGGACAGGTTCATCATCTACCCCGGTCACCAGGGAGAGTGGAAACGGCGAGAGATGTCGTGCGGTGTTCCGCAGGGATCGGTACTAGGACCGCCCTTGTGGAACATCGGGTACGACTACGTGTTGCGCGGCGACCTCCCTGACGGGGTCAGCGTGGTCTGTTACGCAGACGACACGCTGGTTCTGGCGCAGGGAGAGTTGTACCAGGCGGCGGTCGAACTAGCGACACGCGGGGTTGCGATAGTCGTGGAGAGGATCCAGCAGTTGGGACTCGAGGTGGCACTGCACAAGTCCGAGGCCATGTGCTTTCACGGCCCTCGGAATGCGCCACCACCGGGTTCCCAAATAACGGTAGGAGGAGTTCACATCGGCGTCGGGTCGACGATGAAGTACCTGGGACTCGTCCTCGACAGCCGATGGAATTTCGAGGAGCACTTCCGACGTCTGGCTCCCAAACTGGATCGGACTGGGGCTGCCCTTAAGCGGCTTCTGCCTAACCTAGGGGGTCCAGACGCCTCCTGCCGGAGGCTCTACGCAGGAATCGTTAGGTCCATGGCCCTTTATGGGGCGCCGGTATGGGCGCCGTCGCTGCGAAAGCGACCGGCGGCCAAGCTGAACGCATGCCAGAGGGTCATGGACATCCGGATGGTGCGGGGATATCGCACGATTTCCCGTGAAGCGGCGAGCCTCCTTGCTGGCCAGCCACCATGGAATCAGGAGGCAACAGTCCTTGCACGCATGCACGATCTGCGCGTGGAGATGCAACGCCGGGGTGAAACTCCGCTGCCACGCCAAGTCGCGGCATGGCGGGAAGAACTCCGGCGGGATCTCATGGTGGAATGGCGACAGCGACTGTCGCAACCCAGTGCTGGGCACGC
Source organism: Mythimna impura (assembly GCA_905147345.3). NCBI lineage: Eukaryota > Metazoa > Arthropoda > Insecta > Lepidoptera > Noctuidae > Mythimna > Mythimna impura. The sequence continues at coordinate 29,627,462 of LR990357.1, read as the reverse complement.
CACAATTATGGCGGTAAGTCCCCTCTTTGAGGAGTGGCTGGAGCGGCAACACGGCATCCTCACCTACCGCATGACGCAGGTCCTCACCGGACATGGCAAGTTCGGGAGGTTCCTGCATAGGATTCAGGCGGAAGCAACGCCCGGGTGTCATCATTGTGCGGACCACCCAGAGGACACGGTGGAGCATACGGTGGAGGTGTGCCCCGCTTGGGCGGAGCACCGCCGTGTCCTCGTGGAGGCAATTGGCGGCAGCGACCTTTCGCGTCCGGCCCTGGTTCAGGCTATGGTCCGGAGCGAGGAGGAATGGCAGGCGGTCGCCTCCTTCTGCGAAGCAGTAATGCTAGCGAAGGAGGAGGCTGCACGCGTGAGGGAACGAAGGTCCTCACGTCCTAGCCGCCGTAATTCCGACCCCGACTACCAGCCACGGTAGACGCGGGCTTGCGGACGTCGAGCACTGGGTAGCTCGTCGTCCGGCTGTTCGGTAATTAACCGGACCGAGCCCAGTCGTTAACAGCGCGTAGTGATCCTCGCGCTCCTCAAAGAGATGTCAGCAAAACGTAGGGGCCCAGCAGGGCCGATGCCCGCTAGCTAGGACCGCGGAGAATTTCTGAAAGGGAAACCCGTAGTCCTAGAACGCAAAGAGTAATTGAAGGATACAGGTGTGGTTTTAGTCAGTAAAAGTCTGACACGCCCTCGCGCTCCACCCAGAGCACGAGAAGTCATTTGGATGATTTCCCACCTTAAAAAAAAAAAAAAAAAAAAAAAAAAAAAAAAAAAAAAAAAAAAAAGTCCCCTCTTTGAGGAGTGGCTGGAAAGACCACATGGCGTCCTTACCTACCGCATGACGCAGGTCCTCACCGGACATGGTAAGTTCGGGAGGTTCCTGCACCGAATTCGTGCTGAAGAAACGCCTGGGTACCGCCATTGTGTGGACCGTCCGGAGGACACGGTGGAGCATACGGTAGAGGTGTGCCCCGCCTGGGCAGAGCAACGCCGTGTCCTCGTGGGGGCGATCGGCGGCAGTGATCTCTCGCGCCGGGCATTGGTACAGGCCATGGTCCGGAGTGAGGAGGAGTGGCAAGCGGTCGCCTCCTTCTGCGAAGCAGTAATGCTAGCAAAGGAGGCGGCCGATCGCGTGAGGCAACGGTCCTCACGCCCTAACCGCCGCCGGGATTCCGATCCCGATTTCCGGCCACCGTAGGCGCGGGCTTGCGGACGGCGAGTAATGGGTGGCTCGCCGTCCGACCGTCCGGTAACTGTCCGGACCGAGCCCAAGTCGTCGACGGCGCGTATTGTTCCACGCGCGCCTCAGGGAGATGTCAGCAAATCGTAGGGGCCCAGCAGGGCCGAAGCCTACTGGGGCCACGGGTAGTGTGAAAGCGAAGCCCGGGGCCCCGGGATGAAGGCAAAGAAGGAACAGGAGTGGGTTTTTAGTCAGTAAAAGTCTGATACTATCTCTCGCTCCGCCCAAGAGCGGAATTTGTCATTAGATGATTTTCCCACCTAAAAAAAAAAAAAAAAGACGTATTGACAGTGTTTCTTTTTGATCATAATTAAAAGCGTCCCCCGCGCAGGCCTCAGTGCCGCATAAGCCGTTGAAGTAGGCGCACGTGTTTTGTCCGTGTGAGAAAACATCTTCCGCGGCGATACTTTGACGAGCGCCAGAATTATATTGGTAAGTATAGCATAGCATAGTCGGCCTTATAATGTTCCCACTGCTGGGACTCAGACCTCCTCTCTAGGAGAGAGAATGGGCCGTAATCCACCACGCGGGCCCAGTGCGGGTTGGTGGATGTCACATGTCTTCGAATTTTTGGTTCTAGGACATGCCGGTTTCCTCACGATGTTTTCCTTCACCGTTTTTAGAGCAGTGGTGATGTAATAAATTACACAAAGTAATGCGCCTGGCTGGGTTTGAACCCGCGACCTACAACTCGTAAGTCGGGGCCGTTACCACTCGCCCACCACTGCTCTTATTATATTGGTAAGTAATCTCTGTTAAATATTTTTATAACTGATTGCGATTTCAGTCAAAAATTTATTTCTTTGAATGCATTAGAGTTTAAATTGCACTGTTTATTAGGTTTTATTGTTAAATATGTTTTATTTATTTCGTAAATAAAAAGGGCATGTATCCCTATCAAATCGGGTAGTTGCCCTACTGTCTTTTGCGGATTGTTGCCCTGCGGCAACTATCCGTAGCTATACATTTTTAACAAGCAAAGACAGATTTTTTTCTTAGTTATTTTTTTCATTTGCTTTTACTATTTTTTCTTGGTGATTTTTTTATTTGGTTTTACTATAGTTTATCTAAATAATTAATAAAAAAATAATAATAATAATAAAAAATAAAAAAATAATAATAAATAATTAAATAATTAATAACGCGATACGGAGATTTTTTTTTTTTTTTTATTTAATAATTAATTATTAATTTTTTTATTTGTTAATTATAATTTATTTAACTTTAATTATACTTAATAAAAGATTGTATTTAATAATAAAAACTGATTATTTAAATTAATATAAGTTCATTTTTATTTAAAAAAAAGAACAGACGGGCATCTATCCTCACATTGGGCAAGTATCCCCCGAACCATTTTTAACGTTAGGCTACTATCCGCTATAGTAGGCAACTATCCTCTTTTTTAGAGGTCATATTAAACTGGATTCACTCAAAATTTATAATATTTATAATCTTTTTATAAATAGGGTATGTTAGATAGAACTATGTTTGAGAATACACTTTGAATAAAATATGTATTGGTACACATTTTTTAAAGGAGCTTTTTAAAAAGTGTGGCAACTATCCGGCTTTTACCCTATACAACTATGCTAGTAACAAAATGAATTAAAACAAAATAAATTAACTATAAAATATCATCCCCTCTTAATTCATATATTTTCCCTCAGCACCCGGCCCGCAGGCATGCCTGCGTCACATTCATCTCCTTAAATAACCTACCATTACGAGGTCTTCCATGCCACACCCAGTTCAGAAAAGCCTTCGTTGCACCTCCATGCGCGCCCCTGACATACCTATTCCATCCAATCACTGTATGCCGTCTCTTACCATCGTTCACCAAACCAGAACTGCCCTCAGCCGCTTCCCGAAGGGATGACATCAAATCCCTGTACAAAATTTCAGTTACAGATCTGTGACTCTTATCCTCGCAAAATGTATCACAACACTCTCTCAATTCTGAAGGAAAATCTATATTTCTTAGTTTCTATATACATAAATTATAGAAATAATGAATTTGTGATGCATTTCGTTCCAGAAAAAAAAGTTTCAAAAATAAAAGCAATGATATGGCTATATGGGAGCTTTATCATTGCTTTTATTTTTATTGGTCACTTGTAACGAAGCATCTTCTGGCCTCACCATCTCCAGATCAACTTGAAATGCAAGTGGATAGTGGTCGGATCAGAAATCAGAAATCAGAAATCAGAAACGTTTATTTCAAATAGACCAATTACAGGCACTTTTGAATTGTCAAAATGTCAGTCAGTAAAAAAAAAAACAAGTGAAGCTAAATTGCACGTTCCAAAGCGTAGATCTCTATGGAGAAGAACGTGCAAGAAACTCCATGGATACTCTTTTAAATCATGTTATGAGTTACATAAATCTTGGTTACATATTTCTTGTCGCTTCTAATATGTGAGCACAATGTAGATAAGTAATAATAATTAAAATAAAAAAATATACTTAAAATAAACTAAAAAAAAAAAATTGAAATTGAATAAAGTCACTGGCAGCTAAGAGATGACCAGTCTCAACTGACGGCACCCGTTCATGAGCATGACGCGTGCATCAGCCCCACTCAGCTCAACCATTTTTAAGGGAACTGAATGACCCAATAACACGTGCCACCATCAGCGAGACATTTGAGTGAGCATGACAAACTCTCAACTGCCATGCTCGTAATGTCAAACAAGTTGTAACCTAATAAAAATGCTCCATGGTACTTCACATTCACAAAACTTGAAAAACAAAGTGCTTCTACATTATACAATGCTACTGTTTCCAAATACAAATGGGAATAAATTATCATAAGCTCTATTGAAATAAACAAATAAAATAAAATAAAAAAAAAACATTTCGAAAACAACAATACAAAAAGGGGAATGTATCTCTTCTAATATTTATAGATATATAAAAAAAAAAAAACTAATTTGAAGGTAAAAGTGACTGTGGCTGCGGAGCAGGACCGGCATTTAGCCAAGCGTTTTTATCAAGGATATAATCTTCCAGTTTATAATACGCTTGTCTACATAGTGTGCGTTTAATGCAACCTTCGGACCAATAAATATCATGGTAAAGTTCAACCTTTTTGAGTCACTTCCACGCCATTTCAGAGACCAGGAGATGACCCAACCAACGTCTACTTCCACACACATCACTGACAAAGGCGTACACCTTTGTCAGTGATGTGTTTCAGAGTGAATACCGTGCTTTTCATAGTCAGCACAAATGTTATGCAGTCCCTCGCACTGTTAACAAGCGTAGCGTTCGTGCAGGTACTCTATTTGCTGTAAATATCGGTCGTGCTAATTCTGGTTTGCGCTGCCCCATGCATCGAATGGTGATACTTACAATAGAACTTTTAATGATATTGTCGAATGTGGAGATCAAATTCTTCTAAAGTCTGTTTTTTAATTAGAGATAATGATTTGACAATTCGAATGTTGCATGTTTTTTCCATTTCATAAATAGTGAGGTACCGCAACCGATATTGAACAAAAAAACCGAAAATATTCGTAAAAATAGTTTCATTTTAAAATGCAACTAATTATGGTAAGTTTTTGTATTTTCTGAAGGTAATTTGAAAGATGCAAATGTCTAACTCATAAAATAAAATATAATTTAAGCCTAAGAATTAAAGACTAGCAAAAGCTGCGTCATTTTATTTTTTCGTCTCGATTTGTTATCACCAAACCCAAACAAAAATATAGAATTACTCAGTGATATTTTTGCTGACATTTTATTACAACTTTATTAATAGGTAATGATAGGACTTCGGTTTGAAAACTAATAATAGTTAAAATTAAACAATCATAAGTCCTCTTTTTGTACTATTTTCGCATGGATCTCTTATAAAATTGTAGCGATAAACGAATCAAGTGTCCGTTTCTTGTAATGCAGTCATGTGAATTCACAGCTTGACGACCAATGGGCACGCCATAATCATGACGGTCAGTCCCCTCTTTGAGGAGTGGCTGGAGAGGCGTCACGGTGTCCTCATCTTCCGCATGAAGCAAGTCCTCACCGGACATGGTCAGGTTCTAGTACAGGCCAAGGTCCAGAGCGAGGAGGAATGGAAGGGGGTCGCCTCCTTCTGCGAAACAGTAATGCTAGCGAAGGAGGAGGTTGCACGAGTGAGGGAACGAACATCTTTTCGCTCCAGTCGCCGAGACCCCAATCCCGACTACCACAATGTCAATACCAACGTCGAGCAATGGGTAGCTTGCCGTCCAGCAGTCCGGTAATTGCCGGGACTAAGCCCCATTCGTCGACAGCGCTTAGTGATCCACTCGCTCTTCAAAGAGATGTCAGCAAACCGGAGGAGCTCAGTAGAGCCGATCTGGTTTTAGGCAGTAAAAGTCTGACACGCCCTCCTGCCCCGCCCATACCAGGAGAAGTCATTGGATGAATTCCCATCTTGAAAAAATATTGACGACCAATGATGATAACTTTTTTAATTCTAAAGCATAAACTGAGACTGTCTCGTTCCGCTCTTGTAAACCGGATATAAAATTGTGTTGTGACTGAAGCTCCCTGGTAAAAGAAAGTAGCTAAGAATTCATGATTTTCAACCGGTTTTCAACCGCGCCCGCCACGGTGGAGCTAGTTTATTTCTAAACTCACGAGACCGGAGTTTTGTGTGGTTATACAGCCGTCGCAGTTGGGGTTATCGCTTGAAAACTTGGCTGATGACAATCGCAAGACGGGCGGTTCATTATCAATTGAGCTCCAGACCACCGTGGACATACACCAGAAACGAGCTGTTGCGTTATACTTACTTCACAGAAAAATTAAAAAAAGAAGGCCTATAAAGTTCTGGGTGCATCAATCGATTTTTGGATTTCGCATCGGATTTTTCTACCCCCTGATGGCCACTACGGGTGTTAACCGACCGCAGAGAGTGCGGGCGCAACCTGCCGAGTCTGCGGGTGAGCGTGGCCCACACCATTCTACTAGTTGCCCGCCGGTGCAGCGGGGAGCGGGATACATATATCTCTAGCATTCTACCTGAAGCTGCGGGCCCGCAACCGCAGCGGATGCGGGTAAAAACGGTTTTGTGAGTTCTCAGTATAAGTAAAAGTCCGAGTGTAAAAAAATATGGTAATATTTTTGAATATTTCTAATTATTTCAATCTTCAATTCATATTAGACTTTGCTATTAACAAACACTATCGTATTTTGGGCCTACTTTCCTTAGAGGTTGTATTATTAAAAGAACCGGTATATAAAAATCGAATTTGGAGACATCACTTGTATCAAAAAGCAGGCAACATATTTCTGGAGTTTGACATTTGGACTTGTCAAATCATTATCTGGGATTAAAAAACGCACTTTAGTCTAAGTATAACCTGCCTAATCCTGACCAAGATGTCCCTACGTATAATGGGAATAAATTTACATCCCAGCGTCTATCTCTGGAGAGCGGGCTTACCTCATGACAAACGATAAACTACTTTCATATCATTTCTATACAATTATTATGCGTCAATATGCGCTCATTAACTAACGCTGTCATGTTAAAACCCCACTGTAGCAAAACCCAGATAAAAACCACTGCATAGCACCCTTGTCATAATTGACATCTACCCAGAAGGGGTCTAACAATTGAACTTCTACAGTCAACTCTTACGATTATGACTTTAACCTCATCGGACGCTCATCGTGTCATTTCTTTGAGAGTCGAAATATACGTTTTTTGCGGCATATACTTTAACTTAGAATTTGATTTTTACACAGCTTTAAGAGACCTTAAACTTGAGTATATGATTTTAATTTCAACTGGAGATCTCCACGCGTTCCTGAGATAAAGGGTCTTGACAGACAGACAGACGGACGGACAACAAAGTGATCTTATAAGGGTTCCGTTTTTTTTCCTTTTGAAGTACGGAACCCTAAAAATTTACTTGTAAAAGTGTTTTTTAAAACCTATTTGCAAAATAAATATAATTTATCAAAACAATAGAAAAATTAAATGTTTAATAAAAATAGTTTTCTTTTAGGTTTCCTGCTAAAACTGTCCAGCACTTCATTAGTGTCCATTTTTGCCGCAACTTCTTGATCGATATGCATTAAAGCCAATCCATTCACGCTCTTCTGTCATCCTGTTGCGAAGATGTGACTTTAATTGGCGTAAGGTGGAGAAAGATGGTGTAGGAAACGTCCACAGCAATTGACAAAGACGTCTAATATTTGGGGCAACACCATTGCTCTTTTGTAGGCGTCTGCTGGAGATACTAGGACATTTTCTCTCATCGGTTGCCAAATTTTTAGTTCTCCCTTCAAACCTAATAAACTAGGAAGGTCTTTATATACTTCAGCGTCTTGCGAAACATGCTCTACATCTTCGTCGCTGAAGTTACTTAGGGCATACGAAAGTTCTGAATTCTGATAAATAATACTAGATATAAGACTTACGATACATTGTTTTTCAAAGTATATCTCGAAATTAATGCATTTTTGCATTCGCTGAAACCACTGAACAAAGCAGTTAGACCAGTCTTCTTTAGGGACCTCTTCGATAGCTTTATGGAACGCATTCACCGCCAATTCAGGGCTCGTAAAACGTGTGCCTCTAAGTTTGTCTTTAATTTTTGGAAACAAATAGAAGTCGTAGGGTGCAAGGTCCGGGCTGGAAGGCGGATGTTTCACCAGTTCCACATTCTTTTTTTTTATCCCAAGCCCTTAAATAGGCTTCTGATACTTTAGCGGAATTTGAGGATGCGTTATCGTGGTGGAGGGGTACATAGTTTCGAGGACGCTTTTCGCGAACTTTCTCTAAAACTGGCTAAGCAAGTGTTGACGTACCAATCTGCAGTTACTGTCCTTTGATCTTCAAGCGATACTGTATTGTAATGTCCTGATTTGCCGAAAAAAGAAGCAATCATTTTTTACCAACACTTCGACTATTCATAAATTTCGTCAGCAAATCTTCAAAAGAAAAGACCCACTCTGCCGACTGGCTTTTTCTTTCGGGTTCAGTACCCAGGTTTCGTCACCTGTAACGATATTGCAGACAGCCAATGACTGTGCTCCATTAAACTTTTTATCATTTTAAGGCACCATTAGATACGCAGTCGTTTCTGGTTCCCGTTAAGTCATCTGGTATCCGTCGAGTGCAAAGCTTCCGAACCTTTAGATGCACATGTAAAATGTTTTACACTTGGCTCATTCCAATGCCTAACAAAGCACGAATTTGCTGGCAAGTAGTTTTTGGTCAGTTTCAATAAGTTGTCTTACGGTGTCAATTTTCGAGTAGGTAACCGCAGTCACCGGCTGACCTTCGCAGTTGTGTTACTTTTATGGTGTACAATAAAGTTTATTCTATTCTATTCTATTCACGTACCTCATCATATAGATGATCACGTCAACGTCTAAATTCTCCAATACATGAATACACAGAGCTGCGACATGGTGTTTCATCACCAAATGCCAATTGAAGTCTAGCAACTCTCTTGTTGACTTAAACCACAACGAAAATCATAAAAAATCATTGAACGAAAATATTCACGAGTTAAATTCATTTTGATAGCGACACACAATCTTTGAAAGGACGCCACAATGCAAAAACAAATGACAGCTTCGCAAATTAATCTCGATGGCTTATCCGAAATGATCAGTTTACTGTGAAACCTAGATAGTAAAGTCAATTGGATCCTAATGCCATGTTTTTTGTTTAAGTAGTTTGTAAATAAGTCGATTTCAATTGTTTCAAATGTAACTATCATAATATCATTTTCCAAGATTCTATATTGACTACTCAGTCTTCACACCACATGTAAGAAGTGAAAATGAGAATTCGATTTCTTTTATTTTAGTTTACTGTGTCCATAGTGTTACACAACTAGCTGTCCCCCGCAGTTTCACCCGCGCCTTTAGTTACTGTTCTGCTCCCGTGGGCTGTTTGTTGTTGCTAATGTTATGTACATGTAGCATATAAATGGTTTCGATTAAAGTGTTTCGATTATTAACTACCTATAACGTGTGACTACGGCTTTTCTTTTTGTTCTATTCTTGTTTTTCCAGTTACTTTGTTTATTTCAGCATCTTGAAAAACTTGTTTCATACTTTTTCAGCGTCTTTTTTTTGTCGTAGTCGGGTTTTAGTTTTTTACTTATTTTTATTTGAAAGATTTTGGTGTTAAATCACTGTGCTTCTATACTATTTATTTTGGAAATGTACAAGTGAAGCCCTTTCAAATAATACCAAACACGGCGTATTTATCTCCTTTTTTATTTTTAACGCATTACTTTTTGTCCGTTAGAGGGCGCCATATCGATTTTTGTGACACGTCACGTAGCCTATGTTTAGCGGACAATTAAAACGGTTCTAACGATACCTCATACGTCGAGTTCCGATATGTAGATTAGGAGCTATGAGGGAACAGATGAACATACTCACATACATACATTGTCAAAATCATAACCCTCCTTAGTCGGGTAATAAAACAAAGTAACCTTGCAGTGTTTTGGGTTAATTGGAATCGTCATGAGAAATAGGCACTCTGTTTATAAGTGGTTCGCAACTAAAAAGTGTAAAATAAAAACTTTTTACAAAAAAATATAACCGACTTCACTAAAAAAAACACTAAAAGGAAAAAAATAACTTTAATTTCGGAAGTCGGTGTTAAATAAGAAACAAACAATACCGAGAAACACCGACTTCCGAAATTAAAGTTTTTTTGTCCTTTTAGTGTTTTTTTTAGTGAAGTCGGTTATTTTTTTTTTTTGTAAAATGTTTTTTGTTCGTACAGTTGCGACCACAGAACGATAAAAGAGGTTAGAAAGAAAATACTTCCCGATTTGTACTAGAACGAGCGTCGCCGCTCATCTCCCACCCTTTAACTCCACTACAGGCAAGAAACCTATACGAACGCGCATTACGCACACTAGGCAGACCACGCACACTTAGATCGCAAGTTTGGTTGTCTCATACGTGCAAAAATGTAATTTAGGGCGACTAAAAGGTCGATCATTGATATCGATGAAATTTTAAAATAACGAATAAAATTGCCGACTAGTTATTGCTATAATTTCGGGCTATGTACCAATACGATAGCATAGCATAGCATAGTCGACCTTATAATGTTCCCACTGTTGGGACTCAGGCCTCCTCTCTAGGAGAGGGAATGGGCCATAATCCACCACGCGGGCCCAGTGCGGGTTGGTGGATGTCACATGTCTTCGAATTTTTGGTTCTAGGACATGCCGGTTTCCTCACGATGTTTTCCTTCACCGTTTTAAGAGCAGTGGTGATGAAATAAATAACACAAAGTAATGCGCCTGGCTGGGTTTGAACCCGCGACCTACAACTCGTAAGTCGGGGCCGTTACCACTCGGCCACCACTGCTCTACCAATACGATGGATTTCTAAAAATGAAAAATAAATGTTGAATTCAGAAAAAAAAAGTAACAAGTTATTAAGAACTCCATAAAAAAAAAAAAACTATTATTGTCCCTGAAATAATATGTATTTATTAAGTAACATACGCTTGCCATCTTTAATATTCGATTTTTATGGGGACGCCCCTACAAGGTGGTGCGGGACAAACTCCGCCCCTGGGCTCCCCCGCTGACGCAGAGTCTCCGGCCCCAGCTTGTGGAGGGTGTGGTGAGTACTCTGTTCCCTGCGCGTGGGGAACACTCTCCCCCGCCCATGGCTCCGCCACCAGCGGTGTCCGACGCGGACCACGATGGCGACGACGACGACAACGCTCCAGAGGTGACCGAGGTAGAGATGAGAGTGGCGGTACGAAGGCTGAGTGCCAAAAATACCGCCCCAGGACCCGACGGCTTGCCTGGGAAGGCCTGGGTCCTGGCCATGAAGGCTCTCGGGCCTCGACTAAGAGGGCTCTTCAGCGCATGCATGGAGAGGGGCCAGTTCCCCCTTCGCTGGAAGACGGGGAAACTGGTCCTCATCGCAAAGCCGGGGCGCCCTGCGGACTCTCCGTCCGCGTACCGGCCCATTGTGCTGCTCGACGAGGTGGGCAAGCTCTTTGAAAGAGTAGTTGCAGACCGCCTCGTCGCGCACCTAACACGGGTGGGGCCGGACCTAGCGGACGGCCAGTTCAGCTTTCGCAGGAGGCGCTCCACGGTGGACGCCATCATGCGCGTGCGAGCTCTCACGACGGGGGCTGCAGTGTCCCAGGGCAGGTGTGTCGTGGCGGTGTCTTTGGACATCGCCAACGCCTTCAACTCCCTGCCTTGGAGTAGCATTAGGAGGGCACTCCGGTATCACCGGACGCCCGACTACCTCTGTCGTGTGGTCGAGGCGTACCTGTCGGACAGGTACATCATCTACCCTGGTCACCAGGGAGAGTGGGAACGTCGAGAGATGTCGTGCGGTGTTCCGCAGGGATCGGTACTAGGGCCGCCCTTGTGGAACATCGGATACGACTACATGCTGCGCGGCGACCTCCCTGGTGGGGTCAGCGTGGTCTGCTACGCAGACGACACGCTGGTCCTGGCGCAGGGAGAGTCGTACCAGGCGGCGGTCGAACTAGCGACACGCGGGGTTGCGACAGTCGTGGGCAGGATCCAGGAGTTGGGACTCGAGGTGGCATTGCACAAGTCCGAGGCAATGTGCTTTCACGGCCCTCGGAACGCGCCACCACCGGGTTCCCAACTGACGGTAGGAGGAGTCCACATCGGCGTCGGGTCAACGATGATTACCTGGGACTCGTTCTCGACAGCCGATGGGATTTCGAGGAGCACTTCCGACGTCTGGCTCCCAAACTAAATCGGACTGGGGCTGCCCTCGGGCGGCTTCTGCCCAACCTTGGGGGTCCAGACGCCTCCTGCCGGAGGCTCTACGCGGGAATCGTTCGGTCCATGGCCCTTTATGGTGCACCGATATGGGCGCCGGCGCTGCGGAAGCGGCCGGCGGCCCGGCTGAACGCATGTCAGAGGGTCATGGCCATACGGATGGTGCGAGGATACCGGACGATTTCCCGCGAAGCGGCGAGCCTCCTTGCTGGACAGCCACCATGGGATCTGGTAGCAACAGGCCTTGCTCACATGCACGATCTGCGCATGGAGATGCAACGCCGGGGCGAAACTCCGCTGCCACGCCAAGTCGCGGCATGGCGGGAAGAACTCCGGCGGGATCTCATGGTGGAACGGCGACAGCGACTGTCGCAACCCAGTGCTGGGCACGCCACAATTATGGCGGTAATCCCCTTCTTTGAGGCGTGGTTGGAAAGACCTCACGGCGTCCTCACCTTCCGCATGACGCAGGTTCTCACCGAACACGGGAAGTTCGGGAAGTTCCTGCACCGGATTCGTGCGGAAGCGACGCCCGGGTGTCACCACTGTGTGGACCGCCCGGAGGACACGGTGGAGCATACGGTGAAAGTGTGCCCCGCTTGGGAAGAGCAACGCCGTGTCCTCGTGGGGGCGATCGGCGGCGGCGATCTCTCGCGCCGGGCCTTGGTACAGGCCATGGTCCGGAGCGAAGAGGAGTGGCAGGCGGTCGCCTCCTTCTGCGAAGCAGTAATGCTAGCAAAAGAGGCGGCCGATCGCGTGAGGCAACGGCAACGGTCCTCACGCCCCAACCGCCGCCGGGATTCCGATCCCGATTTCCGGCCACCGTAGGCGCGGGCTTGTGGACGGCGGGCAATGGGTGGCCCGCCGTCCGACCGTCCGGTAACCATCCGGACCGAGCCCAAGTCGTCGACGGCGCGTATTGTTCCGCGCGCGCGTCAGGGAGATGTCAGCAAATCGTAGGGGCCCAGCAGGGTCGAAGCCTACTGGGGCCATGGGTAGTGTGAAAACGAAACCGTGGCCCTGGGACGAAGGCAACGAAGGAACAGGAGTGGGTTTTTAGTCAGTAAAAGTCTGACACTATCTCCCGCCCGCCCAAGAGCGGGATTTGTCATAAGATGATTTTCCCACCTATAAAAAAAAAAAAAAAAAAAAATATTCGATTTTTTAAAAATAAAATGCAAAATAACATTATTATATTTTTCTATAAAAGCCTTTATAAGGTCAGTAACATGATTCGCAGTGGAATATAGTCCAATCTGATGACTGCTAATGTTACTAAACAATTGCGTTCCAATGAAGTTGCGCAAAATCTTCGCTGTCAACATATTTTTATTGATTTTTCGAAGATTGTCGGTATAAATTTTAATTACTGCTTCAGACATTTAGATATTTATTAAGGCATATTTTTATTAAATCTTTAGATGGGTATAGGAGACCCCCCTTATCTTTTGCAACAATAAAATGATCAGAATTAATTTCATTAAATGGACAACAGAGCTCCAACACAAATATCACAATCATTTTTTTAAATTAAAATATGTGCTATGTAACCCGCGATATGGCTGATAATTTGTTAACTAAAGCTGGAAATATTTTGAAAAAAAAAACAATGTATTCCCATTGACATCGATGTGGACGAATTTTTTGATGCCCTATGAATTCTGTTTCTACCCGTTTGTACATATTATTATTTTCAGTTTGTTTAAATACCTATTAAGTTATGATATTTAAGATGATGATAATAATTTGTTCATCGTCATTATTTTCGTCGACATGTGCATTGTCTTCAATTAAACCAAAATTACTCGTTTTATTAATGCGTTCTATAGGCGATGATGCACAATTAAGTATTGAAATGTGTGTTTCAGAGCTGTGCAATTACCACCTTCGAGAGCTTTTAACTCAATATGGACAAGTAGTTTTTTATAAGCTGCCTTAGATTGGCGTGTTGGAGTCTTAAATTGGGATTATTGTTACCTCTGCCATGTGATCTTATATTGCGACGCGACACGATGTCGTCCTGTTATACAATCTACAAAGAAATAACCAACAGGTATCTTAAAGTGACAATTCACGCTAGTTACTAAAAAAACTAGAGCTTCTTTAGCTTCTTGTACGTGATCTCCTTCCACACCAGTGCCGATATCAACGTATCCGACTAATTTTTCTCCGTCATATACGGTACTATACGTCGGCGAATAGCCATTTCATCAATAGTTAATCCTGCAATAATGGGAGAATTTGTGCTTTTGGCTTTCTGTTTTAACGCTTCCAAGGATTCTATCGTAAAACCAGGCTCTCCTCCAAATTTTCGATACCACTTCCTAAGGGTACGCCGTTCCGGCAGGCAAGTGTCAAATGTTTTACGTACGTATTCGTAGGCCTTCGGTGAATAATAATGTAGTGTCAGCACAAAAGTACGAAGTACTGGGCTATATTTTTGTTTAGATTTTCCTCCAGACTTTTTGACTAGCATACGATGTGTCAGTTCTTGTGCCAGTCAATAGAAAAAAAAAACAGTCGTAACACAACCTATTTAATATTGAAGGAAATCAAGGCAACTATCTACACCAGCAGTCCTACAAAACTCGAATAGTAATAGTGCAGCGGGTTGTTCTGCCTGTATATTTATATTTTTAAGAATATTTGTATCCTCATCTTTAAAAAAAACCTTTCTTGAATATTAGTTAAAAATGTCCTCTATTTTATATAAATATATTTTTATTTGGACGTAGGAACCACCGGGGACATCTACTGACCAGCTTTATGGAGAAGGAGGGCCTCTACATGATAAACTCCTTCTTCAGAAAGCATGAGCATAGGAAGTGGACCTGGCAAAGCCCTGATGGTGCAACTAAAAATGAGATTGACTTCATCATGTCGACTCGTACAATAAGAGCTCACAGATTGAACTTATGAAGGAGAGGCGTGAGATGATTTGGGAAACCAAATCTTAAGGCCCTTCAGAAGCCGTTTGATTCCGTCCTACTCGAGGGAAAAACACCACAGGCATGAAGCGGAGGTGTGGTGGTACTCTTCTCTCATTGAATGCCCGGTGTGCGGATCCACGCGAGACACAATCGCTTTTTAATTGTGTCTCTAATTACGGCATACGAAAGGTTAAGAAGAGCGACAAGGCCCTGCTCAAGAATTATAGGCCTATCTCACTTCTGAGCCATGTCTCAAAGCTGTTTTCCAGATTCATCACGAGCAGTCTCCCGCACAGGTTCGACGACTTCCAGCCTCCCGAACAAGCCAGATTCCGAAAAGGCTTCAGCACCATAGACCACATACATACGCTCCGGCAGGTTATACAGGCCTAGCGTTTGTGGACTACAAGAAAGCCTTTGATTTGATCGAGACTTGGGCTGTACTGCAGTCTCTCCAACGGTGCCAGATTGACAATCGATATATCGAGGTGTTGAAGTGTTTGTACGAAAACGCCACTATGTCAGTCAGACTGCAGGACCAGACCTCGAAACCTATCCTCCTGCAGCGGCGTGTGAGGCAGGTAGACGTCATTTCTCCGAAACTGTTCTCGGCCGCAATGGAGGATGTCTTCAAGGTTCTGGACTGCAGTGAACTAAGCATATATGTCAATGGCGAGTACATTATTCACCTTAGGTTTGCCGTGGACATAGTAGTCATGGCTGAGACTACAGAAAAGCTCAGCACAATGCTCAATGACCGCAGTAGAGCTTCCGAAAGAGTGGGTCTTAAAATGAACATGGAAAAAGCTACAGTCATGATAAACAATCATGTAGCACCCACTCCTATCAAGATCTGAGACTCTATACTCGAAGTTGTAGACGATTACGTCTACCTTGGACAGACAGTCCAGTTGGGTAGATCTAATTTCGAGAAAGAGGTCAACCATCGAATCCGACTCGGCTAGGCAGCGTTTAGGAAGCTGCGCGGTATTTTCTCGTCCAACGTACCGCAGTGTCTCAAGACGAAAGTCTATGACCAGTGCGTGTTGCCAGTGATGACATATGGTTCCGAAACGTGGTCGCTCACAACCAAAGTCACCCAAAGGGCTATGGAAAGGGCTATGCTCGGAGTTTCCTTGCGTAATCGAATCAGAAATTAAAACATTCTTAGGACAACCAAGGTTGCCGGCATAGCACGAAGAATCGCTAAACTTAAGTGGCAATGGGCAGGGCACATTGCTCGCAGAACAGATGGTCGTTGGGGCTGAAAGTCTCTGGAGCGGCCACCGCGTACCGGGATACGCAGCGTTGGAAGGCCTCCTATAATGTGGACTGATGACCCGGTAAAGATTGCGGGAATCCGATGGATGCGAGACGTACAGGATCATTAATTGTGATGATGATGATATAGGCACTTTTCAATTGTCAAGAAATCAGTCAGTCAGAAAAATGATTGCTAGTTGAACATTCTAAAGCGTAGATCTCTATGGAGAAGAGTGTGCATCGAAACTCCATGGACACTCTTTTAAATCATGTTAAGTACCTTTCTGTCGTGGCCAGATCTTAGAATATTGATCACTTCATGATGTGACCAGTCATTTCATAAAATGGTGCTATTTGCATTTTTGTCATTTGCTGTCTATAATATCGTGACAGGTGACGAAACCTGGATGTACTACTTTGAACCCGAAAGAAAAAGCCAGTCTGCAGAGTGGGTCTTTCTTTTTGAAGATTTGCCGTCGAAAGTTAAGAAAAGTTGAAATGTTGGTAAAAAATGGTTGCTTCTTTTTTGAGCACATCAGGACATTACACTACAGTCTCGCTTGAAGATCAAAGGACAGTGACTGCAGATTGGTACGTCAACACTTACTTGCCCAGAGCCTAAAATAAAAGTTCGCGAAAATCGTCCTCGAAGCAATGTACTCACGACAACACCACGATAACGCATCGTCATATTCCGCTAAGGTAACAGAAGCCTGGCTTCAAATGTGGAACTGATGACCCATTCGCCTTAGAGCCCGGACCTTGCACCCTGCGACTTCTATTTGTTTCCAAAAATTGAACACAAACTTAGAAGCACACGTTTTACGAGCCGTGAATTCACCGCCAGTGAATGTGTTCCATAAAGTCATTGGTCCTTAAAGAAGATTAGTCCAACTGCTTTGTATAGTGGTTTCAGCGATTGCAAAAATGCGTTATTTGCGAGGGAATATGCTTTGAAAACAATAACTATATCGTAAGTTTTACATCTAGTCTTATTTATCACAATTCAGAAACTTTCAGTATGCCCTAAGTATAATGTTTAAGGAATATTAATGCTCCCATCGAAAAATTAACGTCATTTATAATAATAATAACACTTTATTTCAGACCATGGTGTCCAATTTGTTAGTAACAATGTTCTTATAGACTAGTGTTAGTAATACTTAAAACTACCCACAACAAAACATAAAATCACTATTGTGCCATTCCATGACAAATGGCGGAACAATGATTCATGTAGCCACAGTCCAGCCGACTAGAGATCATGCTAAGGATGCTGTTAGCGCTGCCACGCACTCTACGCACCAGCGATGCGCATCTTTTACGCATCGTAGTGTAAAAGCAGTCGACGCGATGTTCAGCAAACATCCCTGATGCGCTACAGAATCGCCGCAGCCCCATCAGCATCCTGAACGCATTATTAAATTGGACTCGGAGGGCACTGTAAGACTTTTGGGTATAATTGGCCCACAGGCTGCACGTATAGAATGAAGTACAATAAGACCTAAAAAGTGTAATTTTGACATTTGTCGAATAACGTGCAAACCTGCGAGCTATCATTTTCGCCCGCACTGCCAGCGCCCTCCGTTCCCTCTCAATGTCATCATTGTCCTTGAGGTCAGAGGTCAGCAAATGTCCTAGGTACTTAACTTTAGACACCCTACGCAAAGCTGTACCATTAAGCGTAATATTGGGAAACACGTCACCTGCACTGTTTCCTCTGGCCTCAAAGACCATGACTTCACTTTTGAGTGGATTATATTTTAATCCGTGTTCGTGGGCATATGCTTCACAGATGGTCAGCAGTTTCTTAATGCCACATACCGAAGCACTCAGCAGCGCCATGTCATCAGCATAGCTTATATTGTTTACATTAATTCCATCTGTGTGACAACCTACCCGAGTGCTACTGAGTGCCACAATCAGATCATTCATAATTATACAGGTTGTAAAGGGTTGGCGAGGCAATCCACCCTGCCTCACCCCGCACTCCAACCTGTACGATTGCGACATGGTTCCCGACCATCGCACGCAATTGACCTGATTTCCGTACCAGAACTTACAGATGTTGATGAGTTCTGTAGGTAAACTAGTGTTTTCCAACTTTTTCCATAGAATATCGTAGGAAACCAGGTCAAAAGCTTTCGAAAGATCAAGGAAGCACGCGTGAACTGCAGTTTGACGGCTTGTGTAGTATTTGACAGCATGCTTAACACACAATACCGCACTTTCAGTGGATAGTCCACCCCGGAAACCGAACTGATTGTCGTGAAGTTCAATGTCAGCTGTTGGTCAGCTGTGAGTTCAACATGCTGTCAAACACCTTCGACACCACAGTGGCAAGAGAGATAGGCCTGTAGTTATTCCTATCTGATAGATCAGCTGTCTTATTTTTAACAATAGGTATAACAATTGTTTTAATCATCTCTTCAGGCAGATAAGAGTGGCTCCGATAAAGGTTAAACAGCATAGCCAACAATCTCGGTAAGTGGGGCCCAGCATGCTGCAGATGTTCAATGCTCAACCCGTCATGGCCGGGAGATTTACCTCTAGTCATTGAATTGATTATAGACTTCACTTGTCTAGGTGTACAGTCACCCATTAAAAGTGCTTAGATACCTTAACGCCTATTTTCCCTTGCACGTTAGAGTTCAAGTTTTCGAAAATTAAACTAGATGGCGTTGGTTTCTTCACAGCTAAGTGGCGAGCAAAGGCAATCTCACAAAGTATAAACTTGACTTTTAGTTTAACAAATAATAGACACATGCGTCATCATTGTCGTCAACAACTGATTGTAGTTCATAAATTCATCGTTCCAATTAGAGTCATGTTGACCTAGCGGTTTAGCATGTGCAGATAGATGCGTAAATCAATGAGCCATGAGTTCAAATCTCACGTAGTACTCACACTTTTTGTAAGTTTTTTTGTAAGTCTTTTTGTAAGTAACAAAAGAAGTTGGAAGGAATATTAAATCAAAGCTAACAAGTGGATATATATTTGTAATATAATATTTAAGTGGGCAGTTACTCAGCAAAATGAAAAAAATGCAGGTAAACAGTTAACAAAAGGCACTATTAAAAAATAATATGTTTATTTCTTACAATTTCTTAATCAAATTTAACAATCACCGTTTATTAATCACCGAATAAGATTATAATATTATATATAATTTCTTATTGAGGCCATAGCTTAAGTATTCGTTTCCAAAATTGGAAAGAGGTTTGAAGCTTATGTAACCTTAACAAAAACAAACAAAATACCAGATAATTTTATCACAAAGGTCAAAAGGATTAAAAATGTAGGCTAAAAACTATAAAATTGCACAACAACACATCAAGTGTTCATAACTTTTTTAAGTTGTTTTAAATACGGATATTAAGTTAAACACACATAACAAGGTCTCCAGTTAATACAGAAAATAAGTATATAAATAGCATAGTGATTCGTCGACCGACGTCCGTTTTCTTCGTACTCCCTTATCATGGTTTGATGCTGCAACATGTTTATTAGTTTTAGTCTGCCAGCTCTTTGATGGTGTTTCAAAGAACCCTCTTCTTCAAATCATCATATCCATAGAACAACTGTTTTTGTCTGCAACAATAAAACAGAAATATATAATATCCAATAATGATTATTATATAGGAGTTTTTTGTTTAAAAGCGTTAAAAAAAAACTACTTACGTTTACACCGGTCTCTCTGGTTACTTCTGACAAGTTTTTACCTTGATTAAGCATAGCAATTATTTGAGTTCTTTTTACTAAATCTATATAACATAACAATGCATATTTACTCATTTTCGTAAAATAAGTAGACAATACACCTGGTTAAAAATAAAATTGAACGAAAGGCGCTGGAACGATATAATCGAAATTAACTTAGCGAACAACCAATTGAGCTTAGTCATAACTCTTTGGTCTAAGTATTATTTATACTACCTACTAGTTATTTTTTATAAGTAAATCCATATTCAACCTACCCTCTCAAGTTTGAAAACTAACACATAGATAATCAAATATTTATAAATTGATACTTATTCAATTTTAATATCTTCATCTCTTTAAAAGAAATTATAAATTATTTCAATGTTTGAAGAAACAAAAAGAAAGTACAAAAATAAGCATTAATTAAGCATTAATCATTTGAAGCACAGCGGTGCCATCTATTAACAGTATAATGTAATGTTGTCGATAGCAACATTTCAATCAGGTTTTACGCTAGATGGCGTCATTTCTCGCTTCACACGATTTTATTTCTGTACTTCCTATGCACTTTTGCAGCAGACTTTACATCTAAAACCTATCTTTTCACCGTTCATAACATTGATCACCGATTGCGGACCCCAATGGTGATTTGACAATAAAATGTTGTTGAAACAGCTCTGCTATGTCACCAGCATCACTTACGCCGTCGACGCACACAGGAGTAATTGGTTTGTTATTGAGTTTATTTGTAGCTTTCCAAAAAGATCTAAAATCGATTTTTGAGTGATGAGAGGCCAAAATATCCATTTTCACCTGTTCTTCATGGTTTTGACACCATCTCAGTCGGTACTTAAA
Source organism: Mythimna impura (assembly GCA_905147345.3). Classification (NCBI taxonomy): domain Eukaryota; kingdom Metazoa; phylum Arthropoda; class Insecta; order Lepidoptera; family Noctuidae; genus Mythimna; species Mythimna impura. Next base: position 29,606,706 of record LR990357.1, on the reverse strand, counting down.
GATTTTCCTGGTCACACACATCTCGTTATAAATTGAACCTGAATTTGGTTTACCATGCCAACACCACAAATAAAATTACTGCTTAGATTCCCTGTGTGCCTCGCCAACATCTAAGTTCCACCCTGTGACAGGTTTCTTTTTCTTACGTCGTATATGTTTCCTATACCTACTTGCCACACAATGCTGGCCCTTTTAATATTTTTACAATATTATTATACAAGCTGTCAATGATTTGCCTATGCTGCAAAACATTACAAGTGTAATCTGCACATTTTATAAACTCCTCTGGAAAGTCGAGAAGTCTCAAGTGTCTATGACATTCAGTCATGTATTGTTTAATTTGATCTACACTTCTCTCCCCCCATTCAACATCATTTATAGTCGGTTTATAATCTAGTACCTTTGGTGAGACTATGCCTAAATCACACTCCATTATTAATGGAAAGTGATCCGACCACACTACGTCATACTTGACAAACACTCTGCGCACTGACGGCACAGCTGCCCTAGAGACTACGCAGTGATCAAGCCATCTCTGCGAACCGTGAGCCTCACAAGAAAATATTATTTAGACAACAAGAATTACAAAATTATGTATAATAATAATAATAATTTATGTTATCTGCATTTACAGTTACTGAATTATGTATTTATTTATTAAAACTTCATGCAACACTTAATGGCGGACTTAATGCCGTAGGCATTCTCTACCAGTCAACCTAGGGTGGTGAAGAGTTACTGAATTATGTAGAAGCAAAAGTTTACAGATTTCACGTTCTGCGTCAGGCGAAATAATAGAGAATAGGTTACTTCTAGGTAAGCGCGCTCCATCGCCGACCGCATCGTCGCTTTCCATCAGGTGAGAAAGCGGTCAAGCGCGAACCTATCAAGAATAAAAAAAAGGAAATAAGAAATGCAGTGTCGTCAGCGTATCATTTGATTATGCCCCGGTTTAGAGGGTCAACCGATGCACAGCACTTTACTAACTAGAGATACAAAAAATTGTGACATCCTATGTTTTCCGTTAAACGAAGCTTTTACACGCAACGAGATTGTTATGTGGCTGTATGTGTAGGGCGCGCTGGCGCTGTGGACAGGCGGATGGGCGCGGGGCGGTGAGGCGAGCGACATGTGGCGCGGCGCGGCGCTAGCGCTGGCGTTGGTGGCGCTGAGCGCGCGCGGCGCCGCGGGTGGCTGTGGCGTGGCGGAGTTCGCTTGCCGCAGTGGCGCCTGCGTGCGTCTCGACGGCTACTGTGACGGCGAGGCGCAGTGCGCGGATGGTAGTGACGAGCCGGCACACTGCACCGTGTGCAACCGCACGTACTATGGGCGCGCAGGCGTAGCGTACGCGGTGGGCGTGCGTCAGGCGCCACGCGCGCCCTTCCTGTGTCACCTCACGTTTACGGCGGGCGGCGGAGCGCACGGTGATCTGGTACAGCTGGCTTTCGATGAATTCCGCGTGGGGCGCTACGAGCCGGGTGCGCTGGACGGCTGCCCCGACGGCTACATGCAACTGTCGGAGCTGAGCCGGCCTTTCACGGGTGGCTCATGGTGCGGTGAGGCGAACGGTGCCGCACTTTACTACAGCGAGACTCCTACTGTCACCGTGTCCGTCAAGCTGTTCCGCGCACGCCTCGGGGAGCCGTTCGGCTTCCGGTTGCGTTATAAGTTCTTAGCGCGGCGCGACGCCGTCGTCAGGTGAGTTCTGTTGTATAAGTATATAGGCTAGTATCTTTTAGTTTCCGGGTGCATATAGTATGCAAATAGGTAGTATGTATGTGTGGCCTGTGTCAGATTCGGCGCGATGGAGGCGCCGCTGGAGCGTGGCGCGGTGTCACCGGGTACATACTGCACACGCACGTACGAGGAATGCCACCGCAAACCGTGTCGCTTGCAGAGCCCCAACTACCCCGGCATATACCCCAGGTACCACAAGTCTGTGCACCATGCGATACACTTCACTGTCTAGTTCTGCTATTACATTGCACAGTTTCTTACAGAAATGTCACCTGCTACTGGAGCCTCCGTCAGAAAGATATTCCTACATGTAAACATGCAATGATTTCTGTACGACAAGAATATTCACACAAGATGCAAATAAAGCGTTCAATATCGATGGCAAGGTGAGTGTTCCAACAGTAATCGTGCGTGTTGAAGGTTAACATCTCAGCACAGTGAGCGTGAGCATGTTGTGTGCCCGCAGCCTGAACAAGACGGGGCGCGTGGTGCGTGCGTGGCGCGAATGCACGGGCGAGCGCGACCGCCTCATCTTTTACGACGGCGCGTCCACCGACGACCCCGTGCTGGTGGAGTACTGCGGCGGCGACTGGCTACCACGTGTGACGTCTCGTGGGCCCGAGATGCTGGTGGCCTTCCACTCGTCACCCTTCAGCGCGCCGCTACGGCCCCCCGCACCTGCCGCGCCGCTCCGTGGCTTCGAGCTCGATGTCGACGTCGTGTTTGCCGACTCTGACTCTCTTGACTATGCTAGGTATGTTAAAATCATACATATTTATTTATTTATTTAATCTTCATGCAACAAAAAATACAAAGGCGGACTTAATGCCTTAGGCATTCTCTACCAGTCAACCTAGGGTAGTGGAGAGACAATATGGCAGGTGCATAAAAAAAAAGAAAATATTATTGAGACAACAAGTATTACAAAATTATATATAATAATAATAATAATTTATTCATTTACAAGACAACATTTGGTCCACAATATCTGTTAGTAAACTAAAACTAAACATACATACATATTTAATAAAATATATACTTATACATACATACATAAAATTATATATATACACAGTAAAGGAGTTTTGAGATGATTCTGCTAATTGTGTAGAAAGTAATTCCGCAACTTTCGCTTAAATGCATACTTACTCGTGGCCGTCCTGATATCAAGAGGCAGCGAATCCCACAGAAGGATGGACTGTATATAGAAGGAGAAATGAATAAAATCAGAAGTATGAGAAGGACAAAGCAGTAGGAGATTGTTAGAAGAACGCAGATTCTTAGCGTGTGAAGAACACAGATATTGAAAGTGAGATATAGATAAGAAGGAGGGATAGGAGAGTTGAGTATAGAGAAAAGGATTGTCAAAGCTCGCAGACTTCTTCTCTGGCGAATAGGAAACCATTTGAGCATACGTATTAGTATATACATAAGTATACATACATACGTATATATACAGTATGAGTCTTTATAATGTGCACATATCGAAATGAGGGAATCTATGCTTAATTTTATCGATGGAAAAAATATTTAAAAAAATCTAAATATTTATTTATATTTATTAAGGATTTTAAAAAATAATTGTTTGTTTTGTGACCCCAGTGTATACAAAGCTGTTTAACTTTTAAACTAAACGATCTATCATGATGAAACTAACTCTATAATGATCGGAAGTAATTAGGCGTTGTCATAAAATAAAAATTGTAGAAAAAAAATAGCCTCAATTAAAAATAAACAATTTTTTTGGCAAAAATCTGATATTTTTTCATTAATTTTTACAATAATTGCTGAACGCGCAAAATGGTCAACGCGCAGGCCACCCTACAGGTCCTTGCCGGCCGATCCATTGATCATGATAATTGTCGTTTAAAAATCTCCATAAATAGCTTACATAGCTATGCGCTGGGCCTTTCTTTGACAGTTGATAAAAAACGTTGGGGTTAAGTTAAAAACATGCAATTTTTACCGTTAGGTTCCTAATACAATGAAGAATAACTTAAAGTAATAAAAAAGGTAGGTGATGGGGCGTGTTATTGAGAAATTTTACTTATTATTGTAAAAACGAATGAAAAAAAAAACAGATTTTTGCCAAAAAAAAAAAAGTTTATTTTTAATTGAGGCTATTTTTTTATACAATTTTCATTTTATGACAATGCTTAATTACTTCCGATCAATATGGAGTTTGTTTCATCATGATAGATCGTTTAGTTTAAAAGTTACACAGCTTTGTATACACTGGGGTCACAAAAGCAACAAATTTAAAAAAAAAACCATAATAAATATAAATAAATATTTAGATTTTTTTTAAATATTTTTTCCGTCGATAAAATTTAGCATAGATTCCCTCATTTCGATATGTGCACATTATAAAGACTCACACTGTAAATTGAAGAAAAATGAGATCATTTCAAAAGATGTAGAAAATTTTATTATAATTTTCAAATATTTGACAAATTGTAATTTTTCATTTTTTATTTGATATAAACTAGTGCTTGACCGCGATCCCACCTGATGGTAAGTAGTAATGCAATCGTTGATGGTGAGGCGCACTAATTTATGGTGAGCCTATTCACTTTAGCATTGAAGACACCTAATTTATAGTCGGACGGGAAGACCGCAGCAAGCAAATTGTTCCAGTCTCTTGATGTACGCGGTACAAACGACGAGGTGAAGCGCTTGGACCGGACCGTTGAGGTTTCAACAACGTAAGGGTGGATACTCGCCGTTTGTCGGGTTGTCCGATAGTAGAAATGAAATGGTAGAATAAAGTCATGCAATTCCTGTACACACTCTCCAAAATGCATCCTGTAAAACACTGAAAAGCTGGCTACCCTACGCCTGTGCTCAAGACTTTGTAGATTGGACTTAACCAGATCTGGATCATCAATGCCTCTTTGCACGCCTTTTCACCGAGTCTAAAGGTGCCAGGTGGCAACGCCGAGTTTCCTAGCAGCTACCTTGACTTTGGACTCAATGAACCACCCAAGTTAAAGTCTGTGGAAATTTCAACTCCTAAGAGCTGAAGGCGGTCGGTGTAGAGATACATTCTGAAAAGCAGGAGCCAAGGTAAACGGGCTCATTTTACCGGTAAACCAACACGCTTGTGTTTTGGCGGCGTTTTTATCGACTATTATACAGCTTCAAAAGCTTACACAGTCGCAATTTTAAAAGTATCGATACAATAACATCACTCAAAACGTGTTACGGTGGCTATCAAAGGCACCAGTGGCTAATGACGTCATGCAGTTGGTCACTGAAGATAGGCAATACGAAACTAGCTGTTTGACAGTTCAATGATGCACATTGTTAACAAGTGATCATCACTTGAACTGTCAACAGAGTTACGCAATAGCCCCGCAGGACTTGGGCACTATACCTGTCCTAAATGAGAGGCGATACAAGCGCATCAACATAGGAGACAACTCGGGCGCACAAGCCTTGAGAACAATCGCTGGTATACCATCTGGTCCACTAGCTTTATTCACGTCTAGACGACACAGTGCTCTCAGAACTTCTTTGTTCCATATGCGAACCTCGGGCATCGAAGTGTCGCAGTGAGGCAGAGTCAGTGGAGTAGCACTACCAGTGTCAAGATGAGAATTATGGGCAAATAGAGATTACGCTGTTCAGCTTGAACGCAATCGGCGTTGAACCATGAGTGAACTGAACCACCGATGGGTACGTCGTGATTAGGGATGAAATACTCCATAGCTTGACGTATTACATCGGATATAGCATCTGCACAGCTCGACGAATTTTCAGAAGAGAAGCAGACCTGCTGCCAAGGATTCCCAATTTGCTCACTTGTAACGGCACGATGGAGTCACCCTGGGATTTTTCGCAGTTGGTGGGGCAGCCGTTGTATGGCTGGCACACTATTTGTGCCCCTAACTATCTGCGGTCGGCCAGTGGAGAAACGTACTTCGGATCTCGCTACCCTCCACAACTTACAGCTGGCGCATCATACCCGGTATACTTCGCAACACAACTGCTCAGACCCATCTTCCACCATACGGCTTCATCATGCCGGAACACGACGAGTCGCTTGGTGGCATGGCTTTGTCTGGTGGGTGGTAACTCTTAAGCCGGCAGCTGATGCTATGGCCTACCACCGCATTTTACTGCTCCTTTAGCACTACCCAGGGGACACATATAGGGAGGTCAAAACTAAGCAGATCCCTTGGACGCGAGCAGTTCATCCCCCAAAAATTATATTTACCTCATTGGTAACAGAGAGGCGCGGCGTTGCGAGTTCCATGTGAAGGCGTCGTCTTCTGAGGAAGAGACTAACTCGACGACGTCTGGCAGTGGGCGCGGACGGCGCGGCCGGCTGCGTGCGCCTGCGCACACCCTGCCGCCCAACACCACCTGCACCTGGACCTTTCACGGCCGCCCGGGTAAGTAGTAACTGGGACCAATTTAACATATACGTCACGAATACAAACTGCTCACGGTTGACACTCTTTGCAGGTGACCTCGTATGGATTTACTTCTCGAGTTTTACACAATACTCGCTGGTCGAGCCTCGCCGCATCGAGAGTGGGGAGCGCGACGAGGACAACGGTGCCGTGAAGCTAAGCCCTCGTGCCGCACTCAGTGTCAGCTCACCACGCGCGCGCCCTGCTCCTGGTGCTTGCGCGGTGGAGCTGCGCATCTGGGACGGCGGCGGCGCGGAAGAGGCGGGTGCACGTGCACTGGGCCGATTTTGTGACGCGGCGCCCGCGCTTTGTGCGCGCGCCGCACTCGCCAACGCCACGCGCTCGCCGCGCCCTTGCGCGCCGCCCGACGGCTACGTGTCGGCCGCGCCGCTGCTGTCACTGGCGGCTACATCGCGGCCCGGCACCGCCACTCATCCGCTCGAGTTCGCACTTCACTATGAGTTTGTGGACGCGAGACTCGAGGGAACGCCGTTGCCCGACGACGGTCGACGCCCGCGAGCCTTCCCAAACGATTGCGCGCGCTTTATCACGACGCCAGGGACATTCGCGTCGCCGCGGAATGCTCTTTGGTTCGGGCGTGGCGGCGCGCGGCGACTGCGATGCGTGTACCGGCTGCAAACTGACGGCGCGCGCGTGGCGCTGGACCTGCTGGCAGCCACGTTCGGCAAGGAGCCACGCTGCGCGACCCGCGCGGACCCGCTCACCGGGCGGCCGGCGTGTACGCCCGATCCGTACGACCCGCGACCTGAAGATGCAGATGGTGCCGACGAAACATTGATCGACTTCGACGGTGACGACGACGCTCCGCTGCGGGTGCCACATCTGCGAATATATGAATCACCGTGGCCCGGATACAGAGTAAGTAAAAAAATGCAATAACAGGCAAACGTATAGATATTAATCTTTTGAAGTGATCTATATAGTTAGTGCGTACTTTGTGGTGTAGGTGCCGGTAGCGTGCATCTGCGACAACAGCAGCGCACCGCTGAGGCTAGAGTCGGGCGGCGCGGCGCTGGAGCTGGAGCTGGTGGCGCGCACGCTGTCGGCAGCGGAGGATCACCGCCACGTGCAGTTCCACGGCATCTGGGCGCGCGTCCCCGCCCCTGCGCCACCCTGCGCCACCCGCCGCCGCCTGACGCCGCCCGGCACTAGAGTGCATCTGGTTTACCCTTACAGGTTAGATTGTATGCTGCAAGTAAAACTAATGATGTCTGACAAGACTATATACGACTTAAGAAGTTCTATTTAAGTGTATTATTTTCATTGGTAATCCGTAGTGTAATGGCAATTTCAAACGCAGTGGCAACAGAATGTCGGAGTGCGGTGAGACGCCATTTCTCCTGGAGGCGAGAGGCAACCGATCAGTGTTCCTGCGAGTGTGGGGCGAGGAACTGCCCCTGGGGAGCGGGGTTGGAGGAGGGGGCACGGTCGGCGCTCAGGCAGCGGAACCTCCTCCTTGCGCCACCAGCAACCGAGTGCTTGTGTACGAGGCGCACTCGTCGCGCCTGCTGCGTGCCATCTGCCCGGGCGCGGGCGCCGGTGGCACCGGCGTCGTGCACATGTTCACGGACGAATGGTGGGGACGCGGTACGCGGCCCGGTGCGCTGCTGGTGGTGTGGGCGGCGCGCGAGGCGGGCCACGCGCGCTTCCACTGGATGGAGGTGTGGCGCGCCGGGCCCGCGCCTCGCCCGCTGGCCGTGGGTGAAGCGTGGCCCAACGCAACAGCGGCGTGCGCGCATCCGTGCGCTGCATTGGGCGCGTGTATGGCAGGCGCGTTGTGGTGTGACGGCGAGGCGGACTGCCCGGGCGGCGGGGACGAGGCGGGCGCGTGCGGTGCTGGCGCGCGGCTGCTGGCGGCGCTGGCGGCGCCGGCCACGGCGGGGGCGGCGGCGGGCGCGGCGTGCGGCGCGGCGGCGCTTGCGCTGCTGGTAGCGGCTGCGCTGCGGCGGCGGCGGCGCGCCGGCGCCGACAAGCAGCTACTGGGCGCGCTGGCGGCGGGGCGGCGCCTCACAGAGGAACTGCTGTTCGACGCGTCGCGCGCGTCTTCTGCGGCGTCCTCCTGACGTCGCGAGCGCTCCGTCGAGTACATCCACGTGGACCGCGAGACCACGGTGTGACGGAGCGCTCCCTCCCGCCCGCGCGCCGCGCCCCGACTGCTCTCTCCTGTACATACGCGGGCGCGCGGCTGCTCGCTATGTGATACGGTGTGCACTTGTTCTCCTGTTGCGTTGTGTCTCGTTCGGTTTGTTGGTTGCTCTCCGCGTGTCTGTGCGGGTAGTTTTGAGTTCGGTGCTCGTTGCGGGTGTTTTGCCTGAATGTTTCTGAAGGGTGCACAAAAAATGTAAGTGGTGTCTTTGAAGTATGCAAATTACAGATATAAATGACTATCGGTTGTGAGTTGACATTACTGCTGACGTGTATTCTATAACAGAACGTAAGGCCAGCGTGGCACTGCCGCCAAGTGGGAAGACGCGAAGAATGCGCGTTGTGCCTAATGTAATAGAATTGTTTTACTGAATCAGTATAGAGTGTCGTGTGCAGGCCGCGTCGGGCCGCGGTTGCCCGCGGGCACGTGGCTGTTACAGAGTACTGTATGTTACGTTACGTATTGTTTATTTCGTTAGGTTACGTTTGGTTGTACTGTTAATATTTATTGACGAACTATCCCGTCCCTCGTTTCACTTAAGTTATGAATGCTAAAATAAACACATAGTTCAAATCTAAGAACATAATACTGTTGTTTTATTTGTCGAACTTGAGTCACGACGCGTCGGCCGGCGCCGCGGCAACAGCTGTTAGTGACTCCTACCGGCTACATATGAATTATAATCAAGCTGAGCTACGCTGAGCTGAGCATAATCTGTGTGTATATAGATAATTGAGTGTGCATTATAGGATAAGTTTAAATGTACCAATTTTTATTCCTATCTAAATTTTTCCTGGTATCTATATAAATATAAAAGTGAAATACCATTCACTGATTAATTACGAAATCTCAGAAACTATGATACCTACAAACTTATTTGGCAAGTAGGTTCCTTAGTGGGTGTAGACATCCGATAAGAACGGATTTTACGAAAATCTACCTCTAAGGGGTAAAACGGGGTTCCAAAGTTTGTATGGAGAAAGTTACTTTCACGCGGGCAAAGCCGCTGGCTGAAGCTAGTATATTAAATAGTAATTCAGCATTTAACAGAGAGACATATAATTCATCATTCATCATCATTTCAGCCGAAAGACGTCCACTGCTGGACATAGGCTTCCCCCAGGTGTCGCCACAATGAAAAAATATGTATATTATATTTATGTTAAAATATGCTAAAATTAAATGTCGATAAAAATTATCTAGTGCATTGAATGATTCCAAATAACAAGTGTTTACAAGTCTTTTTTTTTCTCTCAGAGGAGTAGCTTTCCGATTGGTCCCAATTTTTTCAGAATCCAGTTCTGATGATGGGATCCAGGAGGAATCGAGGGAACTCCTCATATATTATAGGCAACTATATAGTGATTTTAATATTTTTATCGAGAACTTAAGCCTTCACAGTCAAAAAGTAACATTTGATGAAGCGGAACTGATGAAGAAGACCAGAAATGGTCAACGGAACTTCATACTCACATAGATATCAAAATGAAGATAGTTAAGCGACTATGACAATACAAATAAATGAATGGTTCTGAATAGTTATTTTGAAAGTGGTATCATCGAAGTGATCTGATGATGATGATGATGGAGCCGGAAGGTAGGCACAGGAACTCCGTAATTAATTTTTATTCCTATCTAAATTTTTCCTGGTATCTATATAAATATAAAAGTGAAATACCATTCACTGATTAATTACGAAATCTCAGAAACTATGATACCTACAAACTTATTTGGCAAGTAGGTTCCTTAGTGGGTGTAGACATCCGATAAGAACGGATTTTACGAAAATCTACCTCTAAGGGGTAAAACGGGGTTCCAAAGTTTGTATGGAGAAAGTTACTTTCACGCGGGCAAAGCCGCTGGCTGAAGCTAGTATATTAAATAGTAATTCAGCATTTAACAGAGAGACATATAATTCATCATTCATCATCATTTCAGCCGAAAGACGTCCACTGCTGGACATAGGCTTCCCCCAGGTGTCGCCACAATGAAAAAATATGTATATTATATTTATGTTAAAATATGCTAAAATTAAATGTCGATAAAAATTATCTAGTGCATTGAATGATTCCAAATAACAAGTGTTTACAAGTCTTTTTTTTTCTCTCAGAGGAGTAGCTTTCCGATTGGTCCCAATTTTTTCAGAATCCAGTTCTGATGATGGGATCCAGGAGGAATCGAGGGAACTCCTCATATATTATAGGCAACTATATAGTGATTTTAATATTTTTATCGAGAACTTAAGCCTTCACAGTCAAAAAGTAACATTTGATGAAGCGGAACTGATGAAGAAGACCAGAAATGGTCAACGGAACTTCATACTCACATAGATATCAAAATGAAGATAGTTAAGCGACTATGACAATACAAATAAATGAATGGTTCTGAATAGTTATTTTGAAAGTGGTATCATCGAAGTGATCTGATGATGATGATGATGGAGCCGGAAGGTAGGCACAGGAACTCCGTAATTAATCAATGTATGCTAGCCGTGTTTGGGCTTATTAGAATTGTCATGAGAAATAGACACTCTGCTTAAATTATAAGTGTATCGCAACTAAAAAGTGTGAAATAAAAAACTTTTTACAAAAAAAAAAATAACCGACTTCACTATAATATTTGAGGAGTTTCCTCGATTCCTCATGAATCCCATCATCAGAATTGGATTTTGTAAAAAGTTAGACCAATCTAAGAAAAGGAAGCATATCCTTTTAGACGAAAAAAAAATTGCAAATTGGTCCATAAACGACGGAGTTCTGAGGTAACAAACATAAAAAAAATAATGATGATAAAAAAAATACAACCGAATTGATAACCTCTTCCTTTTTTTTTGAATTCGGTTAAAATGGGTCAAAACCTACTTAATATTATAAAGTGATAAAGTTTGTGTTTTTGTTTGCAGGAGGCTATCTCTGAAAGTATTGGTCCGATTGCTAAAATTTAGATACCGACAGAAAGTTGTTTTTTTCTTGAGTGACAGACTATATTTTATGTAAGCGGGCGGGCAAAAGCTAGTAAATAAATATAATTCATCATACATATAATTGTACGGTACTGTGACGACTATGAAGGTCACAACTATTATTAACTTGCAAAACTGGCATGTTGGACTTTTAAGGTTTACGTTATAAAAAGTTTAGTTCGATTGATGTTCAATCAATAAGATGGAAGACGTCATGTAAAAGAGTCAGGACATATTTTATATAAAAAATATTAGGTCTTTACCTATGAAATTGGAGATTTGTATGATAATTTTAAAATATAAAAATTTTGGTAATTTTTTTATTTCAGCTAATCAAAGTACTGGCCCAAATTATCTATACAATTTTGCCATTTTGATGGCAGTTTGTTTATCCCTTTACTGTAGAAGTCTGCCGGACGGGAGGCGATGAAGTCAGCGAAAGCGTTTTGTACTGCATCACGGGTGTTGAATTTTTTCCCACTTAAAAAATTGTCTAAATTTTGAAAAAAGTAGAAATCTGTTGGGGCAAGGTCCGGTGAGTACGGTGGGTGACGGAGAGCTTCCAGCTGTAACTCTTGTAGCTTTGCGATGGTCTGTCGTGAAGTGTGAGCTCGCGCGTTGTCGTGGAGAAGCAATGGGGAAGAGCGATTGACTACAATCTGTTTTTTAATTAAAGATAATGATTTGACAATTCGAATGTTGCATGTTTTTTCCATTTCATAAATAGTGAGGTACCGCAACCGATATTGAACAAAAAACCGAAAATATTCGTAAAAATAATTTCGTTTTTTTATGTCACTAATTATGGTCGCTTTTTTTATTTTCTGAAGGTAATTTGATAGATGCAAATGTCTAACTCATAAAGTAAAATATAATTTAAGCCTAAGAATTGAAAGACTAGCGAAAGCTGCGTCATTTTATTTTTTTGTCTTGATTTATTATCACCAAACCCGGATAAAAATATAGAATTACTCAAAGTTATATTTTTGCTGACACTTTATTACAACTTTACTAGGTTAGAGATTAACACTAGGTTAATCTCTTCTAAAATTGTAGCGATAAACGAATCTAGTGTCGGTTTCTTGCAATGCAGACATGTGAATTCACAGCTTATCGAGCAATGGGCACGCTATAATCATGACGGTTAGTCCCCTCTTTGAGGAGTGGCTAAGCAAGTCCGCACTGGACATGGTCAGTTCGGGAAGTTCCTACATCGGATTGAGGAGGTCACCACTGTGTGGAGGACACGGTGGAGCATACAGTGGTGGTGTGTCTCACTTGGGCGGAGCACTGCCGTGTCCTCGTGAAGGCAATAGGTGGCAGTGACCTCTCGCGCTGGGTTCTGGTACAGGCCATGGTCCGGAGCGAGGAGGAATGGCAGTTGCCGCCTCCTTCTGCGAAGCAGTAATTCCAAGGAGGAGGCTGCACGAGTAAGGAAACGAACATTTTTACGCCCCGGTCGCCGAGACCCCAACCCGGACTGCCACAATGTCAATACTAACGTCGAGCAATGAGTAGCTTGCCGTCTGGCAGGGTAATCGCCGGGACTGAGCCCCAGACGTCGACAGCGCTTAGTGATCCACGCGTTCCTCAAAGAGATGTCTGCAAACCGTAGGGGCACAGTAGGGTCGATGTGGTTTTAAGCAGTAAAAGTCTGACACGCCCTCCTGCTCCACCCAGACCGGGAGAAGTCATTGGATGAATTCCCATCTTGATAAATATCTTGACGACCAATGATGATAACTTTTTTAATTCTAAAGCATAAACTGCGACTGTCTCGTCCCGCTCTTGTAAACAAGATATAAAATTGTGTTGGAACGCCCATATACTGGAGTTCCCTGGTAAAAGGTACTAGTTAAGAACTCATGGAGCGGTTTTCAACCGCGCCCGCCACGGTGGAAGAAACAACTGTTTTATTTCTAAACCCACGAGACCGGAGTTTTGTGTGGTTACACAGCCGTCGCGGTTGCGGTTATTGCTCGCAAACTTGGCAGATGACAATCGCAAGCCGCGCGGTTAATTACCAGTTGAGCTCCAGACCGCCGTGGACATACACCAGGAACGAGCTGTTGAGTTATACTTACTTCACAGAAGAATTAAAAAAAGAAGGCCTATAAAGTTCTGGGTGCATCAATCGATTTTCGGATTTCGCATCGAATTTCTCTATGGCTATTGCGGTTGTTAACCGACCGCAGAGAGTGCGGGCGCAACCCGCCGAGGCTGCGGGTGACCGTGGCCTGCACGATTCTACTAGTTGCCCGCCGGTAAAAACGGTTTTGTGAGTTCTTAGTGTAAGTAAAAGTCCGAGTGTAAAAAAATATGGTAATATTTTTGAATATTTTAATCTTCAATTCATATTAGACTCTATTATAAACAAACAATATTGTATCTTGGTCGTTCTTTCCTTAAAGGTTATATATTAAAAGAATCGGTATAAAAAATCGAATTTGGAGACATCACTTTTATCAAAAAGCAGGCAACATATTTCTGGAGTTTGACATTTGCACTTGTCAAATCATTATCTGGGATTAAAAAACGAACTTTAGTCTTGGTTGTTGAATTGCGAGCTTCTCCATCATTGTTTGCAATTCTTGGCAATAGACATCTGCCGTCACTGTTGTGCCATTCGGTAAGAAGCTGTGATGTACAAGTCCGGCACTGGTCCACCAGACAGTCACCATCATCTTCCTATGAGTAATCTTTTTTTTAGCGCACTGATTAGGTGCTGTACCCGGGTCCACCCACTGAGACGAACGCTTACGGTTGTCGTACAGGATCCACTTTTCATCGCAGGTAACAATTCGATTAAGAATTCCCTCGTTTCTATGCCGATTCAGTAGTGCTATGCATGCTTCGACACGTAAATCTCGCTGTCGGTCGCTTAGTTCGTGTGGCACCCACTTATCTAGCTTTTTTATCTTTCCGATTTGACGCAAGTGCTTCAATGTTGTTTTGACACTAACTCCAAGGCCCGCAGCAAGCTCAGCCGTAGATTGAGATGGATCCGCTTCCACTATCGCCTTCAATTCGTCGTTGTCGACAATAGTTACCGGCCGACCGCGAGGCTCGTTCTTCAACTCAAAATTTCCAGATTTAAAGCGATTGAACCAATAATGGACTGTGTTTATGCAAGCAGTGTTATGCCCGTACACGTCGTTAATGTTTCGTGTTGTTTGCGCAGCGGTATTTCCACGTAGGAACTCATATTCGAAAATTGTACGAATTTTCAGTTTATCCATAGCGCCAAAAACTACCACAATGTCACAAAAACAAAAAACTATCTAAAAACAAATGACTGAAATTGAAATTAAATTAACACGTCTTTCGAATAAAATTTATTTGAATTTCGAATTGCGCGCCAATCCACAGATAATTAATTCTGAAAATGCTGGATAGAGAATCTCCAATTACATAGGTAAAGACCTATTATATACAATGTGAGTCTTTATAATGTGCACATATCGAAATGAGGGAATCTGTGCTTAATTTTATCGACGGAAAAAATATTAAAAAAAGTCTAAATATTTATTTATATTTATTATGGTTTTTTTTTAATTTTGTTTGCTTTTGTGACCCCAGTGTATACAAAGCTGTGTAACTTTTAAACTAAATGATCTATCATGATGAAACAAACTCCATAATGATCGGAAGTAATTAGGCGTTGTCATAAAATGAAAATTGTAAAAAAAATAGCCTCAATTAAAAACACACAATTTGTTTTGGCAAAAATCTGATTTTTTTTCATTCATTTTTACAATAATTGTAAAATTTCTCAATAACACGCCCCCATCACCTACCTTTTTTATTACTTTAAGTTATTCTTCATTGCATTAGGAACCTAACGGTAAAAATTGCTTGTTTTTAAGTCAACCCCAAAATTTTTTATCAACTGTCAAAGAAAGGCCCAGCGCATAGCTATCTAAGGAGATTTTTAAACGACAATTATCATGATCAATGGATCGGCCGGCAAGGACCTGTAGGGTGTTTTCGGGGTTGAATTGAGATAGAGATAAAAGATGAAAGACAGTTTAAGATCAATAAATTCACTATATTATCTGTTTCCACAAATATAGGATTAAGATTAATTTATACTAGGATGAATGGTGAAAGATATGGGATTATGAGCCACGCGCACGGTATGTCTCCGAATTACGTACTAAAAACTATTGCGGTGTAAACGCAATAATATAAATGATAGAAATGTACCGAGCGGGTGGCGCAATAATGATGACCCAGGTAAACGTACTGTACGGTGGTTGACCCGTACATGCTCCCGGGGGCAAAGATAGGGGTTAGTAAGGTAAAGATTGAAATGAGATTTACAAGATGATAAACAATATTCAACTTATCAACTATATGACAGGGATATGGATTAATAGTGAGTGATTAACAATATTTTTAACAATTACACGTAGTTGCTAGAGCTTAGATCGGGAAGGGAAAATACGCGAAAAACAGGGGACGAGGCCCTATCTTTTGTTTGTAAACACTCGCTGGATTTAATAAGATTTTTGGGATCACTTTTCACGGATTGACTAAATTGACCTTTTTCCCTAAGATCACAACACTCACTCACTGCACTTTTCACTTTGACTACAGATTGCCTTTTTTCCCTAACCGCACTACACTCACTTATGACACTCTCATTTCCGGGATGTGAAGAGATCGCAGTAGATGCCTCTCCAGCAGGCACCGAGGATTCTCGACGTGTTGATCGCCTATGTCGCCGCCAACAGTATACCACCGCAGTTATCAGGATTCCAAAGATTAGAGCATACAAGACGCTATAAAGATGTACGTCGTGATAGGATATTTTATCACTTAATGATTCAGTTCGTTTCATGATCTCAATTTGTTTCTGTATATCTTCAAATTGTCGCAATATTTCAGAATTATTAGGATTTATTTCTGGAGTTTCAGGGATAGATATATTGAATATATGATTGATAGGTGATATTTGTGGAGCAATAATTTTTGCACCTATACTCATTTTGCTAGACAGCCTTTTATTAGAATGGACAACGAAATTGTCCGTCTTTATCATACAGCCTTCTTCCACATTCAACAGACCAGCATTCATCAATTTAACGGCAGTAATTTCGCCATTACACAGAAGTTTAAAGTTGCATTCATTGCAACAAAAATAATAATATTTATTATCCGCTGTTAATTCCTTCCAAATGTTTTTACAAGGGGTTCCAATAGTTTCACAGATTCTTGTGTGTGGGATCGTTTCACACAAGCTGTGATCATCTTTTAAGATATTTATAGGGTTTTTGGTATGACATAAAATCATCCCAGGATTTTGTCTTATACAAAACTGGAGATCAGCATCAGTAACGATTACGTATGAGTCTTTTCTGAGGTTAATGGCAGCAAAACTTGAGATAACTTTCACATGTATCATGTCGTGGTTCAATATTCGTGGGACTGGAATGAGGTTAAAGATTTCATAAAGGTCTCTTTCGATGAGGGGTATCATTATTTCAATAATCAAGTACTTACTATACTTACGTACTTAGTCCGCACTTTTATCAAGTTGTCCTTGAGATTCAAATGGTTGACAGGAAGTGCCATGTCTTTGGGGATATGTGCTGATATAGAACTTAATTCCGTTCTCAGCTGTTGAAGAGATATCAGATGGAAGTCCAATTTTCCGTTGTAAATATTAGTTACCGTATCAAGAATGGAGTCTTGTATTTTCCTGAGGCTATATATTAAGTTATTCGCCGTCATAGCAGATGCTAAGAAATCGGTAACTAGAGTCATGTTCTGGACATGGCGTTGAAGATCTTGATAGGATTCTCTGAGATAATTAAACTTTTGATTTATCGATTTATGGTGTTTGTTCGCAGCTTTCTCCATTCTTTTCATGAGATTAAATTCGGCTTCCACGATTGAGGTTTGGTTTTTCCAGAGGTTATACAAATGTTTGTCATTTTCTTTCAAAAGGTCGATGTCTTGTGCGTATTTCTCCGCAAAACGCTGATCCAGCACACCAAACAAGCTGTTTGCGACGTAGCCTACTCCGTCTATTAGACCACGACGCCGGCGCCGCCGCTCGTCTCCAGTTACAAATGATTCATTTATTGTCAACATACTATCATAATGTTTAATTTCTTCGAACTCGTGCCCGAGTTGTAAGATGATACCGTCGCAAGGTGTGTGTTCTTTAATAGTGGAGCATAATGTTTCAAGATAATTGATATACTTCTCGAGTGCCGACGTGCCTTTTTTGTAGCGATATGTGTCATAATAAACAATTAAACGCCAATCGTCTCTAATAAGATGCATGTTGGAGATTTTATCGAAATAAACGCTGTTGTTGCTCAGAGGGGTAAAGCTATAAGATGCTTGAGATAAGTTTATTAGTGACAATAGGAATAGCGTTAATGACAGAGCTATAGTCGAGAATGAGATACGTTTGGGATTTTTCTTCCTTGGTGCTTCATCCTTAATGTTCGTGTCACTAGGAGGATTATTGTCTCTGTCCGCTGGTAATAGAGATAGCTTAACAACAGGCCGTTTTAGGAAACCATTTTTGGTTTTAAGGGTAACGACTCTGACGTGTCCGTCCGAACCAGGATGCAGTTCTACTACACGCCCTAGAGCCCACTTCCCAGGCGGGGGGTTTTCATCTTTAATGATAACAATATCGTTGAGACTGAGATTCCTTTGAGATTGTCTCCATTTAGCTCTAATGGATAACTGTGAGAGATAGTCATTTTTCCACTGGACCCAAATATCTCTATAGATTTTTTGTGCCAAGTGCCACCGAGTCCTGAGATCATTTTCGGTTTCTAAGATCGTTAAGATAGGCCCACTTGCAAGAAAGTGTGCCGGGGTTAAAAAGTCTATGTCCTTGGGATCCTCCTTCAAAGGACAAAGTGGTCGAGAGTTTAAACAACTCTCAAGTTGAGATAGGAGGGTGCTATATTCTTCGTAGGTGAGTTTCTGCTCACCTACAACACGCCTAAGATGATGTTTTAGGCTTTTCACCGCAGCTTCCCAAAGTCCGCCAGCAGAAGGCCATGACGGAGCATTAAAATGCCACTCAATGTTCATTTCTGCGACGTTAGATAATGTTTCTTGACTTGATAAGATTTCTGAGATTTCTGTGTATTCTTGTTTTAGGATCTTGTTAGCTCCAATGAAGTTACTCCCTTGATCACTGTAAATGTGGCCGGGAACTCCTCTTCTGGCTGACATACGTCTGAGCGCTGAAATAAAAGCCGACGCAGTGAGATCAGATACGAGTTCTAAATGGGCCTTTGTAACCATACATACGAATACTGCAACGTATCCTTTATCGGTTTTGATGCCGCGACCTTTGTTCGCTTTCACCAAAACATGTCCAGTGTAGTCAATACCGGTATGATAAAAGGGTCGACTAGGATTTAACCTGGATGAAGGCAAGTCACCCATGAGTTGATGTTTTAGAATGGGATCGTGTCTCCTACACTTTACGCACGTTCTTAATTGTTTTTTCGTAGCGCGGTTTCCTCCAATGATCCAATATTTTTGTCGTATAAATCCACTCGTCATTTTCACTCCACCATGGAATACTAATTTATGGGATTCGTCTATTATAAGATCAGCTAATTTACTTTGATTTGGGATGATATGGAGCAGTGGTGGCCGAGTGGTAACGGCCCCGACTTACGAGTTGTAGGTCGCGGGTTCAAACCCAGACAGGCGCATTACTTTGTGTAATTTATTTCATCACCACTGCTCTCAAAACGGTGAAGGACAACATCGTGAGGAAACCGGCATGTCCTAGAACCAAAAAATTCAAAGACATGTGACATCCACCAACCCGCACTGGGCCCGCGTGGTGGATTACGGCCCATTCCCTCTCCTAGAGAGGAGGCCTGAGTCCCAACAGTGGGAACATTATAAGGCCGACTATGCTATGCTATGGGATGATAATGGGGTGCTTCATTTCGGGGTCTAAACTCGAATGTTTTAGCCGTCCGCCGACACGGAGTACTCCGTGGCTGTCTAAGATAGGATTGAGATTCAAGATCTGGCTTTTCTTGCTTAAAGGTTCACCTTTTTCTAGTTGAGATATTTCCTTGATAAAGTATTCTTGTTGCACATGTTTTATTAACATTTCCGTCGCTCGTTTGAGGTCATGCAGAGTAAGGTAGTTTTCACGCATCTTCTTGTAAATCAAGATGTCGTTAAATTTGTTTACATAGGCTAAAACTCGAATGATTTTCTTGTAACTGCTGTATTTCTCTAATAATTATTTTATTACTGAATTGCTAGCGTCAGCAATAATAGTGTTTACTAACTTTTTCTTTCTGAGATCTTCAGTTGTTTTATATAATATAGGTTCAGGATTATTTTCAGGATTGTATTGAGGTAACCAATCGGGTCCGTGCCACCAAAGTGAATGATTTGCTAAATGGGATGCAGTCAGACTACGGCTAGCGCAATCTGAGGGATTTTCTTGGGATTTCACATACCGTCACCTATTTTTTGGGATAATTTCGCAAATCGTCTTTACTCGATTGGCAACAAAGGGTTTCCATTTTTCTGGTTCACCATTTATCCATCCTAGAACTGCCATGGAATCTACCCAGCCATAAGCTTGGATTTTGAGATCAGATAGGGATGAGATTATTTTGGCCATAAGTTTTGATAATAAAAGAGCTCCACTAAGTTCCAAGCGAGGTATAGATTGAGATTTTTTGAGAGGTACAACTTTAGATTTTCCAGCGACAAGGGTTACGTATGTCTTGTGGTTTCTTGTAATTTTACAATAAACAACACAAGCGTAGGCCTTTGTGCTGGCATCACAAAACCCATGAAGCTCAATTATATCATTCTCCATGGTTTGTATCCATAGAGGTATTTTAAATTGGGATATATGAGGTAAGTCGGCCTTTATTTTATTCCATTCCAGGGCAATATTATGAGGAATCGGTTGATCCCAACCTAATTCCGTTTTCCATGTTTCTTGAAATAAGATTTTGAGTTTGATTGTGACTGGTGACACCCAGCCCAAGGGGTCAAAGATTTTTGAGATTTCAGACAAGAATTGTCGTTTTGTTGGGATATCTTCTGAGGTAATTTCTATTGGATGAAAGATAAAATAGTCTTCTTTCGGTTTCCAACGAAGACCTAAAGCCTTTGTAGATTCTGGTTGTTTAAAATGAAATTCTTCTTCTTGAGGATTAATATGATCGTCTAAAAGTTCTGGCAAGTTCGAGCGCCATTTTCTAAGATTGAGGCCGCCTGACTTCAGAAGGTTTGTCATCTCTGCTTTGAGATGTTTAGCGGCTGTCGCGGTATGAGCTCCATGCGTGAGATTGTCCATGTAAAAGGAGGTCTCTAGGATATCAGGAGCGCAGCTATTGGGATAATTTGGCCTTTCATCGTTGACAAGTTGTTTCAATGTCATCATGGCCAATGTCATTTGTATTTTTGGTGTGCAATAAAGAATATATCTATCTATCTATCTATCTATGGCCAGGAAAGGTGCAGCCTTTGTACCGTAGGTGACAGTTGCTAGCTTATATTCTTGCAAAGGTTGGGATTGATGACTTCTCCAAATAATTTTCTGGTACTTTTGATGACTAGGATGTAGCCAAATGTTACGGAACATCTTTTCAATATCTGCCGTAAATGCGTATTTAAACTGTCTCCATTTTAGGATAAGACTTAAGAGATCCTGTTGCAAGTTCGGCCCCCTGCACATAAGATCGTTGAGGCTGTGACCTGTTGAGGTTTTTGCAGAGGCATTAAAAACAACTCGTAATTTTGTAGTTAATGACTCAGCTCGAAGTACGCCATGATGCGAAAGGTAGCAATCTGGAGTTACGTTGACCTGCGTCGCAACGGG
Organism: Mythimna impura; assembly: GCA_905147345.3. Lineage (NCBI taxonomy): Eukaryota > Metazoa > Arthropoda > Insecta > Lepidoptera > Noctuidae > Mythimna > Mythimna impura. Next base: position 29,585,572 of record LR990357.1, on the reverse strand, counting down.
GATCATATGTCCGAGCTCTAAGTACTCGGACATAAACAATTTATAATCACGTGCAGGTCGGGTTGCTTAATTAATTTCCTTTCGATTTGAAAGAATTGTGCAATGGATTTGGTTTTAGATTCACCCAATTTTTCTTCAAAATTTTCTTTAAAAGGCATTTTCACGACATAGCTGCCGTCTTCGCGTCTTGAGGTTGAGGATTGAAAGAAGTCAATGCAAGCTTGATCTTCTTGAGATATTGATAAGGGTTCGCGAATGTCCTCCATTTCCCAGAACTGTTGGATATCGGTGAGGCTGTTGAGGATCACATTGCACTGAAATGTTTTACAGTTACCGCTTAGGATCCATCCCAGCTGTGTCTGCTGGGCAATAGGTAACATTCCCTCGGAACGGCAGATACCATCCAATAGGATTTGGGAATAGACGTCAGCGCCGAATAAGATATCAACTGGCCTACTTTTGTAAAATTCAGGATCAGCTAGGGTTATTTGGTTAAGGGTTGGCCAGTTGGGTTTAGTGAAGGTATGACTAGGCAAATTCTTGACTAGTCTTTTCATTATAAGTACGTCGGATTCGAAAGTGAAGTCATTAATTAACGACATGCACTTAATAGAGATCATGCCCTTACAGCTATTTTCCTTGTTTCCGATTCCAGATATAAGTCCAGTACATTTTTGCCGACGCAGGTTTAGAAGCTGTGCAGCTCTTTCAGTAATGATTGAGGTCTGAGATTGTGCTTATATCGATACGCGTGCTAGGCAGTACATGTATGGATTATTGAGTATTGTAATGAAACACTAGTATATATCAAAAGCACGTCTGTTTAATATCACGACAAATACAATACTGAAGTGCTGTAGGCACAGTACATTCCCCTTAAAAAAATAAACTGAATCACCAGAATAACTTTTCTAAAATTCGAAATTACGATACAACATAGAAATACTTATAATTAGAGATTATATTGGCTACACATTATTTCATAAATTGATACGGTTTACACATTGAGTCTTTTCGTTTATACTTTGTCCGAGTTCAAGCACATGTTCGTCACAACGCACTTTGATTGAATACGTATACACAAAATTACACTATATTATCACTCTCGAAGGTTGTGGAGGCGGCCCGCTGTTCGAGCGATGATCACCCCCCTGCAACTCGATCATAGGCCGATCGCCTAATTCGCGCCTCATGTAGCGCGCATAGTTGACCTTACAACGCTTCCACAGCAAGTACAGCATCGCGGCCAAGATGAAGGTGATGATGAACAATAGATAGAACTCGTATCTACTGTATGTCATTTGCTGTTCAACTTCAGACGCAGCGGCGCTATTACCAGCACCATTCTGGGCAATCACAATGTGTTCCTCCTGGGGCCTACTTTGCTGCTTACCCATTATATTGTACTTTTTAACAGTGCAATAATTAATAGATGTTTATGATACGAACCGAACGACAGGTTTGATAGTGCGTCCGAATCTCGACACTCTTGATGCATTGTTTACACTTGCACTTGCCATTTTTGGTGTCGTCGCGAATTCTATACTGTTGTTAAGTGCAAACGCTGGCTTCAACCGATCTATACTAATAATTTTCTCCGTATCCTGCTGTATTATTTTATAATATTTATCCGTCTTGCTAATAACTTTAAAAGGGCCCATGTAAGGATGCGTTAAGGGTTTTTTTACCTTGTCAACGCGTACAAATACATGGGTGCAGTCTTTAAGATCCGGGTGAACAAATATCTTCCCTTGATGTGTCTCCTTCTTAGGTACTGCAGCTAAATACGCTATCTTTTTTCGTAACTCTTGTAAAAATGTACTGTTATCAGAAGTTTCTCGCTGTATAGGCTCAAAGAAATCTCCCGGTAATCGTATTAGTTCACCAAATACCATTTCTGCTGCACTTATCTGCGTATCGTCTCTCATACTGGCTCGTAATCCAAACAAAACAGAAGGTAATTCCGATACCCAATGCTCTGTGTTTCCTCGGCACATAAGAGCGGTCTTGAGTGAACGGTGCCACCTTTCCACCTTTCCATTTGACTGTGGGTGGTATGCGGTGGTTCTCCATTTGGTAATGCCCATTCTCTTTGCTAATTGTGTAAACAAAGTAGATAAGAAGTTAGAGCCTTGATCAGTAGTTAAATACAAGGGAGTTCCAAATCTTGTAATCCATCCCGTGTAAACGATATCTGCAATCGTCTCTGCTGTTATATCTTTTACAGGATAAGCTTCTGGCCAACCAGTGCTTCTGTCTACCATCGTTACAATATACCGATACCCGTTACAGTACGTCAATGGGCCTACCACATCTATTTGCAAATGTTCAAATCGATCAGTGTGCGCAAAATTGCCATGAGGTGCAACTGTATGTCTGTGAATCTTGGACCTTTGACAGTTGGTACACGCTTTGGTCCACTGTGTTACATCTTTATTCATTCCTTTCCAAATATAGCGTTCTTGCATCATCCTACGTGTAGTTCGCGTTCCTGGGTGGCTGATGTCATGTACAGCGTTGAATGCCGATACACGAAATTCTTTGGGCAAATATGGTCGCGTTCTGTTACTCGAGATATGGCAATAAATCAGTAACTTGCAATTAGGTATGAATAACTTCTTAAACTGTAATGTATTTGATTCCATGAGGCTTTTTAACTCTATGTCGTTATTTTGTGCCTCAGCCAATTTATCGTAATCCATGGGCGATGATATATTTATGGACTCAATTCGCGATAAACAATCGGCTACTACGTTTTCTTCTCCGGTTATATGTTTTATATCGGTACAAAACTGCATTATAAAATCTAACTGACGAATGCGTCTCGGCGTATCGTTTTTACAGTTTTTGTTATTTTTCAAAGAGTACACGATCGGTTTATGGTCCGTGTAAACAGTAAATAAACGCCCCTCAATAAGTGATCTGAAATGTTTGACTGCTAGATATATTGCCAATAATTCTCTGTCGTAAGTTGAATATCGTTGTTGCGCATCGCTTAGTTTGGTTGAGAAGAACCCCAAAGGTTTCCAAGAGCCTCCTTCCTTTTGTTGTAGAACGGCGCCAGCGCAGGTATTAGAGCAGTCTGTCATCAGGGCTAACGGTGCATCCGGTGATGGGAATGACAATGAAATCGCGCTTTTTAGGCTCTGTTTACACTGTTCAAACGCCTCAATTGCTTCATCTGTCCATGGGATCAGACTTTTGTCCTTTTTCTTGGCGTTATGTAAAAATACGTTCAGTTTTTCGTGAATATTGGCTGCTTTAGGTAGATGACGCCTATAGAAGTTCACCATACCAAGAAAACGACGTAGGTCATCCACTGTGTTCGGTCTTTTGAACTCAGTTATGACCTTGACTTGCTCATCTAAAGGTCGAAGGCCGTCTTTCGATACCCTGTACCCTAGAAAATTCAGTTCTGATTTGCCGAATTCACACTTGGCCATATTTATCGTAATGCTATATCTATTCAGACGACTTAGTACTTCTCGAACATGCGCTCTATGCTCTTTTTCTGATGACGAGCCGATTATGACGTCACGTTCAATAATCTGCTCTATCTTGACACGCTGACACATGAGCACGCTTACTTTCTGGACTCAAATAAGAATTTATCAAATGACTATACAATGTTTAAAAAACGTACTGGAATACTAAATAACTATGGCATGCATACTATTTTTATAGACCTGGACAATTTCATTCAAGGCATAAAGAAATATGATATACTTAATACCACCTCTACTAGCAAGACACTCAAACTAGACGACTTAGGAAGCAACCAGTTATTTCTATGATAATTATTTACATATACTACACCAGAATATAGCAGGACTCATAAATAAATCAGACGCTCTCACTGTATGCCTAGAAGAACTCAAAATGAAGAACATCGACATTGACGTTATATGTATCTCTGAACATTTTATAATGTCAGGCTATGAAGACTTAGGGCCTCTTTCACCACCCTCAAGTAAAGTGACGAGTAGGCTAATCGTCAGTTAAAGTCACCCGTAACTTCACGTTCGAGTTTCACGACGTTCGACTAGCACTAATCATAAGATTAACTGACCCGTAACTTACTTGCCACGTGGTCTGCCAATTAGGGTGCTTACTTGACAGTTAACTGTAATTTACTGTAGTGTTTGTAGCCTTTCTGTTGTCATTTGTGCATATCACCAACGAAAGTTTTTAAAATATATTAATAAAAATGGGTTTAATTGATTTGTTTGATCATCAGTTGGATAAATTAGAATATTCCACGGCGCGGCAAATACCGAGGATTCCTTCTTTAAATTCCGTGTTGATTATTTTCCGGACCTAGATGAAACTGATTTTTTTGCTAGATTTCGTTTATCTAACTAAGCAGTGAACCAAGTGTATAACTATATAAAACCTAAAACAATACCTAAATCGCAAAGGTGTGTGGTACTTTTTTTCCTAATAGATTTTACTAATGACGTAGCGTACAATACGCGGCATATAAGTTGAACCAAAATAGCGAGCGATTTGAAGAAGAGATACCAAAACATCCCTCTCATATGTAGAAAAGTTTGCACTTCTGTCTCTTTTAACATTATACATATTATAAGTTTATACAAAATAAAATCACACGCATTATTCTACAACACAACTTTGAAGACGCAACCGACGATACAGATGTATAAAAAAAAAGTCATTGTATCAAATATACAACAGATGACAACTGACAATGCCGTTAGGCGAGTAACTGACGTATTATTGAACGAATGTGTCGAATGATTTGTTCCGTCATTCGCTTAACCCGTAAGTAGTTACTCGAAACTTTATTTTCGCTTGTGAAATTGATAGAGGATACTCATAACTTTTACTTGCCAGTTAACTTTAATCGGGAAGTAACTAATCAACACTTTACTTGGAGATGGTGAACGAGGCCCTTACTCTACATTCCTAACTACCAACTTGCTACCTGCTTCAGTAGAAAAGACGTTAAACGAGGCGGAACATGTATTTTGGTAAAAAAAGGACTTAAGTGGGTGGATTTACCTGACGTAAACAAATTAGCAATAAGTAACTCATTTGAATGTTGTGCTATTGAATTACCGCAAACTTGCACCATTGTTATCTGTATTTATGGAATCCCAAAAGCCTATAACTTAAATATATTTTTCGATTGTTTGGAAAAATTGTTACAGTTGCTAACAAAGAAACATAAGCAAAACATTATACTATGTGGTGATTTTAATATTGATATGCTAAAACGTAGTAATATAACATTAGATTTAGAATGTTTGTTACTTAATTATAATTTGAAATTAGCACTCAATCAGCCAACAAGAATAAAAAGTAACACATGCATAGACAACTTTGCTCATTCCCTAGGCAAAAAATGTAAAGCTGACGTAATTGATTTTGCCTTGTCAGATCATACCTGTCAAATACTGACGTGTCCCGTAAAAAGAACGTTCCTTTTAAAGTACTGGTATATGAAAAGACGTGACTATAGCATAGACAATATGAGAAAGTTTAGAGAATGTCTGCAAAACACTTCATTTTCAGACATTTATCAATGTGACGACCCGGACAAAGCTTACAGACGATTTTCGGAACTTTTTACGCTGTTTTATCGATTATGCTTTCCTTTTAAAAGAATAAAAATAAATGTACACAAAAGATCACAATGAGTGTCGCGTGGAATTCGAGCTTGTAGTAAAAAGAAAAGAACACTTTTGTGGCGTTATCGTTTAAATAAAAATGAAGCTAATAAAAAAGAATTTACTAAATATATGACAAAGTACAAACGAATAATAAAATTAACCCAACGTGCTCAGAATACTTATAAAATAAAATCCTCAATAAACAAATCAGCTGCAGCATGGCAAATTATAAATCAAACTAAAACTAATTTACCCAAAAGTACTATTTCGAACATTAAAATTGGAAACTCAAACATAACACATCCACGTGACTTAGCCAATGTGTTTAATGATTACTTCATTGACAAAATTAAGCCGGTCTGCAATAAGGGTATACAAGTTACTGCGAATATATCCAAAACAATGCACTCGATGTTTATGGCACCAAGCAATGAAAATGACATAAAAAATATAATTAAAGCACTCAAAAATACCAATAGTGTAGGACATGACGGTATATCCACAAAAATTGTTAAGTATGTATCAGACTGCATTAGTGGCCATTTGAGTCACATTATGAACTTATGTATAATACAAGGCAAATATCCAACAGATCTTAAAACTTCCGTAGTAAAACCCCTTCACAAAAAAAAACGACAGAGACAACGTAACGTCTTATAGACCTATTGCCCTTGTGCCAATATTCTCAAAGGTATTTGAGAAATACATAAGTGAACAACTTCATAAATATTTAGTGAAATATAACATTTTAACGGAAGAACAAAAAGGTTTCAGAAAAGGCAAAACTATAAACATGGCCATTTATGATTTCTTGAATAAAGTAATTTCAAAGGTTGACCATAAAATACCGATTTGTTCGATATACTGTGATATGACGCAAGCTTTTGACTATGTGGATCACAATATCTTGCTGGATAAGTTAGAAGCTTGCGGAATAAGAGGTAATACCCTCCAATTAATGGAATCTTACCTCAAAAACCGGAAACAATATGTGGAAATATCACGCATAGATTCTGAAACAAAGTATGAAAGGACCTATAGGTCTCGTGATAGAACCATTGAATATGGTGTACCACAGGGAACTGTGCTCGGTCCTCCACTATTTATATTGTATATAAATGACTTGCCAAAAGCTACAAAACATCATATGACACTTTTTGCTGACGACAGCACAGTCACTATTGACTGCACAAACAAACAAAATTATTATAATGACATAAATTATTCTATTAATTCAATAATAAAATGGCTAAATAACAACAATCTCAAAATAAATATTGAAAAAACCAAACTAATGGCTTTTAGTCAACGCAAAAATGTAGCTTTAAATGTTTACTATGATAACAACAAAATAGATCAAGTAAATACATCCAAATTTCTAGGCTTAACCATAGACCAACGTCTAGATTGGAAGGCACACACTGTCGATTTGACTAAAAGGCTAAGCAAATCTGTATATGCTATATACAAGCTTAGTCCAATTATAGGAACGGATGCAATCGTTACGGCATATCATGGAATGGCGGGCTCCCTACTGAGATACGGTGTTATGTTTTGGGGAAACTCAACCAATAAGGAAATAGTATTTAAATCTCAAAAAAAATGTATCAGGGCAATGTTTGGTCTCAAATCCACAGAAAGTTGCAGAGAATTTTTCGTTCAATATAAAATTCTGACCTTGCCCTGTCTGTACATATTTGAAGTTGCGGTATTTGTAAAAACTAACCCAAATCTATTTCCCAAGCTATCAGACACAAATAACAGGAGTCGGCGACACGTCAATATGTTATGTGCAAGACAGTCTAAGACAGCTTTGATGCATAAAAGTGTTTTTTGTATGGCACCAATTATATACGACCACATACCAGAATCAATTAAAATGTTAAATGTAAATATGTTTAAAAAAAAGTTGAAAAATTTTCTTGTTAGCAAATCGTACTATAATATTTCGGAGTTTCTATCAGATAAAATCAGTGAGACTAAAATAGTTGGTATGTATACAAACGCAAATTAAATTGAAATTGCTTTTTTATATTGATTACGATGGTGTTTATTATATGTGAATAATAATGACAAATTTACATTCAATTCCTAATTAAAATTATTTAACATCTTGACATGCTTTATAATGTATCTGTTGACATCTACTGTCGTAGTCAGTGACATTCCTGTAGTTTCTAATCGATGACATTCTTTTCTTGACAACAAAATTTTTGACATTTTTAATATTATATTTGACATTTATATTGTACGTAGAATTATAAACACTTGCTGATATTGTAAAATTAATATTATATCCTATTTCATTTTGAATTATGACAATTTGCATGCCCCTGTGTTGGCAAAATATGGAGAACTTTTTACCATATGACATCTATGTACGAATACCCATGTTTGCAAATAAACTATTATTATTATTACATTTATTTATATTTCAATACATATTTTATACATTTTTAAATATTTCCTTAAAAAAAACATATTAAAAAAAAACATTTAAAAATATAAAAAATAGTAGCCCACCGGCATCGGGAACAGGGTCCAAGCTACCGGTGGTCAGGGCTCCTGAGAGACGAACCTCCGGACAATACGCGCCGTGTCTAAGAGTACTGCTTTCTGGATCAAGCCCTTGATCCAACTGCCTAACGAGAGCCTCCTTAGATGTTGATCGAGGCTCTTTGATATTAATCCATTGGCCGTCACGACTATCGGTACAATGACTGCTGTATCCACTTCCCACATGTCGACAACCTCGCGAGCCAAGTCAAGATACTTAGTTTGCTTATCTTTCTCAGCTTTCACGAGATTGTCGTCATGAGGGACCGCTATATCAACAATCACTGTACGACGCTCTAGTCGATCTATCACCACTATATCAGGCTTATTGGCAACAATAGTCCTGTCAGTGATGATAGATCGATCCCAATACAACGTGATACTGCCATTGTCGAGAACTGGGTCGGGCACATACTTATAGTACGGTACTTCTGATTCCACAAGATTGTATTTAAGAGCAAGTTGCTGGTGAATAATCTTGGCTACGAGGTTGTGTCTATGCAAATAGTCTCCGTTGGCTAGGTGAGAACACCCAGAAATAATGTGTCGGATTGATTCCCCGGGCCGGTGGCATGCCCGACAGATGTCAGCCGTACCGTCCTTCACAATATATTTCCGGTAGTTGTTCGTCATCACAACTTCGTCCATTATCGCACAGACAAAACCTTCGGTTTCCCCGAAGAGGTCACCAAAGCGCAGCCAGGATACAGACGCTAATAGGTCTACATCGGGTCCATGTAGAGCCCGGTAAAAGCGCCCGTGAAGCTCCTTACTCTGCCATACTTCCCTGCGGTCATTAGTATCCAGTATTATAGGTTTGCGCCAGTTCCCGTTAGCCAAGGAGAGCGGAGTGAGGCCCTTGTCCACCGCTACCACATCTCGGTGCATACCCACGTCGGTTTCTAGGAAGTATTCCCTGAGACTGCATACCTCGCGGTTGTGTAGGGTCTTAGCATTTAAAAAGCCACGACCCCCACATTTCCGCGGGATATACAGTCTCATCACCGATGACCGTGGGTGATGCATTCGATTTGCGGTAAGCAGTGTGCGGACCCTCCTATCCAGAGCGTCAAGTTCTGTCTGAGTCCATTTGAGTATGCCGAAAGAATACATCAAAACCGGCATGACCCAACCGTTGAAGGCGCGCACCTTATTCCCACCTTATAAGAGACTTTTTAGTACCCTATTCAGGCGGCCAAAGAAGCGCTCCTTCAACGATTGTTTCACGTCAGCAGCATTGATGCCTAACGCTTCCGACATACCCAAATACTTGTAAGTTTCGGTTGAGCAGAGGGATCTAAGGTATATGGAATCCGAGAGCTGAGTTCCCACAGATTCTATAATCTCCCCTCGCTTTACATGCATGACTGCACATTTATCCACACCAAATTCCATCCTGATGGCGTTACTGAAGGTTTCAGTTACCTTCAGTAACTCCATCAGGTGCAAGTTGTTGGGGGCAAAGAGTTTCAGATCATCCATGTAAAGAAGGTGAGATATAACCTGACCACCTCTTTTCAACCGATAGCCTAAGCCCGACCCCTCCAGTAGTGTGCTAAGAGGGTTCAAGGCTAGACAAAACCACAGTGGACTCAGACTGTCGCCCTGGAATATGCCACGCTCAATCCTTATCGGCTCGCTGTTCTCCCGAATCTGTCGACATCCCGGATAGTGAAGGACTGTTCTCCACTGCCTCATACATGACATCAGGAAGGTGCGCAGAGTTGTATCAACTTTATAAAGTTCCAGCACCCTCATGAGCCATGTATGAGGAACAGAGTCATAGGCCTTCTTATAATCTATCCAACATGTCGACAGATCCTTTCGGGAACGTCGAACCTGTTGGCTAATGGCCATATCTATGAGGAGCAGCTCCTTAGTACCGCGGGATCCGTTCCTACATCCATTCTGAGAGGCAGACATGATAGAATTTGTTTCAATGTGAGTATTAATTTTAGCTCTCAGTATGGATGTAAAAACTTTATAGACCGTCGGTAAACACGTGATCGGTCTATAATTTTTGGGGTCCGCAGTACTACCTGATTTATGGAGCAAGTGGGTTATTCCAGTCGTCAAAAACTCGGGTAGCGACCCTGACTCTAAGGCAGACTGGAACTGAGATGCCAAGCGAGCGTGCGACCCTTGAAACCATTTTATCCAGAAATTGTGCAGTCCGTCCGGCCCGGGAGATTTCCAGTTAGGCAGCGGGCGGACTGCACGAGCTACGTCTTGGGGGCTGATGGTAATTGCCCCCATTTCTGGTAAAAGATCGCACGTGCATTCGACCTCTCGAATCCAATCACCCTCGATGTGACTGACAGGTACCGACCAGATTCTGCGCCAGAATGAACACATGGCGTCATCATCCGGTAGGCGCGTATCAGTCACATCTTGGTCCGGTCGCTCCCAAGTCCTGTAAACCCACCTTTCATTGCTTTGGAATGTGCGATTCTGAGTGTACCGCTCCACTCGCCGCTTGTACCGTCGAATACGGCTCGCCCATGCATAAACCTTCTGCTTCAGGAAGTCGATACGCTCTGTGACGCAGGACAGATAATTTTGAGGGCTAATATCAGTCCCCAAGAATGCCCGCCTCACAAAGTGTAGCTCTGTCACAGTTAGGGAACTTAACGTGAGCTACACGACATGCCGCTGCAGCCGCACAGTACAAGATCGAGTGTGTATCAGCGAGGTCTTTGCTGCTATCAAAACAATTTGATAACTGCGAATCTAGAGCACACACCAGCGCCCTATTTCTTTTATGCATGGGCAAACGCGGTAGACGAGGTCTAAGCCCTGGCGGTGTGGAGCGATACTCTCGAAATGCGTCCTCCAAAGCGCTCCTCAATCGTTCATTGCATTGGGTACTCACAGATATAGCCGCGTCATCATCGGCGTCACCAACGTGGTCGGGTCGCGGTAAGGCACTGGGTTGAAGTTGCACCGCGGCCGGTGGTGTAGCAGATGAGACACGGCTTCTCTGTGATTCCAAGCGAAGTCTGTCTAGTACGGCGACATCCAACATACGGTTACGCTGGATGACCCGCACCTGATCCGATAGTCGTTGGGCCGAAACGTTGACAGTTGGCTCAAGCACCTGAAACAGAGAGAGCATCCGACCACGGTACGCAGTCAAGTTACTTCCCCCCTCTGTAGCCCCAAAGTATGAGCGCATGACATTTTCATTAATGGATTGTGTCCATCGCATGCGCTGCACACTTCCACCGGCAGCGGGGACCCTATCAGAGGCCGGAGGGCCTCGAGGTCTCAAGCTGGCCGGAGGTCGGCCTCTTCCTCGTCGACGCGCAGGTGGTGGTGTCGTCGGCGGCGAGAAATATTCGTCGCTCGAACTCGACGCAACTGCAGCTGCCGGAATCACTGGACTCACGGCTGGCGCTGGTCCCGGCGGCTGCGAGGCGGAGCTGAGCGACGAACCCGAAGATGTTGGGTGTGTTTCTTGTTCTCGTGCCCGGCTTCTCGTCAGCATTTCATAATAATTTCATCGCCAAGACGTTGTGTATTTACATTTTTGTTCGGTGGTATTTGTTGTTATATGGTGATGTGGTTTGATTTTTTTATTTTTTTCGGATGGTTTTTCGGTGGTTTAACATTTTATTCGGTCTATTATTTAATTAAATTTAAGGAAAAAATTCGGCGAGAAAAAATTTGTTGTCAGTCATTTTGACAGCCGGGCCACAGATTATTATTATTATTATAAGTCCACTATTTTTGTCCGTTATACATAGGCGGTGCATGGGAGTGATGGTGCATATCCCCGCCTGCGAATACACCTCCGTTAGTTTTCCTGTTTTTCCGACTTTTTCCAGGCGCACGGCTCTATACATTTTCTCGCTCTATGACGATATCTGAAATGATACACGCAAAGCCAGTCCGTGCAATTCGGTGAGCGCCGAGTCGTATTACGACTTTGTGATGCTGACCTTGATCGTGATCGAAAACGATTGAAATTTCGGTCCTGCTCCATCTCTCTTATTTTTAGACTCAATTTAGCTATCTCTGCCAAAATAAAGCTTTGATCAGTGCTGGAACTACTGTTATGTATGGATTGTACCTCAGATACTTGTAAGGGTTGCGTCGTCTCCATGACTTTATCTGCAATAGCCGACAGATCTTCTAAGTCTTTTACCTCACTGACTGCTAACACGCCGCGTACAGCCGGCGGTAGATGGCCTTGCCACATAATTCTGAGTGTCTCATCAGGCATTTTATCGCGAGCCAAATCCCGCATTCGGCGTAGGAGCTGAGACGGCTTTTGGTCTCCTAACTCCATCTCGCTAAGCAGCTTTTGAAACTGTCGCATTTCTGACTCCTCGTATATCTTCAATAAACGTTCTTTCAAGGTATCATACTTTTTTACTTCAGGCGGCTTCAAAAGGATGTCACTGACTTGTTGCACGACATCTTTTCCCAATTTGGTAACGACTAAGTTGTATATTGCACGTACCACAACCTTGGCTGGTCACACCAAAATTCAGGGATCCTTGACGTGACCGAAATAACGGCCACTTCTCCTTCACCCGAAGTTAAAATTGCTGGTGACTGCTGCGCCGAAGTCATCTTGCAAAACTTTTGTCACGTTACACGTGCCGATACAAAGAGGTGTCAGTGTTCTAGTTCGGGGTCACCACTGTGCTTATATCGATACGCGTGCTAGGCAGTACATGTATGGATTATTGAGTATTGTAATGAAACACTAGTATATATCAAAAGCACGTCTGTTTAATATCACGACAAATACAATACTGAAGTGCTGTAGGCACAAGATCCCTGATCTAGAAGAGCTCTCATTCTTTCGTAAGATCCGTCAGCTGCTTGGACCTTGATAATTGCTGTCGCGAGGAGTATTTCAGTAGGATCATTTTGCATAGATACTAAGGTGTTCATATCATGCTGAGGTGGAGATTTCGTAATAGTGGCCGTGCTCGGCCCCGGTCGCGACGCATCCGATGTAGCATTTCTTGACGTAAAACATTCATGTAGCATCGTATTATGGTCTTTATTGCACTCTTTACACTTTATTTCCGAAAGGCATTTTTTACCTTCGTGATAGTGCAAACAGTTGATACAAAGGTTCAAATTTGCTATTGCGTTTCTACGAGCCGATGGATGCATTTTTGCCAGCTTTTGGCAATTTTGTATGCGATGATCGCTTGCATTGCAAATACCACACTGTTTACGTCTATCGTTATTTTTCCAATTGGCCTTTGACGATTGCGAAATGACCTGGTTTGTCGAATAGGTATGATTTGAGGTGTTGTTATTTTGTTTGAAACGAGAATTAAATCCTTTTGAATGAGATTGCTGGTTATTAAGATAACCTTTAGATGATGAAGATGCGTGTTGGGATTGAGATGACTTTTGAATGAAGGGTTCTTGTTTCTTCCGCGAAGTTTCCAGTGACGTAAACTTATTCTCCAAAAGTCGAAGAAATTCTTCTAATACTGGCAATTCCTTCGGAGATTTCAATGAGTCTATGTAGTCATCGTTGGTTTTCGGGTCTAATTTCTCTGCTAGGATACATACGAGGAAGGGATCCCAAGTAGATACATCGATTCCGAGATTTTTTATAGCGTTCACGCTTTCGTACGTTGTATCGTGGATCCGTTTGAGGTGACTTGCGGATTTTTGTTGAGATGTCGGGATATTTAAGAGGTTTTTGAGATGAGATATAAAAATACGACGCTTATTGTCATAGCGATGCGTGAGGATATTCCAACAAACGGGGTAGTTGTCTGAACTTATTTGAAGATGTTGGATTAATTTTTCCGGCTCGCCCTTGATCTTACTTTTCAGAAACTGCATTTTTTGGGTGTTTGATAAAGATGGATTATTGTGTACAGTTTCTGTAAAAAGATCTTTGAAAGAGATCCAGGACGTATAGCTTCCTTCAAAGGTAGCTATTTGCATTTGTGGGGTCGATTTCTCAATATGAGCTACCGACCACATCTTTCGGTTAATATCTCTTTTCAGGGTTTTATAATATTTCTCGTAGTTTGAGAATTGCTCGTCGTACTGGGCGTTGGAGCCGTTGAGCTCATTGTCCAACTCCCAGTGTAGGGTGTCTATAGCTGACCAACGAGTTTTCAAGGTTTTTAGGATGTCTTCAAACTCCCACTTTTCAGAGATAAGATTGAGGTCAATGTCAGCAGCTTCTCTTGAAAATGCCCTAAAATTAGTAGCTTGTTTCTTCAAGAGGTCTTCTATATTTACGCTATCCTTAGGAGGATTATTTTGAGATGAGAGATTCGAGGTTTGAGATATTGAAGATGGTTGAAAAGTAGCAGGTTTCAAAACAGGGGTTTGAGGTCTGTCTGTGGAAGGTTTATAATTCTGAATGGCTGTTTTAATATTGCTATATTTTACCTTCATTTGATCATACTGATCGGTAGTAAAATACGCATGAGATCGATCTCCAAAAGATAACAAATTCATATAATTGTTATGAAACTCCGTAAAATATTGCTCTAGGCTTTCTAATCGTCGACGTAGGTAGTCGGGGGTCTTCCGCTCTGCTCCATCTTTCTTAAAGTTGGAGTAAAGTCTATCTATGCCTTCAATGATTTGTTGTTGTGTAGCTAAAATATCTTCCATTGTAGCCATAGTAAAAGTGAGAAGAAAGATACCTTACTTATAGGGTTTCTTCGGGGTCGAACAGGATCGCAAGATGAGATGAATAGCGCCCTCCTAGGCACTGGGATCAAATGAAGTCGCGAGATGAGATAAAGTAGCGCCCATCAAGGCACCGGGATTGACCAGGATCACGAGATGAGATAAAGTGGCGCCCTCCAGGCACCGGGATTGACCAGGATCACGAGATGAGATTAAGTGGCGCCCTCCAAGGCACCGGGATCACGAGATGAAACAAATTGGCGCCTTCCTAGGCACCGGGATTGAACAGGATCAAGAGATAACATGCACTGTATTTTCCAAGGTTTCTAATCGCTTATAACGAAACCGGTAAAACGCACACACAAAAATCAACGCACAAAGCACACAGTTTTGCACACGCGTTTCGGTCCCGCTAACGTGCTCGAACGACCAATGTTCGGGGTTGGATTGAGATAGAGATAAAAGATGAAAGACAGTTTAAGATCAATAAATTCACTATATTATCTGTTTCCACAAATATAGGATTAAGATTAATTTATACTAGGATGAATGGTGAAAGATATGGGATTATGAGCCACGCGCACGGTATGTCTCCGAATTACGTACTAAAAACTATTGCGGTGTAAACGCAATAATATAAATGATGGAAATGTACCGAGCGGGTGGCGCAATAATGATGATCCAGGTAAACGTACTGTACGGTGGTTGACCCGTACAGGGTGGCCTGCGCGTTCACCCGATTTGACGCCCCTTGATTATTTCCTATGGGGGACCATGAAGCAACGCATCTACAGTACCACCATCAACAGTGAGGCCGATTTGCGTGACCGCATAATAAACTGTGCGAATGATATTCGCAATGATCCCGAAATGATAAGGAGGGTGATACCACGGACACATGGCACACGGTGGAGGTGTGCCCCGCTTGGGCAGAGCAACGCCGTGTCCTCGTGGAGGCGATCTCTCGCGCCGAGCCTGGGTCCGGAGCGAGGAGGAGTGGCAGGCGGTCGGCTCCTCCTGCGAAGCAGTAATGCTAGCAAAGGAGGCGGCTGATCCCGTGAGGCAAAGGTCCTCACGCCTCAACCACCGCCGGGATTCCGATCCCGATTTCCGGCCACCGTAGGCGCGGGCTTGCGGACGGCGAGCAATGGGTGGCTCGCCGTCCGACCGTCCGGTAACCGTCCGGACCAAGCCCAAGTCGTCGACGGGGCCACGGGTAGTGTGGAGAAGGAACAGGAGTGGGTTTTTAGTCAGTAAAAGTCTGACACTATCTCGCGCTCCGCCCAAGAGCGGGATTTGTCATATAATAAGATGATTTTACCACCTAAAAAAAAAGGTGAGCGACACACCAAATTTTAATTCGCGCGGCTTTGTGCTTACAACAACGAGGTGGACATTTTGAGAACCTGACGCATTAAATTATGTATTTAATCATAAATGGGTTTTAATTGAACTCTTTTGTGCTAATTATCATCCCAAATAAACCACCCTTATAAGAACAATACAATTGCACGTTTGGAGTGCCATCTTTGAAACGACCCGCGCACATTCACAACAAAGTTCACAAAAAAAGTTATCTACTTGCTAAATAATAGTGCGTAGCTATGCGCTGGGCCTTTCTTTGACAGTTGATAAAAAACGTTGAGGTTGAGTTAAAAACATGCAATTTTTACCGTTAGGTTCCTAATACAATGAAGAATAACTTAAAGCAATAAAAAAGGTAGGTGATGGGGGCGTGTTATTGAGAAATTTTACAATTATTGTAAAAAAAAACGGATTTTTGCCAAAAAAAAATTGTTTATTTTTAATTGAGCCTATTTTTTTCTACAATTTTCATTTTATGACAACGCCTAATTACTTCCGATCATTATGGAGTTTGTTTCATCATGATATATCGTTTAGTTTAAAAGTTACACAGCTTTGTATACACTGGGGTCACAAAAGCAAACAAAATTTTTAAAAAATCCATAATAAATATAAATAAATATTTAGACTTTTTTTTAATATTTTTTCCGTCGATAAAATTAAGCATAGATTCCCTCATTTCGATATGTGCACATTATAAAGACAGTATGAAAGTGCTTTAACACTATATAATAACAGTCTATAAAACAATATAAGGCCTGTCATTGCGCTCCAAGCGTGACAAATAGTGGAGGGTTCGGGTAGTTTAACTATGATTTCAGATTATATATAAAAGTAGCTGACAGATCGAAAAAAACGACTAGATAATCATACGGAACCTCTTGTAGAACTCTATTAGTAGAATATTAATTTGTAAAAGGAGAGATGATGTTCTCAGGCATAGACGAAGTGTACTTCGAGGAATTTATCGCCGATTTTAAGCAGACCGCCAGGTCAAACGAATGGTTGGAGAGTGATTATGCTCTCATATTAGGAGGATTTGGCAGAGCAGTGGTGGCCCAGTGGTAACGGCCCCGACTTACGAGTTGTAGGTCGCGGGTTCAAACCCAGCCAGGCGCATTACTTTGTGTAATTTATTTCATCACCACTGCTCTCAAAACGGTAAAGGATAACATCGTGAGGTAACTGGTATGTCCGAGAACCAAAAATTCGAAGACATGTGACATCCACCATCCTGCACTGGGCCCGCGTGGTGGATTACAGCCCATTCCCTCTCCTAGAGAGGAGGCCTGAGTCCCAATAGTGGGAACATTATAAGGCCGACTATGACTATGAATGATGACGATGCTATTAGAAGGATATCTGCATGGAGCGGCAAACCACTTTTACAGATATAAGTATAATGATGATATTGACTTCGCGACGATAAGTTCGTTATTGAGAAACGAATTCCCATGCGAATGTTTTAATTGTAAAAAACGTGCAGCGACTGCAACATTAGAAGTATATAATATTGAGGATGAAAGCGCAGATTTGCTTGGAGAATGGATAAAGATGATAATGCTGTTTTATATTCTAGTATGATGATGGACGAACCACATACTGATGAGCAGAATGATGACCATGATGACCAAAGTGATGACCAGAGCTGTAATGAAAGCAGCTTAGTCGAATGCGAGATGAGATTGGAGTGTACGGATGAAGTCAAAAACCCGGGTGTGTCCATTCCAATCACTTGTTCTCCTAATTTATTTCCAGGAAACCAAGATTCGTTTTTTTAGAATCACGATATGATCAGGAGGAACAGACAAACAAAAATCACATCGAGAATGATCACAATTTAGAAATTAGTTACGAAAATAATAATAACGAAACTGGACAGAATTTTTTCCACAGTGAAGTGGAAGATATGGTTCCGAGTTCAAGGGATGAGGTCCATTCTATGTTGGTAACAAAAAAATTAAATAGATATAGATTTTATTTTTTATAACAAATATCGTTGTCATACCACGTGTCAACCAGAAAAAGGTATGGCACCAAGGAAGTCCTTCCACGTTAGTGCCCAAATAAAAAATCAAAAATGTATGGCAAAAAAGGGTATGGTCAGAAGAAAGTCCATCCGTCAACTTCATTCAAATAAAATAAAACCATATTCATCAAATGTTTAATTTTGTAATTATAACTTTTTAAAACAATCCTTTTTATTGAAATTTAAGATTTGGAAATTCTATAAAAAGAAATTAAACTTTATTTTTAGGAATTATAAAATAAGGAAACGATTCATTTTAAGAATTTTGTAAATATTTTGGTTTTTGTTTTTGTTATCATGTCACTGCATTATTTTCGTGAGATCAGCAGGGCATGAGTAATTAATCATTTCTTTTTGTTTCATGTTTGTTTTCAATGTTATACACGTCAATCACAAAACCCACTACGAATCTAGCAAACGACCCAAGAGTTAGGTTGACCCGACACTATACCGAAGATATCCCGGACGTCAGCCTGTACGAGATTAGGATGGCTCTGAAGCAGCTTAATAACAACAAGGCACCGGGTGATGACGGAATTACAGCCGAACTCCTGAAGGCGGGTGGTCAACCGATCCTTAAGGCTCTTCAGAAGCTGTTTGATTCCGTCATATTCGAGGGAAAAACACCACAGGCATGGAGCGGAAGTGTGGTGGTACTCTTCTTTAAGAAAGGCGACAAGGCCCTGCTCAAGAATTATAGGTTCATCTCACTTCTGAGCCATGTCTACAAGCTGTTTTCCAGAGTCATCACGAACCGTCTCGCGCGCAGGTTCGACGACTTCCAGCCTCCCGAACAAGCCGGATTCCGAAAAGGCTTTAGCATCATAGACCACATACACACGCTACGGCAGGTTATACAGAAGACCGAGGAGTATAATCTGCCTCTCTGCTTAGCGTTTGTGGATTACGAGAAAGCCTTTGATTCGATCGAGACTTGGGCTGTGCTGCAGTCTTTCCAACGGTGCCAGATCGACTATCGGTACATCGAGGTGCTGAAGTGTTTGTACGAAAACGCCACTATGTCAGTCAGACTGCAGGACCAGACCTCGAAACCTATCCTCCTGCAGCGGGGTGTGAGGCAGGGAGACGTCATTTCTCCGAAACTGTTCACAGCCGCAATGGAGGATGTCTTCAAGGTTCTGGACTGGAGTGGATTGGGCATTAATGTCAATGGCGAGTACATCACTCATCTTCGGTTTGCCGACGACATAGTAGTCATGGCTGAGACTACGGAAGAGCTCAGCACAATGCTCAATGACCTCAGTAGAGCTTCCGAAAGAGTGGGTCTTAAAATGAACATGGACAAAACCAAAGTCATGGTAAATAACCATGTAGCACCCACTCCGATCAAGATCGGAGACTCTGCACTCGAAGTTGTAGACGATTACGTCTACCTTGGACAGACAGTCCAGTTGGGTAGATCTAATTTCGAGAAAGAGGTCAACGGTCGAATCCGACTCGGCTGGGTAGCGTTCGGGAAGCTGCGCGGTATCTTCTCATCCAATATACCACAGTGTCTCAAGACGAAAGTCTATGACCAGTGCGTGTTGCCAGTGATGACATATGGTTCCGAAACGTGGACGCTCACAATGGGCCTCATCAGAAGGCTCAAAGTCACCCAAAGGGCAATGGAAAGGGCTATGCTCGGAGTTTCCTCGCGTGATCGAATCAGAAATTAAGATATCCGCAGGAGAACCAAGGTTGCCGACGTAGCACGAAGAATCGCCAAACTAAAGTGGTAATGGGCAGGGCACATTGCTCGCAGAACGGATGGCCGTTGGGGCCGAAAGGTTCTGGAGTGGCGACCGCGTACCGGAGGACGCAGTGTTGGAAGGCCCTCTACAAGGTGGACCGATGACCTGGTTAAGGTTGCGGGAATCCGATGGATGCGAGACGCACAGGATGGTTCGTTGTGGCGACATTTGGGGGAGGCCTATGTCCAGCAGTGGACGTCTATCGGCTGAAATGATGATGATGATGATTGTTTTCAATGAGAGGCGCCGCGCGCCGTCACCGAAGAAAGAAGACAAGAAAACTGTGCGTTCAATAGTTTTTTCTTTAAGTCTATATTTTTTTATTATTCGATTAGGTAAATATGATTCACTAGCAGTTTGAACTTGCAGCAGTTAAATCTATTTTGGGAAACTGTGGTCCTTTCTAATGAGGGGGAGTGGTGTATCAATCAATGCTGATACTGACTTTGAAGATAAGGCCTAGCCTTCGCAAAGGGTGTCTAGTTGACACCATTGGTTTAGCTGATTGAAGTCCCACAGTTCAGTCATTATGGACTGATAGATTATATTAGACTAGGTACATGAATGTTTTTTAAAGTTTTGTCACTGGAACATATTCAATTTATAACGATGATAGAAACTTGCACAGTTCTGTCTTTTTCTTCTCTGACTCGATGAGCGTTCGATGAGGTTAAAGTCATAACCGTAAGAGTTGTAGTTTATATCTTGTTAGATCCCTTCTGGATAGATGTCAATTATGACAATTAGGGTGCAGCACCGTGGCTTTTATTTGAGGTTTTGCCGCAGTGGGGTCTAAGCATGACAACGTTGAATGGTGAGCGCAAAGTTAGCGCATAGTAGAATTGTAAATAGATTTTGAATTTTACTTATCGTTCGTCATGTCTTAGGTTCGCTCATAAAGAGACGACCACCCCCATGTAAATTACTTTCCTCCACAGGTAGGGACATCTGTGTTAGGTAATAGGCATACATAAACCTTAATTTTTTTTTTTTTAAAAGAATTGCTTTGCGATCCTCAGCATTTCTATTCGCAGGGGCGTAGCTCATGTGACGACTATGAAGGTCACAACTATTATTAACTTGCAAAACTGGCATGTTAGACTTTTAAGGTTTACGTTATAAAAGTTTAGTTTGATTGATGTTCAATCAATAAGATGGAAGACGAAAAAAAAAAGAAAGAGAAAAGAAAAGAGTCAGGACATATTTTATATAAAAAATATATATGAAAGTGCTTTAATACTATATAATAACAGTCTATACAACAGTATAAGGCCTTTCATTGCGTCCCAGCGTGACAGTACTCAAATGAATACACCAAATACGTAGGACACTCAGAAAGTTTTGAGAAACTAAAAAACTAACTTTTATGGATAAAATATTTTTATTATATCTTTTCAAAGAACTCTCCACCAGTCTCTATACAAAGTTTCATGCGTCTGAACCAATTTTCGAAACATTTATTCCAGTCCGCCGCAGACACCTCTTCCATGGCCTTCTCGAACGCTGCTAACGCGTCTTCCGGCGATGAAAACTGTATCCATTTCAGCAGATGTTTTATTTTAGGAAATAAAAAGAAGTCACACGGTGCCAGATCAGGACTGTAAGGAGGGTGCCTCAAGACTCTTACCAGTGTGGTGTCCAGGAAGTTCCTCGTTTTGAGCCGCGCGTTGTCATTTTGAAGCAGTATCCCGCGGAGCTCGGTGTTCGGTCGCTTGTTGCTCATTGCAGACAAAACTTCTGGCAGACATTTTGTGGTATACCATTTAGCATTGATGCTGCTTTGGTCTCGAAATAGAATTGAAATCAGATACCTCGTCAAAGTGAAGAAACTAGCGATCAAAAGTTTCCCTGCGCTTCTCGATCGCTTCACTTTCGTATGGGTTCGTTTTGAAACAGCCAAACTGTCGAGTGACGCTTTGTTTCTGGATCGTATTAATACATCCAGGATTCGTCACCTTTTACAATGTCGTAAACGCGCTGAGACGAGCCTGCTTCAAATTTTTGAATCACATCACGGCACCACTCCATACGGGCCTGCTTCTGAGCTTCGGTGTGGTTGTGCGGCACCCAACAATCCAAACTAAACTATCCTCCTCACGCGAAGGTGCTCGTGTAGAATCTTGTGAACACTTTCCGATCCAATCTGCAGTGTATGTTGAATCTCTTTGTATGTAATTCGCCTGTTTTCTTGAATTAATTTTTTTACTGCCAGTGCACTTTCTTCCGTGACAGCCGTCTTAGGACGACCACTCCTTTGTTTATCCCCCAAAGTAAGGCGACCGCGCTTGAACTCCCTATACCAGCGGTAGATGGTTGCTTTTGAAGGTTCTTCATCCATAAAATCAATTTGAAGTCGATCAAATGACTCATTAGGTTTTAGGCCACAATTAAAATCGTAGAAAATCATCGCTTTTTGCCAAAAACAAGAGAGTTTGCGAAAAACCACAATTTCAAATTCTGCTGGGTTTCAAACGGAAACATATTTTTGCGTAAAAAGGAAGGAGACAAGCAACTTTTAGTCAACTCCGAAAGAAGTCTGCAGGTTATAGATAATACTGACATATGACTCATAATCCGTATATACACAAGCTATACAATAACATGCATTTTCGATAATGAATTTGTTTCTAAATCCAAAAATATACATAAATCACTTATTATTCACATCACAATACAAAAAAAATTCAACATGGCATAAGTACCCTACATAAAAATACACTCACAACACACTCCCACAAAGACATTTGCTATAAAATCCACTCTTACATACGCCTCTTACGCACACCTAAAAAGATACATAAATCACTCAACATTCACATAACAACACAAATAAAAACTCACCATAGCTTATGTACTCTACACAAAATACACTCACAACTCACTTCCTCAAAAACACTTGCTATAAAAACCACTCTTACATACACCTTTCAGTAAAAGACGTACTAATTACTAAACAAAACCTAATACGTCTTAGGTTGTGTCACCTCTCGTTATTTCTAAACTCTCCCAATGGCTAGCATAAATAGTATAAGCAGCGAGCTTGACTCGCTAACAATTGTAGGTCACTCATTTAACTGTGCTCCAGAAAAATGTATTGAATATGTCAACCCCAAGAATACCAACTTAAAAATATTACACTTAAACATCCGTAGCTTAAATAAAAATTTTGACCAACTTCAAGCACTAATTCACTCAACGAAACTTGATTTAGATCGTTACGGAATGTTGGCATAGTAAAGTTGATAATATACCTGTTTTGGATGAATATGATTCTTGTTGTACCGGAATAAACAGTAACCAAAATGATGGAATATTATTGTTATCTTTACATAACAAGCTCTCCGAACCTCAGAATGGGAACCTCAATTTGTAGACGGAAATTGCTTGGTATGTCATATAGTTAACTAAAATATTACTATTGTTGCTGTGTACCGATCCCCGTCATACAGTTCCAAGGAAAGTACCGAAAATTTCTCCGATAGTTTAAATAGTGTATATGTAAGCCTCTCCTCCTACAAAAATATAATCCTTATGGGTGATATTAATATAGACCTTAACCCCAATAGTACAGATAACCGCTGTTTCAACTATCTCGTTCTAAATGCCTCCCACGGTCTTCTCCCAACCCACCGGTGCAGCACTCGGTTAGATAGCTGTCTAGATCTAACTACCCTCCCTGTTACTACCCTTATTCTAGACTCACATATTACGGACCATAAACCGGTCCTACTTTCAATTGCTAACACAAACCCTGATAATAAACTACTCCACATACCTACCCGCATAGACTACGATGCAATTAATTTAGATTTAGAAAACTCGGATTTTACCCAAATATACAAAATTATTGATCCCAATATATCCATGAATTTGTTCATAACTACTATCTCTTCAGTAATTTCCAAACAGACTAAACAAATTAAAATCCCAAGGAAAACAAGAATAATAAAACCGTGGTTAACCACCGGCCTATTAAAGTGTATGAAGAATCGGGACCAGTTGCACAGCAGATCAAGAAATGATCCCAATAATCTCATTCTGAAAACTACCTATACGCGGTACCGGAATTTTTTTTGTAACAATCTACTCCGGAAACTAAAAGTAGGCCATGAAAAAAGCGAACTAGAAAAATCTTGTAACAACCCAAAAGCGCTTTGGAAAACGATTAAACAAAATAATCACTAATACAAGCAAAAAGAAAACTAGCCCAGTTGAACTGTTGGGTATCAGTGATAATGAAATGACATCCGTAAACGAAGTGTGTAGATTTTTTAGTAATATAGGTACTAACTTTGCAGAAAAAATCTTGTCCCAATCTCACCATCCTTCAAACCCACCTAGGCGATCATGCCAAAATATGGGATCCAGTGCTGCCAGCTCTCTGGTGATACTTTAGGTTGATGAATCAGAAGTGGAGTCCCTTATTCTGCAACTTCGAAATGACTGCGCAATAGGTTGGGATGGCATATCTCCCCTAGTGCTAAAGAGTTGTCGGCAAACCCTGACGCCACCATTGACGTATATCCTTAACTGTTGCCTTCAAAAAGGCATCGCTAAAAAAAGCTATCGTCCATCCGATTCATAAGGGAGGGCACAGAGACTGTGTCAACAATTACAGACCCATATCGGTCCTATCAGCACTTTCTAAAATACTAGAAAGGATCCTAAACAATGGTTTAAATAAATTCCTCAACAAACATCAACTCATTGCTGATAATCAGTATGGTTTTCGCACAGGAATTTCAACTTAAGATGCAGTTCTTGACCTAACGCAGTTCATTGCTAGGAAGCTTGACAGTCGTGTCAAAAGTCTAGGGATCTTCCTAGACCTCTCTAAAGCCTTTGACACAGTATCTGTTCCCAAACTTATCTCTAAAATGGAACTCCTAGGAGTACGTGGAAATACCCTTGAAATTTTCAAAAACTGTCTTAACAACCGGACCCTACGAGTAAAAATTGGAGAGTTTATAAGTGACGAAGTAGCAACTACTTATGGTGTACCTCAGGGAAGCATTCTAGGCCCCACCCTCTTACAGATATACGTCAATGAGTTATGCAGAATGTCCATCCCCAACTCCAAGATATATGTGATATATGCGTATGCAGATGATACCGCAGTCATAGTTTACGGACCAACTTGGGATAGTGTTAAGCGCTACGCAGAAGAGGCAATAACAAGAATAATGAAATGGCTAAAACTAAACCTACTTACCCTAAATTGCGATAAAACGACGTTCATTCCATTCTCTATCCGGCGTAACAATTTGCCCGACAAATTCTTTTCACTATCAGCGCATACCTGCTCAAATCAATCCGCACTATGTTTATGTCCGACATTTACAAGAACTGACCATGTGAAATATCTGGGTGTCCAAATTGACGGAGGCTTACGATGGGACAAACAGGTTGACGCCATTTCCACTAGATCTATGAAACTTCTGTATGTTTTCAAATCCCTTAGAGACTCGGCCGCGCCCGATTGCATCATAGTATGGGGTGGTGTAAATATAACCAGTCTTCTGAAGATTGAGCACAGAGAGCCGTATTGAAGGTGATGTCACGTAATCCTTTTCGCTATCCCACTACGCAACTATACGCAGATTGCAAAGTACTTTCAGTCCGCCAGCTTTTTGTACTCCAGTCTACTATTAGAAAGCATGCTAGCATTCCCCCAGCTGACCCCACAAAAAGAAAGAAACTTCCATTAGGTACCCCTCACAAAACCACCTTTGCTCGACACCAGTACTACACATTAAGTAAACATATCTACAAACAAGTTCACAAGAAATTAAACATTGCTAATCTAAATAAATATGAATTAAAATCAAAATTAACCGAATGGCTACTGGAGCGTGACTATTTACAAACAGAATCCTTGCTTAAGTACGTCGCCTAACTAACTACATATATATCCAAACACGCACACCCACACACTTCACACAAAGCACACATCATACATACGTACACAACATATAAAACATACAAACGTACCATCACACACACACTACCACACACATACACACTCATGTAAGAGATTTAACTTTACTTTTACTAAAATTAATAATTTCTGTTTAAACTGATCTATATTAACATCAATCGTTGAGGTAGATCGGCACAGTCCACTATTGTATACCTATAGCATCTCCTTTTAAGCTGAATCACTGTCAAAATACAGGTTCCACCCTAGTTTGAGAGGCAGGGTTTCCCTTATTGTGTACAGATTATAGTCCCTAGATTGTATTGTATTGTATTTCTACCAAAGCTCAAGCTCACTCAAATTGTTTTTATGTAAAACATGTCAAATAAAAATATTAAAATAGAAATAAAGATATTATTATTACATTTACTTATATTTTAATACATATTTTATACATTTTTAAATATTTCGTTAAAAAACATATTAAAAAAAAACATTTAAAAATATAAAAAATAGTAGCCCACCGGCATCGGAAACAGGGTCCTAATAGCTACCGGTGGTCAGGGCTCCTGAGAGAGGAACCTCCGGACAATACGCGCCGTGTCTAAGAGTACTGCTTTCTGGATCAACCCCTTGATCCAACTGCCCAACGAGAGTCTCCTCAGATGTTGGTCGGGGCTCTTTGATATTAATCCATTGGCCGTCACGGCTATGGGCACAATGATTGCTCTATCCACTTCCCATATGTCGACAACCTCGCGAGCCAAGTCAAGATACTTAGTTTGCTTATCTTTCTCAGCTTTCACGAGGTTCTCGTCATGAGGGACCACTATATCAACAATCACTGTGCAACGCTCTGGTCGATCTATCACCACTATATCAGGCTTATTGGCAACAATAGTTCTGTCAGTGATGATAGATTGATCCCAATACAACGTGATACAGTCATTGTCGAGAACTAGGTCGGGCACATACTTATAGTACGGTACTTCTGATTCCACAAGATTGTATTTAAGAGCAAGTTGCTGGTGGATTATCCTGGCTACGAGGTTGTGTCTGTGCAAATAGTCTCCGTTGGCTAGGTTAGAACACCCAGAAATAATGTGTCGGATTGATTCCTCGGGCCGGTGGCATGCCCGACAGATGTCAACCGTACCGTCCTTCACAATATATTTCCGGTTGTTGTTCGTCATTATAACTTCGTCCATTATCGCACAGACAAAACCTTCGGTTTCCCTGAAGAGGTCACCGAAACGCAGCCAAGATACGGACGCTAAATAGGTCTACATCGGGTCCATGTAAGGCCCGGTAAAAGTGTCCGTGAAGCTCCTTGCTCTGCCATACTTCCCTGCGGTCATTAGTATCCAGTACTATATAATAGGTTTGCGCCAGTTCTCGTTAGCCAAGGAGAGCGGAGTGAGGCCCTTGTCCACCGCTACCACATCTCGGTGCATACCCACGTCGGTTTTTAGGAAGTATTCCCTGAGTCTGCATACCTCGTGGTTGTGCAAGGTCTTAGTATTTAAGAAACCACGACCCCCGCACTTCCGCGGGATATACAGTCTCATCACCGATGACCGTGGGTGATGCATCCGATTTGCGGTAAGTAGTGTGCAGACCCTCCTATCCAGGGTTCAAGTTCTATCCAAGTTCTGTCTGAGTCCATTTGAGTATGCCGAAAGAATACATCAATACCGGCATGACCTAACCGTTAAAAGCGCGCACCTTGTTTCCGCCTGATAAAAGACTATTCAGTACTTTATTCAGACGGCCAAAGAAGCGCACTTTCAACGATTGTTTCACGTCATCAGTATTGATGCCTAACGCTTCCGACATACCCAAATACTTGTAAGTTTCGGTTGAGCAGAGGGATCTAAGGTGTATGGAATCCGAGAGTTGAATTCCCACGGATTCCATAATCTAACCTCTCTTGACATGTATGACTGCACATTTCTCCACACCAAATTCCATCTCGATGGCACACATGAGGCGCTCTACGACAATACATTTGCCCTTTCCCGAGGTCAGAGTATCAGCTGATACATCGCGCCTACTTTTTGTGTTAGGGCGCGTGCGTTCCTAGATATTTTTTAGTTATGTGGACATACGTTGTATCTTAAAGTTTCGTGGCTTAGATTAGTCATTTAAAAGCTCACGATTCCTAGTTAGTTTAACTAGTCTTTGGATATTATTTTACCGAAACATGTAGGTACATTGCTTACGTAATCGATAACGCGGGCGCCGCGCCGCGCCACTAACAGCTGATCGGGTGAAATCGCGCGCGCGTAAAACAAAGTTTCAAACAGCTGTTTTGTTATTGTGATTAAACCAATTAGTATAAAAAAGTTTCTTTGGGAAAATTGTTTGTAATCATGAGTACAATCACGTGTTTAAGTATCGTTCACTAATTGCCAGTCACCCTATATGCTTACAGAGGCTGCCCAATGTTCCGGTAATGAGGATTCGGGTGGGGGTAGGAAGGGTAAAAGGGTTGTTGGGTGGAATAGGCATGTTAAGCAAGCTCACGCGGACGCTCGGCTAGCTTTTCAAGTCTGGAAATTAGCTGGGAAACCAACATCTGGTTCATGTTACAAACAAATGTCTGACACGAGAAAAGTCTTTGAACAAAAATTTAAATGGTGTCAAGGCAATGAAAATAAAATAAAAATGGACATAATAGCTGAAAATCATAAGTCTAAAGATTTTTCAAGGTTTTGGAAGAACACAAATAAATTGAATCCGAAGCCGGGCGTCCCCGTGAGTGTGGCGGGGCAACATGAGCCTACGGCAATTGCTAATTTGTTTATGAAACATTTTAAGGTAGGTTTTAATCTCTTCTAGGTTTAGCATCACAGGCGGTCGATGCTTGGATTGTCTGACGGACTTGAATGTCAGGTTTTCAGCGAAAGATATCGCTACTGTCATAAAAAGCATGACTAGGGACAAGTCACCGGGGCATGACTACCTCAGCATCGAGCACCTGCAGCATGCAGGAATTCACCTGCCTAGAGTACTGGCGATGTTCTTCTCGCTCTGTTTAAGCCACGCTTATCTGCCCAGCGATCTGATGAAGACTGTGGTTGTGCCAATTGTTAAGGATAAGACTGAGGATACATCAGATCTGTCAAACTACAGGCCCATATCGCTTGCTACTGTCATAGCCAAAGTGCTGGACAGTTTGCTTGATAAGCATATGGCAACTCGCATCGATTTGTATGACGCACAGTTTGGGTTCCGCCCGGGTCTCTCTACGGAAAGTGCCATACTGTCTCTCAAGCATACTGTTCAGTACTATATGTCGAGGAAAACGCCTGTGAACGCCTGTTTCCTAGACCTTTCCAAAGCGTTCGATTTTGTGTCGTACCATTTATTGTGGCAAAAGTTATTGAACGATACCTCAGTGGATAGGGAAGTTATATCAATACTATTGGTATAATAATCAGGTCAATTGTGTGAGGTGGGCAGGCTCATTATCAGATGTGTATGGGCTGGAGTGCGGTGTGAGGCAGGGCGGCCTGAACTCCCCTCGCCTCTTCAGTCTGTATATAAACCAGTTGATCGTCGAGCTCAGCAACACGTATCAAGGATGTTATGTTGACGGCATATGCATCAATAATATAAGTTAGGCTGATGATATGGTGTTGCTGAGCCCTTCAATTAACGCAATGATGAGTCTGCTTACGATATGTGAGAGGTATGCGGAGACCCATGGGCTAAGATACAATGTTAAGAAAAGTGAGGTACTTACTAGTTTTTAAGGCAGGAACTAAAACCTACCCGATTGTGCCACACTTAAAACTTTGCGGAAGCCCTTTAAAGCAACTCACAGCTTTCAAGTATCTGGGCCACTGGGTTTCTGAAGACCTCAGAGACAATCGAGATATTGAGCGTGAGCGCAGAGCTTTGGCTGTCCACTGCAATATGTTGGCTCGCAGATTTGCGAAATGCTCGACTGACGTAGAGGCCTGTGGGTTAACTACACGCAGAGGGCATACAGTGCTCTGCGTGTTCAATACAATTTAATGATGATTTTAGGTAGTTGATGGGGTTGCCGCTGTGACTACCTAGGTCGGTTATAACGGGTCTCTGATAAATAAATTAAATGTGTATTTTTACCCGACTACGGAGGGTTATGATTTTGACAGGCAATGTATGTATGTAAGTTTGTTCATCTGTTCCCACATAGCTCCTAATCTACTTATCGGACCTCGACGTATGAGGTATCGTTAGAACCGTCTTAATTGTCCGCTGAACATAGGTTACGTGACGTGTCACAAAACTTGATATGGCGCCCTCTAGCGGACAAAAAGTAATGTGTAAAAAATAAAAATGGAGATAAATACGCCGTGTTTGGTATCATTTGAAAGGGCTTTACTTGTACATTTCCAAAATATTGTTCAAATTTAAAGTGACGCCCTCTAGCGGACAAGAAGTCATGTGTTAAAAAAAATGTTAAGATAAATACACCGTGTTTGTTATCATTTGAAAGGGCTTCACTGGTACTTATCAAAATATATCATCAAAATTCAATGTGGCGCCCTCTGGTGGACAAAAATTAATTTACCATTATTAATTAGAAATTTTAAATTTAGCTTTTGCAAATGTTATAGAAGCACAGTGATTTAACACCAAAATAATTTAAATAAAAAAAAAGTAAAAAAACTAAAACCCGACTACGACAAAAAAAACGACGAAACTAAAAGTATGAAACAAGATTTCCAGGATGCTGAAATAAACAAGGTAAAAAGAAAAGCCGTAGTCACACGTTATTAAAGTGTCTCGGTTGTTACCTATAACGTTGCCGGCGGAAAGCACTGCCGATTGAAGGCTGAACCGAATATATATTCGCTACATACTAGAGCCAGTTTAAGCTATAATAAGATCACAAACCACCAAACGTTAGCGACGGTTACCTCCCCCTATGGACTGACTGACAGTAGAATACTTTACATTGCTCTTGATAGGCGCACACTTCCAGAAAGAAGGGGGTAGTCACCGCCAATTATCTTGGACTGCATTGGTAGTCGTTCTAAGGAACGCTAGAGAACGTACCTCGTTAAATCACACCCGGCCCCCGTAGGCCTCTTACTGATACAAAAAATAATATTTAGCGAGACACGTAATTTGGAGTCATTTCAGAAAAGACCCGCAGCTAGACGTAGCTTGGAGGTTATGATGTCCTCAACTTGGGGCAGTAAGGAAGTGAGAAGTGTCGATTTGTAAACCACTTCGGCGTCTAGCGAGGTAACTGTGAATAGTTCTGCGGCGACTGCCGATGCGTCACGCTTGTTTAAGTCTTGTATTGTAATGGTGATGGTGAATAGGCCGTTATAAGGAACTAATTGTTATAGAAAGTGTGTCTTACCCAAAGGCCTCTGCGGCCTCACAACCCTTTGCCGTAGGATTGGTCAGGACATGCACGGGCGAAATGGAATAAAGTAATTCTAAAATAATTTAATTTGCAAATACAAGCGTTACGTATCATATTCCCTTTTGTAGCCCTCTCAGTCTCTTAAATTTCATAACCCAAAAGAAAAGTAGATTATCCATCCTTAACTCCTTATTAATGGATTCCCAACCCTAATTGTTTTAATTTTGTTTTTCTCCATCCCATCCTCGTCCCCTAGCTTTCTAAGTCGGGACGAGGTGATATATTTCTTGGGAATCCATTACTGTGGTGGGGGCTTGTCCAAGTCTTGAGGTTGAAGGCCACAGGGGCGGGCGGAAGGAGGAGCTCGTCCCCTCCCACTTAGGGGAAGCCGACCTTCATAACTTCATGTAGGCAAATTCAGGAAAAACGAAAATTTTATCAGCCTAGGGTCATTTAGGAACAGTCAGGTATGTTCGCAGAGGCAGAAATTGATGGCTTTCATGCCATTATGCGCAAGCAATGCGCCTCCATCATGCGCAGGGTACGCGTCAGCCCCAACATTATCCTGAAGACAATAGCGGACAGGTGGGACAGTCCCATACTGGAGCATTGGGTACGCCTGCATGCCCCTGTGGCGTATAATTCATAAAAAGTGGTTTCTGGTCATGCGGAAGGTGAGAACGCCGTGAGGAATTTCCTGTCACGCCTCAAAGAGGGGACTTACCGTCATAATTATGGCGTGCCCAGCACTGGGTCGCGACAGTCGCTAACGCCATTTCACCTTGAGATCCCGCCAAAACTCTATCTGCCATGATGCGACTTGTCGAGGCAGCGGTTGCGGCGGCGACAGTAGCCGCAGCCAAAGATGAGGCTGCGGTGGTGAGGACATCGGCGGGGATGGGCCTCCTGACCTTGTCCTTGGCCTTGGCGGGGGGGTCGCAGGACCTGCTGCCAGCCCGTTGGTCGACTGGCTTGCCTGCCGCCGCACATGCGTAGCAGTGCGATTATTATAGCGTTAAGAAATATGTAACAACATAATTTAAAAAGAGTGTCCATGGAGTTTCTTTCACGTTCTTCTCCATGAGATCTACGCTTTAGAATGTGCAACTAGCATCACTTTTCTGACTGACTGCATAGCATAGCATAGTCGGCCTTATAATGTTCCCACTGCTGGGACTCAGGCCTCCTCTCTAGGAGAGGGAATGGGCCGTTATCCACCACGCGGGCCCAGTGCGGGTTGGTGGATGTCACATATCTTCGAATTTTTGGTTCTAGGACATTCTTTTCTGACTGTTTGACTTTTTGACAATTAAAAGGATTGAGTAATAAATATTTTATTTTATATTGAAGTTAGCGGTTTTATTACAAGAGGTAGAATATTTTAACATAATGGACTCTGAATTTTCAATGAAAAGTGTAAAGGAATGTATCGGCGCGGCGGGCGCGGCGTCGCATCGGCACAACGGGTGACGCCTCGCGCGTCGCGTGTGCTCTGTTGACACTTTCAGACGAGGTGGTGTGGCGGCGGTGAAGAGCGGGGGCGGGGGCGCGAGGGGTTGCCGTGCCTAGTTGACTCTTCGCATTAGCAATCAGCGCACCGCGCTGGGCGCCCTGTGACGCGCGCGCATTGGTGTATGCTCGACACACAAAATATATTACACGCTTACTCATAATAAACGACTGTGTTTGCCATCCCTAAATCAAATATAAAAGTCACGACTTGATTTCGTTACAGACGTCACAGATTCTATTCTCCTGTAGCACTTGTCTGATGCCTGACAGATTAGCAGTAGGTAGCCACTTATTTTATCTCTTTAGAAAAGGAATAGCGCGTCAAGTGTGTTGTTAGTAACAGTAATGACTCACGAGGACGCTTGAAATGACTAAAGCGGGAACTACATTAG
This sequence comes from Mythimna impura, assembly GCA_905147345.3. NCBI lineage: Eukaryota > Metazoa > Arthropoda > Insecta > Lepidoptera > Noctuidae > Mythimna > Mythimna impura. The sequence continues at coordinate 29,552,413 of LR990357.1, read as the reverse complement.
ACCGACCCACACGTGGACCACGCGTGTTGTGCATTACAACCTTTGATTTCAACTGTGCATGTCGTATGTATATAGATAGAAATATGCGGAACAGACAGTGAATTTGAAGATGTTTTATTTTTATGGCTTTAGAGCAGCAAGAAAAAAATAGGAAAAGAAAATAGTGAGTTCACATAAACTTAAGAATAAAATAAATTAGCGAATATCATACTTTTGTCAAAGATTTAGAAGTAGATTCAACCTCTCTTCTATAAGTGCTTTGGCATGTCAAAAGCACAAATTGAAGAAATCCATGACATAAAAGATTATAATAATATCATGATTTTATATGATGATAATTATGATGCATTATTCATTTTTAGGGTGCCGTACTAAAAGGGTAAAAACTAAAACTAAGACTCCACTGCTGTCCGTCTGTCTGTCACCGGGCTGTATGTCATGAAATTTTCACAGATGATGTATTTTACAAACTAAATGTAAATGTATTTTACAAACTAAAAGGAGATCTTCTGTCTCTCGTACGGAGAGACAGAAGATCTCCTTTTAGTTTGTAAATAAAACATGCTTTGCTTTTAGTTAATTAAATTTAGGTTATTTAGTATAGTGAATATTAATGATTGTTAATTTATTATTTCTTAGCTTTAAGAACCTAAGAAATAATAAATTACTTACTACGCTACGCTACTACCTACTACTGCTTGCTACTTATTAATTACGTACTTTTTAGCCTGACATACAGGTCCAACCTAGTTCAGGCAAAAATGCAATGTATGCGTTATAATTGTTTTTATGTATCTTAATATAAATGTGCCACTTTTATTAAATAAACGATATTCTGTTTTATTCTATTCTATTCTATTTTTGTTGCTGCTAACAAATACAAAAATAATAAAATAAATATTTAAGTGGGGCTCCCACACAACAAACGTGTTTTTTTTTTAATATTTTGCCACGAACGCTACGAAACACTTCGTTGCGTGAGTCCGACTCGCACTTAGACGGGTTTTTTCATGTTGGTATCTCTATTTTGCTTAAGTTTTTTTTAGTTTCCAATAAATATCTGGGACCGCTGGGTCGGCATCGCGTACGTAGCGTCGCGTGGCGTGGATCTAATGTAGCTCTCTCAAAACTGTTTGAAAGGAGTAAGGGAAAACAATTGAAAAAATATCATGTCGTTAACATTTTCTTTTTGGCAAAAGTATTAGCCATACGAAAAATTATATTCTGATAATATTGTACGGCGACCTGCGAAAGTGCCTGGATAGTACAGAAATAAAATCGTGTGAAGCGAGAAATGACGCCATCTAGCGTAAAATCAGATTTAAATGTTGTTATCGACAACATCTCATTATACTGTTACTAGATGGCGTTGCTGTGCTTCAAATGTTTATGTTATGCTAATGCTTATTTTTGTTATTTCTTTTTGTTTCTTCAAACATTAAAATAATTTATAGTTTATTTTAAAGAGATGAAGATATTAAAATTGAATATCAATTTATAAATATATATCTATTATCTATGTGTTAGTTTTCAAACTTAAGAGGGTAGGTTGAATATGGAATTATAAATAATAATTAGAAGGTAGTCTAAATAATACTTAAACCGAAGATTGTGACTAAGCTTAATTGATTGTTCGCTAAGTTCATTTCGGTTACCTCGTTCGCGCTCCTTTCGTTCAATTTTATTTTTAATCAGGAGAATTTATCTACTTGTTTAATCAAAATGAGTACGAATTATTGTAATATCGATTTAGTAACAAGAGCTCAAATAATTGCTTTGCATAATCAAGGTAAAAACTTGTTAGAAATAGCCAGGGAGACCGGTGTAAACGTAAGTAATTTTATTTATACTCTTGTATAACAATAAACCCACTATATAATAATCATAATTTTGGGTATTATATATTTTTGTTTTATTGTTGCAGAGAAAAACAGTTGTTCTATGGGTACGACGATTTGAAGAAGAGGGTTCTTTGAACCACCGTCAAAGAACTGGTAGACCAAAACTCATAAACATGTTTCAGCGTCAAACCATGGTAAGGGAGTACGAAGAAAATGGATTTCTGCCGACGAATCACTATGCTGGTTTATTTGACACAAGTGTTGACACTGTCCGTCGTGCTCTTCATAGCGAAGGGCTGCATTATCGAAGGCATGCTGTGAAACCCTTGCTTACGGAAAACCATAAAAGAGCAAGATTGCAGTTTGCTATGGATCACATAAACTTTGATTGGAGTAATGTCATCTTTACTGATGAAAAAACTTTTAAGTCCAGCGAACACGGACGCTTATGTTTGTGGCGTCGAGATAATACGCGATACACAAGTGGTCATGTAGTGCCCAATATGCAATCTGGTCATATAACTGTGAACATGTGGGGATGGATGAGTGCAGCCGATCCGGGAGAACTTGTCAGAATACCTAGTCTAGCAAATAGTGCAAATTATATAGAAGTGCTGGAGGAGATCATGTTGCCTACAGTTCGAAATGTGTATCCAAGAGAAGAATTACCACAGATAAAATTTGTACAGGATAATTGTCCAATACACCGTTCCCACAGTGTGCAGGCTTGGTTTCGTCAGCATAATGACATTTGCACTATTCCTTGGCCTGCTAGATCACCGGATTTAAATCCAATTAAAAATTTATGGGGTGTCATTGTTCAACGGTGGAATAATCAAAATGAGCGTACTCCAGATGCGTTAGAGGCTCATTGTTTACAAATATGGGAGAGTATTCGTGGTTCAGATTTGTGTAAAAATTTGATTAATTCAATGCGTTCCCGAATGCAAGCTGTTATTGACCAAAATGGTGGTTACACGAGCTATTAAATAATTTATACTTAATTTATTAATATTATTTACTCAGTACTTATTCTCTATACTAACTGGAGATCTCGTTATGTGTGTTTAACCTAATACTTGTAAATATTTAAAATAACTTAAAAAAGTTATAAACACTTCAAGTTAAAACACAACATAATTTTTATTTATTTTTTATGTTACCTACTAACCATTTGATATTTCGTTGTGCAATTTTGTATTTTTTAGCCTATATTTAATCCTTTTGACCTTTGTGATAAAATTATCTAGTTTTGTGTTTGTTTTTGTTAAGCTTACATACGCTTCAATCCTCTTTCGAATTTTGGAAACGAATATTTAAGCTATGGCCTCAAAAATAAATTATATATAATATATTATAATGTTATTCGATGATTAATAAACTGACAGTTAAATTTGAATAATAAACTGTAAGAAATAAACATCTATATTTTTTCAATAGTCCCTTTTTGTTTGGTGAGCCTGTTTACCTGCTCTTTTATCATTTTGATGATTAACTACCGACTTGAATATTATATTACAAATAAATATCCACCTGTTAGCTTTGATATAATTCCTACCGATTTCTTTTGTTATTCATAACTTACAAAAAGTGTAAAGTACTACGTGAGATTTGAACTCACGGCTCACTGATTCACGCATCGATCTGCACATGCTTAACCGCTAGGCCATCATGACTCTAATTTTAGTGATGAAATTATGAACTACAATCAGTTGTTGACAACAATGATGATGCTTGTGTCTATTTTCTGTCAAACTAAAAGTCAAGTTTATACTTTGTGAGATCGGCTTTGTTGCTCGCCACTTAGCTGTGAAGAAACCAACGCCATCTAGTTTAATTTTCGAAAACTTGAACTTTAACGTGCAAGGGAAAATAGGCGTTAAGGTATCCAACCACTTTTGCAGGCGTCTGTACATGAGTTTATAATAAATATATATTTTTTTTTCAAACCTATTGACCTAGCCGTTACCAAGGAGTAGGTTTCAGAATGTTACTGTTTTATGTCACTGCTCGGGCGCTAGGGCCTTAATAATAATAATAATAAATCATTTATTATCAGGCATCTTGGCCCATAGATACATACCTTACAGACTAACATATATAAAGTAAATACAATTTATCGTTAGTAAATAAGACTTAGGACTATGTTAGTAACACTTCACATTGCACTATGTTCACTTTGTGCTGTTCTGTGGCACCTGTCCGCGGAAGCGACGGAACACCACGCCTTGCAGCCAAAAGTCTTCCTTCAGCATGAGGGACAGGAAAGTGTTCGGGACTCGCACAACGAACGCCTTGAAATTGACGTTTCGGTGCGACTCCAACAGCTGTACCCTCAGTACGAACTAAATCATCAAATCATAAAAGTCACTAAGTCATTAAATCTGAGTGGTGTGTTTTAATACGTCACGTGACTTATTTCTTCTAAATCCGCGTTAAAGATGGTTCAAAACATCTTGTGTAATATAGCAAGTTGGTTCAATAATAATAATAATATATTTATTCAAAGTTAAAATTTGGTGAAATAGTTACATAAAATCTTAGGAATAATTGCAAAGGTATGGCTATGTTAAATGCCTGTACTAGAATAAACCTGTATCACAGACGGTAGAAGCTCTTACACTATGGTTTTGTAGGACAATAAAATTCATAACAATATTTAACATTCAGTCAATAATTCTTTATTGTACACAAAAACATAACATACTACTCAGTGATTTGGAAATTCATGTACAGTACATGTACTGCTGCCAAAAAATTGGGGATAGGCGTAGCAAAGGTGAGACGGTACTTCACACCGGAACAGCTGCTCAACCTTTATCAAGCGCAAGGTCGATCGTGTATGGAGTAGGTACTGCTCTCATCTTAGGGATGGGTTTGCATAATGTCAGCTTGATGCACTAGAGTCAATTAAGAAGCGAGCCAAAAAGGTCATCAATGATGCACTTGTCGATTCAAAACTACAAAGTCTTGAGCATCGATATCAAGTTGCTAGCCTGTCGGTTTTCTATAGCTTACATTTCGGAGAGTGTGCATTGAATTTGCACAATTTAATTGCACCAAGTCGTTCCATCATTTGAACACGAGACATACGGCGTTGTGCACCCGTTCCATGGTAGACATCTTACCCATACGTACAAAAAAATTTGCAATTCCCTGCCGGAGTCTGTTTCCTGATAGCTACAACCTAGGGGTCTTTAAATCATGAGTAAATAGGTTACTTCTAGGCAAGCGTGCTCCATCGGCGGCCATATCATCTAAGCGATGTCATCAGGTGAGATAGTAGTTAAACGCGAGCCCAACCATAATAATAAAAAATAACAAAGGCGAGGGAGTACATATTATTTGAGGGTAGGATCCAGTGTTCAATAATATAAACCTATAAAAATAAGTCTAAAATGTATATATATATACTCGTATCTTAATTTTATGTAAATTATGAAAAGAAGTACTTTTTAGTTACTGTTAACAACGTCACAGCTTTCTGAAGGGCTGCTATTCTAGCTCTCCTTGTCTAAAAATATGTACCTACATTGAATTGATAACGTACACGTTTATTAATTTTTTTTGATGTAAGTGGTACGGTACCTGCCCGTGCTAAAGTGCGGACCGGGCGCGGTAAGAGTGCAGCACTCGCGCAGGGCGGGTGCGGCAGGTTATCAGAGCGAGATGATTTAATGAGCGCGTTCACCGGACGGGCCGGCCAGCGGTGCGCAGAACACCACAACCTTCGGCTCTATAATAACACCGAAAAATGAAAGTTTAAGCTAATGAAGTTACAGCTCACACGCGACCTGACACTACACAGTACATCGCGCCATACAGGGCCGTCTTAAGCATGTTCTGTACCGGGCTGCGAAAGTCAGTGTGCACCCCGCTCTAGGTTTAACATCACGTGAATGCATGATGCAAAATCAAACGAAGCAAGCTAATTTTAGCCTATTATTACTAGTAAGAAAGATTTTATTTTGAGCGGGCGACGGCCAGTGCCATAATCATGACGGTAAGTTCCCTCTTTGAGGACTGGCTGGAGAGGTGGCACGGCGTCCTCACTTTCCGCATGACACAGGTCCTCACCAGACATGGTAAGTTCCGAAGGTTTCTGCACCTGATTCAGGCAGAAGAAACGCCCGGGTCAACCTTGATCACCCGGAGGTCACGGTGGAGCACACGGCAGAGGTCTACCCGGCTTGGGCAGAACACCGCTTTGCCCTCGCGGAGGTGATCGGCGGCGGCGACTTCTCACTCCAAACCCTGGTACAGGCCATGGCTTGGAGCGAGGGCGAATGGGCGGTGATCGCCTCCTTCTGTGAAGCAGTAATGTTAAGCAAAGGAGATGGCTGTCGTCGACGGCGAGTAGTGTTCCACGCGCGCCTCAAAGAGATGTCAGCGAAACCATGGGACCCAGCTACAGGCTTAGCCAAGTTGATAATCTAACGCTAGTAGAAAATTAATTAAATGTATGAGAATGACATCATCTCAACGAAATTGATAGCCAAGTTCACATCGTTCAAAATGACAGAATGAAATATAATCGTTTTTACAACGTTCATCGCTACATACTTTAGTTTTATGGTATAAATGGTGTAATGTAGGTAGATCATATGTGGATAGATTGGACATGTATTTTCTTGTAATAAAGTGGCGGAGGAATTGAAGTTGCCTACCTTGATTTCTACAATCAGAGATGAAGCGTACGAGCTACTCGTCAACCTATCGAGTCCAAAGAAATCGTCGGAGTTAAAATACAGTGAAGCGGTTAGTTTAATGCGTCAGCACCTACAGCCGACGCCATCTTCGTTAGCCAAACGATATCGTTTCCGGCAAAAGAGACACGGAGCGGACGAAAACGTGGTGACCTACGTCACTGAGTTGAAAAGATTAGCTCGCCATTGTAAATTCGCAGAATATTTAAACGAGAGCTTGCGTGACCAATTTATATGCGGACTCAGGAGCGACGTCATTAGGCAGCGACTGTTTGCGGAGGATGACTCGATAACTTTTATGCAAGCCGTAAAGTTAGCGAACGCTTTGGAGCTTTACTGAATAATAGTCTGTATGTCAGGTAGGTTAGGCACCGGCCGCAGCCGGCAGTCCGCAATAAACGATTTAGCGAATGCCCGTGTTTCATTGCGTCTTCCAAGTACTTAAGAATATCACAAATGTTACTTACGCTGAGGTGTTATCAATTGTAGAAAGACATTCAACACGAAACGGTCGTAACTTGGCTAGGCCTGCAGGGCCGGAACCTACTGGGGCCATGGATAGACTTCTGAAAGGGAAACCCGTGGTCCTAAAACGCAAAAGGTAACTGAAGGAACATAGAGGTGGTTTTATTTATTTATTTTATTTTATTTTCATTTTATTTTCAGGCATCAGAGGCCCATAGACAAAATACATACAATAATCAGTCAGTGAAGGTCGGATACGCCCTCCCGCTACGCCCTAGAGCGAGAGAAGTCACTAGATGATTTCCCACTTAAAAAAAAAAACATAAAATTTATTTCAACTTAATAATCTAATTCAATCCGAAAACTGAAAAAGAAAACGCTAACTTCATGGGTATATTTTATTTGCCCGTCGTAAGTTGAGTAAGTAATTATTGATATTTTGTCAATCCTAAAACTAACTTCCACAGAACTTGCTCATTATTTGTTTTTAACTGTGGGCTAGGTACCCCTCAGCTACAATTAAATAGAGAACGGAAAATTTTTGGCAAAAAGGGAAAAAGAAAAAGTTATTAAAAAAAAATACAACCGATTTAAAAAATAAAACTAAAAATTACAAAATGACTGCTACTGCCACTATCGTCTGTGAGCGTGTCTATATACAAAAATTTTGTACAATTCCAGTTACATTACAACGAAATTGATAGAGGCTGACGAGCGATTTGCACGAGTGCCGTGACAGTACTGCTATTATTATATGAGACAATCTTGTGTCAGACTTTATAATAGGTGATACAACACGGGGGTCAGTGAATGTGAAATAATGTACTGAATGTTGCTCTATGGGTCGCGTGTCGCGCGGAAGCTCCGTGCTGCGTCGCATCAGTGGCAGCGATTGAATCAACGCGTTGTAAGCCGATAAAAAATATAATAGCGGCAAGAAATATTGTAGAGCGAGAAATGACGGGCGAGAAGCAAGGACGGCTAATTTAACGGCTCGAATGGCGCAGGGGGGTGAGGTAGCACCAAGCGGCGAGTGGGAGGGGTGAGGGGTGGAGGGAGTATTCGCCACCGCCCGGAGCCGCGATATTTAGATAATTTCACGCAACACTTGAGCGGCTCAAAGAGCGCGCATCTGCCGGCGACGCCACCACCACACGCACGCTATACGCCCCATACTCAGAGGACTCGGAGGCTGTTTACTTATTACTTTCCTCCAGTTGGAGTAATTCGAGTGCGGGCCGTGCGGGTCACTGGGCTGACAGACACTGACGGCGCTGTCGTGCTGCGGTCGCACCGGGTACCAACACTTCATGGAGGAATGGCAACAGCGATTGTTGCAACCCAGTGCTGGACACGCCATAACTATGGCAAGCAGGTTCTCATCGGCCATGGTCAGTTCAGGAGGTTCCTGCACCGGATTCAGGTGGAAGTAACGCCCGGGTGCCACCACTGTGTGGACCGCCTGGAAGACACGGTGGAGCATAAGGTAGAGGTGTGCCTCGCTTAGGCGGAGCACCGCCGCGTTCTCGTCTCACTGACTGGTGATCGGCGGCAATGACCTCTCGCACCGAGCCCTGGTACAGGCCATGATCCGGAGCAAGGAGGAATGGCAGGCGGTAATGCTAGCGAAGGAGGCAGCCGCACGCGCTAGGGAACCCTCATACACCAGCCGCCGTGATCCCGACCCCAACCTTGCCAGCGTGTTACTCACATTACACCGACGACCTCATCCCCGAATGGCTCGCCAAATGACGACTGTCGATGAACGTGAGTAAAACGCAGGCAAAGATCACAGGATCCACGCCCCTCCCACCACGCCTGAAACTCAGCGGAGCCGACATCGAGTGGACGCCCCGGGTCAAGTACCTGGGCGTAACGATCGACCATCGGCTCACTATGGGACCGTATGTCCATATTATAGGGTCGCCGCGCAAGGTAGAGTTGCCCGCAACCTGAGCTCCCACCTCTCTCTTGCCTTTATTGGCTGGCTTGAGTGGAGATTCGCAAGAGCAAACGTGCTCGGGAGAAGGATGTATAATCCAGTAAGGTGCTGGTAGGGATCTTGACCGTACTTCCGGGATTGTCCTGATAGCCGTGGTATACCTCTCCACTCCTCAAGCACCTCAGAATATGTTGCCCTCTTGTTGCTACGTCACTTCTTGCTAGCGGCCGTTTTTTGGGGGCCCATTTATTGAGTGTGCAAGTCACCCCCTGCCTTTTTTCGATGGATATTAATAACGTTGTTCAGGCAGGGGCCATAGTCTTAACATAGTTCCATGTTACCAGTTCACTTAAGACTCCAAAATCCATAGCCCTATTATCTTTGTTCTCCATATGTCGCAATAGTTTTTCAACAACCGGGGGTTGTCCTTGGGTGCACTAGCATCCGGGGATCATGGATGGCGTATCAGCTCCCACGATCCCCGGTCCAAGTGTGGGAGGGAACACCGAGGTGGTTTTTAGTCAGTAAGAGTCTGACAGACCCCTTCGCCTGCCCCAGGCGAAGGACATCCATGAGGATTTTCCACCCCGGCAACAAAAAAAATAAAAAAATGGGTGCACTAGCATAGCGCGTACAGGGATAATCGTCGGTTGGTATCATGTTCCATTATAATTATCTAAAGGGCCTCTGCGAGTTGGTTTCGGCTCCTCGTACGCCTTCCAAAGGTCCAGGACCTCAGGGTCCTGAGATAAATATTGAAAATATAATATATAATATAAAATGTATAAGTATGTCAAATAAGACTGATTATGTCATATTATCATTATATTAAGTGCCTAATAAGTACCTAAGAGATTTTGATTCCTGAAATATATTTGTTTGATATTAAAAATCTTATTTTATTAAATTTTAGATTTTTTTATTTACACATTTTTTTAATATTTGTACATATTATAAACACTCTCTTACATAAAATACATAAATATTAACTAAACTATACTAAAACCTAACTATGTTTTAGTATAGTTTAGTTCAGTTCAGGCGTCGAAATACTCCTCCACATCGCTGTCATCCGGGAATGTGCCCAGAAGACTGGCAGCATTGCCACGTTGAATGGCAATGCTAATTAAAAATCTTAATTTTGCTTTAAGTTGACTCTTAACATCTGCATTGTAAAAAATGTCTTCGAACGAAGCTTGCAGTATAATAGATGATCAAACGAACCTACCTGTGATGTTCGATCATTATTATACGTAGCTTCGTTCGCTTTGTTGCAAATTATTTTTAAATGATCCCTATTTGAAGGAAATTTCCCTGATGTTTGGAAGCAGGCCAACATAATGCCAGTATATAAATCGGGCCCTAATAATGACTTTGAAAACTATCACCCAATATCTATATTGTAGGCCTTGTCGAAAGTGTTTGAGAAACTGGTGCACGGTGAGCTTCATCCCTTACTTCATAGTACCTACTATTGCTCAACAATAGCACGATTTCGTTAAAAGAAGATCTACTGTAACTAAACTTGTAGCATATTTTGAGCACATTTTTAACACTAAGGATTCTGCTGTTCAAGTGGATTCGGCTTACACTAACTTTCAGAAGGCTTTCGATAAAGTCGACCACGAGCTGTTGCTGAGAAAGATTGCGTCCAAGCGGTGCGAGATCTGGGTAATTGTGTAGTAATTGATGATAAGCTCCATCTGAACACACATGTTAATACAATTGTTAACAAGGCCTAGCAAATATATGGTCTCGTTATGTAGTCAGCCACTAATTTCGTTTGCCCCCAGACCTGCTGTCTTCTAAACAAAGCCTTAATTCGATCTCGATTGGAGTATGCAGTCGCGGTGTGGAACCCCCTCTACAATAAATATTCTGCAGCTTTAGTAAGAATTTTAAAGTCAATAAATGAGAAATACTTTAATTCCTCAGCGTCTTATGTTGACTTATTGAAGACGTATAATCTTGTAAGCCTTGCTAGCCGGTGAACATTTCTGGAGGCCATACTTCTATACGACCTCTGCAATAATGTTTATGACTGGTCTGATATTTACAACAGAATTTGTTATTTAGTTCCCAGAATAGTACAGATGCCAGTGGTGCGTAAGCAATGATTGTCTGCAGTAAAATCTTGTCGAACAGATGCTAGTGTGCGAGCACCATTGCGCCGTCGAACCAACAATTATAAAAAGTATTTTGTCCAAATTGGTTTATTCTGCACGACCCCCGGATGTTTTCGAAAATCCACTCTCAAGGCTATCAAAGAATTTAACAACTTATCCATGTCATCAGCTCTATAGAAATATTAATGGTTCACTTGTTTTTAAAATATGTATGAACATAATGTAATTTATGTGTCTTAACCTTATTCAACTTAATGTAAAGTTTAAATTTCAAATAATAGGTCTTTACCTATGAAATTGCCGTTTTTAAAAAGGGTTGCTTTGAAGTGATCTTTGGATTGATTTGGAATTATAAGTTCAAATAAACTTTATATTAAAGGTACGTTATTCTTTTTTCGAAATTAGTTATTAATTGGTTTCTTTGTGTTTTGTATTTTCTGTAATATCGCTGTATTTACACTATTTTGTATGAAATCTAAGAAAACTCGTAATATTTTGTAATATTAGTTCTACCGTGGAAACAATGCATCTCAAGCGGCATGCAATATTGATGATGTATTGAAGACGTAAAACTGCTAGTGAATGGGATGTTTATTTTTGTTTCGATCGCTTTCACGTGGGAAATTTTATCTTGCGAATAACTTTTTTTCTCAGGGCGTCTACAAGACAAAATTTCCAAAACGAAAGCTATTTAACCAAGAACACAGAGTTCTTTTGTTAGAAGAAAGTCGTAGGTATACGTCATTGATATTGCTTGCCCTTTGAAATGCGTAGTTTCTATGTTGGAACTCTTATGGGGATGCAACTCGACCTACATGTTCACTGTTTTTCATACAACCGCTCTTACGCGATTATGACGTTATTACACATTTTTCATTAGATATTTTGGAAACACAGTATCTTGTGGATATTATCTAGGCTTCTATTGAAATCAATTTACAAATTTGTGTAAAACTAATCTAGTAAAGATTTCTGAAAATCAGCTACTTTGCATGAACTTTGACACTTCATAATGTACTTAAAAATTAAAAAAGTAAAAAAAGTATAACAATAGAAGCCTTGCAAATTTAATCAAGATTCTGAATAACGACAATTTATTTCAAAAACTTTTAAGAGTTAAAAAAAGCACGTATTTCCTGGAATAAGTTTTGTAAAATATTCGAGTAAATCACGGAATTACCGAATGCTAACAGAGTTTTCAGGCGTTATCTCTCTTTTTTCGCGTTGCCTTTTCGTCAAATATCGCGTTGGATTGCGTTAGATGAAGTAACAAGCTTTTAAACCATGCTCGATGTTGCCGATAGGCGAGTGGAAAAGGAGCCTCTTAATTTGAAAAAATTTTTTTAAGCTATTGCATAGCTTTTATCGAGGGCCTTGAGCGCGAGGACCGAATCCAGAAATTCCGTAACGAAAAAAACCTCACGCTCCCCACTCCGACGGGCACGGAGGTGTGGCTTGAAGGCCGTGCATTGTCTAACGCCGTTTCTTTTCGGCAGTCTTCGACACGGTGTTTGTGTGCGTGCAACTGGCCGTATTGTATTGTATTGTAGAAAGAAAAAGAAATACTGCATAAATAAAATAAATATACAAAATGCTATGCAATAGCTTTACCGCGGCAGTCCCCGAGTGCCACACGTCTTTTTTTTTTTATTAGCTTTCATGGTTATAAGTACTGCGATATTACAGAAAATACGAAACACAAAGAAACCATTAATTACCTAATTTCGAAAAATAAAACAAACGTACCTTTAATATAAAGTTTATTTGAACTTATAATTTCAATCAAGTCAATCCAAAGATATAACTTCATAGGTAAATACCTAATATTATTATTATACGTTATTAATTCATTTTATTGTAACCTATAACATTATATTGTAATGTATTTCAATTGATAGTAAATTATATTATTGACAGTTTTCAATTAAGCTCTTATTTATTTATTTGTTTATTTATTTATTTATTTATTTCTCTCTTTCTTTCTTTCTTTATTTATTTAATTTAAATAGAACGGCCGAAGCCAATTACACCATTTAAACACATACAGAAAAAATATAAAACAATAATTAAAATTAAAAACAGACAAGTCAGAAGTCACGCATGACTTTTATGGGGACCTATTTAATAAATATTATACACAGTCATACATTCATCTCACAAAATTTCATACATTCTGACAGTATCATCTTCCATTCTTCACCAAACATATCAGAATCGGTGTTTTTGTCTAGGAGAGTATTAAGCGCAGAGAGTGTCCGCGGTATGGGTGATTTGGAGTGAGCAACTGTACGACACGTCGGAACTGCCAGGAGCCGATGATTCCTGCCACGGCTGTAGTTGTTTGGCACATACAAATTACAGATAAGGTTTTGTAGGTCAGGAGCGTCTATAATTCCCCTGAGTATTTTGAATGCTACAATCATCTGGTCGCGTGACCGTCTAGCTTCTAAGGAATTGAAACCCAAGCAACCCAGCAGGGGGTGCAACGACAGAAAACCTCTACGAGTGCCCGCAGGCTGTAGTTCCCTTGCGGACACGTCCGGAGTGAAAGCCAGTCTGCGGTACGGTGCACCCTGGGAGGCGGCTAACGACTCCCCTTAGGTACTTCTGCCTAAGGAGTCCTGATGTCCGCCTGCGAATATTCTGTCCGAAGGATCACTTCAACGCGAAACACAGCACACACACACAGCACAGTGGCGAAGTAAGAGCGGGCTCGGTGTGCACTTACCCTGCCAACGGGCAGACAGGAGGAAGACTTGCTCCTCCTTCTGCCTCCGTTAGTCTCGTAGCCCCAGAGTTTGTCCAAGGTCATGTTTCTGACTTTTGATGGGGGTCGAGGGTCCTGGCTTAACCGCCCGGGCCGCGAGGAAGACAACCTCTATAAAAAATTGCCCCAAACCTCCAAGCGGCGGCGCACAGCCGCCGCCGATGGAGAGTGATGCGCGGTCGGAGTCCGACGCGGCATCCGGAGGGAGCTTGGAGGGCTCGGAGGTAGAGGAGGCTATGGGAGACTCCGGTAGAAACTCGCGTCTCTACCGGAAGCGCCCCATATCGGGACAAATCGTCCTCCGATGAAGAGATCCCCCACCCGTGGGCGGGGTGCGGGTCGTACGCGCCCAAGAATCCGCTCAGCGAGCTAAAAGGCTTGCCGCGGAAGGGCGTCATCCTGGAGCGGCCAACGCTGAGTCGGACTTCTCGGGGCTGTCTGGCAGCGAGCGAAGTGCCAGGGAGGACTCCGCCGAGGAGCCGCGCAGGTCGCTCGGGGTGTTGATAGTCTCCGCACTAAGGACCATGGGCAGGAAGAGGGAAAAGTCCTCTAAAGAGAGGACTGTCCAACAACTGACCGTTTCTATCGCGGAGGCTATCGACGCCTCTTTCGAAAAGAGGGCGGCAAAACTCCGGGCCGAACTTGTGGGTCCTCGGAGAGCATGCTGTCAGGAGTAGCCGAAGGGGGAGCGCAAGCAAGGGCAGGGGCAAAGTCAGCCCCAGCCCCAGCCTGAGCCGGAAAGCCAGCTGCTGACGCTGGTGAAGCAGGAGTTGGCTGCAACAGTAGCAGTAGCAGGAGCAGTTCCAGCTACGGATGCAGCAGCAGCTTTCCGTGCTGGAAGGCATTGTTCTGCATCCCCATAGCGTTAGTGAAACCTTTACATAAGAAAAATGAAAAAACAGAGCCAAGTAACTACCGTCCAATAGCTTTACTACCTACAGCTTCAAAAATTTTCGAGAAAGCGATGTGCAACCGTGTGTACACTTTCTGCGAAAAATATAAAATATTTGACGAATGCCAAAACGGTTTTCGTAAAAATCGATCAACAGCATTAGCAGTATATAAATTTATACAGGAAGCCTTAAGCATAATAAATAATAAAAAATACGCAGTGGGATTATAAATGCTCGATATGACCAAAGCTTATGATAAAGTTCAATATGATATTTTATTAAATAAACTAATATAGATTAGGGATCCGCGGCAAAGCACATGAATGGTTCAAATCTTATCTGGAAAATAGAGCACAGCTAGTAGAAATAGAATACTTCAATAATAATATTAACGAACTTCAAAAGTTACGGTCTGACAAAAAGGCGATTAACGCATCAATACCACTAGTGTAATTGGATGTCTCTTGTTTCTCATCTACATCAATGATCTCCCAAAATTTATAGCAGAATCCGGACCGAGCGTTTTGTTCGCGGACGACATCTCCATTCTAACCCAATGCCACGACAACATAAACCTGAATAGTACCCTTAATAAAATATTTAGCAAAATAATAACCTGGATGAACGAACACAATCTTGAATTCAACTTTGCGAAGACCAAACTAATAACTTTCCACCCTCACCAAAAAAATCCTTTAAATGTATCATTTTCTTTTAATAAACAAGTAATAGAAACCGTTGACGAATTCACATTATTAGGAATAACCATAGACAAGAACATAAATTGGAAATCACACATATTTAACAATCAAACGAACTTACCTGAAGTGATGTTCGATTTTAATTATCCTGTCTTCGTCTTTCGAGATTTAAGTAAATATTCACCTGTAGTAGCTTCGCTACGCTTCGACTCACTCGCACATAGTTTAGCGCCATAGGAAAGAAAGAGATAGCACTATCTCCATAGGCGCCCGATTACCATACTACCATATTCTTCATTCAGTTCAGAGTACCGGTCTACTGGACGAACTATAACATTGTTACGGGAAATGAAAGGTCCACCTGAATGTTAGGGTCGGGAGGGACCTTAAATCTCTTCGACGAAGACAGGATAATTAAAATCGAACTTCACTTCAGGTAAGTTTATTTATTTATTTATTTATTTATTTAAACTTCATGTACAGTAGTGGTACATAGGCGGACTTAATGCAACAAGGCATTCTCTACCAGTCAACCTTTGGGTTAAAAAAGACAACACTGTGGTAGGTTTGCACGATAAACAGATAACAGATACTTTAAACAGAAAATAAAATAAAAAATAAGTTATTTATAACAGTTATAGTTATAGTTTTTTTTTTTTAGTTCGTTTGATTATTAAATTATCCTGTCTTCGTCTTTCGAGATTTAAGTAAATATTCACCTGTAGATGTTTAGAGATAGTCATATACAATGTAGGTAGGACTATAAATAATTATTATAAATAATACATACATTTATTCATAATAAACTCAAGAAACTTAAATTATTATAACCAAAGAAATTAACAAAAATTTCTACTGATTACTGAGAATAACGTTTGCAAATTCACAATTTGTTTGAGCGATCGGCCGATTATAAAAATCAGCAAAGGTGGCAGATTGCTCTGACCACTCAGCCGTTCTCCTAATGACATCGACACTGATTCCTGCCTGATGTGCAGCAGAAGATGATGCATGCCGATTGCTATGGGCACTGAATATTTCAGTGTCGATACTACTAGCAGCTAAAGCCTGCGTTATCCATTGGTGGGGTGATAAGGTTTTTTATTTAAAAGTTAGAATCAACTTATTGTCTACATTGATTCTTTTAGCTGATGTAACATTCATGTAAGCTATTAAAGTCTCTGCTAGACAGATCACAGGACGCTGTCGGAAAAAGGAAAGGTCAAGAATTGGTTGGGATTTACCTATACCAGATGTCTTAATCAAATCAGTAATAGTGATTAAAACCTTGTCTTGATTAATCACAATATTGTGCAACCTAATTAATGAGAGCGTCTGACATCTTTGGCCTGTTGACAAAGCCAATAATACAACCAATTTTTTGCTCAACTGCTCCAAACAATTACTATTGGGGTATAAAACACCAAAATAATTAAGAACGATATTAGGGTCCCATGTACAATTATATTTCGGGAACGAAGGCTTCAATTTAAATACACCCTTAAAGAATCTCTTGATACGTTCGTTTTGTCCCACATTATTTCCGGAAATAAGTGAAAAAGCCGAACGGTGATTGTTTAATGTTCCATACGTGGAACCAGATAACAAGTCTAGCAAATCATGTACTCCGATTAGGAACGGATCTAAACTCTTATCGTGACAGTATAACCACCACTGTTTAAAGCTAGAAGCATATTGCGATTTAGTGCTCCCAGAAATAGATGACGTCAGTCAGTGCTGATTGAGGGACCTGCAATCGTGCGAAGGCTTCCCGGATAATATAGTCACCGCCAGGGAAAGGCGGCAATGTAGAGGATGAGTTTCCCTGAAATTAAATGATAACAGATGTTTGTTCGGAGGAAATATTAATATTTCATTTACCGCAAGAGATCTAAATACTGGATACCATGCTTGAGATGGCAAATGAGGGACTACAATTACACCGATTGATTCATCATTAACAATCTTTTGCAAAACTTTTAAAATGAGCGAAAAGGGTGAAAACGCATAAAAGAACATTATCCTATTTAACCTTTTGAGTGCGTAATTAGAGACACAATAGTAAGACAATGCCGCGTGAACGCCGGCGTTAATGCGGGGATCAACAGCTTAATAGTAAAAGCGTCCACGTTGTAAACACAGGGATCACGCTTCTATGATATATACTTTTTACATTTAACATAGTCCTCGATGCAAAAATGTCTATCTCAGGTTTGCCAAATTTTGAAACAATGGTATTAAATGCTGTAGAGTGCAATTCCCACTCAATATCAATATTTCTTGACTCTGTGTCTGCTTCAATATTCTGAGATGACGCTATGTATGAAGCAAAAAGAAATATCTGTCGCTTTTCACACCACGTCCATATTTTTCGGGCAATTTCATTGAGATGTGGGTATTGCACTCCACCCATTCTATTTATGTAAGCGATAGCCGTAGTATTGTCAATGCTAACATCGACAAATGTATTTAATTTCTTTAAATTTAGAATTAAACGTTTTTCACCATTACTTTTAGGAATGATAAAATACTAGATACAAATTGATCGCGGGTAAGATTACATTTACGAATGACATTTGCTTGCAACAAACGATTCAATTCTTGTTTAATATAAAACCTGTCGTGTTTCGAGAAAGATGATTTTGAAATCATATTCGGACACTGTATGTGATGCTTAAGAAAAGGAATTCTATAACGAGAAATAGTTTTCAGAATGGTTTAGTCATCAGTAATCTTTTTCCAGGCTTCAATAAAATACTTTAAGCGTCCAACGTGAGAGTATACCTGAGAAGGTACTGCTTCACGTTCGTTGTGGAGGCCGCTCCCACTGCCTTGTGGCGTGATACAGGGTGCTGGTAAGGGGACGATGCGCGTGGAACACGGTTCATTGCCTGCATTGCTCCGTGGCGGCGGTAATTCGATCCTGGTCTGGTCCCGCCGCCGCGTCTCGGTTGCCCACGAATGAAGTGATGATAAGGCTAGCGTGACGGCGGGCCTTTGTAGTTTAAATTGCTCGTTAGAGCTGCAGACTTTATCAGATTGCCTGTTTTCTGTATTCCACGCGAAGATTTAATAAATTCATCTACGAGTAAGTTCTCCCCAAAAAGATTGTTGTCTCTCTTTCTACCCTTGAAAGGCTCAAAAAGTCTTGTCAACCATTGGAATGACAAGAGATCTTCTAGTCTCAGTCTCCAAGAATGAGAATCCGACAACAGCTTTGTTGCGTTTGTAAGAAGACGAAGGATGTCGGCAGTGTCAGTGTATTTTGTCAATATACCTGACATCGTCCTTTCTAAAATAGTCAGGACGCATCCTATTTGCGATTGCTTCTTCAGAATTCTGACGTCACGAGACTGTCCGGACTCATTTAGCATTGCAGCTTCGAAATCCCCTAAAGCCATTAAGAGCTCGGGTTCTGCGATAGGAGGAACATTATCACCATTTGTATTAGCATCATCAGCCGGGGCTGTCACACCTGGAGGGTCAGCTGGCAGTGATGCATTTTCTCCCGTTATAGAAAGTACAGGTGGTACTGGAGACGCAGAGCGCGCAGAGGTTTCTGGCTCATTCACTGGCCTCGCTGAGTCAGTGGGAATGCCATCCGCCGCCGCAGGCGTCGGCGTAGGTGAGTGGTCAAGAAACGAAGGCCTAGACTCGCCGCTGTCTAGTTCCAGTTATACTGGAACGATATTTTTTGGTTAATATCTCGTATTAACTCTAATAAATACAATAGGTCAATATCTCGTATTAACTCTAATAAATTACAATAAGTCAATATCTCGTATTGACTCTAAGGAAAGAAAACAATAGGTCAATATCTCGTATTGACTCGATCGTTTAATTACCGTCTAACATCTCGTGTTAGATCTAAGGTAAAATTAGGCATTATCAATTTAGGCCTTGTATTGCCCTTGTATGCCCATTACCAATTGTGGCCGTGTTTAGTCCGAGGCCATGTGCTTCCACGGCCCTCGAAATGCGCCACCATCGGGTTCCCAACTAACGGTAGGAGGGGTTCACATCGGCGTCGAGTCGACGATGAAGTACCTTGGACTTGTCCTCGACAGCCGATGGAATTTCGAGGAGCATTTCCGACGTCTGGCTCCCAAACTGGATCGTACTGGGGCTGCCCTCAAGCGGCTCCTGCCCAACCTAGGGGGTCCAGACGCCTCCTGCCGGAGGCTCTATGCAGGAATCGTTCGGTCCATGGCCCTTTATGGGGCGCCGGTATGGGCGCCGTCGCTTCGAAAACGACCGGCGGCGAAGCTGAACGCAAGCCAGAGGGTCATGGCCATCCGGATTGTGCGGGGATACCGCACGATTTCCCGCGAAGCAGCGAGCCTCCTTGATGGCCAACCACCATGGGATTTGGAGGCAAAAGACCTTGCACGCATGCACGATCTGCGCATGGAGATGCAACGCCGGGGCGAAACTTCGCTGCCGCGCCAAGTCGCGGCATGGCGGAAAGACTTCCGGCGGGAGTGGCAGGCGGTTGCCTCTTTCTGCGAAGCAGTAATGCTAGCAAAGGAGGCGGCCGATCGCGTGAGGCAACGGTCCTCACGCCCCAACCACCGCCGGGATTCCGATCCCGATTTCCGGCCACCGTAGGCGCAGGCTTGCGGACGGCGAGCAATGGGTGGCTCGCCATCCAATCGTCCGGTAACTGTCCGGACCGAGCCCAAGTCGTCGACGGCGTGTAGTGTTCCACGCGCGCCTCAAAGAGATGTCAGCAACCGTAGGGGCCCAGCAGTGTCGAGACCTACTGGGGCCATGGGTGATGCGAAAGTGACCCCCGGGGCCCTGGGAAAAAATGGCAAAGAAGGAACAGGAGTAGGTTTTTAGTCAGTAAAAGTCTGACACTATCTCGCGCTCCGCCCAAGAGCGGGGGATGTCATTAGATGATATGCCCAATCGAAAAAAAAAATTCAACTCAGCAGGAATTTCGTGAGATATAAAAAAGGATAATAGCCATAAAGAAGTTTATAAAGATTCCTTAGGAATGTTTTTTGCACTTTTTCCAAAATTAATATATATTGTTTTTCAAAAGGATTCCAAACGCACGCACTTGACTCAAGCTTGCTACGAACTAATGCACCGAAAACAACTTCTTATGACATGGGGACTGTGAAAATCGCGACAGTTTTTTAAAACAAAACCAAGACGTCTAAAGGACTCCTTGGCGGTAGATGTTATATGGTTGTGAAAGGTGAGTTTCTGGTCAAATGTGACTCCCAGGTTTTTCATAGCATCAGTTCGTGCAATAAGATCATTAACAAACTTGTATCTGAAGTATAATGGGCGACGCATTCGACCAAAAGTCATTACATAACACTTTGAGGTATTAAAGTCCATTTGATTATCCAAACTCCACTTATACACTGAGTCTATATCAGCTTGCAAGGCCAGGCAATCAAACTCGGATTTTATTTCGTAGAAAAGTGATAGATACATATCTTGATTGTTGCGAATAACGCTGTTGATTGCATAATTGTTAATTTTTAATGTTGATATTTGTTATTGTAATTGTTTGTTATTCCAATTTTTTTTTAATAAATTAAATTAAACTTGCAACTAATGCAGAAAAACTTGAGAACTGAAGAAGAGATAATGCCGCCTCAGATAGGTTAGTATGAAGCTTTTGGAATTCTTACAATAATTATATTTGACTAAATGGCAGGCAGGTAAACCGGTACGTTAATAAGACGTCGGTGTGGGTGCTCGCCTCCGCGCTCATGTCCGCTCGGTTCGTTTGCCTCTCACATGCGATCCGATTATTTCGCCTTTTAGATTTTCAACAAATCGTGGAATCAGCACGAGCGAGTGACGCGGTGTGGGGCCACAAAGCGCGCGACTACGCTACGCTACTACTATTATGCTACAGAATTGAATAATACGCTTCTTATGAGAGCAATCAAGAAGCTTCTAATTGACTTATTGATGAATAGCTTTTGCCCGCGGCTTCGCCCGCGTACATAAAGTATAGCCAATGTCACTCAAGAATAAAGCAGCTTTCTATCGGTGAAAAAATGTTAGCAATTGGACCAGTACTTCTAGAGATTACCTCCTACGAACAAAAAAACAAAACTTTACCTCTTTTTAATATTAGTACTTACACACTAGCTCTTCGCCAGCGACTTCGTTCGCTAGAACATTTTCACAAAAACTTACACACGCCTTAAACCGTCTTTCGAGGTTAGTTTGGAAAAACTAAAAATGACAGTATTTTTTATTCATTTAGCTTAGAATATGTGCCAAGTTTCAAGTTTATTCACTCAAGAAATAAGATTATCCCGTACAACCTTTAACGCCCCCTAATTCGTTTTGAAAACCGAATATAATGAAAACCTTTTTTATTATTTACTTGGGTAACTGTTTAGTATGCTAAGTTTCAAGTATATTGGCCCAAAGAATAAAAGATTGAATACAAACTAACTTCCCCCTTTTCACCCCCTTATAAAAGGAAGTCTTGTACATAATTTCACGTTCTTAGACCAACTAGTTTCAGCTGTGCCTTTTTTTAGTTTTTTTCAGTTTTCCTTTTTTTTTAAATCAATATAGATTTTTTTTACACCACTTGCTCAATAATGCCCTTTTATATGTTTAGAGGTATGTGGAACAGAGAGTAAAGCCCCACATACCTCCGTTGAAAAGGGAGGATCCTCCGACCAGACGGGTGTTATGTCTGGTGGGCAACTGCCCGATAGATGATTTCGGGCTGTTCTATATGTTCTAAACGCGCGGAAAACTTTGATTGCGCGATGTAGGATTAGTTCTTATGTGACGCCATAGATGTCACTACATCACTCCCCTCCGAAGATCGGAGATCGATGGTTCTTGATGCTTCCTGCCAGGCCAGTGGTAGGTTGGTTCCAGTGAGTCGGAACCGAATGCCGCATAATTGTTGGTGAGTCGGAACTGTCTGCGGTGATGCCCCAGTGAGTCGGGGTGGTGCTGTCCCAGTGAGTCGGGATGATGCTGCAGGCTCCAGCGAGTCGGAGCGGTGCTGTGCGACGTAGTGGCTTGACTGCTGGCGTCGACCAGGAGAGGTTCTTCGTGGCTGTTCATATGACTGGCCGAAGGTGCAGTGTGCTTCGCCACGGTCGCTGTTGAGGCTGAGGGTGCTGGCTGTATGGCTCGCTGCTCGAAAGCTTGAGGAAGTGATATGACGTCACGAAGTAGTGGCTGCACGAAGGCTGCGCTGACGTTCTTTGTCGAGGGTCACCAGTTTGGAGGTATGCGGAACAGATAGTAAAGTCCCGCAAACCTCCTTTGAAAAGGGAGGATCCTCCGGCCAGACGGGATGTTATGTCTGGTCTTTATGTTCTAAACGCGCGCAGAACTTTGATTGCGCGATGCAGGATTATGAACGAGAGTATTCCAAGAAGAGTTCGGAGCCGCCTTTAAGCGACTTGCTTCAGAGTTTAAGAACATTTCCAGTGAACCACTTAGTGCTAGAGCCGACAGGGCTCATACCCGAGCTGCTACTTGCTACCTACAATGACAAAGAAGTGTTCGAAGAGGTATTCATCCCACTCGTAATGGGCATTCGCGAGGAGATGCACCGCGCAGTGTGCCCACTCGGTGGTCGCGGTGCATGCGGTGGGGGCTCCGCCCTCCGAGCCCTGCGCGTTCTGTGCGAGTTGCGTGCAGGCCCACGACATGCCCGTTGTCCGTTGGCAGAACTGCTAGAGAGGCTACCCAGCCTGTGCCCAGTTCCGTAACTACGGCGGCCGGCCGGGAGATAGCCCGTGTCTCCTTCCTTTTACCATTCTTTGCGATATCGCTGTTTGCTGAAGAGAACCCTCGTTTGGCGGAGCGTTTATTCGCGAATGGTTCGGGCGACCGCAGCCTGGCGTTCACCCTGCAGGGCGAGGTGGAGGCGAGCCGCAACACGCTGCACAACATCTGCCACAACATCCTGCTGTGCCCCGACGCCAGGGAGCTGCTGCTCAACTACTTCGCTGCCTTGCTGCAGAGGAATGAGAGAAGAGCGCAGCCGCAAACCGATGAGAGATCTCTGGCCGGCGATGGCTTCATGCTGAACGTATGTTCAGTGCTACAACTGTTGTCGGTGTGCATCAAGTTGGAGCGTGTGTATCCTCTGTACACCTTCCAGTCCGACTCGTGGGTCAATGTTCGTGATTAGACCCGACTGTATTTTACGGCGCAGGAGGCCCAGGATTGGCTGGATTCACTCAACAAGGATCCAGCTCACAAGTGGCCCGCAGCGAAGTTTCAAACAGTATGCTGGTTTCTAACACTTCACATGCATCATGTGGCGCTCATCCCAGCCCTACACACCCACCAGAGGCGCTTTCGAGCATTCCGTGATCTACAAAAAGTGATCGAAGAGTTGATGGCGGCTGAGCCACAGTGGCGTAATAGTTACTCCGCTCTGCGCAATCGTGAGCTGCTGCGCAGGTGGCACGGGAGACCAAAAGGCTACACAGATCGAAACAGTGCGCCGAGTTGCTGGAAGGCTAGCTGATGCGTCGTAGCCTGCAGTTCTACGCGTCAGTGTGCGCGCTGCTCTCATCGGCACTGGAAGCGGCGCGCGAGGGCGGCAGCGCGCTGGCCGACGCCTTCGCCGCCACGCCCGAGTGGTACGTCGAGGACATCGCTGAGTTCATTACATCGAAGACCCGATTATAACTTGGCTCCTAAGTGCCATCTGCCATTTGCGGCTCTTCAAAAACCCCTACCTAGTCGCGAAGATCGTGGAAGTTCTTTTCGTGATCAACCTATCAGTGCCATTGAAGCTGAAGAACGTATACGAGAAATCCATGGACAGTTTTTTCTAATATTTTGGGTTTCAGATTTTTGCTGAATTGGGCCTGTTTGGTGCAGCCTCGAGGCACACATTCCTACTATATCCTTACAATGGACTTTATACTTTTTATTTGTTGGTTTTATGTAATTACATGTAACTGGAGTATTGTGTGTCTTTAAGTCTGTGCTAAATAAATGTATTTTCTTTCTTTCTTTAATCTACAAAATAATTATTTCGTTCAACCTATTTTGTTAAACTTTCGTCATAAAAAATAATGGAGAAAAGGAAAGTTGATAATTTGAAGCAGGCATCCCTCAACACGCACACCATGACAGTTTGACGACAATAAGTACACGTGCGGTACTCACACATGTCCCGAAATTGGAGACAGTTTTAGCGCGTCGTATGTTTGCGTTGCTCTATCTAGACATGTACTTAATCAAAGAGCCCCACATACCTCCGTAAAAAAGGGAGGATCCTCCGAATAGACGGGTGTTATGTCTGGTGGGCAACTGCCCGATAGATGATTTCGGGCTGTTCTAGTTCTAATCGCGCGGAGAACTTTGATTGCGCGATGCAGGTTTAGTTCTTATGTGACGCCATAGATGTCGGTACGTATGTCCATGTCCCTAGGATGTACTGATGGGCGTTCTCTATGGAATAATGAGGTTTGAATTTGGAACGCCAACTATTATTATGAAAAAAAAAAACGCATTGAATAAAAATCAAACTGAAAACTAACAAAAAAAATGTACTGTTACTGACGAGTCTCTAACAAAAAAGATAAAAGAGTGAGAGCGTTGTTTATTTTATTTATTTATATGAGCACACCAGCGATTTATATTACAAAACATTGACTACAGTACATTTACGAGGGCTCCTCTGTAAAAACGTTACATATAAATTAAATAATATAAATAGTAAATTAATTATTATAATTAGGTTTAAAACTGAAAATTGACATAAGCATTAAAAATAAAATCAAAAACTAATGTACACTAACCAAGAATAAATTAAAATGACAATATTGTATTGAATCATAAATTAAATTACATTATTAAATATTATCATTATTCAATCAATCATATTTATTTATTTTATTTTATTTATTGGGAAAAACAAGCAATAACACATAGGGAATTACATAAAAAAGACTTAGAAATAGTTTTACACATGTGATATCAACAACGTTCTCCATAATATAAAAACGTGAGACACTTTTTGACAAGCGCTGTATTTTTTTTTATTCTTTTTTAAAGGAATGCGAAAAGTTTTTTATTATTACCTACAATGTGGTTCACAAACAATAGAGCTGGCTTATTATTAATTACTACCTTTTGCCCGCGGCTTCGCTCGCGTTAAATTCGGGGTAACACGGTTCCCCTTTCCTGATTTAGAACACAGAAGAGAACTCGGAACATAATATTATTTTAATACGCTACTGTAAACGATATTATATGTCTTTCCATTTGGGGATAGAATGTAAAGATTCTGGGCATTGGACACACGCGAACATGCTACAATTGTCCATGGGAAAAGAACGGCTTTTCTAAGTTAACCCCAGCCACCTTTAACGATTTTCCTTGCGCTTTGTTAATGGTCATTATGAAACTAAGTTTAAGAGGAAATTGTAGCCTTTTAAACTGGAATGGGAGATCTGTGGGAATTATTGGGATTCGTGGGATCATTACATTTTCACCCTTTCCTATGCCGATTAAGATAGTGGCGCTAATGATGTTGCGGCCAAGTTGTGTGACACGAAGTCTCACCCCATTACATAATCTCGGGGCATCCAAATTTCGCATAAGCATGACTGGGACGCCTAGTTTTTAAATATATTTACTTTAAACCACAAAAAAAAATCAATTCACGAAGCAAAACTATATCCAAAACCAAAGCGATTGTCTTAATCCTTAAAATTCCAGGAATATTATAAATCTAAACTAAACGAATTAATCCAATCCAAAAAAACCATAACGGTAAAATCGAATCCGAAACCGAGTTTGTTTTCGGAAATCGGATAACCAAACCAAGACAACAATACCAAATCGCAAAGGTAAACTCGAATAGCCAAAAATCGAAAGCAATAGTCAAATAAGAGAGTATAGGTACCGTATGCACTATAGTGTGAAGCGCGGGTCCGCAAGCCAGCATTTGTTCGACTGATAGTAGTGGCAAATACAGGCCGTGCGCGCAACTCGCGTCCCTGGCATGTTCTGGGCACTATATAGCACAACTTGTTACTGATATATAAACAATCATACAAGTTATTACATAAAATCATACAGAAATGAAGTTTCAAGACAAATATGCCTTGCATTCAAAGAGAGTAGGTTAATTTTTTTAAGCAATTCACTATAAAAGAGATAACAACTTTTAAAACAACTTATATTATTATTATACGGCACGACGGCGCCTGTGCGGCGCCTGTGGCGGTGACGGCGTTGTGTGATAGTTGTGGAATATTATATTATATTATTTATATTATATTATATTATTTGGATTGGTATAATTACGTACTAGGGTGATTAAATTCTCTTAAACCCTAGATCAGTGCAGTACAATGCGCAGTTAAGTACGGACGTGTTTGCGCTACTCGATACGAATTTTATGCGCGGCAGTAGCCGTTGCACGTTTTTCGTTGCTATGAGTCAACCACTCATAGCCAACGAGCTGTTGGCATTCATCAAACATGCCATTGGCTACATGGACGAGGTCAGCATCCTGCAGATCTGTAAGTCCAGTTTTAACGAGGAGGAGATAAGCAGTGCCAAGTTGCTGCTGTTCCAAGCGCTGGGCAAAGTTGACCAGATGCAATCCCGACGTAGGGATGGCGGCCAGAGAAGTGTGCAGGATATCATCACAATGATGAAGAGCACCGACCCGGACGACGTGCCCGCTTTCGTGGCGAAGGAGCTGCATAAATCGCCTCCCGTCACGTTCGACCACGTCGATGTCACCAGATTGCTGAAGGACATAACATCCCTGAAAGCAAGCTTGGCCGAAGTACAATCCAAGCTGGAGGTGTCCAATACCACCGTAGGTGCGCTGCTTGCCGAAGTAGAGTTGTTGCGCAACGCTGTTTCGGAAAGTAGGGCACCCAACAACTCCAGCGTGAACATACGTCGCGGAGCACAAAATGCATACATCGGCAGTTTTGAGTCAGCGAGCTGCAGTGCGTCACCCGCTGCTGATAATGCTTGCGTTGCATCTTGCTCCGCCGCTGTCGTCGCTGTATCGTCACCGGTCGAAGTGGTGACGCATGTAGGTACATCGACCCCTAAACGTGCCTATTCCGCTATTGTTGCTGCAGATAAACCTGCTGTGTCGCAAACAACGCGACAAGCAGGTAAAACGAAAGGGGACAAGCAGAGCGATGAGAATGGCTTCACTAAGGTAGAGAAGAAGAAGAGAAAGAGGCCTACTGGTCAGAACCAGTGCGGTACGGCGCTGGCAGGACCCAACATGCTGCTGCGTCCAGCAGTACCTACGACGCAGCTGTACGTTTCTAGGCTACATCACACTACGAAGGCTGAGGAGATCGTGGAGTATGTACGCGTGAAGACAAACTGGACTTTGAGAGTCGTGCAGTTGGAGCCGCGCCATAACACTAATTTAAAGTCGTTTGTGGTGCGGGTGCCGACTCAGCATTTGGAGACCTTCCTCAAAGGAGAGTTTTGGCCGAAGGGTGTCGTGTATCGACGATTTCGTGGCAGGATACCGACCTCGCAGCGGAACACGACGCCGTCACTTCGTGTGCAATAGTGTTTAATAATGTTATAGTTTCTTTTATACATAATATGTATTAGTTTATTATTTTGTAAGATTATTTGTGCATTTTTTCTATGGGCCTTAGTTGCCTGATAATAAAGGATTATTATTTATATATTTATTTTTCTCAGCACCCTAAGGTCCTGGACCTTTGGAAGGCGTACGAGAAGCCGAAACCAACTCGCAGAGGCCCATTTAGACGCTTTTAATGGAAAGTGGTACAAACCGATGATTATCCCTGTACGCACTATGCTAGTGCATCCAAGAACAACCCCCGGTTGGTGGGAAACTTGCGACATATGGAAAACTAAGATATAAGGCTATGGTTTTTGGAGTCTTAAGTGGACTGGTTACCAGGAACTATGTTAAGACTATGGCCCCTGCTTAAACAATGTTACTAATATCCATCGACAAAAGGCACGGGGTGACTTGCACACTCAATAAATGAGCCCCCATAAACGGTCGCTAGCACGAAGTGACGTAGCAACAAGAGGGCAACATATCCTGAGGTGCTTAAGGAGTGGAGAGGTATACCACGGCTATCAGGACAATTCCGGAAGTACGGTCAAGATCCCTACCAGCACCTTACTGGATTATACATCCTTCTCCCGAGCACGTTTGCTCTTGCGAATCTCCACTCAAGCCAGCCAATAAAGGCAAGAGAGAGGTGGGAGCTCTGATCCTCGTCAGTGTTCACTACGGCCGGCCAATAAAGGCAAGCCGGAGATGAAGAACAAGAATTTTCCCGGGAGATCGGGTCCGTGGGGTCGCTAATGTCCAACAGTTCGCCATAATTTATTTATATTATTATTATTTATTTATTATTTAAATTCTGTGGCATATCTCAGCAAAAAGCCGTTATTTAATTAATAAATTATTTATAGTACATTAAGATATAAGTGTGTAATGTTAGTGATTACCGTCGAGGCGGTATTTAGATCCGAGCCGTGGCGAGGGTCTTAAGAGAGCCAAGAACGGTAATCATTAATTACTCACGTGTGTCATACGATGTTTTTCAATACACTTGTGAAGAAAACAACAGTAAAACTAGTAAAATTGTCTGTGACAAGGCGATAAAAATCTGTTTTCATAAGCGTGCGCATTGAAGTAATGTAAGAAGGTCATCAGGTTGTTTATTTGGTAATATGGTGTCTTTTAAATTGCTCCTAATGCTTTAGGGTTAATTAATTAATAATATAATTAATTAACCCTAAAGCATTAATTTTATTATTAATATTAATCAGGAAATATGCTCCTTTTTATCTGATAATAGAACTAACTACAAGAGATTTCAGTTGCTGGTAGTATGCCTTTTTAGAGGCGCACTTCCGACGTCTGGTTCCCAAACTGGATCGGACTGGGGCTGCCCTCAACGGCTCCTGCCCAACCTAGGGGGTCCAGACGCCTCCTACCAGAATGTCTATGCAGGAATCGTTTGGTCCATTGTCATTTACGGGGCGCCGGTATGGGCGCCGTCGCCACGAAAGCGACCGGCGGCCAAGCTGAACGCAAGCCGGGGGGTCATAACCATCCGGATGATACGGGGATACCGCACGTATTCCCGCGAAGCGGCGAGCCTCCTTGCTGGCCTACCACCATGGAATTTGGAGGCAACAGTACTTGCACGCATGTACGATCTGCGCGTGAAGATGCAACGCCGGGGTGAAACTCTACAGCCGCGCCAAGTCGCGGCATGGCGGACACAGTCCCAAAGGGATCTCATGGTGGAATGGCGACAGTGGCTGTTGCAACCCAGTGCTGGGCACGCCACAATTATGGCGGTAAGTCCCCTCTATGAGGAGTGGCTGGATAGACGACACGGCGTCCTTACCTTCCGTATGACGCAGGTCCTCACTAAAAAGTAAAAATAAAAATATATGTAGGTATAAATATAATTATATAATGGGACACCTTGATTTATTCAAATAGTTATTAGTTATTACAAGCGACACTCTCCTTCTGTCTATATACCTACTTAATCTATTTTATATTCCTTCTCCTAAAGCACTATAACTATTTTTGGTGATAACGTTTGTAAAACACATGCTTTATTTGATCGTGTTGTTGTTGTTGTTGTTGTTGTTTTGTGATTGATCATCTCATTGAAAAGGTGGAACCGGACAGATGTTATGTTTGGTACGGGCAACTGCCTGATAGTCGATTTCGGGCCGTTGTATGTGTTCTAAGCTCTATGGTGCACCATAGATGTCACTACAACATCAAAAACGTTTTTGTGAAAATTGTTCATTTTTTTAGTGATTGTACATTTTTCAAAATCTCTGAATGTCAGTTAACAAGAAGCTGAGAACAGTCTCTTAAGAACGTTTTCTTGTAGCTGCAAAGGATAAAGCACCTGCCCTTAAAATCCCTCCTGTATACTTAGTATGTGCGTACGTAGTGTAATAACGAAATATTTTAGTGATGCTGTTTCCATGATACATCCTATCTTTTATGGAAAGTTAAATGTTTTATAGAGGTTTGCGCTATTTTAGTGGGCCGAGCCTCATCCGCGGTGAGAAATGACCAGCGGCGGTATAAATCGCACCCTCCCCGCCGCCCCCTCTACGCTAAATTTCACCTTCCCTCCCGCCCCGCGCTCACCACCGCGACGTACGTCACATTTGTCACCGTAAATGATTGTGAAGAAATGCACGCCCGTGCAGAATAGAGTGAAACGCGGAGAGCCGTATAACTGAGTGTTCCGTGCTATCAGCGCGCTGGCGGCGGCAGCACGGCGCGCTCCGCGCAGTGCAGTAGCCGGCCCACAGCGGACTATAACATTTAATTCTCGTCGTGGTATTGGACAATGTTACGTTGAAACATCACTTTTATACACCGTTGCAGCATTGAATGAACAAACTGATCCCACATAAACGTAAAATAAATTAAATACTGTCTATAATGTGGTATATCAATTTGGTTTTGTAGTACTAGTAAGTAGGTCCTTAACCCGTGACTTCGTCCGCGTAGATTTTGTACTTTTCTGTTGAGAATACCTCTTCTTAATTTTGTTTAAAGGGTAGTTTTAGATAATTAATCAAATACAACAAACGAAGAACGTGGCTGAGCGACCAGTGGAACTGTGTTTGTAGCCCGGAGTCTGAAAGTCACATCTCGTCATCTTCTAGCCACGGAAAGCACTCAAAACAGATGGTCTTGCGCGGTGGATTGGGCCGACCCATTTGGTATATATGTTCCGTTTCGATGGCTAGCCCGCCGATATCGGCAACCATAACCGAAATTTAAAAAAGTAGATTATCTCATAATCATCATGACTGTTTAACCCCCAAAGTTTAAATATTGTAAGTTTGTCGTTATTTGTGTGTCTGACTACGACGCTACGCTGCCACCATCGTAGCTCCTAAACAAACAGCACGATATCGATGCGAGCTGTTATAACAGAAGGATAGTTTAATCAGAGTGTAACTGTAACCCCCATCGGTGTGTAACATGATGTGTAGCATTTTGAACTTCATTTGATTTTTAGTTTTGACTGGCCTGTTGGTTTAGTCGTTAGTGACCCTGACTGCTATGCCGGAGGTCGTTGGTTCGATTCCTACCCAGGTCAAATGTTTGTACAGTGAGTACGATCATTTGTTCTGTGTTTGGGTGTAATTTATTTATAATATACAACGTGTAACAAAAAGGGTATATACATACCAAGTGCACGGCTTCTTGATAAACGATACGGGAAGGGTTTTCAAACATTATATTTACATGGTAGGAAATTATGAATTATTTCAATACACATGATACCAGAAACCGAACATTTCAAACTGAAACCAATACATCACTAGCAAAAAGTCAGCTGATCGGTGTCAGTGAACTGTTCATGAATAAAAACATACCTCTTACTCCTGGTATTTCTTCAAACAGTGGATAAAGGGTTCCGGATGTTTATTTTTTTTAACAAAATTTTTCAAAGGAAAATAGTTTTGAGAAGAAAGAAGTTTTTTTTTTTAGTTGAGGAGACTAAGTAGATAAGGGTATTCGTATGAATATGGAATAATTAGGTATCTATCTGGTATCTACGTGAAACAATAAGAAATACCTACTTTTTTATTGTTTTACGTAAATAGGATAGCAACAAACAAATGAGTGAACGTAACAATTGTCGACAAAGTAATCTACTCGTACCATAGAATCGAGTAGGTACCTACAACACAGTAAATAATACCTAATTTGGGTATTATTTGGCCTATTTTTAGGTTGTCTGGTAGATATCGCTCTCAGCGATAAGACCGCCTTTGTACCCGTAGATTTAAGTTAGTGTAAAAGTTTTGTTACTAATTTGGTGTACAATAAAGTTTATTCTATTCTATTCTATTCTATTCTAATTTAGTAACTGCATTCCTACAAATTTTCTTACGTACCTAATTCTTTTTATGTCGGTTGCCATACATAGGTAGGTACTTAGTTTGCGAGAAATTAATTACTTGATTAACGTGCGAAAGACGCTACGAAAAAGGATTTCATATCGTAATATTTGAACCCAAAATATCATTTCTAAGCAACTTATGTCTCTCCTAGTACAAATAAACTCCCAGTGGGTTCCGTTCTTCAATTTAATTAAATTATAGGACTTTAATAAGTTGTTACTTTTTGCAGGGTTAAGATGATTTGAATCAATTGATTTTAATAAGTAATTTAAATCTCGATTAAAATCAAATAATTAAAAAAAATCGTTTTATTTATTTATTTATTTAGGTTCACCCACAGCACATATATACACACACATAAAAACAAATCGTAGGTACAGTTCTTATATACATGCCAATTACGGATAAACACAATATTTACAGTACACATGCCAGTTTACCGTTTAGTAGCAAAGTTTTTTTTTTTGTACAATTGTGACACAAAACGAAAAAAAAAGAGGACAATAAAGGAAACAGGTTACACGAGAAAAACAAAATATAAAATAAAATAAAATAAAAAACAGACAAAAATAAGACAAAACAAACAGAGTAAGTATAAGAATGGACTCGATTACTTGTCCCTGGCGTGTATGGAGGCCAAAATTCTTGCCTTGAACTTCGCTTCAGAATCGTCATATACATCAGCTTCGGGTACGGACTTATAAAATGAATTTAGGTAGTTACACATTTTGATGAATGGTGAGTTGAGGCCTATGTTTGTGGAGGTGGTAGGGCATTGTAGCAGGGTGGTTATAGGAAAGCGTGGAATTTTGTGCGGAACTTTTAACAAGATACGCGATAAAAGTTCACTACAGTCTATGCGACCGTTCACTAATTTGTGCAGAAACATAAGACTATGCATAGTTCTCCGTTGACGTAGTGAGGTCATCTTGAAAAAGCTCAGACGCTGATGCGCGGACACCTATGAGATATGCCAGGAGAGATAAAGACAAGGTGTCTGGTGAAAGCCCTTTGGATGCTCTCCAGACGCTGAGAATGTATTGCGTAAAAAGGGTCCCAGACAACGCAGGCATACTCCAACCTGCTGCGCACTAAAGCATTGTATAAGACCATTTTAGTTTTAATAGACCTGAAACCCTGCGTATTGCATTTAAGAAAACCAAGTAATTGGGCTGACTTTTTAACACAAACATCTACATGTTGCCTGAATGTCAATTTACTATCCATGATCACTCCGAGATCCCGAATCTCATCAACCTTACTTAGTATCACATTATCCAAAGTATATGATGTTACGCTGGCTTGTTTCTTCCTTGTAAATGTAATACGAAAACATTTTTTGACATTTAGAGCCATACTCACTTTGAATCGCCGCGGGATCGTTCGGAGACGTGATTGTTTTGTAAATCTTCAGATCGTCAGCAAACATTAAGAACTTACAGTTTTTGATTAGAGGACCTATATCGTTAATGAAAAGCGAGAACAAAATTGGTGCTAAATGGGAGCCTAGCGGTACCCCGGAGTTCGATACATAAGGTTGTGATGCATAACCATTCAAAACAACAACCTGTGTTGAGTGACGTCACGGACATCGGTAACAGCTGACTAGCTTGCTTTGTTTACGAGTGTTAAAATATAAACAAAGTATTTTTTCTAAATCTTTATTGTTTAAAGACTTGTACCAGATACAATAATTCACATATATTGTAGTGCAGTGATAGTGATAGTAAAAACATTAATAATTACTAAAAACAAAATCCAAACATAGCCAGTGTTGGACTCCTACCCGAAACTTTATACAAATAAAAACTTAAAACTAATAACAATAAACAATATAAGTGCAACGTTGTAGTGAGAATTGGGTTGGGGAGCTTGTGATAAACTCAAGCTCACAGCTCACTGAAATATACAGGACCTATAATTAAAGAGTTTGTTTCTCAATACTAACTAATAGCGCCATCTGTGATTCCCTGGTGTTACTAATCTCCGCTGTGTTTACATAAATAGTCAAGCAAAATAACGATTATGGCGAAGTGTGGAGGCTGTGGTCAGTTTTTGGCTAGGGCAGAATGTATACGCTGCACTAAGTGTCCTGGGTCTTATCATCCCACTTGCATTGGCGTTACATCAACAAAGGTGTCGCCTAATTGGTTGTGCCCTGACTGTAAGGTAAAGATTCCAAGGAAGGATAACTCGGCTACACTTGTCAAAGGTCCCTCAGACGGTGTCGCCGTGAACAGTCAGCCAAATGCAGTCCGGTCTTCGCCGGGAACACAGCCTGCAGCGGTAAACCAGAAGGCGCTGGCTGGGCAAACAACTGTGGAATCGGCAAACAACCAGCATATTGAGCCCCTCTCCCCACCGACAGCAGAGTCTCAGGAGCTCAACGTAGCCTATGAGATTCGCTGTTTCCGGGAGGAGCTAAGTGCCATGAGAGTGGAGTTGCGTTTATTCCGGGACGAAATGGCGAGTCTGAAGATTGATGTCGGGTTGTGTGGGGAGCGAATGGATGTGATTGAGGGCAGGGTTTCTCACCTCGAGAAACGCTTTGAGGAGAGGGAGAAGGAGCCATCGTCTCTTGACCTCCTTAAAGATACTATTACCGAGCTGAAGTTGCAGCTGAACGAACGAGATCAAGATCTTCTGCTCAATGATGTCGTAATTTCGGGCATTCCCGAAACAAAGGATGAGAGCCCGCTACACATAATACGTTTAGTATCTTTGAAGCTGGGAGTTAATATTGACGAACGCGAAATTGTGAACGCCGAGCGTATTGGTATGGTTCGCCGTAACTATACTGTGGCTGGCGGTGGGGACACGGCGGAGCTGCCTAGACCGCGCGCGCTCGCTGTGCGGCTGTCGCGTCGCGCTGCCCGAGATCAACTGCTGCGAGCGGCGCGCGTGCGGCGCGGCCTCACCACGGTGGACCTCGAGCTGCGCGGGCCCTCCAGAAGATTTTATGTAAACGAGCGGCTGACGCCGATTAACGGCAGGTTATTTTATAACGCCCGCGAGGCTGCTCAGAAACATAAATATAAGTACGTGTGGACCAAGGATGGCCGCATCTATGTGAAGAAAGAAGATGATGTTCCTCCACAACGTATTCGTTGTGAACTCGATATTGTCCAAACTTTTGGCAATGGTTCTGTTTGACCAGTTTATTAATTTTAAAAGTATTTTTTAGATTATGCGTTCTTTATTTCACATGTAATGTAACCTTTTGTTATTTGTATGTGTTTGTTTTATGGCCGCAGCATCAGCTAGCCCGGACTAAGGGGTGCATTGTTTTGGTTGGCACTTTCCGTAGTGGTGCAGGTTTGCTGGTAATTACCTCCCATCAAAGCAAATTGCTTTCATATCCTGTCATATGTATTGTTATTTATTTATCACACAATTCTCCCTTCATTTACATTTTTTATTCACCCACAATTGCACTACAAGTAACCACAATATTATTAGTATTTAATGATATTTTAATCGCATGTGTGTCTATTTTAACATTGCCAAGTAATATTTTTGATTTTATAATAAAATTAAGTCATTGTTATTATATCCAAAAGCCGATTAATATTTGCCACCTCCTTGCAAGTGAATGTTTCCAATGTTGCTATATATTGTTTAGTAATACAGATTCACTGTGATGAGTGCAAAGTATTTTAAATTTGGATTTCTGAACCCAGGCTCATTGGGCACTCACCATGATGAGTTCATTGCTGCATTGGAGCATCATGATGTCGATATAATGGCAATCAATGAGACGTGGCTTAAGAGGAATGAAGAGGGGCGCGCGCCCGCCGTTCCCGGGTACCGGCTGCGGCATGTTCCGCGACCGGTGGGCGTGCGCGGTGGTCGTGGTGGTGGCATTGGGTTTTATATCAAGCGTGGGATAAGAGTGCGCACTCATTCGCATCCGGTTGACCCTCTTTATGAGACAGTTGAACAAATGTGGCTAGTTTTAAGCATTAATGGTGTGAAAATTGCAATCGGCACTGCGTACAGACCGCCATGGATGAATGCTGATTTATTCTTGGATGCGCTTACTTGCTCTATCACTTCCTTAACATTTTGTAAGCACACCGTACTCTTGGGTGACTTTAATATTAATTGTCTTAACCAAACAGACTCCAAAACAAACAAATTGAATATGTTTCTTCAAAGTCTCGACCTAAGCCAACTGGTGACTTCTCCTACTCATTTTACCTCTACTAGCGAAACTCTTATAGACCTTGTGTGCACGGATGCTAGGGCGCGCTCCATTGAGGTGGACTGGATTAGTGCGCTTGGTGCGCATGCTTTTATAACGGCAATTTTTTATTTCAAAAAAGAGAAAATACCACCTATAGTTATAACTCGTAGAAATCTAAAAAATATACCATTGGACAAGTTTAACGAGGACTTAGTCTCGGTGGACTGGCTTGCGACGGCTGTATCAGGTGACGTAAATGCTATGGTGGCTGAATTAAATTATAATATTACCACGCTTTTTGATAAATATGCTCCACGTAAGACACAGATTATTAAGGAAAGGTCGTACCCATGGATAACAAATAACATCAAACTTATGATGTCCCTGCGCAATCAGGCCCACTTACGATGCCGAAACTCACCTTCAGAGAGTAAAATATTATATTACAAGGAGTTAAAAAGTTTAGTTAACAAGTCTTTATATCACGAAAAAGTGGCATATTTTAAACATAATATTAATAGTAAGATTCGTCATCCCAAAACTCTATGGAAAAATCTGAAGTCAACATTATTACCCTTTAAAATAGTGTCGGAATTGCCCTCTCATTTTAACGACCCTGATGAGATTAATACGCACTTCTTGAATGTTCCAGGTGATAGTACTGCACCGGCATCATGTATAGTGTACTATGAGTCTCAAAGATTTAATGAAGGTGTTTTTTCTATTAGTCCTGTAGACCAATCTGCGGTAATCAAAATTTTATCAAAATTTAAATCTAATGCAGAGGGGTTTGACCACATTACGCTTGACATGATTTATCAGACTCTTCCTCAAACTTTAGATTTACTGACTTCTATTATTAATTATTCCATATCTACGTCAACCTTTCCTGACCTATGGAAAATTGCAGTTGTGCGTCCAATTCCTAAAGTCACGAACCCAAGCACTATAAAGGACTTAAGGCCTATAAGCATTTTACCCTTCTTGTCAAAAGTGTTGGAAAAAGTTGTAAATGCTCAACTAACGACCTATCTTGAGCAAAATAACATTCTCCCGGAGGCGCAATCTGGTTTTAGGAAGGGTCGTAGCACTGCAACAGCTCTGTTAGATGTTACAGACAATATAATATCGGCTCAAGATGAGGGGTGTTGTACCCTGGTAGTTTTACTGGACTTTTCCCGCGCATTTGATGCTATTAATTTGTCTCTTTTGCTCTCTAAGATGACGTATTATGGTTTTGACACGCCTACGGTTACGTGGTTTAGGAGTTATCTAACTAACCGTAAACAGCTGGTTGAAATTCAAGATGCCAATGGTTCTAGTGTTGTATCTAATATGACTCCTGTGGTAAAAGGCGTTCCACAGGGCTCCATACTGGGTCCCCCTTTGTTTATTTTGTATAGTGCAGATATTGTTAATGTTTTGAAAAATTCTAAATTTCATATTTATGCAGATGACATTCAATTGTACCTTTCTTTTAAGCCTGAAGATTATAATATCGCAGTAAAATTGTTAAATGAAGATCTGGATAGGATAGTAACCTGGTCAAAGCAAAACTCTCTACTGCTTAACCCAGCCAAATCAAAATTTATGTTATTTGGTTCAAAAACTCAACTAAATACAATAACCTCTCCTCGTGCAGACGTGATCGTGATGGGAAAATGTATTGAGCGGGTTTATCAGGCGAGAAATCTCGGTTTAATCATGGACGAAGACCTACGTTTTGAGCTTCATATTGCAGACTGCGTAAAAAACTGCTTTTACCGGTTGAAAGTCTTGTATAAGATACGTCCATTTCTAAGCGAAGACCTGCGTGTACAGCTAGTTGAAAGTCTGGTTCTATCGAAATTGAATTATGCCGATACCGTTGTAGGACCTAGACTTCTGTCACGTACTGCGAAACTTATACAAAGGGTTCAAAATGCTTGCGCGCGATTTTGTTTTAATGTTCCACCAAGAAGTCACATCACACCATTTCTAAACAAGCATAACATTTTAAAAATGAAGTCGCGTCGCAAGTTGCATCTGGCTTGTCTTCTTTTTGGCGTAATCAAGACTAAATGTCCGTCATACCTGTACTCAAAGCTTTCGTGGGTAAATAGTCACCGGCAGTGCAAGGCCAGGCGTTGTGCTCAGCAGCTGGCTACTCCGCATCACCGTACTGCAGCTTTTCGGGGTAGTTTCCGGTACTCGGCCTCCAAATGTTGGAATAATATTCCCCCACCCATTAGGGACCTAAAAAATATAAGTACTTTTAAGACTAGACTTAAGCAATTTATTTTAAGTTCACAAATCCAATTTAATGAAGTTAATGTTGATAAATCGTTTATATAATTCAATAGTAGGTAACAGGCTAATATAATAATTCTTAAAAATACAATAATATATTATTTAATTAATCACCAATCTAATGACATTCTTTGAATTTTAATAATTTATTTTAATCAATTAATTTTATCGCGTAATATAAAAACTCACCCTTACGTTACGTACCTATTTCTTGACTATAGGGGGTAGCTAGTGGGTGGGCTTGATGCGGTGAGCCCGTTGCATCTGTGTCCAGGAATTTCATGATTTCACTTCACTTTTATTTGTTTCCGTCCGACTCCTTTTCAATCGCCATAAAAAATCACATAATATGTTTATTCAAATATCTCTTGCAAGTTTTTGATTTACTGGCACTTGGAAAAATTTTCTAGAAGGCAATGTTTTAGTTTTTTGTTTTTACTGGTTTCTTATATTTATTTATAATTAGGGTATTAGTCCTAGGTGACGGCTAATTGCCGGGCCGGTGCAGCGCTGTCGGTGATTATGCGTTACGGCGCGTTTATCATCGCGCCGCGCGTCGGCTGATGTTTTTTATTGGAGTATTGTGGGTACCACGTAATTTTATAGTTGTATCATCCAATGTGGTACAAATTTCATTTTTATAATATTGTGTTGCTATTTGTCAAATAGTTAATTATGTATTTTATTTCAATAAAATTATACTCCAGTAGGTACACAATATCTGTATTTATTTAAATTACATACAAGTAGTATATTTATATATGTTTGCCCTAGTCCGTGCGTCACTGCGGGGTGCCAACTGAAAACCAGCGCTGGGTGTCTAGCGCCTAGCAAATGCTGAGGTGGTCACCCTTTCGGAGCGGGCACGCTCGACGCATTTTGTACTTAGTTCTTGTTTACTTTGTCTTTGTGTTTATATTATAACCGTTGTGCTGTGTCTGTACCGAATAAAAGTTTTTCTATTCTATTTCTATATTCTATTCTGTGACCTTTGTTGGAGATAAGATGTGAACCAACTCAGACGTGATCCGTGTGTGACTGTTCCTAAAAGACCCTAGGCTGATAAAATTTTCGTTTTTCCTGAATTTGCCTACATGAAGGTATGAAGGTCGGCTACCCCCTAAGGGGTAGAAGGTGAGCTCCTCCTCACGCTCACCTTTGTGGTTCTCATCCAGAGACGTGGCCAAACCCCCACCGATTAATGATGAGTAATCGTGAATTCCATAATTACGAAGTGGTCTAATACCTTATCACATTGTTCGGACAAGCAAAGAGTTGAAAGAATTGTTTAGTGAGACCTTGGAATTCATAGTACGAAATGTATTAGAAGTGGTTTTAGAAGGATACATAATATAACTAAGGGACGTAAAGTTATGATTAATTAACATTAGGTCATGTGAGCAACCCTTACGCAAGCGTAATAGGTGTTTGGTCAACAATTACTCACACGGCACCTCACATCCGAACTCATAGCACTCAGGGCAACATTTCCATAAGCGACGCATACGGCTTTTCAGCAACAATACGTCAACAACATGCTCCTATTGAACATGGTCCCTAGCAGTTCTCTCGAACTGTAATACGTGACGAAGCAACCTTCCCTGCTGCAAACCGTGCGACCGTCCTTGTCCAGCAACGGGGCTAGCTAGTTCCAGTGCAAGACGTCGACATCATGCTCCTATTGAACATGGTCCCTAACAGTCCTTGGACTGTATAATATGTGATAGATATGGTCAACCCATCCCCAGGATGTGCACCCTTTGTACTTTAAGTACATCTGCAAGATACAGTGCTCGTATCTGACCGAAGTAATGGTCGCAGATAGAGAGTATAAACTCAAGAGTAAATGCAAATACTAATAAATAATATAGACGGGAGTCGTCGCTCCAAACATAAATAGAGTTGTACATCTTAACTCTCTTGAATGCCTATATAGACAGCCCCAAAAGCGCCCCACCATTCGCTATTTCCTAGTGTTTGAGCTGGAAAGAAGAAATAGCGAAACAAACTCCCCAGCAACACATTTCTGTCTATTAGTTATAAAACTAGCTTCTCCCGCGACTCCGCTCGCAAGTCTGTGTATAGCAACACAATATCAGCCTAGGATAAATTAGAACAATGAATGACTCACCCAGTCGCACCATCAAACACACACACACTGTACGCTTTGCTACTTTAAATAGGTACTAGACCAGTCAATCGGACTGGCCATTTGTATCTAATTGAATCACAATACTAGCATTTCTAAGAATTACAACGAGACATTATGTAGCCCTACAATATCTACTGAGTTAGTTAGTTTTTCCTGCTGGACGTCAGAGCCCTACCCTCGTCCGAAGTCAAGTGTCTCTCGTGGCCGAGTCCACATTCTGCCTTCTCGCTTTACGGCTCAGTTTCGCCTAGCAACTCCCACGTTTGCTAACAAGTTTTTATGACGGTTTTTGCATACTTTCCTAATTGTCTGTAAAAGGTTTTGGACGCCCGTTTCTTAACGACTCACTTGCACATGTGCGCTATTAGAAATCCCATAATTCAATAGTTTCTTTAGAATTCTATCGGCCCTTTCTTTAAAAAGGACAATTTATGTGGGTCCAAGTGGCCTGGCACCAGTCGTGGTATTTAAAAATAAATATAATTTCTTGTTGTTAATTTGGAATAAGTGACAGACAGTCACACGTGCACTCCATTAGCTGCTAGTTTTGACAAAAGTAACGAATGACTCACTTTATCAAAAGCACTGCTAAAGTCTGTGTACACCGCATCTACCTCCAGTCGTTCGTTCGATCGTTGATTTAAATCAAAACTTTTTTTCATAGAACGTAGAAATTAATACAATTTAGTTTGGGTTTTAGAGGAGACTAGGGTATTCGTAAGGATATGGAATAATTAGGTACCTATCTGGTATCTACGTAAAACAATAAGAAATAGGTACCTACTTTTTTATTGTTTTACGTAGACAGGATAGCAACAAACAAATGAGTGAACGTAACAATTATCGACAAAGTAATATACTATAGAATCGAGTACCTACAACACAGTAAATAATACCTAATTTAGTAACTACAATCCTATAAATTTTCTTACGTACCTAATTCTTTTTATGTCGGTTGCCATACATAGGTAGGTACATAGTTTGCGAGAAATTAATTATTTAGATGAACACGGTGCGAAAGACGCCACGAAAAAGGATTTCATATCATAATATTTGAACCCAAAATATCATTTCTAAGCAACTTATGTCACTCCTAGTACAAATAAACTCCCAGTGGGTTCCGTTCTTGAATATAATTTAATTAGAGGACTTTAATAAGTTGTTACTTTTTTGCAGGGTTGAGATGATATGAATCAATACATTTTAATAAGTAATTTAAATCTCGATTAAAATCAAATGATTTAAAAAAAATCGTTGATTTAAATCGACTTTTTTGTACAATTTAGTTTAACTTAAAACGCATACATTGATAGTGATACACTCTTTAAAATAATGTTTGTGAACAACAAGCCAAGCCAAAAACTAGAGCGAGTGCGTGCCGGGCAGCTCATTCAATTTTTCAAAATATTAGACACGCAAGCGTGCGACCCGCGCCGCTTTGTAAAGGAGACTTTACCTACTTAGGTAAGTAAGGGTATTCGTATGGATATGGAATAATTAGGTACTGTGATATCGAAAGGAGATCGCATGAGGTAAGTTAGCGAACTGGCATGTAAAATATATTTCTAAGGATTTTGTTGTTCTAGAATAGGTTTGAAAATTGAATAGAACAAAATAATGTCTAGTTTAAGCAGTTCGGACGCGACCCTTGTAAAGTAAAGTCATTATCGTGAAGCAATATAAGTATTCAATGTAATAAGCGTTTTCATTACTACATACTTGAAGATCCTGGTACTGTCGCACAGAGAGTTGCGACAAAGTGGTGGAGGCGCCGGGTATAGCAAGCACCATTAATGGAATAAAGCTAAGTGAAAATTTTATAAATTAAACATAAAAAGGGGCAAATATGGCACAAGCAATTTTGTTTTCGGGCATAGGACCGAATGTAACATTCGACGATTTTCTGATGCAATTTCGCCGTATTGCGGCAATAAATAAATGGCCAGAAAATGATTTGGCACTTATTATGGGAGCATACTTAGAGGGTCCGGCCCTAGCTTATTTCAAATACATATATAATGAGGAAATGTCTTTCAAAAACCTATGTGAGCACATGAAAAATGAATTCCCGTGTGGAACAAACTACGTAGAGAAATTTTATAATGCCCGACAAAACGATAAAGAGGACGTTGTAGCTTTTTTTATAGGCTGTCGGAATACAGCCAACAAGCTGGGATAAAAGAAGATAACATTTTTATTAAAACATTCTTAAAAGGGATCACCTTACATAATAAATTAAAATTAGCGACACGTGTTTATTCCTCAAAGGCAGAGTTACGAGAGACCATACAACAGGTCAAAGAGATCTTCGAAGAGGCGCCACAAGATATAATAAATTTACCATTGCAGCCTCCACGAGTTAATTTTGATCTACCAACAGCAAATCAAAGGTTCCAGTCGACACCGAGACCATCCAGCTCAATGATGCCAGCTGCCACGCCAAGAAACGCGGGCGACGCTGATACATTCCACACGCCTAGATACAACTTACGGCCTAGGCATTATCGTAATAATAGAAATAATCGGTCTCCTATTGCCCTCAGCCGTGAAAGCCCATCATTGCCCAACCACCCAAACGAGCAAGGGCACAGCCATTAGAGGAACGATCGGAGTTGCAAGCTGTGTCCGTGAGGGAGCAACTCCGGACAGAAAATACAAAAAAAATGCGTAATATCAACCCTTTCATTAAAATTTTTATAGCGGAGCAGGCCTATAGTGCGCTGATAGACACCGGAGCATCCATTTCGTGTATATCAGAGCGAGTAGCGTCGAAACTCGAGTTGAAAAGTACCAGTGACGGGACGAATCATTTTGTAAAATCGATATCGGGATCACTTCTAAAAGTCGTTGGGAAAGTGAAGATCAGCTTTATGGTAGATTCACGCGTTTTTGTTAATGAATTTCTGATAATTAAAGACATTAACCAAGAAGTAGTCCTGGGTCAAGACTTTTTGTATAAATATAAAGCAGTTATAAATTTTTCAAATAATTGTATTAGTTTAAATGGGTCGTTTCCAAAGAGATTTAAAGAGATACAATAGAGCGGCTATCAGAACAAATGTCTTAAGAAAAAATGTCATCCTATGTCTCAGTGACGCCATCTAGCTTTGAATAGCAAACACGCGAATTAAATTTGTCAAAATTTATAATTATTTAACTATCGCTCGGTAGGTGGCCAGGGGCCTTACCATGATAATGTTAAAATGTCAGTCGTACGAGCGAAAAAGAGTGATGGAGCTATACACCCTATATAGCTCCATCCCTTTAACAGTTCGGTTTAGGTCGTAAAATGGATCACATTATGAGCTCGTGGTAGAGCCTTAGTGTGTGATAAAGGTAAGGTTAAGCTTTTCAGCAATAGATGGCGTTATCACAAAA
Source organism: Mythimna impura (assembly GCA_905147345.3). Lineage (NCBI taxonomy): Eukaryota > Metazoa > Arthropoda > Insecta > Lepidoptera > Noctuidae > Mythimna > Mythimna impura. The sequence goes on along the minus strand of LR990357.1, from coordinate 29,508,047 downwards.
CCAGCAAATGTTCTAGAACTATTTCTCAAAATTATTGAATTTTAATTAATTACTTCGTAAATACCAAAAATATTTACGAAAATAAACCGAAGTTAGGCCCAGTCATTTTATCATAACAAGATTTGCAATAGCGTAATGCGCAGTTCGGCATATTTTCTCAGAAAATGATTTTCTTTTAATGCATAGAGCGGATACAACCACGACTTGACGTGTAGGGGCGTCATACTAGACTGAGCGACTTATGACCACTAGGTAATAAGTATCGGAGCACGATTTTGTTCGCTATGTCCTGTCTATTGGTAGTATGTATTTAATGTCTTTGGTCGTTTCATATAAAGTTTTGTGAATATTATGATCGAAATGTCACGTCGATGTCACATTCTATGGTACATCATGACCATTTTGACGAAACAAATAAAAATAATGTCATAAATGGAAGTGGTGAGGAAAGAAGGTTAAATAACATTTCCAAGAATGATTATCTTTATTTTTCGAAGCTAGTGACAGAACATGACGAGGATTTTATCTCGAATGTATCTAAAAAATATAATGATATAAATGAACTTAATATAAACTTGGATTTGAGTGTTGATAAAAAAAATAAACTTAGGGACCTCCTTTCCTCATATCGAGAGAATTTTGCTTTTACGGCCTCCGAGTTAGGTAGATGTAGCTTAGATGAAATAGCTATTAAAACGGTAGATGATATTCCTATACATACCCCACCCTATAGGGCTTCTCCAAAGCAGCTTGATATAATAAACTCACAAGTTGAAGAAATGTTGAAGAATGGAGTTATCCGTGAATCTAAGAGCGCGTATGCTTCCCCAGTAGTGTTGGTACAAAAACCTGATAATACATGGAGATTTTGCGTAGATTATCGAAAATTAAACAAAAAAGTAATTACTGATAGCTATCCGTTGCCAATTATAGAAGATATTATGATATATTTAGCGGGGGCGCGTTACTTCGCAGATTTAGATTTAAATTCTGGCTATTGGCAACATCGTTTATGCGAGAAAGATAAGCATAAAACGGCATTTATTACGTCTTCAGGGTTATATGAATTTAATGTGTTACCCTTTGGACTCAAGACGAGTCAAGCTGTTTTTCAGAGGGCCATGGATAAAGTATTAGCTGGTATTAAATATAAAAAAGCTATATGCTATGTAGATAATATTTTAGTTTGGGGTAATAATTTCACAGAGTTTATAGATTCACTAGAAGATGTCATGAAGCGATTAAAGAAAGCAAACCTTACATTGAAGCCAAATAAATGCAGTTTCGGCTATAATGCAATTTCGGTGCTGGGACACGAAATTTCGGGAGATGGTGTCAGACCAGACAATAAAAAATTACAATCGTTAAAAACATTGAAAACTCCGACGAATGTGAAACAAGTAAAATCTATATTGGGTTTGTTTTCTTATTATCGTAAATTCATTAATAATTTTGCAGAAATAGTATTGCCCTTAACAAAATTATTAAGGAAAGGTGTCGCGTTCAAATGGACAGCCAAGCAGGAAGAAGCGTTCCAGAGCATAATAAAAATTATGGAGTCACCACCTATTTTGCATTTTTATTCTACTGACCCAAAAATAATTATACGTTTATATGTAGACGCATCTGGTGAAGCGGTAGGTTGCTGTTTAATGCAGGGTGAAGAGTTGATGTATCCTGTTTCGTACGCGTCGAGGAAGCTGAGCGATGGAGAGAAGAAATATTCCACTACGGAGAAGGAGTGTCTCGCGTTGGTGTGGGCTCTGAATTATTTCAAGCATTTTCTTTGGGGTCTGAAGTTACAGGTCATGACGGATCACAAGGCGCTTTGCTGGCTGAGGAAGAGAAAAGATATGAATGGACGTTTAGCTAGGTGGTCGCTGTGCATCCAGGCTTATGATTTCGATATTGTTCATTGTGCAGGGAGAGATAATGTCATTGCTGATTTTTTGAGTAGGAATCCATTATGCCAGGGAGATGAAGAGCAGAGGAGTATAGCAGAGCAGCAGGAAGATGGCATGCAGCTATATAGAATAGAAGTTGTAAAGATGCGTGAGGAGCAAGAGAGAGATGATTTTTGTAAATTATGGTTAGATAGGATTGCTGCTAATAGGGGTAATGATACCAAGGGTTTTGGTGTTAAGGAGAATGTGCTGTGTAAGAAAGCCAGGAGATTGACTGGTGTTTGTGAACTAGTAGTGATTCCAAAAGGGCTTCTGTATGAGATTTTGAAAGAATTGCATGATGATCCATGGTCAGGAGGTCATTTAGGATTAGCTAAAACATTAGCTAAGTTTCGAGCAAAGTATTTTATCAGGGACGCGGAGAAAGAGATAGAGCGTTATGTGAATAGTTGTGTGTTGTGTCAGGAACGTAAGAAGTGTAATCGGTTAGCTCAATTGCAGCCTGTCGTGGTGAATGGTTTGATGGAAAAAGTAGGCATCGATATCTTAGGTCCCTTTAGAAAATCATTGAATGGCAATAGATATATTATTGTTAGTTTAGAATATGCTACGAAGTATGCGGTCTGCAAAGCGGTTCCCAGAGCGACAGCCCAGAGGATCAGCGATTTCTTGATAGAGGATATTTTTTGTCGATTTGGTGGTGTCAAGGAAGTGGTGTCTGATAGGGGGTCAGTTTTCACTTCTCGTTTAGTCAAAGAAACAGTAAGTTATTTTGGAGCAAAATCCCGCTTCACCACGGCGTTCCATCCACAATCGAATGGCTTGACAGAAAAATTCAATAGAACCATTTGCCAAATGCTATCCATGTATGTTAGTTCAGATCAGCGTAATTGGTGTAGTTATGTGCCACTCGTGTGTTATGCATATAATTCTAGTAAACAAGCAAGCACTAGTTTCGCCGCACATGTTGTTATATGCTAGAGAACCATCATTTCAAACAGATATGACAATAAATGTTGGAAATCAAAATCAATTAGATTATATAGGACGTCATAATCTGAAAAGTCAGCTGTCACGATGTGCCATAGATAATATTAAAAAAGCACAAGTCAGACAGAAAGCAAGGTATGACAAGAAGGCCAAAATAATAAGGTTTATACCCAATCAGTTGGTTATGGTCTACACTCCTAGACGAGCATCGCATAAGAGTTCAAAATTGTGTAGATTTTATAAAGGACCTTATCAGATAGTTAGGAGAATGTCAGATGTGAATTATGTAATTAAAAAACTAAATAATAGGCGATTTAGGGATATAGTACATGTAAATAGATTAAAACCATTTCATGTCCGAATGTAAATAAGTCAAGGCTCAAAAACCTAGTAGCCAATTTGTATAAAAAATATGTCTATAGAATATGTCATTGTCAAAGTTGCTAATGTCAGATTGTTCATCGTGGTGTTATCATAACACAATAAAATGTTTTAATGAAAAATGTGTTAATTAGGTGTTTTGTTTCATGAACTTTGGATAAATGCTGCCGGGCGAGCACGCCCAGCGAGCACGGCCAGGTGTATAGATACGCAGCCGGGCGCCTTCGGAGGACAGAGCCAGAAAATCCAAATATAAAAGTGTTTACATGTTAATTTAGGCTAGATTTTACTCCAGAAATGATACATTAGTGTTATTAGTGAGAGGAAGATTCCCTCCGGGCCTCTGTTATGAGAGGATAGCACAATAATCAGTTTGAGCTAATATCAACTTTGCAAATGAGGCATAGCCTTTGCAAAGAGAGTCTAGTTGACTCTAATGATTTAGCCGTGATGAGCTATTTAATTAATTTTTATTGCTTATAGATTCTGGAGTAAATTCTAATAATGAGATCCCATAGGTGGTCCAATACAATTATGGCTCTTTGTCCTCTGGCCCGATAAGCGTCTGTTGGAACTAAAGTCATGACGGTATTGAATCTTAGAGTGTAATCCCGGTCTGGGAGGTTGTCACTTTGGCATCCTAGGTTAGCAAGGGCGGTGCGCTGTGGCTTTTAGTATGGTTTTGCTGCAGCGGGGTTTAAGTCAAACCAACGGTAATTATTGAGTATGGATTAACACACAGTAATTATATAGGAATTTTTATAATGATTATTTATCGTTGACGTTGACTTAAGCTCGCTCTAGAGAGACGTACGCCATTACATAAGTTTTCATCCATACAAAGGTAGGGACATCTGTGTTAGGTAATAGGTAGGTCATGCTCAATCCTTCGAAAGTTTTCTTTAGAATATATATGTTTGTTGCCTCCACATTTCTATTCATTGGGGCGTAGCTCATGTGATATCGAAAGGAGATCGCATGAGGTAAGTTAGCGAACTGGCATGTAAAATATATTTCTAAGGATTTTGTTGTTCTAGAATAGGTTTGAAAATTGAATAGAACAAAATAATGTCTAGTTTAAGCAGTTCGGACGCGACCCTTGTAAAGTGAAGTCATTATCGTGAAGCAATATAAGTATTCAATGTAATAAGCGTTTTCATTACTACATACTTGAAGATCCTGGTACTGTCGCACAGAGAGTTGCGACAGTACCTACCTATCTGGTATCTACGTGAAACAATAAGAAATACCTACTTAATTATTGTTTTACGTAGATAGGATAGCAACAAATAAATGAGCGAACGTAACAATTATCGACAAAGTAATCTACCATAGAATTGAGTAGGTACCTACAACACAGTAAATAATACCTAATTTAGTAACAACATTCCTACAAATTTTCTTACGTACCTAATTATATTTATGTCGGTTGCCGTACATAGGTGGTAGGTACTTTTTTTTTTCGGTGGGAAATCATCTTATGACATCCCCCGCTCTTGGGCGGGGCGGGAGATAGTGTCAGACTTATACTGACTAAAAACCCACTCCTATTCCTTCGTTGCCTTTCGTACCAGGGCCGAGTCTTCCTTTTAGAATCAGACCCTTGGCCCCAGTAGGCTTCGACCCTGCTGGCCCCTACAGTTGCTAACATCTCCTTGAGGCGCGCGTGGAACAGCACGCGCCATCGACTTGGGCTCGGTCCGGACGGTTATTGGACGGTCGGACGGCGAGCCACCCATTGCTCGCCGTCCGCAAGCCCGCGCCTACGGTGGCCGGAAATCGGGATCGGAATCCCGGCGGCGGTTAGGGCGTGAGAACCGTTGCCTCACGCGATCGGCCGCCTCCTTCGCTAGTATTACTGCTTCGCAGAAGGAGGCGACCGCCTGCCACTCCTCCTCGCTCCGGACCATGGCCTGTACCAAGGCCCGGCGCGAGAGATCGCCGCCGCCGATCGCCCCCACGAGTACACGGAGTTGCTCTGCCCAAGCGGGGCACACCTCTACCGTGTGCTTCACCGTGTCCTCCAGGCGGTCCAAACAGTGGCGACACCCGGGCGTCGCTTCTGCACGAATCCGGTGCAGGAACTTCTCGAACTTACCGTGTCCAGTGAGGACCTGCGTCATACGGAAGGTAAGGACGCCGTGTTGCCTTTCCAGTCACTCCTCAAAGAGGGGACTTACCGCCATAGGTAGGTAGTTAGTTTGCGAGAAATTAATTACTTGACGAAATACGCCACGAAAAAGGATTTCATATCATAATATTTGAACCCAAAATATCATTTCTAAGCAACTTATCTCCTAGTACAAATAAACTCCCAGTGGGTTCCGTTCTTGAATTTAATTTAATTAGAGGACTTTAATAAGTTGTTACTTTTTTGCAGAGTTGAAATGATTTGAATCAATAGTTTTTAATAAGTAATTTAAATCTCGATTAAAATCAAATGAATTTAAAAAAATCGTTGATTTAAATCAAAACTTTTTTTTCTTATAACGTAGAAATTAATACAATTTAGTTCAACTAAAACGCATACATTGATAGTGATACACTCTTTAAAGATAATGTTTGTGAACAACAAGCCAAGCCAAAAACTAGAGCGAGTGCGTGCCGGGCAGCTCATTCAATTTTTCAAAATATTAGACACGCAAGCGTGCGACCCGCGCCGCTTTTAGAGGAGACTTTACCGGATTTAATAGGTTGTTTCCTATGGAAAAGAACCAGTAAGAAACTCCATGGTTACACTTTAAAAAAAAAAATAATAATATATCCATATACAATATTAATACTAGGTACGAGAAGACAGTGTAGACCAGTCAACATTTTACCCAAAAGCACGACAAAAATAATAATAATGAAAAGTAGATCGACATAGAAAGTAATTTATGAGTTCACGAAGTCTACAGTATTTAAAAAACAGAGACAGAGAATGCACTTGGTAATGCACTATCGTCAATGGTTACATTAGACAAGTATGGTACGCCCTTTTAAACAAAAAATACGAGTAATTGCAGCTTTTGATTAAAACCCTTTTAGGAAGATTAGAGTGAAGAATTAATACATACTTGAACAGTCGTAGAGGTTAAACTTTGTGAACATAGGACATTGAACGACGGAAATAACATGTAAAACATAAAAATAAAATTTTGGACAGTAGTATTATAATTAGCTAGTCCACGCTGAGAAACTAACTCTAATCAGAAAAAAATACCTGTTTAATTGTTTTGATAAAATTTCTTTATTTTTAAATTATACGTAGGTACCTTTTTAGGATATCCGCTTTTGATCACACGGCGAAGTCCACGATTAGTAATGTAGAGGTCGTTGTTATCAAAATGTTCGTAACAAACGACGCTGGATTTTGATGGCAGCCAGTCTGGATCATTCCGACTATTTCATAGAGCTACCAACCATTTTTTTTTGTTCATTATCAGTTGGAAACCTTAAATATTAAATACGTAAAAAAAGATAAAAAGTATATAGCTCGAAGTAAGAACTATTTATTTAATCGAATCGGGAAAATTTTAAATCATATTACGGCAACCCTCAAACTTTGTCACTAATGACATTGTTTTCGTTTGTTGACGTTTGACGTTTTTTGACGTTTGACGTTTTTTTAATAAAATAACCTTTAAGTCATAGTTTAAATAATAAAGAAACGATAACCGGCTCAATTGCCATAAAAAAAAAGAAACGATGTTATATCAAGAACTTACAAATGAAAAGTAATTCCGTGAGATTTTTTATTTGATATAGTGTTGTTTTTACAACTTTTCACTACACACGAAGGCATAATACTATTTTTTAAATTGATGTTAACTAGACAACGACTCGTGCTGTACTAAGAGTGACTAGCTTGGTTGTAGTGTAGGAGTCGTGGCTTTCGCTACGTCCCCGTCAGGGGGCGTGGCAAGCGGTGTCAGGGCTTCGCCCTCTGACCGCAGAGTCCAGCCGGGGCCCGTAACAACGGACCCGTCATCAGTGTAGGAGTGTGCGGGAGCGTGTGTATTTATTTGGACCGGCTTGGTTTGTGTGGCATTACTTTTAAAGTTCGTGGTGCTCCGTCTTTCTTTTTTTGTTGGTCTGAGAATGTTACGAAATAATATCAATTTTAACAATTTTTTTTTCTAAAAAACTATACGTTTGTGCACATAAGTCTTTGCGTAATTACTTTTTAGACAGAAATAAACCTTTTCTAAAAAAATATTATAAGCTTAAAACTCAGCAGCCGGCATAGTTGGATTGATGATTCGAGACTCATCGCATTCAGTCGTGCTCATCAATGCAATAAATATCTAATAAATTAATATTCGCGTAATTAGTGACCTAGTTTTTAGTGTACTGGTGTTTCATACAGACACATTTTTTAAAAGTGCTGACAAATTAAGAAACATGGACTGATTGAATTATAATAATATCATCTAAAATATGGATCGGAGCGGTATAACGCGACGCAGCCCTCCCCCAACACCTACACCGATGCAGCCCCAGCAACCCAGTCGTGAACGAGCCCAAGAAGAAGAGAAAATGGAGGTAGTTTCGACTCCTGAGATTCAAAACTGGTTGGGGTCTATTGAGCAGCACTTGAATGAGGTATATGTTATCTCTTCTGAGGGAAAACTAAACTCGGATCAGAAGTTAAAAATAAGTAATCTTTGCCGAAAAGTTAGTTATGGAGTTTCGCAACTGGCTGTTCAATATCAGTCATTAAAACATAATGCCGTGAAGACCCATAACTCGCTGAAAATGTTAACCGAAGACCGAGACCTAAAGGATTGTGTGTTGGAAATGAACCGGACGATTAAAGAAAAGTGTGGAACCCGGGAAGCACCCGCCGCATCTTTTGCAGATATGGTTAAGAAAGGGTCCAACAGCTTTGTTCGTCCAAATACTTTTAGCTCCGTGGCGATTTACCCCCGCGACAACACGAAGACCAGTGACGAAACGAAGAACATCGTCCAGAAGATTATCTGCCCTGGTGACATGAAGCTTAAAGTCAGAGGAGTACGTAAGATAGGGAAAGGAGGACTGATAATTAGCACAGAGACTAAAGAGGATTTAGACAAGCTCAAACAAACAGTCCAACTCGCTTCATCAGGGCTTTACCATCGATGACCCTAAAAAGCGCAAACCTCGCATTATAGTTATGGGGGTTCCGGCATTCATGTCTGAAATTGAGGTTTATAAATGCATTTATGAACAAAACCTGGCCGACAAACTGCCAACAATAACCAAAGATGCATTCTTGGCCTCAATAAAACTTAGCCTCAAATCTGGTAGGAAAGAAGCTGAGAACTGTAACTATATAATAGAAGTTCCAGCCGCTATTCGAAAGGCGCTCATCACACAGGATAGATTATTTATTAATTGGACGTCCTGTCCTGTACGAGACTTCACTCTAGTAACGAGATGATACAAGTGTCAGCAGTACGGTCATGCGGCCAAATCGTGCAAAGTCTCTTCTCCTACATGTGGACACTGCGTTGAAGAAGGACACACACTCCAGGACTGCACAAAAAAAGCTGACTCGCCAAAATGCGCTACATGTTTGCGTTTTAAAAAACCTGCCAACCATAGGACGGGAGATCCAGAGTGTCCTGCTAAAAAATCAGCCGAGAACAGGTACATTAACTCGATTGATTATGAAGGCGCCTAAGAGCGTCACATATTTGTTTATATTTTAGACTTAGTTACTGTTTTTATATTTTTTAAATTATGGATAATTACTTATTGACCGATATAGATAACACATTTGTAACGGTTTCAAAACAATGTAAGGTTGAGGAGTGCAGACAATATCTTTCCGATACTCAAAAGTCACTTACCATACTAACACAAAACATTCGCAGTATTTATAAGAACATTAACATTTTTCTTCATAGACTTAACTTTGACTGTGATATAGTGGTACTAACTGAGTGCTGGCTGTGTAATCGTCAGGACCACCTCCCAGTAATACCGGGGTATAATTTATCATATACCAGAATTAACAATAATGAAAATGACGGTGTGTTTGTTTATTGTAAAGCATCATTAAAGGTCGCAGTTGAAGAATCTACCCTAAAAGACTGTATGTGTAATTATTGCTTGGTCATCAAAATTGGTACAACTACAGCAATAATAGCTATGTATAGATCGCCTTCCGCTAGAAATTTAGACACTTTTCACGCTTCCTTAAAAAAAATTTTTCAAGAACTGTGCACGTTTAAGAATGTTATACTAACAGGTGATATTAATATAAATATTAACTCTGAATGCTTCGATGCAGCGACCCAAGACTATCTTAATATCTGCTCATTCCATGGTTTTCTCCCCGCACATACTTTACCTACTCATCAAAGTGGTTCCTGTCTCGATCATATGATGATCAAATCTAGCTTATCGTACTTAACGCTTGTTACTAACTCGACAATTACTGACCTAAATCAAACGCTGCCTAAGCAAAATCAACCTAGGACCAAAACGAAATTAAACACAAATGGACTCGAATATGATTTACGCAATCTTGACTTTAACCCAGTTTACAATACTGCTGACGCTAATTTTGCTTTATCGTACTTAATAAAACATGTTCAATTTGCAATATTACGTAACACGACTATTTCTTCCGTAAACAAGAAACTGTATAACATTAAACCTTGGATCACTCCGGGTTTGATTCGGTGTATAAGACAGAGAGATAAACTTCATCAGAAAGCTAAGAAAAACCCTGACAATCCTATCATTCAAATCTCCTATAAAAGATACAGGAATTTTTGCAATAACCTCCTAAAGAACTTAAAAAATGACTACGATAAAACTGAATTAAATAAAGCAGGAAACAACAGTAAGCAACTTTGGAAACATATTAAAAATGTCACTTATATGGCAAAAAAGCATGAATCTAATTCGAATTTATTGCATATTAATCCCTCACCTCTTTCATCAGCTAACCATGTTAATAACTTTTTTGTAAATGTTGGGAAAACTCTTGCCGAACAGATTCCAACACAAGACTGTGTCCAAAGACCTCCACTTGATTTAAGAAACAGGTGTGCCCTAAATTCTTTTGGCCTACTAGATACTGACGAAGACGAAGTTACTCGAATCATTTGTGGACTAAAAGATGACTCTGCAGTAGGATGGGATAATATTAGTAATAAGATCCTTAAACTCTGTAAGCATATCCTTGTTTCACCTTTGACGCATATATTTCGTATCTGTATTTCCGAAGGAATTTTCCCTAGACTTCTGAAAAAAGCAGTAGTAATCCCTGTTTTTAAATCAGGAAACAAAGACTTAGTAAATAATTATAGGCCAATATCGATACTTTCCTCAATTTCAAAAATAGTTGAAAAAATATTAAACAGTAGACTAGTCAAATATTTAGAGAAAAATAAACTTTTATCATCGGCACAATTTGGTTTTAGAGCCAAATTATCTACAGCTGATGCAGTGCACAGCCTGACAGATTACGTCTCTGAAGAACTAGGCAAAGGACAACAGACCCTGGGGGTGTTCCTTGATCTAGCGAAGGCCTTTGACACAGTGTCGGTTCCTTTGCTAATAAACAAATTAGAGGCCATAGGAATAAGAGGAACACCGCTTAAACTTTTTGCTGACTACTTAGATGATCGACATCAATGTGTCAAAATAGACAATATTACAAGTGATGAGCAAATAAGTTCTGGATATGGTGTTCCCCAAGGAAGTATCCTGGCCCCTACCCTATTTTTGATCTATATTAACGATTTATGTAACCTAAATATTAAACAAGGCAAAATTGTTTCATATGCCGACGACACGGCCTTAATATTTACCGCTAAAACCAACAGCGAACTGTATGAATACGCTCAATTGGGTTTCAACACTGTGACTAATTGGCTTCAAAGCAATTTACTAACATTGAATGCTGACAAGACAAAATATATTCACTTTTGCATGCGCAAGCCTCAATTTAACATTGGTAACTCTCATCTGTATGCCATAAATGTGGATTCCGATCATCCAGCACATGTGATTGTCCCTGTATCTTTAAAACACGCGACATCAAATATCTCGGGGTTATAATAGATGAAACACTCTCTTTTGGACCACACATTGAAGGTCTAATTAAAAGAGTACGCAAACTAATCTATGTTTTTAAGAAATTGCGAGTGATTGCAGATTCAAAATTGGTGACACAAATTTACTTAGCCCTAGGTCAATCTGTAATCCAATACTGTATCACTTCCTGGGGTGGAGCACTTAAAACTCAACTACTGCCCCTTGAAAGAGCTCAGAGAGCAATTTTAAAAGTAGCCAATTTCCTTCCCTTTCTCTATCCTACAGATCAGTTATACAAATCCTGTAACGTGCTTTCTGTTCGCCAGCTTTTCATAATGCACTTAGTATTAAAATTAAAACAGCACACCATGCTTTCCTTCAACGCCGAAATTACTAATAAGAGACGGAATGATATTGTTTGTCATTCTAATGCATCCTCAAAATATGTATTTGTAAAAAGATTTTTTACTTTTTTAGGCCCATTTCTGTACAACAAATTAAATAGAATATTAAGTATCTACAAATTAAATAAGTATAACTGTAAAAAGATGATTTTCCAATATTTCCTAAGCATATCTTATGTAGAGACAGAAGACCTACTTACTGTTTGTAAATAAAACTCGCCGTATATCTAAATTTAGTTAAGTTTTTTTAATAGTCATATTTAGAGTTAATTTATTATTTTGTATTTAAGCACTCTCTCGCCTGAAGCACAGGTTCACCCTAGTTCAGGCATATAAGCAACTGTGTTCTTTTTAATATTTAATATACTTTATTGTAAATGTAAATGCCTTAAGTTATAAATAAACGATATATTATTATTATTATTATTTTTATACATTTATTTATCTCAGCACCCTAAGGTCCTGGACCTTTGGAAGGCGTACGAGGAGCCGAAACCAACTCGCAGAGGCCCTTTTAGACGCTTTTAATGGAAAGTGGTACGAACCGGTGATTATCCCTGTACGCACTATGCTAGTGCATCCAAGGACAACATTTATTATTATTATTATATTTATTTATATTTCAATACATATTTTATACATTTTTAAATATTTCCTTAAAAAAAACATATTAAAAAAAAACATTTAAAAATATAAAAAATAGTAGCCCACCGGCATCGGGAACAGGGTCCAAGCTACCGGTGGTCAGGGCTCCTGAGAGAGGAACCTCCGGACAATACGCGCCGTGTCTAAGAGTACTGCTTTCTGGATCAAGCCCTTGATCCAACTGCCTAACGAGAGCCTCTTTAGATGTTGATCGAGGCTCTTTGATATTAATCCATTGGCCGTCACGACTATCGGTACAATGACTGCTGTATCCACTTCCCACATGTCGACAACCTCGCGAGCCAAGTCAAGATACTTAGTTTGCTTATCTTTCTCAGCTTTCACGAGATTGTCGTCATGAGGGACCGCTATATCAACAATCACTGTACGACGCTCTAGTCGATCTATCACCACTATATCAGGCTTATTGGCAACAATAGTCCTGTCAGTGATGATAGATCGATCCCAATACAACGTGATACTGCCATTGTCGAGAACTGGGTCGGGCACATACTTATAGTACGGTACTTCTGATTCCACAAGATTGTATTTAAGAGCAAGTTGCTGGTGAATAATCTTGGCTACGAGGTTGTGTCTATGCAAATAGTCTCCGTTGGCTAGGTGAGAACACCCAGAAATAATGTGTCGGATTGATTCCCCGGGCCGGTGGCATGCCCGACAGATGTCAGCCGTACCGTCCTTCACAATATATTTCCGGTAGTTGTTCGTCATCACAACTTCGTCCATTATCGCACAGACAAAACCTTCGGTTTCCCCGAAGAGGTCACCAAAGCGCAGCCAGGATACAGACGCTAATAGGTCTACATCGGGTCCATGTAGAGCCCGGTAAAAGCGCCCGTGAAGCTCCTTACTCTGCCATACTTCCCTGCGGTCATTAGTATCCAGTATTATAGGTTTGCGCCAGTTCCCGTTAGCCAAGGAGAGCGGAGTGAGGCCCTTGTCCACCGCTACCACATCTCGGTGCATACCCACGTCGGTTTCTAGGAAGTATTCCCTGAGACTGCATACCTCGCGGTTGTGTAGGGTCTTAGCATTTAAAAAGCCACGACCCCCACATTTCCGCGGGATATACAGTCTCATCACCGATGACCGTGGGTGATGCATTCGATTTGCGGTAAGCAGTGTGCGGACCCTCCTATCCAGAGCGTCAAGTTCTGTCTGAGTCCATTTGAGTATGCCGAAAGAATACATCAAAACCGGCATGACCCAACCGTTGAAGGCGCGCACCTTATTCCCACCTGATAAGAGACTTTTTAGTACCCTATTCAGGCGGCCAAAGAAGCGCTCCTTCAACGATTGTTTCACATCAGCAGCATTGATGCCTAACGCTTCCGACATACCCAAATACTTGTAAGTTTCGGTTGAGCAGAGGGATCTAAGGTATATGGAATCCGAGAGCTGAGTTCCCACGGATTCCATAATCTCCCCTCGCTTTACATGCATGACTGCACATTTATCCACACCAAATTCCATCCTGATGGCGTTACTGAAGGTTTCAGTTACCTTCAGTAACTCCATCAGGTGCAAGTTGTTGGGGGCAAAGAGTTTCAGATCATCCATGTAAAGAAGGTGAGATATAACCTGACCACCTCTTTTCAACCGGTAGCCTAAGCCCGACCCCTCCAGTAGTGTGCTAAGAGGGTTCAAGGCTAGACAAAACCACAGTGGACTCAGACTGTCGCCCTGGAATATGCCACGCTCAATCCTTATCGGCTCGCTGTTCTCCCGAATCTGTCGACATCCCGGATAGTGAAGGACTGTTCTCCACTGCCTCATACATGACATCAGGAAGGTGCGCAGAGTTGTATCAACTTTATAAAGTTCCAGCACCCTCATGAGCCATGTATGAGGAACAGAGTCATAGGCCTTCTTATAATCTATCCAACATGTCGACAGATCCTTTCGGGAACGTCGAACCTGTTGGCTAATGGCCATATCTATGAGGAGCAGCTCCTTAGTACCGCGGGACCCGTTCCTACATCCATTCTGAGAGGCAGACATGATAGAATTTGTTTCAATGTGAGTATTAATTTTAGCTCTCAGTATGGATGTAAGAACTTTATAGACCGTCGGTAAACACGTGATCGGTCTATAATTTTTGGGGTCCGCAGTACTACCTGATTTATGGAGCAGGTGGGTTATTCCAGTCGTCAAAAACTCGGGTAGCGACCCTGACTCTAAGGCAGACTGGAACTGAGATGCCAAGCGAGCGTGCGACCCTTGAAACCATTGTATCCAGAAATTGTGCAGTCCGTCCGGCCCTGGAGATTTCCAGTTAGGCAGCGGGCGGACTGCACGAGCTACATCTTGGGGGCTGATGGTAATTGCCCCCATTTCTGGTAAAAGATCGCACGTGCGTTCGACCTCTCGAATCCAATCAACCTCGATGTGACTGACAGGTACCGACCAGATTCTGCGCCAGAATGAACACATGGCGTCATCATCCGGTAGGCGCGTATCAGTCACATCTTGGTCCGGTCGCTCCCAAGTCCTGTAAACCCACCTTTCATTGCTTTGGAATGTGCGATTCTGAGTGTACCGCTCCACTCGCCGCTTGTACCGTCGAATACGGCTCGCCCATGCATAAACCTTCTGCTTCAGGAAGTCGATACGCTCTGTGACGCAGGGCAGATAATTTTGAGGGCTAATATCAGTCCCCAAGAATGCCCGCCTCACAAAGCGCATCACCCTAGGGCGAGTGTTGCCCTCCCTGAAGCAGATAAGCTTGCCGATGAGTGCTCTAGCCTCGCCGATACGGCGCTCTATCCTGCGTTGCCAAGCTGGTACAGCTGGTCGTGTAGCTCTGTCACAGTTAGGGAACTTAACGTGAGCTACACGACATGCCGCTGCAGCCGCACAGTACAAGATCGAGTGGGTATCAGCGAGGTCTTTGCTGCTATCAAAACAATTTGATAGCTGCGAATCTAGAGCACACACCAGCGCCCTATTTCTTTTATGCATGGGCAAACGCGGTAGACGAGGTCTAAGCCCTGGCGGTGTGGAGCGATACTCTCGAAATGCGTCCTCCAAAGCGCTCCTCAATCGTTCATTGCATTGGGTACTCACAGATATAGCCGCGTCATCATCGGCGTCACCAACGTGGTCGGGTCGCGGTAAGGCACTGGGTTGAAGTTGCACCGCGGCCGGTGGTGTAGCAGATGAGGCACGGCTTCTCTGTGATTCCAAGCGAAGTCTGTCAAGTACGGCGTCATCCAACATACGGTTACGCTGGATGACCCGCACCTGATCCGATAGACGTTGGGCCGAAACGTTGACAGTTGGCTCAAGCACCTGAAACAGAGAGAGCATCCGACCACGGTACGCAGTCAAGTTACTTCCCCCCTCTGTAGCCCCAAAGTATGAGCGCATGACATTTTCATTAATGGATTGTGTCCATCGCATGCGCTGCACACTTCCACCGGCAGCGGGGACCCTATCAGAGGCCGGAGGGCCTCGAGGTCTCAAGCTGGCCGGAGGTCGGCCTCTTCCCCGTCGACGCGCAGGTGGTGGTGTCGTCGGCGGCGAGAAATATTCGTCGCTCGAACTCGACGCAACTGCAGCTGCCGGAATCACTGGACTCACGGCTGGCGCTGGTCCCGGCGGCTGCGAGGCGGAGCTGAGCGACGAACCCGAAGATGTTGGGTGTGTTTCTTGTTCTCGTGCCCGGCTTCTCGTCAGCATTTCATAATAATTTCATCGCCAAGACGTTGTGTATTTACATTTTTGTTCGGTGGTATTTGTTGTTATATGGTGATGTGGTTTGATTTTTTTATTTTTTTCGGATGGTTTTTCGGTGGTTTAACATTTTATTCGGTCTATTATTTAATTAAATTTAAGGAAAAAATTCGGCGAGAAAAAATTTGTTGTCAGTCATTTTGACAGCCGGGCCACAGTTATTATTATTATTATTATTATAGTACAGTTTAGCCAGTTTAGTCTTAATTTATCTTTTCAAAATAAATGAAAAACATGCAAAAGTACTAGGAGTCCATAAGAAACGAGAATTGTTATTGCCGAATTGAACAGCGGATGCGCAATCACAGATCCCTAATTTTCTTTCAGAAGCTCAAAATTATGATATTAAATACGATAATGTCCCAGTCGCACGCGCCGCCTGCATGTATTATGTGAGAGAGATGGCAATGTTTCTATCGTCCGTTTGGCTACTCCCTTTGGCGGCATGCGGCATCTTTGAGCGCGCCTAAAGGCTAGCCTAGAGTGAAATTAGGTAAATAAATAAAGTAAAATTTTGCGTTAGAGGACGACCAATAATCGTACATTGCAGTCGCATATCCGTTCCGGTGCTTGTGATTTGGATTTATTGTGGTTGTGACAATCGTATGTGATGGCGCTACGTAATAGTGAATATTATGAGATGCTGTTGTGTGTCGGAAGAAAGGACGGTAATGTGCGAGCTGCTCGCGAACTTTATCGTCGCCGATTTATCGAGGGTAGGCCAGAAGCTGAGCTTCGACAGCTTCCTTCGGTGGCGTGTTTCCATCGGATGGTACATCGTCTGCACCAAACCGGTTCCTTCCACGCTCCTGGTTTAGGGGGTCGCTCGAACACTATCGATCCAGAATTTGAGGAAGCCATACTGGAGCATTTTGAAAATAACCCACGTACTAGCACTCGGCGAGCTGCATTAGCGCTGGATGCCTCAAACCATATGCAAGTATGGCGAGTGTTGTACAATGACGGTCAGCACCCATACCACTTCCGTCGCACCCAGGAGCTGACACCTGCAGATTTTTTGCCTCGCGTGACCTTTTGCGAGTGGTATTGCAATCAGGTAGAAGCTTCGCCAGATTTTGGCTCAAGAGTGCTGTGGACAAATGAAGCATCATTTACGAGAGCGGGGATAAGCAACATCCACAATGACCATGTTTGGTCTCACGCCAACCCTCATGCTTCGACGGAGTAGTCATTTCAACACCAATGGCGACTGAACGTGTGGGCTGGTATCGTGGGAGATGTTGTCGTAGGGCCAATTTTTTTGCCGCATAGCTTAAACGGTCAAAATTATTTAAATTTTTTAAGGAACGATTTGGATGATGCGCTCACAGAATTATCAATTGTAGGTTACGCTAATCTCGTGATGGAAAATAATTTAATCTTTCAACACGACGGTGCACCGGCACACTACGCACGTGATGTTCGGGAGCATTTGGATATGTGCTTTCGTCAGTGGATCGGGCGTGGTAGCAGACACGTGGCTTTGCCCCCGCGATCTCCAGACCTAACTCCATTAGATTTCTTTTTGTGGGGATACATTAAAAACATTGTGTACGCTATGCCGTGTGATACAGTGGAGCAAATGAGAGAGCGAATCGAAGCCGCTTTCAGGACAGTAACACCAGACATGCTACGCAATGTTCAGGTGGCCATGCACAGGCGAGCGGCCTTGTGTATTCAGTACCACGGTCATCACATCGAACCACATCTTTAAAAATGTAAGTTGAATTATTATTTTTCATTTTAAGCTGTTGATCCCCGCATTAACGCCGGCGTTCACGCGCCATTGTCTTTCTATTGTGTCTCTAATTACGCACTCAAAAGGTTATTTACTTTGCGCGGACTATGGAAAGATATTTTTTGAGGCAAAATTTTGGTGGTACCTATTAGGCGAACAGAGCGTGTCATGCAAGCGCGCGCCGCGGGCCGTGGCTAATCTCTATTTCTAGCTATTGTGTAAACGGGGAAACCCCGGTTAAACAATGGCGATTGGCCGAGGCTGGGCCCACGTGTAAACGCACCATCAAAATTAGGTAGACAGGTACTAGGCGATCAGATTTACAGAAGAAATGTTTCGTAATATTAGCAAGTGACGTGGAATGTTATTGACCCTCGTAGTGTCGTGACACGTTTGTTATGATTTGAATTCAAGAATCATACGATACCAAGAATTTGGTATCAATTCTTTGAGTAATTTATTTTGAGCTGAAACTTTGTGTAGAGACTCTATACCACCTGTAATCTTCAGCGCTTCTTGATGTATATACCCTTTTTGTTACACGTTGTATAAGTATTTAGAAATATATAAATATGTTTAGTAGTAGTTATCTAGTACTCATAACACAAGCTCTGCTTAGCTTGGGACTAGACGGCGTTGTGTGATAGTTGTGAATTATTATATTACTACTCGTAGATTTTTTCAAACGAAATATGACACTTTTTCCTTTTAAAGGTAGTCTAGCTATAATCAGTAATTATTGCGATCTTTATTATTTACCTGCATAAATATTATTTGTTTTCACCTTGTCGGGGGTTAGTTATGAAAAAATCGTTTGGCACGTTTAATTTTTTTTTACTTTTTGATTATTTGGAATAGAATAGAATTAAATAGAATATTGATTTATTTGCTCAGAATGCAGGTATTTATAATAAGGTGACCAAACGTTTGAATTACTTGAAGCAAGTTAAAAATCCTAAAATAAACTTCAGTGCTACTATTTAACATATCCACCCTAGTGTGGGAGAAGTCATTTAATGCTCTCCCACCGAAAAAAGGTACCTTACCAGAGAACTTGCTCAGGAGGGCTCATACCGGAGTCAGGTCGACGATGAAATACCTGGGAGTCGTCCTAGGCAGCCGATGGAATTTCGAGAAGCACTTCCGACGTCTGACTCCTAAAGTGGATCGGACCAGGGCTGCACTCAAGCGGATCCTGCCCAACCTAGGGGATCCAGAAGCTTCCTACCGGAGGCTCTACGCAAGGATCGTTTGTTGGCTGCGAAAGCGACTGGCGGCCAAGCTGAACGCGACCCAGAGGGTTATGGTCATCCGGATGGTGCTCGGTCACCGCATGGTCTCCTGCGAAGTGGCGAGTCACCTTGCTAGCCTGCCGCCATGGGATCTGGAGGTAACAGACCTTGCACGCATGCACGATTTGCGCGTGAAGTTGCAACGCCGGGGCGAAACTCCGCTGCCGTTGAAGCAATAATGCTAGCGAAGGAGGCGGCCGCACGCGTGAGAGAACGGATTTCCTGACGTGTCAGCCACCGGGATTCCGATTCCCGATTTCCAGCCACCGTGGGGTGGCCGGATTGCGGATGACGAGCAATGGATAGCTCGCCGTTCGACTGTCTGGTCTGGGCGGAAGCCGAGTCGTCGACGGTGCGTAGTGTTCTGCGCGCGCCTCAAAGGGAACCGTAGGGGCACAGCAGGGTCGAAGCCTATGTGGCCATGGGTTGACTTTCAAAAGGGTAACTCAGGGTCCTGGAACGCGAGGCAAGGAAGGAACACAGGATTGGGTTTTAGTCAGCAAAAGTCTGACACGTCCTCCCGATCCGCCCGAGTGCGGGAGAAGTCATCGGATGATATCCCACCTAAAAAAAATCAGAAAATTTGTTCGCTATATACGAATTAGTTGTAGCTGTGGATTACCACAGCTAAAAACTAGAAAATTTTAAAAATATAGCCGACTTCAAATACAAACTAAAAAACGCAAAATAACTTTAATTTCTGAAGTCGGTTTAAAAAAATGACGAAACAAAACCAGGAACACATTATTATTATAGACTTTTACTGACTAAAATCCCACTCCTGTTCCTTCTTTGCCACTTTTTCCCAGGGCCCCGGGGATCTCTTTCGCGTCACCCATGGCCCCAGTAGACCAGCAGACCCTGCTGGGCCCCTACGGTTGCTGATATCTCCTTGAGGCGCGCGTGGAACACTACGCGCCGTCGACGACTTGCGCTCGAACCGGACGGTTACCGGACGATCGGACGGCAAGCCACCCATTGCTCGCCGTCCGCAAGCCCGCGCCTATGGTGGCCGGAAATCGGGATCGGAATCCCGACGGCGGTTGAGGCGTGAGGATCGTTGCCTCACGCGATCGGCCGCCTCCTTTGCTAGCATTACTGCTTCGCAAAAGGAGGCGACCGCCTGCCACTCCTCGATAGGCCCTTTAATTTGATACCCATAACGCACAACTCGTAAGTCGGGGCCGTTACCACTCGGCCACCACTGCTCTCAAAAAAATGGTAAATGGTAAAATGGTATATCCTGACCATAATAAAAATAAATACAACAGGAAATATGTTACTTATTATCTACTAACTGTTACTCGCGACTTCGTTACTCCCCTTTTTATATCCCCCTGGGAATTAAGTCCTGTTACCGCGGGAAAATGAAAAGTAGCCCAAGTTACTCCTTGTAACATCAACGACGAATTTCAGACGACATGCAATGTGTAGCTCGCAGTCCGACCGTCCGGCTATTGTCCGGACCGAGCCCAAATCGTCGACAGTGCGTCGTGTACTACGCGTTCCTCAAAGAGATGTCGGCAAAACCGTAGGGACCAGCAGGGCTGATGCCTACTAAGGCCATGGGAGGACTTCTGAAAAGGTCACCCGTGTTCCTGAAACGCAAAGGGCAACTGAAGGAACCTAGGTGTGGTTTTACTCAGTTAAAGTTAAATTCTGGCATGCTCTCCCTCTCCGCTCTAGACCGTGAGAAGTCATTAGATGGTTTTTTTTATGCTTACCCACATAAAAAAAAAAATTCAAGATCCGTCAAAATCGGTCCAGCCGTTTCTAAAATTTTCTCTCCCCTGGGAGTCAGGATGTCGCCCCGACCACCGGAATGAAGTCCCGCTCCCGCGAGAATATAAAAAGTAGCTTAAGGTACTCATTATGATATTAGCTATATCCCAATGAAACTTCCGTCAAAAAGTAGCCCAAGCTACTCCTTGTAAAATCAGCTATCTGTCAGTGAAAGTCCCTCAAAGTCGGTCCAGCCGTTTCGAAGATGTCCATTATCCCCGGGAATTAAATGAACTATCCCAGCTAGAATTAAGATGCCCCCGCCTTCGAGAAATAAGTCCTGTCCTGCGGAAATATTAAAATTAACTGCTTAGAATAGAATAGAATAGATTGGGCCTGCATTTACAACAGAGGTCAACAATTTGAGCAAGATTTGTAAAAATTATGAAATAAATGTCAAAAATGCAATTTTATTTTATTTCTAGTAAAACCCACGAAAAGAGAGATACAAGACAGATAGACAGTTACCTTATAAGAGTGAGATAACATTTTTAATAGGTTTTTCAGGTATCATTTAAGCAAAAATATTTTTTAACTCATAATTTTGAATATTAGTCTTATGTGACTCGATTCACAATTCTTGCGAATTCACAAAGTCATAAAAAGATTTTTATGGCATGATAAATGATAAATGATATTTATTCTGCAAATAGGTTTATAAAACACTTTTACACGCCAATTTTTTTTTGTTTTTTAAACTAGATGAGGCCGGTGTTTCCTAGCTGACTACCCTGAGAAGAAACACCGAAACAAACTCAGGGGTCAAAGTCTCTTTTAAAGTCCATACAGTAAATATGTAATGGTCAAATCACATGAGAACCATGCAGATTTGTCTGAGATGGTCTTTTGAAGAAAGAACCATACAGATTTGAGTGGACCTGTCCAGTCAGTGCAAGCATTTGTCAGTATTCGCAAAGCTCAACTCAGGACTACTAAGGAGTTCAACGACTTGACGAACAATACCAAAGAAAGGACATTTGGGTAGGCTACAGAAAATACTCAAATTGCCAGACATACGTTAAAATTACTGAAAAGGAAAAAAAAAGCAATCAACACTATGTTGATTGCTTTTTTGCCTCACGTTCACAATAATAAAAGGAAATATAATAATATATTATAGTTTACAAAATGTAATACTTAGTAAAGTAAATATTTACTTATGTCATTTAATTGAAAAAAGCAAAAATAATGTCAAATTGCAAAATAAAGATAATCTACAAAGTAAGATTGTAAAAAAAAAACAATAAAAAGCACAATTGAAAATAAAAGAAAAGAGAAGAAAAAAATAATAATAATAAGACAACAGTTGTAGTGCGTACTGGAGCAGATCAATCCCAAGCCTTTTCGTCCTCAACATAGTCCTTTATAGTGTAAAAAGCCTTTTGGCAAAGTTTACGCTTTACAAATGATTTGAATTTATTAAGGCTTAGTTGTTGAATATGACTAGGGACTTTATTATAGAAGTGTATACATTGGCATTGACATGTGGCACATCACTAGCAAGAGGATAAACTAGAGAAGTTTTGAGGAAGTTGGATGATTCCGGTCGCTTTTGGTTTTTTTTTTATAGCCATGTAAACAGCTGTAACATGGACAGCTGTTTGGACATCTCTAACGTGCGCGGACATCACTACGCGCCTGGCGACAGCGGGCCGGAGCAGAGGTCGCGGGGAGAGGCGCTCGCCGCGGGCACAGTATAGATATATGGAACAGTACGGAAACTATATACAAATGTTCGAAACGGCTCACTCACACAAACATAGAATAGAATAGGATAGAATAGAATAGAATAGAATAGAATAGAATAGAATAGAATAGAATAGAATAGAATAGAATAGAATAGAATAGAATAGAATAGAATAGAATAGAATAGAATAGAATAGAATAGAATAGAATAGAATAGAATAGAATAGAATAGAATAGAATAGAATAGAATAGAATAGAATAGAATAGAATAGAATAGAATAGAATAGAATAGAATAGAATAGAATAGAATAGAATAGAATAGAATAGAATAGAATAGAATAGAATAGAATAGAATAGAATAGAATAGAATAGAATAGAATAAACTTTATTGCACACCAAAATAGTAACAAAACATTTATACTAGGCAACTTAAATCTATGGGTACAAAGGCGGTCTTATCGCTGACAGCGATATCTACCAGACAACCTTATCAATCAATCAATCAATCAATCATTTATTTTGTAAAACATAGGTGGGTTAACAGGTAGTACATAAAAGAAAAGTAAGTGCACTATGTTTTGCCAAAAGAATGGCGTACAAAATTAAGGCAAAAAGCCAAGCAAGTCAAATAAATTACAAATGAAAAAAAAAAAAAACATTATAAAGAGAAATAAAATATGAGTATGTCAATTATCATTCACCAAAATAAGTCAAATAGAGTACCTACAAATATTAAAATTATATCATGGATTAAATTATTATAATTACAAATTATTATTATTATTAACTATTCAGCACGTCGGATCTCCATACCGCTGTTTATCAGCAATAAACTCTGCGATAGAATAGTAACATCTAGCCAAAAGAAACCTAAACAGGGACCTCTTAAAAGAACCTAGACACTCTTTATTTTTAATAGCTATTGGTATGTTATTATATATTTTGGAGGCCATACCAAGTACACTTTTAGCGAAAAATGCTGTTTTATGAGAACCGGCTCGAATAGTGTTCTGATGACGTCGAGAGTGTAGAGTTTCAAACAGATGGAGATTACTACGAACAAATACTCCCATCTCATAGATGTACATAGACGGTAAAGTTAACAAATTTAGTTGTTTAAATATTGGTTTACAACTGTCAGTCGAATGCAAATGAGTAAAGGATCGCAAACATTTTTTCTGGGCTTTAAAAGCAGTTTCCCTTTCACTCGAGTTACCCCAGAAAATTATGCCGTACCTAATGTTAGACGCCACGTAAGCATCATAAGCTAGTAGCACTGTAAATCGGTTAACCGTTTTTGATAGCTTATAAAGAGCATAAGCGAACTGGCTAAGCTTCTTTGACAAAGCATCAATATGATGGTTCCATGACAGATGACTATCCAAGTATAGACCCAGAAACTTAGTCGTATCGCTCTCAGTGATTGCTACGTTCTCATATTTTATGTTAAGCTTGGGTTTCATGATTCTCTGATTGAATGTCATTATTTTTGTCTTACTAAGATTCACATTTAGATTATTATTGGCTAGCCAATTTATTATATTTTTAAGGTAATTATTTATGTCATTCATGAGATTATTGATGTCATTATCAGAGAATAGAATAGTACTGTCGTCAGCAAACAAGACCATCTGATTTTTTATGGCTTTAGGCATGTCATTTATGTAAATATTAAACAATGGCGGACCAAGAATGCTACCTTGGGGAACCCCGTAAGTCGATTTCCTGGGTTGTGATAAGTATGTGTGTTCAATTTGAGAACTCTTACTTAATCTATCAATTGTCGTAATTTGAATGCGATTAGACAGATAAGATTTTAATAATTTTAAAGCGTTCCCTCTAATACCATAACGCTCCAATTTCTTCAGCAATATATCATGGTCTACATGGTCGAATGCTTTAGACATGTCCATGAAGAGGGCTGCTACTGGAGTTCTTTTATCAACATTAGATATTATTTTCTTTACTAATTCATAAATCGCCATATTTATGGATCTATGCTTTCTGAATCCAAACTGCTCTTTGGCTATGAGATCATGTTTTTCAAAAAACGAGTTAAGGCTTTTGTATATTACTTTTTCTATAATTTTTGAAAAAATTGGTATTAGTGCAATTGGCCTATAATTACCCATGTTATTTTTGTCATCTTTTTTATGAATTGGTTTTATAATAGAAATTTTTAGTTTCTCAGGGAAATGACCATGTTCGATGCAAAGATTGATGACATAACTCATAACGGGCCCAATTAACAATGCCACATGTTTAACAACTTTGGTGATGATGCCATCATGTCCTTGACTATTGGTATTATTTAATGAGTGAATTGTTGTCACTATGTCAGATGGTACCGTAGGAGGAATAAATATAGAGTTACAATTAGTTTCAATGATTGTATAAGAGGGAATAGAATTAGTCGGCTTAATTTCATCTATAAAATAATTATTAAAAGATTCTGCTATTATTTGAGGGTCATATATTATATTATTGTTTATTTTAATGTAGTCAGGTATATTTTCTTTAGGATAATTAAGCTTATCTTTGTTGATAATGTTCCAAGAAGCTTTAGATTTGTTTTTGGCCGAACTTATGTAATAATCATTTTGTGATTTTTGGGTCAGATTTATTACTTTTTTTAAACGAGCACTATATTGCTTTAATAGAAATTTATTTTTAGCATTAGGAGAACGCCTGTACTGCCATAGCATGTCTCTTTTACGTTTACTACTTAGCCTAATTCCTTTAGAAATCCACTTTGGTTTCTTACGAAGAGTTATTTTTACTTTCCTTATGGGAAAACAGAGATCGTAAAATAGCTTAAATGTGTCATAGAAACAATTAAAAGCTTCCTCGGGATTATGGTGTAGATAGACTTCGCTAAAGCTTAGATTACCAAGACATTCAGAGAATTTTGCTAAATTATCCTGGCAATAGTCACGCTTTAGAGCATACCAATGGTTAATAGTACAGGTTTTTTTTTACTGGGCATTTTATAATTTGGGCAGTGTGATCAGATAGCGCTAGATCTAGTACTTCGCATTTACTGCCTCTGACATTATGAATGATATGGTCTATGCATTTACCACTAGCTAATCGTGTTGGCTGATGAATGCCTGTCTTTAAGTCGTAGTTTAAAAGAAGAGTTTGAAACTTATTGGATAGTTTAGACTGTGACAGTGTGTCTATGTTGAAGTCACCACAAATAACCACTTTCTTAGAATTTTTTAAACTACACATTTGCAAAACACCATGTAAATTAATAAGAAAAGTATTCGAACAGTCTTTGGTCATTTTAGGTGGTCTGTAGACGCAAATCACTATTAATTTGTGTATTACTAGTTCTATACAGCAGCATTCCATCACATTAGGTACATAAAATTTACTTACGTCAATATTTTTGTATTTATGCACCCGATTTATAAGGATACAAGAACCGCCACTCCTTGTATTCCGCGTTGAAGAGGTAGCAAGTTTATAATTGGGGATAGATAGGTGCACCTGATCTTCATTCAACATATTGTGTTCTGTAATACATACTAAGTCAATGTTTTGTCTTTTATCCCGTAATTCTTCCAAGTGGAGTGTAAGAAGGTCCGACTTACTGATCAAGCCATTTATATTTTGGTGAAAGATATAAATAGAGTTATACACGAAAAAAGTGGCTTTTCCCAGCTTTAGTCTCGTTGTCCAAAGATACAGACAAATCACAGTTTACAATGTCAGCAGGAATGTCACAAGTTTGAGTGGATTGGTCACAGTTATTAATAACAACGTCGCCAGGTAAGTTACAAGTCTGCGTTGATTGGTCAGTTTTTAACTTAGTCAATATTCGATTTTGCTCAACATATGTTACAAATTTATTTTTGAAGTCAATACGTAATATTTCTTTTAGTAAATATCTACAGATGTTAACAGTAAAATGGTATTGCTTTCGTGGTACAAATTGACTATATCCCATATTCACAAATAGACCATTATATTTGTTACATACGTGGCGTAGCGTACTATTTAAACATTTTTCATTTAAATGATTATTATATGGGACTTCT
The DNA here is from genome assembly GCA_905147345.3 of Mythimna impura. Lineage (NCBI taxonomy): Eukaryota > Metazoa > Arthropoda > Insecta > Lepidoptera > Noctuidae > Mythimna > Mythimna impura. The sequence continues at coordinate 29,481,404 of LR990357.1, read as the reverse complement.
GATACAATGATATTGGCATATTTAATACTTCTAAACCATACGCTGAGGTCAACTTGAAAGTCTAGCGGATTGGTATCATTTACACCCGTCAGTACAATAACATAGTCATTTTTAGTAAGTTCGTCAAAGTTATATGAGTTTAACAATACATCAATTAATTTAGCACCAGGTTTCCAGAAGCATAATACTTGAAAGTCATTGCCCAGCAGGGCTTGTAGAGTGTGTCGAATATTCCGTCCTTGGTCGTCACCCAGAACAATAACCTTTTTCCGCTGCAGAGGTATGGTTTTAGGGGTAGTGATCGTCTGCATAGTGGATGCACATTTTTGTACAGGACACGTATCTGATGTATGTAGTAGCTCAACAGTACTACAGTTCACTTTATTTGTCGGTCCAGTTGTCAAGTTCTTTTGGATGGAAAGAGATTCACTAACACGAGTCATCAGTTTATTTCCAATAGTCAATGGTGATTTCATAGTATTTTCTATAGAGCAAAAAGGTTTGGCGCTATGCGGTAATGTTTTTGTTAAGTTATTTTCGACAGGTGGAGATGGATTAACAGAAATGTTCGAAAAACAATTGGCAGATAATGACGGTATTTCAATCTCTTGTGTCGGGGAAGAAGTTACTAACGATGTCCGGTTCTTGTCATGAATTGATAGTCTTTTCTTTTTCCTATTTGATAGTATCTTAGATGAATCTGAGCTTTCCAGTTTTTTATATACTTCGATTACTTTAGAATTCTTAGCTAATTCATTTTTTAATTCGCTTATTTCGTCATGTAAATTGTCTATTTCATTCGTCGCTATTTCGAGATCTTTCGTTAAACTCACAACCTTTGAACGCAGGTCTTCACAACAGGATTTGTTAGTGTTAATCGAGGTGTCTGGTAAACTTAGCATCGTTGAGTCAAATATTGTTGTATTATTTAGTTCGTGGAACGATATTGAACGTTTCATTCGTCGGAACGTTATATTCTCCTCATTATCCATATTTTAGTAATGTATGTTTGTAGAGAATTGTGATTAATTAACTGAGTGACAATGCACGTACAGAAAACTGTTTAAAGAAATTTTTGAAATCACAAAAAGTGTACGATGAAAGCCAGGATCGAACCCGAGTCACCGTTCACTTGAGGGCGGCGTCAATACCATTGAGCCAACTCGCTTGTAATTACATGTGTTGAAATAGGTATACTCAATCTACAATTGTTCCTTTAAATAAAATTGTACGTTATGATGTTCTTTGAATTGTTTACCGCCACCGTCGGTTTTTATTTTGTCTCCACAAAACACAATTAACAACATTGTTTTGATGATAATTAGTTATTCCTGTTTTGTTTAACGTTATTTTCACTTCACCAAGTGTGTTAAAGTTTTTATTTTAATTTTATTGATGATTTTATACGAGCAGTGATATTGCAATTTTCAAAATAGTACCTATTTTTATGCACTAAACTTGCACATAATAATTAGATAACACTAGTACATGGTTATTATGTTATTGTATTTACACTTCACTACTTTTTTACGGTTTAGATGTCCTTTAAATATTTTTTAGCGATTAAAATAAACTGAGCTGATATTACGCGTGACAGCTGTCAAACGCAACCCATCCCCCTTAGGATGGACTGTAAGAAATCGAAATAGAAAAAGGGGGTAGTCTGTGGTGTACTGCAAATGAATAAAGTAAATATTAGATTAAAATTATATACTAGACTATACATAGATATAATATAGCTATTATATATAAAAGAAAATATATAAACATATAAATATTATATATATATAAGATATGTTTTTGAGGATTTTGCTATTAAACACAAATTGTTTCTCTGAAAATACAAAGATTTATTTAACAGAATTTTACTTTTACAATATTACAACAAAATATGAGAATTACACTTTTATCTCAACTGAAAATACAAAGAAACGACATTTAAAGTTCACTAATATCGCCTCCTCAATTATATCCTTTCATTTATCTCTCTACAAGTTTTTTTTATAACATTAGGTATATTAACAAAATAATCTGAACGTCATCCGCCATTTATTTACATGTCACCCCGATACGTTTTCTACTCACTTTCACAGACAACCTAATACACGCGCGAAGCGCGGCAAATTCAATTTAATGAAATGTCATTTCATTACATCTCCCCCCCCCCCCTAAGAGCGAAAATTCTAACATATCCACACACTGTACCTATAAGTTATTTTCATATTCGTTTTCTTCTACTTCATCTTCTTCAGCTTCTGTTGTGACAGGTTGTAGTTTTGTTATGTGGAATAAAGTTGATTCTATTTTTCTGTTGCCAGTATCAATCCTATTAATGGAGTTCGATATTTTCTCTATTATCTTGAAAGGGCCTATTTTTAATTCGTCTAATTTCTTTCTATTCAATCTATTTCCATTTTCTACATATACACTGTCTCCTACATTAAACTCTTGCATTTTTCTATTTCTATCAAATATTTTCTTGTTGTACTTGTGGGATTTTATTGTATTCTCTAATGCCAATCTTCTATCAGCGTTCCACTTGTCTTCCCTGTCTGTTGTTTTTAATTCATTTGGTAGAATACTGACATTCGTACCATCCAGTAAATATTTTGGTGCAAAACCTGTAACGGAGTGTTCTGTTTCATTATATTTCTTTATACATTCTCTTGCAACTGTTGTCCATGTTCTCTTATTATTTTTCTTATTTATTTTACATCTTATTTTATTTACTACTGTTTGATTTAATCTTTCGTTCAAACCGTTCGAGAATGGTGTATTCACAGCTGTAAAAATTAGTTTAATATTATTCTCTTGCAAATGTTGCTTAAATTCTCTTGAATTTATGCCCGGATATTGGTCTGTCAGAATTATTCCAATCTCATCTGTCTTTAGCACGTTCTTTGTTAGTTTTATAAAGTCACTTGCATTCTGTGTTTTTGAAGTCGCAATAAATGCATATCTTGTGTAGTGGTCTACTAAAAGGTGTAGGTATTTTTTGGTTGACCTAGAGCCTCCAAAGCCACCGATAGTATCCATTGACATAATCTCAAATGGTTTTGTTGCTGGACCCAGTTGTGACATTAATCCAAATTTTCCTTGACATCTTGATTTATTTTTTATACATATTTCACATGTTTTACAAATTTTTATGATGTTTTTTGTTAGGTTTTTAGCTGTATATATTGGACTTATTTTTTTCTGCAATTGTCTGATCCCAATATGGCATAAATCTTCATCCAAATTTTTTTATGAGTCTTTTACTAAATTCTTCTGAGAGGATAATCTTTTCCTGTTTCTTTATTTTTTTATAATAAATTCTATTTTTGTGTATAAGATTTGATTTCTTTTCTTTTATTGTTTCATTTTTCTCTTGGTCTGCAACTATATCTTTTATTTCTATTAAATTAACTATTTTTAATAGTTCGTCTTTGTTATCTTCTATTTCTAATACCGGATTTCGGCTCAAACAGTCTGCTTCTACATTTTCTTTACCAGGTATATATTTTACTGTAAAGTCATATTGAGACAGATAGTATGTGAGATCACCCAATTCTTCGTCTGTCCTGCTTTTAATGTTCATGTTCTCTAGAGGTTTGTGATCTGAGTATATAGTGAATTGTTTTCCAATAAGCCAGTGTTGCCAGTATTTAACAGCTTCTTTCATAGCAAAACATTCCAAATATATAGCCTTTTTCCGTTTTTGAGATTAATTCAGTTATTTTGAGAAATATGCCACCGGTTTGTCTTTACCATCTAGTTGTGTTTGTTTTAGTATTGCCCCGATGCCCTCTAAGGATGCATCTGTAAAGATTTTTATTGGCAAGTCTTTGTCATATATTTCCAATATCGGTTGAGAACACAAATATCTTTTTATTTGATTAAATAATTCTTCACACTTCTCTGACCACACAAACTTTTCGTTTTTTCTTAATAAATTATGTAATGGATCTAAGATAATTGCGCTTCTTGGTATGTATTCATGGTAGAAGTTGATTTTTCCCAAAAATTGTCTGACATTCTTTTGCGTCTTAGGAGTTGGAAAATGTCTTATTGAAATCAAATTGTCTTTTAGTGGTCTTACCGAATTGTTTTGAATTATATGGCCAAGATACTTTACTGAGTCTGAAGCAAAGGTACATTTCTTAAACTTCAATCTAAAGCCTTCTTTTATTATTGCCTCTAATACACTTCTTATGTGTCTTATATGGTTCTCAAAGGTGGACGAATATATCAAAATATCATCAATATAGTTTACAGACTCTCCTGTGAGATTGTGCTTTCTTAGAATATTGCTTAAAATTCTCTGGAAAATTGCTGGTGATGTTTTCAAGCCAAAAGGGAGGCAGGTCCACTGAAAGTGGCCATCTTGTGTGACAAATCCTGTTTTATTTCTATCTTCCACCCGTAGTGGTATTGCTGAGTTTATATCCAGTGCAGTAAAATACTTACAATTTCTTGTTTTAATAATCAAATCATCTATTAATGGGAAAGGTTGAGCTTGTGGCACAACAATTTTATTCAGTTCTCTGAAATCTACACATAAGCGGAATTTTTTATTTTCACCTTTTTTAAATGCTAATGTCACTGGTGCAGCAAAAGGACTGTAAGATTCTTCTATTAAATGATTCTTTAGTAACATGGATATTTGCTCTTCAATTTCTAATTTATCTTCTATTGTACATTTGTATGGTCTTTTACTCAGTTTACTAGTAAATCTATATGAGCTTCATAATCTTTAACTGATCCTATATCATACTTGTCCTTAGCAAAAATTGTTTTATATTCCTTTATAATTTTTTCTATCTCAATTTTCTTTTCATTATCTAAATGGTCTGTCATACTAACAAATTCCTCTGTTTCTATGTGTTCATTGAAATGTATTGCATATGTTTTTATATTCTTATATTCATTTGTGTTATCTTTAGACATCCTGTCTATTTGATTTGTTATTTTCTTTTGTTCTATCCGCAAGTCCTCATTTTGGATTAATTTGAATTTCTTTATCATATCCAATCCGATTATAAAATCATCAAAATCTTCATTTTCTATTATATATACATCCACCTCTTCTTCTAAATCAAAGATTTTTATTTTTATTGTTATCAAGCCATCCGTCTTCTTTACACCATTAACCGTTTTCATATATGCTATATTCACATTTTCTTTTATTTCTTTTACTTTAATCAGTCTTGAATTTATTAATGAGATCTGTGAGCCTGAATCATAAATGCCGCTCACTTCTAGTTTCTTTTCTAACAAAAGCTTGATTTTGATTAATGGTGTTACTCGTTTTTTTTTTTCAGTATTAATATCTACTTCAATAATGGAGTTATTATTTACATTTTTGGCTTTAAAGATCTTTTCAGGTTCATTTTTATTTTTCTTGAACCAACATGACTCCTCCGGATGATATTCAAATTCAAATTCAAATTCTTTATTGCGAACTAAGTGTGAGTTTGGAGATGTTAACAATAAATACTAGGTTCTTAGAACTTAGTTACCTGTTAAGGCATTGCAACATGAATAGTTAAAACATTGCAAAAATATTGAAAAAAAAAATATACATGCTAAATATTACAGGTCAACAGTTTACATTGTCTATTATATTAATTATCAATATTCATATATTTTACATTACTCTAATATTAATTATCACTGTTCTTAAATTTCACATTATCTATTATATTAATTTATTTATAATTTATGTCACAGTTACATCACATGGTTATCATTATCTATAATATTAACTATCATTATTCATAAATTTTGTCAATGGTAATTCATAAATTCATTTTTATTATTTATAATTTATGTCACATTTACAATACATAGTTATCACATTTTAATTATCACAATCATTCTAATATATTAATTAGTTATTTTTCTTCAAGGAATTCTTTAACAGAGTAATATGCTTTTTTGTTCAGGAAATCTTTTAGCTTCCTTTTAAAAATACCAATAGGATGTAGGTTCTTAATGTCTATGGGTAATTTATTATATATTTTTATGCCCATGCAAAAAATACTATGGCTATATAGTGCAGTGTGGGATATTTTATTGCGTAATGTATTTTTATGTCTACTGCTTATTAAGGTGTCATATATTATGTACTAATGTTTGATTTAATTAAAATTGAGGCCTCGTAGATATATAGAGCAGGGAGGGTTAATATCTTGAGGTTTATGAAATGAGGCTTACAAGAATCCGTTTGGCGTATCCCACATATTGCTCTATCGATATTGCGATATCTAGTTCCTTGGTCCAAAGATTCACAAGTCTTACATGGCTTCTTCTCATTAGTTTTATTTTTATAAATAAATGTACTACTTTTTATTAAAGTTGTGTTTTTCTTGTACATCATACCTTCATATTTTCTTATCTCGTTGAACAAGTCAGTGGTATTGTTGAGTTTGTCCCTGTTTAACTTATTTAAGATAAATCCAGGTAGACCTGTTGCAATCAGATCTATCATGGTTTTCGGATCTATCGATTTGTTTATATCTAGTATAAGCCGTTCTTTTTTTATAGCATAATCAATTAACAGTCCTTCTTTATACCTGAATGCGAAGGCAGTTGTGACTATGTCCCATCCTCGGTTTTTAAAAGTTTCCAAAAATGTGTCTTTCCATTCCTTCCATTCAGAATTTACTGTTAGTTTTATAACCATCGAGCTATACCAATCCAAACAAGATTTTTCTAAAAATAACCTCAATATATCTATTTTTGTTTCATCTTTTGTTATATTAAAGCGCTCACATTCTCTTTCAAAAGTCTCTATCCATTGCATTGCATTAGGGTTCTTGCTTGTGAATTTTTCTATAATAAAATTCTCTGAAATATGTTTTAGGTTATGTTCTTCTTCTTCTTATCAATTCGATGGTAAACTCGTCAAACTGTTTGGGCCCAATAGGTGGCTACATTAATAGCAGCATCGGTAGCACTCATCAAATCCTCCAAAGTGCAGGTGTATGGGCACTTGGGGCATTCTAGTATGTGGCTCATGTTTTGAACAGGAGCACCGCACTCACATTGAGTATCCGACGGGTCTATAAAACCCCATTTTGCCAAGTTGTGTTTGTGTTAGGTTATGTTGATTTTCTTTCTTTGTTGTAGTTTCTATTAATTTTTCCAAGATATGTTGCAGACTGTCATCTTTGGCTTTTGGTTGTTTTGTGCTCATTTCTTCTAAATATTGATCTAAAAATTGTATATTACCTTCCTCATCTATATATGTTTTCTTTAGATCTTCATCCAATTTTATCCATATTTTTCTGCTTTGGTGCCTTTTCTTTATGCTATTTTTTATTTTTGAGAAAGTGTTCATTTTAACAATATATGTATGATGAATCACCGGCTTCAGCTCATCAGGTAAAATGTAACATTTTCCTTCTTCTGTAGATATTGCGGTTATGGCTAATACACTAGATTTGCCATCATTTGAAGCTATCATCGTAAACTCAAATTGCAGCCGGTCCATCTTCATTTAGTTAACGAAAATATCGTTTTATAAGATATGTTATTGAGGATTTTGCTATTAAACACAAATTGTTTCTCTGAAAATACAAAGATTTATTTAACAGAATTTTACTTTTACAATATTACAACAAAATATGAGAATTACACTTTTATCTCACCTGAAAATACAAAGAAACGACATTTAAAGTTCACTAATATCGCCTCCTCAATTATATCCTTTCATTTATCTCTCTACAAGTTTTTTTATAACATTATATTAACAAAATAATCTGAACGTCACCCGCCATTTATTTACATGTCACCCCGATACGTTTTCTACTCACTTTCACAGACAACCTAATACACTCGCGAAGCGCGGCAAATTCAATTTAATGAAATGTCATTTCATTACATAAATATATATACTAAATATAAGTTACACAATTTCATACAAAGAGATGGAAAAAAGAAAAGAACATTAAGGTGGGTTAGTGACGGAAGAACTGAATTTAGGTAGAAGCAGGATAGCAATTAGAGTGAAAGGAAGTGAGCTTTGACTAGATTTTTGAAAGAAGCTAGTGACTGGGCTTGCCTGATTGGTATCGGCAACGCGTTCCACAATCGCTTGGACTGCAGCGTTCGCTACTGACAGGACCGCGAGAAACGCTTAGGAGTCTCGTCGATGCGTATGTTTGTGTGAGTGTGCCGTTTCGAATATTTGTAGGTAGTTTCCGTACTGTTCCATATATCTATGCTGTGCCGCGGGCGCAATCCAGGCGGCTCGCCTGGCACTGGTCATCCCACCATAACACCGAGCGCACGTGTTATATATAATGACGAATGTCATTATATATGACGTAGTAAAATCACGAATTTTAGTATTTCACGAGTGTTGTTTGTTGTATTGTTTGCATTGGTAACATTTATGCAGTTCAAATCCAATTTAAAAGTACCTACCAAGATTAATGAGTAATATTGTTGTGTATACAAATATAAAACTTGAAACTTAGACGTATTGATGATAATCCTATAAATTATTTCGTAATTATTAATGATCATGAAGCTATATCTCTCATTTTAAATTGATATTTTATTGTAATAAGTTGTTTGAGTTGATTAGTACAGAACTGTCAATCGGTATTATATTCTTTGAAATAAGAACTAAGAAATATAAAACAAGTGTTGTAAAATTGCTTAAATGATCTTATAATGTTTTAAAACTGTTTAACTATGTAACAATTGTAATTAAAGACCTATAAAATAAGTTAAATTATGGTAAACTGTGATTGGTGGAAAATGGCGGGATATTATTATTTGACGTTTAAAAAAAAGATGTCCATCCACCCGTCGACAGTTTACTATAAAAGGGTTTGTGACCTTTTGGTCATATAATAGTTGTGATCCAGCAAAGCTCACGTAAGTTGATTATTATATCTTGATTATTGTTATTATTGCTATTGGTTGTATTGATTCTGTGTATGTGTCTTATTATGGCTTTTGTTTCTAATTATGTTATACGGTATTTGAGAATACTTATTCAGCTTACTATTATGAAATGACCCAAGACATAGAACATAGAATTTCTTATAGATGTTATTGTGATAAACCATAATTAATGATGTTGTAAAATGTGCCTATAAAATACTAAAATTGAAGCTACCATGGGTTTTCTTGCTTGTTCTTTCTCATGACGACCTAGTTTTGGAACAAGCAACTAGTTATTCGATTAATTGACAAGCCTATTTTAAATAAATACTTAGTCTTGTCTTTCTGTGCTTTTCTTCATAAAACCCTTTCCCTACACACCAGTCATAGGAACTTTGATACACAGTAAATAACCGTTATCCATCTTGACAACTTAGCATGATATGTAGGTCAATATATATAAAATCAATGTAGTTATTCCACCCTCCTCTAAAATTCTAACACACGCATCTACTTTTCAATCAATATTATTGTTTTCTCGCCGTGCCGCTTGTATCTACAAATAATTTTATTCATTATAACACAGTCCACTAAAGTTACTTGAGTTTTTATGTAAACTGTCCTACCACCACCTGTAGGGCTTTACCGCATCTTTCTATGGTCCTTCGAGATTTACGTAGCTGAACGGTTTCAGGAGTAACAAGCGGTTTATTTTCAAAATTTGAAAACGGCCGTTGAAAAACTGGACTTCAAGATCAAGACACCTCGTCGTTCGTGCATACCAAGTTTCAGTCTTTGATCATCGTGCAGAAGCTTATTTCGGGAACGAGCATAGTTCTTCAGTGGTCATCACAGATGGGTCATTGCAGCGTAGCAGCCCAAGCAGAGCCCAAGAACATCGTCATCCGTTTCAAGCAAGAAGACGTTCGGTTTGGAGTCGCAGTCACCAAATTTTGTGAGATCTTTCCATATTCTTACTAACATTAACATATTCATATATTAACTTATCGTTCCCTTAGAGAATTAGATAGTGCATTAGATCAGTGAATCACACAGTGTTAGCATTCATCCCAGTCATTAGTAGCGCTTAATGTGAATTACATGTTCATTTGACTGTCCAGTAGAATCATACATTTTTTGTCCGTATTGTATTTCATATTTTATTTTGTTTCAATGTAGGTACAATTCATTTAAGTAGATAACCGCATTATAGTAGAACCCAGTCCATGAATAATAATTAGTAATAAGTGCTTAATAATATAATTAAAACATTCTTAGTATAATTTTACAGTGTACCCACATAACTTTTTTTTCCCCTTTGAATTTGAATTTTTTTTTAACCGCCTACCGGTTTTAAATATCACCGCTTCATCGATCAGCTGTTGCTATTTATAGTTATTTCACAGGCGTATTAAAGCTGACTACAGTACTATCGGCAGTTTTTTTACCTACTTCTGCTTTAACCTTTTATTTTTTCTTCTTCTTATTTCCCTTTCAAGTGCTTAGAGCTTATCTTCCTATATAGTCATGGCTGAAGAAGCAACTTTCAAAGAGCTTACAAGGAAACGCGCGTCAGTTAAATCACAGCTTACGCAATTTACCAACTATTTAACTACCACTTAGTCTTGCGAACAGCTAAGTGATGAACAACTAGTCGAGTTGGAGATCCGAGTTGAAAAAATGGTTACCTTATATACCACCTATGATCAATTACAGGGTCAACTGGAGTACCTGTCTGCTAGGCCTGACGAGCAATTTACCGAACGGGAGCAGTTCAAAACCAGCTACTACAGGCAACTGGCAGCAGCTCGCGCGCTTCTGTCACGACATCGTGTGCAACTGGTTTCTAAGGTAGGCTCCAATGAGCAATTTTCAGTGGTTAATAGACATAATAATGTAAGACTTCCCAAAATTAATTTACCTCACTTTAGCGGCGGTTACAAGGATTGGTTAGAGTTCAAAGATATTTATGTCTCACTTATTCATGAAGAAAAAAGTATAGATAACATCAACAAGTTCCATTACTTACGTTCTTCACTTAATGGCAGCGCAGCGCTAGTTATTAAAAGTTTAGATTTCAGAGGGGACAACTACGAAAATGCATGGCAACTACTTTGCGAGAGGTACGACAATAAGCAGTAAGATCACTGGCAACACTAGGACGGCCCGTACAACATTGGGGTGATGTGGTGATATATCTAATGGCATCAAAGTTAGATTCAGTTACCAGCAGGCATTGGGAAGAACATAGAAACACGCTAACCGATTATCCATCTTTGGACATGTTCACAAAATTTGTTTCTAGCCGTTGCAATCTCCTAGAAACACTCGAGGAGGCTAGGAATCTAAAGTCAAAGCCAGAGACATCGCACAGTAAGCTTAAAAGCTTCGCTGTCGTAGCAAATAAGGGTTGATATTTCTTGTCCCATGTGTAAACAGTGTCTACTTTCTTCCACATCACGGAGTAATCAGAGAGTCCAGTACAACGACGAAACTTCGAGTTGTCTTCGACGCATCAGCCGTCACAACTCTTGGTAAGTCGTTCAACGACATTCAAGGCATAGGACCCAGTGTGCAAGATGACTTGCTGTCAATATTGTTGCGGTATCGTCAGCAGAAGTATGTCATTTCATCAGACATCGAAAAGCTCTTTCGACAAATTGAAGTCGACGAGTTACAGTGATCTTTACAGCAAATATTGTGGCGCTCTGACCCATCGTTGCCTCTTAAAACTTACAGTTTAAACACCGTTACTTACGGAACAGCATCTGCTCCGTTCATTAGCACACGATGTTGGTCTCAATTGGCGAAGGAAGCCACGCATACACATACACAACAATCTATACAGCACGACTTTTACGTAGATGATTATCTATCAGGAAGTGACACGATAGAGAGTACCATAGCACTGTGCAGAGACGTCACCAGCACGCTTAAGGCGGCACAGCTTAATCTTCGCAAGTGGCAGTCAAAAACGCACAAATATTACAGGCAGTCACTGCAGACACAAGTCTCACATCTACGACAACACATACAGACACACATAACACAGTGAGCTTAAGCATCGATGAACCAAGTAAGACTCTTGGTCTTAATTGGCATTGTCATACAGACTGTCTTACATTCTATATTCATACATCAGTTCATACAGATACTACTATCACAAAACGATACATTCTTTCTACGATAGCACAGGTTTTCGACCCTTTAGGCCTCGTCTCTCCATGTATTATCGAAGTCAAGATAATCTTACAAAAGTTATGGATAGACAAGTGCGCATGGGATGACGAGGTTAACGTGGATATCAAGAAGTTATGGCTTAGGTTCACACAAACGTTGTCACAGCTCAATCGTCTCAGCATGCTACGCTGGGTGGTATGTGTTAGCCCTGAGTCTGTGGAGGTGCATATCTTCACAGATGCATCAGAAAAGGCATATGGGGCTTCTATATACATTCGTTCTGTAGATAGTAGTGGCAACGTACATACACATTTGCTTACATCTAAAAGTCAGGAAGCACCGATAAAGTCGAGAACAATCCCAAGGCTAGAGCTTTGTGGTGCCTTACTAGGGACAAGGTTGTGTGCGAAGGTACTAGAGTCCTTAACATTAAAACCTAACACGTGCATATTCTGTTGTGATTCAATGATCGTACTAGGTTGGCTGTCCGCTTCACCTGGCACACTTAAACCGTTCGTCAAGCAACGAGTTTCGGAGATACGGGAAGGTTTTGGTGATTACACCTGGCGATATGTGCCGTCCAAAGACAACCCCGCAGATTTTGTCTCCCGTGGCTTGAGCGCTGATCTCATTGGTGAATCTTCCATGTGGTGGTCTGGGCCTTCATTCTTATTGACAGACCCAGCTCTTTGGCCTTCAACGCCTAACACAGATGTTGACACTATACTACCGGAATTATTAAAATCGAATTCTATACAAATTAATCAATCATTACTAATACTAATCCTATTAATTCATTTCAAATCATAATTAATAATTCTTCTAACTATTTACGTTTACAACGCGTGTTGGCATACGTTATTAGATTCGTTAACCGTTCAAAGGGGGAACATAATCATAGTCTAACTCTTACCAATTCAGAGATATCGCAAAGTGCTGAATTCATAATTAAAACAGTTCAGAGGGAAATGTTTCCTGAAGAGTACGAGTTACTTTCATCAGGTAAACCATTACCTAATAAGAATCGCCTCAAGAAATTATCGCCTTTTATCGAGTCTGACATCATTCGAGTTGGAGGCAGATTAGACAAATCCTGCTACGACTATATTTTCAGACACCCTATTATTATATGCAGCAAGCATAGTTTCGCTAAACTTATTTTCAACACATACCATCTACGCCTTTTTCATGCCGGTCCACAACTACTCTTAGCCACAATCAGACATGACTACTGGCCTTTGGGTGGTAGAAACTTAGCCAAATCAACCGTCCATAAGTGCGTTAAGTGTCAACGGTTCAACGGTAGAACAGTTCAACCCATCATGGGTAATTTGCCTAAGGAACGAGTTCAGTTAGAGACTGGCTATGCCGGACCCATCCTTCTAGCCGACCGCAAAGGTGAGGAGGAGAGGGTGTAGATTGATAAAGGCCTACAAATGCGTCTTTGTTTGTCTAGCCACCAGAGCAGTTCACCTGGAACTTGTCTCAGATCTAACCAAGCATGCCTTTATTGCAGCCCTGAACAGGTTTATTGCTCGTCGTGGTAAGCCTAGAACTATTTACTCGGACAACGGTACTACCTTTGTTGGCACCTAAACTGACATGCTAAAGCAAGATTTTTCTTCAGAAATGACAGGTATCAATTTTAATTTCATCCCATCCCATAATACACCCCACATTTTGGGGGCTTATGGGAATCTTTCTTCTCTCTAGTACTCATAACACAAGCCCTGCTTAGCTTGAGACTAGACGGCGTTGTGTGATAGTTGTGGAATATTATTATTATTTATATTTTTATGTATTATACATCTCAAGACCCTGAGGTCCTGGACCTTTAGAAGGCGTAAAAGGGGCCGAAGTCAACTCGCAGAGGCCTTTTGGATAATTTTAAAGGAAAGTGATACCAACTGACGATTATCCCTGGTACGCGCTATGCTAGTGCACCCAAGGACAACCCCCGGTTGGTGAAAAACTACTGCGAAATATGGAAAACAAAGATAATAGGGCTATAGCTTTTGGAGTCTTAAGTGGACTGGTAACCTGGAACTATGTTAAGACTATGGCCCCTGCCTGAAAAATGTTATTATATTCATCGATAAAAGGCAGGGGGTGACTTTCACGCTCAATAAATAGGCCCCCATAAACGGTCGCTAGCACGAAGTGACATAGCAACAAGAGGGCAACATAACCTGAGGTGCTTCAGGAGTGGAGAGGTATACCACGGCTATCAGGATAATAATAATATAATAATAATAATAATATATATATTATATATATATATCCCCATCGCCGTATCTCTACGTTGACGTCGTGGTGGGGCTTGCGTGCTCCAATATACCCTAGGTCTGTATCGGTAAAGTTTGCTTTGCCGTAATATGCCTAGGGTGAGGGGCCAGTCTAAGAGAGATACAATCCGCAGCGCAGTTTTGTGGCGAACTGTTGGGCATTAGCGACCCCATGGACCCGATCTCCCGGGAGAATTCTTGTTCTTCATCTCCGGCTTGCCTTTATTGGCCGGCCGTAGTGAACACTGACGAGGAACTGAGCTCCCACCTCTCTCTTGCCTTTATTGGCTGGCTTGAGTGGAGATTCGCAAGAGCAAACGTGCTCGGGAGAAGGATGTATAATCCAGTAAGGTGCTGGTAGGGATCTTGACTGTACTTCCGGGATTGTCCTGATAGCCGTGGTATACCTCTCCACTCCTCAAGCACCTCAGGATATGTTGCCCTCTTGTTGCTACGTCACTTCGTGCTAGCGGCCGTTTTTGGGGGCCCATTTATTGAGTGTGCAAGTCACCCCCTGCCTTTTTTCGATGCATATTAATAACGTTTTCAGGCAGGGGCCATAGTCTTGACATAGTTCCATGTTACCAGTTCACTTAAGACTCCAAAAACCATAGCCCTATTATCTTTGTTCTCCATATGTCGCAACAGTTTTTCAATAACCGGGGGTTGTCCTTGGGTGCACTAGCATAGCGCGTACAGGGATAATCGTCGGTTGGTATCATGTTCCATTATAATTATCTAAAGGGCCTCTGCGAGTTGGCTTCGGCTCCTCGTACGCCTCCCAAAGGTCCAGGATCTCAGGGTCCTGAGATAAATAAAATATATAAAAATAATAATAATATATTTATTCAGACTTAAAATTTGGTAAAATAGTTACATAAAATCTTAAGAATAATTACAAAGGTATCGCTATGTTAAGTGCCTGTACTAGGATAAACCTGTATCACAGGCGGTAGAAGCTCTTACACTATGGTATTTAGGACTATAAAATTCATAACAATATTTAACATTCAAAGTCTCTAAATAGGGAAAAATTTAATAAAATTATTTATAATATTATAAACCTAGTTTACTTAAACACTAAAAGTCACAATTATGTTATTTCTTATTATAAAACTGTTTCTTGCACTTTATTCTATAATTACACACACATGATTTTGCGTCAGCAGAATTATTAATTGGGTTAAAGTCGAGGTTGCGTTTATACTAAATAGTTATGTTTACATTGGACAAATATGTTTAAATATATTGAAAAACGATGGTTTGTAGGTCAGCACTTGGAATTTTGAGTCAGCAGTAAGCGTTACACGGAAGTCTGGCCTTGAGTATGACGCTTTAAGCGCCCTCATAATCAATAGAGTTAATATTATCTATATTCTGCTATTTTCCTAGCAGGACACTCAGCGTCTCCCGTTTTATGGTTGGACGGCTTTTTGAAGCGAGAGCAAGTTGCACATTTCGGTGAGTCCGCTTTTTTTGAGCACTCGGACATCGGGTGTCCTGTCTCACCGCAGTGGCCACACGTCGAATTGACCTCTCTACAGGTTTTTGCTGCATGTCCATACTGCTGGCATTTGTAGCATCTCATAACTAGGGTGAAGTCCCTGACTGGGCAGGAAGTCCAATTTATGAAAATCCTTGATTGGGAAATTAGAGCTCTTCGTATGTTGGCTGGAACTTCAACCACGTAGTTACAAGTCTGCGAATCTTTTTTCCCCGATTTGTGACTTAAATTAACCATGGTCAAAAAGAACTCCATGGGAATCGTTGGAAACTTTTCGGCTACATTCTGTTCGTAAATGCACCTGAAGACTTCAGTTTCAGTCAAAGAGGATGGTACTCCTACAACCACGATCCGGGGTTTGCGCTTGGTGGGTTCGTCGGCGGTAAGGCCGGATGCAGATTGCTGGACTGCGTACTTAATTTTATCCGCGTCATCCTTTGTCTCTGTACTGATTATAACGCCTCCGTTTTTAGTCTTACGGACACCACGTATATGCAGCTTGACTTGATCTGGTCGTATCATCTTTTGCACAAGGACTTTTGTTTCGTCACTGGACTTTAATTTGTTGTTGGGATATATGGCCACGGAGTTTAAATTGGTTGGTCGAACGAAATCATTTGACCCCTTCTTCACCATGTTGGCAAACGAAACAGTACCAGAGTCCTTTATCGTCTTCGTGAGGTCCAAGATGTGGTGCGTCGGTGTGGGTGGTTGCATTTTTCCATTAGATCTTCATTGAGGATGCGCGCTTGGACTGCTTTCTGCTTTAGCGATTGATATAGGACTGCCATCTGTGAGGTGCCAGATCCTATTTTACGGCACAAGGTTGAAATTTTCAATTTCTGCTCCGAGTTGAGTTTGCCATCCGAGGCAATACAACAAACCTCGTTTAGGTGCTGCTCAATTAAATAGTCGACATCCATCTTAATATCTCGGGTGTTGAAACAGCTTCGATTGAAAGATCAGATTGGGCTGGATTTTGCGTCATCGTCTTCGCTGGAGATGCGGAAAGATTCACTCGATCTCTTGAGAAGGGGCTGTTTATTAAACTACACACTAGGCAGAAATTACTGCAAAAAGAAGGTCACTGATATTATTGTTAGCTAATGTGTTAACTTTAGAGAAAGATTGCATAAGAAACTTATTTAGTGTACCTAGATATAGTGTAGCGGGAAGGTTTTAAATAAAACGACCAAAACGGGTAACACACCCTCTATACTTTTGCCTTGACAGCACACAATTATTACAAATATCATAAATCAATACCATTTAAAATAATAATAATTATATAGTAGCACTTACTCTGAGATGTTGCTTACCCCGAAAACCGGAATGGAATGTGTCAGGACAGCGCAGCGCGTTATTTTATAACCTTGTCAACTGTCATAGCGCTGAGCTGTCAAATCGCATAACGTTCCAGTTGTCAGTGCAAAATAAATACATTTTAATGTTGCCAATACAGAAAACAATCATAGTGTATGTAACTAATCATAAAAATCGCTAACAGTCGGCCATCCGTATTACAAATACGACCTCGTATGTGAAAGAATAAAGAAATTGGTTTTATACACAAAATAATGATAGAAGAAAAAAAGAATAACAGCAATAAAGCAAACAGATATCTATTACAGTAGCGAATAAAACTTTAGATTATTCATACACTGGTTGCTGTACCTAGGAACGAGACTAAACATAATTATCAATTTACCAATTACTATTTAGACACAATTGATTGCATTATTTAGTTGTTATGTAAAAGTAGCTTATATGCAATTGTGTATACATGATTTTACTTTGTTGCTCAATAAATATATATTATTATTATTCTTACAAATCATTACCTTATTCTTTATACAGTCATTCAAAAACAGGTCTCTAAAATGTCCTGCCTCTACTGATTCAAAGATTTAAAGCATTTTATTTCAAATAAACAATTTACAGACACTTTTGAAATGTCAAGAAGTCAAGTTACAAATCTATGTTACTTATTTCTTGTCGCTATCATGTAATGACAAACGTACAGGCCCCTCAAATATCCTGCCTCTAATGAAAAACAAACAGGCTCCTCGAATGTCCTGCCTCTAATGGAAAACAAACAGGCCCCTCAAATATCCTGTCTCTAATGAAAAACAAACAGGTCTCTCAAATGTCCTGCCTCTAATATAAATAGACAGGTCCCTCAAATGTCCTGCCTGTAATGAAAAACAATTATTAGTTAATAAACAATTGCCTGATAAAGCCAATTGGTTTATCCTGAACAGGCCCCTCAATGGTCTTGAACAGGCCCCTCAATGGTCCTGAACAGGCCTCTCAATGGTCCTGAACAGATCCCTCAATGGTCCGATTGCATTCACACATAGAAAGCCACTGTATCCCTGAGTGACCTAGGCTATATTAATATGTACGCGGGCGATGCCGCGGGCAAAAGCTAGGAGGCAAATGTAATAAATGTCAGACTATCTGTCAACAGGCAACCCATATAAATTCATATAAACCAGTGCTTGACTGCGATCCCACCTGATGGTAAGCAGTGATGCAATCATTGATGGTGAGGCGCACTAGTTTATTAAGAGCCTATTCACTCTAGCCTTGAAGACACCTAAATTATAATTTACCTAATTTTAATTTCAATAAGTGTCAATACTATTAACTGTCCTCTTTAGTTGCATTTAGATTATTCCTAATCAAAAGTATTACTGGTCTGCTCATTTACTTTATAAGTAAGCTCAGAACGCAGGTCATGGTAACAACGATTCATAAGTTGGTAGATATGTTTGCTACGGTCATTTAACAGTGATCCAAAACCGGTCCCTAATCCATCTGAACACACCCCGAGTTGTCCTTAGGTACTCAATAGATTTACATACGTGTGGTATGGTAATACCTCCAGGGTGTAGCCCTGGCAAGGCACGTGTGGTGGTGTGGTAGTACCTCCAGGGTGTAGCCCTGGCAAGGCACGCGTGGTGGTGTGGTAGTACCTCCAGGGTGTAGCCCTGGCAAGGCACGCGTGGTGGTGTGGTAGTACCTCCAGGGTGTAGCCCTGGCAAGGCACATGTGGTGGTGTGGTAGTACCTCCAGAGTGTAGCCCTGGCAAGGCACGTGTGGTGGTGTGGTAGTACCTCCAGAGTGTAGCCCTGGCAAGGCACGTGTGGTGGTGTGGTAGTACCTCCAGAGTGTAGCCCTGGCAAGGCACGTGTGATGGTGTGGTAGTACCTCCAGAGTGTAGCCCTGGCAAGGCACGTGTGGTGGTGTGGTAGTACCTCCAGAGTGTAGCCCTGGCAAGGCACGTGTGGTGGTGTGGTAGTACCTCCAGGGTGTAGCCCTGGCAAAGCACGTGTGGTGGTGTGGTAGTACCTCCAGGGTGTAGCCCTGGCAAGGCACGTGTGGTGGTGTGGTAGTACCTCCAGAGTGTAGCCCCGGGCAAGGCACGTGTGGTGGTGTCAGAAGAAACTCATATTGAATAAGGTAGTACAACAAAAGCGATAAGCCTGAATATTTTAAAGTTCACCATTTTAAAGTACACATCACTATGGCCGGTATGCCCGCTTAGATAGGTACTATTTTATCAACAACATTGTAACGGTGCCTACATACGTAGGTACTTTCAAAGCAAAAGTAGAAGATGCAGTTTAGGAAAAAAAATCGCTTGTGGGCGGGATAAACGAATGCATTTAAATAAACGACTCGTTTATCCCACTTCTGAATTGTTAGCTAATGTGTTAACTTTAGAGAAAGATTGCATAAGAAACTTATTTAGTGTACCTAGATATAGTGTAGCGGGAAGGTTTTAAATAAAACGACCAAAACGGGTAACACACCCTCTATACTTTTGCCTTGACAGCACACAATTATTACAAATATCATAAATCAATACCATTTAAAATAATAATAATTATATAGTAGCACTTACTCTGAGATGTTGCTTACCCCGAAAACCGGAATGGAATGTGTCAGGACAGCGCAGCGCGTTATTTTATAACCTTGTCAACTGTCATAGCGCTGAGCTGTCAAATCGCATAACGTTCCAGTTGTCAGTGCAAAATAAATACATTTTAATGTTGCCAATACAGAAAACAATCATAGTGTATGTAACTAATCATAAAAATCGCTAACATTATTTTATGAAATTAAATATTGCTACTGAGCACGTCTGTATGCTACGAGTGCAGACAAGTTTATAATCCTGGAAGTACGTCAAGATCCCTACCAGCAACTTACTGGATTATACATCCTTCTCCCGAGCACGTTTGCTCTTACGAATCTTCGCTCAAGCCAGCCAATAAAGACATGAGAGAGGTTTTTTTTTTTTTTCGTGTGGGAAAATCATCTAATGACATCCCGCGCTCTTGGGCGGAGCGAGAGATAGTGTCAGACTTTTACAGACTAAAAACCCACTCCTGTTCCTTCTTTGCCATTTTTCCAGGGCCCCGGGGATCACTTTCGCACCATGGCCCCAGTAGGCCTCGACCCTGCTGGGCCCCTACGGTTGCTGACATCTCCCTGAGGCGCGCGTGGAACACTACGCGCCGTCGACGACTTGGGCTCGGTCCGGACAGTTACCGGACGATCGGACGGCGAGCCACCCATTGCTCGCCGTCCACAAGCCCGCGCCTACGGTGGCCGGAAATCGGGATCGGAATCCCGGCGGCGGTTGGGGCGTGAGGACCGTTGCCTCACGCGATCGGCCGCTTCCTTTGCTAGCGTTACTGCTTCGCAGAAGGAGGCAACCGCCTGCCACTCCTCCTCACTCCGGACCATGGCCCCGGCGCGAGAGATCGCTGCCGCCGATCGCCCCCACGAGGACACGGCGGTGCTCTGCCCAAGCAGGGCACACCTCTACCGTATGCTCCACCGTGTCCTCCGGGCGGTCCACACAATGGTGGCACCCGGGCGTCTCTTCTGCACGAATCCGGTGCAGGAACCTCCCGAACTTACCATGTCCGGTGAGGACCTGCGTCATGCGGTAGGTAAGGACGCCGTGAGGCCTTTCCAGCCACTCCTCAAAGAGGGGACTTATCGCCATAATTATAGCGTGCCCA
Organism: Mythimna impura; assembly: GCA_905147345.3. Classification (NCBI taxonomy): domain Eukaryota; kingdom Metazoa; phylum Arthropoda; class Insecta; order Lepidoptera; family Noctuidae; genus Mythimna; species Mythimna impura. The sequence goes on along the minus strand of LR990357.1, from coordinate 29,460,516 downwards.
AAGACATGAGAGAGGTGGGAGCTCTGTTCCTCGTCAGTGTTCATTACGGCAGGTCAATAAAGGCATCAGAGACAACAGAGAAGGCAACAGAAATCGGGCCCGTGGGGTCGCTAATGCCCAACAGTTCGCCACAAAACTGCCCTACGGATTGTATCTCTTTTAGTCTGGCCCCTCACCCTAGGCATGTTACGGCAAAACAAACCTTACTGACACAGACCTAAGGTTTATTGAAGCGCGCAAGCCCCACCATGACGTCAACGTACGGATTCGGCGATGGGGATATTATTTATAATATTTTTATTAACTACAATAATTAGAGACTTTGAGATAATAATACAAAATATACAATGATTTAGTTTCGCTGTATCTAATCTTTATAAAATTTATATGGGAGCGCCTTTGGAGTGTAGAACAATTCAAATAATCCTTATTCTTACTAATATATCTCAAAAGTGAGTTTGTTAGTTCCACTTTCACGCTTAAGCTACTGAATTGGATTGCCATAAAATTTCGCATACATCACATTAGGAAGTCCAGAATAAATAATAGGATACCTTTGCTAAAAAATGATCGGTTCCCAAGGGATAATAAAAACAAAATTTAAGGCGAGCGAAACCGTAGGCTACAGCTAGTATATACAAATGAATCGGTTCATAATTGACGGAAATATAAACGAACGAATATAAAAAAAAAACTATACATAGTACAGACGACCATAAAATCTCCTCCTTTCTAGAAGTCGGTAAAAAAATATTATCATATTAGATATCACTACAAACAGAAAATATCACAGTAATAATTATAAATGAAAAATAACAAAAGTTTTCTTAGAAAATAATAGTTACATTGAAATTTTTATTCGTAGTCGGTTAAAAAATAATATAATTTCATTTAGAATTAAGTAACATTACAAACAAAAAATATCACAAGAATAATGGTAAAAAAGCAATAACAAAAGATTTTCTTGAAAATAACAATAAAATAATAACAATGAAATTTTAGGTTCTTGTGGCAACGGTACTAAGCACCACGCCGCGCATGCGCACAACGCGCTGTTCGAACGGCGAGCCGCGCCGGCGTCGAGTAACCGCCGCCATTACCACAGAGTACCTTTTTATGTATAGTAGCCATTACGTTAGAGTATTTTGGACGCGCGTAAAAAGTTTTCGTTCAAAAAGTTTGTTTAGAAGTGATATGAATTATGATATGAATGTGTAAACATATGTGTTATCGTAATACAGTGTCGTTTTGGTGAATATATGTGTGAATTCAGTGTAATGTGATAAAGTGTCAAGGTTATGTGTACGAATATTATCAAAATGAAAATATATCACGTCACTGCGAAGTCAGGTCACTTTTATTTAGTAAAGTAGCAACATTAGTAGATAGGAAAACTCATAAGGATTCCGAGAAGGTATAATTTATACTATGTTAATATCTATATAACGATGAAATCTTCGTTTTTCTGAAGGTCTATTTGAAACGAAAAATTTCGTCTATGTACGTCTGCCGAAGTACGATTTGACGAGCGCGGGAAAAATCGCGGGAAGGGTAATTGATTTCTCCAATGCCTTTAATGCCGTCAGTCACGATATTCTTCTATCTATCCTTTCCCATCTTATGGTTTCGTCTGAGGCGCTGGAATGGTTCTCTTCTTATCTTCGGGGACGTCAGCAGTCGGTTCGCATTGACGAGAATTCGTCGAGTTGGCGTGATCTAGATTCTGGTGTTCCACAAGGTGGTATTCTTTCTCCGTTGCTATTCTCCATCTTCATAAATTTTATAACTCACTGTCTTCGGTGTTCGTATCATCTTTATGCCGACGATCTTCAATTATATACAACTGCGCGGGTGGAGAGTTTGTCGGACGCTATAGAGGATGTAAACCGAGATTTGGACGCTGTCAGGGATTGGTCTGATAGATTTGGGGTATCCGTAAACCCCTCAAAGTGACAGGCCATTATTATTGGAAGCTTGCGCATGATGGGTAAAGTGTTAATTCTCTTCCTCCAATTATTTTTAATAGTGCCGTCATTCCCATCAGTCCTAGCGTAAAGGATCTCGGTTTGCATCTTGACTCGACCCTTGGCTGGCAAATTCAGGTTTCTAGTGTCTGCCAAAGAGTCAACAGGACTTTGCAATGTCTGTATCGTCTGAGGAACTTTCTGCCTGCGAAGACAAAGACTATGCTTGTGCAAACTTTAATATTCCCTATAATCGACTATGGTGACGTGTGCTACTTTTGACCTGAACGCGGTGTTACTCGATAAAATTGACAGGCTCCTAAACAACTACATCCGATTCGTATATAATTTGAGAAAATATGACAACATTTCGAGCTACAGATCTGAGCTCAAATGGATGCCAATTCGCCAGAGAAGGAGTCTGCGCGCTCTGACTACTCTTTACTCTCTGCTCAACTCTCCCACCCCTCCATCTTATCTTATATTATCACACTTTAAATATCTATGTTCTTCTCATGCTAAGAATCTGTGTTCTTCTAACAATCTTCTACTGCTTTGACCTTCTCATACTTCTGACTTTGTTCATTCTTCCTTTCATATACAGTCCATACTTCTGTGGAATGCGCTTCCTCTCGAGATCAGGACGGCCACCAGCCTATATGCATTTAAGCGGATGTTGTGAAATTACTTTCTGCACAAATAGTGAAGTCGTCTCAATAACCCCTTTCTTTTACTTTATATAAATATAATATATGTGTCGCATCAAGGGTGGCCGAGATGCAAAACATCGGGTCTTCATCACGATCCGACATAATTCTTGGTAGGTGTGGGCACTGACTTGGGTACTCGAACGAAAGATTATTTGAATCAGAATAATTTTATTTTGATAACGGTTTTACAAGAGGAAACAAACACGTGCGTTGGTACTGAACGTATGCCGAGGCTGTCCGAGGTAGAATGCCGCACCTCTCAGGCTTCCCTCCAGTCCTCGCTGCATCCCCTCTACCGACGATCGTGTCCAAGCGGTAGGGTGCCGCTTGCGTTTCCGGTGACGATATTATTAGTTTACGAAACTAATTGTTAGATGGCGCTGTCCGTCGCACCCTTGCGCCATCAATCCACGACATATGTATATATTATATTAAATTATATATGTATGTTTATTTTGTATATATATATATGTCGGAGAAGTCAATAGTACGGAAGTTTGAGAACGAATGAACGAGCTAAGTGAAAAGTGACACCTCTCACTTTGACAGAATCCGCGCTGACGTTTGCACGAACCAAGCAAATAAAAGTGCCGACCGCAGAGGTTCGGGGTCTTTCCTCTGTCGGCAGCCGTGCGTACAACGTCTAGTCTCGGGGACTGTCTCACTGCTCGTTATGTAAAGTGAATACCTAAAGCTTGCATCATAATAAATCAGTTGTGTCATCTAAAATAGTTTGTTTATTGCTCGATACCCAGCCATCGCCCACAAAACATAGTCACTGGACAGAGCTTCAATGATGATCGGCATCCTGCGCCGACATCAGAAGCGGGATTCCGAGCAAATAAACAAGAGCAGCACGAAGGTTACGTAACGCCGGTCACGAAGAAAATAGCAAGAGCCAAGACAAGTAGCGGTCATTATTTGAAATGGAAAATTAGAAAGTGAAGACCTGGAATGAAGCACTGGACCGAATAAGATTCAAAGTTCCGTTAATCAATGTTATTATCAGTTTTGGTCTGATTAGATTTTTTCTGGGGTTTTTCCCTAATCCTGAGCAACGAATGTTGGACCATGATGACATTGTTTCCCCAGAAAGAAATAGGAACTGACTAAATCGCGCTCTGACTACTCTTTACTCTCTGCTCAACTCTCCCACCCCTCCATCTTATCTTATATTATCACACTTTAAATATCTATGTTCTTCTCATGCTAAGAATCTGTGTTCTTCTAACAATCTTCTACTGCTTTGACCTTCTCATACTTCTGACTTTGTTCATTCTTCCTTTCATATACAGTCCATACTTCTGTGGAATGCGCTTCCTCTCGAGATCAGGACGGCCACCAGCCTATATGCATTTAAGCGGATGTTGTGAAATTACTTTCTGCACAAATAGTGAAGTCGTCTCAATAACCCCTTTCTTTTACTTTATATAAATATAATATATGTGTCGCATCAAGGGTGGCCGAGATGCAAAACATCGGGTCTTCATCACGATCCGACATAATTCTTGGTAGGTGTGGGCACTGACTTGGGTACTCGAACGAAAGATTATTTGAATCAGAATAATTTTATTTTGATAACGGTTTTACAAGAGGAAACAAACACGTGCGTTGGTACTGAACGTATGCCGAGGCTGTCCGAGGTAGAATGCCGCACCTCTCAGGCTTCCCTCCAGTCCTCGCTGCATCCCCTCTACCGACGATCGTGTCCAAGCGGTAGGGTGCCGCTTGCGTTTCCGGTGACGATATTATTAGTTTACGAAACTAATTGTTAGATGGCGCTGTCCGTCGCACCCTTGCGCCATCAATCCACGACATATGTATATATTATATTAAATTATATATGTATGTTTATTTTGTATATATATATATGTCGGAGAAGTCAATAGTACGGAAGTTTGAGAACGAATGAACGAGCTAAGTGAAAAGTGACACCTCTCACTTTGACAGAATCCGCGCTGACGTTTGCACGAACCAAGCAAATAAAAGTGCCGACCGCAGAGGTTCGGGGTCTTTCCTCTGTCGGCAGCCGTGCGTACAACGTCTAGTCTCGGGGACTGTCTCACTGCTCGTTATGTAAAGTGAATACCTAAAGCTTGCATCATAATAAATCAGTTGTGTCATCTAAAATAGTTTGTTTATTGCTCGATACCCAGCCATCGCCCACAAAACATAGTCACTGGACAGAGCTTCAATGATGATCGGCATCCTGCGCCGACATCAGAAGCGGGATTCCGAGCAAATAAACAAGAGCAGCACGAAGGTTACGTAACGCCGGTCACGAAGAAAATAGCAAGAGCCAAGACAAGTAGCGGTCATTATTTGAAATGGAAAATTAGAAAGTGAAGACCTGGAATGAAGCACTGGACCGAATAAGATTCAAAGTTCCGTTAATCAATGTCATTATCAGTTTTGGTCTGATTAGATTTTTTCTGGGGTTTTTCCCTAATCCTGAGCAACGAATGTTGGACCATGATGACATTGTTTCCCCAGAAAGAAATAGGAACTGACTAAATCACCGTGTACTACCCAAATTGTGACCGGGACAAGACCGCCGCAAATACATGTTCACGATGTACCATTTTCCGATACGTGCTTTGCTGATAATTCGAAGTCACCAGTGATTACAGCAAGAATTATAAACTTTTAGTTAGCTGAAATGTAAAATGCAAAGTGCAGTGCGTGTGTGTGTGCATGCCTGAGATGCAATGTGTCAAGTGCGCTACCAGATCAGAAAATATTTGACACAAAACGTATGAAGACATCTCAAACGTCACCTGTCAAATGTTTCCACTGTGGAAAAATTGGACGAAGCAGGCTGTGTTTTCATAAGCAAGAAACAGTAGGAAACCGACAGAATAACGTGATATTCAAGCTTCAAGACTCAATCCCATGGTCAGCCACATCCTATGCTACAAATGTGGAGAACAAGGTCACATCTCCTTCCGGTGTCCTGATGAAAGTGACGCAGCGGTGACGGTGACGCCAAGGCATCACGTAGCAAGCGAGAGGTTGACTGACGGGTGTTGTCGATCCTACACCAGGAACAAGGTCAGGTATTCACATTCCATTTTAATTCTGGTGCTGAGTGTTGTCTCTCTTTCACTTTAAAGTCTGTCATCACTATTTCACTTCAAACGTAAACACAGTATTGTTACATTGAAGGGTCAGTTTAGTGTGTTCAGATCTATTTGCGAAGTGATAGTTTGGCCGTGAAATATTGTTGCAAGGGTTCAGTTCAAATAGTAAAAATTGCTAAAGTTCACGACGTAAACAATTGTAATTACAACTACCGTCATTAGATCCAGTAGATACCGTTTCGATTTTTTTATGACAGTGATAATTCCTCCATAGATAATTTTGACGTTATTGAAACTGACGTGTGATGTGTGTCGGTATGCTACAAACGTGAGTTGTAAAAGTAAACTTGTCCGTCTGATTGACTCGTATTTGACTGTATAAAGATGACCATAGCGGTCTAGCGCGGAAAAATTAAAAATGCGTGAGCGGGTAGATGATTGTTGCTGGCAAATATTATTCGACCGAGTAATTCGGTGTTTGTTAGTTTAGCTCTTTTGACTTAAAAACTCGACCGGTCAGATATAATGAGCAAAGATTACTGTGAACTAAATAACAATGTGCCTAACCGGTATACCTGTATCTTAGACAAAATAACTCGTTTAAATAGTGCGCGTTATTTTACAAAATTAGATTGTGTATCAGGCTTTCAGTAGTATGATAGCGGACAGCCGGTACAAACATTTGACCATGCCAATCAGTTTCAAAATGCGATCTGAGTTTTCCAACGGACGATTGTTGTTGTTCTAGGCGAATCGGTAAATGTCTACGTCGTAGTTTGAGTTGTCAATATTTTGATTATTTAGGAAACTATTAAGAGGGACGTCGGGAGACTTAATGTAGTTTTACAAACGTTGACTAAAGCCGGATTTTCATTAAATTTGAGAAAAATGGTTGTTTTTGATAATGCAACTCAAGTTACTAGGGTATGAAATTAAGTCAAGTAGTGAAGTTAGGAGGAATAGGACCTAATAGCAGAAAGCAGGTCACGTACATTCGACTCTGCCTCCACCGTTTATCTTAGCTCGGTTAGGGCAGTTTATAGGTCTAGTAGCTTACTTCGGGCGGTTTGTGCCTAAGTTTTCTCCTGTTATGGGTTCGTTCTAAAGATTTGATGTGTAGTAAAGTTTCTTTTTCTTGGCAACAGCGCCACGAAGACATTGATTAAGAAATAATTTCAATTCTTATGTAAGACTCGGTTTTAATAATTTAAGACTCTCAAATACATAGTAGAATTGCATACTAATGTTAGTGAACCAGTGATAAGGCTGGATTCAAAGCAGGTGATGGATGGTGATGCAGGTGGTGTAGTAGTACCATACGTGAGTTATCGCGAAACTATCTTCCATTGCTTGATCATAAAGATAATTTACAGTCGGTTTATAGTCGGTTAGAAGGTAAAGCTAAAAAGAACTCTCTGGTAATTAGTTACGTGCTGAACAAACAAAAACGAGACTTTGAAACTTTTAAGGTTCTGATTAAAATAAATGGTAGTTAAAAGAATTTAGAGTTCTGTGATCCAATTAACATTATCTTACACTTGGTCGCGACGGGATTTTCACGTGTGACAAAAGTGTGATGTTCGTGTTAGAACCAATGCTAATAACGACTGTAGAGATAAAAAACCGTTTATGGTAGGGTTCATTAGGCGAAGTCTAACTCGTGATTAATTGTTCAGTTACGGACGCTAAACCAAACGATGAAGGCAGGTGGTCCCTTAGAACTGTTAATTGACAAGGCTGCGTTTTCTCTACCGTTGATGACAAAAGACGATATAGACTCAGAGTTAAATTTTAGTACCGTGAGAAATGATGCGTTACGCCATATAGAGAGTGCGTAGCAACCTATGAAAAGTGTAAGTTTAATCTGACGAAGGCGGAAGTTGATAAAATTTTGATAAGAGACTTTTTCATATACGAGCAGAGCAAGTAAACTGAGTAAGATCCATTTAAAGATTAATTTGAAGTAATAGAGAGAGAAAGAAAATCAGCGCATAACTGATAAAATTGGGGTAGAGTAAAGTAGTAGAGATAATGAGATTATTAAGTTTACATGATGATCGGACTATACCAGATTTGATTTGTAGCCGTAGCTTAATAGAAATCGGTACCTAGTGGTCACAGTAGTCCGTGAGTACGCGGTATTGCGATCAAACCTGGGACGTAATGTGGGAAACCATTAAGTCGTGAGAGACTTGGCAATCCTGGAGTGATGCGCAGTAATGTTTGAGTGACTAGAGGTTACTGGGCTATTAGTAGCCAGAGATCACGTGCAGAGATTAATGATTAGTGTTTTGGATTAGTTTGATTGATTTGGTGGAGAAGTTACCATGATAATTAATTCACGGTTATGCTTTGAATTTTCTGATTATTGATTTTGATATTTAAACGATATAGAAATTTTGATGTTAATTTATTTTCTTTAATTGAAGTTAGCAGTACTATGAACAGTAGTGAGAATTAGTAGGTTAGTTAAAAGAAAGTTAGAGTTTCGATACATCTCGAGTTTTGTTGAACCTTCATAATTTACGGTTGGCGCAGTGGTTGAGCGATTGACTGCTGCGCTGCGCGTTGCGGGTTCGATTCCCGCAGGGGGCAGACGTTGTTATGGCGTACAGAGAGAGGGATAATAAAACATGAGGTTCCGGTTGAATTAGATGTATAGGAAGTAGGTGGGGAAAGTGATCATGGCACTATTTAATCACTGCTGCTTTAGAATTAAGGAACGATTAGTGAGTTATCCTCGTTTACGTTGGTGCGTAAGTGAGATGAGTCGTTGGTGCGACGCCTTTAGTGAGTTATCCTCGTTTACGTTGGTGCGTAAATGAGATGAGTCGTTGTAGCGACGCCTGTAGTGAGTTATCCTCGTTTACGTTGGTGCGTAGACGAGATGAGTCGTTGGTGCGACGCCTGTAGTGAGTTACCCACGTTTACGTTGGTGCGTAAACGATTTGGATTTATGGTTGGATTGGGAATTTCATTATACATAGTCACTCATGATCAGGATGTCTAGTGTGTGTGAGATTTTGCATGTTTGGGAGCGCACTCACGGTGCGAGAGTAGTTCCTGATATTTGTCAGGAGTGACCGAGCTATAATTATGATACTGCGAGATGTATTTTGTTTCAGAGCAACACACAGAGACCGACGCCTTGTTTGGAAGTCTCGTCAGTGGACTTCTTCTGGCTGAGGTGGTGATGATGAACGCAGCGATGGATGTCTTGTTGGGACGTCTCGTCAGTGGACATCTTCCAGCTGAGGTGGCGATGAAGACTAACACACAGGGACGTGTGTTTCGCAGGATGACCGTGTCGGAAAAGTCAATAGTACGGAAGTTTGAGAACGAATGAACGAGCTAAGTGAAAAGTGACACCTCTCACTTTGACAGAATCCGCGCTGACGTTTGCACGAACCAAGCAAATAAAAGTGCCGACCGCAGAGGTTCGGGGTCTTTCCTCTGTCGGCAGCCGTGCGTACAACGTCTAGTCTCGGGGACTGTCTCACTGCTCGTTATGTAAAGTGAATACCTAAAGCTTGCATCATAATAAATCAGTTGTGTCATCTAAAATAGTTTGTTTATTGCTCGATACCCAGCCATCGCCCACAAAACATAGTCACTGGACAGAGCTTCAATGATGATCGGCATCCTGCGCCGACATCAGAAGCGGGATTCCGAGCAAATAAACAAGAGCAGCACGAAGATTACGTAACGCCGGTCACGAAGAAAATAGCAAGAGCCAAGACAAGTAGCGGTCATTATTTGAAATGGAAAATTAGAAAGTGAAGACCTGGAATGAAGCACTGGACCGAATAAGATTCAAAGTAAGCATCATAATAAATCAGTTGTGTCATCTAAAATAGTTTGTTTATTGCTCGATACCCAGCCATCGCCCACAAAACATAGTCTCTGGACAGAGCTTCAATGATGATCGGCATCCTGCGCCGACATATATATATTCTTTTGAACTATTATTTTGTTAATATTCTTTTGTATTTTTACCTGCTACATTTTCTCTTTACCACCCTAGGTTGACTGGTAGGGAATGCCTAAGGCATTAAGTCCGCCTTTGTACTTTTGTGTTGCATGAAGTTTTAATAAATAAATAAATAAATAACTATTTCGGCCCCAACGGCCATCCGTTCTGCGAGCAATATGCTCTGCCCATTGCCACTTAGCGTGACACGTAACCTTGGTTCTCCTTGGCTCTTCTTGGCTTATTCCTGATTCGATCACGCAAGGAAATTTTCCATTGCCCTTTGGGTGACTTTAAGTCTTCTGATGAGGCCCATTGTAAGCGACCACGTTTCGTAGCCATATGTCATCACTGGCAACACGTACTGGTCATACGTCGACTTTCGTCTTGAGACGCTGTGGTATATTGGACGAGAAGATACTGCGCAGCTTTCCAAACGCTGCCCAGCCGAGTCGGATTAAAGTTGAGTTGAGTTGGTTGTTGAAGTTAAACCTACTTAACTGGATCGTCTGTCCCAAGTAAACATAGTCGTCCACAACTTTGAGTGCAGAGTCTTTGATCTTGATAGGAGTGGGTGCTACATAGCTGTTTACCATGACTTTGGTTTTGTCCATGTTCATTTTAGGTCCCACTCTTTCGGAAGCTCTACTGAGGTCACCAAGCATTGTACTGAGCTCCTCCGTAGTCTCAGCCATGACTACTATATCGTCGGCAAACCGAAGATGAGTGATGTACTCGCCATTGACAGTAATGCTTAGCCCTCTCCATTCCAGAACCTTGCAGACATCCTCCATTGCTGCCGTAAACAGTTTCGGAGAAATAACGTCTCACTGCCTCACGCCCCGCTGCAAGAGGATAGGTTTCGAGGTTTGGTCTTGTAGTTGGACTGACATGGTGGCGTTTTTATTTAAACACTTCAGCACTTCGATGTACCCATAGTCAATTTGGCACCGTTGGAGAGACTGCAGTACAGCCCAAGTCTCGATCAAATCAAATGCTTTCTCGTAGTCCACAAACGCTAAGCAGAGAGGCTAATCATACTCCTCAGTCTTCTGTATAACCTGCCACAGCGTATGTATGTTGTCCGCGGTGCTAAAGCCTTTTCGGAATCCGGCTTGTTCGGGAGACTGGAAGTCGTCGAACCTGCGCGCGAGACGATTCGTGATGACTCTGGAAAAATTTTTGTAGACATGGCTCAGAAGCGAGATGGGCCTGTAATTCTTAAGCGCCCATTATCGCCCTTCTTAAAGAATAGTACCACCACGCTTCTGCTCCACGCCTGTAGCGTTTTTCCCTTGAGTATGACGGAATCAAATAGCTTCTGAAGGGCTTTAAGGACCGGTTTTCCACCCGCCTTCAGGAGTTCCGCCGTAATTCCGTCCTCACCCGACGCCTCGTTGTTTTTCAGCTGCTTCAGAGCCATCCTAATCTCGTACAGGCTGACGTCCGGGATATCTTCGGTATAGTGTCGAGTCAATCTAGCTCTAGGGTCGTTTGCTAGATTTGCAGACTTGTTACTTTACTCAGTGATAATGAGCCAAAGACATGCTGTAATAATTAACGCAGATGAATATTGAAACATGGCAACATGAGCGTGTTGCTGAATGATGCACGTCGTGAGCCATTAGCACGGCAGGTGTGATGTCATTAGCGCGGCAGGCGGCGCGCTAACGATACTTTGACGCGAGTTGTACCGCGCTGCACCGGGCTGTGTGGGTGCACATTCGTGCCACACTCATCAATGGCAACACCATATATATTGAAAGAAATAAGGCAGATAAGAAAAGGATGAGGCTAGCTGTAAGTAGATAAGCCAATAAGCGAGTAGGCTGGTTCAAGCCGAGTGCGACCAATTAGGCAGAACATCAAAGGGTAAATTGCACAGCAAATACACTTTAAACTGTGTGGAAAAAGGTTATGAAATTATTTAACTTTAACTTTATTCATAACGTACAATGTAGGTACACAGTAACAGGTTCCCCAGCTCCCAAACTAGGCTTATTGCCTGTGACTTCGGAGTCAGTTCTTCCAGAAATACATATTCACATAGGTCATCGATATATAATTATGTACTACGCACTAGATTCCGCGTGCCATACATTCACTTCAATCGACTCAGGTGCAGTGTCGTCTATGAACCTTGATATTGATGACGTTAGTGCAGTTTTGACGTTCATGCAGTGTGAGAGCGGCGCTTATAAATTCAAATCAAAGTGAATCTGGACGTAAATAATAATTATGTAGTCATCTAAGTAAAATTACTGTTTGTTCAAGCAATTTAATATCGTAATAGTATGTTAGAAAATATATTATTTTACTTAATAAAAGCCTTCCCGTTTTACAATCATAGATTAAAACATGCAGATGTTCCCTCCTACAAAAATACGTTTTTACCTACAACTGGCTTAGTGAACAGACTTTGTATGGTGTTTTATTCTATTTGTTTTTTTTTTGGAATAATTTATTTAATGTTTTTTTTTCTTTTTGTATAAACAATAACAATGAATTCCGTCAAATTCTGAAACTATGACGACGTGGGTTTTTCCGTACTGTAAAAAATTCAGTAAGAAATGTCAGCAAATCATCGGGTATTTTTTTTTGTTTAGGTGTGAAAATCATTTACTGACTAAAAACTCATTCGTTGCCTTCGTCCTAGGGCCCCGGGTTTCGTTTTCACACTACCCATGGCCCCAGTAGGCATCGAACCTGATGGGCCCCTACGATTTGCTGATATCGGGATCGGAATCCCGGCAGCGGTTGGGGCGTGGGGACCGTTGCCTCACGCGATCGGCCGCCTCCTTTGCTAGCATTACTGCTTCGCAGAAGGAGGCGACCGCCTGCCACTCCTCCTCGCTCCGGACCATGGCCTGTACAAAGGCCCGGCGCGAGAGATCTCCGCCGCCGATCGCCCCCACGAGGACACAGCTTTGCTCTGCCCAAGCGGGGCACACCTCCACCGTGTGCTCCACCGTGTGCTCCACCGTGTCTTCCGGGCGGTCCACACAGTGGCGACACCCGGGCGTCGCTTCCGCACGAATCCGGTGCAAAAACTTCCCGAACTTACCGTGTTCGGTGAGAACCTGCGTCATGCGGAAGGTGAGGACGCCGTGAGGTCTTTCCAACCACGCCTCAAAGAGGGGACCATAATTGTGCCGTTACCGCCATAATTGTGGCGTGCCCAAGCAAATCATCGGGTATCAGTTTTCATCGGTAAGTTTTGTAGTTAAGCATTCTGTCATTCGTTAGCACTTAAGTATTACGTACCTACCTAGATATTACGTGCAGATTAGTATTCAAATATAAATTAGATTCAGTTGAATTTGTAGTCTTATGTGTGATATTGAGATTTCGTCCTTCATGCACTATAATTATATTTTAGGTTTGTTCACTCTGGTCAGACGAAAAGGGAAGAATGGATAAAAATTCTTCAAGAAGATAGAAGTGAAAAAACGTTGCTTCCTACAAAATATTCGTTTATCTACTCTGCACACTTCCAAGCTTATATATTTATATTAACTAAACTAAGGCTGAAAAACGTTTTCTAAAGAAGTCGGCTATTCCGTGTAGTATTCCTTCAGAATGTGCCCTCAAAAAATTACAGCTTTTCCCTCCTACAGCATTAGACCAAGTGCAAATTTCTGATTCCGAATCAATTCTTGATTCGAAAGTAGTAGAACGTTGTTTTCTGAATTTACACCGAGGACTATTGTTCAATTTTGAAATAGAGTGCTAATGTAATAATAAAGTATTGTAGGTAAAAAGCTGTGTCACTTCTGCGGTATAAAATTCTATATGGATAACATTTCATTACACTATGACTACATGGTTGGTTGCAATCATAGCAGTGTGGGTTTGCGTATGCGTACTGTGTGTGACGGTTTGTGTATATGTGTGTGAGGGTGTGTGTGTGTATGATATGTGTGAGGGTAATGTAGAAATAATAATATTTATTATTTAAAAATGTAATTTGTATATAAGTATATTAGATAAATAAAGTGAATAATAATATTCCACAACTATCACACAACGCCGTCTAGTCCCAAGCTAAGCAGAGCTTGTGTTATGAGTACTAGACAACTGATAAACATACATATATATTTCTAAATAAATACATATTATAAATAAATTACACCCAGACACAGAACAAATGATCATGCTCATCACACAAACATTTGTCCTGGGTGGGAATCGAACCCACGACCTCCGGCATAGCAGTCAGGGCCACTAACCACTAGACCAACAGACCAGTCAAAAAGGTTTAAAAGTCATTGCAAAGTTGAGGTAGTTAATAGTTTTCCTGTTTTCACTTTATTTCTGCACTGATGTAAGTTAAGTTTGTGCATTTTGAGCAATATATTTATTATATAAATGTTCACTTAGGTACTGTGACGACTATGGAGGTCACAGTTACTATTAACTTGCAAACTGGCATGTTAGACTTTTAAGGTTTATGTTATAAAAAGTTTAGTTTAGATTGATGTTCAATCAATAGAAAGGAAGACGTCAAAAAAATGTCGGGACGTATTTTTTATAGAAAACATATAATTATGAAAGTGCTTAATACCATATAATAATATTCCTAAAGCCTTTAATTGCGCCCCCATCGTGACAGTACACAAACTGGTGTCTGAAAAAGGCTGTATGGTGCTGAATTGTTGGGTAAACAATGTCAGCACAGCGTTTATGCACGTTTTGTACTGGTAATCTAGGTTTCCTAACAATACACTGAAGCACAAACACTCTTCTTACTGACAATACTTTACAATCCCTGTAGAGCTCTACTGTGGGATATCTGGGTATTGCATGAATACTTCTCCGGTTTTTCAGTTGCAGAGTAAAGTGGCGAGCGAGACGTGTGATGCGAGCAGGACGAGTGGCGCGAGCGAGACGTGTGATGCGAGCAGGACGAGTGGCGCGAGCGAGACGTGTGGCTGTACAAATGACAGTAGAGCGCTTATTCAATACTTATTTCATCAACGTTTTTGGTCGTTAATCTGAATAAATTTTACTGAAGGACACCAGTTCCACCGCTTAAGGGACCGGCCCTCAGCGGTTAAGGTGTAATACTCCATGAAGTTTGTGTTCTTTATTTATGTAATGGTTCTGAAATCAGTTCTTAACTGGTGAGTCTCAATTAGTATGCTTCCTGCATTACTTTTAGTAAAAAACTGCAAGACATCGAAAAAAAAATCGCAGCCGGCAGCTAGTTATAAGATAAACCTACAAAATTGTATTAAAAATCATTTCACGTTAGATTAGGAAGTTGGGTTAAGTTCGTTTAAAAAAAGAGTAGGTACAATAAAACAAAGCAATAAAGTTCAAATTGTTTAGATATTTAATTTGAAGCTGAAATATTAAGCAACAAGTATGGTAGTTCAATTACTCCTCGACGATGTAAGACCGTTTCGAAAGCTACAGTACCGTTGGGCGTGGATTTGTTTATAATATTAATTACCTACGTAGTGACGTGACATTACCGTGCAGATGTAGACATAGCTCGCCCGGCTGCCCGCCGCTCCGTCTAGTGCACTAATAGAACAACTAATTCTCATCAACTGCACGTGCCCTAATGTGCCGGAGTAGCGATAATTACAAGTTACTTCACTGTTAGCTGATTAAAGGAAGGTGTCCTACGGTATTTAACAATATTTCCTTACTGATCCTAACGTAATTACTGCGGTAAACGAGCACAAGAAAGGTTGTCTTTTTTTGTCTCGCTTAGTTAGGTACAATTTGACTTTTATTTGTTTAATGTTTATGGTCAGTTAGGCTAAGGTATTAGTATCTTTCATTTGTGGTAGTCAGCTAACCAGATTCCCAGCAGAGAGCTGCGCGTTACATCATCAGCGGTGATATTAACACAATGAGCCGGCCGCTCGTATATTGTGCGGATAAATAGGCCCCAGTTCCATTTGATGTAACAACGAGGGGCAATTTATAAACACGGCGATGCGAGCGAGGAGCGAACAATGGCAGCGCAGCATTAATCAGAGCACAATGTGCGCCGTTCCTCGCGGGCCAGGCGCACCGTAGCCGCGCCGCGCCGCGCCGCCACGGGTTTTGCGCCGCCTCGGACACTGCGACGATGTTTAAAGCGCGATATTCGTAGAACGTGTTTCGTGGCTGCCACTACTAATTATAACTAACTTGCTTAGTGTACTGCTCTATCACAGAGTAACGAGAGACAAAAGTTCTAACAACAACGCTAAAATAGGTACACTACTACTAGCTTATGGCGCGTATGTACGTGCCAACGACTGGCCACTCGTAGCCTACAGAGAGAAACGGGTTCATACCTGCTTAGCCATTTGTTGTGCTCAGGGCTTGGGCATACACGATGCGGAACCGATTTCCAAAAAAGAAGTAGGTTCCAAGTCGTTTGAATGTTTTTTTTTTTGCTTGTTCTGGGATAACTTTGCCAAATGTAAACCAATTTTGACGATTATTTTTTGTTTCGAAGAGTTTATTTGCCAGGTGGTCCCATTTAACGGCGTGACCACTTTTATTCAACTCGGGCTATTAACGTTTTCAAACTTGCTACACTCGCTCTTGCAGCATTTTTTTTGGGACCCGTAAACTGGATAAAGTTCTGTGCTCGCGGTTGCGTATACCGAAAGATTCATTTCGTTTCATTTCTCCGTGTTTCCTGGCAAGTCTCGCCGAGCGCATGTGGAGGGAGCGGAATACGAACGGAACGGGAGGATATTTACGATCCTCTTCGTGCCTCATTAGCTGATGCAGCGGTGAGCGGTTCCGGCGTGGCGGCTGGACGGGCAGTGGACGGGCACCGGACGCGCAACATTGTATACATTTACACGAGAGATTAACGACATATCAATTTCGTTCACGCTTACTGCGAAGTAAGTAAGAATTCGATTTTATGTGAGCAGCGAGCGCGACCCGCGAGCGTGACTGGCAGCCGACGTGACCCACGCGCCTACGGGTTGCCACGTAATTTAATTTTTAAGTTTAATTAATTTTAACCTTTTGAGAGAGTCGCGCAAATTGTACATAATAGATGCGGCAGGTAGTCGCCGTCGTGCGAAATTACTAACAACACTATTTGTACGGAACGAATGTAATTACACAGCCGTCGGCGTCGTTACGCTCACAAAAAGTTTAAGTAATTTAGTCCGCGCTGCCATCCACGCCGCGTCCACGACGCTGCCGCCGCGCCGCTCGGTTACCCTCGTAACAATTTAATTTGACCGCCGCGCCGCCCGCCATAGGCGTCTTCTTTACAAAATATCTCATTACTATCAAGAGGTTAAAATCTCAAGATGGAATACTTTTATTCAACATTTAACTCTCAAAATAAAGAACATTTTTCGTGTAGCATCAAATTAACTGTTTTGCGGCCTTCAGGGACCTATTAGTTACGCGTATCATTGCGTGGAGCCGCGGGGACAGCTCGCAATAGTGACGCCACCGCTTGCTGTACATAACAGTAGTATGCTCTGGGTGATACGGATGATCTAAACATGCATGAGCCGGTAATAAGAGTTATTATTTAAAGCCGCTGCTACTTTGCTGCGTTGCCGACGTGGATACAAATAGCAGCTGGTAAACATGAAGAAGCACTACAAACTGTAAACAATTAATTATATTATCGTAAGGACAGCGCGTGTGAAGCGGCAGGCTCGTGTCATGAGTCGTAGGTCTACGACTGAGTGATGGCACGAGAGTAATTCAATCTCGTTCCCCACATTATGTATTAGGGCTGTAGTAAATTATTCAAACAAGTGGGTAGCTCGGAGCTAATACGCGGCATATTTAAATTATTTGACAAATATTTATTATAAGATCGCCGCCACTGCACAAGTACGAATATGTAGTTCTTTAGCACCGCACCCGGCACCGCCCGCACCCTACGCCGCCCGCACCCGGCACCGCCGCACCTGACGCCGCCCGCACACGACGCCCGCCGCCCGTACCCGACACCGCCCGCACCCGGCACAGCCCGCACACAACGCCGCCCGCACCCGGCACCGCCCGCAACCGACGCCGGCTCCACCTTCATACATGATGATGATTAACAAAAACATGGAGTAGTTTACTACCTCTAACCTTAATGAAGAGAATTAGCTTTAACACTTGTATCCTAAATTAAGTTAATTTAATGATACTATTGGGACTACGGACTGGTATGTCGTGCGCATGAATACAGCGCTGACGCAGAACGACTGTTGCGCCATAGTTGTTGCCATTTATTGACTGTATGATACGATGTCGGCTGCCGCTCTCGCCATTATAATCTACGCTTCAGCTATAAAAAAATAACGGCTTAACGATAGCGATAGCAATAGTACGGATGGCGGTGGTTAAGCGATTGAAGCTGCGAGACGCTGCAAGTCGCGGGTTCGATTCCGCCACGGAACAAATTTTTTTTATGGCCTAGAGATAGTTGTTCCGGGTCTGGGTGTGTATATATGTTTTCATGTTTGTGAACGCACTCACAATACAGGAGTGTGGGGCAACGCTTTATTAAAATACAAAACATAAAATAGCTATACTTATCTACTGTCTCAACCATATCGTCAGTAGATACCTACACAGGTACCAATACATATTCAAATTCCATGATACACATAAGTATTTTACTGAAACTCGGGATGGTACAGGTAAGCCGCTTATGATCGAGACACGCCGGTAAATTTGAACGAAGCAAAAAGTACAATATGTGTGAATTTAGTGGAAATAAAATATGTAGCGCTTTCGATGCAAATATATTTGTAACATATTCATGTGGCCATAATATAAATCTGTGCGCCCTTTCACGTCTCTTCGAAGATTTAAACTGAAGTTTCGTAGAAAGGTAGCAGAAGTCAGTTAGTTTGAATCAAGCCTGAAGTAATTCCCGACGCGAACAAAGTTTCGTTTTTATCTATTCAGCTTTACGACTACATTCAAATCACAACTTGAGCCATTTCACTTTAAAATCGAGAAACATTTCGTTTTCTTTTTTAAATAAAACGGATTTATTTTCTTTTCATGTAAATTCAGATTCAGAAGAGCGGGCGGCCGCGGGCGTGCCGCGTTTTGCAGCGAGCTGGCGCAAACTAATTACATGTAGCGAATTCAAAGCCCCTGAGGTAGCCACCACAAGCAATTTGTCATCACCACGTGTCACATAAATAGACACCGGTGCCGGCAGATACGGCTACCGGTTACTATAATGTTTACTTCGTATTGTACATTAATACATAATATGATTTCCAGAGAATTTGCAAGCAAAACATCTTATTCATCTGACCATTTTGAATTAGAATAGTAATTTCATTACCAACTAGTTTCAGCCCGGGGAGAGAGACCTAGAGAATGAATGGGTCACCTGTATTCGAAAGAAGATGGATACGTTTTCATACAATCTTGGGCCTGGATATATAAAAAACATAAACATGGTGTCAATTAATAACTAATTAATTTCTGAAAAACTTGCAAATTTTCTCAATCTAAAAAAGTGAGAAATATTTATTTATTTATTATATTTATTTATTTATTTATTTAATCTTCATGCAACAAAAGGTACAAAGGCGGACTTAATGCCTTAGGCATTCTCTACCAGTCAACCTAGGGTAGTGGAGAGACAATATGGCAGGTGCATAAAAAAAAGAAAATATTATTTAGACAACAAGTACCTATTACAAAATTATATATAAAACTAAAACTAAACATACATACATAATTAATAAAATATAAACCTATACATACATACATAAAATTATATATATACACAGTAAAGGAGTTTTGAGATGATTCTGCTAATTGTGTAGAAAGTAATTCCGCAACTTTCGCTTAAATGCATACTTACTCGTGGCCGTCCTGATATCAAGAGGTAGCGAATTCCACAGAAGGATGGACTGTATATAGAAGGAGGAATGAATAAAAACAGAAGTATGAGAAGGACAAAGCAGTAGGAGATTGTTAGAAGAACGCAGATTCTTAGCGTGTGAAGAACAGTGACAACAACAGTGTGAACAGTGAACAGTGATATTGAAAGTGAGATATAAGATAAGAAGGAGGGGTAGGAGAGTTGAGCAAAGAGAAAAGGATTGTCAAAGCTCGCAGACTTCTTCTCTGGCGAATAGGCAACCAATTGAGCTCCGATCTGAAGCTTGATACATGGTCATATTTCCTCAAGTTAAAAATAAAGCTGATGCAGTTGTTGAGGAGCCTATCAAGCTTATCCAGCAAGACTGATTTCAGGTCATAGTAGCACACATCACCATAGTCGATAATAGGGAAAATTAAAGTCTGCACAAGCATTGTCTTCGTCTTTGTGGGCAAAAAGTTCCTCAGACGATACAGATACCGCAAAGTCCCGTTGACTCTTTGACAGACAGTAGAAACCTGACTTTGCCAGCCAAGCGTCGAGTCAAGATGCAAACCGAGGTCCTTTACACTAGGGCTGATGGAAATGACGGCACCATTGAAAATAATAGGAGGTAGAGAGCCAACCGCCACTCTACTCATCATGCGTGCACTACCAATAACAATGGCCTGACATTTTGAGGGGTTTACAGACACCCCAAACCTATCAGACCAGTCAAAATTCGGTTTACATCCTCTATAGCGTCTGACAAACCTTCCACCCGCGCAGCTGCATACAATTGAAGATCATCGGCATAAAGATGATACGCACACCGAAGACAGTGAGTTATATAGTTTATGAAAATGGAGAATAATAATGGAGAAAGAATACCGCCTTGTGGAACACCAGCATCCAGGTCACGCCAACTTGACGAACTCTCATCGACGCGAACCGACTGCCGACGTCCCCGAAGATAAGAAGAGAACCATTCCAGCGCCTCGGAAGAAACCATAAGATGGGAAAGGATAGATAGGAGTATGTCGTGACTGACGGCGTTAAAGGCATTGGAGAAATCTATTAATACCAACACAGTAACCATTGTATCCTCCATTGCTTCTCTAACGTCGCCAGTAACTTTGAGGAGTGCGGTGGTTGTACTGTGTCCAGGTCTGAATCCAGACTGGAATGAGCTTACGAGGTTGTTTCGGTGAACAAACCCCGAAAACTGCTTGTGTACGCAGGCCTCTAGCACTTTCGAAAGGAAAGGAAGAATGGAAATTGTACGAAAATGACTTGGAAGGGAGGGATTTGAAATTTTAGGAAGTGGACGGACATAAGCCATACGCCACAGGGATGGGAATTGACCAGAATCGAGAGAATAGTTAATGATGTGGGCAATGGGTGGAAGGAGAAAATCAAGGATCAGGGTGACCATATAACGACTGATGTCATCATGGCCTTAGATTTAATAGAAAGGATAATCTTTTTAATTTCATCCAAGGTGGCAGGAGAAAAGCAAAATGCCTCTATGATTGGACTAGGTAGGCCAGAAATGAAATCCACCGTCTGGGACAACATTTGAGAACTCAAATGACTGGCGGTTGTGAAATGACGGTTGATATCATCTAGGCCAATCGTCTTAGGGAAATCCACATGACGTGCCTTGCCGATACCAAGAGTTCCTAAGAATTTCCAGATATCGGCAGGAGAAGGAGATGAAATGTTATCAAGAATGTGGCGGCGTTTGGCGTTTCGTATCACCTGATTACACCGATTTCTTGCAGTTTTGAAGAGGTTCTTATTTTGTTCACAGCGATCCCTTCTATATTTTCTAAATGCCCTATCCCGACACTTCATCGCAATACGAACCCCTGTCGTCATCCAAGGAGCAGGAGGACGCCTAAGTTTAACCCTCTTTACAGGCGCATGTTTGTCATAAAGGGCTAAGACTGTTTCATTGAATATGCGCAGTTTATCGTCTACGGATGTTGCTGCTCCTAGGCGTCCCCAGTCCAGTTCCGACGCATCCTGACGCAACCACCACACCAAATTGTACAACAATACAAACATAAAAGGAAACTAAAACTAAAACACATACGTACATACAATGGGCGACCTTATCGCATTCCGCGATCTCTTCCAGGCAACCTGGAATGGACAGTAATTGCCTGGACAAGAAATGCGGCTGTCATTGGTGTGACAAAACAAGCAATAAACATATTATATTATAATAGATACACAGATATATACATATGCTATATAATAGATACATATATACATACATAATTCTACTGATGACTATTGACAAAGTGACAGGTAATGTTCCCTAACGAGTTTTTTAAAAACAGGCAACGATTGAGCGCGTTTAATTGCGTCTGGTAATTCATTCCACAGACGAGTAGCATGGACAGTAAATGATTTGTCATAGAAAGTCGTGGTATGGATTGGCAATTTAAGTCGCAAGTTCTCTGATGATCTCAACAATTATGTATGTGAGTTGCAGAGAAACTCAAAACGTTTTTTAAGGTAAAGAGGCGTGAAGGGGAAAAAAAGGATATTATATAGGAGGAGAAAGAATATGAGCATTCCGGCGAAGGCGAATTGGCAACCACTTGAGCTTTACACGGGATTCGGAAACGTGATCATATTTGCGCAAACCAAATATGAATCTTATACATAAATTTTGAAGCTGCTCAAGTTTATCCAGTTGTTCTTGAGTAAGGTCAAGATAGCTGGCATCAACATAATCAAGGATGGGAAGAAGAAGAGACTGTGCAAGCGCAATCTTGGTGGCAGTCGGTAGAAAATTGCGGAGTCTTCTCAAAGATGATGTTGTGACAAGAAAAATTAATCTTAAAATGAAAGTTGCAGGGATTTTTCTAGACCTAAGCTCTGCATTTGACACTACAGATCATAAGATGCTTCTCACAAAAATGAGTCATTATGGCATAAGAGGTAAGGCCTTGCAACTGTTCAGTTCGTATTTAAAAAATAGAAAAATGTTTGTAGAAATTGACAAAATTCAAAATGGCTGCAAAAAGTCTCATAGATCACGAATTGTAAACTTGACTTCGGGTGTCCCACAGGGATCTATACTTGGACCTATTCTATTTATTATATTTATAAATGATTTAATTAATTATATAAATTCAATTTTATCTGACCTTGAAATAGTAATTTTTGCTGATGACACAAATGCCATAGTAGCAGATAATGACATAACTAAACTGACTAATTTAATTAATGTTACATTACAAGCCTTCCATGTGTGGTTTACTATAAATAAATTATTAATCAATACTTCAAAGACCAAGATTATGTTATTTAGAACCACTGCCCGAAATAAGGACAATTTAGATATAACTTTGAACAATGAGAAAATTGAACTCGTCAATGAAGTAAAATTTTTAGGTATTCATATAGACGAACGACTGAATTGGAAACCAGAATTGAAGGCAATTGATGCGTCGATATCATCTGCATGTTATGCTCTGAGAGCCTTAAGAAATCAAATCAGTATAGAACAACTGAAAATGGTTTATTTTGCGTTAGTAGAATCTAAAATTAGATATAGTGTACTTCTTTGGGGTAATAGCTACGACTATAATAGTAAAAGAGCCTTCGTATTACAAAAACGCGCAATCCGGACCATGGTACGAATACCACAAACTGAGAGTTGCCGACAGCATTTTAGAAATCTAGGTATCCTTACAGTGCCGAGCATTTATGTCTTCGTTCTTTTGAGTAACATGACCAAGTACATTCATGAATATGAGACTAAAGAACAACGACAAATTAGGGAAAGTACACGTAGAAAAGATATTAAATATAACAAAATACAACCAAATTTCAATATTGTTGAACACAGTCCACAATATCAATCAGTCAAGCTATTTAATAAGTTGCCATTAGATTTAAAAAGCATAATCTACACTAGTACTTTTAAAACCCAGCTCAGGGATTTCCTGTTGAATAGGTGTCTATATTCTGTTGATGAATTATAAATTTCTCTTAATTATATATATTATTAGTATTTATTATTATTGAATTTGTTTGGTTAAATTATTATTATGGAATTGAAAATGTTTAATTTATAAATTAATTATGTAATTCAGATACAAGCTTCTTGTTATTGAATAAAAAAAATGACTATGACTATGATGCAGCAGAAGCGAATAACTTACGGCTGACTTCTTGTAGCTGGGCATTCCAGGAAAAGTTCTTGTCAATGAATATCCCCGTTCTTAACTTTATCACTAAATGGAATTTCGGAGTTGTCAAAAGAGACTTGGGGAAGAGTGGTCCAGTCGATCCTAGAAGCCATCCTAGAACTGCCCACCACTATAACCTGCGTCTTTATGGGATTTACCGTAAGACGCAGGGCCAGATCACGATTGATGGTGATAACAGCCTCAGACAGATTTCCAAGAGGTGCTCGCGAGTAAATTTGCAGATCGTCTGCAATTGCATACAGGTAGGAAGAAGTTAGTTAATTGGAAATTGAGTTTATAAAAACTGCGAAAAGTAATGGGGATAACACGCCACCCTGCGGAACCCCGGCAGAAGTACTGCACCAGGAAGACAAAGTCTCTCCGATGCAAATACGTTGCCGACGACCGAGCAGGTAACTACGAAATATGTGAGTGTTGACTTGACAAAGACTTCAAGTGCTGCGCCTAGTTTATGAAATGAATCGGAACAATATTTATAAAAGCTTTAACAAAAAAAATGGCTAAACAAATAGCTGGTATCATAATCCTCTCGTCTGAAGGCGTACCTGCCGTGATATGCTGAGCGTCCATGCGATCCCTATGCTCATCAATAACATTCAATATTCTGCATTTTTTTTTCACCCAACGCCATGTAAAATAGTCCTAAACTAAGCAGAGCTTATGGTATGAGTACTAGACAACTGATAAACATACTTATATATTTCTAATTTTTTTTTTTCTATTACATAGATAAATTACACCCAAACACAGAACAAATGATCGTGCTCATCCATCACACAAACATTTTGCCCTGGGTGGGAATCGAACCCACGACCTCCG
This sequence comes from Mythimna impura, assembly GCA_905147345.3. NCBI lineage: Eukaryota > Metazoa > Arthropoda > Insecta > Lepidoptera > Noctuidae > Mythimna > Mythimna impura. The sequence continues at coordinate 29,435,930 of LR990357.1, read as the reverse complement.
GTTTAGCAGTCAGGGTCACTGACCACTAGACCAACAAACAACAACAACAGACCAGTCAAAATTCTATCTATTCCTGGTTTCTCTCGCGCTGTTGTGATTGTGACTTGCTTGTTTTCAAGTGGTTGTTTCTAAATATTTTTTTATTATTGATTGCGAAGCTCATTAAAAGGATAAGGCCCTAACCTAACTGACCTAACTGGCTTATGAGGAGCCAATCCCAACCGGGGCTTTCTATTTTGACCTCAAAACTGGCTTGAAAAAAAAACCTTGGCATGTACTTTTTTTATGTGGGAAAATCATCTAATGACAAATCCCGCTCTTGGGCGGAGCGAGAGATAGGGTCAGACTTTTACTGACTAAAAACCCACTCCTGTTCCTTCGTTGCCTTTCGTACCAGGGCCGAGCCTTCCTTTTAGAATCAGACCCTTGGCCCCAGTAGGCTTCGACCCTGCTGGGCCCCTACGGTTTGCTGACATCTCCTTGAGGCGCGCGTGGAACAGTACGCGCTGTCGACGACTTGGGCTCGCTCCGGACGGTTACCGGACGGTTGGACGGCAAGCTACTCATTGTTCGCCGTCCGCAAGCCCGCGCCTACGGTGGCCGGAAATCAGGATCGGAATCCCGGCGGCGGTTGGGGCGTGAGGACCGTTGCCTCACGCGATCGGCCGCCTCCTTTGCTAGCATTACTGCTTCACAGAAGGAGGCGACCGCCTGCCACACCTCCTCGCTCCAGACCATGACCTGTACCAAGACCCGGCGTGAGAGATCGCCGCCACCGATCGCCCCCACGAGGACACGGCGTTGCTCTACCCAAGCGGGGCACACCTCCACCGTGTGCTCCACCGTGTCCTCCGGGCGGTCCACACAGTGACGACACCTGGCCGTTTCTTCCGCACGAATCCGGCGCCGGAACCTCCCGAACTTACCATGTCCGGTGAGGACCTGCGTTATGCTCAAAGAGGGGACTTACCGCCATAATTGTGGCGTGCCCTTGGCATGTACTTGAACTCCTGCAAATGTTTTATGTTCCTCCGAGTGAAGATGGTAATGTTATGTGTCAATAGGTTCATATTTTTAAAAAACTAGATAAAAACTTCGTCAAGACATCATACTCATCCGAGTATAAATGCAATAATTATGGCGTCCCACAAGGGAGTATCCTGGGCCCAAAACTGTTCATACTATAAATAAATTTTATAACAGATATAACACATCATAAATGCATACTGTTCGCCGACGATATTTCCATTATAGTGACGTCCGATAAAATAAACAATACAAATTACGACCATGAAAGAGAAATTAACAACACGATTGAAAAATTAATTGAATGGCTTGACATGAATAACCTAAAAATTAATTTAGATAAATCTGTATATATACAATTTAATAAATGTAACAATAATAAATACAATTTGAAACTTGACATACCAAAACTTAATGAAGTAACACAAACGTTTCTTGGAGTAATAATTGATCAGAACATAAATTGGAAAGCACAAGTATATGATATATCTAAAAGAATAAATAAATTCGTATACGCACTAAGAAAGATTAAAAATATAACAAACTTCAAAACTGCCATCGCTGCCTATCATGCTTATGTTGAATCAATAATACGCTATGGGCTCATAATGTGGGGCAACAGCACCGACAAAAATAGGATATTTGTTGCACAAAAAAAGTGTATTCGTGCAATATATGGGCTTCAACCAAAGAACTTGGTTTGTTACCGCTGCCGTCTCTCTACATATATGAAGTATGCATGTTTTTAAAAAATATAAAGACTTGTTTAAAAAGGCACAGGATGTATACCCCGAAACCGGCGGGACCCTCATGAACTTATATTGAGCGATCTGCCAAGACTGGCGAAATATAGCGAAAGCTGTTTGGCCATGTGTGTTTGGATATTTAATAAAATTGCAAATGACATAAAAACTTTAGATTTTAGATTGTTTTAAAAAAAACTACATACATAAGTTACACTAAAACTACATATTAAGTACTTATAATTTTTACTGCTTAAAAGATTTTTTTTACATATAATAATTTTTTGACACAATAATTTTTGACATGTAATCATTTTTTGATATGTAATAATTTTTTTGACATATAATATTTTTTTTTATACATAATAATTATTTGACATATAGTAATTTTGTAATGTAAACTATGTATCTTATGTATTTGCATGCTGTGATATAAGCAAAACGTGTATGCTCTAATGATTTCTGCCAAAACATAAATGATAAATGATATTTATTCTGCAAATAGGTTTATAAAACACTTTTACACGTCAATTTTTTTTTTGTCATTTTAAACTAGATGAGGCCGGTGTTTCCTAGCTGACTACCCTGAGAAGAAACACCGAAACAAACTCAGGGGTCAAAGTCTCTTTTAAAGTCCATACAGTAAATATGTAATGGTCAAATCACAAGAGAACCATGCAGATTTGTCTGAGATGGTCTTTTGAAGAAAGAACCATACAGATTTGAGTGGACCTGTCCAGTCAGTGCAAGCATTTGTCAGTATTCGCAAAGCTCAACTCAGGACTACTAAGGAGCTCAACGACTTGACGAACAATACCAAAGAAAAGACATTTGGGTAGGCCGCAGAAAATATTCAAACTGCCAGATTTAAAATTACTGAAAAGGAAAAAAAAACAATCAACATAATCCTCACGTTCACAATAATAAAAGAAAATATATAGTTTACAAAATGTAATACTTAGTAAAGTAAATATTTACTTATGTCAAAAATTTAATTGAAAAAAAAAATAATGTCAAATTGCAAAATAAAGATAATCTACAATGTAAGATTGTAAAAAAAAGCACAATTGAAAATAAAACAAAAGAGAAGAAAATAATAATAAGTCAACAGTTGTAGTGCGTACTGAAGCAGATCAATCCCAAGCCTTTTCATCCTCAACATAGTCCTTTATAGTGTAAAAAGCCTTTTGGCAAAGTTTACGCTTTTTTTTTTTTTTTTTTATTCTTGATAGGTTCGCGCTTGACCGCTAACTCACCTGACAAATACAAATGATTTGAATTTATTAAGGCTTAGTTGTTGAATATGACTAGGGAGTTTATTATAGAAGTGTATACATTGGCATCTAAATGAGCCCCCTATATTTTTTGAGCCTAGTTGCAGGAACCACAAATTTGTGTTTGTTCCTAGTATTAAAATTATGAACATCACTGTATTTTTTAAACATGTTTATATTTTTATGTGCATATAAAATATTCTCGTAAATATACTGTGAAGGTACAGTCATTACATTGATATCTTTAAATTATCTGTGAGGGAGTATCTGGGACTTAATGTATAAATCGAACGAATAGCCCTTTTCTGTAAAACGAAAATTGTCTGGATATCGGCGGCATTTCCCCACAGTAGAATACCGTACGACATGACACTATGGAAATAACTAAAGTAAACTAAACGGGCAGTCTCTACATCAGTTAAATTTCGAATTTGTCTAACAGCGTATGCTGCAGAGCTAAGTTTTTTCAATAATTTGTCTATATGTGGGCCCCACTGAAGCTTAGCATCTAGAGTTATGCCCAAGAACACTGTAGTATCTTCAGGACTCAACTCTTTACCTTTTATTACCACACTAGTTTCTACTTGCCTAACATGAGGCATGGTAAACTTAATACATTTAGTTTTTTTTTCATTAAGAAGTAGGTTATTTACATCAAACCAGTGTACTATTTTTGAAAGAGCTATATTTATATCGTCAGTAACCGGCTGCTGACGTTTAAGTTTAAACAAAAGTGAAGTGTCGTCTGCAAACAATACTATATTATGGTTATCCTTTATGAGGTAAGGTAAGTCGTTTATATATATAATAAACAAAAATGGACCAAGAATTGAGCCCTGGGGGACACCCATTTTTACTAAAGATCCGGGAGATCTTTTTCCGTTTACATCAACTCTCTGAATCCTTTCACTCAGATAAGATGTAAGAAGATCCAGGGAGGAGTTCCGGATTCCGTAATGGTGTAGTTTCCTGATTAATGTTTCATGGAGAACGCAATCGAAAGCCTTTGACAAATCGCAAAAAATGCCCAAGGCATCGCATTTGTCTTCCCATGCATTATAAATATGTCCTAAAAGTTCAACACCGGCATCGGTTGTTAAACGACCCCTTGTAAAACCAAACTGTTTGGTATGCAATAATTTATGTCTGTTAAAAAATATTTGTAGTTGCTCTAAAATAAGTTTTTCAAATATTTTACTAAAAGTGGGTAGCACTGAAATAGGTCTGTAATTCGTGGGGTCAGATGTACTACCCGTTTTAAACAATGGAATTATTTTACTATTCTTCATTAGATCAGGAAACTCACCGCGATCGATACAATTATTAGAAATAAAAGCTAAAGAAGGAGCTACAATGTGGATTATAGACTTAACCACGTCCACAGAATTACCCCATAAATCTGCATTCTTTTTTACATTCAAGGAGTTAAATAGTCATTAAATGGTCTTGTAGACCTTCCAGTTTCACTATTTATAACATTCCAAGTAGTTTTAATTATATTATTACTGTTTTTAATTTTGGAACTCAAATAACGCGATTTCGCTACAGAACAATTTTTTTTAAATAATTTTGAATAATTTCGCACATATAAACTAAATTCAGCAGTATTAACAAGAACCCTTTCATCATACAACTCGTAAAGCCGAATTCTACTTTTATGAACCAGTGGTAGCCCAATCACAGAACGACACGTTACTATTAACCGAAATAGTCTTAGGTATAAAAGTAGAATTAAATTGATTACAGTACATGTTAAAGAAACCTTCATATTGGTGATTGAGATTATCATATGTAGACATCTTTGTACACCATGTTTTATGCAAATAAAATTGATTGATTGATTGATTGATCGATGAATCGGCGAAATTGCTAACATTTGGAGCTCATTGAAATAATGGTAGAAGTCTAACTATGATATGCTTCTGTAGTCGCTAATATATACTAGTATTAACAATTTTAAAGTGTATTCTTATTTATAAACTGCATGATTATTTATAATGATTATGTTTGAAAACAAACAAAGTACCCAAATAAAAATGGAACAGTTTCGTTTCATTTTGTCACGTTGGCGGGCCTGGCTGCAGGAAATTGTCTCTGGCGGACACTGGATTGGCGGCTGCATGTTGACTGACATGACTTCCTCAGCACACCGTTACGGTCGTTTTATATTATCTGAGCTTTTGTAAATCTAGTATGGGGATAAGCAATTTTACTTGTTACGACAGTTCTGCTGTGATCCTATGAGGAGTTCCGTTCTGTAGTGTTTGTGTACTTGTCTCGAGTTCACGGGCAGTCGTTTACTAGCCGTTGTTGAAGGCGGACGTATTAAACCTAACTGTTGGTGACGTAACGACCCAATATATTTACCCCCTGTGTCAGTGTGTCCACTACAAATGGTGACGAGGTAAAAGGTTTAGCACAAAAACAAAAATGTATTTCGTTGCATTTTTTTTTTTTTGAAAAAACAAATTATTGTTAAAGAATAAGAGGGTAGTGTGTCGAATTGTTGCTAAACAAAGAATGTTGCACAAAGGGAATTACCCAAATGAGGCCATCAGTAGACAATAGACCAATTTTGATCAAATCCTCATTGGTTTTGCCAAAAAAAAGTATGTGTTTTCTTGCTTCCAAATGAGCGCCACTGCAATCAACAAGAATTCGTTAAAAGTAACTTTATTTATAAAATCAAGGGTTTTTTTTCATTTTGACGCTGGCGGATATGGTTAGCACTAAATAATATTTAAGATTAATCGATTCGAATCGATTTGTAAACAAATAAAATAACTTCAATAGCTGCCTTCGGGACTTTGCTGGCACCTACTCGTTTTAATGAAAATATCTCATAGAAGGCATTTAAAGGAATGGGTACCAAAAAAAAGGATAAGAAACGTAACTCAATTATTATTATGGGAATTTAAGAGATTATTGATTTCATGTTATTTTTTTGTGATCGTGACGACATTGGGTTGGGTCTTACTTTGGGACGAGGTTTTCCATATCCACTCAGCTGCCTCTTGACAAAATTGGAAAACTTGGTGACAGCGTACTCTGTTTTATTTTATTGAATTTTTCTAACGGGGCGACATCTTTCGTTCTTGTATTGACAGAAAACCATTGATTTTTTTGATATTTTAGATAGATGGCGTTATTTCCCATAGACTTAAAAGTTTTATTGCAGTTGAAGTGAATTGAGTGCAAGACGAGTTTTTTTGTGGTTGTGACAAAAGTTAAAGTGGGTGGTTGTTCCTGATTTTACGGCCTTTCGAATGAGACATGTGCGTTCCGTGTCGATCAAAAAATTGGATGATGAAATCAACAGTATTATGTTGTAGTGGTGTCTGAAAGATCCATAAATTTATAAACACATGAAAAAAACTATTAAATTTCTAGTTTGTACTTAAGTCATTGTGAAATACCTATAAAGCGTGATTATTTACGAACGTTTTAGTACTAATACCGTTAAATATAGTCAAGATTTTGAAGTTGTGAAGTGAGTTGTTTACGTTGAATTGCCTCCTGTATATACATGTTTCCAAATAACGGTGCGGATGGTGGTTTCTATCGAAATAATGTGATCAAAATTTTGTTTAAAGCTGGTAAATATTATGATGTCATATGATGAATACTGAATTGAGGTATAATAAGATTATTATTATGATATATTTATGATTACTTTAAATACTGAAATATTACTAGTTTTATTTTGTATTGGCTTATGAAAAACAAAGGCAATCATTCAAGGAAGAATAACAATCATGCAATCATTTTAAGACATGCAAAATAAGTCCTGTAGTATGCCTTGGTCTATTTAGTTGAGCAAACAATCATTAGTCTACTGTTAATTTTATAAATATTTTTGTTTTTGTACGGTGAACCCGCACATTCGTATAATTAAGTAGGTTATGCAACTGCTGCGTTTGCACACGCGCGACCATTTAGTATGACAGTTACTAAGTAAAATAAATCAGTGATTTTTCTACACTCAACACGGGCGGTTTTATTATTATCATCCCCGATTTCTATCATTTTACCATAAGTGTGCAGACTATCGTCGTACATTTTTTTTGGTCCTTCGAGCCGGATCTGATAACACGCGTAGTAACAGTCCATCGGGTATACAATTCAAGGTGCGCGGGTGGTTCGGAGTCAGAACCCCAGACTTGATAATATTCGTTGAGTATTTCGCGTCAGTTCCGTAAAATTCAATCACTCAGTTTAGGGAACACGTAGTGAATCGTTCGTAAAGACATTGGTGGAACTCCGAGTGCCTTCATCTACATTTCTACTGCATCCAGAATCTGCAGATCGCTGTTGGTATCAACTCTTTGGTGACCAAGTAAGATTGTTCCTTTTATTTAGTCGCCATGTCAGTATCAAGCGCTCGTCAGTCGGAAATATTAGAAGGGCTCAATAGGATAAAGGTCAATTTCGGTAAGGATCCATTATCGAGAAAACCTCCGGATTATATCCAAAAAAGAATAGAGTCGTTGGACAACCTCTGGGGAGAATTCGAACAAAATCACCTGAAACTTTCCGAGTTTCCAGACAAGGAACCACAATATTTCTCCGCAGATTTATATCAACAGGGTAAGATCCTCTACCAGTCTACCCGTAACCTGCTTACTGCATTTGGCTCTGATGAGAAAGGAATTCAAGCTAACACGGAAGCCAATGAACTGTTGGCTCAACAAAGAACCAAATATATAACCTTTTCAATAAATAAAACCACACAACCTAATAATTTCTCTTTAAAAGCACACAACTGTAACAACACATTAACATGCTCCTGCGCACCACTAGTGAGAACTACCAATATTAGATATCTCGGCACTCAAATAGATGATACCCTTTCATGGCATGCGCAACTAGATATTCTGTCTGCACGTACGCGTAAAATGATATGGCTTTTCAAAAAACTCAGAAACGTACTCAAATTGAAAATGTTAAAAACGATTTACTTTGCCTTGGTTTAATCAATCCTGAGTTATGGTATTACGGTATGGGGTGGGACTTGTAAGACAAAAATCATAAAAGTAGAACGTGCTCAAAGGTCATTACTCAAAGTAATGCTCAAGAAACCCTTTCTTTATCCCACAATGACCCTATATAGGGACTGCAATGTCTTGACAGTTAGGCAAATATTCATTCTTCACACTACACTTCGCAAGCACAAAGAACTGACCTATGATGCTAAATTAACTTATCCTGCACGAAGAAATAACAGAATATGCAAGACAACAAATCACAACACTGCTTTCTTCAGGAGACACTCATGTTTCCTTGCTCCATATTTGTACAATAAACTTAACTCTTTTATGTATATTCCCAAAAACCTCGCTTGACTGTAAAAATATTATCCAAAAATATCTTCTAAGCTTAAATTATAATGACACGGAATCCCTACTTATAATTTCTAAATAAAGACTTGTTTCTATCAGTTTCAAGAGCAGTCAAAGCATACTCATACATAACCAAGCATACATAATGCATACTCTCATAAACAGACGCGAGCAACCAAACTCTCACACATCACATACACAACACACACACGCACAGGCACACCATAACACATGCACAATCACACCATAACACATGCACAACACACACACGCACTCACGCATAGACTCATAATATATACGAGTACATTGATTACATTGCATCCACCAATAAATTGTAACGAACTCACTCGCCGCGGGAGGAAGACCTGGAGTCCTGAAATACAGGGCTACCCTAGTTTAGGCTCCAGTCCACTCCATTTGTTATACTGTCTGTACTGTGTTACATTATTGTGGAAAAATAAATGAATTTTTATTTTTTTTATTTATTTATTTATTTTAATTTTAGGGCCTTCAACAGGTTGGTGAAGAGCATCAACGTGAACGAAATAACGGAAAAATGGGAACTTGAAGACGAGCTTAGGGCTATACAAACCAAGTGGAACACTATCGACTCGTTGCATCTGCGTATCGATCATTTACTTCAGGGCAGTGACTTATTGTACGAAAACGAATTTAGTATGTTTGAGCGTAATTACAAGGACATCAAGCGTTTGCTTAATAAGAAAATATCATCCATGGTACATGTACAGCAAGCTACGCCGAAACTAGAAATTCCTACTTTTGCAGGGAAATACACGCAGTGGCCAACATTTTGTGACCTGTTCACAGAAGCTATTCACGATAACAGCACCATTACCAAGGCTCAGAAGATGCAACACCTGAAAGGAAAGCTCAAGGGAGAAGCTGAACGCCTTATTCAGCATCTTCATATTTCGGCTGAAAATTACGACACTGCTTGGGAAATTCAAACTCACAGATATAATAATGCTCAAGTTCTCTTTACAAATCAAATAGAGGTATTTCTAAATCAGCCTTCTACTTCCAAGCAAACAGCTTATGAGCTGAAGCGACTATATGACACCACCACGGAGTGTATCCATGCTATACACAACCTTGGTGTGAATACAAATACATGGGATCCTTTGTTAGTGCATCTTCTCAGTAAGAAACTGGACCAGGAGACCTACTGTGATTTGTGTTGTGTGTGTGTGATTACAAAGAAGCGCGTACATCACCACGAGAGCTACCATCTCTGTCAGAATTTATGACGTTCCTCGAAAAGAAATTCACAGCCCTGGAACCGTTACACCGTAGAGAGAGAGAAATAACGAAGCCTGCAGCTAAACGGGAATCAAGTCTACAGAACAACAAACCTGTTAATCAGGGGAACCACTATAAGAAACATTATCAAGCTGCCGCTACTCAAGGACCAAACTGTCCGATTTGTAACACGCGTCACTTTATATTTACTTGTAGGAAATTCCTGAAAATGTCTCCGGAGGATCGGTTGGCCTGGGTAACAAAGAGTCAATACTGTAAAAATTGCCTTAACTATCATCCAGACCAAGAGTGCATTAGTCCCAAACGTTGTAAAAAGTGTAACGCTAGCCACAACACTTTACTTCACGATGTGTGTGTACCACAACATCAAACCACCGCAACGACGAGCTCTACTGCGCAGCCTTCCTTGGCTCAACATAACGTTAACCACGTCGCTGCTGATAATGAAGAAATCCTATTAACTACGTTGTCGTTAACAGTTTTATCAAACAATGGTACATACGTTACGTTAAGAGCGCTTCTAGATCAGGGGTCCCAAATTTCACTGATTTCGGAAAATGCGACACAAATGCTAGGTTTACAACGGCGGCAATATCATGCCTCCATTTCAGGGGTAGGTCCGGTCTCTAAGCAGAGCAAAGGCATCGTAACATTAGATTGTAAGTCTATTTACGGAGATTACACCTTGCAAACTCAGGCGTTAGTTGTGTCAAAGGTTATAAACAGTCTACCTAACTCATCATTTCGCAAACAGTCCTGGTCACACTTGCAACATCTTCAGTTAGCAGACCCGGAATACAATGTCTCAAGGCCTATTGATCTTCTTCTGGATGCCAGTGTATATTCAGAAATAATATTAAGCGGTCTTATAAAGGGCCCAGCGCAGGCTCCTATAGCTCAACAAACCAAAATGGGTTGGATCTTATCAGGAAATGTTAAAAGGTTCAACTGTCATGTCGCCATCAATAACCTTGAAAAGATAGCCAAGTTTTGGGAGTTGGAGGATATTCACGACTCATCATCATCAAACGTGACTATTGGTAATAAATTTTGTGAAGACTTCTACAATAGCACCACGAGACGCTTAGAGAATGGCAAATATGTAGTTGGGATACCCATGATGCCAGGTTTCGAACAGCAACTCGGATCATCAAAGTTCAAGGCTATAGCGCAATTTAAACAGTTAGAGTCCAAATTGTCCAAAAACAAATCATTTTCAAGCCTATACAAACAATTTATAAACGAATACCAGGAATTAGGTCATATGCGACAAGTCGAAAAAACGAACGATCAGGCGTATTACCTACTACATCATGGTGTATGGAAACTTGATTCGACAACAACGAAATTAAGAGTGGTTTTTAATGCCTCATCCAAGACTACATCGGGTAACAGTCTAAACGATTTGATGTATAGCGGACCAAACTTGCAACAAAACTTGTTAGCACTTATTATAAATTGGAGGCAATACAAATACGTAATCACTGCGGATATTGAAAAAATGTTCCGCCAGATACTCATCAGAGAGCAAGATCAGCCTCTGCAAGCAATAGTGTGGAGAGATTCAATGGATGATCAATTGAATCAGTATAATTTGACCACTGTAACGTACGGGACTAAGGCAGCCCCCTTCTTGGCTATGCGGACGCTGAAGCAACTTGCGACTGATGACGCTGAAAAATATCCCTTAGCAGCAGTAGCTGTACAAAACTCCTTCTACATGGATGATCTGCTGAGTGGACATAACTCCGCTGATCAAGCCAAGGAGCTACTACAGCAACTGATAAAAATGCTCCAGGGTGCTGGTATGAATTTGCGGAAATGGTCAAGCAACAAGCCAGAACTCTTGCAGCACTTAACGACTGATCAATTGAACAGTCCTTACGAATTTAAGGGTCTCGAATCCAGAAAGACCCTTGGATTAAAATGGAATCCATCATCTGACTCATTCACGTTTCAAAGAAATATAATTCCAGAGGATAAGGTAGCGTTTACTAAGCGTCAGTTATTATCAGAAATATCCAAGATTTTTGATCCACTTGGTTGGCTATCACCGCTTACAATCAGAGCGAAGCTACTGTTTCAACAAACGTGGTCCATGGAAGCCAGCTGGGATCAAGAATTACCAAAGGACATGCAAGATAATTGGCTTAAATTAAAAGAAGACTTCAACTGCATCGATAAATACCGCATACCCAGATTTTTAGGTAACACAGAAATAAATAATCAATTACACGCATTTTGCGATGCTTCAGACAAAGCTTACGCTTGCGTTATTTACCTCGTCACCAAGAACAATAAGGGCGAGTACACATCGACCATTGTTGCTGCAAAAACAAAGTTGGCACCAGTTGCAAAGAAAACATCTCTGCCTAGACTTGAACTCTGCGGTGCACTACTTTTATCCCAACTGGTGAAGAAGGTCGTTGATTCCTTACCAAACGTAGGGATGACCCTTCATGCGTGGACAGATTCTATGATAGTTCTGGGATGGCTACATGGAGATATATCCAGATGGAAATCATTTGTAGCTAACAGAGTGAAGCAGATAACCAACATAATACCGGCCGAATTCTGGAGTCATGTCAGCTCGGAAGAAAACGCAGCTGATTGTGCAACACGAGGAATAACGTTCCTTCAGTTGTTAAACCATTTGTTGTGGTGGGAAGGGCCAGAATGGCTAAAAGGTTACGAGAGAAAAGATGAAACTAAAATCGTGTACCAGTCTCCTATCATAGAAATAAAAGCAGCTTGTGTGAACACAGCCTTAGTACATAATAATGTAACATTCATTAGTGACCTACTGCAAAACTGTAGTTCATTGACACGAATTGTGCGGATTATTTGCTGGGTCTCACGTTTCATCAAGCGAATTTGCGACAAACATATTTCAAAACATCATGGTTTCCTATCGTCATCAGAAATAAATAACGCATATAATTTAATGATTAAAGAAGTGCAATCACTAGAATTTCATCAGGAATTGCAAGATATTAAATGTAAACAACACGTGAGTTCAAAAAGCAAGATTTGCAGTTTAAATCCTTTTCTAGATGAAAACGGTATATTAAGAGTTGGTGGACGGTTAAATTACGCCAGTATAAGCACATCGGCGAAGCACCCCATCATTCTACCAAGCCATAGTCGACTTACTGATCTAGTTATTAGCCAGGCTCACATAACTACTTTACACGGTGGCCCCCGACTAACCCTTTTTTACATAAGGGATAGGTACTGGATTATCAGCGGAGTCAGGACGGTAAAACGCCAGTTGAGACTTTGTGTTAAGTGTCGTCGATTTAATAACGAAGTACAACAACAAATTATGGCGGACTTACCACGAGCCAGAGTTACTCCGTCAAGGCCATTTACGCACACTGGTGTCGACTTCACGGGCCACATAGAGCTAAAGGCCAATAAAGGACGCGGGATCAAAACAACAAAGGGTTACGTAGCGGTTTTCGTCTGCCTGTCAACGAAAGCGGTCCATCTGGAACTAGTTTCAGATTTGAGTACGGCCGCCTTTCTAGCGGCGTTTCGTCGGTTCTGCTCCCGGCGTGGATCTCCAGGTCACATGTACAGTGACAACGGTACAAACTTCGTGGGAGCTAGTCGACTCATGAAGAAGGAGTACAAGGAGATCATCCAGAATATCAACCCGGACTTCTTTAATAAAATCGGTGAGATGAACATCCACTGGCACTTCAATGCACCTGCCTGGCCTAATGCAGGTGGGCTTTGGGAAGCGGCTGTGAAGAACCTGAAATACCACTTAAAAAGGGTCATAGGTGATCAACGCCTTACGTACGAAGAGTTTTCGACGTTACTTTGCCAAATAGAAGCGTGTCTGAATTCCAGGCCACTATGCCAACTAACTGAAAACTCTGATGACGATTGCTTAACTCCGGGACATTTCCTGACTGGGGCACCAATTTTGTCAAGACCTCAAACTGAACCGGAGTCTGTAACGTTAAACGGTGGCAACTCGTTCAAGCTTTAACTAAGAATATCTGGCAACGGTGGTCATCGGAATATCTTCAACAATTTCAAACGAGAACTAAATGGCAAAAACCACGAAGTAATCTTGAAGTTGATGACCTCGTCCTCATCCGGGAAGAGAATGTACCTCCGGGTAAGTGGGCAATGGGTCGAGTAAAGCAGCTTCATCCAGGAAAGGATGGGTATGTGAGAGTTGTTACCGTCAAGACGAGAAACAATACCATACAGCGTCCAGTCAACAAGCTTGTATACTTACCCGTAAATGAGGAGAGACCCCCGTCCGAATCCGTAACTCAGTGCGTGGATGAGTCGTCCCCACCACCATCAGTTCAACCTGAAGTTAAAAAGCGATCCCCGCGACTACGAAAACAGAAACCTTTCCAAGCCTTTTTCATGACCGTTTTTCTAATGCTTTTGTTTGTATCACCCAGTGATCAAACTCAGCAAGTCAAATTGACGTCATATAATGTTACGCAAATTTTTACCAACCAAGGATTTTACTTCGATAAGATGTCAAACCTCCAAGTTATCAAGGACGATTGGAAACTCATTGTGTTTTATAACATGACCACGTTCTATCACGGAGTATCGAACGTAAAGAAGTACATAACCCATTTGAAACTAACCGCCGATTGCATGGGCTCGCAATACGATAGTGTCATCTTACAACTAGAACATGAACTAAAGGAACTTGAGCATTATCAAACTCTTCTAGAAAAACCTAACGAAAGAAGGCAAAGACGTGGATTAATAAACGGAGTGGGGTACTTAGCAAATACCCTGTTTGGAGTATTGGATGAAAGTTTTGCTCAACAATACAAGCAGGACATAGAAAAGATAACCACCCATGAAAATCATCTCCAACAGTTACTCAAGAATCAAACAATTGTCTTGGAATCGGAATACAACATTCTGCGACGCAGCGAGGAGACAATGAACAAACAGTTCCATTTCATAAAGGAACATCTTCGAAACGTCACTGTTGAAATCAACCAGGTGCGTCTGGACAACAGAAATGCTTTATATGTGACATCTTCCGCATTAGCCGCGAGTGTCATACTAGCAAATCTAATGCGCATTCAGCACACACTTATTGATACCGTGACAGACATCAGCCACGGTCGTATTGACCCTTACCTTTTGTCTCCTGAACAGCTGGCTCGTCAGATCACGAGATGGTGGAAGTACGTGTGCAGCAGGGTGAGCGCGCCCCGGGGGCGGCGGCGCGAGCTGAGCACGCAGCGCCGTCTACGGAGTGTGTGAGTGCAACTGTGCCAGTGCCAGTGTTCAGTGAGTTTAGTAATATAAGTAAATCCACCGAAAGTGTCGATAAGGGAACCTCTACCATGGTCCAACAGTGATAGTGTGAACTTGAATAACCAGACAATTTAGTTTTACAGACTTTACTACTTAGTTTAGTTATACATCTAATGAAATCACCTTGTATCACCGTTCAACTGAAAATTATATCATATAATCTAAATCATTAATTTTTCACGTGTTTAGTTGCACCATTTATCACCTAGATACACGTCCCCTGTCTTCTCCTTTAGAGTTGGCAGTATGTACGGTGAACCCGCACATTCGTATAATTAAGTAGGTTATGCAACTGCTGCGTTTGCACACGCGCGACCATTTAGTATGACAGTTACTAAGTAAAATAAATCAGTGATTTTTCTACACTCAACACGGGCGGTTTTATTATCATCCCCGGTTTCTATCATTTTACCATAAGTGTGCAGACTATCGTCGTACAGTTTTTATGAATCGAGTTTCGGTTACATGATAACGTCGTGCGAAAAAAAAAATCACGTGGGTAGTTATTTTGTTGTTGTAAAGCTGAACTTCTTGAAATGTCGTAATTTTTTGGAATGGCAAATGGGTTTCTTTTGTGCCTAGATAGCTACAACTTGAAAAGAGAACGTATTGGGAATGATTCTTATTTACCTATAGTAAATTAAGTATCAAGCGTTGAAAGGGGAAAGGATCTTGAGTGGTCTCTTATTCGGAGACATTGTCATGTGGAGGAGTGGCTTCAGAACTTTGCTTTTGTTTTAATGTCTCTAAAATGGTGGCGTCTGAATGAAAGTATTTTTTGGATATCTATTGCTGTTGGGATTTTGAAGCAATGGATTTTTGCAGTAGAGTTGTTATCCGTTTTGAGCTCGTATTTTCTCAGTCCCACGACTGAGAAAATACGAGTAAACGTTTCAATGTCTTTTTGGCAACAATGGTTGTACAGAGTTTGAAACAAAACGTGACGAACGTAACGAAACGTAACTTAACGTGACGAACGTAAGGAACCGTGACGAACGTAACGAAACGTGACGAGACGTAATGGAACGTTAGTTAACGTGATGAAACGTGACGAAGCCTGGCGAAGCGTGACGAAACGTAACGCAACGTGACGAACATGATGAAATGTAATGAAACGTTAGGTAACATGACGAATCGTGGCGAAGCTTGACGAAACGAAAAGAAACGTAACGATACGTAACAAAACGTAACGAAGCGTAACGAAACGTAACAAAAACGTAACAAAACGTAACGAAACGTAACGATACGTAACGTAACGAAACGTAAGGAAACGAAACGAAACGTAACAAAACGTAACGAAACGTGACGAAACGAAACGAAGCAAGGCGAAGCGAAAAGTAAAGAAGCGAAACAAAACGAAACGAAATGAATGTTTAGGCAGTATAGACCTTCATATAAATGAAAACTATACGTGATTTTGGTAAGGCGGCATGTGCCTTCATATAAATGAAAACTATACGTAAGGCAGCATGGGCTTTCTTAAAAGTGAAAACTATACGTGATGGTATTTTAAGAATACCTAATGGTGTACTACTTTCCGACCTGTGCTTCGCTGATGGTCCTTAGTCAAACATGACCATCAAAAACGTGACAATTTGAAATATAATACTTGTCGCGACAATAGGTCGTGGTGAAGCAAAATGAAAGAGTGGACTGTATAACAAGAGTATAATGAGATAAAAAACAAGTATATGACGTTAAAAGAACGCGCAAGTGCAGCCGTGCGTGGAGGTGAGCTATAGCTGACTGCTGCGGCGAGTGGGGGCCTGTGACCCGCTGTACCGCATCGCTGGTTTACTGCCGCCGTCGCACGGTGCTGTTGGGAGCAGCCGTCTCAACAATTACAAAACACTAAAGATCGACCCACGAATATAAATACAAATACGTATACGAATACAAGTACGAGTTCGAAAAATGTTATAATTTTGATGAACAATGGAGTTTATCCTGTTCAATTCTAAATATCGAGGATATATCCAAGGCGGGTGATGTATGAAGGTGAAAGATACGAAAAGAAAAAGCGGAAGATATCGTGCCATGGTGCCATACGCGAACTGCTTGTTGCGAAGTCGTCCCCCATATCTTGATATTACATCATGATACGAGTGTGTGGTGTTGGTGGTTGCCGCCGGGGCGGTATTTGGACCCGAGCAGTGACAAGGGTCTTGCTTGGGAGAGCCGAGAGCTGTAGTTATCGATACTCACATGTATCGTGCGACGTCGTCGACGTCAGTGCACTTGTGAGGAAAAACAATTTAGCTACATTATCTCAATGGTGCGTAATGGCGGACAAAAGGGGTCACGGTTAGGTATCATGTGCCATTGTGTGCCTGGGTACGCTGCAATTGGAGTCAGAATCTGAGCAAGTGTATTGAAAAGTTAAGTTTGCATCTAAATCCTTGAAGATAGAGCTAAGGAAGGTTGTTAACTTGATAGAAATCACCTGCTAAACAAAAAACGTGACTCTGAAATATGATAGTTTCTGACTTGAATAAAGAGTAGTTGGATGACAACGTAGCAAAAATGTATGAGATTCGTAGGGAAGTTCTTTAGTGGAAAATTTAGTATAGAAATCTTGCTGAGTGTCTATCAATACTCCTTCGACCGATCAGATGCTCGGTGGTGAGCAATGTCCATGAGTTAAATCTCGCTTCTGATAATGTTCTGGAGAGGCCTAATGACTTCTGTTGGTCAGAGGGGATATACCGTTATGTTGAGGGTTTATTGATAATCGTGTCGTGTGATGTAGCTAAACTAAACTCTGAATGTGATCTTACATTCAGAGTTTAATGTTTAGTGTTTTGGCTTAGTTGAATTAGTTCGTGTATATTGAGGAGATACCATGACAGTTTAGATTCGGTTGTGTTGGGGGCAGAGGATGTAAATAATTACACAACACAATGGTCACGCTTGAAAGGCCTCAGCCAATTTATTTAACACGTATAAAAATACAGACTTCACATAACACGTGTAAATACTTTCACATAATCGAGTCCTTTACGTACATACGCGTGACGCTAACTCACAAATAGTTCACAGTTACTTTACAATACTTCACTGACTCTAATACGTTAGATAACTTAGGAAATCTGGAAATCTAGGGCCGCTCCAGGAGCGTAGGGTGCCAAGACAAACTGTCGTAGTGACGCTTCGAGTCGAACTGCAGAGAGAGAACGTCGTCTTCAAGGAAAGTGCAGCTTAAGTACTTTTTCAGCCAGTCGCAAGTCGTGGGAGAGAGTCCCTTTCCCTCTAGTCTATTCCCTAATCCTGTTGAGGCCGGCTGACGTTCACCTCCCGACCCCCCGCATACGGCAAGCACACCATTGGTCATCAATAGTGGCGTGATTTTCTCCATTGTAATCTACCAATAGAAACCCAGATTATTCTTAACGGTTTTTCTGCGCTATTTACTTCTAAGAACCGCATTATGTACTTCTAAGAACTCAGTACATAGCCTTATATACTATCCCAGTAGCCGATTGGACAATAGTCTGGCCTCTGATAGGCTTGCCCTCTATTATGTACAGCGCTTATGTACATACATTACGCGTCTATGAATGACGTAATGTTGATTATATTTAGTGATTCTAAATTAAATGCTCGTGTCCGTAACAGCCTCCCCCCGGCGTAGCAACGCGAGCCTAACTTCCATCGGCCAGGACAACGAGCCTTCTAACTGGGCGTCTGAAAACGCCTCCACGCGTCTGTACCTCAGCGCTGCGTATGGCACCATCAGGTCCTTGTATGGTGCGCACTATCTTCCCATATGGCCATACATTTCGCGGCAGTTGACCATCCGCAATGACTACTATATTCCCCGGTGCGAGTTGCGTGCGTGAATCTCGGACGTCGCCGCGCGGTGTCAACGTTGGTAGGTATTCGTTTATCCAACGAGTCCAGAACTTGTCCGCTAGCGCCTGTGTTGCGCGCCATGTCTTTCGATCGGCGACGTCGCACTGCCCTGTGGTTGGTAGTCCAGTAGCCGAGCCTAATAAGAAGTGGTTCGGCGTGAGCGCCTCCTCGTCGCCAGGTTCAACACTTACGTGAGTGAGGGGTCGCGAATTGACGGTGTGCTCGATCTCGATTAGCAACGTGGAAAGTACCTCCTCCTTTGGTGCGCGTTCCTTCAACACGGCCGACAACGCCGACTTTACACTTCTTATTAGTCGTTCCCACGCGCCGCCCTGATTTGGGGCCCCGGGGTCAATGAACCGCCATTCCATATCTTGCTTAATTGCGAATTCATTGAGGTCATTCGCCCACTGCTTATATGCCTGTTGGATTTCAACATCGGCTCCTCGAAAATTAGTCCCGTTATCGGACATCATAGTTTTAGGCCATCCGTGCCTAGCCGCCATTCTTCTTATCGCTAATATAGCTGAATCGATGTTCAAACTTGGCAACAACTCTATATGTATTGCTCGCGTGACAAGACAGGTGAACAACATACCCCATCGTTTTTCATGCCGTCTTCCTATTGTGACTGTCATTGGGCCGAAACAGTCTACTCCGCAACGGGTGAACGACCGCAGGTGGGTGTCCAATCGTTCAATAGGTAAGTTCCCTTTTACGGGCCGTATTGGCGGCTTCCTTTGTCGCTTACATATCACGCAATCTCTTATCAGTGCGCGCACTGTCGGTCGAACCTTTAAAATCCAAAAGCGTTCCCTCGCTTTGTTCACTATATATTCACGTCCCGCGTGATGATCCCGTTCGTGAATCTTACGTAAATATAGTGACGTCATCGGATGTTTGCCTTCCAAGATGGGTGGGCACTTCCTATCTTGAGAAACGTTCGCGGCATTTATGCGACCGTTTAAACGAATGACGTCGTCTTGAAAAATCGGGTCCAATCGGTAGAGTCGACTGGTCCTGTCTACTCTCCTACCTACAGCGAGTCGCGCTATTTCCGCTGGAAAACACTCCCTCTGAGCCTCCCTTATCAGTAGCAGCTCGGCCTCCTGCTTGTGACGCAACGTCAACCGGGTAGCGCGTTTGCGGCATTTGTCGACGAACAGCAGGACATACGCAGTCGTTCGTAGTAATCGTTCGTATGACGAGAAACGAGTCGTGTCGACGAGGCTGGTGATGTGCGCTATGTGCGTGACGATCTCATCACCCCCCTCTCCCTGCGCGATCTCCGTTGGCCAGATGTGTTCTGGTCCGCCCAGGAAGAGGGGACCAGTGAACCATCTGCTGTCGCTTTCCAGTTGCGTCATTCCGGACCGAGTTGCGTCATCGGCTACATTGTGGGCTGTAGGTACCCAGCGCCATTGTTTTGTCTGTGTGAGTTCACATATCTCCCGAAGTCGGTGCGCGACGTACGGCGTGTACTTTGAAGATTCGTTCCTTATCCAATGTAGGGCGGTCTTGGAGTCACTCCAGTATGTCGTATCTAACAACTCAAAACGATGTTCCCGTTTAACTTGCTCGGTTAACCTCGCACCTACTAAACACGCTTGCAATTCGAGCCGCGGTATACTTTGCGCCTTCATTGGCGCGACCCTTGCTTTTCCTGCGACGAGTGTCACGATCACTCTTCCCTCAGGGGTCACTGACCTCATATATACCGCCGCCGCGTACGCCTGCTCGCTCGCGTCGACGAACGTGTGTAGAGTTCTATTCACTACACCACCTTTAAAATAACATCTCGGGAGTCGTAGGTTCGCTACGTATTTTAAATCACCTAACCATTCTTCAAAAATGCAAGCCTCTTCCGGGGGCAAAGGTTCGTCCCATCCGGTCTGTTTGCGCCACAGGTCTTGTAACATTATCTTAGCCGTTATCGTATACGGACTAAGCATGCCTAGCGGATCAAAAATGGACATTACTGCTGCTAATGTCTCTCGCTTTGTCGGTGCGCGTTCGCGCGCTTTCACCTCGGCGGGCACTCGTGGCATTTCCACGTTGAAGGCGAACTCGTCGGTCGTCGGTAGCCACATAATACCCAACGTCTTCGCGTAGGGATGTGCGTTCGCTCCTAACTCCTTTGGCGAACTGGACTTGTCGCTATCGCTTATCTCGCATAGTAGGTCGGCCTCGTTGGTTTGCCACCCTGCCAACTGAAAACCGGCTCTTGCGTGCACGGCGACCACCTCCCTCATAGCCTCAGCCGCTTGTTCCCGGGTGTCGTAACTGTCCACCCAATCATCCATATAGTGAGCACGCGTGATGGCGTAGTGCGCGTGCGGGCGACTTTCTCGGCAATCGTCCGCGTTCTTATTGCGCACGCTGTGTGCTAGAAAAGGTGAACTCCTAGCACCGAAAATCATGGACGCCATCTCGTACTTGATTGGTGGTCCGGACCGATCGTTGCCACGCCACAGGAACCTCTGCGCTCTTCTATCTTCCGGCCGAATCTTGATTCGAAGGAACATCTCTCGTATGTCCGCGGTGACGGCTATCGACCTTTCACGAAATCTAAATAACACGCCATAGAGAGTATTCAACATGTCGGGCCCGGAGAGTAACTCGTCGTTCAGACATTTCCCTGCAGAGGTTGCTGCCGCGTCGAAAACTAGACGTATCTTCCCAGGTTTATTCGGGTTCGTGACGGCAAAATGTGGTAGGTACCATTCCGGTATGACACTCTCCCTACCTACATTCTCGGCTACCTTGTTCGCGTACCCCTTTTCTATGAGGTTATTGACCTGCGACACATATGCTTTTTTGAAGTCAGCTGACTTATCCATTTTCCTTTCAATGGTTTTGAGTCTACGAAAGGCCATATCGTAACTCGGTGGTAGGTGTGGCTCATCACTCCGCCACGGCAATCCTACCTCGTAGTGATCGTTAACCAGCCGAGCAGTCTTCGTGAAAATATCCTTCGCCCGTTCGTCTGCCAGCACTGGTCTCGGCTGGTGAACTATCCCCAGAGCGTCGATCGAGAAATGCGATGTGATGAGGTCCTTTAACTCTTCGCAATCATCGGATATTTCCTGTGGGTGCACGTGCAATGCTATCCCGCTGCTCGCCTCGAATCCAGTTACGCGCCGTGGTACCGTTCCGTGTACCACCCATCCTAGCTGCGTAAGTGAAGCGGCTGGCTCGTTCTGCCGTCCCGTGAGCAAAGTTCGCGACACTATCAAATGCCAATTATCGGCGCCTATCAATAGGCGTGGCTTCGCATTCTCGTAACACACGTCACGTGCAGGTATACGTTTCATGTGTTCGCAGCGTAGATAGCTCGCTTTCACGGTCTGACCGGTTATATTTAAGCGTTTAACAGTACGCGCGCGTATGTTAAAACACTCTGAGCGTTTTCCCTTGATTCCTATTTCCACGCAACGACTGTCGTTCTCTTGTCGCGTGGCCGTAATCACGTGGACGCGTAACGCTCGCTTAATTCCTTTTGCGCCCATTTCGTTAGCTATCTCTTCGTCGAGTAGCGTAATAGTGGAGCCCTCGTCCAGTAACGCATGCGTCTCTATTTCCTTGCCGTTTGGCCCTCGCAACGTTACTGGGCACACTTTGAGTAACACCGCGCTTATCTCGCTGCCGGCATGGGCAGATGCGGTGGTCGCCGATTCTTCCCTCACGCTCCTGGTCCCACAGTTGGTGGAGGCGCTAGCCGCGTCCGACGTTCGGTCGGCGGTGTGGAGTAGCCTATGGAGCGATCTACGACATTCCTGCTCTCCGCACTTCCTCGCGGTACACTTGAATCGACGATGTTTACTCGCCAGACATTTGAAACATGCTCCAGTTTCCTTGGCCCATTCCCATCTTTGTTGGACCGTCATGTCACCAAGTTTCTTGCAGCTTGGCGTGGCATGTCCCTCGCCACAGCACAAGCACGTCTTCTTAGCCCTCTCTCTCTCGTCCTCGCCAGGTCGCTCGGCGGCGGCGTACGTTGCGGGTACGCGCGCTTTGTTCTTCCTAATGACCGCTTGTGCTCTGGCGGGAGCTTGCTGACGCGTCGCTTCCTTTGAAGTCGTAGTCACGGTCGACGAGTACGCGTATCTTACGGCCCGATCAGCTTCCCTCATTAGGTAGCGCGACAGCGTAACGATCTCCGCTTCCACGCGACTACCATGCTCTTGGGCGTAATCACACCAACGCGCGCGCATGTGTGGGCTGAGCTTCTCTACCACGTGTCTGGACAGCATTGGGTTCTGTAGGTACCCCCTATCATCCAGACACGATAGCACGCTGACGATGTTCTGCAGCTTTATCGCGAACGCGTTGAGTTCAGCGGCCGTCGTACCGAGTCGCGGTAATTTTCTTAACTCGTCGAGCGACTTGTCGATTATAATCTCGGGACGTCCGTAACACTGTTCGAGTGTATGCATTATCACGGTGGGGTCAGCAGCGGTGCAAAGTAGCGCGGACACGGTCTCTCTCGCTTCACCTTTCAGGCTGTTGCGTAGGCGCGCTAAGTTCTCTCCTCGTGAGAATCCATACTCTCGTGTCGAGTCTCGCATTGCTGACTTGAACAGCAACCACTCGTGCGGCGCTCCCGTGAAAATGGGCAACTCTATCGCTTGACGCGGCGGCGGTCGATAACGTGTCATCCTATTTAACGCGTCGGCTAGCTTATCGATATCTCGGGATCGAGATCGAGATCTATGTCGCGACCTAGGCGGTGACCGCGACCTAGGTTCGCGGGGCTCCTTGTTCTCTACGCGGGGCGGCTCCTCCCTCGGAAAGTACGCGCGTTCTCGCTCCTCATACTGTGGCGTACGCGGCCTCGTAATTTCCTGCCTACCCCGGGTGCGCTCGGCTTCCTCCCCCCGTATGTGAACCGGGGCGGGTGCGCGTATCGCTGACGACGTTTGATCCGGCGGAGTCAGCGATGGTAATTCCTCGTCCCCCGTAGGCTGCGCGCATTGCAGCCAATTATCGATTCGATTATCGGTGTCCGCGACGTCCTGGGCTATATCACTATCTCGATCTGTTTCCTCGCGAATGGTAGCTACATCTATCGCTAATCTCTTCTTAACCAGCTCGGCTTCGAGTTGCAATTCCTGGCGGCGTATCGCGGCGAGGCGCTCCTCAGCATGTAATTCTGCTTGCCTAATGCGCAGTACAGCACTAGCGGTGGATTGGCGCGATCGTACGGATTGGACGGGCGACCTACTATTTATCCTATCAACGGCGGGCGCGGGCGCTGGGATGGCGGTCGCGGCGGCGGTTGACGTTATAGCATCCATCGTAATGTTCTTGGCTGTCGGCGCGTTCGTAGGCACTGTTGCAGGAACTGGTACAGACGCGGGAATCGTAACGCGGGGGTTAGCGCGTGATAATATTGTCGCGCGGGACGACGGTGACGCGGGGGGTTCTTCAAACACGCGGGCTTGCGTATCTTCGTTCTTCTGGCTTCTTGTAGTCGGCATCCTTCCTCCTCGTTTGGCACCCTAGCTCTATCAATGCCCTAGCGGCCCTATCAGACCTACCGGAGGGCCCTATGAGAGGGATATGCTCCGGCAGGGATGGAAAATGTGCAGGAATGGAAAGGTGGGGACTACCCTGCAGAGAGCTACACGCGCTACGAGGTGCTCAGCAACCGGTGGGAACGACCGGTTGCCTCGGCAGTGCCTACAGTCCGGCCCTCGCAACGTGCGCAGCCTTACAGGCGCAGTAGTGCTGTTCAACCACGTTTGGTTGGCGACACCGCACAATATGTCGCACCGCCTTGAAACGGCGTTAACTCAGGCACGCACCTTTGACACCGTTAGGTGGCACGTACCTGAGCCGCGGTCCACCAGCTTAAAAGGTTCTTGACGCGACGGCGTAAAGGACCCGTGGATCCCTCTCTGCAGCTCGACACGACGGCTTGACACGATGACTTGACACGACGGCTTGACACGACGCTGGCGGCTCGAAGTTCCCGACGTGGCGACAATCCTAAGCACCTACTGGGTCGGACTTGCTGCGTTCCTGTGTTCCTTTTCTTTCTTCAGAATAGGTATTCTTCGTAACGTGACTTGCTGCGTTCCTTTTCTCACTTGAAGCATTCCTTTTCTTTCTTGAAAATAGGTTTCTTCGAAACGTAACTTGCCGCGTTCCTATTCTTACTTGCAGCGTTCCTGTTCGAGCTTGAAGCGTTCCCTTCTTCAATCTTCGACACCCAACTGTATTTCTTCACGTCTCCCCAAAGACGCACAATAAGCCGCTCGATATTCCTTACCAAAGGACCAATATCCGGCTCTCGAAGGACCAAAGTTCCTCTGTTGGGGGCAGAGGATGTAAATAATTACACAACATAATGGTCACGCTTGAAAGGCCTCAGCCAATTTATTTAACACGTATAAAAATACAGACTTCACATAACACGTGTAAATACTTTCACATAATCGAGTCCTTTACGTACATACGCGTGACGCTAACTCACAAATAGTTCACAGTTACTTTACAATACTTCACTGACTCTAATACGTTAGATAACTTAGGAAATCTGGAAATCTAGGGCCGCTCCAGGAGCGTAGGGTGCCAAGACAAACTGTCGTAGTGACGCTTCGAGTCGAACTGCAGAGAGAGAACGTCGTCTTCAAGGAAAGTGCAGCTTAAGTACTTTTTCAGCCGGTCGCAAGTCGTGGGAGAGAGTCCCTTTCCCTCTAGTCTATTCCCTAATCCTGTTGAGGCCGGCTGACGTTCACCTCCCGACCCCCCGCATACGGCAAGCACACCATTGGTCATCAATAGTGGCGTGATTTTCTCCATTGTAATCTACCAATAGAAACCCAGATTATTCTTAACGGTTTTTCTGCGCTATTTACTTCTAAGAACCGCATTATGTACTTCTAAGAACTCAGTACATAGCCTTATATACTATCCCAGTAGCCGATTGGACAATAGTCTGGCCTCTGATAGGCTTGCCCTCTATTATGTACAGCGCTTATGTACATACATTACGCGTCTATGAATGACGTAATGTTGATTATATTTAGTGATTCTAAATTACATGCTCGTGTCCGTAAAAGGTTGTATTTAGATTTTACTGGTTTTATTGATATCGAACGATATAAAATGACATTATAGAAGAAAAGGAAGAAAGTGAATGAATCAGAGTGAAGAAAACTAGTAGACCAAATATTTACTTATATAATGGAAAAATATTTATTAATGATAATGCCTACAGATTATTAAAAGTCAATCTTTATGATATTGAAATGAGAGCCCTGGTTTACATGAATTTAAAAAAAAAAGGCAAGTGTAATGCAAATTCTATAGTTGTTGTTTATGGGCAAAATATATATATTTTTTTTTTTAATTGATATAAACCAGTGCTTGACTGCGATCCCACCTGATGGTAAGCAGTGATGCAATCATTGATGGTGAGGCGCACTAGTTTATTAAGAGCCTATTCACTCTAGCCTTGAAGGCACCTAAATTATAGTTGGACGGGAAGACCGCAGCAGGCAAATTGTTCCAGTCCTTCGATGTACGCGGTATAAACGACGAAGCGAAACGCTTAGTCCGGACCGTTGAAGTTTCAACAACGTAAGGGTGGATACTCGCCATACGTCGGGTTGTTCGATGGTAGAAATGAGATGGCGGAATCAAGTCATGCAATTCCCGCGCACACTCTCCAAAATGCAACCTGTAGAATACCGATAGGCTGGCTACCCTGCGCCTGTGCTCGAGGCTTTGTAGATTGGACTTAACCAAATCTGGATCCCCAATTAGCCTCTTCGCACGCCTTTCCACCGAGTCCAAAGCTGCTAGATGGCATTTTGCAGCACCAGCCCATATGTGACTGCAGTACTCCACACACGATCGGACCTGTGCTTTGTATAACATTAGAAGCAGTCCCGGTGTGAAGTACCGTCGGACCTTTGCTAGAACGCCTAGTTTTCTAGCAGCTACCTTGGCTTTGGACTCAATGAACTGCCCAAAATTTAGGTCTGAGGAAATTTCAACTCCCAAGAGCTGAAGGCGGTCGGTGTACTCCAGGGATACATTCCAAAAAGCAGGAGCCAAGGTGAACGGGCTCCTTTTGGCGGTGAACAGACACGCTTGTATTTTGGTGGCGTTGAATTCTACCAGATTGGTTTCGCCCCACTTGGAGACTGCCTGAAGTGAGACATTTGTACGCTCTACCATAGCCTCTCGTTCGGACCGGATTAGTTCCTTACTAGCCCGAGCACCTGGAAGGTATCTCTCTACGACTGTGCTATCATCTGCATATCCATATATACCGGGCATCAGCAGATCGTTAATATGCAGCAGAAAAAGAGTTGCAGAGAGAACTGACCCCTGAGGAACTCCGGCATTAGTGGTCATGGGCTCTGATGAGCATCCATCGACAACAACTCGGAGAAACCGTTCACTCAGGAAGTCTTTTACCCAGTTAATCAGACCAGGGAAAATGCCGTACGCTGGAAGCTTACTCAGAAGGCTAGCGCGCCATACCCTGTCGAAGGCCTTCGAGACGTCTAAGGAGACAGCAATCGCTTCTCCATTCTTATCGAGGGCCTCGCCCCACATGTGAGTGGTGACTAGTAGGTCCCCAGTAGACCGATTGTGGCGAAACCCGTACTGTCGGTCACTGAGGAGATCGTTACCTCCCAGGTATGCCATGAGGCGCGAGTTCAATACACGCTCCATAATCTTGCAGAGTATGTAGGTTATTGAAATCGGCCGATAGTTGGCAAGATCGGTACGACTGCTCTTTTTGGGCACGGGTTGCACGTTGGCAAGCTTCCAGGACTTGGGCACTATACCAGTCCTAAATGAGAGGCGGTACAAGCGCGACAATACAGGAGACAACTCGGGCGCACATGCCTTGAGAACTATTGCTGGTATACCATCTGGTCCAATAGCTTTATTCACGTCTAGACGACACAGTGCTCTCAAAACTTCTTTATTTCTTATGCGAACCTCAGGCATCGAGGTGTTGCAGTGAGGTAGAGTCGGTGGAGTAACACTGCTAATATCAAGACGAGAATTATGGGCGAAGAGAGATGCAAAGAGACCTGCTTTCTCTCTCGCCGAGTGAGCCAGTGTTTCATCATTAACCAGCGGAGGCAATGTGGGTCTACAGAAGTTCGCTTCGACCGACTTGGCAAGGGACCAGAATGCTCTGCTTCCGGATGGCTGTGCAGAGAGCTTTGTGCCCATATGGGTAATTCGGTCGAACCGAGCCTTCTTCAGTGCTTTTTTGTAGGACTTGGCAGCACGGTTGAAAGCTCTCTTCTTTGAGCTCAAATCCGGAGCTTTGCGGTCACGAGCGTCAACCCAGGCGAGAAACGCCGAATGCTTACGCTCTTCAGCTTGAACGCAATCGGCGTTGAACCATGGGTGAGCTGAGCCTCCGATGGGTACGTCACTATAAGGGATGGAAAACTCCATAGCTTGACGTATCACATCGGATATAGCATCCGCACAGCTTGACGGACTCTCAGAAGAGAAGCAGACCTGCTGCCAAGGATAAGATGCAAAGAAATGCCGCATCTCATCCCAATCTGCTGACCTGTAACGCCACATTCGCCGTTCACCGCGTGAGTCGCAGTCAGGTGGGGAGAAGGACGAAACAGACTTCACCAGACAGTGATCTGAAGTTCCAAGTGGTGAAGAAACTGTTACGATACGTCTGTCCGGATCGGTGGTCAGCAGAAGGTCCAGACAATTGGCAGTATGACCAACTACATCAGGCACCCTAGTCGCTTGCTTGACCAGCTGGGAAAGGCCCATCGATATTGCAAAGTTTCGCGCTTCTCTCCCAGCGTGGTCGGTCCTCTAGTATGGGAACAGCCAGTCTTGGTGGCAGGCGTTAAAGTCCCCCAAAGCGACGAGCTGCGCATCAGGGTGCCGATGCAGAGCCTTATCGGCAGCCTCACTGAGGTGGTCGAACAACCGAGTCGTCTCCTGATCACCGCTGTGCGAACGGTAGACACAGGCATAAACAATTTTGTCCATACCAGTGTCCACCAACAGCCATAGCGTAGATAAATTAGGGTCTTCAAGGTGACGGAGACGCTGGCAGCAGATGTCATTACGGACGTACACACAGACCCCGGCACGCTGCAGGAAATGATACTCCAGTGAGTATCCCGGGTAGTTGAGGTACGCCGTATCTGACGGATATCTAATTTGGGTCTCCGTCAAGAAAAGCAAGTGTGGCTTGTCAGTCTCAAGATGGTGGTGGACCGCAACGAGATTGGAGTGCAGCCCTCTAATATTTGAGAACTGCACTTGAAATGAGAGGACGTGCATCCGCTGTTGACACTTGCCTTTCTTTTTAACTTTCATTTTTTTGTGGAGTGAATAGGAGAGATGAAAGATGGCAGTTGAGCGAGGTGATGCGATGTTGAACCCAACAACACAACCAGAGTTGCTGTGCCAATGGAGGGTTGATCTGGAGACTGCGGGGACGCCCGAACCCCCCCAGGGCTCGCCATCGGGTCCTCTCGCCCGGTCGCCAACCGGCACGATGGGGCCACCCTGGGATTTTTCGCAGTTGGCGGGGCAGCCTTTCGTGTGTGGCTGGCACACTACTTGGGCCCCCAACTACCTACGGTCGGCCAGCGGAGCACCGTGCTTCGGATCCCGCTACCCCCACGATCAAACGTCCGACACAACAACAGCTGGCGCATCATACCCGGTATACGTCGCAACACAACTGCTCAGACCCATCTTCCACCATACGGCTTCACCAGACATCACGCCGGAACACGACGGATCGCTTGGCGGCATGGCTTTGTCTGATGGGTGGTAACCTTTAAGCCGGCAGCCGATGCAATGGCCTACCACCGTCTTTACTGCTCGTTTAGCACTACCCAGGGGACACGTGTAGGGTGTTCAGAACTAAGTAAATCCTACGGACGCAAGCAGTTCATCGCCCAAAAAATTAATATGAAAGGTTCTCATTAGAATTATTCTTAAGTTCCTGTAATACCTATAATTTAGATTTATTCTATTTCCTAAAAGGAAAAATAATAAATATATTAAGGGAGGGATGTAGTGTTTATGTACTTGTCTCGAGTTCACGGACAGTCGTTTACTAGCTGTTGTTGAAGACGGTTGATTAAACTTAACTGTTGGTGACGTAACGAGCCAATGTGTTAGTGCGTCCACTACACGTTCCATATCTTCGAAGTTCATCATCGGATCATAACAGTATTTCTATGGGACCAACTTGGAAGCATAACCTTTCAAACAAAAAATAATTTTTAAAATCGATCCACAATAATTGACCGAGAAATTGGTACATACATAAAAAAAATACATACAGCCGAACGTAGAACCTCCTTCTTTGTGAACTCGGTTAAAAAGGACATTATCAAACAGAGCAGGTGGTGTAAAAAAGTGTTTTTGAAGCCTATTTGCAAAAAAAAATAATTGTCATTTATCATTTATTCTTATCTACACTTTTTTTTTTTTTTTTTTTTTTTTAATTGATATAAACTAGTGCTTGACTGCGATTCCACCTGATGGTAAGTGGTAATGCAATCGTTGATGGTGAGGCGCACTAATTTATTGAGAGCCTATTCACTCTAGCCTTGAAGAGACCCAAATTATAATCGGACGGGAAAATCGCAGCAGGCAAATTATTCCAGTCCCTCGATGTACGCGGTATAAACGACGAGGCAAAACGCTTGGTCCGGACCGTAGAGGTTTCAACAACGTAAGGGTGGATACTCGCCGTTCGTCGGCTTGTCCGATGGTAGAAATGAGATGGTGGAATCAAGTCATGCAATTCCTGCGCACACTCTCCAAAATGAATTCTGTAAAACACCGAAAGGCTGGCTACCCTACGCCTGTGCTCAAGACTTTGTAGATTGGAATTAACCAGATCTGGATCACCAATTAGCCTCTTTGCTCGCCTTTCCACCGAGTCCAAAGCTGCCAGGTGGCATTTTGCAGCACCAGCCCATATGTGGCTGCAGTACTCTACACACGATCGGACCTGTGCTTTGTATAACATTAAAAGCTGCCCTGGTGTGAAGTACCGCCGGACCTTTGCAAGTACGCCGAGTTTCCTAGCAGCTACCTTGGCTTTGGACTCAATGAACCGCCCAAAGTTAAGGTCTGAAGAAATTTCAACTCCCAAGAGCTGAAGGCGGTCGGTGTACTCCAGGGATACATTCTGAAAAACAGGAGCCAAGGTGAACGGGCTCCTTTTAGCGGTGAATAGACACGCTTGTGTTTTGGCGGCGTTGAATCCCACCAGATTGGCTTCACCCCACTTGGAGACTGCCTGAAGTGAGACATTCGCACGCTCTACCATAGCCTCTCTTTCGGACCGGATTAGCTCCTTACTAGCTCGAGCACCTGGCAGGTATCTCTCTACAACTGTGCTATCATCTGCATACCCATAGATACCGGGCATCAGCAGATCGTTGATATGCAGCAGGAAGAGAGTTGCAGAGAGAACAGACCCCTGAGGAACTCCGGCATTAGTCGTCATGGGCTCTGATGAGCATCCATCGATAACAACTCGGAGAGAACGTTCACTCAGGAAGTCTTTTACCCAGTTAATCAGACCAGGGGAAACGCCGTACGCTGAAAGCTTACTCAATAGACTAGCGTGCCATACCCTGTCGAAGGCCTTCGAGACGTCTAAGGAAACAGCAATCGCTTCCCCATTCTTCTCGAGGGTCTCGCCCCACAAGTGGTTGGCATAAACTAGTAGGTCCCCAGTAGATCGATTGTGGCGAAACCCGTACTGTCGATCACTGAGGAGATCGTTACCTTCCAGGTATGCCAAGAGGCGCGAGTTCAATACACGCTCCATAATCTTGCAGAGTATGGAGGTTATTGAAATCGGCCGATAGTTGGTAGGATCGGTACGACTGCCCTTTTTGGGCACGGGTTGCACGTTGGCAAGCTTCCAGGACTTGGGCACTATACCAGTCCCAAATGAGAGGCGATACAAACGCGTCAATACAGGAGACAACTCGGGTGCACAAGCCTTGAGAACAATCGCTGGTATACCATCTGGTCCACTAGCTTTATTCACGTCAAGACGACACAGTGCTCTCAGAACCTCTTTGTTCCTTATGCGGACCTCGGGCATCGAAGTATCGCAGTGAGGTAGAGTCGGTGGAGTAGCACTACCAGTGTCAAGACGAGAATTATGGGCGAAGAGAGATGCAAAGAGACCCGCTTTCTCTCTCGCTGTATGAGCCAGTGTTCCATCAGGTTTAACCAGCGGAGGCAATGAGGGCCGACAGAAGTTCGCTTCGACCGACTTGGCAAGGGACCAGAATGCTCTACTACCGGACGGCTGCGCAGAGAGCTTTGTACCAATATGGTTAATGCGGTCGAAGCGAGCCTTCCTTAGTGCCTTTTTGTAGGACTTGGCAGCATGGTTGAAGGCTCTCTTCTTTGAACTCAGATCCGGAGCTTTGTGGTCACGAGCGTCAACCCAGGCGAGAAACGCCGAATGCTTACGTTGTTCAGCTTGAACGCAATCGGCGTTGAACCATGGGTGAGCTGAGCCACCGATGGGTACGTCGCGATAGGGGATGAAATACTCCATAGCTTGACGTATCACATCGGATATAGCATCTGCACAGCTCGACGGATTTTTAGAAGAGAAGCAGACCTGCTGCCAAGGATAAGATGCAAAGAAGTGCCGCATCTCATCCCAATCTGCTGACTTGTAACGCCACATTCGCCGTTCACCGCGTGAGTCGCAGTCAGGTGGGGAGAAGGACGATACAGACTTCACCAGACAGTGATCTGAAGTTCCTAGTGGTGAGGAAACTGTTACGATACATCTGTCCGGATCGGTGGTCAGTAAAAGGTCCAGACAATTGGCAGTATGACCAACTACATCAGGCACCCTTGTCGCTTGCTTTACCAACTGGGAGAGGCCCATCGATACTGCAAAGTTTCGCGCTTCTCTCCCAGCGTGGTCGGTCCTCTGGTATGGGAAAAGCCAGTCTTTGTGAACGGCGTTAAAGTCCCCCAGAGCGACAAACTGCGCATCAGGGTGCCGATGCAGAGCCTTATCGGCGGCCTCACTGAGGTGGCCAAACAGTTGAGTCGTCTCCTGGTCACCGCTGTGCGATCGGTAGACACAAGTATAGACAATTTTGTCCACACCGGTGTCCACCAACAACCACAACGTTGAGAAATTAGGGTCCTCAAGGTGACGGAGACGCTGACAACAGATGTCATTGCGGACGTACACACAGACCCCGGCACGCTGCAGGAAATGGTGCTCCAATGAGTATCCCGGGTAGTCGAGATACGCCGCATCTGACGGACATCTGATCTGCGTCTCCGTCAGGAAAAGTAAGTGGGGCTTGTCAGTCTCAAGGTGATGGTGGACCGCATTGACATTGGAGTGCAGTCCTCGAATGTTAGAGAGGTGCACTTGGAATAAGAGGACGTGCATCCGCTGTACACACTTACTTTTCTTTTTACCTTTCATTTTATTTTTTTATTATTTTGAGTGAATAGGGTAGGTGGAAGATGGCAGTTGAGCGAGGTGACGCGATGTAAATCCAACAACGCGACCAGAGTTGCTGCGCCAATGGAGGTCTGATCTGGAGACTGCGGGGACGCCCGAACCCCCCCAGGGATCGCCATCGGGTCCTCTCGCCCGGTCGCCAACCGGCACGATGGGGCCACCCTGGGATTTTTCGCAGTTGGCGGGGCAGCCTTTTGTGCGTGGCTGGCACACTACTTGGGCCCCCAACTATCTGCGGTCGGCCAGCGGATAACCGTGCTTCGGATCCCGCTACCCTCCGCGATCAAACGACCGACACAACAACAGCTGTCGCATCATACCCGGTACGGTACACATCGCAACACAACTGCTCAGACCCATCTTCCACCATATGGCTTCACCAGACATCATGCCGAAACACGACAAGTCGCTTGGCGGCATGGCTTTGTCTGGTGGGTGGTAACTCCTAAGCCGGCAGCCGATACTATGGCCTACCACCGTATTTTACTGCTCGTTTGGCACTACCCAGGGGACACGTGTAGGGTGGTCAAAACAAGTAGATCCTACGGACGCGAGCAGTTCATCCCCCAAAACTAATATTATAAAGAAGTAGTCTGTTTTTTTTTTGTTTGTTTCTAAGAGGTAATCTCTGAAATGTTTGGTCTGACTGCAAATGTTTTTTGACCAATAGAAAGCTGCTTTATTTCTGAGTGACATTGGCTTTATGTACGCGGGCGAAACTGCAGGCAAAAGCCAGTTGTCAATGTGGGTTGTTCAAAAAAATACGTTAAATTTTTGTTACATTGAATAATTTATTTTATTTAATTCCGTTCAAAAAGCTTTGTCACCCCATTTTTTCCCTAGATTTTGAATTTCCTTACATTGCAAAAATCATGAAGGGAACCACTACGTGAAACGTATTTTTTTCATTTCCGAGTGTTTAGCCAGGGTTTTGATGAGTCAGTGAGACAGTGAGCAATGACTTTTCTTTTAGATAGGCAATGTTGTTTTGTAAGCAGTGGGGAAGTGAATGTAGGGAACGCAGCGGCCGCCACGCGGCGGACACGCAAGAGGCGGCTCGAACAGACGCGTCCGGCCGTTTTTCTCGAGATAACATCACCAGTGAGGAGCGCTCGCCGCGGAGTCTGTGCGCGCCAGACAGCAAGCAAGCTCCACTCTACGAGACGATTGAATCCTGCACAGACACTAATAGTATTAGGTAGTATACATTAGATGGTGTCATCAGCCTGTCTGCTAAGACGAGCAATGTATGAGCAAGTATAACACGTACGGATACGAAAGTATGACATCTGTACGATAAAGACCTTCCAGCTCGTTACGGTGGCTCACTGGTGAAAGTGTGTGTGTGTAATCGTGTGTTTCTCTTAAGCGTCACGCAAGCGGGCGTCGCAAAGCCGGGGTTATGGCAGCGGCAGCGCTCTCCGCAGATATTTGTGTACTCAGTGAGATTGATTCCCCCTCACACACGAGATGTATACCTACCTACTTACTTGATATTAATGGTACTCTGCTTGGTAACCATTGTTACCAAGATTCTCCAAAATCGATAATTGAAAGTGAAAACGGAGTACACAAGCTTATGAATTACGTAGTTATGAAGTTGTGACTTGCTCAGTGAACACAGACTGTCTAGGATTGATACACGGTCACTAGGCGGCACTTCCATGTACGGAGGGCGCGACGCGATGTATGGCGGCGACCAGCGAGCTCTTGTAATATCACTAGAAAGCAGTAAAACTGATCGTCATTTGTTGGGCACAGTTCCAACGCCGGATTAAAACTAAGAATCTAGAAATAAATATTCATCACTTTATTTGTCGACGTTACTGGACCGAAAATGTTAATATTGTATGTGCCTACTTGTATGATGCACAGCCCGCACACATAGTTACGTAAGAGTTACAGCTATGTTCTATAATCACTAACGGCGACCACTTCAGAGCAGACAAGTGAAAGCAATAGCAGTCGACGAGGGACTCAGTGCCGAGCACGCGCGCATCAGCCACATCAGCTGCATCCGGCGTCTGTGCGGAGTGTAGGTCACCTCCCGGTAAACTCACGAAGTACGTAATACTTGCAAATTATGTAAGAAGTACATCGACAAAAACAGTTCATGGCATCACTACCGCAAGGCACAGGCAACTTCAGCCAAAACCTTTCAATCTGGTTGATTTATGAATTTGTTTTACTTTAACATTCATTAGTTAAATAAGATAACACAACATTCACATACTCATCTTACAGAACCCCGTAGATACGAGTATAAATATCCTGGTCGAGCAAACTGTAAAAAAATATGTTGTTCACTTAGAAATATACAGTACCCGTTCTATGGCAATTAAGTCACGTCCACGTCGTCGTCGTCGTCGTGGGCATGTCCACGTCTTCTATTACATGGATGTAAACATGGCAACACGAGGCATTCCGAACGCAGGCGAGCTTGGTTCAATGTCGGTCGTGCTCGAGGCCACGACGCGTCCGAGAGAGCGACCTGTGAACACAGGTGGACAAGACTCCTGCTGCTGCTCCCTGTTGACATATTTTATAACCAACGGGTGAACAAAGTTACCTAACATTATGGAAGCACGCCGCGAAAATATAATAATATATAATAATATAATAAATTATATTATTATATAATTTATTATATTATTTTTATTTATTATATAATAATTAACGCCGGCGTTCGAGCGCCATTGTCTTACTATTGTGTCTCTAATTACGCACTCAAAAGGTTAAGGCGCAGCCGCGTGCGCTCGCTAGTGCAACACAAACAAAACGATCGCAACGAGCGCGATGATCTGTGTATCGCGTGAACTTTGTGCTGCTTCCTCTACACTCATTATAACAAAGAGATTTGTTTTTTACATCTCTACGGTTAATCTATCTAATATAAAAAATCTCGTGTCATGGTATTTGTGGCCACGCTCCTCTGAAACGGCTCGATCAATTTTATTTTTGGTAGGTACGAGATATTTCTTTGACAATATAATTTATTTGGCAGAACAACGTTTCCGGGTCACTAGTACACACTAAAATTAAGTTATTTAAGAGCAATCACTTAAGAAACCGTTTAGTTTATTGCGCATAAAATAATATGCTTATCTGCGTTTTTTATGGTACTGTATATCGCTAACTAGTAAGGGTCGCCACACATGGACCATACGTGACAAGCACAAACGCTGCAACGAGAATCTAGAAGCGGCCACAAAGGAAGCTGAAGCACGCGACAGCTAATTCTTTTTTTAACCATTACGTGCAGTATCATAATGGACTCTGTCGAAGAAGGTTTAAATGCGCGAGTGGCATGTGACGACGTTTTGTATTGGCCTGCGCGGGCCACAAGAAGCGAGCGACACCTAGAGGACTACTTCGCTGCGCCGATAGCTCAAGACGAAGACCCGATATTCTTCTCGCCAGGCGCAGTTAGACGCGCCATTCTACCTATGAGCTCCAGGAAAGCCCCCGGTGCCGACGGTATCACCAACACAGCGCTGCGCCACCAGCCTTACCGTACTGTTGCGACACAGGTGCGCCTGTACACGGGGATACTGCGCACAGGGTTTTTTCCCACCGCCTCGAAAGAAGGGCGCGTCATTATGTTGCCCAAGGCGGGGAAGAATATCCTGAAGTCAGAGAGCTATCGGTCAACCACCCTGCTGCCCACGATGTCAAAGGTTGTCAGTTGTCGATGGTACTGCGCACCTGCTGTCTGCAACGATGAACATTGCTGTTTCCTTAGACGTCTCGAAGGCCTTCGACAGGGTATGGCACGCTAGTCTATTGAGTAAGCTTTCAGCGTACGGTATTTCCCCTGGTCTGATTAACTGGGTAAAAGACTTCCTGAGTGAACGTTCTCTCCGAGTTGTTATCGATGGATGCTCATCAGAGCCCATGACGACTAATGCCGGAGTTCCTCAGGGGTCTGTTCTCTCTGCAACTCTCTTCCTGCTGCATATCAACGATCTGCTGATGCCCGGTATCTATGGGCATGCAGATGATAGCACAGTTGTAGAGAGATACCTGCCAGGTGCTCGAGCTAGTAAGGAGCTAATCCGATCCGAAAAAGAGGCTATGGTAGAGCGTACGAATGTCTCACTTCAGGCAGTCTCTAAGTGGGGTGAAGCCAATCTGGTGGGATTCAACGCCGCCAAAACACAAGCGTGTCTATTCACCGCTAAAAGGAGCCCGTTCACCTTGGCTCCTGTTTTTCAGAATGTATCCCTGGAGTACACTGACTGCCTTCAGCTCTTGGGAGTTGAAATTTCCTCAGACCTAAATTTTGGGCAGTTCATTGAGTCCAAAGCCAAGGTAGCTGCTAGGAAACTCGGCGTACTTGCAAAGGTCCGGCGGTACTTCACACCAGGACAGCTTCTAATGTTATACAAAGCACAGGTCCGTTCGTGTGTGGAGTACTGCAGCCACATATGGGCTGGTGCTGCAAAATGCCACCTGGCAGCTTTGGACTCGGTGGAAAGGCGTGCAAAGAGGCTAATTGGTGATCCAGATCTGGTTAATTCCAATCTACAAAGTCTTGAGCACAGGCGTAGGGTAGCCAGCCTTTCGGTGTTTTACAGGATGCATTTTGGAGAGTGTGCGCAGGAATTGCATGACTTGATTCCACCATCTCATTTATACCATCGGACAAGCCGACGAACGGCGAGTATCCACCCTTACGTTGTTGAAACCTCTACGGTCCGGACCAAGCGTTTCGCCTCGTCGTTTATACCGCGTACATCGAGCGACTGGAATAATTTGCCTGCTGCGGTTTTCCCGTCCGATTATAATTTGGGTCTCTTCAAGGCTAGAGTGAATACTTACCATCAGGTGGGATCGCAGTCAAGCACTAGTTTATATCAAATAAAAAAAAATAAAAAAATGACGTTATCCAGCGCCCTCGGGATTGAGAGCCTGGATGAGTTTGTGCGGCGCCTCGCGAAAGGAATGTTCACGCGTGCCGACGCCTCAGCTTGGCCCCACGTCAAGCACCTAGCGCCCAGGCGAGCGCGTCCCCCTGACGCGAGACCTCTGCCCCGCGACCTTATTACCCGACTCCACAGCGACTATGGATTGACGGCGACTGACTTAAACAATAAGACTCTACGCCTACTCTCACCCCGATAAGCGTCGTGTGCTAAGTTAATATAGGCACAACGCGAGTCGACCATACATTCGCAACTCTACACACGCTACATTTCCTACTGTAGGACCGTAACAAGCCGGCCCACTCGTCGCAGGCCGTCCTCTGCCGGGCTTCCTCTTGGGGTCTTGGGGTCTCACCTGGCGGGGTCTGACCACCGGATTGTCGTGGAGAGTCGGCGCAATGGGAAATAGCGCCGTGACGTACCTACAGTATACTCACACATACAAAAACATATGGGTGCTCAACACCCAAAAAAGCCATGCCAAAAGTGGCAACATAATGACGGGTCCACATTCATGGACCACGGTTGGAGTCCACGGCCAGAGGGCGAAGCCCTGAAGCCGCTTGCCACGCCCCCTAACGGGGACGTAGCGATATCCATGCTCGCAAGCTCAAGAAGCGAGCAGTGGCGATTTCTAGAGTTTGGTGGCCACCGGCGTCAACCACGTTCGGCGAATCCATATAAAATATATGAGAACTATAGGAAATATGTCGGTGGCGGCATTTTGTGGTTGTGGTCGGTGGTCCATATGCAGTAACCCTAAGTGATCATATAACTTTTAAACCGACTTCAAAAAAAAGGAGGAAGTTATCAATTCGGTTGTATTTTTATTATTTTTTATGTATGTTACCTCAGAACTCCATCATTTATGGACCGATTTGCAAATTTTTTTTTCCTCTAAGAAGATATGCTTTCCGATTGGTGCCATTTTTTTTTAGAATTCAGTCCTGATGATTGGATCCATGAGGAATCGAGGGAACTCCTCAAATATTATAGGCAACCATATAGTGATTTTGGTATTTTCATCGAGAACTTAAACACATACAGTCAAAAAGTAACATTTGATGAAGTGGAACTGATGAATAATAATATAATATAATAATAATATTCCACAACTAACACACAACGCCGCCTAGTCCCAAGCTAAGCAGAGCTTGTGTTATGGGTACTAGACAACTGATTAACATACTTATATATTTTTAAATACATACATATATAGATAAATTACACCCAGACACAGAACAAATGATCGTGCTTATCACACAACCATTTGTCCCGGGTGGGAATCAAACCCACGACCTCCGGCATAGCAGTCAGGGCCACTAACCACTGTCAAAATAAGACCAGAAATGACCAATTGAACCTTATACTCACATAGATATCACAATGAAGACAGATAAGCGACTATGACAATACAAATAAATAAATGGTTCTGAATAGTTATGTTGAAAATGATACCATCGAAGTGACCTGATGATGATGATTTAGCCGTAAGATAGGCATCGGAACTCTGTAATTAATCAATGTATACTAGCCGTGTTTGGGCTTATTAGAATTGTCATGAGATGCACTTTAGCTATAAGATACTGTCGAACTGATCTGACGATGGAGCCGGAAGGTGGAAGGTAGACACCAGAACTTCATAATAAAACAACGTATCCTAGCAGTGTTTGGATTAATTGGAATTGTCATGAGAAAAAGGCACTCTGTATAAAAGTGTAAGTATAGCAACTAAAAAGTGTAAAATAAAAAACGTTTTACAAAAAAAATAACCCACTTCACTAAAAAAAAACACTAAAAGGATCAAAATAACTTTAATTTCGGAAGTTGTTGTTAAATAAGAAACAAACAATACCGAGAAACACCGACCGACTTATTTTTAAGTTTTTTTTAATGAAACTTTTCAAATAAAAAGCGTTGTAGCATTCTGCGTAGCACTGTAGACGTACCGTAGCGCGTAGCACCTCCTGCCGCGTAGCACAGCGTAGCATGACTCGGTACAGCGTTAAACAGTTAAAAAAGTTCTCCCATATATCGTAACGTCACGGTCAATTCTTCATCTACAAATGTCTGACGTCACGGTCAATTCTTCATCTGAAAGTCTGTGATCGCTGAAAACTACAAAACGATTATCTATGACAACAGTAAGTACTTCATGTCGCATGGATAGGATTTGCGTTGATTTAGAAGCTTAGATAACTTTTTTAGAGCTTTAATTAAGTTAATTTATTAAAATCATACTAAACCTTTCAAATAGTTTGAATGTTTACT
Source organism: Mythimna impura (assembly GCA_905147345.3). Lineage (NCBI taxonomy): Eukaryota > Metazoa > Arthropoda > Insecta > Lepidoptera > Noctuidae > Mythimna > Mythimna impura. The sequence continues at coordinate 29,395,394 of LR990357.1, read as the reverse complement.
ACTCTGCCGGCTCTCTCAGTTTTGGCTTTAACATTGATTTGAATTGAATAAAACCTACGAATAATGTACTTACTTTTTAATATATCACAAAGTGTATAACTTTTAAGAATTGAACGAGTAAGTTAAATTGCAGCGCATCTTCATAGCCTTTGAGGAGGCTTTAATTTAATATGTTCGTAGTCGTTGCACTCGACAGTGCGGGCTGTGGCCGCGTGACGTCACACGCGCCGGGAGATAGCTGCACGTCGCACATGGCCATTTAAGAAAACAACGTACGCTTTTACAATCAGTGCGGTAATTAAAAAACACTAACAATATTAAGTCTACCTTGAACTGAAACTGAATAAATCTGTATCTGAGGTCTTCAGGACTAATATAATTTTATTATTTACGTAAATGTTTCCTAAGTTTAATACCTATATACAACATTATTTTTGGTATATGCGAACCAACGATATAGTTTGTTCAGAATCAGTAACTGAATCGATTCCAATAATTTTTACAACATGTTATATTTGTTACCAAAAATATTTAAAAAAAGCCACAAGTTGGACACCACCGAGACTAAGTACAACACAGGTCACGGCAGGCCAGTCAGCGCACAGATGCATCCGGGAGCAAAACAGTCCCTCAGTCGTCTAAATGGTCCGGTGACTATGTATTTGTGCGGTCAACCAGGTAACATTACAAACTTATAACTTTATGATTTTTCACGATACAGTTAAGAAAAGAGAATGCCCTGTGTGTGGATCCGTACCAACTTGCTAAGAACCAAATTTACTCTAAAGAGTTTAGTTATTATTTAACTTTTCACTAACTAAACTTATTTTGTTAATATTTAATTACATTTTTTAAATATTCAAAAATGTTAGAAAACGCCTGATCATATTTCATAGCAATTTTTAACCGTAGAGATTATTATAATTTCCATTCTATACATAGGTATGCGTTTTATGCCAAATTGCTGAGTAGTGTATTGCATGATTATTTATATATTACAGGTGCGCGATAGGTTAGGACCCGGATTCCTTCGCTCCTATATTGTGGCGTTACTTACGCTCAGGGTTTTTCGCGAATGGGTAATATCTTTACGCTATATCTAGGCCTACACTGAAGATCACGATCTTAGGACTGTTAAAAGTCATAATGGTTTAGTCTTTTATTTACTTATTTATTTATCAAGTTATCAAGACCTAAAACAACTAACTACGTGTTTTAGTTCGATTTTTCGAATAAAAAAACGCAGTACATCACTTACAGGTTGTGGTCTCATTCAGCTACCGAAATGTACAGTAAGGGGGTTGACCATCAAATACCTTAGCTGCACTTGACAACCTAGCCCTAACCATATAGCTACAATATATACGTATATATATAGTGCTGGAAGCCTGTTACCATGAGACCTAAGGCAACAAACGGAAGGTGGGAAGGATGAAGGAATTTAAGACGGAATTTTCTCACTGTCGATCCGCAACCTCACGGACCGACCAATAACTAAGGCTGGATAAGGCCAGAGCTATCGGCAACCATTTATAGGCGCAGTAACTGTGAGAGGTGCCGATGGTCTCGTCGTAATGAAAAAGCGTTGCTCGTAACGTAGAAAGCGACTTAATAAAGTCTAATAATCTAATAAATATGTAATAATATATTTACATAGTATTTATATTAATCTATTTACATTAGTTATTAATGCATTTGTGTGAAACAACTCACGTACCTAGTCGAAAATTTTTAGTGGCAAATAACTAATATTGACGTCAATTCGGCTTCACTGCAACTTTCTCGCGTGAGCATAGATATTTAACAAGGTAACACAAATAAAGAATTTGTAATTGTTAGTCCGATAAAACATTTATTTTTAAGGTATCTACATTATTATCATATCAATATCATCTTCCTGCCCTTGGCCCATGTTACTTGAGGTAGCCCAAAACATTTTTTTCTCCCATTGTATCTCAACCTAGCTGTCAATAGTCATTATAGACGTATTGAATTAATTATTATTCAATAAAACTACCAGAACTACTCAAATGCAGTACAAAAACATCAAACGATATAAGCTTACTTGGATATAAGCTTCAATATAACAACAAAATACCAAAATTTCATAACCAAATTGACAGTGTCAAGTTTTGAGTTTCTAATATACGCAATGTTTACTTTTTTAAATGGTGAGCTAAATTAAAATAATTTAACGGAATTAATTTTTAGTAGTTTAATTATTTTCTACTATTTATAATCTTATTTACCTAGATAACAGATAAAATTACCTAGGCGAACCATGTTTTTATGATCATTGTCAGATTAAAAGCATTAGCTTTACATATTCTTTGGTCAGATTACGAAAATAACTGACAATAGTAATCGGAACGTAAAGATTTCAGAAATGACGTTATTTTTTTCGAATTGTTAATCATTTAATATAATTATTTTCATAAAATATTTTAATGTGGTTAAAAACGCGGTTAAAAATCAGTACATTACACACATAAATAAAACATTATTTTTGGTATTATCTTATCCTTATCTTGTTGTGGGGCTGGCCCTAGAGCACTTCGACCCTTCTGGTTCTTTTTTGCTATGCCCCTCCTGTCTACTCAACCCCTAGCCCTCCGTGCACCTTCTTCATGAGTCCCAGTATGGCCTTGATGGGGCTGAGCCTGTAGTCCTCTGGTCTTGGAAATGGTTGGCCCAGATACCTTTGTCTTTTGGAGCCTAGTGCTGCACAGTCGCATTTTCGGTATTAATATACTTGTTATTATTATTATTTATTTATTTTTACTTATGTGTGCCTAAGTTGTACTAGATACTAACATAGTTTGTCAGTTGTTTTGGCAATACTAACACCCTATGGGCCTTCGATGCCTGAGAATAAAAGATTTTTAATTTTATTTACTTGTGAAACAATATGGTACAGGGTAAGGGCACTCTTCTTTTGTACATAGATTCTTTACATAAAAATATTAGACACGTGTTTCGGGTTTCGCATATACTAAAACTGTATAAACGGGTAATAACTAATTGGAACCAATGTCAATTTAAAATTACTTAATTTAAAACAGCCACTAACTTTTCTGTGTCATAAAGCAAATTGTGCAACATTTTTAATGTATACATGAACAAAATTACGTTGAGTTTTTGTACCCATGTGTTCGTAATATTTCTAGGTCAGTATCAGTTTATCACGAAGACGACTCGTGTCGGGCGGCGCGAGATAACGATCCCACACAAAGTGCATCTCGAAACAAATTTATAAGTTAAGGCCGCGAGCCGCGAGTCACCTCGAGGACGCGCGCCTCACGTGACCGGAGCACCACATAATTAAGGCTCATAACAAAGCCTGCGCCCCCCTCCCCCGCGCGGCGCCTGATGAACGCGATCGATCCCCCGCGCCTGCCCGCTGCCCGCACCCGCGCGCTCTTACGTCACGCGCTCAAAGAAACGTGCCGGCATCCGAGATGAGCGTGAGATACGCGCCATCGCACAGTAGTCATGCACAGAACTGCTACTCGACACGATACACGTGACCGCACACACTGAAGCTTCCGTGGACACTGTGCAACTCGTCGCATTGGGTGCACGCGACCTTATTAGCAAGTTTGGAGTGCTCCTTCTGCGGGCGGCGAGGAGCGCGTGGCTCGTGGCATGACGGTGTGGCGTGTACATTCACGCTTGCAAGTGGCGCACGCCACATACTACCAATCTTACTTAACGATTGATCTGTACGTTTCCCACGACCGGCGCGGAGATATAAGCAATTTATATTGTACATTAGTATTTTCTGTACCTAAAGTTACAAAATAGATACGGTAATGATTTATTATTATAACATATGTATGAACAGAATACTTGATAAAAATGTACGATTTTTTCAAGTCTGTCAAACTGTGCACTTGGCAATTACTCAGCGCGTTTATATTTTCTAATTTACTTCGTTAGAAAAGTTAATGTTAATTATGGCTGAGCAGTAAGTTTTTACAAAACATCTTTGATGCATTATCAAATTAATTAAACTTAATTTTACTTTGAAACAACAATAAAATATAATTGTAAGTTTCTCTATACACGGGAGATCTCAAAGATTTGCTAACTTGGGGTATCATAAATATCGGCGCTTGTCAGAAGTTGGTCTACTGAGGGCTGGAAGCGGTCGGAGCGGTCGGAGCGACTAGAGCCGCGAAGGGCGCGACTGTATCTGTCCTTACACTTTGACTTTACAAGGGTCACGCTTCGACAGTCATATGTAGGTCAAAATGTTCCCTCCTTAGCAACATGATATACCTATTAACTAATGGAAAGTTGTGACGTTACCACTTTGAATGTTGTGTCACGACTCGTGCTGAGCTCTTGTAATCATATTTATGAAACATTGCACCGCTTACTAACAGCAACACAATCTACACACTACAGTAAATCTAAAGAAAGAGAAAGAAAGAAAGAAAATATGTTTATTTGGTACACCATGATTCATTAATCAACAAATAATTGATTTAAAAACTAAAATTAAACATAAAAATAAGTAGAAATAAAATTAACGATAACAAAATGTCTCACGGCTACGCCAAATAGGTCCAGTTCAGCATAATGCCAGACAACTACGTAGCAGTTGCCTGACGCTGGTTTTCAACTGAACCTTAGAGTGTAGTTACGGATGAAAATCAGTTTTTTATGAGGGAATTAAATAAATAAATAAATATATAAGTATATAATTATGCATATATTACTGTATACAAAGTAATAAATCATAAATAGATGTTTAGTGTTAGATGTTTAGGTAGGTATGTATAAGAGTAAATATCGCCAACTTCAATAAAGCTTTTAGTAGGTATTTGTATATTACGATCTCAGACAAGCATTGCTCAGTTTGTATGCTGCAGTGTATTGTCACAAGACGCTCGCTCACGCCGGCGCCGCTCACCGCGTAGCGCGCGCGCCGGCGCCGCCTGTCTAATTCGGCGGTTTCGAGCGCTGTTGACAGACACCGCGAGCAAAAGTGACTTCACCGACTACTTCAGCAAGTCATTCTTAGTAAATAGCATACGCTTTTATAACAAGCTGCCAAAGGCGGTAACTGAATTTAGCGAGGGAAAGTTGTAAACTCATATTAAGCGTGTCCTAACCAAAAAAGTGTATTACAAGGTTAAAGACTATGTCGAAGACACGCTTGTTTGGCAAACCCCCGGGTTCCCAAATAACGGTAGGAGGAATTCACGTCGGCGTCGAGTCGACGATGAAGTACCTGGGACTCATCCTTGACAGCCGATGGAATTTCAAGGAGCATTTATGTCGTCTGGCTCCCAAACTGGATCGGACTGGGGCCCTCAAGCGGCTCCTGCCCAACCTAGGGGGTCCAGACACCTCCTGCCGGAGGCTCTATGCAGAAATCGTTCGGTTCATTGCCCTTTTTGGAGCGCCGGTATGGGCGCCGTCGCTACGAAAGCGACCGGCGACGGCCAAACTGAACACAAGCCAGAGGGTCATGGCCATCCGGATGGTTCGGGGATACTGCACGGTTTCCCGCGAAGCGGCGAGCGTCCTTGCTGGCCTGCCACCATGGGATTTGGAGGCAACAGTCCTTGCACGCATGCACGATCTGCGCGTGCAGATGCAACGCCGGGGCGAAACTCCGCTGCCGCTCCAAGTCAAGTTTAGCACGCTCCGGGTTTCAGAGCCCAATAGGAAACAGCCCCTAATATGTCTCTATAGGCTAAATGGCGACCCCTCCTACGAAGACATCATCAAGGCGCTCCATGAGCAGAATATTAGGGACAGCTAAGAGTGGCCGCTGGAGCGCATAAAAAGGAGGCAACTGGTGCTTTCAAAAAGAACCAGTGGCGAAGAGCAGCAACCGCCACTGCGGCCATCTTTAAGTGCTCAGCAAAGTTTCGCGAGGGCACTGATGGCAAAATCCAGAGTGTACAGTGACCCAGCAAAAGTGCTTGAATACCTTAACGCCTATTTTCCCTTGCACATTAGAGTTCAAGTTTTCGAAAATTAAACTAGATGGCGTTGGTTTCTTCACAGCTAAGTGGCGAGCAAAGGCAATCTCACAAAGTATAAACTTGACTTTTAGTTTAACAAATAATAGTCACATGCGTCATCATTGTCGTCAACAACTGATTGTAGTTCATAATTTCATCATTCAAATTAGAGTCATGTTGACCTAGCGGTTTAGCATGTGCAGATAGATGCGTAAATCAATGAGCCATGAGTTCAAATCTCACGTAGTACTCACACTTTTTGTAAATTATGAATAACAAACAAAAGAAGTTGGAAGGAATATTTTGATATAATAACAAGTGCTTATAATAACAAGCTAACAAGTGGATATTTATTTGTAATATAATATTCAAGTGGGCAGTTACTCAGCAAAACGAAAAAAATGCAGGTAAACAGGCTTATCAAACAAAAAGGCATTATTAAAAAATAATATGTTTATTTCTTACAATTTCTTAATCAAATTTAACAATCACCGTTTATTAATCACCGAGTAAGATTATAATATTATAAATAATTTCTTATTGCGGCCATAGCTTAAGTATTCGTTTCCGAAATTGGAAAGAGGATTGAAGCTTATGTAACCTTAACAAAAACAAACAAAAGACCAGATAATTTTATCACAAAGGTCAAATGGATTAAAAATATAGGCTAAAAACTATAAAATTGCACAACAACACATCAAGTGTTCCTAACTTTTTTAAGTTGTTTTAAATACGGATATTAAGTTAAACACACATAACAAGGTCTCCAATTAATACAGAGAATAAGTACTGAGTAAATAATATTAATTCAGTATTATAATTATTTATTATCTTGTAGCCACAAACATAACCGTCCGTGTTCACTGGACTTAAAAGTTTTTTCATGAGTAAATATGACATTACTCTAATCAAAGTTTATGTGATCCAAAGCAAACTGCAATCTTGCCCTTTTATGGTTTTCTGTAAACAAGGATTTCAAAGCATGCCTCCGATAATGCAGCTTTTCACTAAGTATGAAGAGCACGACGGACAGTGTCAACGCTTGTGTCAAATGAACCAGCATAGTGGTTCGTCGACCGACGTCCGTTTTCTTCGTACTCCCTTATCATGGTTTGATGCTGCAACATGTTTATTAGTTTTAGTCTGCCAGCTCTTTGATGGTGTTTCAAAGAAACCTCTTCTTCAAATCATCATATCCATAGAACAACTGTTTTTCTCTGCAACAATAAAACAGAAATATATAATATCCAATAATGATTATTTTATAGGAGTTTTTTGTTTAAAAGCGTTAAAAAAAAACTCGAAAACTTACGTTTACACCGGTCTCTCTGGTTACTTCTGACAAGTTTTTACCATGATTATGCATAGCAATTATTTGAGTTCTTTTTACTAAATCTATATAACAATGCATATTTACTCATTTTGGTAAAATAAGTAGACAATACACCTGGTTAAAAATAAAATTGAACGAAAGGCGCTGGAACGAGATAATCGAAATTAACTTAGCGAACAACCAATTGAGCTTAGTCATAACTCTTTGGTCTAAGTATTATTTATACTACCTACTAGTTATTATTTATAAGTAAATCCATATTCAACCTACCCTCTCAAGTTTGAAAACTAACACATAGATAATCAAATATTTATAAATTGATATTCAATTTTAATATCTTCATCTCTTTATAAGAAATTATAAATTATTTTAATGTTTGAAGAAACAAAAAGAAAGTACAAAAATAAGCATTAATTAAGCATTAATCATTTGAAGCACAGCGGCGCCATCTATTAACAGTATAATGTAATGTTGTCGATAGCAACATTTCAATCTGGTTTTACGCTAGATGGCGTCATTTCTCGCTTCACACGATTTTATTTCTGTAGTACCTATGTACTTTTGCTTTTGACCGTACATCGAGGGACTGGAATAATTTGCCTGCTGCGGTTTTCCCGTCCGATTATAATTTGGAGACCCAAATTCAAGGCTAGAGTGAATATGCTCTCAATAAATTAGTGCGCCTCACCATCAACGATTGCATTACTACTTACCATCAGGTGGGATCGCAGTCATGCACTAGTTTATATCAATTAAAAAAAAAAAAAAAAAACTGCACCCGACACAAGTGTACGAGGAAACACCGGGCTGGTAAGAGTCTGCCAAACCCCTCCGCTTACCCCAGGGAGGACATTCATAAGGATTTCCGCCCAGAAAAAAAAATCTAGTTAAGTTATACGACTTATCAGATACTAAAGGATTATACTCCGTTATAATTCTTAGACCATCTATAATTAATGTAATGAATACTTACCATTGTGATTCAGTTAGAGCAAGTCTCGATATGAGCATGACACCGACGCATTGTCGCTGAACAGTAGCATCGTCACTCATGAGAGCATTGCTCAGAGTGGTCATGCGATCTAATATTAATAATCATAACTTTGCATCCCCTTAGTTATTTCTTCTAAAACCACTTCTATTTTTCATTTCATACCAAATACTTAAGTCTCACTCAGCATTTCTTTCAATCTTTTCCATATCCAGACAATGTTAGGCATAATTTGACTTTTTTATAATTTTTCATATTATTATTCATAAATCAGTGGAAGAACAACCAAGTCAGGAACGAGTTTAAAGAAACCGTGCGACATATAGCGGGGCAGCGTCGCTCTAGTCCATACAAGGCCAGCCCCCCTAGCCAAGTTGCAAACGATAAACGTGAACGCTTAGTAATCTCCAATAGATTTTCAACTTTATACCTAAGAGCATAAAGTTGAAAATCTATTAAAGACTACTGAGCGTTAGCGACCGGAACGAACGAAAACACTATGTAATCTTCAATAGATTTTCAACTTTATATCCAATAACAGAAAGTTGAAAATCTATTAAAGACTACTGATAGTTTACGTTTATCGTTTGTGACTTGGCTAGGGGGGCAGAACGCAAGGATGTGAAACTAATCGCGTATAGATTGGAAGCCGCCGCTGCGGCCGAGCGAGCACCTCTACTGTTAGTAAATCATTTGGGTTAGGTTATATTAAAAGCCATTGTTATTTATTTAATCATACACTAATAATGTTTAAACATCATTCCATATAAATGAGTAAGTGATTTTATTAAACTATACCTCAACTCATGATGTCGTTGATATTCGCGCGCTGCGCGAATGTAAAACTTGTTTCATAATCACATCATTCAAATTATATCATAGATTAATTAATTACAAATAATAATCCCATTTATTTATTTTATGTACATATTTTTTGTATTTTTAAATGTTTCGTAAGAGAATCTCACAAAAAAAATCAAAATTTTTAAAAAGTTCTAACTCACCATGGCATCGGGATCGGGGTCCAAGCTACCAGTAGTCAGGGCTCCTGAGTGAGAAGTCTCTTAACAACACGTGCCGTATTTTGGAGTACTGCTTCCTTTATCAAGCCTTGATTCAATAACCCAACGCGAGCCTCCTCAGATGTTGGTCGAGGCTATTTGCAATTGAGCCATTGGCCGTCACGACTATCGACACAATGACTGCTGTATCCACATCCCACATGGCGCTAATCTCACGAGCCAAGTCAAGATTATTATTAAAATTTATTATTATTAGAATATATTTAGTATGTCGGATCTTCATTCCCTTGTTTATCAGTAACAAACTCTGCGATGGAATAATAACATCCACCCATAACAAACCTAAACAAGAGGCGGTGTAACGCATTGCGACTCTTCACATGTCTAGTAGAGCCGCTTCTTATCGTGCTGCAATAGATTGCGCTCTGCTGCTCTGCCGTCGTAATAGAAAACACAGTATCTTAACTTACTGTGTTCTCACTTTTTTTTATTATCGTAACAACGAGACTGAACTCTACCCGGAAAAAATTTCGGTTTATTTTTAACGCATCTGGTTCCAGAGATACGATTACTAAAAACACAGTAACTTTTACAAACTAAGACCAAATAATAGAAAAAAACACAGCATGTAGGTATTAAATAACTTGAAAACAGTAAGTAAGAGGTTACTGTGTTAATGGTAACAAACGATTAATACCAGAAGGAATAAACTTTAGATGAAAACCCAGTAACACGCTCTTGCTAGTCTAAAACACAGCATTTTTTACAAATACTGTGTTATAGATTAGCTCGAAGTTTCAAGATTGTAATTGTCACCTGACAACAATAATACAGTAACTAAGATACTGTATTAAAACCGATTTATGCTGGAAATTGATTATTTAAGTTTCTTGACAAAATAACAGTATTTAACTACTTACTGTTTTTTTGCCTAGCCCTTTCGAGCGTGGAAACAATATTTGCTGAATTTTAGTTAAGTATAAAGGACGTATAGGGTAGGTGGGAGATAAGGGGCGTGTGTGATTTGGGAGTGACGAGTCAGTCGGCGCACGAACATCGTGCTGGCTTCGCTTAGCTACAACAATACCAAATTGATGCTGCAAAGGAACAAAATTTGAAAAACATTTATGACTCGGCTAATCTTCAAAATTAGATTAATTCAAGTCATAAAGGTTTTCTAAATTTTGTTCCTTTGCAGCATCAATTTGGTATTGTTGTAGCGAAGCGAAGCCATACCCGGGCGTCATCATAAATGGTCACATATTTTTGATAACACCCGGTGGTCACCATTGTGTGGACCGCCTGGAGGACACGGTGGAGTATGCCCGGCTTGGGCAGCGCACCGCGCTGTCCTCGAGGGGGCGATCGGCGGCAACGCCCTTTCGCGCTGAGCCCTGATACAGACCAAGGTCCGGAGCGACGAAGAATGGCAGGCAGTCGCCTCCTTCTGCAAAGCAGTAATGCTAGCAAAGGAGGCGGCCGCATGCGCGAGGGAATTGCCCTCTCGCCCCAGCCGCCGGGGTCCCGATCCCGATTTCCAGCCACCGTAGATGAAGGCTTGCGGGTAGCGAGCAATAGGTAGCACGCCGTCCGGTCGTCCGGTAACCGTCCGGATCGAACCAAGTAGTCAACGGCGCGTAGTGTTCCACGCGCGCTTAAAGGAGATGTCAGCATCGTAGGGGCCCAGCAGGGTCGAAGCCTACTGGGGCCATGGGTTATGTAAAAGCGAACCTCTGAGCCCTGGAACAAAGGCAAAAAAGGAACAGAAGTGGGTTTTAGTCAGTAAAAGTCTGACACGCCCTCCCGCTAAGTCAAACGAAATTCTTGCAGCTTATACCCCACTACTTTTTAATAAGTACCAAAAAAAATGAGGCTCTATCCGTACCCGTTACTGATCATATTTGTGTAAAAAAAAAGAGAAAAAAAAAACGAAACACCAAAATGGTCCACGAATATTGGTCATAATTGGTAAATTCATAATTGAATCAATCATTCATAACAATTGCTATTAGAAAATACTACGCGCTTTCCATTATTCATTCATTCATAATCAATAAATAGCCTGTACAATATTTCCATAAATTCAGTAACATTTTGGGATATAAACAAATGCTAATAACTTTTTTGTTTAAGAATATTATTTATTGAGACTTTACTTAAATAATAACACGACCTTTTTTAATAAGCCCTTTAAGTATTTGTACTAATTAAAAATTAGTGGTGTATATTAAAAAGTCATTTCAAGAAGAAAATGTTTCTGGATTACAGTTTATGAAAGCGAAATATGGAAAAAGTGGAGTTCCTTGTCCTGTCTTAAAACCTTCCCCGTCAGGAATTAGCACTCAACAAAAAAACTGTTATTATTGGCAAACTGGATTTTGGAGAGAATTATTTACCTACAAATAATATGGCTCTGGGATCTATGGGCAGAAATTAAAGATGGCTGTGAATAGAATCCCCTAATAATGCAAAATATAATACAATTTGTATTTGTAAATTTGATCTTTTGTTGATTTTATTTAAATATTAATTTGTTGTTTTTCGAAAGCCTTAATGTGAATAAAATAAGACCTCTTGACTGATAGCTCACTCCATGAAACTAAAGAATTTTAATACCATCGTCTCTCGTCTCTCATCACATAGTAAATAAAATTAGTTGTACGAACAATATTAGTTTTAAAAATGACATAAAGGCTGTGCTACTAAATATGAGATTTTTCGTTATTTACACACATACTAGATTCACACTTAACTAAATTTTGTTAAGTAAATTAAATTAAAACACAGCAAAATAACAGTTACTGAGATGAAGTAAAGAATTTAGCTGCGTCTTTACACAGCTTAATCACAGTATTTCGTAAATCTTACCTAGTACACAGTAACTATGTCAGTTACTAATACAACAATTTTTGCTTATTTTTTTGTACCAACAAGAACACAGTTATGTTTTTAATACGAAATATACAAAGATATATAAACAATAAAGATACGCATTCAAAAGCGCAAGGTCTTTTTTATTATCACTCTACATTCTAGTTAGGTTGCTATTTTTCATAAATTTTTCACAATCGAACATAGTATCCAAAAAACATTACGCGCGTTTTTCTCAAAACGACTTTTTCAAAGTTACTGTGTTCTCTGTTACGACGGCAGTGCTACTCTCTACTTATTGTAGCGAGATGATCAATAGCTGGGGACAATAACGGTATTACAAACAATCCGGCAGGATTACTCGCAATTACACGCTGATCAATAGGCATATACATGCGTCAGTCATTGTAACAGACATACCTAATACTAGGATCATTGTTGTCATTGTATGCTAGGTACACGATAGACACATTGGTTCAGGACATAATCACAATGGCACAAAATAACTGTTAATATGTAGAGCGTCTTGGCGTGTCGTCAAATACTGTTTACAGCTACGTAGCGAGGTTGTTCCAGCGTCATACGTCCTCTCTGAGTTGTATATTGTTGCACCCTCCCCCCGCTCTCCTCTCCCTAGCCAAGGTGAAAGTTAGAGCTCTGGTGACCCCCGGGATCACCTTCAAGCCGCGGACGATGCCCTGTCTCAGCGCTCGTCAACTTCTCACCTAGGGAGCTGAAGTTTCTTAATCAGTAGTTTTGAAATAAAGTAACTGTCATGGTGATTGGTAGTTTATTCTTTAATTGTTTATTGGAGAAATAAAATATCAAAAATGAATGAGTTATAATTGCTATTAAACAATAAGAGTGGTTACACTATCTTCTAGACAATATCTATCAAATTTAAATGGTATCATTTGACGGTTCTGACAGATTGAGGAATGGGGATGGGGTCAAAGAAATCAATTACTACAATATCCGATTCATAAGAGATATTGATTTCATATCTTTGTATTTACTAATCAGTTACAGTTTCATAGATTTATATATGCTACTGTAAAAGCCCGTGTAGTGGACGCACTGACACAGGGGGTAAACACATTGGCTCATTACGTCACCAGCGGTTTGATTCAACACGTCCTTCTTCGTCAACGGCCCGTATATGACTAAACTGTCACTGCCCTAGAACTCGAGACACATACAGACACTACATTCCTCCCTTAATATATTTATTGAATATGGTTTTGCCTTTTAGGGAATATAAAAAATCTAAAATATAGGTAATACAGGAACTTAAGAATAATTGTATGAGAACCTTCTATATTAATATTTTGCCCATAATCAACAACTATAGAATTTGCATTACACTTTTCTTATTGTCAAGGTTCTAATTTCGATATCATAAAGAATGACTTTTAATAGTATCAGTAGGCATTATCATTACTTTTTCCATAATATAAGTAAACTAGATTTTGCCCGCGACTTCGTCCGCGTAGTCGAAAAATTTAAATAATATTAAAAATAATAAAATAAAAAAGTCGAAAATGTTTCTAATAGGACTTTTAATTGTTTTTTTACACCACCTGCTCGATAATGGCCTTTTATATGTCATACATCCATCACTTAAAGCAAGTCATTCTGTCCCTAGGGAGATAATGCAGTATGGGCGATCCCTAGGGTATAATGAGATTTGAATTTGGAACGTCAATTTGGTTTGAATTATAAAAACAATATAGGTGAATTAAAATGTACGTGCATGAAATAAGTTTATTCGAAAATCAAACTGGATAGTAACAATAAAAAAGAAATGTAGCTACTGACGAGTCTCTAAAAAAGTAATGAAAGCGCGGGAGCGTTACAGAAAATTGAAAACTGTAGATCTTAGAGAAGTGAATTTTGTTTATTTCAAATCTCAAAACATGTCGAATGATAGTTAAGATTAGCTTTTAAATAATGCTTTTATTTCTCTATTAAGTATATAATTTGTTTTAGTAAATTTTCTTTTAATTATCTCACACATGGTGTAAAAAGTAGAGTATCCAACACGGGGATAAAGCTGTCTTGGTCTTGGGCGGCTTGAATTCCTCACTTCACTCAGGTTTCTATAATAACTCCCTCGCGATGCTCGGGAGTTAATTATATAAATCCCTCACTGACGTTCGGGATTAAAATTTAGCAACCTTCGTTTCGTTCGGAATTCAACATGCCGCCCGCGACTTAAAGACACTGCTTTATCCCCTAGTCACATAATCTACTATTTTTTTTTACGTTATTAATTTTGTAACCTTCTTCTTATTCTTCTTCTATCTATCATGAAATCAAAATAATACTTATACCTACCGCAGTATTTCTTTATAAACAATATTTTTTGTTTTATTTCGCGGCTAGAATCACCAGGCTACTCTGTGCGCTTACTCTGGAGCATGCCACATACAACTGGCCGTGGGAGAAGCAGCTTTCTCTCAAGTCTACTCCCGCTACCTTAAGAGTTTGACCTTGAGCTTTGTTTATGGTTATTGCAAAGCAGACTTTGATGGGGAACTGCAGTCTCTTGAATTTGAAGGGATAATTTGATGGTGTTAGGGGAATTCTAGGAATAAATACAGACTCTCCTTGAGAACAATCATGCATTTTAAATGGCGACTCGCATAAGGCTGCTTCCTCTAAAGCAGAATCCCAATGTTTCATGCAAGCTAATTGAAAAATTGGTTGGAGGACACTGTTAACAGTTTTCAAGTCATCGAAGGATGGTGGACCCTGACCTCGAGTAGAAGTAAACGAAGATGCATCGGCGTTATTATCACTATCGGCGTCAGCGTAGGCATCAAACAAGCATCAAAATGACCATTAAAAAGATCTTGAGAAAAACGTAACCTTTTGATAGGTTGGTCTTCTGTACCAAATTTGGCATACAGGTTGCCATTTCGATACACTTCAAATACAAAAGGGTATATTTGATCGGCTGCAGTTAACTCGCAGAAACCACCATAATTATGTAGGGTATTGTAACATATCTATTGTGATGACAATTGTTGCCATGATGGTCATGAGACATTACAGCAAATTCATCCCAATTGTGCGTCACATGCCACACAATTTCTTTACGAACATCCATTGAGCGTTCTTGTGTGCCGTACAACAAATTAATAAGAAAACGTACAGAAAAGGCATGCGCCAACCTGTTCCCATTTTTAAAAACAGACACAGTCAAGTTTATTTTTTTGCCGTACAAAATATGAAAGCAATTCCGCATATGGGGGCCGAGTCACCCGCGTCCGTAGGAGAATACCTGAAGCAAGTGAACGCGTGGTCCCCGGGTGGTGCTAATCAGGTGACACTAACTGGTAGTAGGTTTCGACCGTTGGCTTGCGACCACCCACTGAGCAAAGACGTACCGCCAAACGGCCTGGCCGTGTTCCGGTATGATGCTCAGTGTAGCCAGTCTAGGGGAGTTGGGTCGAAATAGCTGTTCCAGCGCAAGCAGACCATCCTGGCTCGTGCTGATATGGAAGAATCGGGAGGCTAGTCGCGGAGGGTAGCGGGATCCGAGGCACGGTTGCCACTGGCCGACCGCAGGTAGCTGGGGGCCCAAGTAATGTGCTAGCCACACATGAAAGGCTGCCCCGCCAACTGTCGAAAAATCTCGGAATGCGCCATCGTGCTGGTTGGCGACCAGACTAGAGGGCCCGATGGAAATTCCCGGGGGGACTAGTCTCCAGACTAGTCCCCCAATGATGTCGTCCTTTCAGTGCGTGCCTGAAGGTTAGCTGCGTGGAACCTCATTTCACTTCTTTCTCATCTCCGCGGTTCACTCAAATAAAAATGAAAAGGAAAAGTAAGAGTCAAGTTAAACAGCGGCTGCACTCCCTCTCTCACAAAGTGCACCTCACTAACATACGAGGTCTTCACTCCAATCTCGTCGCAGTCCACCACCACCTCGAGACTGAAAAACCAGCTCTCTTCTTCCTTTCGGAGACGCAGATCAGAGGTCCGTCCGACGTGTCGTACCTTTCTTACCCAGGTTTTACCTTGGAGCACAATTTCAAACCACGTGTGGGTGTATGTATGTACACCCGGGACGACATCTGCTATCGGCGTCTCCGTAACCTTGAGGACTCCAGGTTCTCGACGCTTTGGACTTTGGTGGACACAGGCCTAGATAAAATAATCTACGCTTGTGTCTACCGCTCGCACAGCGGAGATCAGGAGACATCTGGGCTCACACAGCATCTGAGTGAGGCGGTGGATGCGGCTCAGCAGCGGTACCCTTCTGCCCAATTGGTGTTACTGGGGGATTTTAATGCCCACCACCAAGAGTGGCTTTTCCCGTACCAGTCCATAGACCACGCTGGGCGAGAGATGCGAAAGCTAGTGCTAGCATTAAATCTCACCCAGCTGGTCCAAGGGGCAACTAGGGTGCCGGATGTGGATCCGCACACAGCTAATTGCCTGGACCTTCTGCTGACAACAGATCCAGACCGCTACTCTGTGTCGATATGTTCACCTTTAGGCAGTTCCGACCACTGTCTGGTTAAGTCTGTGTCTGTCTACTCCCCGCCCGATCCCAGCCCTAGAGGCACCCGGCGGGTTTGGCGATACAGGTCAGCAGATTGGGATGGCTTGCGGTCTTTCTTCGCATGCTATCCTTGGCAGCCCACTTGCTTTTCTTCAGATGATGCTTCATCGTGCGTAGATGCCGTGACGGGCGACAGGGGATGGAGTACTTCATCCCATTATCTGACGTAACAATGTCTGACCAAGCTCGTCCATGGTTTGGCGCCGAATGTGATCGCGCAGACGCGCTTAAGCACGCGGCATATCGAGCTTGGGCCGACGCACTATGGGACCAAACCGTATTTTCCATCTCGAAAATGGTTTTGGCGAAAGTCGTATATTCATAGATTTTTTTAGGGTTTAATACTCTTAAAGGATGGAACTTACGAATAAATCTCAAAAAAAAAAAAAACTTCGTTTTACGTTTATAAACTGAACCTCAAACATTGGGTATAAATATTTTCGTGCCAATTAAATTAGCGTTAAGGAAGTTCAACACAAAATTATTCGGAAGTTTTCCAAGGAAGTATGTTAGTGTTATACATCATAAGAAAGCTTAGAATGTACACTTTCCAACCACGTTCGGTTTTTGTACAAAAATATTTTCGTTTTATTTTATTTTATTTTTTTTAGTGAAGTAAATAAAATTTCGTTTTTGTTTATTTCAATTGGAGTTTTCATTGTTGCCGAAAGCTGCCGGTGTCAAGTTAATCACTCTAGTAGATACCTTACCTATTCAGTAATATGAGGATTGAATAAAAACTTGCGCGTTTTTTGCGCAAGGGTGATTTAGAAGCAATAATGTCAATCAGGGGAAAATAAAAAAATCTCCGAAAATTACGTTCTTCTTTTTTATTATGAAATATTATATTTAATTGTTATATTTTGATGTCTATCTTGTTTTTTTTTATTTCTGTTATAGAAGCATATATATTTATAAGCAACTCCCAGACAAATGAATGATCTTTTAAAAGTTACAACGAGAGTTGAGAATGAAAATGCGTTTAAATACGGATTGTCGACACTACACGCATGGATAAGATTTATGGAAATGATCCTCCATATTTCTTACAATTTAGGTTTTGAGAAATGGTCTGCAACAACTCCAGAAAACAAGCAACTTAAAGAAGACAAGAAAAAATATGTCCAAAAACGTTTCCGAGAAGTGCTTGGTTTGCACATTGATAAACCACGTCAAGGTTCCGGTAACAGCAATGACGGAAATACGGCAAGGAGATTTTTCCAAAATTACCAATGTTCTGCAGAGATAACCGGAATTGATGAAGAATTGATTAAGAGATTATATGTAATTCTTCAAACTATGTCATCGGGATACCCTATAAACGCAGAAAAATTCGGCCAGTATACATTGATTACCGCGCAATTATATGTAAGCAAATATAACTGGTACTACATGCCATCTTCGGTCCATAAAGTACTTATACATGGTGCTAAAATAATAGAGCATTATGCAGTTTTGCCTATAGGACAATTATCCGAAGATGCCCAGGAAGCCCGAAATAAAGATTACAAGAAATATAGGTTACATCACGCTAGGAAGTGTTCCAGATCAGCAACAAACGAAGACGTTCTGCATATTTTATTATATACATCTGATCCTTATATATCTAGCTTGAATAAACCAAGTTTTCTAATATCCAAAGAATTGTTTGACGAAGTTAAAGAATTGTTAGAAATAAAAGGTGATGAATAGTATAAGCGCTAAAATTTTTAATTTTTTTATCATGTAATGTTTGTTTAATAATAATAATTAAGTTTTAAACTTATTTTAAGCAAAAGTGTAACTTTTACTGCTATTTTAATGTTACTGTATAATTTTTTGCATGAAATTTCGTATAACTGTAACTTTGTAATTTTTTTACTAAAAATATATAATTTTTAAAATGTTGATGTTTAATTTCTTTTATTGCCTAGATATTCAGAAATACGCAAAAAAAAATTCAAGGAGAAAAATCACAAAACAACAGAGTTATCGATTTTTGAGATGGAAAACACCGATTGGTCCCATAGTGCGACGCTCGTACGCGCAAAGCAGGCGTGGCTCAAAAGAAGAAGGCCTTTAACAGGGCTGCCAAGTCCTGCAAGAAGGTGTTGCGGAGGTCTCGGTTTGACCACATAAGCCGAATTGGGAGCAAACTTGCTTCATACCCGCAGGTAGTAAAGCGTTTTGGTCCCTGGCTAAGTCGGTTGAATCGAACTTCTGCCGTCCGTCACTTCCGCCACTGCTGAAACCCGATGGGTCGCTGGCTCACACCGCTGAGGAGAAAGCAAACTTGTTTGCCTCTCTTTTTGCGGAATCTTCTCGTCTGAATTCTGGTGACGCACGGCCATCTGTTTCTCCTGATGGATGCGCGACGAGGATGTCAGACATTCGTATCCATCAAAAGGACATTCGTAGGGTCCTGCGTAACCTTGACGTGAACAAAGCTAGTGGCCCCGACGGGATACCAGCAATTGTACTTAAAACTTGTGCGCCTGAATTGTCTCCGATCTTGACACGCCTATTTCGCATCTCATATGAGACTGGAAAAGTGCCGATTGCTTGGAAGCAAGCTAACATGCAGCCTTTGCCCAAGAAGGGCAGTCGAGCTGACCCAGCAAACTACAGACCCATCTCTGTTACGTCCGTCCTCTGTAAGAGTATGGAACGGGTGCTTAACAAGAAACTTCTGGCATACCTAGAAGCTAACGACATCTTCAGTGACCGGCAATACGGTTTTCGCCAAAATCGGTCCACTAGGGACCTTCTAGCGTATGCCATTCACATCTGGAGCGAGGCCATCGAGAAGCATGGGGAAGCGCTTGCCGTCTCCCTTGATATCTCGAAGGTTTTCGATAGGGTCTGGCACAAAAGCCTTATTGCTAAGCTTCCTTCCTTCGGTCTACCCACTGGTCTGTGTGATTGGATCGCAGACTTCTTGAGGGATCAATCTATCCGAGTGGTTGTTGATGCTACTCGTCCGGTCAAATGGATATTAATGCCGGGGTCCCTCAGGGGTCGGTACTCTCGGCAACAGTGTTTTTGCTGCACATCTCAAACTTACTTAAACCCGGTATCTTTGGGTATGCAGACGACAGCACTGTTGCCGAGAGATATGTGTCTGACACACGTGCTAGTGGGTCACAGATCCAGTCATCCCGAGAGGCTATGGTTGAACGCTTGAACCCGTCCTTGAAGGCGGTCTCCGATTGGGGCGATGCCAATCTGGTCAAGTTCAATGCAACTAAAACCCAAGCGTGTCTTTTTTCCGCTAAACGGAGTCAATTCCAACCGGCTCCATCTTTCCGAGGTGTGACCGTGCCAATAACCGACCACCTTGAGCTTCTTGGGGTTACGCTGTTGTATACTCTCAATTTCGGCTCATACATCGAGGCAAAGGCTCAACTGGCTGCCAAAAAATTGGGGATCTTAGCAAAGGTGAGACGGTATTTCACGCCGGAACAGCTGCCCTTGCCTTGCCTTGTGACCTTTATCAAGCGCAAATACGATCGTGTATGGATTACTGCTCTCATCTTTGGGACGGGTTTGCCAAATACCAGCTTGATGCGCTAGAGTCGATTGAGAGGCGAGCCAAGAGGATCATCGGCAACACTTGTTGAGTCGAAGCTCCAAAGCCTTGGGCATCGCCGCCGAGTTGCTAGCCTGTCGGTTTTCTATCGTTACATTTCGGGGAGTGTGCACTGGAATTGCACAATCTAATTCCGCCAAGTCCGTTCCATCATCGGACCACTAGACGTACGGCTTTGCGCCACCGGTACATGGTAGACGTCAACGCACAAAACGTTTTAAGAACACATATATTATGCGTACAGGCAAGGAATATCGCTTACCATCAGGTGAGATGGTGGTCAAACGCGAGCCTATCATTAATAAAAAAAAAAATATAGAAGGGTTTTAGCAAAATTATCTGTTTGTCATTTAAGTTTTTTAACATGTGTTAAAATAAAATGTAATTTAAATCAAAAGCAATAAAGAGTTTTGATATTAACTTCGAAGCAAATCACCCCCAAAATAACTTTCTACCCCTTTTTAAATGTTCATGCATTTGAAGTAGATTGAACCAAGGAATCATTTATTTATTTATTTATTTGTCATTGAAGCTCTGTCCAGGTACTCTGTTTTTGTGGGCTGCTGTGTGGTGCTGTGGATGGCTGGGTATCGAGCAATAAACAAACTATTCCAGATCACACAACTGATTTATTATGATGCAAGCTTTAAGTATTCACTTCACACAACGAGCAGTGAGACAGTCCCCGAGACTAGACGTTGTACGCACGGCTGCCGACAGAGGAAAGAGCCACGGACCTCTGCGGTCGGCACTTTTATCTGCTTGGTTCGTGCAAACGTCAGCGCAGATTCTGTCAAAATGACATCTGTCACTTTTCACTTAGCTCGTTCATTCGTTCTCAAGCTTCCGTACTATTGACTTCACCGACATATTTATTTATTTATATATTTATTTATGTATGTATTTATTTATTTATTTTATAATTTATGTACACACATATATACGAAAGAAGAAACATTATTATTGTACAAAAGTACTGCTTATTTCTAAAAGAAATTTCTTCCAGCAGACCTGCGAAAGGAGAAATAGGAAAAACTACTAATTTATTTATTTATTTATGTACACACAAAACCTTAAAATCGAAAAGAACAAATACAGATAAAAGAGCACAAAGGTCCTGCTTATTTCTAACGAAATTTCTTCCAGCAGACCTGTTGTCCCATACAAACTTTGCCCCCCTTTTTCACCCCCTTAGGGGTAGAATTTCGAAAAATCCCTTCTTATTGGATGCCTACGTCATAGAAAAAATATACCCTCCAAGTTTCAGGTCTTTACAATCAGCGGTTTAGGCTGTGCGTTGATCCGTCAGTCGTTCAGGACAAAGCATTATATATATATAGATAACTTAGTCTACTAGTTTTCTTCACTCTGATTCATTCACTTTCTTCCTTTTCTTCTTGAATTCCGGTTTATATCGTTTCGATATCAATAAAATCAGAAAAAAACAAAATGGAACCGTATTTTAACTGTCATGGTACCTCACAATACACACAACCAATTCAACTAAGCCAAAACACCAAACGTTAAACTCTGAATGTGATCTTGCTACATCACACGACACATACATACATACATACATATTCAGCCTTTTAATGTTCCCACTGCTGGGACTCAGGCCTCCTCTCTAGGAGAGGGAATGGGCCGTAATCCACCACGCGGGCCCAGTGCGGGTTGGTGGATGTCACATGTCTTCGAATTTTTGGTTCTAGGACATGCCGGTTTCCTCACGATGTTTTCCTTCACCGTTTTGAGAGCAGTGGTGATGAAATAAATTACACAAAGTAATGCGCCTGGCTGGGTTTGAACCTGCGACCAATAATTCGTAAGTCAGGGCCGTTACCACTCGGCCACCACTGCTCCACGACACTATTATCAATAAACCCCCTAACATAATGGGATATCCCCTCTGACCAACAGAAGTGATGACGCCTCTCCAAGACTTTATCGCAAGCGAGATTTAACTCATGGACATTGCTCACCACCGACCATCTGATCACTCGAAGGAGTACTGATAGACACTCAGCACGATCGCTATGCTAATTGTTCCGCTAAAAAACGTCCCTACGAATCTCATGCGTTTTTGCTACGTTCTCATCCAACTGCTCTTTATTCAAGTCAGAAACTTAAATATTTCAGAGTTACGTTTTTTGTTTAACAGGTGATATCTATCAAGTTAACAACCCTCTTTAGCTAAAGTTAAGTTTGCAGTCTAAATCCTTAAACATAGAGTTTAAGGATTAAGACTGCAAACTTAACTTTTCAATACACTTGCACAGAATCCGACTCCAATTACACCGCACCAAGGCACACAATGGCGCATGCAACCTCCTTGACCACCATTACGCACCAGTGTGATAATGTAGCTAAATTGCTTTTCCTCACATGTGCACTGAAAAACGTCGCATGATACACGTGTATCATGTGACGTTTTTCAGTGCACTCACGTGAGTATCGATGACTACAGCTCTCGGCTCTCCAAAGCAAGATCCTCGTCACTGTTCGGATTTACGTTTCGTCACGTTTCGTTACGTTTCGATACGCTTCTTTACGTTTCGTCGTTTTCGGTTTTAAATTTTGATGGTTTTGGTAAAAAAAAGCTAAGTTGATTTAACCTAAAAGATGTGTTAATTGGTTTTGGTACGGATTGAGTTACGCGATCGACGGCCGAATACGCACTGATTTGAATACTTACTTTTGCTGGTTTTATAAAAATTCACGAAAGCAAAAGTGAAAGAAAGAAAGAAAGAAAATTAATTTATTTTGTCACAACGCAAGGCACACAAACAATATATGTAAACACGAAACCATACAAAAGAGAATCAAAGAAATAATAAAAAACGGGTTGCACTCTGGGAGTGCCGGCAGAAGTGAAAACTTAAATGACCCTGACGCGAGTTTAACATTTTTTACCCATTACAAAAAAAGTGTACAACGCCGCTAAAGAAGTTTTCACTTCAATAATAATCATATAGATATCCAATTGTGCGCCTCACGACTGCGCCAAAATATGTCCAGTTCAGCATGATTGCCAGACAACTAGTGCCTGACGCTGGTTTTCAACTGAACCTGAGGTTCAGCTAACCCCCCCGAGCCCCGACCGCCCGAGCCGCGGCCTGAGGTTGGCTTGAGGTTAGGTAAGTGCTTAACTATTCGGTTGTATTGCTCCGACACTGTCAATTTCAGATAAATTGTTGATTGTGAGTAATTGTTGTCAATTCTAGTTTTTTAGGTACTCAAAAACTTTTTTTTTTTAGTTCAAATTGTATGACAAAGAAGAATGTAAGACATTAGTTTTGTATTTATTTATTTATTTTTACAGAAAGCTTACAGGCTAATAACAATTATAATTTTTTTACATAGGTAATAGATATTGCTAATAACAAGCTTCCACATATTATCTAGCTACAGATTGCATTGACGTCTTTTAGGTATTGTATGAACTATTTTTTTTTATATCATTATATAAGCTCATGCGACAGCACATATATCATGTTAGCATTACCTTAAACAACAATTTACTGGATTCTAAACTTATTTATACTCGTGGCTTCCGGTGTAAACATAAATTCGGATAAATAACGAAGTTAGGTTCGTAAATCAGATTAAACTTTAATAAGTGACCTTATAATATTCCGCCAACCCGCGGTGGACAATTTGTGTAAAAGTAGCAAAATGTGATCAATCAGGAGGCGGCGGCGGTTAATTGGCTCGAGATGAGCGTGCCTTTCAAATTAAAAGATGTTATTAAAGCGCGGAGAGCCGATAACGGCGCGCCCGCGGCCCGGACCCCCGCCGCCGCCGCCGCTCCGGTGCCGCACAAGTACAAGTATGCAGAAGGTCCACTCACCAATACTGTAAAGTTATCACCTGTCTAGTCTCTTTCCAATGACAGTCATCAAAGGCGAGTCCAGCCAATGTTCTCAAGTGCGTCGCTGTCGGTCTGGATCAGAATACTGCAAATCATACGATGCTTAATAATTCTTCTATGGTAGCGTTCTGTAGAAGATAATGACAGTAGTCAAATTGGTTACAAAAGACTTCTTCGATTAACGGCAGTGTTCCTTTGGTACACCTACTACTCGAGACAGCGAGTTTATTTTTATTTTTCGGTTGTAATACTCCTACTGTTTTTTTTTTTGAGCAACATTACCCAAGTGTGAAGATGATGTCAGGTTGTTGTTTTGCATCGATGTGTCTTAGGTCATCTCGGAAGTGGACGAATCGTGACGAAACGTAAAGAAGCGTATCGAAACGTAACGAAACGTAACGAAATGTAAATCCGAGCAGTGACGAGGATCTTGCTTTGGAGAGCCGAGAACTGTAGTCATCGATACTCACGTGAGTGCACTGAAAAACGTCGCATGATACACGTGTATCATGTGAGTATCGATGACTAAACTAAAAGACGTCAATGCAATCTGTAGCTAGATATATATATGTGGAAGCTTGTTATTAGCAATATCTATTACCTATGTAAAAAAATTATAATTGTTATTAGCCTGTAAGCTTTCTGTAAAAATAAATAAATAAATACAAAACTAATGTCTTACATTCTTCTTTGTCATACAATGTGAACTTAAAAAAAAAGTTTTTGAGTAAGTACCTAAAAACTAGAACAGATAAATTGACAGTGTTCGGAGCAATACAACCGAATAGTTAAGCACTTACCTAACCTCAAGCCAACCTCAGGCCGCGGCTCGGGCGGTCGGGGCTCGGGGGGGTTAGCTGAACCTCAGGTTCAGTTGAAAACCAGCGTCAGGCACTAGTTGTCTGGCAATCATGTTGAACTGGACCTATTTTGGCGCAGTCGTGAGGCGCACAATTGGATATCTATATGATTATTATTATTATTTCTTTGATTCTCTTTTGTATGGATTCGTGTTTACATATATTGTTTGTGTGTCTTGCGTTGTGACAAAATAAATTAATTTTCTTTCTTTCTTTCTTTCTTTCTTTCTTTCTTTCTTTCTTTCTTTCTTTCTTTCTTTCTTTCTTTCTTTCTTTCTTTCTTTCTTTCTTTCTTTCTTTCTTTCTTTCTTTCTTTCTTTCTTTCTTTCTTTGTTTCTTTCTTTCTTTCTTTCTTTCACTTTTGCTTTCGTGAATTTTTATAAATCCAGCAAAAGTAAGTATTCAAATCAGTGCGTATTCGGCCGTCGATCGCGTAACTCAATCCATACCAAAACCAATTAACACATATTTTAGGTTAAATCAACTTAGCTTTTTTTACCAAAACCATCAAAATTTCAGACCATCCAGAAAGTTGGTAATGCGCAGACAGATACCAAATTTCTACAGACAGGGTAGGTATTTAATTTATCTATCTTTCCTAAAACCTTTCGGTTCTCCAATACTGAAAGTACACTGAAGTCTGCAGACAGTACCCATAATGCCCGAAAGTGGAAATCGTTTGAGTTCGTTAAACCTGTGTGTCGTACGGGCGCGCCGCCGCCGAACTCACGCCGCGCCGGGACACGTTGCGCGAGTATTACACGCTAATGTGCGCAGTGGACGCACGTGCGAGCGACCTCCTGCGCCGTGGGGGGGGGGGGACCACCACAGGCGTGACGAGACTGAGGCGCAGCTTAATCACTTCTACTCGACTCTACTAATTAACTTATATTTTACCTGAATAGCGTCTACTTCAAATCTAAAGTGCGGTTGTCTTCTACATCTACACTCAATTATCAGGAGAAGAGGTAATGTTTGAAAGTTTAGACGTATTAGAGTCAATTAGAGGAAATCTCCACAACTCTAAGATTCCTTCACTGATGAAAAGCTACGGGTACTGTTGAATGTTATCAGCTACTTATAAATCCGGAAAATTTTGCGGCTCCCTGGAGCGGAGCCGCCGGTGAAGTGCCCACCGACCATGTATAACGTAACACTTGCTTACGGTGATTCTGATAACTAGTAATTAAAATACGATATAGATATGATAACGTGGAAGGAGAGCGAGATGGCAATTATAAGGACGACTCTTGTGTCGAGTGTTGCGTGCCCCGGGAGAGGAAAACACAAGTAAATACGGCATCCATCCGCGTCGCTACCCGCTGACTGATCACGACCGCGACAGCTACACGCGAGACGTGTGAGTATCTCCACGAGAGTGTAATTACTGACGCAGCTGCAGCTTCCCGCACTTCGCTACACTACACACACTTCTCTGGTTTATTAAGATTTTTAATATGAAAATACTTCACAAACCTATCTATTTGTCTTCTAATCTACATACACAGATAGTTTCATCAATGCCAGATAGTTTTTGCCTGCTTAACAATCCCGCAGCCCGTTATTGTTATCATCATCATTTCAGTCGAAATATGTCCACTGTTGGACATAGGCCTCCCCTAGTGTCGCCATAATGACCGGTACTGTGCGATCCTCACCAGGTCATTGGTCCACCTTGTGGGAGGTCTCCCACAAGGTGGACCAATGACTTGGAAGGTCTGGTTGGAAGGTCTTCCAACACTGCGTCTTTCGGTACTTGGCCGCCACTCCAGAACTGCGAGCAATACGCCCTACCCACTGCCACTTAAGTTTTTTTTTTAATAATTGATATAAACTAGTGCTAGACTGCGATCCAACCTGATGGAAAGTAGTGATGCAATCGTTGATGGTAAGGCGCACTAGTTTATTAAGAGCCTATAATTCACTCTAGCCTTGAAGACACCCAAATTATAATCGGACGGGAAGACCGCAGCAGGCAAAATGTTCCAGTCCCTCGATGTACGCGGTATAAACGACGAGGCCGAAACGCTTGGTCCGGACAGTCGAGGTTTCAACAACGTAAGGGTGGATACTCGCCGTTTGTCGGGTTGTCCGATGGTAGAAATGAGGTTTTGGAATCAAGTCATGCAATTCCCGCGCACACTCTCCAAAATGCATCCTGTAAAACATAGAAAGGCTAGCTACCCTACGCCTTTGTAGATTGGACTTAACCAGATCTGGATCACCAATTAGCCTCTTCGCACGCCTTTCCACCGAGTCCAGAGCTGCTAGGTGGCATTTTGCAGCACCAGCCCATATGTGACCGCAGTATTCCACACACGAACGGACCTGTGCTTTGTATAACATTAAAAGTTGTCCGGGTGTGAAGTACCTTTGCAAGAACGCCTAGTTTCCTAACAGCTACCTTGGCTATAGACCCAATGAACCACCCAAAGTTAAGGTCTGAGGAAATTTCAACTCCCAAGAGCTGAAGGCGGTCGATGTACTCCAGGGATACATTCTGAAAAGCCAAGGTGAACGGGCTCCTTTTAGCGGTGAACAGACACGCTTGTGTTTTGGCGGCGTTGAATCTCACAGACTGCCTGAAGTGATAGCCTCTCTTTCGGACCAGATTAGCTCTTTACTAGCCCGAGCACTTGGCAGGTATCTCTCTCTACAAATGTGCTATCATCTGCATACCCGTCATCAGATACCGGTCATCAGCAGATTGTTGATATGCAGCAGGAAAAGAGTTGCAGAGAGAACAGAGCCGTCATGGTTTCTGATGAGTATCTATCAACAACAACTCGGAGAGACCGTTCACTCATAAATACGCGTAGTAAACGAATTTGTAATCCCAAATGGAGATTAGCTAAGACCAGCAAGTAATTTTTAGTAAACAGCATACGCTTTTATAACAAGCTGCCAAAGGCGGTGACTGAACTTAGCGAGGGAAAGTTCAAAACCCATATTAAGCGTGTCCTAACCAAAAAAGCGTACTACAAGGTTAAAGAGTTTGGCAATTACTGCTTCTGCGCATGTGGATCCATGGTAACTCATAATATTGTGTAAATATGTCTGTAGCGACATCTATGGCGTCACATAAGAACTAATCCTGCATCGTGCAATCAAAGTTCTCCGCGCGATTAGAACATATAGAACAGCCCGAAATCATCTATCGGCAGCTGCCTACCAGATATAACATCCGGTCTGGCCGGAGGATCCTCCCTTTTCAACGGAGGTATGTGGGACTTTACTCTCTGTTCCACATACCTCCAAACTGGTGACCCTCGACAAAGAACGTCAACGCTTCCTTCGTGCAGCCACTACTTCGTAACGTCATCATCACTTCCTCAAGCTTTCGAGCAGCGAGCACCACGGCTTTAAAGGGTATCCTGACCACCAGCATGCCTACCTGGTCATACCTGGTCATCACCCTCAGCCTCATCAGCGGCTTTGGCTAAGCACACAGCACCTTCGGCGAGTCAAATGAAGAGCCATGAAGAACCTCTCCTGGTCGACGCTAGCAGTCAAGCCTTACATATCGCACAGCACCGCTCCGACTCACTGGAGCCAGCAGTACTACTCTGACCCACTGGAGCCTGCAGCATCATCCCGACTCACAGGGACAGTACCACCCCGACTCGTGCAGGCCATGGTCCGGAGCGAGGAGGAGTGGCAGGCGGCCGCCTCCTTTTGCGAAGCAGTAATGCTTGCAAAGGAGGCGGCCGATCGCGTGAGGCAGCGGTCCTCACGCCCCAACCGCCGCCGGGATTCCGATCCCGATTTCCGGCCACCGTAAGCGCGGGCTTGCGGACGGCGAGCAATGGGTGGCTCGCCGTTCGCCCGTCCGGTAACCGTCCGGACCGAGCCCAAGTCGTTGACGGCACGTGCTGTTCCACGCGCGCCTCAAGGAGATGTCAGCAACTGTAGCAGGGTCGAAGCCTACTGGGGCCAAGGGTCTGATTCTGAAAGGAAGACTCGGCCCTGGTACGAAAGGTAACGAAGGAACAGGAGTGGGTTTTAGTCAGTAAAAGTCTGACACTATCTCCCGCCCCGCCCAAGAGCGGGGGATGTCATAAGATGATTTTTCCACCGGAAAAAAAAAATAACCACCCCGACTCACTGAGGCGTCACCGCACACAGTTCCGACTCACCGAGAACAATGCGGCATTCGGTTTCGACCCACTGGAACCAACCTACCACTGACCTGGCACACATCAAGAACCATCGATCTCCAATCTCCGGAGGGGAGTGATATAGCGACATCTATGGCGTCACATAAGAACTAATCCTGCATCGTGCAATCAAAGTTCTCCGCGCGATTAGAACATTATAGAACAGCCCGAAATCATCCATCGGGCAGTAGCCCACCAGACATAACACCCGTCTGGTCGGAGGATCCTCCCTTTTCAACGGAGGTATGTGGGACTTGACTCTCTGTCCCAAATACCTCTAAATATCTATTAACTGCTCCACATTGTTGTAATATTATTATATACTTTTTTTTTCTAACACATTGCTTTTGCAATATTTTTTATATTATTAGACCTCAACCACCATAAATTCGTTAGTAATTTATTTTGTTAACGTCTCATTTATTGATAGTTGTAATTATTTATTTTTCTTGCTTTTTTTTATAATGTGAATGTGAGAACACTGTAGAATCCGCGAATTCTTAGTTTACTTCCTATTATGACTCGCTTTATATTGTGATTATTTTTATTGTACTTTTGAGTACAATATTGGTTGGTCTACACTGTCCTGTCATAATATCTACTAATACTGTAATATGGAAATATTGTAAGAATAACATTTTTTTTTAAAAGAGTAACCATGGAGTTTCCTGCCAGTTCTTCTCCGTAAGAAACGACCAATTTGGAACCGTGCACTAGCTTCTGACGGTTTATAAGTGCCCATGTAGGCCTATGTGAAATAAAAATATTTGATTTTGTGGGTGGCATAAACTAGTAGGTCCCCAGTAGACCGATTACAGCGAAACCCGTACTGTCGGTCACTGTGGAGATACCTTCCAGGTATGGCATGAAGCGCGAGTTTAATACACGCTCCATAATCTTGCATAGTATGGAGGTTATTGAAATAGACCGATAGTTGACAGGATCGGCACGGTAGCCAAAAAAAAAAAAGTCCATTTTGGGCACGGGTTGCACGTTGGCAAGCCTCCAGGACTCTTTTCCAGGGTTTTTTTTATTTGCACTGTTTAGCGTTATCCCTTACTTTTTTTATTTTTTTTCGGAAGGAAAATCATCCAATGACATCCCCCGCTCTTTGGCAGAGCGGCAGATAATGTCAGACTTTTACTGACTAAAAACTCACTCCTGTTCCTTCATTGTCTTCGTCCCAGGGCCCCGGGTTTTACTTTCACATTACCCGTGGCCAGCTTTATCCCTTACTGGGACAAATGTCATTTTAAAAATAATTGCAGTCTATGTACAAAATAAAAATATTTGAAGTTTGTTCTCCTGATTCATATAGCGCGTCCGTTTACCATTTTCCGGTACAAAATGGCCTATGACGCATTTTCTCTTTGTATCAATATAAATTAAAATTATATCGAAAAGAAATCAATTGTCCTCTTATAAAAAAATGTGTTTTAGTTATAACTACGTCAGTGTGTTTATAAAAAAATAAGTAAGAATTTTCCGGCGTACAATACTGATTAATATGACGTAAGCTGCGCTTGACCGTACTTGGTCGAGTGATGCTACTAATGAGAGTCTGGCTCCCCACGCAGGGGCAAGCCAGTCGTGCAACGGACGAGTTAGAAGGCGGACGAGCGGTTGGTTGGCTCAAATCCCGGTTTTACGAAGGTAAATATCTGATTCATAATTATGTGTTTGGTTCAGGTAGCATACTGATTACAATGCCTACTTTATAATTTTTTTTTATTTATTGTTTCAAAACTTCAATCTTTGTTTCGTGTGATGCTTTTGGGTTATAGATTCATGTAGAAAATGACAATAATGAAATCTATATTTATATGATGAGCTATGCATGATTGTAGGCAAAATCCTGATTCAATTGTGTCTGATTCATATATTAAAACTCCATATGAATCATTAAATACATTCGTATTTTCCCTCTCCAGCTTGAAAAAAGCCCTTTTTTACATAATTTATCTATAATAAATGTATGTATTTAGAATATAAGTATGTTTATCAGTTATCTAGTACTTATACCACAAGCTCTGCTTAGTTTCGGACTATGTGGCGATATGCGAAAGTTGTGAAATATTATCATATTATAATTATTCTCTTTATCCAATTTTTTACCGTATACAACTTAGTAGTGCATAAACTACGCCCCCAGAGATCGGTTAAATTTAGTCCGCCTATCTCTATTCCTTTTTCTTCTTCAAACTACAAGCGAAATTCATACATGGTACGAGCAAGTTTTAGTATTCTTTGAAAAGAGTTCTAATTTAACCTATTCGGTACACACTCGGCTGAATGACGGTGAAAGCTTATTTAAAAAGTGCATAAGTGCATGTACTTAAGTGATATTTAATTAAATATTCTTTTTCTTATCGTGCTTGGTAGTGGTCTTAAGTTTTCTACTACTTTTTCTTTTTCTACCTGTGAGAACCTGTAATTGGCTCAATGTCTCATATATTATTGTATCCAGTTCTTATAGCTGTAGGTTTTCCTACGATTAAATAAATTTTCTGTATTAACAGTCATAAAAACCTATTTATTTATGTATAAGTGAAAGTCTCTATCTAATTTCTGTTATTTTAATATTGCAGTTAATAATAATGCATCTCACTGAATACCAAAAGAAGGAGAAAAGAAGACTTGCAGAAGTAGTAGTGATTTGTCACTACATTATTCTCTCTGTTTATTTTTTCCATGTACATGGAAAAAATAATCAGAGAGAATAATGTAAAGTAGCATTTAAATAACTTTCTAGTATAGGTACTAGCCAGCCGGCTCCGGTAGCCGAGCCAGTGTTCCATCAGGTTTAACCAGCGGAGGCAATGAGGGCCGA
Source organism: Mythimna impura (assembly GCA_905147345.3). Taxonomy (NCBI): domain Eukaryota; kingdom Metazoa; phylum Arthropoda; class Insecta; order Lepidoptera; family Noctuidae; genus Mythimna; species Mythimna impura. The sequence goes on along the minus strand of LR990357.1, from coordinate 29,363,340 downwards.
CAGAAGTTCGCTTCGACCGACTTGGCAAGGGACCGGAATGCTCTGCTACCGGACGACTGTGCAAAGAGCTTTGTACCAATATGGGTATTGCGTTCAAAGCGAGTCTTCCTTAATGCCTTTTTGTAGGACTTGGCAGCATGGTTGAAGGCTCTTTTCTTTGAGCTCAAATTTGGAGCTTTATGATCACGATCGTCAACCAAGGCGAGAAATGCCGCAGGCATACGCTGTTCAGCTTGAACGCAATCGGCGTTGAACCATGGGTGAGCTGAGCCACCGATGGGTACGTCGCGATAAGGGATGAAATACTCCATAGCTTGACGTAATATCGAATATAGCATCTGCACAGCTCGACAAATTTTCAGAAGAGAAGCAGACCTGCTGCCAAGGATAAGACGCAAAGAAGTGCCGCATGTTATCCCAATCTGCTGACTTGTAACGCCACATTCACCGTTCACCGCGTGAGTCGTAGCCAGGTGGAGAGAAGGACGATACATACTTCACCAGACAGTGATCTGAAGTTCCAAGTGCTGACGAAACTGTTACGATACATCTGTCCGGATCGGTGGTCAGCAGAAAGACCAGACGATTGGCAGTATGACCAATTACATCAGGTACCCTTAATGCTTGCTCTACCAACTGGAAGAGGCCCATCGATACTGCAAAGTTTTACGCTTCTCTCCCAATGTGGTCGGTCCTCTGGTACGGGAAAAGCCAGTCTTGGTGATAAGCGTTCAAATCTCCCAGAGTGACAAACTGCGCATCAGGGTGCCGATGCAGAGCCTTATCAGTGGCCTCACTGTGGAGGCCAAACAGTTGAGTCGGATTAAGTTAGTTTATAAGTTGTTTTTACTATTTTGGTGTACAATTAAGTTTTATTCTATTCTATTCTCCTGGTCACCACTGCGCGATCGGTAAACACAAGTATAGACAATTTTGTCCACACCGGTGTCCACCAACGACCACAACGTTGAGAAATTAGGGTCCTTAAGGTGACGGAGACGCTGGCAGCAGATGTCATTGTGGACGTACACACATACCCTGGCACGCTGCAGGAAATGGTGCTCCAATAAGTATCCCGGGTAGTTGAAATAAGCCGCATCTGACGGATTTCTGATCTGCGTCTCCGTTAAGAAAAGTAAGTGGGGCTTGTCAGTATCAAGGTGGTGGTGGACCACATCGAGATTGAAGAGCAGTTCTTGAAAGTTCGAGAGGTGTACTTGGAGTAAAAGGACGTGTATCAGCTGTACACACTTACTTTTCTTTTTACTTTTCATTTTTGTTTTTTTTTTTAATTTCGAGTGAATAGGGTTGGAATATGGCAGTTAAGAGAAGTGATGCGATGTAAATTCAACAGCACGACCAGAGTTGCTACGCCAATGGAGGTTTGATTTGGAGGCTGCGGGGACGCACGAACCCCCCAGGGGTCGCCATCGGGTCCTCTCTTTCGGTCGCCAACCGGCACGATGGAGCCACCCTGGGATTTTTCGCAGTTGGCGGGGCAGCCTTTTGTGTGTGGCTGGCATACTACTTGGGCCTCCAACTATCTGCGGTCGACCAGTGGGAAACCGTGCTTCGGATCCCGCAACCCTCCCCCCTAATAGGACCTATTTACTTCTATATGAATATGTAGCTTATTTGAATATGAGATTCGGAGAACACTGGCATAAAATATTAATATTTGAGTGCGAGCTGGCGTCAGCACAGATCGCACTCTCGCTTGTACATACGAATAGGTTGCTGAGGTTATCACCTAGCAGTCCAGCAGTGCTTACTGTGCTTACGTAATGTGTGACCTGACGGGACGGTACCATCCAATTAACGGTGTCTGTATGACATCAATGCTGACTGTACACGACCAGATAAGGCAAGCGATCGCAGCCCGAAGGGACGACCCAAATATGAGTGTGAGGTACACCGTGTAATGCGGACAAAAAGACGCTACTTGCACACTCTCTTACACAAAGTAGTGTCGATTCTCGGCAGAGATTCATGTAAATATCCGGCGCTTGATAGACAGAATCTAAATTGACCTAAAGCAATATTAGATTACGAGCTCTCTGCAAATCAAATGGATTTGACAGGCGCGCACCGCGGCGCGGCGAGTCGAGTGGCAAGTAGTACGGCGGCGTTTACCCGTTAGTTAGTCACAAATAGACCGCTTGTCAGTCCGGACCGCCGCCTGGGGTGAGGGAAGGGGACTGAATTATAAATTAGAGGAGCACGAGTGCGGGGAACGAGAGGAGGGGCGGATGTTTGCTAAGATAATTGTCTGGTCTTGCTCGGTGGGAGTCGCTCGACACGCGCGGCTCACACAATCACTGCGACGCGCGGCGTCACTCGCCACCACGTCCGGAGGCGCCACCGCCACGCGCGTGCCCCGCACTCGCCACGCAGCGCAGCCGCGAAGTAGCAAATGAAAGCTAGAAATGTAAATGCGAGATGATTGTGACCCGGATCCGCGCTGACCCGCACGCTGTTATTGAACGGTTAATGATTGAGTTACTGTGACGCGTCCAAACGCTGGCTGCAGGACGATAATTAAGCGGGGTGTACCGCAACACCTAGCTATTTTTTTATTGATACAATCTAGTGCTTGACTGCGATCCTACCTAACACGTTTCGTTTAAAGTAGGAAATATATTTAATTCTCAAAAGATTTTTATCTCAGGCAAGTTTTCACTGTACTAGTAGATACTATACCAATACTTGGTGACTCGTATCTCTGGTCAACCACAGCAAATTTTTACTAAAAATTTATTATTGACATCCGTGACTCTGTTTAATTGCAGTACTTCTCGTATCTACGTTAGGTATGTTTCTACTTACTAAAAAGCATAATGTAGAACGGTAAGTAGAGAGCGCGACTGTGGGTGCGGGGCGGCGCGCCCGGTGCGGATCACTCGCCACTCGCGTGGATTAATTAAAACTTGCGCCCGCTGTTGTCCCTGTTCTCCACACCTACCAGATCACCGAGCAGCTGAGATGATCAATAATAAACCTTAAAGCGTGGTGATAAGCGCGGAGGGAACGGTACTGTTGAGTTGTGCCGGTGTTGTCGGTACAAAGGTACAGCAGTTCAGCACAATGGTCGTATCCGCGGTGTATTGTACATCTATCGCGACAGCCCGTGCCGCGGCGTTACCTGCCATACATTACGCGCGGCATACTTATAATCTGAATGTTCTACACGTTTGTATACACAGATGGTAGGATGAATAATCAGCATTAAGCTTTGCTATATTTAGTTTAGTTTGACAACAAAATGCTTCATTGAACTTTTATTTACGGGTGCCTAATTTGAGTTAACTATTGTTTGAACAGATATTTCATTGAATGTGAGTGACACAGGGAGGGCGCGGCGGTGGGGGGGGGGGGGCTGTAGTGACGCGAAAGCGATGCAAGTGAATCATAACACAGTGCTAGTTGGAACTGCTCAAGTTATGCCTCGCTAACGCGTTTGAAAAGTTATCTTTTAAAATGTTCGAGCTTGTTACAACTCGCGTTCCAATCGCTGTAACTTCCTTCATACACAAATAAAAAAAATGATGAAATAAATGGAGAGGAACAAAAGCGAGAGAAATTGGTGAGGGATACAAGTTCTACTACTGTGGAAGTGATGGAAAAAGAAATGGTGTAGGAATAGTGTTAGACAGTAAATTGAAAGAAAGTGTGATGGAAGTACAAAGGATTAGTGATAGATTTATAGTTGTGAAAGTTATGTTAGAGAAGATGTTGAATATAGTTAGTGTGTATGCACCACAAGTAGGATGTGATGAAACGGTAAAAGAGAAGTTTTGGGAGAATTTTGATACAGCTTTAATGAACATCCCTGTTCATGAAGAATTGATAGTTGGAGGTGATTTTAATGGACATGTGGGAAGAATGAAAGGTGTTTATGAAAGAGTACATGGGGGATGGGGTTTCGGTAGTCCGAACAGTGAAGGAGAGACCCTGCTGCAATCCGCTACTGCATTTGACCTAGCAGTAGCCAATACGTGGTTCCAAAAAAGAGACGAACACATGATCACGTACAAAAGTGGTAATCATAAGACCCAAAGCGTGCAAGCGTGTAGAGCCTGGAAACGCTAGTTTAAAAGCTGAAAAAAAGAGTGAGTATGACGTTTTAAAGAAGAAAGCCAAGAAAGCCGTAGCAATAGCAAAATCAAAAGCCCAGGACAAACTATATGACGCACTGGACAGTCCTGCAGGCCAAAAAGAGCTATACCGGCTTACTAGAATAAGAGAGAGAAAGGCGAGGGATGTTTGTCATGTAAGATGTATAAGGGATGAAACTGGAATGGTTCTATCGGATGATGAAAAAATCAGAAAGAGGTGGAAGGAATATTTTGAAAGATTGATGAATGAGGAAAATAATTGGAGTGGGGTGTTAGAGAATAAACCAGTGAATGTGGGATTAGTGAGAATGGTTAGTATGGATGAAGTCAGAACAGCAGTAAATGGAATGAAGAATGGTAAAGCCATTGGTCCAGATGGAATACCAGTTGAAGTGTGGAAGTTATTGCGAGTGGATGGATGGACGTGGTTAGCTTTGTTCTTCAATAAGTTGTTGCTGGAAGAAGCCATACCTAATGAGTGGTGCAATAGCTCTTTGGTGCCGATTTTTAAAAACAAAGGTGATGTGCTTGAGTGCAACAATTATAGAGGAATAAAGCTAATATCACATACTATGAAAGCCTGGGAGAAAGTTATTGAAAGGCGACTGAGAGAAGAGAGTGAAATTTCACAGAACCAATTCGGTTTTATGCCGGGTCGGGGTACAGCGGTTGCCATTTTTGCTATACGCCAACTGTGCGAGAAATACAGAGGTGCGCATAAAAACTTGCATATGGTATTCATTGACCTCGAAAAGGCATACGACCGGGTACCTCGTGAGGTTCTGTGGTGGGCCCTTAAGGAGAAAGGTGTGCCTGGGAAGTATGTGCAGTTGATCCGAGCGATGTACAGTCGATGCAGTACTCAAGTCCGGTCTACAGTGGGCACCACTGGCAGCTTCAATGTGGCTGTTGGCTTACATCAAGGGTCGGCTCTCAGCCCTTACCTCTTCCTGATGATAATGGATGCTCTGACGTCGGACATTCAGGAAGAGGCTCCCTGGTGTATGCTGTTTGCCGATGACATTGTGTTGGTTGCCGAGAGTGGCCTAGAGGTCCAGAACAGATTGGAGGTGTGGTGGCACAGACTGGAGAGTGTTGGCCTGAAATTGAGTAGAACCAAAACGGAATACTTGTTCTGCGATTTGGGCGGTCTCTCCAATCCAGTGCGTTTATCTCTCGCTGGAACACCCATACCGATCTGCTCCGACTTTCGGTACCTCGGGTCACTCGTCCAAGGGGATGGTGAGGTAGACCGGGACGTAACACATCGGATCAACGCAGGATGGATGAAATGGCGACAGGTCACGGGAACAACTTGTGACCCACGGATGCCCCTCAAGTTGAAGGGTAAAATCTACAAGTCCGTGATAAGGCCTGTCATACTGTATGGATCAGAATGTTGGGCTGTGAAAAAGACGGATGAAAAAATATTGCACGTAGCGGAGATGAGAATGTTAAGATGGATGTGTGGTGTGACGAGAATGGATAAAGTGAGAAATGAGTATATTTAGGGGAAGTTTGAAAGTGGCGCCAGTGACTGAAAAGGTGAAAGGGAATCGTTTGTCTTGGTATGGTCATGTGAAGAGGAGAGATGAAACGCATGTTACTAAAAGAGTTATGAGTTTATATGTGGATGGATGGAGAGGGAGAGGGAGACCAAAGAAAAGATGGATGGATTGTGTGAAGAGTGATATGAAAGAAAAGGAATTTAGTGATAGTATGACGAGTGACAGGGCAGAATGGAAGAAAAAAAAACGTGTTGCGCCGACCCCAAATAACACGGGACAAGGGCAGGAAGATGATGATGAATTTAATGATTTTGTGAAATCTTTAGACGCCGTTATTTCAAAATTTGTGCGGTTTGACACACTATTGTTTATCAGCATCCATGTATCAAACATAATATAAATTGTTCCTGATAAATAAATGAATATTATCACAGACATCGAAATACGAAAATGGAATAACGGATTTTGTGGGATTACTTCACAAAATCTTGGGCGAAGCTCGGGGGTGTGTCAGACTTTTACTGACTAAAACCCACTCCAGTTCCTTTATTTCCTTGTGTCATTCCAGGGCCCCGGAGTTCTCTTTCGTACAACCCATGGCCCCAGTAGGCTTCGACCCTGCTGAGCCCCTACGTTTTGCTGACACCTCTTTGAGGCGCGCGTGGAACACTACGCGCCGTCGACGACTCGAGTTTAGTCCGAACGGTTACCGTTACGCATTACTGCTTCATAGAAAGAGACGACGGCCATTCTTCATTTCAGCGTTGTCCGACGCGGACCACGATGGCGACGACGACGACAATTTACTTATTTCTTTATTGCACACCTTAACTTATCACAGGACAAACATTTATAAAAATAAGTGTACAATAGGCGGTCTTATTGCACAGGACAGTTTCTACCAGACAATCTTTGGATGGACTGAACAAAAGGAAAAGATTTGGGGTTGTCAGTGTACAACAACTTTAATAATATATAAAGATAATAAAAATACAATAAAATGTATTACCACACAAAATAGAAACACAAATACATTACCAAATAATAAACTAATAAATATTACAATATGCAATAGAGAAAGAAGAAGGAAAATTAAAGTGTTATGTAATGCTCCCTCACCATCTTTTTGAACGTCGTTAGTGTTTGGGCACGCCTCACTTCTATGGGTAATGGATTCCACAAACATGCTGCTTATATCGTGAAAGATTTATCAAAGAACGAAGTGGAATATACATTGTAAAGCAAAGAGTGTATGTGAGCATTCCGGCGAAGGCGAATAGGAAGCCATTTGAGCTGAGTGCGAAATTCAGAAACATGGTCATACTTTCGCAAGCCAAATAAAAACCTGATACAAATATTTTGAAGTCGCTGAAGCTTCTCCAATTGGTCTTGGTTGAGATCAAGATAGCTGGCATCAGCATAGTCCAAGATTGGGAGAAGAAGAATTCGTCATCAGCATAGTCCAAGATTGGGAGAAGAATGTAATTACGAATATAAATAGACACTCCAACAGCACCCCCGACGGCGCGATCATCCCTGATGAGCTGAAGACTACTCTCAGGCTGAAGAAGGAAAACAGGGTTTTAGCCATGACTAAAACTACTATAAAGTAGTAACGTCAAAACTGGCCAGCATATCGGGAAAATGTGCCGGAATATTCTGGGCATTTATGTGGACTACATTAAAATTCCCAGAGACATCGGAAAATAATGAAAGCAAAGTGTCGGCTAAAGAAGGAACACTCACAAAGCTTTCATCATCTCTTTTTAGGGAATAAAAACTATCAGTATCACTGCCACAGCCAGGGCTAGGCATTAATTATTTATTTATTTTGGGCACACTTCCAGTCGACAGCAATGCGGAGGAATTTTATGAAACCATATTTTAGCTAGTAGTTTTTGCCTTTAGTGTATATAGTTTTGATTAGTTAAGTGTTTTTATTGAATTATACAAATAAAACATCAAAAAAAAAAATTACATTATAACACCTTTACAGACTAGTCCAATGCGAGGTTATAACACTTAATATAGGTATAAATATTAATTAATATAAAACAGAAATATAAATATAAAAAAATATATGACTATGCAGATGATGTAAAAGTCCACCTGCCAGTTGAGCTTTACAGGAAATTAATAGTAAAAATAACAAACAATTATGTTAATTGATCCTGTAGTCTAGGTACAAGTTAACTACTAAGAAATGAACAAAATTTAAAGTAGGACCATGTAACGGAGCTAAATGAAAATTATTCTTATTTTAAACACGGTTGTCAGTGCAGTGTTACGGAACGTAAACCTGAAGTGATAGTAGGTGACAGTGACATATATCGGTAACATTGACTTGATGTAAACAAAAACAAATTAGAAAAGATACGGGAGGTGCGAAATATTACAAAATGTACACTTACTGAACAAACAAACTACCAGGACCAACTGAAAGGTCTTACTTTTACAGAACATATTAATCAACGATTGCATTACTACTTACTATCAGATGGGATCGCAGTCAAGCACTAGATTAATATAATTATATAAAAAAATATCATGACAATGCTCCAGAGATGACCGAGGTAGAGGTAATACGTGTAATATAGTGGTGGTAGGAAGGCTGTGTGCCAAAAATACCGCCCCAGGACCCGACAGCTTGCCTGGAAAAGCCTGGGTCCTGGCCATGGAGGCTCTCGGGTCTCGATTAAGAGAGCTCTTCAGCGCATACATGCAGAGGGGCCAGTACCCACTTCGCTGAAAGACGGAGAAACTGGTCCTCATCGCGAAGCCGGGGCACCCTGCGGACTCTCCGTCCACGTTTCGGCCCATTATGCTGCTCGACGAGGTGGGCAAGCTCTTTGAAAGAGTAATTGCAGACCGCCTTGTCGCGCACCTAGCACGGGTGGGGCCTAACCTTGCGGACGGCCAGTTCGGCTTCGGCAGGGGGAGCTCCACGTTGGGCGCCACTGTGTGGACCGTCCGGAGGAAACGGTGGAACATACTGTAGAGGTGTGCCCCGCTTGGGCAGAGCACCGCCGTGTCCTCGTGGGGGCGATAGGCGGCAACGATCTCTCGCGCCGGGCCTTGGTACAGGCCATGGTCCGAAGCGAGGAGGAGTGGCAAGCGGTGGCCTCCTTCTGCGAAGCAGTAATGCTAGCAAAGGAACGGCATTCATGCCCTAGCTGCCAGGACCCCAATCCCGATTTCCGGCCACCGTAGGCGCGGGTTTGCGGACAGCGAGCGATGGGTAGCTCGCCGTTCGACCGTCCGGTGACCGTTCGGACCGAGTCCAAGTCGTTGACGGCGCGTACTGTTCCACTCGCGCCATCACTCGCGGATGTCAGCAAACCGTAGTGGCCCAGCAGGGTCAAAGCCTACTGGGGCCAAGGGTTTGTTTCTGAAAGGAAAACTCGGCCCTGGTATGAAGTCACCATCAGTCACCGTTCGGTCACACGCGCTATCGGGTGAAATGTCGACGGATATAGTAAAATGTAATACGTGTAATATAGTTATTAGTGAAGTTCTGCCTTTTATACAGAACCAAGTTGATGATGTAGTGTTTGTGTGTACATAAATAAATAAATAAAGAAAGCATCATTAGACTGTGCGCAATAGCGTTGTCGTCAGATGAAATAGTGATTGCAAATAACTTACTGAGCAGTGGTGGCCCAGTAGAGCAGTGGTGGCCCAGTGGTAACGGCCCCGACTTACGAGTTGTAGGTCGCGGGTTCAAACCCAGCCAGGCGCATTACTTTGTGTAATTTATTTCATCACCACTGCTCTCAAAACGGTGAAGGAAAACATCGTGAGGAAACCGGCATGTCCGAGAACCAAAAATTCGAAGACATGTGACATCCACCAACCCGCACTGGGCCCGCGTGGTGGATTACAGCCCATTCCCTCTCATAGAGAGGAGGCCTGAGTCCCAACAGTGGGAACATTATAAGGCCGACTATGCTATGCTAATGACTTACTATATCAGTCAGTGCAAATAAAGGAAAAGAAGGTGAAAAGAAAAGGGAAAGCAGAGGGGAAAGTACAGCGTGACCTCGAGGATATTGTGACTACCTAGGTCGGTCTTATACATTCTTTGTCAGTAACAATTTGTTCTATTTTACTACATACGTCGGTTATAACGGGTCTCTGATAAATAAATTAAATGTGTATTTTATGTGACAGGCTGTCCAATAGTTTTAAAAGCAACAAAGTACGTTATTTATTCATTTTAAAAGCATGAAACATGATATTGTGCCTCTTAGAAACACATTTGGTCAGTGTTTCGTGGGAAACAACCCCGCACTTAGACCAGCAATCAGTTGAAAGCAATAATTTATGTCAATAGACATGTCGTTTCCTCCAACAAATTCTGGGAAACAAAAGCGGAATATAAGATACTTGTTAGCAAAACGTGGGAATGTAAGCTGGAAGGCAAGGGATGGGGAGTGTTGGGTCGGCCACGATAGGACACTTATCTTCAGGGCAGGATAGGGTTCCGACGTCCAGCAGGAACAAAGCGAACTGACTCAGTAGATATCATAGGGCTAGATAATGACCCGTTGTAATTCTTAGGAGTGCTAGGATTGTGATACAGTATTAGATACAGTGGGCTAAGTCCAGTTTAGGCTTGTATAATATACAGATCTGTGTGTGTGAGTTGAAGTACAAATGGATGGGAGTTGATTGTGTATTAGTAGTGTGTAAGTACGCGAGTGAATCTCAGCGACTGTGTTGGTGGCTGAATGGGTGAGTGTTAACACTTTTATCGTTCCTTATTCCATTCTATGACAAGGTAAGCTAAGCGGTTAAGCTTGCGGTTGGTGTTAGGGACTCGGTGAAAGCCTTCCTTTGGAGCGAATTTGACATTGACTTTCATTGGGGTGACCTTGAGACTGACTTTCTGTAGAGTGGACTTGACTCTTGCCGGCCGGCAAGAGTCAAGTACTCGACGCAACTATGAACGAGGCACTGCCGATTAAAGGCTGGACCGAATATATATTTGTCGGTGAAGTCAATAGTACGGAAGCTTGAGAACGAATGAACGAGCTAAGTGAAAAGTGACACATATCACTTTGACAGAATCCGCGCTGACGTTTGCACGAACCGAGCAGATAAAAGTGCCGACCGTGGAGGTCCGGGGCTCTTTCCTCTGTCGGCAGCCGTGCGTACAACGTCTGGTCTCGGGGACTGTCTCACTGCTCGTTGTGTAAAGTAAATACCCAAAGCTTGCATCATAATCACAAAGTACTTTGTAAATCATAATAAATCAGTGGTGCGATCTGGAATAGTTTGTTTATTGCTCGATACCCAGCCATCGCCCACAAAACATAGTCTCTGGACAGAGCTTCAATGATGATCGGCATCCTGCGCCGACATATTCGTTACATACTAGAGCCAGTTTGAGCTTTTATGAGATCACGAACCACCAAACGTTAGCAATGGTTACCTCCCCTGTGGACTGACTGACAGTAGAATACTTTACATTGCTCTTGATATGCGCACACTTCCAGAGAGAAGGGGGTAGTCATCGCAAAGTACCTTGGACTGCATTGGTAGTCGTTTTAAGGAACGATAGAGAACGTATCTCGTTAAATCACACCCGGCCCCCGTAGGCCTCTTACTGATACAAAAAAAAAATATTTAGCGAGACACGTAATTTGGACTTATTTCCTTATGTACTGTGGCAACCGAATAGGTTTCACTACTAATTACTAACTTGCAAAACTGGCATGTTAGACTTTTAAGGTTTACTTAGTAAAAAGTTTAGTGAGGATTGAAGTTCGAAGTAAGAAGAAAGGCGTATCAATAAATGCTGATACCGACTTTGCAGATAAGGCATAGCCTTCGCAAAGGGTGTCTAGTTGACACCATTGGTTTAGCTGATGATTGAAGTCCCACAGTTCAGTCAATATGGACTGATAGATTATATATTAGACTACATGAATTTTTTTAAAAGGTTTTGTCACTGGAACATATTCAATTTATAGCAATGATAGGAACTTGCACAGTGCTGTCTTTTTCTTCTCTGACACGATGAGCGTCCGATGAGGTTAAAGTCATAACCGTAAGAGTTGTAGTTTATATCATGTTAGATCCCTTCTGGATAGATGTCAATTATGACAATTAGGGTGCAGCACCGTGGCTTTTATTCGAGGTTTTGCCACGGTGGGGTCTAAGCATGACAACGTTGAATAGTGAGCGCCAAGTTAGCGCATAGTAGAATTGTAAATAGATTTTGAATTTTGCTTATCGTTCGTCATGTCTTAGGTTCGCTCATAAAGAGACGACCACCACTATGTAAATTGCTTTCCTCCACAGGTAGGGACATCTGTGTTAGGTAATAGGCAGGTTATACTTAAACCTTAAAAGTTTTTTTGGAATAGAATTGCTTTGCGATCCTCAGCATTTCTATTCGTAGGGGCGTAGCTCATGTGGCAACCGAATAGGTTTCACTACTAATTACTAACTCGCAAAACTGGCATGTTAGACTTTTAAGGTTTACATAATAAAAAGTTTAGTGAGGATTGACGTTCGAAGTAAGAAGAAAAGGAGACGTCAAGGAACGTCCACATATATATTTGATAATATATGAAAAATATGGAATGAAAGAGCTATAAACTAAATAATATCCACTCGAAAAACATAAAGCCTTTCATTTGCGCCTTCCCACCCTACAGTACTCACCTTGGGGCAGTAAGGAAGTGAGAAGTGTCGATTTATAAACCACTTCGGCGTCTAGCGAGGCAACTGTAAAGGCGACTGACAATGCGTCACGCTTGTTTAAGTCTTGTATTGTATTGGTGATGGTGTGTAGGCCGTTATAAGGAATTACCTAATTGTTATAGAAAGTGTGTCTTATCCAATAGCAGAGACCTCACAACCCTTTGCCGTAGGATTGGTCAGGACATGCACAGGCGAAAATGAATAAAGTAATTCTAAAATAATTTAATTTGCAAATACAAGCGTCACGTGTCATATTCCCTTTTGTAGCCCTCTCAGTCTCTTAAATTTCATAACTCAAAAGAAAAGTAGATTGCCCTTCCTTATCTCCATATCAATGGATTCCCAACCCTAATTGTTTTAACATTGTTTTCTCCATCCCCTCCTTATACCCTAGCTTTCTAAGTCTGGACAGGGTAATATATTTCTTAGGAATCCATTACAATCGGTGGAGGTTTGTCCAAGTCATCAGGATGAGGACCACAGGGTAGGGCGGTGGAGAGACCCTATCCCTCCCACTTAGTGGGAAGCCGACCTTCATACCTTCATGTAGGCAAATTCAGGAAAAATTAAAGTTTTATTAGCCTAGGGTCTTTTAGGAACAGTCACAATATCATATCACTCATAAAATGTACTGCAGCTGAGTGCATTCCTATTTTTGTTGCTCGGGAACTAAGAAAATTACCTCCGGTCAATTTCGACCATATTGATGTCACAAGGCTGCTAAAAGATATCATAATAATAAAAGATCAAGTTGAAGTAATATGGGAGGAGTATGCGACCGTTGAACAGGTGAACAAGTTTAGTATGGAGTTGCTACACCTGAAGCAAGCATCGTTGGTGGATATCAGCAAGACAATTATGTAAACATCAATAGAGGAACGCAAAACCTATTACGATTCGATAATTTTGATTTAAATAGTGGCCCCGTTGGTATCATGTATTTTTTGAAAGAAATCATAAATACACCGTAACGGGTAAATACAAAAACAGCTGTTTAGAAAACGTCATTGGCCGACAAAAAAGTGCAACATCATGAGAGCTACGAAGAAAGCATGTCCTTGTCGCACGCAAAGCCTCAGACGCCTTCCGCCCTTGTCGCGCAAGACCCGACATCGAGACAAGCGGACGAATGCAAGCGTGCGGAGACTACTGCGGCTACGTCACCAGTGATAACGTTCAAATCACCTGTCAGTGCGGAGCAGATGAATTATAGTGAATGACGTACTTACTCACAAATAGCACAGGACGGTGGTAGTTTTAAAACATATAGGGATGATGAGTGGAACATTATGCAGAGTAAACGATATAGAAATCGATTCATAGTAGCACAGGGGAAGGCAAAGGATCCTTCAGGCAAATTTAACCTTTTGACGTGCGTAATTAGAGACACAATAGTAAGACAATGGCTTGCGGGCGCCGGCTACCGCCTGAGCGTTAATGACTTAAAGCCGCAGATAGCAAAATACCGCTGTTTATAAACAATGTGGATAGTGAGTCATCAGTCAAAGACATTGCCGACTACATATTATGTAAGACGTGCGTTGTAGTGCAGTTAACTGAGATAAACATGAAACGACAAAGAGGTTATAAGGCGTTTAAAGTATTTGTTCCTAGACATAAGCTAGGAATATTAGGACGAGCAGTTGTGGCCTGAAGGTATTTTTTTTCGTCGCTTTATTAATTTCAAGGAGCAAAAAATGCGTAGTCCTTCTACAGTAGGGGTCACTAAAGCTGAGACTGAGGCAATTAGAAAAAGTAATTAAGTAAATTATTGCTTACTAGCCATTAAATTAATCAGATTGTCAAAATGGTTAGCTTCAATTGTAAATCGGCAGCGAGGTCAGTGGAAGGGATACGTGAACTATGTAAAACTGCACACGTTTTTGCCCTGCAAGAAACTTGGTTATTGCCTCATGACACTGCCTACATTGGTTCGATTGACAATAACTTCGAGTATACCAGTAAGTCTGCGGTAGATACCTCCACGCCACAAAACGACCGTACGCTCAGCATAATGCCGTGTCCACAACGCAAAAATGCGACGAGTCCACAGCGCTGGTTTTCAGCGTGGGCCGGTGACGTTATCGACTAACAGACGTCGGCAACTTTATTGTGTACCAATAGATTTGAGTAAAATAAATATAAATAAATTTTTAGGACAAAGTCATAAATGGAAACAATAGTAATAAATAAATAGTGAGGAAATACATTTATCTACATACGTATAAAGTGGCAACATTACGCCACGTCTTTAAAAGGGCGGTGGCTTAAAGAACTTAGTATCCAGGGCAGAATCACTACAAAAAAAGTTTTTAAAAAACAAAATTTATACCTGCGTTCCGATGTGCAACAACAGCCAAAATCATATGAATCCGACCAACACGCATCGTCACAATTATTACTTAATCCCCCTTATATATTGGAACTACTAAATTTGGTCGGATTCGCGACACAAACACTTCTATCGCAGTTCGGAACGCTGGGTAAACAAGGACGCAATGACGTATAGCTAAAAGGATGTGACGCTTAGCAAAGCCTATGACGCCACGTCATTATGACGAAACAGTGTGTGAGTGGAAATGAAAATTCAAAATTTCATAGGGCCGCAATGCGATATTTACTGTACTCATTAACGCAATCACTATTGTGTTTGTGCTTTGTACAGTATTATATGTGTTCGTGGTGAAATGTGAATCAGAAGAACTCGAGAGAAGTCGACCTATGGTCAGATAATATGCGAATTGTCGTTTTCTATAGTGGGAAATAAAAAAAATCTAGAACAGAAACTAATGGCAAAGGTAATGAAATACAGTTATTGTTGTTAGTTAAATGAGTAATGAATTGTATTGTTATAAATAGTAAATTATAAATGTAGGCATTAAAATATTGTTATTATTATATAGTTAGTTAGTTTAATTTTTGTTGTATGCCGTGGAAACTTAATGTATAAACACACGCCGATAACACAGAACCAATACACAGGGATAGAATGCTGAAAGCCAAGCCACAACGCTGCTAAAGAATCCCAGCCAAGGACTAAGGGTCATGACCATGAGGTGACAAAAATTGTTTACTGCTGTAAGATTTGTGCATTCAACAGCAACTTCTTCAGGTGATATTTAAAGGATTGTAATGATTTTAGGACTTTCATTGGTGGCGACAGACTATTCCAGCAGCTCGTAGAGGCAAACCTACACGATCCCCTGAAAGCTGTGGTTCTGTGTCGAGGCGCTGACAGAGGACCAACTACAGAGCGAAGACCATATTTGTAGTGTGTTTGTCGCCATGTAAGTTTTTCAAACAAGTATCGCGGATTTTGGGTTGTTATAACGCCAAACAGTAAACTTGCCAAATGTAGCTTACGCCTAGTTGCCATTTTCAAAATCCTTAGTTGGTTTATGTATGGAGTTACATGACTCCTGCGCGGGATATATACACAGAAGCGAACACATGCATTCTGGATGCGCTGAATCAGCCTGTCTGTCCTAGCAAGCAAACAGGGCCCATAAACAGTGTCACAGTAGTTTAGCTTTGACAGGATTAGGCTATCAACCAGTTGTTTACGGAGTGTGACGCTTAGGTATTTACGTATTCCATATAAAACCTTTAGCCTGTAAAAACATTGTCTAAGTGCACTTTTTATATGGGCCTCAAAGCGCAGTTCTGGATCCAGAATCAACCCAAGGCTACATGCTTGCTCAACTCGCTCAATTTCCTCCCCCCCGATCATGACCTCAGGCCTAGCAAGCAGTATAGCAGCAACCTGTTTCTTTGTGCCTAGTACCAAAAATTTTGACTTAAGTGGATTAAGAACCAGAGAGTTCTCCTCAGACCAGGCCACCACTCGAGCCAGGTCCTCATTCAGCTTCTGAACAGCCAATAACGTATCACCCCCCTTGAAAGATACGTACAACTGGATATCATCAGCGTATATGTGATATTCACAGTTTAAAAAGCAACCAGTAACATCAGCACTGTAGAGGATATACAGAAGAGGTCCCAAAATTGAACCCTGTGGGACTCCTCTTGTCACATGAAGGGGAGGGGATGATACAATTGATCCATCTTTCCTATGGATTTGCACGTACTGAGATCTATCAGTTAGGTAGCTGTTGAACTAATCCACAGCGTCCCTGTCGAATCCAAAGTACACTAATTTGGACAGCAGCAGATTAGTATGAATTGCATCGAAAGCCCGTGAAAAATCCAATAGGACCAGGATTGATCCCTCCCCCCGATCACGCGCCTCTTGGAATGACTTGTGTATATGACACGTTCCAGAATCTTCGACAGGCAAGGCAGAATACTAATTGGCCTTAAATCCTTCAAGTTGACTGGGTCATTGGTTTTAGGGATGAGACGCACCACAGTTTGTCGCCAAAGTCCAGGAAACGTACGCGTTTCAATAGATCTGTTGATGATATCAGTAATGGCTTGCAAGGTAGTTGGCAATGTGAGTAATAACATCTCCAGACTAATACCATCAACACCCTGAGCGTTGGACCATAGATTCCTGGCTATACTCAGAACGGTCTCCCGATCAGTTGTAGTGAGGGAGAACTCAGCTGGACTGTGTCTATGAGAATTGAAGTGGGCAATTTTTGAGACATTTATAATAGACTGAGTAAGCACAAGAAGCGGAAACATGTTATTGGGTGGAATAGGCATATACAAAAGGCTCACCTAAAAGCACGAAGCAGCTTCCAGACCTGGTTGCTGTATGGTAAACCCAAGTTTGGTGAAATTTATGACACAATGTGTGAAACCAGAAAGCGCTTTAAGTCTAAGCTCAAGTGGTGTCAAGACAACGTGAAACACATTAAAATAGACATTTTAGCCACTCACCATAAGGACAAGGACTTCAAGTGTTTTTGGAAGCATACCAAGAAGCTGAAGCTGATTTGTCTGTGCCTGCGCGTGTTTAGGGTAAAAATAAGCCCCAGCAAATTGCCGAGCTGTTTAGGGAACGTTTTAAGGTTGAGTCTCCCTTACAAGGTGTGTGGCAGATGTTGGAGGTTGAGGTTGAGGATGGAGAACCCTTCAGGTTTAAAATCAAAGAAGTTACTCAGGTTATTAGAAGAATGACTAGAGGTAAGTCTCCAGGGCACGATGACCTCAGCATCGAGCACTTGCAGCATGCAGGTGCTCACTTACCTAGGGTATTGGTCATATTTTACCATTTGTGCTTAGGACATTCATATTTGCCCCAGGAGCTTCAGTAATTCCAATTGTCAAAAACAAGACTGGTGATGCCTCCGACGGGAACAACTACAGACCTATCTCATTGGTTATAGTAATCGCCAAGGTACTGGATGGTTTGCTTGAATGTCACCTTAGTGAGCATATACCGTCGAAGACTTGGGCTCGGTCCGGACGGTTACCGGACGGTCGGACGGCGAGCCACCCATTACTCGCCGTCCGCCCGCACCTATGGTGGCCGGAAATCAGGATCGGAATCCCGGCGGCGGTTGAGGCGTGAGGACCGTTGCCTGACGCGATCAGCCACCTCCTTTGCTAGCATTACCGTTTCGCAGAAGAAGGCGACCGCCTGCCACTCCTCCTCGCTCCGGACCATGGCCTGTACCAAGGCCACGAGGCACGAGAGATCGCCGCCGCCGATCGCCCCCACGAGGACATGGCGTTGCTCTGCCCAAGCAGGGCACACCTCCATCATGTGTGTCCTCCGGGCGGTCCACACAATGGCGACACCCGGGCGTCACTTCCACACGAATCCAGTGACCGGTTAGACTTGGAGGAATTCCAGTAAGCAGGGTCACCAAGTTCAAGTACCTGGGGCATTGGGTCACTGAGGACCTCTCTGATGATTTAGATATTGAGAAGGAACGTAGGGCGTTGGCAGTGCGATGCAATATGCTGGTGCACAGGTTTGCAGGGTGCACAAAATTTTTTAAAATTACTCTGTTTAAGGCGTACTGCCACACATGTACACCTGCAGCCTGTGGGCCCGCTATACGCAGAAGGCTTTCAATGCCCTACGGGTCCTCTACAATAATGGGTTTAGGATACTGATGAGACTGCCGCGTTACTGTAGTGCATCGGGGATGTTTGCGGAGGCTGACACCGATTGCTTTAGGGCAATAGTGCGCAAGAGAGTGTGTCGTGTCGTGAAGAGTCGTATGCGGGACAGCTCCAACGGCCTTCTAAACACCATATTGGATAGGGTTGAGTGTCCTATTATGGGGCACTGGAATAAGGTACACAGTTCGGGAGGTGTCCTTTTTAATATAAAATAAAATAAAAAATTAGGTAACTGTAAGGTACTGACATAGTTTTAAGTTTTACTAACTCTTTTATAGGAATTATGTTCCGATTTAAAATATTAAATTAAAATGAAAGGCAACGAAGGAACAGGTGTGAGTTTTTAGTCAGTAAAAGTCTGACACAAAAGAGCGGGGGATATCATTGAATGATTTTCCATTTCCATGGTTCAAATTGGCTTGGGTCTAAGAAGTTAGAAGCCCATGTAGAGAGAACAGGCACCAGTGTCATCGCCTGTGTGCTTTATTTAATTATCTTTATCAATTTTTTTCTCAAACTCAAACCATTTATTGCAAATAAACCATTTACAGGTACTTTTAAACTGTCAAGATTGGTCAGGCAAAAAAGATGAAGATATTTTCACGTTTCCAAGCTTAAATTTCTACGAAGAAGATCGTGCATGAACCGTACATTCAAGTAATAGCATTTCTAGAGCCCGTTACGAAAATCGACTACAAACATTGATAAGCACAGCGGTGGCTAGTTTGTTACTGGCTACCTGCACACATTACAAATAAATGTCAAACATTGCAACACAAGCAACAGTGAAGCTTCTGCACCGTGTGCCAGCACACAGCGAGGTGAGGAGGACCACACGCGCGCTCGCCTGCCGGCTGATAAAAGTTTCACGCGGCCGCGAGTGCTCACTAAGTGCCCGCTAGCTACCGACTATCTACAAAGTACCCGGTAGGCGCGACCACCGGCGCCGCCTGTCTCGGTCGGCACTGTCTCGTGAATCACAATCCCATGGGTGGGACAGTTTATTTGTTTTTGCAGAAAGCTTATAGACTAATAACAAATACATTATATTACATACGTAGGGAAGGTTGCTAATAACAAGCTCCACATATTTATCGTCCTTGAAACAGATTATGTTTTCTTTAGAATCAGTGTTTGTGTCCTGGAGGTGAATGCACCTAGCCTCACCACCTTTTGTTCGTGTTACTTCAAATATTTATTTATTAAACTATTCATTTAGAGCCATTCATATTTTAGTTTTAGTTAAGTAGTTGTAATTAGATTAGGGTTTTTATTATTATTTATTTTATTTTATTGTAATTATAGTTTGTATTTTTAAATGTAAATAAATACCGACTATGTAATACTAAATAACTACACAATTGAAACTATACCGAGAAACACCGACTTCCGAAATTAAAGTTCATTTAGATACATAAAGTAAAAGGTAAAAGAAGGAAATAGAAAAATAGGTACAAAGGTAATGCTTATTTCTAAAGAAATCTGCAAATAGTGCAGTTGTTGCGGCTCGAGGGTTCCTAGTAACGACTGCAAGACGTATCAGCTGCAAAAACACACGCACACACATTATGACACATCGACAGTTCTTGAGATCGCAATTGTTTAAATTTTTGTTACAACACAGAAATGAATGCTCAATTACAAAATAAAATTAGTATTTACTTCGAAAGCAAAACATCAAAAAACTGCGGGAGGTATAACAGGCGAATAAAGTCAGTGTGTGTGAAAAACAAGTGGCTATCTATCCGGACGGGTTTAACAGGCGAGTGAGTGAGCGGGGTCGGCCGATCGGCCTCGTAACCTATTTACTCATTTATAAGGACTAAGCGTAAGCCCAATCGTTGATAGTTTGAGCGAAAATAGGATAAAAAAATCCTCAGTACTAAATCGTTCGTACGTACGTGTGCCAAACAAAAAGTGGCAGATATGAAAAAGTGCTACGGCGTAGGCGACGTCACTACTACGCACTACGACAGCTACGATGTAAATGACGTCACGGCTACACGCTACGAAAGCTGCGGCGTAGCAGATTGTAGACTGCTCTGCTTGGGCATGATAGTGCGATTTTATTTCCTTTTTTTTGCAAAGCTAATTGAGGTCGAGTTAAATTTACATACTTCAGATAGAAATAGCTTTAAAATAACTCTGTTATTATGATAAACATCGGATTTAAATTGTAATACACTTCTGGACACATCTATTGGCCCACCTTGTATTTTCAGTTTCGTTTGGTCCTAGCTAAAATTTTATATTAGGTCGAGCAAAAAGTTTTTATGCAGTTTTGAACCTGGCACATTCACAATTTCATTCAATAGTCTTTTTTTGAATTTCGAACACAGAATTTAAAGAAACAAAAGACAATTTGGAGCCTGTTTGTTGATATCAAACAATCGAATACTAAGAAGGTTTTATTGGTTTACTTGGATTTAATTCTTGAAAAAGTGATTGATATCTTTGGTTTTGCAACAAACATTACTTATTCTTAACATTAAGGTGAGGTTCTATCAATAATCTATGGATACTTCACCTGAAGTCACCGCCCAAGCTGTGGCACTTATTCAGGCCGGACACAGCCAAAGAAACGTGAGTGCTCAACTTAATTTAAGTCGATCTGCGGTCCGAAATTGTTTATCGGAGGTACCTAGAGACTGGCGGCTTTAATCGTCGCCAAGGAAGGCCACGATCTCGGGTCACAACTGAAAGGCAGGATCGATTCATCGTGACGACCAGCTTGAGAAATCGTCACCTTACCTCCATTGAGATACAAAACCAACTTCGCGACTTCCACGGAGTATCTGTGAGCGCTCGAACTGTTCGGAGAAGGTTAAAAGAACGCGATATGGTACCACACAAGCCAGCTAATGGGCCCAAACTAACGCGAGCCCACCGAACAGCGCGCCTTCATTTCGCACGCAGTCATTTAAATTGGACACAGCAAGATTGGAGCCGTGTACTCTTTTCTGATGAGTCTAAAATTGTGTTACATGGCAATGATGGAAGGAAGAAGGTCTACCGACGTAAGGGAGAGCGTTTCGCACAATGCTGCTTTGAAGAGAGGGTTGCTTATGGCGGTGGCTCATGGACTGTCTGGGGCGGTATATCCGCGAGCGGCAAAACTCAACTTGAGGTTGTTACAGGACCACGGCTGCCAACATTAAATGCTGAAAGGTACATTCGTGAGTGCTTAGAACCTCACGTGATACCATACGCGGACTATGTGGGCCCAAATTTCCTTTTTATGCAAGATAATGCAAAAGCCCATGCGGCCGGCATCGTCAGGGAATATCTTCGTGATGTGAACATCACAGTTATGGACTGGCCAGCCAGAAGCCCAGACATGAACCCCATTGAGCACATGTGGGACGAGCTAAAAAGACGTGTTAGGGCTCGTCAGCCAGTTGCCCAGACGATGCAGGAGTTGAAAACTGCCATAGAAGAGGAATGGGAGATGATCCCTCAAAATTTCATAGAGCGGTTGATAAACTCTATGCCTAATCGTATGAGAGCTGTGGTAGATGCCCATGGAGGCAACACGCGTTATTAAATTAAACCTTTATTTGATAAAACATGTTTTTTATTCAAAAATCAATTGCCTTTAAAAAGGCGCATATCCGACTTGTTAGGCGTAGCTCCATGTCGTATGGTATTCTGAATTCAAATTTAAAACAATACGAACGAAAAAGATGGCAAAATGTATCAGGTTTAAAACTGCATCAACAGTTTTTGTTCAATCTAGCAATCATATTTCGGTAGGGGCCATCGAAACCTAAACTCTAAGGTGGGCCAATAGATGTGTCCAGAAGTGTATTAAAACATATCATACAATTATGATGCCTTCAAAAAGTGTATTATTTCTAGTGGGCAAGCATAGGGACTGAACCGATTCTCAAATCTGTAAGCCACACGAAGCTATCTATCTTTTTAGAGTATTCATTCATGCTCTCGTGGAAGTTTAGAGGCCAATGAAACAGTTTGTATCAAACTGTTATAATAAGACATAAAGTGTAGCTCACACGAGCGGCCGGCTGTCGCCTGTCGGGATAATGTATGCAGCGGTCGATTGAGGGGAGGAGCGGAGGGGGAGGACACGCACTTATTGAATCGCGATCCGCGCCTCACGCCGCACGTCTGTGCAACCCTTTACGTATTTATCATACCATCCGGCAAATCTTTCAGCGTCGCCCTTTTTTTCTCATAACTTTATTTCTTATATTTTAGGGCTCGACCAAATTATTTGTCTGAACTTACGTTATAAAATGTTTGTCTTTTTGACCGTAAAAGGTGATCTTAGACAGAACTGATCCGTTTCGGAATGTTGTTAGTGGTAGGAAGTCTTTAAAGAAATTTGTCGATTTTTTTATTCCAAAAAAAAAACGCACAATACAATTCCTGTCGGATATAGCATGGAAGTGAAGCTGCTGGACTAAGGAAGTGAATTAACACCTTGGCTTTGACAAGATCAGCTAGATAACATAGCACAACACTAACTGGCGGGGCGCGCGCTCTGTGTGGCGTCAGGTCGGCTGCCTGTTGGGACGGCGTGCCGAAATAGGCCCACTGTCGCACTAACCGGATGTATTTCACCGTCAGTGCGTAGTAGGCCGAAAGAGCCTGCCGTGATGTTTTGATGGGGAACACCGTGATGTTTTGATGGGGAACACCTACAATTTTGACTACAAGCTGAAATATATATTTGTCTCTGTAGAACTCTTACAAACACCTGAGATAATCGTTCCGCACCAGCGAGAGGGACATAGTTTTCTTCGTCCGCACCAGCTGAAATAGCGCGGCAGGCCGAAAAGGGCCTGTTCTGCAGTGAAGGTGTTAAATGGAGTTATGTTTTTATACTAAATCTTGCTTGTACTGCCCCACTGCTGGTCAAAGGCCTCGCTCGATTACTTCCATTGTTTCTGTCTCTGAGCCACGTTCTTGTCAATTCCTAAAGAATATATCTAAGTCGTTCTGCCATCTCCTTCGTAGTCTGCCGCGACCCCGTTTTGATTTTAGGGCATTAATTTTGTTTAATTTCAAAAACTGCCTTTAAATAGCCCTTTCATAGACCGGTAGTAGTTTCGTTCAGCTTGTAATTTCTTTGTCTTTTTTTTTATTATTATTAATGATAGGCTCGCGTTTGTCTTGCCTAGAAAGAGATTACTCGAACTACTAGGCTCAAGAAGAGACATTTGTGGATATATTGTATCTTCTAGGGAGAAGATACAATATATCCACAAATATCTATCTTACTTGCACGCAGGGGCGTACAAATATGTTTCATACAGAAGTGGGTGATGATCTTGGTCTTCGAGGTATATGGTAATGTACATAATTTATTTAAATCTTATTTGAGCGACAGAAAGCAAAAAACTGAAATCACGAGGATTAATACAAACACTAAAAAAGAAGAGATATACCTATCAGAGGACCGTCTCACGACTTTTAGTGTTCCATAATATAATACATAATATATACATAATACAATAATAATGTCAAAGATACAAGAATAATGTCAAAGGTACAAGAGTTGTGTTAAAATTAAAAGATTTATGTCAAAATTGCAAAGTGTATGTCAAGATTATGTCAAACTTACAGTATTGGTGTCAAAATTACAAGATTAATGTCAAAATTACAAGATGAATGTCAAAATTACACAATTTATGTCAGAATTACAAGATAAGTGTCAAAATTACACAATTTATGTCAGAATTACAAGATGAATGTCAAAATTACAAGTAAAAGTATATGCGTGAGGAAAAATTATTTAGTCAAAAACTTTTTCGGCCAGAAATTCGGAGACACTGTAATATTCTTTTTGCAAAAGGAACGTTTTTAGGGTTCCGTAGTCAAATGGCTAAAAACGGAACCCTTATAGATTCGTCATGTGTCTGTCTGTCCGTCCGTATGTCACAGCCACTTTTTTCCAAAACTATAAGAGCTATACTGTTGAAACTTGATAAGTAGATGTATTCTGTGAACCGCATTAAGTTTTACAAAAAATAGAAAAAAAAAACAATAAATTTTGGGGGTTCCCCATACTTAGAACTGAACAAAAATACCGCCCCAGGACCCGATGGCTTGCCTGGGAAAGCTTGGGTCCTGGCCATGGAGGAACTCGGGCCTCGACTAAGAGGGCTGTTTAGCGCATGTTTGGAGAGGGGCCAGTTCCCACTTCGTTGGAAGACCGGGAAACTGGTCCTTATAGCGAAGCCGGGGCGCCCTGCGGACTCTCCGTCTGCATACCGGCCCATAGTGCTGCTCGACGAGGTGGGCAAGCTCTTTGAAAGAGTAATTGCAGACCGCCTCGTCGCGCATTTAGCGCGGGTGGGGCCGGATCTTTCGGACAGCCAGTTTGGTTTCCGCAGGGGGCGCTCCACGGTGGACGCCATCATGCGCGTGCGGGCCCTCACGACGGGGGATGCGGTGTCCCGGGGCAAGGTCGTAGTGGTGGTGTCCTTGGACATCACCAACGCCTTCAACTCCCTGCCCTGGAGTAGCATTAGGAGGGCACTTCGGTATCACCAGGTGCCCAACTACCTCCGTCGTCTGATCGAGGCCTACCTGAAGGACAGGTTCATCATCTACCCTGGTCACGAGGGAGAGTGGAGACGGCGAGAGATGTCGTGCGGTGTTCCGCAGGGATCGGTACTAGGACCGCCCTTGTGGAACATCGGGTACGACTACGTGTTGCGCGGCGACCTCCCCGACGGGGTCAGCGTGGTCTGTTACGCAGACGACACGCTGGTCCTGGCGCAGGGGGAGTCACACCAGGCGGCGGCCGAACTAGCGACACGCGGGGTTGCGACAGTCGTGGACAGGATCCAAGAGTTGGGACTCGAAGTGGCACTGCACAAGTCCGAGGCCATGTGTTTTCATGGCCCTCGGAACGCGCCACCACCGGGTTCCCAAATAACGGTAGGAGGGGTTCGCATCGACGTCGGGTCGACGATGAAGTACCTGGGACTTGTCCTCGATAGTCGATGGAACTTTGTGGAGCACTTTCGACGTCTGACTCCCAAACTGGAACGGACCGGGGCTGCACTAAAGCGGCTCCTGCCCAACCTTGGGGGTCCAGACGCCTCCTGCCGGAGGCTCTACGCGGGAATTGTTCGGTCCATGGCCCTTTACGGGGCGCCGGTGTGGGCGCCGTCGCTGCAAAAGCGACCGGCGGCCATGCTGAACGCTTGCCAGAGGGTCATGGCCATCCGGATGATACGGGGATACCGCACGATTTCCCGCGAAGCGGCGAGCCTCCTTGCTGGCCTGCCACCATGGGATTTGGAGGCAACAGTCCTTGCACTCATGCACGATTTGCGCGTGGAGACGCAACGCCGGGGCGAAACTCCGCTGCCGCGCCAAGTCGCGGCATGGCGGACAGAGTTCCGGCGGGATCTCATGGTGGAATGGCGACGGCGACTGTCGCAACCCAGTGCTGGGCACGCTACAATTATGGCGGTAAGTCCCCTCTTTGAGGAGTGGCTGGAGCGGCAACACGGCATCCTCACCTACCGCATGACGCAGGTCCTCACCGGACATGGCAAGTTCGGGAGGTTCCTGCATCGGATTCAGGCGGAAGCAACGCCCGGGTGTCATCATTGTGTGGACCACCCGGAGGACACGGTGAAGCATACGGTGGAGGCGTGCCCCGCTTGGGCGGAGCACCGCCGTGTCCTCGTGGAGGCAATTGGCGGCAGCGACCTTTCGCGTCGGGCCCTGGTTCAGGCTATGGTCCGGAGCGAGGAGGAGTGGCAGGCGGTCGCCTCCTTCTGCGAAGCAGTAATGCTAGCGAAGGAGGAGGCTGCACGCGTGAGGGAACGAAGGTCCTCACGCCCTAGCCGTCGTAATTCCGACCCCGACTACCAGCCACGGTAGACGCGGGCTTGCGGACGTCGAGCACTGGGTAGCTCGCCGTCTGGCTGTTCGGCAATTAACCGGACCGAGCCCAGTCGTCAACAGCGCGTAGTGATCCTCGCGCTCCTCAAAGAGATGTCAGCAAACCGTAGAGGCCCAGCGGGGCCGATGCCCGCTAGCTAGGACCGCGGAGAATTTCTGAAAGGGAAACCCGTAGTCCTAGTACGCAAAGGGTAATTGAAGGATACAGGTGTGGTTTTAGTCAGTAAAAGTCTGACACGCCCTCCCGCTCTACCCAGAGCACGAGAAGTCATTTAGATGATTTCCCACCTTAAAAAAAAAAAAAACTTAGAACTGAAACTCAAAATTTTTTTTTCATCAAACCCATACGTGTGGGGTATCTATGGATAGGTCTTAAAAAATTATATTGAAGTTTCTAATATCATTTTTTTATATACTGAATAGTTTGCGCGAGACACTTCAAAGTGGTAAAATGTGTGTCCCCCCCCCCCGTAACTTCTAAAATAAGAAAATGATAAAACTAAAAAAAATATATGATGTACATTACCTTATAAACTTCCACCGAAAATTGGTTTGAAAGGGATCTAGTAAGTAGTTTTTTATTAATACGTCATAAATCGTAAACCGCAATTTGCCTTTCAAGTTTTTACGAAACCCTCAGTGCGCGAGTCCGACTCGCACTTGTCTCTTTTTTAATTTACGCTTGAGTACATTACTATTTAGCTCTTTCCAACTTTTAGGCAATTTATTATATATAGTCGGAGCCATGCAGACGATACTTTTGCGCATGAGTGCCGTTTTTGCTGGATAGATGCGCAGAATAGACATATCCCGTCTGTTACGCGGTACAGCTTCCTGTAGACGTGGAAACAGTTTGGGGTTTGTTTTAACAAACATTGCGGTTTCGAGTATATACATACAAGGAAGAGTTAATATTTTGTACCTTTTAAAATATGGTTTACATGTATCAATGGTTTTTAACCCAAACATAGATCGAATGCATCTCTTTTGGGCCTTGAATGCCGTGTTAGCATCGGTAGAATTTCCCCAAAATAAAATGCCGTATCTTAGGTGAGACGCAGCTAAGCCATGGTAGGCCGAAATCAGAGTATTTACATTCACAATTGCAGCTAGAGAGTGCAATGCAAATGCAGAACTACATATTTTTTTGCAAAGGTTCTCTATTTGCGATTTCCAATCAAGTCTTTTGTCAATTATTAATCCAAGGAATTTAGTAGTATTTACGATTTCAATAATGTTATTATCTATATTTATGTCCATATTTTCCATAGTCAAACGTTGGCTAAAAGGTACGATTTTAGTTTTGTATAAATTAATTTTTAAATTATTGTTTAACCACTCTATTATTGATGTCAAGGTATTGTGAATGTCAAGTTTATATTGAATCATGTCATTGTTGTTATTAGAAATTGTCACCATGCTATCATCTGCAAATAAAGTCATAGGGTGTGAAATTGATTTCGGCAAGTCATTAATATATAGGGTGACTGGTAATTAGTGTACGATACTTAAACACGTGATTGTGCTCATGATAACCAACAACTTTTACTATAGAAACAAACCTGAAATCGCGAAAAAAATCAGCTGTTCAGTACATTTATGTTTGCCTAAACAAAACATAAATTGTGTAATTTTGACATTCATCTTGTAATTCTGACATAAATTGTGTAATTTTGACACTTATCTTGTAATTCTGACATAAATTGTGTAATTTTGACACTTATCTTGTAATTCTGACATAAATTGTGTAATTTTGACATTCATCTTGTAATTTTGACATTAATCTTGTAATTTTGACACCAATATTGTAAGTTTGACATAATCTTGACATACACTTTGCAATTTTGACATAAATCTTTTAATTTTAACACAACTCTTGTACCTTTGATGTTATTCTTGTATCTTTGACATTACTCTTGTACCTTTGACATTATTCTTGTATCTTTGACTTTATTATTGTATTTGTCTGACATCACAGTTTCTTTTTACTTATTTTGAATTTTGACATTACCTACATTGAAAAAACAACAACAAAAAATAACAAAACAACAAACTACTAAAACAACTTTCAATTTAAAAGGTTTTTTATATCATAAAATTTGTATGAGCAATTCAATTAATTTTTTTGTGTAACTGTTTTATAATTCTCAGTTTTTTGTATTTTTCAATGTTATTTATGACATTTGTACGCTGGCTGTGCCGATACTTATGGCTAAACAGGAATTGATTTATTAAATAATTTAACTCAACATGGCATTATAGACTTTAAAATATAGGATTTATTTTTTTATTGATTTGAATTAATGATAATAATAATTAAATAATAAATAAAATAAAAAAGCCATTTATTCTACTACATAATCAATCTCAAAATATACATCATTATTCCATTAAATTCATATTAAGCATTACTAATTCAATTCATTTATACCATAAAAACTGTACAAATTTTACACAAAATATATTACAAATTATGATAATAATACAATAAAATTCACAATAATAATAAATGTCAAATAAAAATGAAATAAATTAAAATACAATAAAATAAAAATCCTATAGTCAAAAATTAAAAATACGATACAATAAAATTCATGATAAATGTCCAAAATCTATAAAATTATTTAAGTAAAAAAAATGAAATGGAACTGGGCGGGTCACATATGTCGGATGCAGAACGACAGATGGACCAAGAAAATCATGGAATGGATACCAAGAGATAGAGTAAGGTCACGAGGACGTCAAAGGAAAAGATGGGCAGACCTATTCATGCAAAGGCTAGGACCGGACTGGATGAATTAATGATAATATGTTAGAATAAATTTTTATTTGTATTATTTTAGAAATATTTGCATGCCATTGTCCATGGCAAACATGACGATTTATTTTTTGAATTATAACATCTGTTACATGCTGACAATTTATTTTGTGACGTATGTACTGTACTCATGTTTGAGCAAATAAATGATTATCTTATCTTATCTTATTTTATCTTCGACAAGTTCATTTTTAGTCCTACCTCAAGGCTCGAGTCGCTTAGGTCTTGTAACATTTGCTCTAGTCCAGTGGCAAAGGGAGACAAGAGGAATGGTCTTCTTGTCTCTTGTCTTGTTCACTGAGGACATGGATCCTCAGTGAAGCGAATACCTTCCTTTTTTTGTTTGCCAGCATCTTGAAAACTTCTTCTAGGGTGCTGGCGAACAGCTTTGGAGATAGTGGGTCGCCCAGTTTGACTTTCTTAAGCATTCGGAACTTAGGACCTGACCTTACAAGTTTTAGTGTTTGTGGTACTGTGACAGTAATTGAACAAAGGCGATCCTATTTCCTATTTCGTCAGTACATCGAATATTGTGCAATGTGTGTTTGGAGTAGTGTCGTAAACATGAACGTCGGCGTTATCTTGTTGCCTCGGGTTTATGTTAATAAAATTATACAAACAGGTGTATATTTAAGTTTTAAAAGCTTTCCAGTTGAGAGCCCTTATCACGGCACCGGCCAGCTCCAGACACTGCCGGTTGTGCGGTCCGGTCAAGCACAATTCGTTGAATAAAACATAAAATAATTCAATCCATCACGTAATGAATGTCAATCGCAGTCAGGATTGGCTCGCTAGAGGAGCGCGGCACAAATATTATCAATATGCTCGGCGCGTCCCTCGTGACCCTCTTCGATGTCGATATGTGGCGCTACCACCGCACTAACACCGAACTCTTCAATAATTCATCTGGCTCACGTGGCTATTAGTGATAAAACCATTTTTCACAGAGATAAGCTGACGCTTTGCATTCACAAGTGCTTCGTGGAGTCTGGCGACGTGTTATGCACTGGATATTAATTGAAAGCTATCAGGCGCAGTATTGAAGCAGCCGACAACTAACAAACAGATTAATGATGCTTCGCTGAGAGTTAACTAAGTTGCGACGTCGCGCTGTAACTGTAAACTGAGTCAGTCGACAAGAGGCGCCGAGTGATGAGCATTAGTTCGCGAGACGCCATGACTAAACAAATCATGCCATAGGCACGCAGAAATACTACTTGAGGTCACACTGATCTAAAAACTTTAATTGTTTTAACCGCAAAACGAAACTTTTTTGAGCCACATATGCTGCAGAATTACATGCTTCAGTGATATTGTTAGTAGTCAAAGATTCAAAGATTTTGTTTCAAATAAACCATTTACTGGCACTTTTGAAATGTCAAGAAGTCAGTCAGTCAGAAAAAAAAAGATGCTAATTGCACATTCCAAGGCGTAGATCTCTATGGAGAAGAATGTGCAAGAATTTCCATGGACACTCTTTTCAATCATGTTTTGTAATTACACATATCTCGGTTACATGTTTCTTGTCGCTATCGTGTGAGAACAATGTAAATAAATAAAAAATAAAAACTAAATATAGATATTAAAATAGCAACTGGCAGCTAAGAGATGACCAGTCTCAACTGACAGTGCCCGTTCACGGACATGACGCGAATATTAGCACTACCTACTCAGCTCAACCATTTTGAAGGGAACCAAATGATCCAACACACGCGCCACCATCAGTGAGACATTTGAGTGAGCATGACAAACTCTCAACTGCCATGCATTTGCATGCATTTATGTCAAACAAGTCCAATGGTATCCTAAAAACCATGCTATAGCTCCATGGTACTCACATTTACAAACTTTGAAAAAAATGCTTCTACATCATACAATAATAACTTCAATACAAATGACAAATGACAAACAAACAGGACAAATGACCAATGTTTGTGTGATGAGCATGATCATTTGTTCTGTGTCTGGGTGTAATTTATCTATATAAGCATGTATTTAGAAATATATAAGTATGTTTATCAGTTGTCTAGTACATAACACAAGCTCTGCTTAGCTTGGGACTAGACGGCGTTGTGTGATAGTTGTGGAATGTATTATATTATAAATATATATATTATATTAACTAAATTAAAAAGATAAAACTTTTTTATAAAATATAAAAGACATACAAAGATTATTTAAATTTAGTTAATTACCAAACATCGGTATATGTAAATAACAAACTGTAAACATTTTCAGATAAAATTTTTGGCCAACTTTTAGATAAGGGACGTGTCGGGATTGTTTGCGTTTGGTTGATTGCCTGAACAGATGGAGTATAATACTTATAATGTTTTTACTGTCTTTATCAATTAAGAATTAACGGAACACTGCCGACAAACTGTACTGCAGTTTGGCAGAAGATATGTGAAAATATTTATGTAAATTTTCTTGAATAAACCATTAAAAAAAAGATCGTGTTTTAACTTAAATCGACGAGTGTGCTATTTATAAAATAAAAAAAAAAACAATATACTCCCCGAGAAATTCCGTAGTTCAAACGTCAGCTGTTCGTTTAAGGTTACCGGTGACAACCGGTTGGCACCGAGAACTCTTATGAAGAAATATTTTTCCAGGAAAACGATAATTTAAATTATATTTTAAAATACAGAATACAAATTAGACATGTCACTTGGTCAGTGTTGCTAGGAAAGAAAAAGTCCTTCTGTGCGTGTAGTCCTTCTGTAAACATCTGTGCGGTGGTGCACATCAGCTGGCGATTAGCTCGACAACGCGAAGAAGAAAAGGGTTAGTCAGTGATGCGGTCTCCGCTGGCCTTGTCAGTCAGCTGTCACTGACCGCCGACCCAGAGATGCACAAGGAGCATTTTGAAGAATAGGCGATTTGTGACTTGAAACGTAATTTGATAGTTACATAATGTTAGCTAGTACAAGTTTTGAGATACATGGAAGTCGTTATTAGACTGCGCTGATAAACGTATACCAGCAGTCTGCTCATAAGTGTAATGTGTGAGCTAAGCTCTGTGTAGAATGTGGAACGAGCATGATATTATTGGTGTATTTCCAAATGTTTTTAAGACCGCAACAGTACATCCAATATTCAAAACTGGGGACAGGAGCAGTGTCGTTAATAATAGGCCTATATCGGTCCTTTCTACACTTTCCAAAATATTTGAAAAAGTAATTAACGTTGGACTTACAAATTTTCTCACTAAATTCCATATTTTAGCTCCCAACCAATTTGGCTTCATAACTGTAAAATCTACGGACGATGACGTCTTAGACCTTACAGATACAATAATAAACCATTTAAATAAAATAAAATACTTTGCATCTTCCTGAACCTTTCCAAAGCCTTCGACACTGTTTCTGTACCCAGATTGCTCACAAAGCTAGAAAAATAGGAATTCGTGGTGTTGCTCACGATATCTTCCGCAGCTACCTAGAAAATCGTGAGCAGGTGGTTAAAATTGAAAATTATATAAACATAAAAAAGAAGGTAATATTTGGTGTGCCACAGGGCGTACTTGGGCCAATCCTCTTCCTTATTTATATGAATGAACTGTGTTAACTATCCCTGCCTTACTCTAAAATAATAGCTTACGACGATGATACAGCTCTTATCGTTCACGGAAATGGCTGGTCCGACACGTTCAGTAAAGCCGAGCATGTTCTAAGCGTGGTCATGAATTGGCTAAACACAAACCTCTTGACCCTCAACATTAGCAAGACAAAGTGTATAACTTTCATCCCAGGCATTCAAAGTCAACCCCCAAACTCCCTTAAAATCAGAGCACAACCGT
Organism: Mythimna impura; assembly: GCA_905147345.3. NCBI lineage: Eukaryota > Metazoa > Arthropoda > Insecta > Lepidoptera > Noctuidae > Mythimna > Mythimna impura. The sequence continues at coordinate 29,330,460 of LR990357.1, read as the reverse complement.
CCAACTCCAACAACTGCAACTGTATACCCATCGATCGGACTGACAATATTAAATATCTCGGAGTAATCATTGATAACCATCTAAAATGGAAAAAGCAGATCAACTCCTTAGTGACTCGCGTTCGTAGATTAATCTACGTCTTTAAAAAGCTTAGGGCGGTCGCTGACTTTAAATGCCTCATGACAGTTTACCTTGCACTCGCTCAATCAATTATAGGATATCGCGTGATCTCGTGGGGAGGAGCCCACAAAACCGCCATGCTTGGATTAGAAACGGTACAGAGGGCTGTACTAAAGGTTCTCTGTAGGAAACCTATCCGCTACCCAACCTCAGACCCTTACTCGGATTGTAACGTGCTTACGGTTAGGCAAATATTCGTTCTGCAAACTGTGTTGAAGAAACATAACCTTGAACCTTATGATCCAAATTTTAGTACTGCCAAACTCCTCTCAGACAGAGTCTGCAAAATAGTACCCTGTAGAGTAGCAGTAGCGAAAAGGCATTTCACATTCATCAGCTCCAAGATTTAAAACAAAATAAACAAACTCGACAATATTTACCACCTAAAAAGAAATGACCTTAAAAAGAATTTGACTGATTGGTTAAAAACACTTTCGTACAGTGATACTGAGAAAATTGTGGAACCTTAGAAAGTATTAATACATACACACACACAACACATATACACACACTACATATTACACACTACATGCTACACACTTATTGTTATGTCTGGGACATTGTTTGCAACTTTTGACATTGTTTGTGGACAACTTTTGCAGCTGCCATCGTTATCTATGTCATTATTGTCAATTGTTTTATGTTCCAAAATAAATATTTGACGGCGCCAGGAGTGGCTGAGCGATATGACCGTCATCATCTTGATTCAGTGGTACTAGGTTCATTGCGAAGGAATTTTCAATAAATAAGCACTTGAGTTTATCAGTTAGTTATAATGTCAGTTTCACAGTTCACAATTAGTTATAATGTCACTTTTGTAGTTCACAATAGTGTTGTAAGTACCTATACTAAATAATTACGAATATACGGGTTAACCGACAGTTTCGTATCAAAGGTTCAGCCCTCGAAGCTGTGCAAGTGATACTGCCCTCTCTTCCCGGGTCCCAGCCCCTTTAATATGACTCTGCCCACGTGGTGCCATAAGAAATGACGTCACGGCGTTACACCCTTTGGTAGGTACTATAATAATAACAAAACAAATACTCTATAGTTAAATCTCGTTCTCCACGACATATTTTTATGTTTTTTTTTTTTATTTTTATATTAGAGCACACGCAGCACTGCTATAGCCCCGCCGGGGACGATGCTGTGTATGCTTCCAGTCACAAGCTGCCGCCTAGTGGGCCACGCGTACCTGCCCACGCTGCAGCAGTTTGGAAACTTGTAAACTTTTTAGTCGTTCTTAATTATTTAGATGAATGTTTCAAATGGAATTACTCGTAATTATTTTTTGGAATATGAAATAGCAAAACAATGATAATTAAATGAAATATGGAAATAAATCTTGTAAACACGCTTCCCGCTCTTATACGTCTTGAAGGCTGCGGTCTGTAACGTAATGATGACGGAAGTAGTAGTTTGACGCCGGCACGTGTGTGCGTGGCACGCGAGGCACAGCCGGCGCGTAGCGGGCGTCCCGGTGCGCCCAATGGCCCGGCAAATAGCAGATTTGTGTAATCCCCACTGAGCACCTACCTACGTAACTAGCTAAACTTCATGTACGAGCACAGAAGCTCCACTACATACGAATCAGCTGAGAGAGAGCAATGTTGATATATAACAGCATGTGGTTAGCCCGAGGTCGATTGACATCGCTGAATATTCACCATAATTTCTAGACTCGCCATTTTGTCTCCATCCTAAAAGCAAACCCAATGTGATAATCCACGCCGTGGTATAAATGACAATTTTACAAGAGCCTAGCCCATCGAGGAGAGCTGATGACGACTGGTTCTTCTGCTCGTGATCCCCGGGTGCATGGAATACGTATTCGGGTTGAGCTCATTTTATTGACTCGCCGATAGGTACTGACGTAGGTGGCGAGCTAGGTGGGCAATCTACCTGAGGTACTGCGCAGTACCTCTTTACCGTTTGCGCGATTGGATTGATTTTCAAATTCACACGAGAATTGTGTGATTTTTTTGCGTGCGTATTGTGTAGAGCGGTCCATTGAGTTGAGGATGAGCGGGACGTCACGACGCGTCGGGGCAGGCTCACTCAATACTCAATACTCAATACTCAATACTTTATTGCAATCCATATGTATACATAGATGGTGTTGAAAATTTTCATAGATCAATATGGACCCTGTCGGGCACAGCAAAGTTAGGAGAGAGGAAGAGAGCTAAGTGGTAATTCACGGAATTTAATAGTATTGCACAACACAATACAATTTATCATAGGTAATTAGAATGTGATGCGTTAATTATGCATGTACATCGTTATAATAATTATGTCTGTGTATAAGTATGAGCAAATTATGTCAGGTATGTTTGTTTATCTTGTGTCGTCATTATTATTAAATTATTCAAATAAAATTGTGTAAGCATATTATTTTATTATGTTTGTGTATAAGATATAGGTTTATGTCAGATGTTTTTATTAATTTTTTAACGTCATTATTAGATATTAAATTATGTTCTTAAGTAAATTAAATTATGAATGTGTATTATTATTATGTCTGTGTATATGTATAGATAAATGATGTCAGGTATTTTATTTATTTTTATCGTCATTATTATTAAATTATGTTTTTATTTAAGTCAAATTTTGTAAATATATTATTATTGTCAGTATTATTATTAAATTATTCAAATAAAATTGTGTAAGCATATTATTTTATTATGTTTGTGTATAAGATATAGGTTTATGTCAGATGTTTTTATTAATTTTTTAACGTCATTATTATTAAATTATGTTCTTATGTAAATTAAATTATGAATGTGTATTATTATTATGTCTGTGTATATGTATAGATAAATGATCTCTTTAAGTCAAGAGTGAATAGGTTACTTCTAGGTAAGCGCGTTCCATCGTCGACCGCATCGTCGCTTTCCATCAGGTGAGTTAGCGGTCAAGCGCGAACCTATCAAGAATAAAAAAAAAAAAAAAAAAAAAAATGATGTCAGATATTTTATTTATTTTTATCGTCATTATTATTAAATTATGTTTTTATTTAAGTCAAATTTTGTAAATATATTATTATTGTCAGTGTATATAGTATAAATACGTTTGTTATGTCAAGTATTTTATTTATTTTTATCGCCATTATTATTAAATTATATTTTTATTTAAATCATTTTTTATTTTTTTATATCGTCATTATTATTTAATTAAGTTATGTCATTATTTATGTGTCTATTTGAGAGATTCAATAATAATAATGAATTAAATACAATGTAAAATTGAGAGCGTACTTAAGTTATGACTTTATAAGTCTATCATTTAGGTATTCGTTTACCGAGTAATAGCATTTAGTTAGTAAAAACTGTCTAAGTTTTTTTAGAAATACATTAATTTTTTCTTCTTTTTTTATTTCTGCGGGTAGTTTATTATATACTTTAATGGACATAACATAGGGGCTTGTAGAATGCATTTTCAATCGAGAACTTGGCAAGTTTAGCCTTGATCGGTGTCTGAGTAGATAGCGCGTCTGAATGTCTTCGCGTTTTGAGTAAAATTCTTGATGTTTCCGTACAAATTTGCATGTTTCTAGAATGTATATACAAGGAAGGGTTAAAATATTATGTTTTAGAAAGAACGGTTTGCAACTGTCTGTTTGCTCAATGTTTACTAGAATCCTAACCAATTTCTTTTGCAGGGTAAAAAGTGTTTGTGCATCGGTGCTATTTCCCCAAAGGGTGACACCATAGCTAAGCCATGCATAGGCGTAAGCATAATAGGTGGTAAGAGCTGTTTGGAAATTGGTGGTCTTTTTTATTTCGTAAAGAGCGTAGGTGAATTTAGAAATTTTTGAGTGAGTTTTTTGTATATGTGATTTCCAATTTATGTGTGTGTCTATTACTAGTCCGAGTAAGGTAAATTCATTAACGGTTTCTAATTTTGAATCGTTGAAAGTAAAGTCTAAAGTTAGAGGTGTTTTTTGGTAAGGGTGGAAAGTTATTAATTTTGTTTTGGAGTAGTTTATCTCGAGGTTATGTTCGTGCATCCAATTGCATGTTTTAGTGAGTATGGAGTTTAAACTTTCTTCTATATTTTCTTTGTTTTGGCATGACACTAACATGGATATATCGTCCGCGAATAAGACACAGGGGCCTTCTATCGTCTTAGGTAGGTCATTTATGTAAATTAAAAATAATAAGCATCCTATGACGCTTCCTTGAGGAATTGATGCGTTAATGACTTTACTATCCGATCGAATTTTTTCGATTTCATTATTTTTATGATTAAAGTATTCTATTTCTACTAATTGTTGCCTGTTTTTTAGGTAAGATGTTAGCCATTCGTGAGCCTTCCCGCGTATACCTATTCCGTATAATTCTCTCGTATAAACTCGCTCCGGGCGACTTGTGTGTAGCGTGAAGGCAGATCTACATGAACAGTAATAATGTTTTTACACCACCTGCTCGATAATGGCCTTTTATATATCATACAACCATCACTTAAAGCAAGTCATTCTGTCCCTAGGGAGATAATGCAGTATGGGCGATCCCTAGGGAATAATGAGATTTGAATTTGGAACGTCAGAAACGTGAATACAATATGACAATTCGTTGCAATTTGTTTGACTAAATTGTCTTTTAATTACCTCACAGATGGTGTAAAAAGTAGAGTATCCAACGCGGGGATAAAGCTGTCTTTGTCTTGGGCGGCTTGAATTCCTCACTTCACTCAGGTTTCTTTATTAACTCCCTCGCAATGCTCGGGAGTTAATTATATAAATCCGTCACTGTCGTTCGGGATTAAAATTAGCAACCTTCGTTTCGTTCGGAATTCAATATGCCACCCGCGACTTAAAGACACTGCTTTATCCCGTAGTCGCATAATCTACTATTACAGTTAATACATGCATAATAAAGCAGAGGAACACTAATAATTTTAGAGGTTTCTAATGTGATTTCGTAAATAAACACATTTTTTTGCGCTTACATTGCAAACGCTGGCTGAACCCTACGAGAAGATCAAAATAATGTACTACAGTATTGCGCACCTTAAAAAGGTCTACAAAAAAGTCCCCAAGTCCCCAATTTAGGGATAGCCCACAAAAACCTTTTTTTATCCTTTACTTTTTACGAGAAGTAATGGCTTATTTACGAAGCGATTTTAAGCAATACAGCATTAATCCTTATCCAATTAAATACGTTAAATACATTGTGCATTTAATATAAATCAATATGGCCTTTTACAGCATGTAATTTATATGAATATTTTCAAAGATATTACAGATTTATAATGCAGGGACATAGCGGTTGCGGTGGTACCGGCCGGGGGGCCGGCGGCGGCGGCGCGTGCCTATGAATAGCGCATCAAAGGCCGCGCTTCACCTTATAGCATTTTATGATTCTTTTTAGTTTAAAGGTGTATCATACACCTCTAAACTAAAAAGTAGGCAGTAGTAGTAGCATTTCGAGAGTCGCCGCGTCACGTTGTCAACGCGGCGCGGTGTCACGCGCCGTTAGTTAGTTTAACTTTGACCGCACGCTCTCGCCAACACGCCTACACTAGCACAGTATGGCCCAGCGTGGCGCAGGTCACGCCACAACATCACCGACAACTAACTAGAAGTGTACACAGTGAGGCGCGGACAGAGAGGGGGGGAGGAGGAGGCGGTCGCTGCGGTTCACGCAAGTAATTGGATCCCGTCGGAGGATTATAGTACATCGCCGAATTAAACTACCTAACGAGCTTCTACTTCGTCAACTCATAACCCAAGCCCGCTTCCGATGAGTTGGGTAAACGAACGGCAGCCACTTTGATGAGCCCTCGTCGCGTCAGCTCAGGAGATCAAAACGTACGTCACTCTAGCTGGATATTAAACTTGTAAATAAGATGTCAGTACTTGTTCATAAGTCGTGATCGCGAAGCGCTGACATTATTAGCAGTAAATAGTCCACATGAGTGCTCCGTGCGCGTCTGATCATCTCAAGCCGCACACGCTTGCACGTCGCGCCGGCGTCGCGTCGCGCGTCTGAGCGGAGGAACGTGTCTAATGACCGTATTCTGTTCAGCGGAGCGCGAGTTGTCGTGATGCCGGAAGAAATAACACTTATCAACTTAAATTGAAAATTGATATACATATTTACGATACCGAACGATGAAACTAAATAAAAGTGCGGTGAAATGTTACGATCACCCAAAAGATATCAAATCACATTGAATCAACTGGTAATAACTGTGTCAGGTAGTCACCGAGCCTCTAGCAAGACTGGGCAACACTAACTCATAGCATCTACTATTTTGTGTGCCAAGTGACGAGCCGTGACGTGACTATACTGTTCAAATGTATACACGTCGAGTAGTCGTCCCGTCACATGGCGATACAAGTTGCGATCAAACGTGTTAGGTACGGGGCCGTGGGCTCTTGCGGTGGCGGTTAGTTGATGCTTGACGCCAATTAGCGCTAAACGGCCGCAGACGTAATGACGCCGCGGTACATTGTAAAGTGTCGACACGCCGCGCCGCGCGCCGCGTCGTCTGACTACTTATTGAACTAACAATGCAGTAATTACACTGAAGCATGAACAAGTTCAAACCTATGCCGGACCGAACTATGAAAACTAAAATGTTCTTGATTTTATCCCAGTGCTACTACTGCAGCACTCTACATGTAAGTAGTACCACACGAGAAGCAACAAAATGGCACAAGCAGCATCGTATGAGATACTCGCGTATTCGTACAACAGGAGCGTACTCAGACATCGCCATCTTGGAAAGAAATGGATCGTGGAGAACTGCGAGCTATCTGTAAACGTTGGAAGGCATCCAAGAGCCTGACGCTGCCAGCGCGCTGCGAGTAATCAGGACAGAGGTGACCTCGTACACATCGAGAAGTAATTTGTTGAACATCAACGAACGGCGTATGATTCAGACAAATTAATACGTCCAAATCGTTATTATTTAAGAAAATTTATCAGCGTGTTCGAGTAATTTCGCATTGCGTTGGGACTGTTCGACTACGAAGTAATTGTAAGCAGAAGGTTCACTGTGACTCTCTACATTCTACGAATAAAATATTACCAACGACTACCGGCTTTGTTTGTGTCTAGCGACCCAGCTGGTCGAAACTTGTTGGCAACCTGCTTACATCACAACGTAATCCCAGAACTAGCATAACACTCAGATTGACACTAACGTCGTCATCTTCCCAATTGCATCGTTATTAAAGGAGGCACTGGATCAGTTACCAGGATGACAGGTGTTGTGTTGCAACATATCTTCTGCCGTGTATTCTCGGTATCGTATCCGTTAACTACAAGGTACATAGGTGTGGTGGGAGTTGGGACACGCGCTCGCGCCAAATGGCACCCGCTCGGAATAATATTTTTACACGCTGTGAGTGGAGTGCTTGTGTATTCATGGAGCCGCCACACAACGCCACACAATGGTACAGAATGGCTGTCAGTAATGCAACTGCTTCAGCGTACAACGACGCAGCTTCACACGGCTCCGCTCTTCTTTGTGAACAGCCCACAGTACAACTACTTATAAACAACTATTGGTACTGAAGGATTTAATAGAAAAAAGTTTCGATTCATTGGAACGTTGAATGTTTTCTTTTGTTTTATAGTATCGTGATTTTGGACCGATCTACAAACACAACTGTAGAATTTAGAGATAGCATTTGCATCACTTAACTGAATTCTGGTGAATACAGATTCATTACTTCTTCTTTGTTGCTTGTTCACAAATACAATACTTTGAAAAACCTCACGGCACTAAGATTGCTGCACTCGCACTATGAATGTACATATGTGTATGGGATATCTTGGCCGTTTTATACAGTGTATGATCTTCCTACAGAGGCGGGGGCCAAAGTCACTATCGGTTACATGCATTTAGATTGTAGCATTTAAATGAAAGCGATTCTTCCAGGCGACCTCGCCTCCCCTCCGTAGGCACCCCTCACTAGCCCTCGCAGATGAAACGATGGAGAAATTTTACGATCTCCGATACACTGGAGATTAAAAGATAATGTAGAAAAAGGAAAGAGATATCGAAAACGAATAAAAAGCTTGTCATTAAATAATTGCAGAAATAGAGACTTATAGGGACACTTCTGAAATCCTCGCTAGCGAAGAGCTGGCAAAAATCAGGTGGGTAATAAACAAAATAAACTAGTCAATCAGTAGAATTTTGCATGCGAATACAGACTGAGTTAAACGTTGATCCGAACCGTACTGAGTCCTACATTACGTATTCCGCATATTTCCGGCAGACGGGGATCTAAACCAATCAGTACTTAAAGCGTAAAGCGAGCTATTAGCACACATACTGAAATACATTTAAATAATAAAAACGCCGCCAGCGCGAGTGCTCTCACACAATGATTGTGTGCGCGTGTAATTGGTTCGTTCAGTGTTCACTGTGATCCATGTAGGTAAATGTAATCCGTCCGTTAGTCGAGTGGCGGAGCGAAAAACTTTGGCTAGACTATGTGATGATAATATACAGTGGATGGTGTCCTGTGTATTATTTTTTTTAAAAGAGCTCACTCTTACCTACTTTTTTTTTAATGTGGGAAAATCATTTAATAACAAATCCCGCTCTTGGGCGGGGCGGGTGATAGTGTCAGACTTTTACTGACTAAAAACCCACTCCTGTTTGCCTTCGTCCCAGGGCTTCACTTTCACACTACCCGTGGCCCCAGTAGGCTTCGACCCTGCTGGGCCCCTACGACACTTACCTACTCACGTTTTTTGAATTAAGCATTTAGGTGAAGTTACTGTGGTTGAAGTATTACGTGGGAAACTCAGAAATTTTTGAGAAACTAAAAAACTAACTTCTATGGATAAAATATTTTTATTAAATCTTTTCAAAGAATTCTCCACCAGCTTCTATACAAAGTTTCATGCGTCTGAACCAATTTTTGGAACATGTTTTCCAGTCCGCCCCCAGACACCTCTTTCACGGCCTTCTCGAACGCTGCTAGCACGTCTTCCGGCGATGAAAACTGTATCCCTTTCAGCTGATTTTTTATTTTAGGGAATAAAAAGAAGTCCCACGGTGCCAGATCAGGACTGTAAGGAGGTTGCCCCAAGACTCTGACCGGTGTGGTGTCCAGGAAGTCCCTCGTTTTAGCGCTGAGTGTGCGAACGCATTGTCATAGTGAAGCAGTACCCCGCGAAGCCCGGTGTTCGGTCGCTTGTTGCTCATTGCAGACAAAACTTCTGGCAGGCATTTTGTGGTATACCATTCGGCGTTGATGCTACTTTGGTCTCGAAATAGAATTGAAATCAGATACCCCGTCAAAGTGAAGAAACTAGCGATCAAAATTTTCCCTGCGCTTCTCGATCGCTTCACTTTCGTAGGCGTTGGTTCATTTTGAAACAGCCAAACTGTCGACTGACGCTTTATTTCTGGATCGTATTGATAAATCTAGGATTCCTCACCTGTCACAACGCAGTAAACGTGCCAAGACTAGCCTGCTTCCAATTTTTTAATCATATCACGGCACTCCACACTCCACACTGGCCTGCTTCTGAGCTTCAGTGAGGTTGTGCGGCACCCAGCGGCAAACTATCCTCCTCACGCGAAGGTGCTCGTGTAAACTCTTGTGAATGCTTCCCAAACCAATCTGCAGTGTAAAGTGTAATTCGCCTGTTTTCTTGAATTTAATTTTTTACTGCCAGCACACTTTCTTCCGTGACAGCCATCGTAGGACGACCACTCCCTTTGTTCATCCCCCATAGTAAGGCAACCGCGCTTGAACTCGCTATACCAGCGGTAGATGGTTACTTTTGTAGGTTCTACATCCATAAAAGCAATTTGAAGTCGATCAAATGATTCATCAGGTTTTAGTCCACATTTAAAATCGTAGAAAATCATCGCACAAAAATGTTCTCGATGCATGCCATGTTTAAATGAGACACGATAATATAATTTGGCTCTCGAAAAAATGTGAAGAAAGAAAGAAAAAAAAAAACACGTTTATTCGTACCTCACACATACAGTTGAAATACAAAAAGTATGAAAGTATGAAAAAAAATAACTTTAAAATCTGTGCAAGGCCAAAAGGGCGCCTAACTCAGCATACGCTGCGATATTTAAAATGTTAAATAACGCAGCGCTGGTATTCTGCTGGGGCCCGCGGTGACGTCACGGTCACACTCACGGAAGTTAAATAAAACTATGTAGGTATCGAAACAAAAGAATAAATACAAACATTGATAAAACAAACATTGGAAAAATAATAAATGCACGCATGCTTTTACTTTTCTCCGACAAAATATGTACGACAACGCGAGTATCTTCATACATATTTTGCTTAACTAACTAAAACTGAGCACATACCTACCTAGTTCTGGCATCCCTAAATATTTATAATCTGTTGAGTCACAAATTATGACTTCACAGACACGTAAGTAACACTCACAGCTGACCATTAGATAGTTATAGATACACGAGGTTCCGATCCTACTATCTAGTAGGTGAAATTACGCAACATGAACGCGTCCACTTCGCTCATACGGTATCAAATAACGAAATGTACGTATATTGTCAGTTGTGTTTATAAATACAGGAGTCGTCGTGATGTAGACTCCTTACAATTTAAGTAAATTGTTTTATTTCATCGGGAGTTATGACCGGCCGGCACGTCGCGGGGGATTTTAATAAAAGTAACAATAAACACGGACGAGGTCCTCCCTGACTTATTAATCGCGCACTTGTCCTACGCCGCGCCGCCCCACGATCCACTTAAATAACCAGCATCCATCACACCGCGACACAAGCACACGCGATATGTGTACACAATAGTGCCATGTATCACACACATTGCTGGTTATCATCGCTTGAATTTGTGCGTGGTAGACAGAAAATCAACAATGAATTATGAAGTTTTAGTTGGAATGATGTCCGTAGTACGTTTCGGTTTTATGGGGAGGCGGGGCGCTCAGTACTTTTGATAGAAACTTAAACAACGGTGTTTAATTCCTGCAGTACGGCAAAAGGTTTAATTTAGCATGGTCCAGGGCCGCCTGGGGCCGTCAGGGGCCGTCCGAGAGCCGTCCGTGAGCGACCCATCTCGCAGTTCTTGGCTCGCAATTTGAATCAGAGAATATTTCCATCTGAATGTGCCTCTCCCCCATACAACCACATCGGATCGTCGGGTACTCTTTGCACAGGGTACCCGGGTATTATGTAACTCTGTGTAACTGATCCGATTATGCGCTCGCAATTTGTGCAAGTCGTTGTTTGATGTTTTTAAACGTTTGTCACTTTATTAGATAGCATTTTCAACTTCGTTATGATTCCCTATTTATGTTTAGCTTTTGTTAGTGACCAAATGAAGATTTTGTTATGAATTAGAAATTGTAATAACTTGGTTTCGTTTGTAGTTGGTTTACAGTATCGTCAAACAGTTACTCATATTGATATTCCACATTCGACTGAAATATGTTCTGTTAACTTACCTCAACTTTGACCTTTACGATCCCACAGTAACATCACATCAAGTTTCCCCAATTTATAGTAAACTGCGGTCGTGCCCCGGCGGACGGTCCCCAACACGGCACGACGCCGACGTGGCGGTTCGTCATACATTGCCGGCCCGCCGCGCACACGGCGCAGTGGATAACGATGTTGTGCCGCAATGGAACTTGCAGTTTATGTCACGTGATTTTAATATTGGAACTACTAATATTTTGAAATCAAATTTTGTTTTAACGAAGCTGTACTTGCTTACCTTAAACTGCGTTAAACGTACCAACACCTAACTACATGTCCAACTCTACCCTACCCTACTCTACTCTACCCTACCCTACTCTACCCTACTTTACCCTACTCTATCCTACTCTACCCTACTCTACCCTACTCTACCCTACTCTACCCTACTCTACCCTACTCTACCCTACTCTACCCTACTCTACCCTACTCTACCCTACTCTACCCTACTCTACCCTACTCTACCCTACTCTACCCTACTCTACCCTACTCTACCCTACTCTACCCTACTCTACCCTACTCTACCCTACTCTACCCTACTCTACCCTACTCTACCCTACTCTACCCTACTCTACCCTACTCTACCCTACTCTACCCTACTCTACCCTACTCTACCCTACTCTACCCTACTCTACCCTACTCTACCCTACCTACCCTACTCTACCCTACTCTACCCTACTCTACCCTACTCTACCCTACTCTACCCTACTCTACCCTACTCTACCCTACTCTACCCTACTCTACCCTACTCTACCCTACCCTACGCTACTCTACTCTACCTGGTTACCTACCCTACGCTACTTACCTACCTACCCTACAACCTTCCCTGTATGCTGGTGAACAAAACAAAAAAGAATTATTGAAATTGGTCCAGCCGTTCTTAAGTTATAGCGTGACCAGGAAAAATAGAGAAATAGAGGAGAAATAGGGATTCATTTATACAACTTAGATATAAATAATATTCTAAGTTCATATTATACATGTTTATTTGAATAACTTCAGTAGTTTTTGCGTGAAAGAGTAACGAACATCCATACATTCAAACTTTTGCGTTCATAATACTAGACGCGGCGGCCAAAAGCACTTAAGTCAATTTTAGCTCAAAATTTGAAAAAGTCACATCACCCATGTTTATGTATTATCCGTTGACTGGAATAAGCACGTAAGTCAACGTCGCTCCATTCAGTCGTAATAGTCGACTGTACTATAAAACTTAAGTCGTATCAACAAATCAAGCGGCGACATAAACCACTTAAGTTGACTTAAGTTTTTTTTCCCGGCATGACAACTCTTATACCGACTGACTTATGTAACTTGGTAACAGTGATCCGTTTTTGTTGGCGATAATATTTTCAAGTATCTACCCTCACTTAACTCTCTTTTTTGAAGTTCTTGATAAAAAGTTGACGAACGTTATGGGTGAAGTAAAATTAAATACGTATTCCCTCATTAGTGTTTTGGTGTGACGGTCGTAGTGGTGTTGTGCATTAACTGTATTTATAATGGGTTCAAGAGCCAGAAAATTAGTAAATCTCGCCTTAAATAATGAGAATAAAGGTAAGTTTTTAATATTTTCCTTTCATTTTTATGCAATATGCAAAACAAATGTATGTTGACACAATTACAACCCATAACAACAAAAAAATTACATTTCACTTTTTTACAGGCGATGAAGACCCATTTACTAATCCGCAACCAAGTACATCTGGAACTCAAAAACAAATTACTCCTGATGAAGCTGCTTTTGACTATTCTAGTGACGATTCTGTTGCTGATCCTACCTACTCTCCAGATAACCCTAGTTTGCTTACACAACATGAAGATGAGATGGACACCACTGTTTATGATGCTTCAGTAGATGTCCAGCTAGCACCACAAAATGAAATACCTGAAAGTATTGAAGATACGTCATTACAACAACAAAACAAACCAGTGCCCTGTAGAAGAAGGAAGAAGAAGGATAACAAAATAAAAAGAAACTTAGGCCAATCCTATCAAACAGCTTCTGGAAAAATTATCGGCAAACGTCAAATGAAGGAACTACCTAATTGTCGAAATAAGTGTCGTCAAAAAATAAGTGATGAGCAACGAGCTATAATTCACAAAGATGTTTGGAATCTTGGGTCTTATGATTTAAGGGCAGCGTTCATTTCATCTTTGATTACCATTCGAGAGAAAAAAACCGAGCGTCGTCGGGTCGAAGATCCTAGTTTACAAAAAACTAGACAGTGGACTTATACGTATCATTTTAACGTCAATAGTGAAAAAATATCCGTTTGTCAAGGCTGCTTTCTAAAAACCCTATCAATAAGTGACAATTTTGTAAAACTAATCGGTTTGAAGAAACGCGGCACCTCGAGTGGAATTATACCAACAGACAAACGTGGAAAGAATACACCAGCAAACAAACATTCCGAACAAAAAATTCAAGAGGTGATTAATCATATCAATTCGTTTCCGCTATATGAAAGTCATTACACTAGACGTAGAAGCACCCGCAAATATTTACCATCGCATTTGACTATATCGAAAATGTATTCTCTTTATTCAGAATCACATGAAAATCCTGTGAGTGATAAGATATACCGCAAAGAATTTCATAAATTAAACTTAAGTTTCAAAAAACCAAAAGTGGACACTTGTCACACATGCGACTTGTTTAAAATGAAATTAAATATTGCTACGGACGAGATCACAAAATTAGCCCTTGAAAAAGAACGCGACTTTCATCTGCTAGCCGCTGATATGGCGTACAAAGAGAAGCAGTGTGATAAAAATGTCGCAATTACAAATAACAAAATCAAATGCCTGACTTTTGACCTACAGCAATGCTTGCCAACCCCAGCTTTACAATCATCTGTAGCCTTTTATAAAAGACAACTTTGGACCTTCAACCTTACAATTCATGACAACGCGACTGGAATGTCAACGCACCACATGTGGCATGAGGGTATTTCGGGTCGCGGTGCTAATCAAATAGCCTCTTGTTTGTTTGCATATTTACGAGAACAACCGGAAGAAATCTCAGAAGTGATTTTGTACTCTGACACTTGTGGAGGACAAAACAAGAACACTCGCGTGGCTGCAATGTTCACATACTTGTTGATTAGAAAACCTTCAATGAAGGTAATACATCACAAGTTTATGATACCTGGTCATACACATATGGAGGTTGACTTGGACCATGCAATTATTGAAAAAAAAAGGAAAAAAACCGAAATACAAATTTATCACCCCCACGATTGGATGCAGTTAGTAAGATCGAGTAGCAAAAAATTTACCGTTAGAGAAATGCGACAAAATGATTTCTTTGATTTCGCTAGCTTATTGAAAGGTCCTTTAGTAGCCCGAAAAAAAGACGATGACGGAAATATTTTCAAGTGGCATGATGTGAAGTGGCTGAGTTATGACTCTGAGTACGGCGTCATAAAATACAAAACATCTCTTTCTAGAGAAGAATCATTTAAAAGTATTAATTTCAAACGGAACACGCGGCGTGATAAGGAAATAATCATGCCATGCTACTATTATAATAATAGTAGCATGGCATGATTATTTCCATATTATTTCTTTCAGTTGACAAGTCGTAGTCGCCGTTGACTACGACTTGTCAACTGAAAGAAATGTCATTGACAACTTGACAGTTACGCTCGATTATTTTTTATTTTTGGCTTGGATACTAAGTCCTTTAAGCCATGTCTTTGTATGAGGAATTACTAAACTTTTACTTTACATTATATACGTATAACTCTAACGGTTTTTGCAGTGCACGCCAGAATAACTCTCAGATGGTAGTATTTTTTCCTATCATTTAAATTATATTTTTTTTATATATTTCAACCAGACTGGCTGGTTTCTAGTCTCTAGTTTTTGAAAAATTAAATTATGCATCCAGTGTCAGTCTGGTTGTCAGCTGATTTTTTTTTGAGAACGTCATTTATTGACAAAGAGTATAGTAAATATATATTGAGTTGCAGTGTTGAAGTGAAATATAATAATTTATATTTGTGAAAAAGGCCTCCCGGTCTTTGACGGCTGTGAGAAGGACCTCTTCTGCTGCTTCGGTTTCCACAGGCCTCGACCAGCCGTGCGAGACCTGTCCGCCAAGCCGTGTGGATCTCTCCAGCTGCTCCGGTCTCTGTAAGCCTCTACAGGCCTCTACTGGCCGTGTAAAACCTGTCCGCCCCGCCATGTGGACCTTTTTCGATTCCTCTGGTCTCTGGAAGCCTCTACCGGCTGTACGAGACCAGTCCGCCACAGCCCTGCAAGTCTCTGAGAGCCACGTGTGGCCTTTTCACTCAGCTGCTGGGAGGACCTCGCCGACTTCGCCTATTTCTACGTTATATTTGTGCTGCATCTCCATCAATGCTAATTGTATCGCGTAAACGGATAAACTCTTCCAAAATCATTTTTTTTTGTGATTCTTTACGATATTTTAATAATTATTAGATATTTAAGTAGTCGTTCTTGAGTTATAAATAGTGTAACTAATACGACTTTGTTTTATTTACATAAGGTAAGATAATGATCGGAGATTCCGCATTTATTCTTTGTTGTCAATCGTGGAATGGTTGACCGAATGGTAGAATGAATGACCGAATAATGGAATGGTTGACCGAATGAAGGAATGATTGGGCCCTGTGTTTTTGACAGTTGCTGTCAATGTGTTTGACAGTTGCTGTCATTTGCCTGCGGGTTAGAAAATTGTCTCGAGGAAACATAATCCAAGGATAAAAAGTATTCTATGTGTTATTCTAGGACATGGTCTACCCGTGTACCAAGTTTCATCGAAATCCGTTCAGTAGTTTTTGCGTGAAAGAGTAACAAACATCCATACATACAAACTTTTCCATTTATAATATTAGTAGGATACTACTGCTCATCACATACATTAACCCGTCTAGCCCCATCATCTGTTCCCTCTCCACTAGTTCTACCCTCTTCATGAGGAGCAACTGCAGTACAGCTATCGGGTGATAGCTCACGTACACTCACAATCCTCGCTTTTCCGACGCGGAAAGCCGGTGAGCGAGCGCCAGGCCTAACTCTCAAGGTAGGTGCACACCGGCGGCACTTGATTCGCCACTTGACCATTACGAGCAGCGCCGCGCTTTATTGATAGTAGCCTAAGAGTTAAAAGCGCCTCGTGTGCTCCAGCCGTAACATTACTATAAACATGAATGTCGCAACGTTAATAATATTCATATTTTTATTGAGGTATTTTTGTTGATATTTTTTACCAGACCTTTCTGCCTTCGTTTTCCTATTAGCTACAGTCAATATTTCGCGTTCCGGGCCTCCTTCAGTTCTTTTGAAAAATCTCTTCAATTCGTGATTATCGTTTCACTGGGAGTCGGGATCTCGTTTCATTTATAAAATCTTTTGATATGCTATCGATCAAAGCGTTCCTACATCGAGTACGAACAGGTCGACTAGGTTAGGTAGGTACAGTCCCAGCATGACCTTCAAACAATTAAAACTGTGAGTATACTGTTCACTCATTTGTTTCCTGCTTGTAGAGGAAATAGGTCATAAGTTTTATTTAGTGACCAACACCATCACAGGAGGGGCAATCAGAAATACTCCGAATGAGTCTGAACGGAACGAATATTACATTCAGGTAAACTTTATTTCTTATAACAACCTACAACGAAAAAAGGAATGAAAATATTAAGCGCCTTTAAGTTAAGCCCCAGTGACGTATTGTCAACATTATTACATATGTCCCTATGTATGCTTAGATCTTTAAAACGACGCAACGGATTTTGATGTGGTTTTTTTAATAGATAGAGTGATTCAAGAGACAGGTTTATATGCATGCATAATGTAGTAGGGAATTCTGATAATTTTAGAAACCTCTAAAATGTGATGTCGTAAATAAACACATTTTTTTGCGCTTACATTGCAAACCCTGGCTGAACCCTACGAGATACATCAAAGTATTGTATACCTTAAAAAGGTCTACAAAAAAGTCCGCAATGATGTCTGAATGAATGAATGAAAGTCTTATCTCTTAGGGATAACCCACAATAACCATTTTTTATCCTTTACTTTTTACGAGAAGTAATGGCTTATTTACGAAGCGATTTTAAACAATAGAGCATTAATTCTTATTCAATTAAGTACCTTAAATACATTGTGTATATAATGTAGATTAATATGAGTCTTTACAGCATGTAATTTAAATGAATATTTTCAGTACGTACGTGTAGTCATTTAAAATGCTAGGACATAGCGGTTGCGGTGGTACCGGCCGGGGGGGCGGCGCGTCCCTATTAAAATAATATTTTATTAAGAAACCTGAATCCACCTAAACTTTGCAATAGCACGCGTTTGCTGGTAAAATCAAACTTTTATAATAGAGTGCACAATACTCACCGGATGTGGTACCGGAGAAGATGTCTTTATTCCGCAAATTCCTCTGATACCATCGGATTTACCGTTCCAATTTAAACGCCTACAATTTCCGGTAAAGATATCTTTTGTTATGACCATTAATAAATCGCAGTATCAAACTGTCAACAATGTAGGCAACTGACTGTAACGTTGTCGTTATTTGAGCGTTGAGTGTTTTTCACATGGCCAATTATCATATGTCGCTCTTTCAAAAATAACCTCTAATGAAAACTTGTTTGTATTGTCTAATGATAAAAAAGCTGTGAATGTTGTATATAAAGACATTCTGTACCTAGTATATTTAGTTTCAGCATTGAACCTGTGCGAAGCCGAGGCGGATCGCTAGTTTTGAATAAAAATTACAGTTCATACAAATGACGTGCGTCCGCTTTGTGAGAAAGAAGTGAGCTTGAAAATTTTTTATCATTTCCGAGCCTCGATCGTGCCCCTTCTATCATATATAACATAGTACCAAGTCATTCTCTCAGCCACCGCACAAACACCGGTGAGGTATGCGTAGTATGTACCTTTATCTGCCGCTGTTAAGTACATAGAAACTTAACCAATTAATGTAGCCTAAGCCTAACTCATATTATATAAATGTGCGACTTTACTTCCGAGAAAAAATTGGTGTTACCTAAGTTTTTCCAAGTCCGATAAAACACAGGTAGTGGTACAAAAAAACTAATGGCGCAGTAGATTCCTAGTAGTGTCTTAGTTCGTAATGTATCAGTGTCGGTGCTAAGGCCAGTGCACACAACATGCGTGTGGAGCGCGCGATATTTCCCCAAAGACCGCCTGTGTGTGTGTGATGTAAGCACAATACAAATGTACTGCTCACACAATCCGAGCGGATTATATCGCAGCTGTTTGCGCAGAACGCTTTCCTTATGAATAGTTGTTGATCTTCGGCTCGCGTCGCGTATGTGTAGTCACGCCCTAGTGCGACAGAGTGAAATGCTTCGCTGTGTGTTGATAAATGCCGGGTAGTACAGCCGCGGGAGGCAGCGCTCTGACGTACCACTCAGGTTTTCTCACTAACGAATAAAAAGCTTTGCGACTGTAGTTCGCCGTACCTATTGAGCTCTTCTAAGACTTCGTTACCTTAATAGGTATTAGGTATTTGGTAGATCTATGCCTACTCGATGCCACATCTAATACATATTAGGTACTTGGTAGACCTGTGCCTAGTCGATGCCACATCTAATACTATATATATTAGGTACTTGATAGACCTATGCCTACTTGATGTCACATGAAGAGCACACGGAATGAACGATCAAAGTCACTTTTCATAAATTAGAAGTTAAATGATTTCTTAAATTAGTAGACTCATAAATAAGTACTTAAGAAATGACAACGCAACATATCCTGAGGTGCTTAAGGAGTGGAGAGGTATACTACGGCTATCAGGACCATCCCGGAAGTACGGTCAAGATCCCTACCAGCACCTTACTGGATTATACATCCTTCTCCTGAGCACGTTAAAACAGAAATTATTATTATTGTGGTCCAGGACCTTAGGGTGCTGAGATAAATAAATGTATAATAATTTCTGTTTTAAAATCACTGCGGAAAACGAGATCTTTGGAAGGCGTACGAGGAGCCGAAACCAACTCGCAGAGGCCCTTTTAGACGCTTTTAATGGAAAGTGGTACGAACCGGTGATTATCCCTGTACGCACTATGCTAGTGTATCCAAGGACAACCCCCGGTTGGTGGGAAACTATTGCGACATATGGAAAACTAAGATATTTTTGGAGTCTTAAGTGGACTGGTTACCAGGAAATATGTTAAGACTATGGCCCCTGCCTAAACAATGTTTTTAATATCCATCGACAAAAGGCAGGGGGTTACTTGCACACTCAATAAATGGGCTCCCATAAACGGTCGCTAGCAAGAAGTGACGTAGCAACAAGAGGGCAACATATCCTGAGGTGCTTAAGGAGTGGAGAGGTATACTACGGCTATCAGGACCATCCCGGAAGTACGGTCAAGATCCCTACCAGCACCTTACTGGATTATACATCCTTCTCCTGAGCACGTTAAAACAGAAATTATTATTATTGTGGGTTACCTATCATAAGTTCGAAAAATATTTGACCGAATTTTATTTCACCTAAAACTTTTCAACTATTTTCGTTTCGTTTTTTTTTTATTTCATCGAAGTCACGTCTGCCACTGTGTCAGTTGACCTATTATCAATTCGTTTTTTTTTTCGTTACTCCGACGTTTCATTTAGTCGAAAAACTTTTAATTAATTTAATTAATTTGGCTAATTTAGACAATCGTCCTGGATGATATCAACCGTCACTTCACAACCTCCTGCCATTTGGATTCCCAAATGTTGTCACAGACGGTGGATTTCATTTCTGGGCTACCAGCTCCTATCATTGAACCGTTCCACTTTTCTCCGGCTACCTTGGACGAAATCAAAAAGATTGTCCTGTCCATAAAATCCAAGGCTGTGGGTCATGACGACATAAGTCGTTATATGATTACCTTAGTCCTCGACTTTCTTCTTCCACCTATTACCCACATTATTAATTTTTCCCTTGATTCCGGACAATTCCCATCCCTGTGGCGTATGGCTTACGTGCGTCCACTTCCTAAAATCACTAATCCCTCCCTACCGAACCATTTTCGTCCAATTTCTATTCTTCCTTTCCTATCCAAAGTACTTGAGGCCTGCGTCCACAAGCAGTTTTCAGGATTTGTTCACAGGAATAATCTTGTTGACTCATTTCAATCCGGATTCAGGCCTGGTCACAGTACTGCCTCTGCTCTCCTTAAAGTGACTGGTGACATTAGAGAAGCCATGGAGGATACCAAGGTTACTGTTTTGGTATTAATTGATTTCTCCAATGCCTTTAATGCCGTCAGTCACGATATTCTTCTATCTATCCTTTCCCATCTTATGGTTTCGTCTGAGGCGCTGGAATGGTTCTCTTCTTATCTTCGGGGACGTCAGCAGTCGGTTCGCGTTGACGAGAATTCGTCGAGTTGGCGTGATCTAGATTCTGGTGTTCCACAAGGCGGTATTCTTTCTCCGTTGCTATTCTCCATCTTCATAAATTTTATAACTCACTGTCTTCGGTGTTCGTATCATCTTTATGCCGACGATCTTCAATTATATACAACTGCGCGGGTGGAGAGTTTGTCGGACGCTATAGAGGATGTAAACCGAGATTTGGACGCTATCAGGGATTGGTCTGATAGATTTGGGGTGTCCGTAAACCCCTCAAAGTGTCAGGCCATTATTATTGGTAGCTCGCGCATGATGGGTAAAGTGGTGGTTAATTCTCTTCCTCCAATTATTTTTAATGGTGCCGTCATTCCCATCAGTCCTAGCGTAAAGGATCTAGGTTTGCATCTTGACTCGACCCTTGGCTGGCATAGTCAGGTTTCCAGTGTCTGCCAAAGAGTCAACGGGACTTTGTGGTGTCTGTATCGTCTGAGGAACTTTCTGCCTGCGAAGACAAAGACTATGCTTGTGCAAACTTTAATATTCCCTATAGTCGACTATGGTGACGTGTGCTACTTTGACCTGAATGCGGTGTTACTCGACAAAATTGATAGACTCCTCAATAACTGCATCCGGTTCGTATATAATTTGAGAAAATACGACCATATTTCGAGCTACAGATCTGAGCTCAAATGGATGCCCATTCGCCAGAGAAGGAGTCTTCGCGCTCTGACTACTCTTTACTCTCTGCTCAACTCTCCCACCCCTCCTTCTTATCTTATATCACACTTTAAGTATCTATGTTCTTCTCACGCTAAGAATCTGCGTTCTTCTAATAATCTTCTACTGCTTTGTCCTTCTCATACTTCTGACTTTGTTCATTCTTCCTTTCATATACAGTCCATACTTCTGTGGAATGCGCTTCCTCTCGAGATCAGGACGGCGACCAGTCTATATGCATTTAAGCGGATGTTGCGAAAGTACTTTCTGCACAAATAGTAAAGTCGTCTCAATAACCCCTTTCTTTTACTTTATATAAATATATATGTATATATTATATTAAATTATATATGTATGTTTATTTTGTATATATATATACCTACATACTTTTGAACTGTTATTTTCTAAATATTCTTTTGTATTTTTATGCACCTGCCACATTTTCTCTTCACCACCCTAGGTTGACTGGTAGAGAATGCCTAAGGCATTAAGTCCGCCTTTGTACTTTTGTGTTGCATAAAGTTTTAATAAATAAATAAATAAATAATTTAATTAATTTGGGTATATAATTTACTAAAAAAATAAAAATATTATATATTTTTAATCATAATTATTTAATATTCCAGTCTTAGTGTTTTTATCGTCCTCAACATCCTCGATAACACTTTCACAGTCAGACATGACAAAAATTCTTTGAAATGAACTAATTAAATAACATAACATACATAACATAATCAGCCTTTTTTTAATGTTCCCACTGCTGGGACTCAGGCCTCCTCTCTAGGAGAGGGAATGGGCAGTAATCCACCACGCGGGCCCAGTGCGGATTGGTAAATGTCACATGTCTTCGAATTTTTGGTTCTAGGACATGCCGGTTTCCTCACGATGTTTTCCTTCACCGTTTTGAGAGCAGTGGTAATAAAATAAATTACACAAAGTAATGCGCCTGGCTGGGTTTGAACCGGCGAGGCCGGTGTGTTCACCTTTGAGGCCTCAGGTGACCCTCCATTCTAGACTGCATCTTGGTCATCTCCACTTTCAAGATAGTGATATCATTTTGCAGCCGTGTAACGTCGACGTGATCTAACGTGACGGGGGGCAGCTTACTCAGCTCCTTCGCCACGAAATCTGGCACATCGTCCGGGTCAGTCTTCTTCAACATATCAATGATATCTTGAATCAGAATGTTATCTCTTCCCAGTTCTATCTCTTCGGTGAGACGGCATCTGGTCCAGTATTCCAAGAGACTAGAACAGTAGCAGTTTTCCACTGCTGATCTCGTCCTCCTTGAAATGGATCGGCATATCTGCGGGATGCTCACCTCGTCCACATAGTCAATAGCATGGACTAGGAATGCCAGCAATTACTATGAGTTTTTTGGAACTCATAGTGTTTTCGAGCGGCGCGGCGGTTATTGCCGCGCAACTAAAATTCGTACCGTGCACATTGGAAACACGTCCGTATTCGAGCGTGTATCGCACAGCACTGTTATTAACCTCAAAGCAGTTTTAGGGTGGTGGACTTTGATCGTTCTTTCCCTGTGCTCTGCACATCTATAATAATATATAAAAATTTCATGTTACAGTGTTTGTTATCGAACTCCTCCGAAATGGCTTGACTGAATTTTATATTTTTTTATGTATAATATAAATAAAAAAAAAAACAAAATGCCAAGGTCTGAAAATAGGTAGGCTATTTTTTAAACTCCTTCCCCCACCACCATATTATTCTTTGATAATTTATATGGCAGAACACCGTTTGCCGAGTCAGCTAGTAATATATAAGTATAACATAAGCTCCCCCCTCCCCCCTGATCGAGGAGCCCCGACAGAACCCTTCTGCGGCTAGTTACGACTCCCGCTGGACGATCATAAATTCAGTTTATATCACAAATAAATGTTATAGCATGTTTAAATTCCCATTACTGGAGCATCCATTACGTTTGTTGTGTCCCATTCATCTCCAGCTCCAGTCACGCATGCTCCACGACAGGCTAACAAATCTCTCCTTTATTGTTATTGTTTTACAATTGCTAGGATATCGTTCCCGGCGCTGAGTGGTAAACAAAAAACACGCGTTTGTTTGCTTCTATTACCAAATAAGGATAAAAACGAAGACAAAAGTTTAGGTACCAAATTGTGGGAACAGGAAAACAGAAGACGCGGAGTGACAGCAGCGCGGCGACGTGACCGCGGCGCGTTGGGGCCCGGAATTAGATTCATTACAATTTTAATAGAGGAAAAATGTAAGACGTTTGAGAGGATTGCAGCGAGTTTTGAAATATTCTTGCCCCTGTCAGCTGACCGCCAGCCACGAGCCACGAGTCACGAGCTCGGTAGTAGTACACGGCGCCGAGTACAGGACGGATATCTCAACAAAAAGCTTCTTTACAGCCAGGAAATAGAACAACAGAGAGAGAGAGAGAGAGAGTAGACACCAATATTTTTGCGTTCTGATTTGTATAAAGTTGTGATATTTGCTCAATTTAATTGTAACATCAGCAACAAATTACCTTTGATCCCGCAAGAGTCAAGATACTACGATCGATGACTCCATCGCAGTTGACTGTTCGGTAGAAAGTACAGCGTGTATCATAAATCATCACTATAGTATGATCATGTTGTTGCCCCTCCCTCCCCCCCTCTTGTTGTCCGGTAGTCGGTACCGTAACCACGTGTCAGGCGCGGACCGGTCTCATCCATCACGCCGTAATCCCACAATCGCGCGATCGACTGGCCGTACCGTTCAGGCCGGACCGTCCCGGCACGACGCACTGCAATAAATAATAAGTGTTATGGACGGAAACATTATTGAAAGCTGATATTATTTCCACAGTACTAAGTTGTACGCAGTACCTTTTGTTTTTGTCGTGAACTTGACTGACTCTGAGTTACTGCAACCTGCTCGACGCAATCTCCATTTAGCATAATCATAGCATAATCAGCCTTTTTTAATGTTCCCACTGCTGGGACTCAGGCCTCCTCTCATTAGAAGAGGGAATGGGCCGTAATCCACCACGCGGGCCCAGTGCGGATTGGTGAATGTCACACGTCTTCAAATTTTTGGTTCTAGGACATGCCGGTTTCCTCACGATGTTTTCCTTCACCGTTTTGAGAGCAGTGGTGATGAAATAAATTACACAAAGTAATGCGCCTGGCTAGGTTTGAACCGGCGACCTACAACTCGTAAGTCGGGGCCGTTACCACTCGGCCACCACTGCTCTTAAATCTCCATTTACAAGCTTTATATTAACTTGCTCTGATACGGTTGAAAGCAGTGACGGCCTGACTTACGAGTTGTAGGTCGCGGGTTCAAACCCAGTCAGTCAAAATTAATGATGCTCGCGAGTCCCGGTTCCAATCCGAGTTTTAGCTGACTGATACGACTTATGTTTAACTAAGACTGAAATCTGTAACTTTCTGTTGTTTATTTAAAAGAATAAAGACTAAAGTATTCCCAAAAATCAATGTCTTTAAATCGATTAATGTTCTTGGATTCCAATTCGAGGAAAGTGTTATTGGCTCTTTCAAGGAATGCTCGCCAGCACCCCTCAGCGCTCTGGGGGGGGGGGGGGACTGTGTCCGGAAATTGGCAATAGGCTCCCCTTGTACTACGTGGGTCTCTTTCCACCCTTTAGGGGAATACAGGCATGACATTATTTTAAAGTATTTTCGTTTATGGAGTATTCTCCAATGATGGGAACACAAATAACATAGCAGAATAGCTATTTATTTATTAAAACTTCATGCAACACGAAGGTACAAATTAGGCATTCTCTACCAGCTATGTATTACAAATAACGATGAAAAGTATTCTATGTGCTATTAAATGGTCTACCAGTGTGCCTTTCTTCCAAATGGTCTACCAGTGTGCCTTTCTTCCAAATCCCGTCAGCAGTTTCAGCGTGAAGGAGTAACAAATATATGTCGGCGCAAGGATGCAGATCATCATTGAAGCTCTGTCTAGGGACTCGTGTCTTGTGGGCGATGGCTGGGTATCGAGCAATAAACAAACTGTTCCAGATCACACAACTGATTTATTATGATTTACAAAGTACTTTGTGATTATGATGCAAGCTAGGTATTAATTTCACACAACGAGCCGTGAAAGCCGCGTCTCCGAGACTCGACGTTGTTTGCACGGCTGCCGACAGAGGAAAGAGCCCCGCACCTCTGCGGTCGGCAATTTTATCTGCTCGATTCGTGCAAACGTCAGCGCGGATTCTGTCAAAGTGACATGTGTCACTTTTCACTTAGCTCGTTCATTCGTTCTCAAGCTTCCGTACTATTGACTTCTCCGATATATACATACACACTCATAAACTTTCGCTTTTAATTATGACACAAGCGGGAACTTGTAATGAGCGGCGGGCAGCACAGCCGAGCAAGAATCAGTGATGATCCTTGTTATATCTTCTACAACAGCTATGTCGCGCATTTAACCTCAGAATGCTCGACATGCGAGCACTGGAGCTCGTGGTGCGGTGCACTTCTACCTGCAGGCGATAATGGCGGCCACCGCAGTGAGTGTCACAGGCACCGAGCCGCTGCCGTGCCCGGAGATAACGCGGTGTTGAACGCTATTACCACAGTTGTGCTATACTTACTTTATTTTATTTATTTGGCAAGGAAACTTTTCATAAAGGTACGCTTGTATCTGAAAAGCACATCCATTCCTTGCACCAAGCTTTTCAGAACGAAAAATTGTGTCAATTATGTATGATCTCTTGCTAGATCACACACTACTTTTAGATGATGTGGGCGGTATAGAATAAAAGATGGTTGGATAATTTAAACTGCTGTATTGTTCCAAATGTTATATGTAAAATGAGCTAATGAACTTGTGTGTGTGAAATGAGTGACACGTGGCCCTTGTTGGCCGTGATGAGATCGCCCGGTTTGATGGCTCGACGCGAACTGAACTTTATTATAAAGTAAAATGAATGTGAGGCGTAAATGCTGACTTGCAGTATGTGCGGTTGTACCGTACATGCTCCCGAGCGGGAAGATGAATATCAGATGAACATGAAAAGATGAGTAACAAGATGATGCCAATAGGTCCTTATACTAGGTGAATAACAAGGTGATTCCAATTGGTCCTTATTCTATGTTTAGAGTCTCTACTTAAATTCTATTTTGCGAGACATAGGCACTGTACACTTGTCTATTTTATGCACTTTAGGAATTTCACTGTAATCGGACACACATGGAATCTCACACTTATTACGCGCACTAACACTATATTGAACTGCGGACGACGAAAAAGAGGCCCCAGCCTCTGCCCGTGCAGGCGTCACGTGTTGCGGGGTCTGTAGACTCGCCTATGTGGCCCTTGCCCCCGCGAGAGATGCGACTCGCCTGTTACGCAGCCGACGTACCATGATGACTACACCAACCACCAACACTACTCCGATCACTACATACAATGCTGTATAGTGATGGATATCATGATAAGAAAGTTGATGTGGCAAATTCTCACTTGCTTTGAGAATATGGAGTTGCCTTTTGATGTCGTCAAGCTCCTTGTTGCTCGAAAAAAGTGAATAGTTTTGTATCAGTGGAGTTGGGATGCCTACGTCTATGATATGATTGATGGGTTCTATCTCAGGCAGGTTAAAGGACGGTTTTATGTCTAAAGTGCTAAGACCTTCATTGTGTGAGTAAACCGTAAAACTTTCGGTTTTTATTAGACAATCGTGTTTGACTCCCAATATGCCTGCCTTTACCAACTGCCCCGGCGACACTTGATCGTCGCATAGAATTCTTATTTGGCACTGACTGCAGCAGAAAAATGCATAGTTATTTGTTTTATGGAGTGTTGTCCATTGATTCGAACAAGTCGTAATGCTGATATTGCATTTGCTGGTTTCTGGTTCTACTTGACACAATTTTTCATCATTCTTGAGATGATAAATCGGCTTCTCTATGTGGCATAGATATGTATCGTCATTGTCACGTAGACAAGTCTGAACATCGTATATAGACATCGGTAAATACGAGTCCTTCTTTAAATTTATTGCAACATACTCTGCAATCGGAGTTACAATAGCCATGTTTGAGTTACCTACAAGCTGAGGTATTGGATTGATTTTCATGATCGAAAATAAATCTCTGGACACCAAAGGCAATTTTAATTCAAAGATCAAATATTTTTCAGTCATTCTTGCTTTGACTGACAATAAATGATAAA
This sequence comes from Mythimna impura, assembly GCA_905147345.3. Lineage (NCBI taxonomy): Eukaryota > Metazoa > Arthropoda > Insecta > Lepidoptera > Noctuidae > Mythimna > Mythimna impura. Next base: position 29,302,548 of record LR990357.1, on the reverse strand, counting down.
TGTTTTTGAAGTTATCTTGTGAGTTATTGATCGGCAAAGAAAGATCCTTTGAAAGATGACCCGATATTGTATTTAGAGTGTCCTTCAGTTGTTCTGGTGTTAGTAAATGAAAATTGAGTCTCCCGTGATAAACATCAGTTATAGTATCCAATAAACTTGTCTGAATTGTTTTAGGTGTCTTAAAACATTACTCGTAGCAATTGCTCCCGTACTGAAATCATTCATGATTCGATTTCTCTCTGATTCGTCCAACAAAACGTTCTCCATCTTATCTAACTTGATCGATAGTGAATTAAGCATCTTGTGTTGCTTATTAATTGCTTGTTCATTCCTTTTCAAAACGTTGTATTCTGCCTCAATGACCGTTGTTTGTTGTTTCATGAGTGAAAGCAAATGTTTTTCATTGTCCTGTATTGATTGAATATCTTGTTTATATTGGTCGGCAAATCTCTCATCAAGTACACCGAATAAACTGTTTGCAAGATACCCTACACCGTTGATAAGGCCTCGCTTGCGCCGGCGCAGGTGTCGTGCGCGGCGCGTGCTGGAATGCTGACTTAGCAACAGGTGGTTGTAGTACAGGAGTTCCGAGAATTCATGCTGCAATTGAACTTGTATGATGTCACAGTGTGACGTTTCTTTAAACTTGTTGCACATCTGATCCAAGTAGGCTAGGTATTTACTGCATGCTTCTGTACCTTGCCAAAATGAGTTCATGTCATAGTATGTTACTATTTTCCAATCATCTCTGATTAATTGCATGTTTGCAATTTTATCAAAATAAAGACCTTGATTGTCTTTTAATTGTGTAACATTGTAAGAACAGTGAGCTGTGGTCAAGATGCTCATGAAAGACAAAAGTAACATTACCAGCGATGAGAAGCTATAATTTACTTTTTTATTTGTTTTTCCATCCTTCACTTCCTTGGGACGCGACTCTTGTTTGTCGATTCTATCATTCACAGGGAGAGTAGACAGCTTGAGAACAGGCCTCTTGATAAACCCATTCTTTGTTTTCAATGTAACTACCCTGGTGTGGCCATCGCCTCCAGTATGCTGCTGGACGACTCGGCCAGCTGCCCACTTCCCAGGAGGGAACTTGTTTTTTGACGATAGTGGCTTGTTTTCTTGTAAATTATGCACTTCTTGTGCAAATTCTCTCTGCTGTACATATAAAATTAATTTATGTTTAGCATTAATTAATTTATGTAATGTAAAATAACCTTCTACACGGTTTTTCTTGTTTCTTGCTTGCTTGATAAATCTCAATATCCATGCTAAAACTCTTGTTAGTTTAGCAAGTGAACTATATCTTGTTAATAATTCACCCAACATATTATCACTTTCTTGCTGCGATATGTGATTAATATGCTTGATTTTTCTTGCCTCTTCGTCTGTGGTAAATACTGCTTGTTCAGTTTCTTGGCCGGGGTCGTAGTTTCGCAGCCACGACGGTCCTTCCCACCACAGCGGATGGTTTTTCAATTGATCGACACCCAATCCACGGCTTGCACAGTCCGCTGGATTTTCTGCTGACTTGACGTAACGCCAGCTGTTTGTAGGTATGATGCTTGATATTTCTCGTACCCTGTTGGCGACAAAGGGCTTCCATTTACCTGGCTCTCCTTGTAACCACGCTAGGACTACCATTGAATCTGTCCAACTGTATATATTGATATTATGATTGCTAAAACATTGTTTAATTTTAGATAGCAACTTTGCCAGTAACAGAGCACTACTTAGCTCTAATCTTGGTAATGAAATTGACTTGTTAACCGGAGTTAGTCTCGCTTTTCCTGCTACTAACGAGATCTTTGTTTCTGCGTTGGTTTTTGTCTTGCAATAAACGACGCATGCGTAAGCTTTATTAGAAGAATCGCAGAATCCATGCAGCTCCAGCGTGTTGTTTTCTCCTGTTCCCAACCAGCGCTCCAACTTGAATTGATTAATTTTGTGCATGTCACCTTTAATGTTTAGCCATTCCTTGCTAGTTTGATCGGGTAACTTGTCATCCCATTGAATACTTGACATCCAAACTTGCTGAAATAGCAGTTTTAATTTGGTTGATACAGGTGACAGCCAACCAAGAGGGTCAAACAACTTTGATATGTCTGACAACATGGATCTCTTAGTTGGTGTTTTGGTAGATGGTTCAATTTTGGATTGAAATGTAAATATGTCTGCTTTGGAATTCCAACGTAATCCCAAGGTTTTTGATGTCTCCATTTCCTTGAAATCGAAGTTACCTTGCTGGTTACTTGCCCCGATTGTATCGTCATGTAAAGATGATGCGTTGGAAGACCACTTCCTTAAATTGAACCCTCCTGATTTTAACAATTTGATTAGATCTTGCTTCAATTTTATTGCTGACTCGACAGAATAAGTCCCGTGTAGAATATCATCCATGTAGAATGATTGCTCCAATGCCTTTATTGCAATACTGCCGAAATTGTGTCTCTCATCTTCAGCCAATTGTTTTAAAGTCATCATGGCTAAAAATGGTGCGGCCTTGGTTCCGTATGTAACAGTGCATAGCTGGTATACCTGATTATGCATGTCTGGAGCATCTCTCCAAATGATTTTTTGAAATCTTTGATCCTGTTCATTTAACCAAATAAAACGAAACATTTTTTCAATATCTGCCGTAAAAGCTATGCGATATTGTCTCCACCTTAAGAGTAAAGATTGGAGATCTTGCTGTAGATTTGGACCTTTTAACATAACGTCATTCAAACTGTATCCTGATGTTGTTTTTGAAGATGCGTTAAAAACTACACGAAGTGCTGTCGTAGTTGAATCATTTCGCAATACACAATGGTGCGGTAAATAATAATCGGGTTGCATGTTACCGGACGCTAGTTTCATATGTCCTAACGTTTTATATTCTTGAATAAATAACTTATATTGGTTTGCTAATTCTTCATTATTGTGAAATTTCCGTTCCAAGTGTTGAAATTGCGCCATAGCTTTATTTTTTGACAATCCTAACTGTGTGTCAAAGTTTTCTTGAAATGGTAATCTTACTTCATACATGCCATTTTCACGTCTTGTTGTTGTTTTCTTGTAGTATTCAATGCATTGTAGATCCTCTGCGGATAAATTGGGTGATTCTGTGATGTCTTCGATCTCCCAAAATCGTTGTAATTCGTCCACTTGATTAAGGACCACGTTACAATGAAAAGTCTTGAAATTGCCGCATAGGATCCATCCCAGTCGTGTCTGTTGCGCAACCGGTAATGATTGATCAGCCCTGATAATGCCTTCTAAAATGATATTTGAATACACATCGGCTCCCAATAAAATGTCGATGGGACGACTGATATTGTATTCTGGATCGGCTAGCTGAATGCCGGCCAGGTGTGCCCATGTTGGCTTGGTAAATGTGCGTCTTGGTAATTGATTAATCAGCGTGTCCATGATTACCACGTCTGTTTGTAATGTAAAGTCATCAAAATGCGAACAACATGTTATGCTCGTAACGCCCTTGCTACTGCTCTCCTTCTCTCCAATGCCGGAGATGACGGCTCTGCAATACTTTCTTGATAAAGCTAGCTGTTGTGCCGCTCTGGCTGAGATAAGGGAGGCTTGAGAGCCTTGATCTATTAGCGCACGCAATTTATGGTATGATCCGTCACTTGCTTGAACTTTGATCATCGCGGTGGCTAATAAGGTTTCGATCACGTTGTTGCCTTGTTGCACAACGTGATTTTCTTGCGATTCCTGTTTTTGTGTCCTGGTTGCAAAAACTGCAGGTGTGTTATTCTCTGTAATTGGGTTACATGAAGACTTATTGTTAAACGCTTCATGTAGAAGTGTGTTATGTTTGCCACGACATTCACGGCAACGTTTTTCTGATGTACATTCTTTATCCCCATGTGAATAAAGACAGTTTTTGCACAAATGCAATCGTGTAACAGTTTGTCGCTTTGCACTTGGTGTCATATTTAAAAACCTACTGCAATAAAATATTCCGTGTGACTCTTTACACAACGGGCATGTTTTGTCGACATAATTCCCCGAAATCTTACTTGCTGAATATTTTTTCTTGAGATTTGACGCTGATGAATTTTGTTGATAGCTTGGTTTGGAATTTTCGTTTTTCTTGCGCGAAGATTCCAATGCAGTGAATCTGCTCTCTAAGAAGCTTAGAAACTCCGACAATTTTGGCAGATCTCTCGGCATGTTCCGAGTTTCCAAATAACGGTCATGAGTATCCGCATCTAATTTTAGTAATAAAAAACGTACGATGAATAGATCCCAGCTGTCTACATCAACGCCTAGGTTCCTTATCGAGTTTAAACACTCTAATGTAGTATCATGCATATTCTTTAACTGATGGACGTTTGGTTGTTGAACTTCTGGAAGATTTAGTATGAGGTCTAAGTGAGATTTAAAAATCTGCCACGTGTTGTTGTACCTGTTGTTCAATATCTCCCAGCACACAATGTAGTTGTCGGAACTGATTTGTAGATGTTGTATCAAACGCTCAGCTTCTCCCCGTACCTTGCTTTTAAGAAACTGCATCTTATGGGCGTTTGATAAGGAGACATTACTGTGGATAGCTTCAACAAACAAATCCTTAAAAGACACCCAATTTTGATAATTGCCATTAAAGAACGGGATGTCAATTTTTGGTGTCCAGTTTTCCTTGTGAACTACGGACCCTAATTTCCTGTTAATTGCATTGTTCAATTTATTGTAAATAGTTTCTTGCTTTGTATAAGACACCTCATATTCTTGATTTGTACCTTCCAATTCGCTGTCTAATTCCCAATGTAAGGAATCTATGATAGACCATCGAGCCTGTAGAGTACGTAAGGCATCTTTCAACTCCCACTTTTCGGACATAATATCCAAATTTATCCCTGCCACAGTGCGTTGCAGGGCTCTGAAATTGCTTGCTTGCTTCTTCAATAGTTCATCAAGCTTGCTAGATGTACCTCTGGAGCATACCTCGACGAGCGGCGATTGACGTCCTACAAGGTCTTCTTGCGCTGACCATGCAGGACCTTGTGCTTCCTGAGTGGCTCCCCCTTGTTGTGGTTCCTTCGTCATTGTCAACAATATTTGATATTGCTGATTAATGAGTGCCTTGGTCGACATATACAGCTCTTCTGTTCGTTCGTATTTACGGCCACTAAAATACGGATGAGTCTTGCTTTCCTCCGTAAGAAGGCGGTCGTGATTGTACTGGTAATCAGACCAATATTGATTTAATGTATCTAAACGTCGTTTGAAATAGTCGGCAGTTTTTCGATCTACTGAATCCTTTTTGACATTTGTAGCCAACTTTTGGATGGCTATGTAAAGCTCATCCTGGTTTGCATGTATGGCCTCCATGATGAAGACTTAGTGAAGTAAGAAATAATTGGAAAGATCTTACTTGAATGTCCTTGATGACTGCTTACTGGTTCTTGGTGATTGCCTGAGACACCTGCTAGTCTCACCTCCTGACGACACAACAAACCTTGAGACACCTGTTAGTCCCAAAGTCTAATATGCCTTCACTGAACACTGATAGTTTATGGGTCCTTGTTGACCCTGAGACACCTGTTAGTCTCTAACCACACTTAGCTCCTGATGGTTTTTTGGGTCCTTGTTGACCCTGAGACACTTGTTTGTCTCGAAGTTTGATAGTCACTGAGCACAACACACTTTAGAGTCACTGGATAGCTATGCTCCCGCTATGTCCACGCGCGCGAAATGGATTATATAGCGTGCGAAGCTTAGGCTCGAAGGACCAAAAAGAATGTATGATCTCTTGCTAGATCACACACTACTTTTAGATGATGTGGGCGGTATAGAATAAAAGATGGTTGGATAATTTAAACTGCTGTATTGTTCCAAATGTTATATGTAAAATGAGCTAATGAACTTGTGTGTGTGAAATGAGTGACACGTGGCCCTTGTTGGCCGTGATGAGATCGCCCGGTTTGATGGCTCGACGCGAACTGAACTTTATTATAAAGTAAAATGAATGTGAGGCGTAAATGCTGACTTGCAGTATGTGCGGTTGTACCGTACAAATTATTTATCAAATAGCGCAATATGAAAAAACAGCTTCATCTTTTATCATGAGTAGATAAGATCTGCATTTTGCAAGTCTTTGAATAATAGAAAATAGTAGCCGATTCATCGATGATGTCAACCCATCATCCGACCCACTCGAGCCGACCTTGCTCTCATAACTAAGGCGGCATTGGTGACGGGACACTGAGCACACACGCTCCAGACGCAGACCTTGACACCAGACACCGGCACACATCTCACCACGAGTGGACTCCGCTACTCGGCCGATGACGACACTCGATATCCACACGATAATGGACTATTTGGGTCACATCACTACTGTCACTAAGTGAGGTTCTGCAGAAGGTACACTCGTACAATGGAGTGCGGTCTCAGATTACTGGGACCCTACCCTACGTTACCAGTTTGTTTATTATTATTTATTATATGTATACTTTATTGTAAACCTCATAATGTGGACAGGATAAACATTTGCAAAAACTAAGTGTATAACGGACGCTCTTATTGCACAGGGTAATCTCTTACAGACAACCTTAGGATGGATTTGCTTGGCTTGACTTGTTTGGATACACTTTGTACAGTTTATAGGTAGATTAACTCTTTTTTTGGTCTAAAATAATAATAATAATGTTCCACAACTTTCACACAACGCCATCTAGTCCCAAACTAAGCAGAGCTTGTGATATGAGTACAACTGATAAATATACTTATATATTTCTAAATAAAGACATGTAGATAATTTACACCCAGACATAGAACAAATGATTGTGTTCATGACACAAACAATTGTCCTAGGTGGGAATCGAACCCACGACCACCGACATAGCAGTCAGGGCCACTAACCACTAGACCAACAGGCCAGTCAAAATTACTCTTCTATTCGAGTATATCGTAAGTGTTAGGCCTTGTCATAATTATGATGACCACATTCAGCGATTATATTTTGTGCAATATTATCGGTTAGCATAAAATTGTTTGGTACTATATCATTTATATCGCTACGATCCAGCAATTACCTGTCAACTTAATTGCCCCCTAATGGTCAGTGGCAATTGATGACAATTGATGGTTTTGCCAATGGTATCCGTTGGCAATTGAGTCGGCTATCAATCACACCAAAGTGCAGTTTTATCGACTGCGGATTATCATCGAGATTTAATTATGGCTATTGTTGAATTTGATTGGTAATAGACTGATTGGGTTTAATTAGAATCTGCAATTTATTACTATTTAGTCCCCTCTGGATTAATTGAATACTTGACTTATTGTGAATAATGGGATCGAAGTCTCTCACTTCGACCCATTATTCCTTTATACTACAAGTAGATACCTTTTTGGTCTGAATTTGTACTACTACCTCATACTTAGAAATATTCTATTTGTTTGATTCAGTAGTCAATATTTTGTTAGGTATGTATAATGGTCAAAAATAAAATTGTAAAAAACGTATCTACTTGTAGTATATATCCTACCGTTGATTAAACAAAATGTCAGAAGAAAAGTTATTCTATTGTAATTGTTTGAACTTCGGCTCTGGTAGAGGCGAAGCTCGTAAGTTTACTAACGTTTGTCTTTCATCATCAGCTAACAAAACCACCGCTACCTTACGACGACAGGTACAGAAGGCTGACTGCACGGAATATACCGTGGCCGAAAACATACAGCGAGTGAAAGTACACAGAGATACACTCCACGCACGGCAAGTACACGCGCATTCTCTACTGGCATTTGTTTAAGATACTTACTTACTTTTTCACTTGTTGTGCAAAGCAATTCTCCTGCAGCTATCTGTACTAATACAATTATTATTATTAATATCATAAAGAAGAAAGATTTGTATTTTTGTTTGTAATGAATAAACACAAAAACTACTGAACCGATTTTAAAAATTCTTTCAGTGCTAGATAGGTATTTTATCACTGAGTAACATAGGCTATATTTTATAATAAAAAATATTAGGGTTCCCAACTAAAACTGCATTAAGGTAACAAAGTGTGAATAAATTGCCAGTAAATTTCCTTACATCGCGTTCGCTGCAAAACTATTGATGATAGAACAACACAATGTACTACCATTTTGTAGAACACATCATTATCTATAAAAAATGTCAAGCTACCATATGTCTAATTATTATAGTTATGTCACAATAACTACTTTATACTATGTAACAAAATAATAATAAAAAAAACAAAAAAATACAACCGACTGACCGACTTCAATGTAAAAAAACACTGAAGAGTGCAAAATAACTTTAATTTCGGAAGTCGGTGTTTCTATAATAGTGTATCTTCGTTACTTAACACTGACTTCCTAAATTAAAGTTATTTTGCACTTATCAGTTTTTTTTTTACATTGAAGTCGGATGTATTATATTTTTGTATTTTTTTTCTTTTACACTTTTTAATAATGGTACCACCACCAAAAAGTACCTATCATCCAAACTTAAATACCTTACAGCCAGAGTGCATCTCATGACAATTCTTATAATCCCAAACACGGTTACATTACATTAATTTATTACAGAGTCGAGTGGTAACGGCCCCGACTTACGAGTTGTAGGTTGCGGGTTCAAACCCAGCCAAGCGCGCATTACTTTGCGTAATTTATTTCATCACCACTGCTCTCAAAACGGTGAAGAAAAACATCGTGAGGAAACCAGCATGTCCTAGAACCAAAAATTCGAAGACACATGTCATCCACCAACCCGCACTGGGCCCGCGTGGTGGATTACGGCCCATTCCCTCTTCTAGAGAGGAGGCCAGAGTCCCAACAGTGGGAACATTATAAGGCCGACTATGCTATTACAGAGTTCCGGTGCCCAACTTCAGGCTTCATCATCAGATCAGTTCGATATATTCCCCTTCTTCTTTCAGTCAGTCATCGACTACACGTATAAATAAAGCAATTTTACTTGTTACGACGGTTCTGCTGTGATCCTATAAGAAGTTCTGTTCCATAACTTCGAAGTTCATGACCAGATCATAAAAATATTTCTATGGAACCAATTCGGAAGCATACCATTTCAATAAAAAAAAAAAGTTCAAAATCGGTCTAAAATTGACCGAGAAATCGGCGAAAATACATTCAGCCGAACATAGAACCTCCTCCTTTTTGAAGTCTATTTAAAAGTGATTTTATTCGGCGCCTCTAGAAAAGACACTTTATTGGTAACTTAGTATTAATTCTTATGAAAATAAACTATTTCATATTGATGCCTGGTCCAATGTGAAGTACTTTTTTAATCATTCAATTCTAACTATCTATTACGGAGATTTCTTGATTTTAAAGATGTACTAGAATTTAACTAAAACCGAAAAATGATGTTTAACTGGTAATTTATAAGTAATTTATCAATTCTTATACAAATATAATAGGTTTGTCGGCACAATTACTAAATACATAATATGGATTTTGCTTTTTATTGCATATTATTTGGACAAATGGTAAACGAGATAATGCGAAACTTGCAAGCGCACGCACGGAAACATAGCGGCAAATGGTCAGTTTGTTTAAAAGCGATTGTCGCGCTGGATGAACGACAGTCGAGCATCATCATCTTCCTGCCCTTGTCCCGTCTTATTTGGGGTCGGCGCAACATGTTTTTTCTTCCGTTCTATCCTGTCATCCGTCATGCTATTACTAACTTCCTTTTCTTTCATAACACTCTTCACACAATCCATCCATCTTTTCTTTGACCTCCCTCTCCCTCTCCACCCATCCACATGTATACTCATAACTCTTTTAGTAATATGCGTTTCATCCCTCCTCTTTACATGACCATACCAAGACAATCGATTCCCCTTCAACTTTTCAGTCAATGGCGCCACTTTCAAACTTCCTCTAATATACCTACTCATTTCTCACTTTATCCATTCTCGTCACACCACACATCCATCTCTACATTCTCATCTCCGATACATGCAATCTTTTTTCATCCGTATTTTTTACAGCCAAACATTCTGATCCATACAGTATAACAGGTCTTATCACGGACTTGTAAATTTTACCCTTCAACTTGGGGGGCACCCGTGGGTCACAAGTTGTTCCAGTGACCTGTCGCCATTTTATCCATCCTAAATTGATCCCGTGTGTTACGTCTCGGTCTACCTCGCCATCTCCTTGGATAAGCGACCCGAGGTACCGAAAGTCGGAGCAGATTGATATGGGCGTTCCGGCGAGAGCTAAGGGCATAGAACTGGAGAGACCGCCGAAATCGCAGAACAAGTATTCGGTTTTCGTTCTGCTCAATTTTAAGTCAACACTCTCCAGTTTGAGCCACCACACCTCTAATTTGCTCTGGACCTCTAGGCCGCTCTCGGCAACCAGCACAATGTCATCGGCGAACAGCATACACCAGGGAGCCCCTTCCTAGAGGTCCAACGTCAGAGTGTCCATTATCATTAAGAAGAGGTAAGGGCTGAGAGCCAACCCTTGATGTAAGCCGACAGCCACATTGAAGCTGCCAGTGTTGCCCACTGTAGACCGGACTTGGGTACTGCATTGACTGTACATCGCTCGAATAAACTGCACATACTTTCCAGGCACACCTTTCTCCTTAAGGGTCCACCACAGAACTTTACAAGGTACCCGGTTTCTTAGGCAAGGTACAAGGTACCCTGCCTAAGAAAGGGGATATCAGTCAGTGCGATAACTGAAGAGGCATTGCACTACTGTACATTCCCTCAAAAGTTTTCTGCAAGATAATCGAGTATAGGCTATGGAAGGCGTAGAATTCCTACTACGCAAGGAGTAGGTTGGTTTCCGTTCGAGCTACTCTTGACACGGACCATATTAACACTTTCCGTATCACACAGGCGCCAGAATTGCAAAGGGAGATATATCTCACCTTTGTCGACTTTAGAAAGGCCTTTGATAGGGATTTGTGTGAGATAAGTGGTCCAGCATTTGGTATCGCCTTCTGGAAATTAAAAGTCTCCATCGTCGTTCCAACGTGAACCTATCAGTATAAAGAAACTAGTCCGCCTATTGGAGACTATCTCATATTATACAAGAAATATTCTTACCGATTATGTTTCGCATTTACAACAACAGGCACCGCAGAATAAAATGGAATTACCCGACGTCTTGAAAGACTTAGGCCACGCCGAAGACTCTTACCTGCTGAGTCATACACATACCGACATGCAAGCAAAATTGAATAGCCTTCGCCAGGATGCAGCAAAAAGTGGACACAAAATTAACACCAGAAAAATCCAGGAAATGCGTACAGAGGTGAAAAATTCTACACCACCGTTGCTAATTGAGGCAGATGCTGTGAAACGTGTCCACAAATTCTTATATCCCGGAAGCGTCGTGACATTGACTGGAAGAACTGAAGAGACACCTTAAGACACCTTCACATAGCTTAGACCCTGTTTGGCAATCATGAAAACTGACCCAGAGGGTTCAACTCAAATTTTTTGGTTCTAATGCCACATCTGAGCTGCTTTACGGGCGAGAAACGTGAAAGGCAACACAGGACATCCCATGCCAAGTCCAGGTTTTCGTCAAACAGTATTTCGTCGCAACCTCAAAATTTACTGGCCCAAGACTACCTCTAATGTAGAGCTTTTAGGATGCTGGGAATCCCGATCACACGCTTCAGTGAGATTCCGATTAGATTCAACGTTAGATTGAAATTCTCAAGGGAAAAAGAAGCGTGGTCATTATTTACGCCTGCGTTAATATTAAGAAGTGCAGTGTGCGTGTTTTTTTGTCTTTCCAAAGGACAAGCCGCCCGTGTTTTATTATTCGTCCACATACATTTTTTTTATTGTGTCAAATTTTGTCATCCTTGCAACTATGTCGCGTTCCGTTTATAAAAATTGTAATACCTGAGTAAATCCAAAATATATTGCCATACGGGAATTTCATTAAAGTTCCATTGAAGCCCCAACAGCCATCCTCGGCAAACTCGGCCACGCTCCGCATTGCCAGAATTAACGAGCATCAGATTGACAAGGAGCAATGTGAAGCGTGAAGCTCAAGGCCGATCACGATGAGAAGACGCCCTCTGCCCCAGCTAGACGATAGCTACAGCTAGAATATTTTTTTTTTTTTTTTTAATTCATATAAACCAGTGCTTGACTGCGATCCCACCTGATGGTAAGCAGCGATGCAATCATTGATGGTGAGGCGCACTAGTTTATTAAGAGCCTATTCACTCTAGCCTTGAAGACACCTAAATTATAGTTGGACGGGAAGACCGCAGCAGGCAAATTGTTCCAGTCCTTCGATGTACGCGGTATAAACGACGAAGCGAAACGCTTAGTCCGGACCGTTGAAGTTTCAACAACGTAAGGGTGGATACTCACCGTACGTCGGGTTGTCCGATGGTAGAAAGGAGATGGCGGAATCAAGTCATGCAATTCCCGCGCACACTCTCCAAAATGCAACCTGTAAAATACCGATAGGCTGGCTACCCTGCGCCTGTGCTCGAGGCTTTGTAGATTGGACTTAACCAAATATGGATCCCCAATTAGCCTCTTCGCACGCCTTTCCACTGAGTCCAAAGCTGCTAGATGGCATTTTGCAGCACCAGCCCATATGTGACTGCAGTACTCCACACACGATCGGACCTGTGCTTTGTATAACATTAGAAGCTGTCCCGGTGTGAAGTACCGTCGGACCTTTGCAAGAACGCCTAGTTTTCTAGCAGCTACCTTGGCTTTGGACTCAATGAACCGCCCAAAAATGAGGTCTGAGGAAATTTCAACTCCCAAGAGCTGAAGGCGGTCGGTGCACTCCAGAGATACATTCTGAAAAGCAGGAGCCAAGGCGAACGGACTCCTTTTGGCGGTGAACAGACACGCTTGTGTTTTGGCGGCGTTGAATCCTACCAGATTGGTTTCGCCCCACATGGAGACTGCCTGAAGTGAGACATTCGTACGCTCTACCATAGCCTCTCGTTCGGACCGGATTAGCTCCTTACTAGCCCGAGCACCTGGCAGGTATCTCTCTACAACTGTGCTATCATCTGCATACCCATAGATACCGGGCATCAGCAGATCGTTAATATGCAGCAGGAAAAGAGTTGCAGAGAGAACTGACCCCTGAGGAACTCCGGCATTGGTCGTCATAGGCTCTGATGAGCATCCATCGACAACAACTCGGAGAGACCGTTCACTCAGGAAGTCTTTTACCCAGTTAATCAGACCAGGGGAAATGCCGTACGCTGGAAGCTTACTCAAAAGGCTGGCATGCCATACCCTGTCGAAGGCCTTCGAGACGTCTAAGGAGACAGCAATCGCTTCTCCATTCTTCTCAAGGGCCTCGCCCCACATGTGAGTGGTATACACTAGTAGGTCCCCAGTAGACCGATTGTGGCGAAACCCGTACTGTCGGTCACTGAGGAGATCGTTACCTTCCAGGTATGCCATGAGGCGCGAGTTCAATACACGCTCCATAATCTTGCAGAGTATGGAGGTTATTGAAATCGGCCGATAGTTGGCAGGATCGGCACGACTGCCCTTTTTGGGCACGGGTTGCACGTTGGCAAGCTTCCAGGACTTGGGCACTATACCAGTCCTAAATGAGAGGCGATACAAGCGCGTCAGTACAGGAGACAACTCGGGCGCACATGCCTTGAGAACAATTGCTGGTATACCATCTGGTCCACTAGCTTTATTCACGTCTAGGCGACACAGTGCTCTCAAAACTTCTTTGTTTCTTATGCGAACCTCGGGCATTGAGGTGTTGCAGTGAGGTAGAGTTGGTGGAGTAGCATTGCTAGTGTCAAGACGAGAGTTATGGGCGAAAAGAGATGCAAAGAGACCTGCTTTCTCTCTCGCCGTGTGAGCCAGTGTTCCATCAGGCTTAACCAGCGGAGGCAATGTGGGCCTACAGAAGTTCGCTTCGACCGATTTGGCAAGGGACCAGAACGCTCTGCTACCGGACGGCTGTGCAGAGAGCTTTGTGCCAATATGGGTAATGCGGATAATAAAGATTAAATAAGATATAATATTCCAAACACAGAACATTTCTTGTTGATAAACCTTGTGTTTAGACTTCTGGATATTAGTCACAGATCAACGAAGCTACCATTAATATTTGAACTGTGAAATAGTTTAATACTGGCTGTTTACCGAGACTGCTCCGCACGCGACATGTGATGAACAATGTAGTGTTGTGGAAGTTTCAGCAGCGTGGCAACTGCGTCCGTGCCCCCTCCTCGCCCCCGCCCCTACCCCGGCCGGCCCCTTACGTCCACCGGAACACGGAACTAGAGGCTTGTTTGTTTGTTGTTAGGCGCGATCACTGCAGGTGTGTGGTGTGTGAGTTTACAATACAACATCACGACCGCGTCGCAAAACCACGTTAACATGTTATCATAGCCGAGGATCCTCAGCAAAACCATGTTGAATATGATGATATCCTTATGATTCAAAATATTATTAAGCTCTGAACGAAGTCTATTTGGACTTTGGCAACTCGTGCGATGTGAAATTTGAATTGAGAGAAATTAACATTTAAGCATCGCTTATTTTGACAGGATTAATTACGAAACATTACATTGTATTGTTACCGTTACAATACGATCTTAAACTTATCTACCACGGTAAAGCTTTCAGTTCATCATTCATTATTTTTAGCATGAGATGTGGTTGTTATACATAATTAGGGACCGGATTATATGCATTTGCATATTTAAGCATCCTCAACGGTAATAACATATTTTATCTAAGATCTAGTTATGATGCATTTTATCGGTACATTTACAATATTTGCCCCGAGTGCAGTGCACTCACCCTGCTTTCCGAAATGCAATAAAAGTGATCATAATATATCGCGAATAGTCACAAAATATAAGGGGTATTGAGTAATAATTATGACTTTGGTCCGAACATTTGAAACAATACCTACTTGATTGTTTACGTTTACAAAAAAACTTGTTACAAAAAAAAAAAACCGTCTTCACTAAAAAAAAAACACTAAAAGGATCAAAATAACTTTAATTTCGGAAGTCGGTGTTAAATAAGAAACAAACAATACTGAGAAACACCGACTTCCGAAATTAAAGTTATTTTGATCCTTTTAGTGTTTTTTTTTTAGTGAAGACGGTTATTTTTTTTTTTGTAAAAAGTTTTTATTTCACACTTTTTAGTTGCGATACACTTATAAACAGAGTGCCTATTTCTCATGACAATTCCAATTAACCCAAATACTGCTAGGTTACATTGTTTTATTATAAAGTTCCTGTGTCTACCTTCCTCCTTCCGGCTCCATCATCAGATCAGTTCGATAGTACCTTACAGCCAAAGTGCATCTCATGACAATTCTAATAAGTCCAAACACGGCTAGGTTACATTGATTAATTACGCAGTTCCAGTGCCTACCTTCCGGCTCCATCATCATCATCAGATCACTTCGATGATACCATTTTCAACGTAACTATTCAGAATCATTCATTTATTTGTATTGTCATAGTCGCTTAACTATCTTCATTGTGATATCTATTTGAGTATGAAGTTCCGTTGACCATTTCTGGTCTTCTTCATCAGTTCCACTTCATCAAATGTTACTTTTTGACTGATTTACACTTAAGTTCTTGATGAAAATACCAAAATTACCATAGGGTTGCCTATTATTTTTGAGGAGTTCCCTCGATTCCTCATGGATTCCATCATCAGAACTGGATTTTGAAAAAAATGGGACCAATCTGGAAGCATATCCTATAAAGGGAAAAAAAAATTGCAAATCGGTCCATAAACGACGGAGTTCTGCGATAACAAACATAAAAAAAAATAATTATGATAAAAAAAAAATACAACCGTAATTGATAACCGTAATTGATAACCTCCTCCTTTTTTTGAAGTCGGTTAAAAGTATTAAATAATTTTAATGTCATATAATATTATTGTACCTATTATTGCCTATCAAAGGAAAATTTACAAATTGTATGCTGATTTTGATGTAAAAAAAAACATATTTTTTTTAAATTGATATAAACTAGTGCTTGACTTTTTTTTTTTTCTGGTGGGAAAATCATCTAATGACATCCCCCGCTCTTGGGCGGAGCGCGAGATAGTGTCAGACTTTTACTGACTAAAAACCCATTCCTGCTCCTTCTTCGCCATTTTTTCCAGGGCCCCGGGGGTCACTTTCGCATCACCCATGGCCCCAGTAGGCCTCGACCCTGCTGGGCCCCTACGGTTGCTGACATCTCCTTGAGGCGCGCGTGGAACACTACGCGCCGTCGACGACTTGGGCTCGGTCCGGACAGTCACCGGACGTTCGGACGGCGAGCCACCCATTGCTCGCCGTCCGCAAGCCCGCGCCTACGGTGGCCGGAAATCGGGATCGGAATCCCGGCGGCGGTTGGGGCGTGAGGACCGTTGCCTCTCACGATCGGCCGCCTCCTAGTGCTTGACTGCGATCCCACCTGATGGTAAGCAGTGATACAATCGTTGATGGTGAGGCGCACTAGTTTGTTTCGCATATTCAGCCAATTTTCGAGCGTATTTCAAGCATTTTTCTTGCATGTTTGCATGCATATAACAAGCTTTTTATGTTGCATATAATCCGGTCTCTATATAGTAGCTAAGTAAGAAGATACGCTAAACGTGTCAATACTAAAGCTTTGCCCCTCGTTGTGTAGTACAGCAAGTTGTTACAGTAACCGAGTCAAACGGCGCTAGTTTCAAATGTTCTAGCTCAAACTTAGAACAATGCTAGCGCAATAATAATCCTAATAATTGAATATTGTGGTTGCAGGTACACTAACTTGGGGATGCACAGAAGTTTCGCAGAATTTTCTTAAGAATTTGTACTAACAATTGGTTTGTGCATACTTTTATTATCTAATATACTTAAATTGGACACATACATTTCCTTTCATATTATTTTAACTAGTTTCATACTCAATTTAAGCGCTGAGCAGTCAAGCACATATCAGTTTCTTTCGTTATGTTTGAGTCTTATGTGTGTGAACCAACCCAAAAGCTACAATGAAATTCTTGATGGTAAAGTTTGGACACTTCGCCGGACTTTTGTGATGGAACGTTTAAGATAAACATGTGTTCTTCATGCCCTTCTGCGCATTTAACCTTGTCCAACCCGCTACTCCCGTCCCCGCCTGAGGCCGTTGCACCGCAATGTGCGCCTGCCGATACACCGCCTAGCGCCGACTCACAAGCACAAGGCACTTTTAAAATGGAGCCTCAATTGTGCCCAGAATACTAAATGCTTTAATTGCAATAAACTGTTCTTGAATTTTAAGTTCCATAAGGTTTGTAGGCCAAGTGAATGGGCAGCAGGATGTAAAACTATAAAAAATCCCATAAAGCATCGACTGCAAGATACAATTAACTAGTAAGTAGGTGTTCATTGCAACCGTTGGTATCTCCCGGGAGTCTTATTCAATTAACTTGAGCCACGCCAGCGTCAATTATGTATATGAAAATAATATTTTAATTGAACTTTGAGACCCACGCATTTACTCGTATCGTACTTAAATTGAATAATAGCTATATGTAATTAATAATATAGTTTGTAATATCTAAGCTTACCTTTTATTTAATCATGTATACTGTAGGTAGCAGGATTGGTTTCAATAATTGCGTGCTGATCGTAAAATGAAACACAAACACTCGGTGATTGGTTTAATTAAATTAAAAACGGTTCTCGGCAAATCAGCTCTGCTAGAACATAACTGAAAGTAATTAAGACGTGTTTGTTACACAAACATGGCGACCGGCCTCCCAGCGTTGTTTCTCTTTACTTTCACACTCAATTCCAAGTTTAGCACTTAGTTATAAGTTTCAGTTCAGGCAGTTTTCCTTATTTCGACTTTGTATACATTGAGTTTCCACCTGATGTAGTTTCGTGCGCGTGAACACCGACGTAATTTCAAAATTTGATTAAACTTGTTGTACTAAGAACATAAATTGAATAAATGTTAACAGAAAATGAAAACAATTTGCCAGAATGAGTCGAGGCGTGTGAGGGATGAAAGTGACCGCACGTAATGTCGTCATGTGTTTATCGGAGCGCGCGGCGCGGGAGCGCGGGCGGTGCGCGCTTGTGATCCGCTGTAACACAATCATGGCGGATGTTCACGCACTCACCCGAGAAGCTGATCCTTGTAATTGAATACGTGAACTGACGGATAGCGCCCCACACTCACGTAGCTCGTTGTTCTTACACGAAGCACGAGGGTACAGAAGGTTTTCTCCTACCAACACTCAGTTGCGGTGAATGTGCTCGACGGGGAATACTACCAACCTGTTATTTATTTCTACCACCAAGTAGCTTTGGCTTCCAATGAACACCGGTATAATTATATTCATATAAAATATTTCAATTAGGCTTATGATACATACAGCTATAATATCTGCGATTCCTCTGGTAGATATTGCAAACGTCGTCAGGAGGCGGCGACACTGACGACTACAAGCCATATTAACTTGCATCATCAGTTCAGGTTCTCTTGATTACTTACGTAATGTTATTTTAGGTTATAGTTAACCTTTTGCATTTTCCACTTATTTCGCGTTACATAGGCACACGAATGGACATGGGCATGTGCTGGTTGAGTGTCGGATCAACTTTACTCGGCTATCATGATCCCTCGCAGCCTCGCCGCTATAACGGACATAAACACAAGTTACTTGCGGACGAACTGCGATAAACAGCGATGTTCTCACTATTTCTGGATAGTCTATTAACAGGAAGTGGTTACGTAGAAGGCATAGGCAAGTACTATTATGATATCCGAATACTATTGTATCAACGCTTACACATCGCTGTTGTTCTATGAAGTGAGTACTCCAAATTACGAGTGTTATGGATATGAAATTTCGGATCTGGATACGGTTACACGAATATAGGAATAATATACCAGTTAGAAGGCTTAAAGTCACTCAAAGGGCAATGGAAAGGGGTATGCTCGGAGTTTCCTTGCGTGATCGCGTCAGAAATGAAGATATTCGCAGGAGAACCAAGTTTACAGACATAGCCAGAAGAATCACCAAACTTAAGTGGCAGTGGGCAGGGCACATTGCTCGCAGAACGGATGGTCGATGGGGACGAAAAGTTCTGGAATGGCGACCACGTACCGGAAGACGCAGCGTTGGAAGGCCTCCCACAAGGTGGACTGATGACCTGGTGAGGGTCGCGGGAATTCGATGGATGCGAGACGCACAGGACCGGTCATTGTGGTGACATTTGGGGGAGGCCTATGTCCAACAGTGGACGTCTTTCGGCTGAAATGATAATGATGATGATTATACCAGTTTCGGAGACGTTATGGATATAAAATTATTTCGGATTATCAGCTAGTTTTGGATAGTTTCGGTTACGGATTTTAGAATTTTAAAATTATATAACTAAAATACTAAAAGCTGGAGCAAGTGAAATCATTTCACTTTAATTTCTAATCTAGATTATTGTTTGGTTGACTGAACAAAACTAACAAAAATTTGTCGTAACCTGTCATGTAGACTCAGTCTAAGTCCGTCTTTATCTGAAACTATCTGAAGTTGTTATTTCGTTTTTTTACTATTTTGGTGTACAATAAACTTTATTCTATTCTATCGGATAATGTTTTTTCGAATATCCAATAGAGGGTTACGGAGCGCCATAACATCCCTGCTACAAATCAGTTGAAGTTTGTTCCATGTTTGTCGTACTTTTTATAGCAAATTGGATGTCAATCGCAACTATTTGCTATTTGTAAGAGATTTCGCATTGGTGGGGGCAGAAACATCTACATAAAAGTCTATAAAGGGGTGTATCATTAGATCTGTACCTACACAAACGAACCGACATTATATTTTATCGGGAACGTTTGAAAGAGTGACCGTGTGGCCCTGGAACACAAAAGGCAACTAAAGGAAGGATAGGTTTTAGTCAGTAAACCTTCGACAAGCCTTCCAGCTCTACCCATAGAAGTCATTCAATGATTTCTCACCTCAAAAAAAGAAACCTTTTGACCTAGCTGAAGATAAGCTTGTTAATGAAACTAATTGAGGGTAATTGGAACAACACGTGATCCAGGGCGGGGGAGGGGGGCTTGACTATCCCCCGGTAGGTGCAAAACTATTTGCATGCCGCGGTTACTGGAGCTCTGTTTACGTATGTAGCAAATATGAGCCTGAAAATATATAGTTTAGCATTTCTTCTTTTCATCTTTGCTAAGCTACTGCTTTCAAATTTAGTAGGAATACATATACACACACAATTCTACAACGAGCTGAAATTATTAAAATGTAGTTTTAAAATTAGTGCTTAGTCCTATCTGTTCATCTAACGTTCCGTGCTCTATACTCAATATATATCCTTGTAATGTAAGTGTCGTAAGCTGCATACTATACTGCAAGAACCACATGATGCCAGCCGGCACGCGCGCCACCTGGCAGCCGGCACGCGCGCCACCTGCCGGCCGGCAGTGTTTGTCGTCACGCACCTCGCCGAACTCAGCGGTTACAGGAGATTTAGGCGAGACTGAGTCAGCCTCATCGCTTCAGAATAAGCACCAAACCTATGAAATAATCATACGAACACTCATGCGCAGTAAGGTACACCTTCCATATACCACTGCCTTTAATATTTTTTTTTATTTCATTGTTACGTCTCATAATTACCACTAATCAGTCAATTAGCAGGTGACTATCGATTATCGCGTCATCTTCATTTGCAGAGAAGGCTTGAGCAAACGGACCGGGGCCGCTCCCCCCACCCTTCAGCAGCACCCCTGAACCCCGCGACACCCTGCCTCGCCCTTACAAAGTTAGCGACGTGACCGCAATAACTCGGAATCTCGCAACCAGCGAAGCACAGAAGCATTGCTTCGATTTGTTTATGAAGCAATCACGTAAAAGCCAACACTGTTTATGAAGCAATTGCTACGAAATATTAACGTGGAAATGTAATCAAAATGAACGGTTAATTAAGCAGGCGGTAAAATGGCCGAGCAATTAATTGAGGTCAGGAGCATGTTACTGTACGAGTAGATACGAGCAGGTTCACGCGGCGCGAGCTCGACCGACACGTGAGCATGTTTCAATCCCCTCGCGGCGCCATGTCAATTATTTTATCAATTATCTGACAACTGCTTCTCATTAACAAGACAGTAGCTTCCAAGATTCTATTTAAGGATAATCCGTTGTAATCGTTTCGATACTTTGTCTATTTAATTCACTGCTGTGTTCCGACATCCACCTCCCCTCCCCCCTCGCCCCGCCCCGGTCCCCCCGCGCTCCAACGCTCACGTCTACAATCTATTCGGACAACATTATATTCGGCGCCCGCGATAAAAACTAGCTCCATTGTGCACACATGGCCGGGTCCGGCGCTGTCCGGCGGCGTCCGGCGTCGGCCCGGCCCTCCTAATAGAATAAGTTGGCGAGTTATATGTGTTGTCCGAACATGAGAGATACCCTCCTCTGATTTATTCGAGGAGGCCGCACGCATCTGTGACCAATACGCGACTTGTTCTTAAATCATTATTATCCGAGCCTTTTGCAAACATATTCGGGTCGGCTCCGGCACTGCCGTCCCCACCAATAGTATTATGTGAACAAAATAAGTATTTACACAAAGAAACTGCTGTTTCTATGATATAATTGTGTGATAGTTATTTATGTTGTATGTCACACGAAGTGAAATTATTTTTGAACGATATACCAGCATCCACCTTTCTCTCGTGCCCAATAGAAACTCGTAATCGTGCCGCTTCGAAGCAAACGATCAAAAACAAAGCAAACTGCTCGCGATCAAAGAAAGATCAAAGTCATGTAACCTCATCGCAACTTCCAAATAGCTTTAGTTTGGAGCAATAAACCGGATATGGCTGAAACTATCTGTAAACGATGAGTTGATATAATATTTATACCAGAATTTTGCGCCATCTCCGTAGACATAAATAATGATGGATCGTCACACTACCACTACTACAGCCAACTACTTTTGACGTTCGTGCGTATCGCTAACCAATAAAAATACAAATAAGTTCAGAATGTCCACCAATCACCAGCCACATAGTTCGCAAGTACAAGCGACTGTTTTCACGTTTGTAAAAATGGTCACCTTCTGGCCTCAGACTCAATCTGTTCACATTTTTGACAAGTGTTTGACGTTGAGTGTTGCTGAGATGAGATTGCGACTAAAATTTGAATGGGCTAATCAAAGTTAAAATTACAGATTTATGAGTGCAGTAAGTAATTGTTTAGCTTGTTGATTCGTTTACTAAAGTTATTATCGTACGTTTGTACTTAAGTAACGCAGCTGTTGTTATCTACAGTTCAGAGGAGAAACTTACTGGGGCTTCTCCATATTTGTCGGCGACATAGTGTCTCTCGTGTGTCGCGTGCCCGACGCGAAGGTCGCCGGTGATGGATGGTCCCGCGCCGCGCCGCTTCTGTGCAGCGCGCCTACCGCGTCACGTCGTCTTATCTCCCAGCATGTCACGGCTGGATAGATGCATACTTATATAGAGCCTGCTCTCATGTGCTTTTTCACGTAATACAGTGGGGTATACCGCCGTTTGCCCGAATTTTATTTACCCTAATATCATTTGCCATAATAGTCAACAGCCATAATATTGTACGACGTGATATTCATTTGCCCTACTCTTATTTGTTATATTAGTCACGTGCTAGAAGCTTTGTTTCCCATAAAGTCACTTACCATAACATCATTTGTCATAATCATTGTAAGCCCTAATTATCACATGCCCGAATTATGACATGTCCTAATTATCACATGCCCTAATTATCACATGCCATAATTATCATATGCCATAACATCATTTGCCATCGACATTGGGTATGTAACGGTTGTTATATCAGGAGAAACTGGATGCAATCGGGACTTTAGGGCACTCCGACTCGGATAGGTTAGGTTAGAAGGGGAGGCGCCATCCCCTTCGTGGTTATTTTTTTATAAACCACACAGAAGTAGGAACCAAGCCCACCATCAACCATGCATAGAATATTTTAAGGTTTGGCGAGGTCTATTCGCTCGCTTCGCTCGCTCAAACGACCCCGCCATCCCCTTCGTGGTTATTTTTTATAAACCACCCAGAAATAGTTTGGTTAGGTGCCATTTGAGTTAGGTTAGGTTAGGTTAGTTATTATGGCGCTTAAATATCATGTGTAATGATTATTACGGCGTTTAAATATTTGTCTAATAATTATTATGGCATTTAAATGTTATGTCTAATAATCATTATGGCGTTTAAATATTATGTTTAATAATTATTATGGCCCTTAAAAATATGAAAAACAATACGTATGGTACTCGTATCTTATGGAATCTAAGTTTCGGGCAATTAACAGTATGTCATATGTCTTTTAGGGCAAACAAAACATTCGGGCAAATGAAATTCGGTTAAATGAAATTCGGGAATATGATGATTATGGTATATAATCTTCGGGTAAACAATAGACAACCAATATAGTGGATTATTAATTAAAATATTTTAAAACTAGCTAGATGTGATCGCAACAGACGTAAGAGAAAACGAAGGGACATCTTGGATGAATGTACAACAACCCGCCTATTTACACCGAAAATTTACCTCAAAAGGGACTGACTGGTGACTGATGGAGACGTCCTCAAGAATGTTGAATAGAATCACAATAATGAGGTATGTGTAAAGAATAGTACCTACTTCTAGGAATAGACCAGAACAAGTTTCATAAAACTGAACCTAATATTGTGTGCAAATCATTAAACACAGACTAAACATTTTAACCTAAGCTTTTTCTAAATAAAATGGATCAATCGTCTGAATTTTCTCCGTTTAGACACAACACGATGCCTGTGTTTATATTTGACCCCCGAAATACGCAGACAATAGCGAGTGACACGTGACACAGATCACAGGCGGCATCTCTCTGGCGGCGTCACTAATTGGAGCCAACTCTACTAGAAGTACCTACTAGTATGGGCGTATGTGTGTGTGCAGCGCACTGCCCGAGCGCGGCGCGCAGTGGCCACAGAAGAACTACTTCACCGACTAATGTAATTCGTAAGCTGGTCCGACCACGTTACTATGGTGAGAGATCCAACTTTTATACATTGCAAACTTGATTTTTTATCCAATAAAGAAAAATATTCTTTTGAGTAGTTTTTTACAGATATCTATCTATCTGCTCAGTGGAACGGAATTGCCGGAACATACTTATTGATAAAACGAAAACAACTTAGAATACTGTTGTTTTAATTCACGAAATAGTGACGTAGCATTCCATTAAATTAATGAACACATAACATTACGCCTGTTTAGCCAGAAGGGTCGCGCAGAGGTTTACATCAAAATTTGTATGTTAGTGAACACAAAACGTACATGAGCTGTACACCAATACCAACTCCTTTGGGGATAACCGACATAGTGCTGTACAAGTATGTTACGTATGAGCTTATATTCGCGAACCACACAGAGTTGTAATTCTGTGTTCACCTACCGCGTGGCCACTCGACCGGACATGTCATAATTAACTGTACGCCGTCGATGTTTCCGTTCTAGTCTGTAAGCGTATGAGCCGCTGATCTGTGCAACTGTGCAGACTGTGCATATTCTGTGCAGCCTCAATGGCCACACCTAATAATAACTTACTCTTCGCATGGCCTTAATGTTGGCAATAAACTTATGAAGTCAGTTTAACGTCCCAACTTCGCGGCGTCACTGATCCGTTTTATGTTTTATTTAGAACAGGTACGAGCAAACTTAGTGAAGGTGTTGTTATCTCTGAGATCATTCAGTAGATAATGTTCTCCACGTATCAGAAACGTTTGCTTAAGCAGGCAAGCCGAAGCCTGGACAGCGGGCTGTATTATGTTAGGTGTAGTTCTCTCTACACAGCGACAAGCTTCTCGACGGTTAATATAAGTATACTTAGATAATACTGAATTCAACAGCTTGCGATACTATTATACATTATATTATATATATCTATACTATAATATTATCAAAAGAAAAGATTTATATTTTAGTTTGTAATTAATTAACTCAAAAACTACATGACCGGTTTTAAAAATTATTTTAGCAATAGAATGTTACTTTATCACTGAGTGACACAGGCTATATATTTTCTACTTGCACACAAGCGAAGCTGCTGGCAGGAGCTAGTATAAGATAATACCGAGTACAACAGCTCGCGGTACTGTTGTACATTTATCAAAGCACAGATAAAGAGCGGACAATGGACAATGCAGGAGCTGTTATTTATCAGCAAACGATACCGCTTCCACTGAGATATATTTTCAATATCTGCAGGAGACTACAATAAATAGTGCCAGTGGAAGCGACTTGAAGATTGAACACAGAAGACTGTTTATTGAACATGGAACACGGAACCTTTGAACACTGAACATGGAACATTGTCGGTACACTGCGATATGATCTACGGCGCATTCATCTCGCCGCCGCGCGCCGTGAGACACCCGCCTGCCAAAGCGGCTTGTTGTGAAATACACACGTCTTATTCTTCTTCTTCCTAGCGTGTCGATAGGAAAACTAGCTTTATATCCACAATTAGACTCCTTGCCTGGCCCAGTGACGTTCTATTATTTTAAAACTATGTCGTACTTACCAGTCATATCGTAGTAAATGTTTGACACGTTATAAAATGATTATGTTTAGGTTGTTCTATAGATATACAAGGCACACCTTGTATATCGATGAAATGACCCTCTGTCAGGTTTTGAGTTACAATTCAAAACCTGAAAGAGGGTCATTTCATTAATTATTATATACTACTTCTACTCTGGGACCAACCCAAAATACGTGAAAGCGCGTTATTTCTGTTACACTTTGTTTAGGACATAGAAAGTATTCATTAATATGTGAACCTAAACTAAACAACAGTATTCAAAGTAAACAACGAAACATTTGATTTCAATATCTGAATCTAACATTTCCATTGAACATCGGTGTTTGCACAAATAGGTCAGTTAATTGAGTCGTAGCGCGTAGCAGGGCTACGACGTAGCGCTGCTGTCGTAGCACTCAAGATCTTCGTGCCACCAGCTGCCATGCTCGGGCGCTACGTCGCTACGACGTAGCGCTGCTGTCGTAGCACTCAAGATCATCGCGCCACCGTCTGCTGCCATGCTCGGGCGCTACGTCACTACGACGTAGCGCTGCTGTCGTAGCACTCAAGATCATCGCGCCACCAGCTGCCATGCTCGGGCGCTATGTCGCTACGACGTAGCGCTGCTCTCGTAGCACTCAAGATCATCGCGCCACCAGCTGCCATGCTCGGGCGCTACGTCGCTACGACGTAGCGCTGCTGTCGTAGCACTCAAGATCATCGCGCCACCAGCTGCCATGCTCGGGCGCTACGTCGCTACGCCGGTGATTACATAACTTTACTCTTGTTCTAAGATGTTCTTTTTGCACATTTTATTTAATTAAAGGATAGTGTTTATGTGAGAAAATGTTGTGGTTCGTAATGTTATCATGTTTACAACGATCATAAATGGTTTATAAAAATAAAATTATGTAATTTTCTGTGTATACTTTAAAGGCATTGTTAAAAAAGTTCCGAGTGCAAACATCTTACGAACAGGAACATCCTACTTGTCTTGGTGTTATGTTAAAACAATACAAATATACATTGAAATAATCCAAAAAGTATTAGGAAACAAAATTATATAGAGTCTGCTTCCCGAGGCCTATCGTACGACCACAGTAAATGTATCCGAGACAGACGAGCAGCGCCCAACAGTCGTGAGTCGTGACGCTCAGCGATTCTTTAACATGATAGACATCCTTCACAAACATATTAACAAACAAACAATTTTATCTCTGTATTATACTCATATTTAAAATATAAGTTATGATAACGAGTAAACTTACAACAATGTTGTCAAACAAATTAGTGAGTTACCCGTTTGTAACATCAAAACTGAATTATCATAAAATATTGAGTGCTTGCCCTCTACTATACGTGTCTCCTTGAGCCAGGTTAAGCGCTAGACCATGTGACCTAAGATTACCTCAATCTAACCCACATCCTCCTCAAAGAGCGAGTAATTAAAGTTCTCTGATAAAATATCGAGAAGGCGTGTCGGTCGTGTCGTGCGGGATTCGTTAATCCTGAACCGAGTCCTGGGGAGCTCCCGAGACGACGGAAACTAAGAGGAAACAGTTTATAACCCTCCGAAATAGAACACTATGGTCAGCTATAACTTAACATTATGACGATTTGATCAAAATCCGTAAGGTGTCCACATTCGTAAGGTGTCCAAATTCGTAAGGTGTCCACATTCGTAAGGTGTCCACATTCGCCCATGACAGCTACTCATAGTAAATCATGATGGTTAATAATTATAATTTTTATTAATTCATCAGAAGTTATTCATTTCTTTGTACTGAATCATTCGAGAGAGACGGATTCACTAACGTTATGATTATGGAAATGTAAAGCCAAGTTGCCTTTCAATGTATTCTTTAATAGCCAGGAATACTATTTGGCATTTTAACTTAAAGTAAGCAAAGAATCATACGGTATCTGCAGTCGTAGGAAAAATTATCCACTGCCTTTTGTTAATTTAATAAACTTAAAAAAATAGTACAATTTTTGTGTAGTAGTGGCGTGTAGCGAGGAGTAGCTCTCAATGTTATCGCCGCGCTTGTAGCGCTCGAGTGTTTAATCGAATGCCAGACGCAGGCGCAAGCCGCGCCGCGCCCGCCGCATTCTGTTTACATTAAATGCACTCGGAAACAAAGTATCTCCAGTATCTATTAAGATCATGTTTTATATAAAATATGTATGTCTATGTATGTCTTATGTCGTTCTAGCAGTTTAAGAAAATATTATTTTTTGCAATAATGGAAAATGAACATGTTTATGAAATACAAATATACTATTTATGATGAAACCTTTTCCTCAATGCAATCTCAAATAAACCAATCATGTCAATACGACTGCAAGCACAGATAAATATAGAAGCAATAGTCTACTACAGAGGAACTGTTGACTGGCGAGCATTTTATTGTATTGAGAAAAGTAACTAGTTTTTTTTTTGGATTGGAACAGATTAGTATTTCGATAGTGCGCAACAAATTACTGTATTCGGTAAAGTAGCTTGTCTTGGATATATTTAGTCAGATACTGTATCTTTATCGTTAGAAAAACCAATCGTTGGACCAAAAACCATCTTAAAGAGTAATTTGTGTAGTATCCGCTGTGGCGGCTGTGTGTGTTGGTTCACAGCGCCGAGTGGGTTCTCTGCGCGGCTGTGTCATGTGGCCTGACGCCGACGACCTGACTTACGGCGCCGCTGCCCCTTCCAATAGCCTGCACAACCAGTCAAATATCAACTCTACTCCCAAACGACAAGGTTGAGATCCACCTGTACTTTTACTGAATCTCTTGCCAAAAACTGCTGCAAGATTACAAAGCTTCGCTGGCAATGGAAGAGAGATTTCGATCAGTCGGCAAGACGGGCACCGCCCTCTGAGACTGAGCCACTATGAAACTGCACTATTTCAGACATTCATACGTCCCATTTCAATTCAAAAGGTAGCCCACTATTGATTTCAACTTGACTTACTCGCTCACAGAAATCGGATGGTTTCTGGATTTCAGTAGTAGGTATGTTAAATCGATTGAAAAACTCACACCATAATAACAAATTTTTGATGCTGGGCTATACCAGTATAATCGACGTTTCTAAGCACTGTTACGTCAGTGTTTGAGGTGATAAGGATCCACTCGCCCATCTCGTTCTATTCTTGCGATAGTGTATGAGCCGAGACTCATGTTTAGCAATGAACTGCAGGCCGCCATGATGAATTCATACGAAATGTTCTCAAATGTCCATATTTCGGCCATTCTCCGCCGGAGCCAGCATAAAGTCCCCATTACGCCTCCACGCAACATTTCGCAACTCGGCCTCATAAATCTATGAATTTGTAAAACAGTTGAGAAAATATGCGAGTTAGTGTGGGGGTCACGTGTGCGCGAACCGGCTGGAACCGGTTAAAACTGGTCGGAACCGGATGATGTATAGTGTGGACGGGTCCGTCCATGCTAGCGCCAACTGCATTCATAGTGTCGTAAAAGTGTCGTTAATGACGCGCCGTCGAACTGAGATCGAACAAGTTCAGTAATACCCGCGGCGCCGCCCGCCGCCAAGCGCCGACCACAAGAATATTTTAAAGTAAACGAACTTACGTATTCCGGAGGAGCCGCGCGAGGTGGCGGCTTTGTGAGAGTGGAGGTACAAGCAAGCTGATGCAGTAGGCTAACATGCTGCGGTGCAGTAGAACGTACTTAATGCGAAGAATGAAATAAAAGGAATTCCGTAGACGTTTAGATATCATTACTTCGTTACAGGTGTAGTTCCGGACGCATTTAATCTGCTGGTCTGTCGTGTTAGACACGTATCAAACAGAGTGGTCTTTCTGCGCGATAGTTTAGACATTACTTATGTAAACAAGACGTGTCACAGAACTCGGCATTCATATCTGCACGGAATGCAAATATTACAACGAGCGCATCGACGCACCGTCGCGGCGAATTAGAATCTAGCGCAAACAGCGCTGCACGTTATAGTGAGCACACAGGCATACAGCGCTGCAGCGCACCCAATCCACTAATACCTCATATAATGTTTGATAATGGAATCAGTTTGTGACGTCAGATTCAATTTGCACTTGTATCAATATGAACGAGTCGATATTATCATAGACAGCGCTTGTTTGCTTATTTGCGCTCGTGATTGAAATTAGTCTTGGTTGCCATTATGTGCTGTTAGAGAATTTTAGACATTTATTTTGGATCTAATCCAAAATTGGCAGTTTTTTTTTAGTTTTTTTAATTTTTTTGACCGCTATCTCACCTGATGAAAAGCGACGATGTAGTCGACGATAGACCACGATTACCTAGAAGTAACCTTATTCACTCTTGACTTAAAGATCCCTAACTCTGGGGGTGTTTTCGAATCAATCCGAAGTTTAAAAAAATCGTCAAATGTCTCAAAACAAGAATGAGTAACTAAACAATAGATTATAAGAAATATAGTTCTATTTCACTTACAGCGACTACATACACACTATAATCTTACCAACCACTGCAGCTCTTTAATTCATTAACGCTCAGGCGGCAGCCGGCGTCCGCAAGCCATTGTCTTACTATTGTGTCTCTAATTACGCACGTCAAAAGGTTAATGGCCTACCTTTTTTGAGATAGAAATCATCAAATGACTTTTCGTGCTCTAGGGTGGAGCGAGAACTCGCGGAACTATATTAGACTTTTACTGACTAAAGCTCACTTGTGTCCTTCAGTTGCACTTTGTGCTTTAGGAATACGGTAACTCTTACAAAAATTCCCGTGGCCCTAACGAGCTTCGACCCTACTATTTAGTTCAATTGCCTAAGTAAAGAACAGATCTCATACGGCCATATCTTCAGCAAATTGTGTTTCAGAGTGAAACAATTGAGGTCAAGTAGTACTCGCTATTGAACTAATACGAGAACTTTTGGTAGGATCCTACTCCCACTGTTGTACTACTTCCAACTACACAAACATACGCAAAGAAAAAGCTCGTTCTCGAGGAAAAACCAATACGTTTGAGAAGCACTCTCATATTGCGAGTATTGGTACAAAACCAGAGGTATGTTAGAGCACCTTAATTCAATAGCTTTCGGAAACATTTACAATTAGCCGGTCCGCGCCGGTCCGTGCCGTCTCTCGCCGGTCCGGGCGGCTCTCGACGTTATTGCTGCGAATAAAACGGCACGGTTCGATGTGAACGTTCAGAACGACGGAACTCTGTCAGTTGAGAACCGTCGCCTTTATGTGTGTGCTGACGAAGAAACTCTTTCCTTTTAGATCATATCGGAGTAAAGCGGTTTCATGCTTTATTGTGGCTGAAGATAGCGATGGCTTCTTCTTCGTCGTATCTATGATTCCAAATTAAATGTGCTTTAACCAGAATCCACGTAAACAGCGTTAGCTTTTACCTGGTAAACGTCTTCAGAGTGCACGTGTTGTTGTGCAGAGAGCTCGGCACGAAGTGCATTGTTCGGGACATACGGCTCAGATAGTTGATGTGGTGTGATTCCAATCAGTTTTAAGGTACTCATCGACGTATATAAAGGGCAACTATTAATATTAGCTGTTATAAACACATGCTATAATGAGTGACACACATACAGTGACACACGAAGTAGTTCGTCTCACTATCCTCCCTATCCGCATATCAAGTAAACAAAGCTCAGTTGTTTCTTGTTGCCAGTCTGTGAGTTTGTACAAAAGATAAAAGGGCTGACAAATGAGAGCTCATGTTAAGCCCAGTGTTAGCTGAATGTACAGAATATTAAGTGTGTTTAACTTTACGTTCAATTTGAGGGAAAGGATAACAACACCGAAGTTCCGTTACCTGGCTAGGTACTTAAAAGTTGTAAGCACAAGAGCAAACCAGCGCCGGCTCGCACGGGTACGCACCGGGTCGCAGCGGGCCGCAGCGGGTCGGTAATGAGCGCGGGTCCGGTCCCGACGGAGCAGCTTTTTAAAAAATTGCGCCATAGAACACCTCCCCTCCTCGCTCGTCTCCCTTTTCGTCTCCTAAATCAGATAGCCGCGTCGCTAATGATTCGTCCCACGTTACTACTGAACAAATCTTTTGACAAACTCCACCTAGTCGCAGCAGATATTTTTATGTTCAATCGAATAGAAATATCAAGGGTACGCAACTTATTACAGAATGTAGTTTTACGCAAGGAACAGGCATTCAATAAGTATTGATGGAGTATACGTTGGCAGCGAGCTAACGTATCCCAAATACCGAATAAAAGCCTCTTTCATACGTGGGTAGGATCAAATGTTCATACATATAAATTACGCCTTAACCTTTACATCGGCAGGAAACATGCCTGCATTGAGTTATGTATCGTTATGGAACAAAGCAAACACACAACTCATTCCCCTTTTCAATTAAAATCATAACTTGTAAAAACTATACAAAATAATTAGCTCGTAAAACAAACCGTTGAAAAGGAGCGAGGGGGCGCGGGTGTGTGCGGGGCGAGCACGGGCGAGCGGGGGTGGGAGGGGGCGAGGTTACCCTTCGAGAGGCTTTTATTCCCCGTTATACCGCGGCTCGTGCCCTCTGCAACCCTCGGTCACAGGTCAGGCAGAAACAGAAGGTTCAGTCTGCATCAGGTGTTATTAGAGCAAAGGAAATATACTGAATGGTTCTTGTCATGTTTTTATTTCATATTCTCTTCATTATTGTAGCCAAAAGACTTTCATTCACGTTAGGCATAAGGCTTTCCCCAAACAGCGCCAAATCACCGGTCTTAAGATAACGCATCCAATGAAGTCCCTGCCAGCATTTAGCTTTTATTTAGAAATAATAAATAAAAAAAATAAAAAAATAATAATAAAATAATAAAATTTTATTCAAGTATAAAGTAAAATTATGATTTACATTAAGTACAATCGAGAAAAAAAAAGTAATTCTAACAGTAACGTAGACCTGCCTGATCTAGGTTAATGAAAACCTGTGTTTCAGGAAATGCATGAAATATATTATTATATATTACAACCATCGATATATATGTACTACAATATAAGTCGATGATTACAACATAGCATTTTGCATAGGTACAACTAATGAATGAGTTGAATTATTGTATTGTTGACGGGTCTATTGTAACTACTCACTAAATGTTAGCGCTCTTTTTACTCTAGGCATAAAATGACAGCTCAAAGCAGTTGCCCTTCTGCGTTTCCTCACATCGTCCTCCCGTGTATGGCTCGCCGTGTGCGGTACCGCGCGCTGCCCTACTAACACAGTATCGCGTATTGTTGGAACACGCCGCGCTCCACACTCCAGGGAACACCGCCGACAGCCTATAATTACCTACTGACAACATTTGCATCGGAACGTAACCCGAACACCTCACCACAATACAACCTTAAACTTTATTAGCCATTTTACTGTTGATCCCTTATAAAAACATGACCTTTCTTCGTCGCAGAATAAATATTATCTTGTAATATTAAAACCCTCGTCGGCGGCGGGAAGAGAGATGTTTACTGGACGCCACTTTGAATTAAATGAAAATGTGGGCTTCCAGGTACGCTCAGACAAAAATAGAGAGGTAGCTTGAGAAGATTCTGTTGGTTTTTGTCTATAAGTATTTTTCATTTATCTTCTGCTAAAGAGATGGCTTAGATGATCCTAAAATCGTATTCGTCAACATAATACGTAGCTAGCACAACTCGCGGTCGGCGCAGAACTCAATCAATCTCAATACGTCACGTGCTGGCGACGCTAGTTCTCCAAGCGGCTATTATTTTGATGTATATATTATTGTGACAGTCATTGCTTTGAATGTTGTCGAATATATTTTATTATTACATATTTAAAAGGTAAACACGATGAAGTCTCTCCTGAGGTGGGTAGTCACTTTCGTACGTAATCTGTTGTAGTACTTTTGGTATCATAGACGGTACTGCAGATGTCTAACCATCCCAGAGAAAACGAAAAAGATGACTGAGAGAAGCTTCATAAGAAATACAGACCATTAAAAATAAAACTCATAAAATGACGTCAGGTTTATTCCGAGTCCCCGAGTCTGTCAAGTGTCCGTCCACTCGGCTAGTCTCAAGCCGACGAAGTTCGCACAAACAATGGCGGCGCAAACACCCGACGAAAACATCGAGCCTTCATAAACAACATAACTTATCTCGCGCTGTGTGCGAGATATCTCGCTGAGGAGGAAAAAACTTGAACAACTTATCATAAGGACGTTATGGAAGTACCTGAGGTAAGCAATTTACGACGCAATTGTGTAGGGGCCTATGGTTATCTTCTGGTTAAAGATACGTATACAAGTAGATAAACTTGCCCTGTACTGTCACCAGATAATTCATGTAGTTTTTCTAAATAGTATTGTAGTGTAGTGGTTAGCGTGCAAGTGATTCCGAGCTCGATTCTACTATCAATAAAGTGTTATTAGATTTTTCCTTATCACCTTCACTGCGGAACAGGCCCTTTTTGGCCCGCCGTAGTACTTCAGCTGGTGCGGACGAAGAAAACTATGTCCTTCTCGCTGGTGCGGAACGATTATCTCAGGTGTTTGTAAGAGTTCTAAATAGACAAATATATATTTCAGCTTATATACAAAATTAGGTGGTAGGTGTTTCCCATCAAAACATCTCGGCAGGTCCTTTTCGGCCTACCACGCACTGACGGTAAAATACATCCGTTCAGTTCCAACAGGCAGCAAGCGACCCGACGCCGCACAGAGCGCGCCCCCCGCCAGTTATTGTTGTGCTATGCTATCTAGCTGATCTGACGTAGCGTTTGATCAATATTATCAACCATAACAGAAAAATATAAATTTTGGAAAATAGAGTAATTTGACCCGCAAATATTAATAGTGATAGTAAGAACATTGAAGAAATATTTTCTTCTTTAACTTTTTTATTTTATTTGAGAACCTATTTATTAGTTTCCAACAGTGAGTCCACTCATATGGTAAATAAATCACATGTAATTAAAAAATATATATTAAGGAAATCAAATAAAACCTAATGACAATGATCATGTCTTTGAGATGAGCGCTAAATGGAGAAATTGTCCAGGGTGCTACGAGAGACTGCGGAAAACCTTTAATAGTACACAATCAAAAAAAAAATTGTAAAATGCAACCAAAACGTGACATGTTTTAAAGACAGGCATAAGTAAATAAAAAATTATTTTTCTTTTTTTACGATAATTCTGTTTTATTTTCGATATTCCTTTGTTTTTGTCCGTCCCATCACTACTAAAATTACTTTCTAGTACGATTCAGGTCCATATCGGCCTGCCGCTTTCCCTGGTTTATTTAACATTTCCTGTTTAGAAGATCCCGAGGCAAACCAAAATTAGGGAAGTTGGGTTCAAGGTTATTCTATGAGTACAAAAAAAATTGTATACATCGTGTTTTCGCAAAGTTACATCATTTTAATTTACCCTAGTGCTGGTGGGTCGAAAAAGACCTGCCACGCACTGGCGGAAATATCGTTGGGGGTGCATTTCGACCCGCCGCCGCACCAGATGAAAGTTTATGATTTTACTTG
Source organism: Mythimna impura (assembly GCA_905147345.3). NCBI lineage: Eukaryota > Metazoa > Arthropoda > Insecta > Lepidoptera > Noctuidae > Mythimna > Mythimna impura. The sequence continues at coordinate 29,267,491 of LR990357.1, read as the reverse complement.
CCAAGGTGTTAAGGAAATTGTCACAAGCAGCCCGAAGTCAACTGGTGCCCAGATAGTGGCCATACGCTCATTTCCACTTACATGAGACTTCATCATAGTCAGTGAAGTGTAGTGTACCTACGATAACCCCTCTGATAACCCCTTTGCGAAATTCGTGTTGAGGCTTTACTTAATTCTGCCGTAATTTTTATCCCTCGCCGCACCGAGCAAGTCACCCAGCCATGTTTACATGTTCGCATTAGGAACAAGCAAATTACTAAGACGGGTTAAGTCGGCAGATATCGTTAAAAAGTTTGCGCTCGTAACCGCGGCGCGATGCGTGCATACTAAACGTGTCCCTACGGGGTGAGCAGGGACCGAGCTCGCAGTACGTACTCATTGCGGGGACTCGTTTAAATTCAATGTATCTCATTTGTGGACAAAAAATTCGGGTATTTCTGTGTTATTTTGTCGTTTGCTCCAGGCGAAACTATAGCCAGTTTAAAAACACTAGATGTTTTAGAAACGGCTAATTTTCTTGACTAAATTTGATTAGACCCCGGAGGTGCGTGAGAAGGCAAGGCGTGGTTATAACAGGACAGGTGGAGTAGGGCAGTGACCGAGTGGCGTACGAACACTGGCAGAAGAAGTCCTCGTTATTCGGCGATAATTTGTGGACACGATATTGTTGCCATCGTCGATAAAACCTGCATTGGCGTAAAAAGGAGGCCTATGTCCAGCTGTAGGCCAAGTCCAGCAGCGGAGGATGATGACGATATGAGTAAAAAATATTACCGACAGCTAGGTACCAAGAAGCAGCATGATAATTTACAGGCAGTATTAATTTCCGCTTATCTTGTCATCTATATTTCCCGTGCGTCCATACCCGCGCGGCCATGATCGTAAACCGTGCGAGCAATTAGTGTCACGCTCCCCTAGCGCCCTCTAGTCATCTAACGTATTATTTGCACCAAATTACATTTATTATGTTAGCTAATTAAATAAAGAATCATGTCATATTTTGTCGCAATTTGTGTTACTTGTCACGGTTTCCTGGAACACGCTGCCAAGTCAAGTCAAGGCTCTACAAATATAATGTTTCACGGGCAATTTTATCTTAATGTCCATTGTGATATGGTATCACAATCCTAAGTATGGTGTCACGAGCCTAAAAATTGCCTACCTTTAACGAACTTATTCTATGTACTATTAGGGTTCGAAGCTCATTAGCGCTTTTATAGGATTTATTAGAATTAAAATTTTCTCATTGCTTTTTTAAGGTCTTGCTATCGGCCGCCTATCTATTTCATTCCCTTTTTGAAAATAGGAATTAGTTTATATCTTTAGAATGCACCAATAACTTCTCAAAGCTCTTAAAAGCCGGTTCACATGTTCTACAGTACTAGCAATCGTTGAAACAATTTCAATGGTGCTAGTGCACGCATCCAGTCATACACTGGCAAAATTTATTCTGTTGTCTCCTCGTAATGCCCTCCTTAAGCTATCAACTAACAAGTCTAGATAGTTTCGAGACACTTGTTAAACAGTTCGGGGAGGTAGCAACTTAAGACAGTTTATTAAAATTACTTGTTTTTGTGACAGACAGGCAGTTTGCTGGGCACTTGGGGTTTCAGATTAGAGTTCCTTGTACTAGGTCTTGCTATCGATTCATTTCGTCATAACAACGGTACACCTCTCTCATTGGTACATAAAAACTAAATAGTGTATCATAAATCGTCTGAAGCAGCGGATATAAAATAGAGCGGCGGATACAAACTGATTGCTCCTGCGGGGGAGGGGAGGGGGAGCGAGGCTCGGCGGGGCGGGGGTGTCAGAGCTGCACACTTACGTATGAGTACTCACTACTCACATGAGTCACGTGGTAGTCTGCAGGAATTTTAGCTTAACAGTTATAGTTCGATCAAAGAGCACGTCTTCAGTATCTGTGTATATTATGTAAGCGTTCAATATGTCAGCATGTGTGCATTCGTTGAACAGTAGAACAATGTTTCACTCGATTTTGTTTTCGTTTCATGATTTAAATATTATGAATCTTTACTTAAAATAAAATATGAAATTCGTTTTTGTTCGTATTTATTAATATTAGAACCGAAACCGGTTATAATAATATCGAAATGATAAGATATTCATGAACGCCGCGCCGCGCGTGTCACAGTAATCAAAGGCCATTATTCATTACAGTATCAGATGTAACAATGTACTGTACCTATTCAAGTGACTGCTACAGTATCTATAGCAAGTTCTGCTACATTCACCGTTTAATTTATTATTTCTATCAATATCCAAGCAGTTAGTAATCCTATCCGCCAGCACACAAGGTGAACTGCCCGGCGCGGCCTGGCCCGGCCCGGTGTACCCGTTGTTTTTATCAAATATTGACGCTTCTATATTTTATTCAGCGCTCGCTCCGCTCTCTGCGCTCTGTTCGCTCGCGGCGGTCGGTGGCGCCGGAACCATAGAGAAATCGATGCGAACAGCAAAATGTTTTCCGCATCGCATTGGATCCTACTGTTTTATTATATAAGGCGAGTTCCCGCGAATAACGAGCGCTCGTAACTCTGACGAAACGGTTTATAATACGCGCGTGAATATTATATGAAAAGCGAACATCGGCATCACGTGGATGTTTATACAGGGATTAAAGCTTTCATGTCTATTTAAAGATATAATTACCAAACTATTTGTATATGTACCTATGTGCTAACGTAAACACGAACCGTAGAAGCAAACGGAAACTATGTTTGGTAAACAGTACATACATGCTTAATAATACATAGTTATAATTTAGCTCCATAGTGCTCGTGTAATACTCGCACAATAGGTACATTAATAGCACTAACGGGTTTTGATAAGAATGGAAAGATCAAACGGACCCCAGCGGAAAACTTACCCCACATTTAAAATGAAAAAACTGATACAATTCAAAACTGCCTTTTAAAATCTCTCTTAATAACGCAATTAAAAAGGGTTTTAAAGTTCTGAGTTTTAAATATGAATCGTAGGAGTCAAAATCCTCTAACATTCCTAAAAATTTAAGAAATACTGATGACTCTAGTTATTATAGGTACACCCCAAAGTTGTTAAAGAGGATGATACTGGTCGTAAACAGTTCTCAGTGAAATGAAAGTAAGCAGCTGGCTCACAACAATGCTAGCTCCATTAGAGCGCAGGTACCAGGCGCAAAGCGCGCGCAGGAGCGAGGAAGGTGTAACAGAGGAGTCTGCTTAAATAAATATCACCACTTAAGATTTGAGCCCCATCTCGAAGAAACGCGCGCGATCCGGCGGCAATAGCGGCCTACATAATGTATGAGCCGCCAAGCTCGGACGAACGACCCGCTCAAAGCGTACACTCCAAAACCTGCTTTCAGAAAAGGTTAGTAGAGTTGGGATTAGGTTGTGTGTGGCGGAAAGACGGTCTTTTGAGCAAAGCCGGGCTGTCCGCGCGCATTGAGCACGGAATGAATGATCGTTGCGTATTTATGAGCCGGCAATCGATGGATCTTATTCATTGCGCATTACGTTAGGTACACCGGCCAGCCTTGCGCCGCACCGCCGACGAGACGGCGTTCAGGAAAACTTTTAATGAATCATTCGCAATTAAAGACGCCTCGGATTGAAATCTATAAGTATATGAATTTATTCGCAGGTAATCACGGCTCTTGTGTCCTGGACTCGGGTAAATGTTACACTAATTCAATTATTATATTCTTCAGCGGCCATGCTATGTATTCGGGCTCAGTATTCTGATGCTAATCCACGCTGTGTTAATGAATTAAGAACTCGTGCGTTAATTAGTCGCGCCTCCGCTAAGATATGCGCGAGGGGTGCGCAATTAATGCCCGCGTCTGTATAAATTACTGAGATTTTGTTAACAATGTATACCGACATGCTTTCAGTGGAAATTCAGTTGATGATTTTGGAGTACTTAAACAGAAAAGTTTAATAATGAATATTGTAGTTACAATTGGCTAATATACCTCAATCCTTAATAGTAGTATTGTAGTAATTTCGTTTTAGTAATAATAAATGTATTGTGTAAGCAATAATGGTTGGCTGACCAAAAAATAAAAATATTATAGATATAGTGAATATTAGCGTTTTACAAATACAATCAACCGCACATAACGGTTAACGTTTGTCTAGACAGGACCCTAATTTCGCAGCAGTAAGGCTGGTTTTTGTAGTTCAAGAGGTATTCCCGACGTACAGCTGACCGTACTCCCTATTGTGTATGTACTCTTGCTACAAGCGAAATGAAATGAAACCTTAAAAGCGCTATGTATGGAAGATTTAGTAACAAGAGAACAGGGAGCTGAAGAAATTGCTCCTATCATTATATTACCACGAGATGAATTTAATAGTGGAGTGAAGCCCGGATCAGGGAATACATTAGCGATATTAATAAAACATGAACAAGAATGTTCACACACTCACACGGCAAGTAATCGTCTAGCATAGTGGAGAGCTCACAAGAGCTTGCTAAGGATAAGTCCCTGTTTACAATAATAAACGATAATGAAGTGCAGCGAAGACAATCCCATCACGCTTAGCTAGCGGCTACCACGCGCAGGCAGCCACTAACGACAAGCACTAAACTCATGTCACTACAGCGACTTGAAATAATACGACCCTTGCATAAAGTTCCAGTGTGGTAGAAAATGATCTAATTCCTTCAATAATAATGTTCAAACGATTTATCAAACATCTTAATACATTCGTCACTCCTAAAAGGTTTCCCAATCCAGTACTTACTTTATATTAATAATTGTGTAATAACATTGTAACCACGAGCCACCGCGACGACCGCTGAATGTAATACACACACGACATTCAACCAGCCACAGTAAGTGAGATGTGAGTGTGTACTCGTAAGTACATACACCTTACTCTAATTACGAGAGCGAGTCGGACTAAAACTGAATGCGAAACAATTCCACGAGTGCACTGCGACTAATAAGTCGCGCGACTAATTAGTCGTGAGACGCGTGTCACGTGTCGCAGGCGCCCCAACCTCAGTGTCAATCTGCTTGATGCTTCCAGTCTAATCGGATGCACCAGTATTTTCTGTAGTTCCTGTGATGTGGAGGTTAGATAAGATCGTCGCATCTGGTCTGACCTGCACAACCCAGTAACTTGACGGCACGATACCTCTCGGCTAGGTAGGACTGGCTCGTCGGGAGCCACGATGGGAAATTATTAAATAACTTCTTTCGCTCTATGTGGAACGAGTGGAAGTATTAGTCTTTTACTGAGCGTGAGGACCTGGGTTTGATTCCTGGTTCGAGCAAAAAATGCCATTGGGTTTTTTCTTTAATGAAGTATTACTATAGTAGTCTGGAGATTAGATTGGTCTTGCGAATGATCTCAATCCACTCGTGTCAGACTGTCGTCCCACTATAAGAGTAAAAGATAAGAGAGTGCAATGGTGTTTACGCACATACTTTTACATAATAATATACTTGACTACGCTGGAGATCTCGGTTGAGATTCACCACCGTGATCGAATTAGGTCGGAAAGATAACATCAGCTCTAGGTTAAAATGATTGCTTTCAGTATTATAATAACCGTAGCAACAGTTAAAGATTTAAGCGCTGTAGCGGCGTCAACTTTCCGTGTACGCTTTTCACCGCTAGATATCCTTGTGGGCATGGACGCGAGTGTATACGCATGTATAACAAGATTCATGCTATCCGGCAAAGTGGTAATAGTGTACCAGGAATTGCTTTCGTAAGGCTGAGATGGCAGGAACAGCAACACATGCAAGCACGTTGTCAAATCCGTCCTGACGCACTTCGAAACCTGACTGAAAAGAGGGAAATGAGAAAAGAGGATTGAGCGACAGGCCACAGCAAAGCCACCATGCTGACCGCGACTTGAATAAGGCACAGCACACGCTCGACGAACAATATGGGCCTCTGATCAGCCGAATCTAGTCGGCGTCTTCCAAATGATCACCAGGGTGATTTTAGTGAAGTAAGAATCCCACAATCTCTGGCCTTTCCCCAAAAATCTAGGCGCATTTTGAAGGTTTCCCATAAACCAGAAACAAAAAAAATTTTTTTAATGGTGGTCGCCCATCTACGATCCTCACCTCTCGAACCGTGTGGTTATTATTATTAAGCCTCACTTATTCTTACAACACTCACATAAATAGAAAACGCTCCCAAGGCACTACTCATATTACAACGAGATAGCGTAGCATTTCGTAGAAGATCGTAGCCGCGTAGCGCTGACCTTGCGTAACGCGTAGCTCGTAGCACTGCGATTACGAGGCGAGTTTATTTACTTTGGAGTTGTATCCAGACACAGTGTATCAGCCAAGTTTGCAAAGCAAAAGGGCGACACTCCAACTGTGGATGTCATGTACGACGAACTTCAGTGTTTTTACAAGAAAAAATGTTTTGTTCTTCGCTACTCGTGATAGTGTAACTTGGCAAATTGAAACACACTTGAACCAATTATAGTTAAGCACCATGGTTCAAGCTGGTGGGTAAAACTTGCATATTTATACTATTGAATTGCAAAAATATGTCTTTACTTTTAAAACAACTGAAAAACGTCATACATGACAGGAGCTACGTTTTAAGGAACTTCGAGAGAACTTCGTACACAGGTTATAAGCGAAACCATTATAGAGAACTTGTCATTATTTCACATTTATGTTTAGGGTTGGTTGAAATGTTCTCGAATGGCTGAATATAATATGAATAACAATATCTATTGTACGAAAGAAAATGTATTCTGTTGCAAAGTATTTGGTTTTATGTCTGAGTGTTTATTGGAGTATATTAAATGGAAGATAATATCTTTATCATAAAATGTTTGAGCTTGTACTAATAAAAGCAATTCAGTGAATTAGAATGTCTGAAAATGTTCTTGGGCGGATAGAGAGTAAAATAACAAGCTTTTTAAACTAACAGAGTGAGTGGAAACTTTCTGTTAAATTAATTTGTCCGGTTGCATTATTTATAAATTGTACACAGGTCTGTGTACCGTGTTAATATTAATGTGTGCACAACATTAACCGCAGTGTCGTTAGCACACCCTGTACACGCCGGGGTGCGCGGGGGACGCGTGCGGGGCGCGGGGAAGCGCGTCGGGGGCGCGCGGGGTAGGGGCGGCGGGGGGAGGCAGGTGGACCGACCACGTTACATATTCATGCGCCTCACCCGGCGCACTATGAATTATTCGGACACATTATAAAACTGAGCGACGTGTTCGAGAATTTGCAAAAACTCCCCGAACTTGGCCGAGCGTCCTCGAATTGCTCCGAAAGGCCCCAAACGACGCGACGAGGACCTTCAAGACTTGACGAGACTCTATTTATGGTAATGCTCATTAAAACTCACTTGATTTGACATGACATTAGAAAGTCGATTCTCTATACAGAAGTTTTTCACATAACAACACTCTGAGAACTTCACTTTGTCCTGGCAATAGCCACATTCCCATAATTCTGAGCACGTCGGGGCAAGTTTAGCAATACGAGTGAACGTAAACCGACGCCACGCTTTCTATTTCAATACAACTCAAGTTAGACAAGTTGTACTATAAGCTGTCAAAGCGTACTTGCGCCGGACGCTGACATTACTTGTGAAACGTGAACGTTCTCTGAAAACTGTCCAAGTGCGAAATTTTTATTTCATTGAACTATTTGAGTTTTGGTTTAATGCTTATATGTAGTAACAATTTCTGATTACTCTATATCACTGATCCTGCTTCATAATTAAAAGAAATCCTTCTATATAGGCACTAAAGGGAGATTTTACTACAGAAGATTATGGTCGCTTAGAACTTCAAAAATCTTAAGGAGAATGGGAATCAAATAACAATGTATTAAGTACGACACAAAACACTCTGTTAAATCCTTACGGTAGCGAGGCTACTTACAGCCAACTTAAAAGAGTATCGGAATTACAGACAGCTATAATAGTCTTTACCGATGCCTTCCATTAGTGTGTTACCTTTGTTTACCTGCATAGCTGAGTGAAGCCAGCTCCCCGTGGAACAAATTACCAGCTGCCTCGCGAGGCTTCCGGGATTACCGGCTCCGAGTTACAGTTAATTAGATATGAGATAATGGAAAATAGCTCACGGCCTCATTAGACATACTCCTTGTGTGGAGTCACGGAGGTAAATAATACTGACACATAGCACATGCTAGTTCATGTTGATGTCCATCGATGGATTTGTCAGAAGTTAGCACTACCTCGCCAGTATTTCGCCAGTTTTGTACAATTGCCTGGTGCAAAACTACTATGATACGGGACGATAGCTAGGGCCACTACCGGAGCATTCCAACTCGGTCTGGGGTCCAGAACCTCACAGTTAACAGTTGCTCTTCTGAATAGAAGAACAACAAGGCAGCTATTATAAACAGAATACCTATTTTTAAACCTGAAATACATTGACAAGCCTTTGTTAGTTATCTCCTGGCAAATATCTTATTTATATTCTGGAACAGTCACTAAACATTACTACATCCGTCGACGTGCCACCATTGTAAAATAAAAATAGATCTGTAATAGATTGTTATGTGTCTATTAATATGACTACTGACTACAAAGCTTTAACTAAACCAGAACATCGAATTATTTATTCTTTATGTAATACTTTAGATTTGTTTTCTATTTCTATGCCAAGATGACACTCCTAGCGGCAAATGTAAACAGCAGAAAGATCTCCAGAAATGTTTATGCAATAAGACAATTGAGAACAAACCGGGTATAATTTGATAACACGCGATCTATCTGACATGACGCAAGACTTAACGTATCGTATATTATCATGTAAATAAAAACAAATACAATGGCGGATATGATTTGTGCGAATGTAACAAACAAACAGCGGCTGTGAGAACACGCAGCTGATCTGCTTTCGCAGACAAACGATGCTGTATCGTGCCGAGGCTAGGCTCCGTTCACGACCTCGAGTGATGCGACTTGCGACGCGATTTGCGAGACGCGACCCTTGTGCTCGACTTTATGTGAACCGTTCAGTATTGCAGACGACTTTCTTACCGTGCTCGCTTTTTGACTCGCTATGAGGCGATCCAAACATTTGATTCAGTCACGCATCAAATCTCACGTTACCTGTTTGGATCGCCTGGATGGACCTGTTTCGATCGCCTGGACTCGTGGTACGCTGTTAACAACTTCATGCATTTTTTTCCTCATCGCTGTCCCAAGACACGTATTGCTTGATCGTGTAGGTCGTGGCAAAAGGTTTAGTGGCGGCGTGTAATAGGCGGCGCCGCCGCCAGCCGTCACAATGTGCCGATATTGCGGCTCACGGCGCGGCGGCGGCGGCGCTCGTAAATCTAAGACGAAATAAAGAGTGACCCAGTTACAGTTGTACTTATTGGCGAGCGATCCCCGGAGCGTGGAGCGGCCTAATGTCGTTACGTTTGCTGTGCGCTTCTTGCTTCTTCGCTCTTCGAAGGCTACAGACAACTTTGTGTAACTCTACATTAACTCGTTGAGTAGTGTAATTAGAGACACAATAGTAAGACAATGGCGCCCGAAAGCCGGCGTCCGTGCGGGGATCAACAGCTTAAGAAATAGAATAGCTTGATAAAATAAAATCCTTATGAAATATACTAAGTAGTACGTACTGCTGCACCCATGTTTTCATCCACATCGATATTTTCGAGACATATTTAACTGCATAAAAAATAACATTATCTATTGGAAATAGGGTTCTTATTATTATTTTTTTATTTTACTGTAGTTATAGTTAGTATTGAAAATATACAATATACATAATATATTATTTTTGATTATAGTGAATTGGGTTCAAAAATCCTTCTATCAAAAGTGCGTTTACACTAAATGTCACGAAATCCGATACGGGTTACGAATCAACTACTACGTGACCGTGTAGGGCCGTACAAAATGCGTATAATTGAATCAATGCAGATATAATGAATATATCTTCACCATCTCTATATTACTCTATATCCCTAGCCTTCCCCAAATAGCTTAAGGTCTGCTTCCAATTTAACAGGATGTGACTAAATACCCCTGTTTTACATGGAGTTAATGCCTATCAGATCTCCACAACCCAGTTACTGAGCAAGACTGTACTCCTTGGATAGAATAGAATAGAATAGAATAGAATAGAATAGAATAGAATAGAATAGAATAGAATAGAATAGAATAGAATAGAATAGAATAGAATAGAATAGAATAGAATAGAATAGAATAGAATAGAATAGAATAGAATAGAATAGAATAGAATAGAATAGAATAGAATAGAATAGAATAGAATAGAATAGAATAGAATAGAATAGAATAGAGCAATGCTTATCTTTTGTCCGAAGTAAAAGCCAGCCCTTGGGTCATGCGAAGTGTCAACAAGGCGTTTTGAAAGTTCTTTAAATAATTTGTGAGCACTCGGACCCCACGATCCGAGAGTTTCAACCCCAAACGGCTCGAAAATATAACTACCAACAAGGTTAATATATTTCCGCCGTTTGAGGTTCTCTGCAGCCGCTGCGGCAGCACCGGCACAGCACGACGAGCTAGGAAGATGAGATGGCGCAAGAGTATCGACACAGGTAGCGTCCCACACTAAAGGCCTACCCATCTTCCATGGAAATAAAGACATACCGTCCGGTCTTTTGCCATCGTCGCGTGCCAGGCCATGAGGTTCCAATACGGCCGGAACGCCGACGGTGACAAGAGCACGTCGGATGATGTCGTTGATATTCGCGTGTCGCACTATGCGACCTGCACTTCGGCTGCATGACAGACCGTGGTGTCCGAGGCTGTTGACAACTTCGCCACAGTGGCAGCGATAAGGAGAGCAACAAGGAGCGCCAAGACGTAGGGAAGCAGCGAGGTGGAAGCAGTAGTAATTTTAACGTGTAATAATTTGTACGTAAACTTTGCATTTTCCGCCAGCACTTGGTAATATTATTTACGTTGCCCTCTGCGAGCGGCCGCGCGCGCGCTCGCCCCCGCACCGCTCGGCCGCGCGACCGCGCCGACCTACTTCGCACACTTGACATTTACATGTAGCGTGAGCGCGATAAGCCGGGGCCCTCTGTCCTACATTAATAGATTTCGATCAAAATTATAATTAAACCACAAGGCTTTCGCTGACACGTGTTGTTAGGACAGAGGCTTACAGGCCTGAAATATACGTGTCATAGTTCTTTGCTGAGGTTTACTCTAAATTACGGCAAATAACGTACCTAATGCAGTGAATATTATTCGGTTCATGGGAACAGTAGCTGGGCTTGCCTCCTGTTAACTGAGACTTAAACATGACTGACGAAACTGAAAATACTTCGCGGTGTCGGTATCAGTAACCAACGTCGGTATTGGTAACTGGTGTCGGTATGGGTAACCGGTGTCGGTATGGGTAACCGGTGTCGGTATGGGTAACCGGTGTCAGTTACATTTCCCGCCTGGGCGCGACTTGCAGTGGCCTATATGGAAAGCACTAAATCGGTTGCGAACCCAGGTAGGCCGCTGCAAACACAACTTGGCAAAATGGGGTTTTATAGACCGGATACTCAATGTAAGTGCGGTGCTCTTGTTCAAAACATGAGCCACACATTAGAGTGCCCCAAGTTTTTTTTTTTAATTCATATAAACCAGTGCTTGACTGCGATCCCACCTGATGGTAAGCAGCGATGCAATCATTGATGGTGAGGCGCACTAGTTTATTAAGAGCCTATTCACTCTAGCCTTGAAGACACCTAAATTATAGTTGGACGGGAAGACCGCAGCAGGCAAATTGTTCCAGTCCTTCGATGTACGCGGTATAAACGACGAAGCGAAACGCTTAGTCCGGACCGTTGAAGTTTCAACAACGTAAGGGTGGATACTCGCCGTACGTCGGGTTGTCCGATGGTAGAAAGGAGATGGCGGAATCAAGTCATGCAATTCCCGCGCACACTCTCCAAAATGCAACCTGTAAAATACCGATAGGCTGGCTACCCTGCGCCTGTGCTCGAGGCTTTGTAGATTGGACTTAACCAAATCTGGATCCCCAATTAGCCTCTTCGCACGCCTGCCCATACATTTGCACTTTGGAGGATTTGATGAGTGCTACCGATGCTGCTATTAATGTAGCCACCTATTGGGCCCAAACAATTTGACGAGTTTACGATCGAATCGAAAAGAAGAAGACCGGTATCAGTATTGGTAACCGGTGTCGATATTGGTAACCGCTGTTTTTTCTCACACTCAGCCGTGTTCCTTCAGTTACTCTTTGCAATTTAAGACCAAACAATCCCACAGCCTTGTCAGGCATTGGCCCCAGCAGGCCCCGACATTAAACATCTATGAGGCGCGCGTGAAACACAACGCTCCGTGGCCCCGGGCCTGGTCCTTATCAGACGGTAGCCTAGACCAGGACCAGATGCGGGGATAACGGCGGTAAGTACTCCACCCAAGCAGGGTCTACCGTATTCTCTATCATATGCTATCCAGGCGATCTGCATAATGATAACACTCGGGTGTATCTTCCCGCTAATCCGAAAAAGAAACCTACCGTCACAACCGTGTCCGGTGAGGAACTGCATCAAGTGCAAAGTGAGGACGCAATGCCACCTCTCTCACCACTCTTCAAGAGGGGACTTATCACCGCGAGTATAGCGCGCCCATATCTAGGTAACTTTTAAGAAATACTGGCGTGATGTTCTGTTACGTCGATATATCATTTTACATTATTGACATAGATTAAACTTATCGCACTACAATTTACGCTTATTCTGGTCCCAAATATTAAATAAAACCGTGTTAAGAAACCTGCATATCCTACACTGCGCTAACTTCAAACAGTCCATAGAAATATATATAAATTATATCTATAGTCCCTACTATCCAAGGAGAAACGCTTACACAGCAGACAAAATGTATTCGTATAATATATAGGTGCCGAACGTTCGTAGCCTCATATGTTTTCAGCACGTAAACCGACATACGTTACATACCTACAAATCATACAGTAACCGTTCGTTTAATGTTGGATGAAGACAATCTGAGCAGAGTTATCCATATGTATATAACGTTACTAGCTGTAGTTACACCAATAGCCATTGCTGTCGCCAGGACGCCATGGTTGTATCGTTACTCGTGACATTGGCCGATCTAGGGGCAATTTAGGTAAGGGTGCGACCTAATATAATATCCCTTTAACTGTATACTTCAGAAGTACTCCTAACACTCTTGTTGTATGTTTCGATGTTTGCGCAAGTTCACTAATTATACCAGTCGAGTTTACCTACTTGTGTAAGCTTCGCGAGCTACGCTCAGCGCTTGTAAGTCCTCGTATTACAATTTGTTTCATCTTTTTATTGCAAGTAAAAGCCGCACCATGTCTATTTTCAAAGCCACCGATACGTCTAGTAAGATATCTTAACTCTCCCCTGCTGGTGTCACTTTAGAGCAACAACGTCTCGTGTAAACAGCCCGCAACACACCGCCTCACCCGGCGGCGTCGCTCGCCTTTGACGGCGACTCTCTCAAAGCCCATGTTTTCAAAACTCCCCTATTCCACCGCAATTAGAATTTAAAAGCAAATCCTCACAGCTTGGTAGCCGACCCAGGCGGCAAACGCTAACAAAACAAAAACTTAGTAATTACTGCCTTAGTTGGGAAATGTTAAGTACACTTTTGAGAACCAAGTAAGATTTTCTTCAATCGTTTTCAGAAGTAATGTAAAGACTATGCGCCTGTATCCTTTCGTGTGATAACAATGATGATAGATACAAAAACTGGGCAAGTGCGAATCGGACTGGCGCATTGATGGTCCCGTACAAACTTACCTATGGAAATAGTTCAATTCCCAAATGGAGCCTCGAAGATTTTTCCAAATCGTAAAAAAACGTTTTTTTTTTCTTATAACGTAGGTAAAAAGGGCATTGTGTAAAAGTGTCCCCACCCATCACAGATTTGAAACAGGTATCATTCGAAGCGTCTAGTTAAATAGAGTTTTATTACCATTACCATTTACCATTTTACGAGTATTATGGCGACATACCTCAAAAGTATGGGGTTTAGGTTATATAAAATATTTTTATTTCAACCTAACCTAACTTAAGTTGTGCGCACATAATATCCATTGTATGTTACATGGGGTTACAGAGACACATTAATTTTAATGCACCAGCACAAATACTTGATCATATTGTAATAGATGCCTAATAGTAAAGGTCTTTGTATGGAAAAATAAACACATTAATTTCTACAAGCTTTTTAAACTAAATAAAAACCCCGTATATTTTAACAACCAAATCAGCTGTTTTGTCTTTTGTGGATAGGAATTAACAAACTGACATTTATCCTATGTCTGTTGGAGGGTGGGGACGGTGGCCATACAAAAATCCTTCTTTACTATTTTCAGATTTAATCCTATACCTTTTTTATTATTATTATTGATAGGCTCGCGTTTGACCACTATCTCACCTGATGGTAAGCGATGATGTGGCCGACGATGGAGCACGCTTGCATAGAAGTAACCTATTCACTCTTGACTTAAAGACCCCTAGGTTGAAGCTATCAGGAAACACAGAATCCGGCAGGGAATGCCACTCCTGCGCTATAAAACCTTGCTTTATGCCAAATTTCAGGATTCTGGATCAACGGAAAGTACTCTATGAATTTTGATTCCCTTGTGTGTCGAAATACACGTTTTTTTGCGACATAAGCGGCCGTATCTATTTTTTTTCGTTAACTTAGTAGGTTTATTTTTTCACAGCTTCAAGGGACCGCAGACCTGAGTATATGGTATTAATTTCTCTCTCCACGCGTTTCCGAGATAAATGATCATGACAGACAGATAGATGAACAACAAAGTGATCCTATAAGGTTTCCGCTTTTTCCTTTTGAGGTACGGAACCCTAAAAATTAATCTATCATAAAAAACGGATTTACAAGAAAATACAATTATAACTTTAATTGCGGAAGCTAGGGAATAGGAAGGTAGTACTGAAGACGGTTGTATTTTTTTTGTAAAAATACTTTTACTTTTTAGTGGTGGTTCGACCTCAGCTAAACCTAAATAATAATGTGTAAGTCCTATAGTAAGGTACCTAGATAATATAACCATCTACTATTCATAGCCAGAATGCACCTCATGATAATTCGTATGTCGAAGCGCAGCTACTATACTTACAGTGTTTTATTACGGAGTTTCTGTTTGTACTTTCCAACTTCATCATGAGATCAGTTCAATGGTACCATTTTCATCATCACTGTTTGATTAAATTTGTTTCGTCATAGTCGCTTAACTATCTTAATCGCGATATCTGGATGTTCGTGTAGTTCCCTTGGTCATCTGTGGTCTACTTTATCGGTTCCACTTCATTAAAGTTCTTTATGAAAATACCAAAATTGCTACGAGTCGTATGTGCTCATAATATTTTTAGAAGTTCCCTCAATTCCATAAGGAGCCTAACAACAGAACTAGATTTTGATAGAGATGAGAACAATCTGGAAAACTCTTTCAAATAAAGAAGGAATTTTTCAAAACGGTTTGTAAATGACGAAGTCCTGGGGGCCTAAAAAGGTCACTTTAGCAGAATCGTATAGGAAAATAATATGAATCATGTTAAAAATCGCAAAATGGTCACGAATTGTCAGTTCACATTACTATACAAAAACAATATAGAAATGAATATTTGATAAAGTGGACATTTTGATAATAGGACATTTTAAAATTACTATTCTGATACAGTGGACATTTTGATACAGTGGACAATTTGATATAGTGGACGTTATGTGAATAAAGGAAAAATATTGTTATTTCACATAGGCCTACATGGGCACTTATAAAACGTCAGAAGCTAGTGCACGGTTCCAAATTGGTCGTTTCCTATGGACAAGAACCGGCAAGAAACTCCATGGTTACTCTTATAAATAAATTGGTTGTTTACAATATTTTCATTTTACAGTATTAATAGTTATTATGTAAGAACAGTGTAGACCAGTCAATGTTGTACCCAAAAGCACATTAGAAATAATCATAATTATTAAAAAAAGTGAGTCGTAATAGGAAGTAGGTAATATAAGAATTCGTGGAGTCTACAGTGTTCTCACATTCACATTCTAAAAAGAGCCTATATACAATAAAACAAGAAAAATATAAATAATTACAACTATCAATAAATGAGATGATAACCAAATAAATTACTAACGAATTTAAGATAGTTGAAGTCCAAATAATTTAAAAAATACTGCAGTTTTAACAGGATTTCATGTGAACCTGGCATTGATCTATTCTCGAGGTCTTCTACTTCTATACAACATTTCACTAAGGACATACCAACCTTTGATTTTAAGCGTATCTCTGTTGATACAATTATAAAACCATTAAAAAATCTTAACATAAAAAACACTGAAGACATATGGGGTATATCCGTTAAAGTTCTTGGAGATATTATTGATACTATTGCACCAGTCCTAACAGGCATATTTAATCAATGCATAAACAGCGGAATGTTCCCTGATTTAATGAAACATAGTAGAGTAGTACCAATTTTCAAATCAGGTAGTAAGAGTCATCCCTCTAATTATAGATCTATATCTGTGCTTCCAGCATTGAGTAAAATCTATGTAAAAATCATGCTCGACCAGATGTTGTCTCATTATAATTTAAATGGGATTTTGCATAGTCATCAGTTTGGCTTCACGAAAGGAAGTCAACGACGGATGCAGGAGTGAAACTCATCAGTCACATCCTGGAATCCTGGGAGAAGTCCCAGGATGCTATTGGCATATTCTGTGACCTCTCAAAAGCATTTCACTGTGTTGACCATAATACTCTGAACTATAAATTACATCATTACGGAATTCGTGGACGAGCTGCTGATCTTATTTTTTCCTATTTATCTTACAGGCAGCAAAAAGTATCCATTAATGGGGCGACGTCCTCGGGGTCTTTAGTAAAGATGGGCGTGCCTCAGGGTTCAATTCTTGTCCCTTTCATTTTTCTAGTTTATATTAATGACCACGTTTTTGTTTACATGATGGCTAATTTATCCGTTAGAATTCTGTTTGCTGATGACACTTCTCTTTTTTTTAAAGTAGATAGAAAAGAAGGGGATGTCTGGCATGTCAACGAAAGTCTGGCTGTTCTTTTGAAATGGTTTGCAGCTAATAATCTCTTATTAAATGCAAATAAAACAAAATGTATAAAATTTTCATTACCGAATGTCCCTCAAGTTGCCGTCAGTCTAATTTTTATCGGCAAAAAACTTGATGTAATTACGGAAACTGTGTTCTTAAGTATAACTATCGATTCTAAACTGCAGTGGGGCGCTCATATTAGAACTCTCTCGGGAAGATTAAGCTCAGCTGCATATGCAGTAAGAAAAATAAGGCAATTGACAGATGTAGCCACAGCTAGGTTAGTTTACTATGCTTATTTCTACAGTATTATGTCTTATGGCATTTTACTGTGGGGATCTGCAGCTGATGTAGACTCAATTTTCATATTGCAAA
The DNA here is from genome assembly GCA_905147345.3 of Mythimna impura. Lineage (NCBI taxonomy): Eukaryota > Metazoa > Arthropoda > Insecta > Lepidoptera > Noctuidae > Mythimna > Mythimna impura. Next base: position 29,250,032 of record LR990357.1, on the reverse strand, counting down.
AGAGAGCAATCCGGGCTATTTATAAAATGGGTCCTCGCGAGTTCCTCAGAAATAAATTCAAAGAAATCGATATACTAACTCTGCATTCTCTTTATATCTTAGAAAGTATTTTGTATGATCGTAAAAACTTAGGACTCTTTAAAATTAGAAGCGACTTTCACAACATAAATACGCGTAGTAAACATGAAATTGAGAAAAAGAAAGAAAGAAAACACGTTTATTCGTACCTCACACAAATGGAGATTAGCTAAGACCAGCAAGTCATTCTTAGTAAACAGCATACGCTTTTATAACAAGCTGTCAAAGGCGACAGAACTAAGCGAGGGAAAATTCAAAACTCATATTAAGCGTGTCCTAACCAAAAAAGCATTCTATAAGGTTAAATACTATGTCGAAGACACGCTTGTTTGGCAATGACTACTTCTGCACATGTGGCCCCCTGATAGCTCATTATTATTGTGTCTATTAAATGCTCCATCTTTGTTTTATTATATACATTTTTTTTAACACATTGCTTTTGCAATATTTTTTTTATTTTTTTGGACTTCAACTACCTTAAATTCGTTAGTAATTTATTTTGTTAAAATCTCACTTATTGGTAGTTGTAAGTATTCATATTTTTCTTGCTTTTTTTTATATAGCCTCTTTTTATAATGTGAATGTGAGAACACTGTAGACTCCGCGAATTCTTATATTACTTCCTATTACGACTCACTTTTTTAATATGATTATTTTTATTGTGCTTTTGGGTACAATATTGACTGGTCTACACTGTTTCTACATAATATCTATTAATTCTGTAATATAAAAATATTGTAAACAACCCCTTTTTTAAAAGAGTAACCATGGAGTTTCTTACTGGTTCTTCTCCATAGGAAACGACCAATTTGGAACCGTGCACTAGTTTCTGACGTTTTATAAGTGCCCATGTAGGCCTATGTGAAATAAAAACATTTTTGATTTTGATTTACGTATGTGAATTTGCATGTTTGTAAACGCACCCATGATTCAGGAGTCATTCCTGTGTAGGCAGCATATAAAGAAATATGCTTCTCTGTTAATCATCGGCATCTCAGTAATCAATACTGAGATACCGATGATTAACAGAAACTTGGAAAACTTATGTTTTATTCTGTGTACCTTCTGCAATGATGTCCGCGGTGCTGTAGTTCTTTGACTAGCGCGTCACAGTCCGCTGTTACCGCGAGCGCGGATGAGCACCGCCGCCGCCGCCTATGCGAAAACTTTAACTAATCATCGGCGCGAACTTAGCTGTCCAATTAGTTGGCTCGCTGCGCTGTTTTCTTACTTAATACCTCTTTTAATGGCAGAACCTTATTTATGTTACTAAGAATAACTTAACTAATGTTCGAACAAGACTTCGCTACAGAAACATTAATTTAGTAGGTAAACTTGGAACTGTTTAGCGGTTCTTTGAAACCTTTAAAACAGTATATAGACCGACAGTCACATATCTAAGTTTCTACAAGTCAAGCAAGACCAAAATACGTCGCAGAATATATTTCGCGTGGCACTGTCGGAACACATCAGCGCCACGTGACACATTTCTGAGCAAACTATCAGCAAAACGCGAGTCACGATATAAAATGAACGACACATAAAGTTTGCAGGACCGGCCCCCGCGGCGCACGGCGATGAGGTAACGGTAACGCGCACGTTAGCACTCAGACCAACACGGCGAAGTACCGATAGTAATTACCGCTGAGGGAATGGATGGTATTGTTCTTGCAGCTGATCATTTATGAGTAGCGAGAATTACTTCAACATACAAGCGCAAACAACAATAGGAGTTCATGATTGAAATTTCGAAAATGTACAAAGTTTCAGCACATTTCAGAGAGATGCTGTCGTGGTAAATACTTTTGTGAATTTTGGAGTCAGAACTCTACGTTGTGACTACTGGTATTGACCTACATTGGACCGACACAGCATATTTTTGGACAAACTCTTCAAATTCATATAAAAAATTCACAAACAGAATAATACTTCGCCATAATTCACGAATATATCGGAAACACATTAAAACCGAGCACATCCCGAGAACAACCGAACTCATCCGAATGTAGCGTGCTCATAAAATGCACGTCGAATGGGACAAAAACGCGGCTTTCTGGCACATTGTGAATTATTCAGATGACAAACGGCGGCGCGGCGACGAACCCGCCCGAACCGAGTGCGCCGCGCGAGCAGCCCACAGCGCATGAAACATGAAACAGACACTAATTCACGCACTCGCAGTAAGAGGGTAGGCTTATGCGTAGTGGAGAGCAACTAGTGTTCATGTTCAGTGTCATTTGGTACTAGTTAAGCACCAACCGCGCCACTACGCGATATTCAGCACACGATATTCAGACTGTCTTATTTTTCGATCCGAGAAAGACCGGTCTATCCCTTATTACACTACGCGACATCGACTAAGACTGTCTGAATATCGAGTAGTGTAATAGGCCCTTTAGCCCTTGTTGTAGGTACCTACTTTGACTAAGTACCTACAACTAAAATCTATGTAGGTACCTACCTACTCGAGGTAATCGCGTCCCCTGCATTTCTTTAACTCATGTTAATCATGTTTTATTCGTAATTCTACCTTTTTATAGTTCGTAACTTAAGTTTAATATTTACTGAATGTGAAGGCTTCCTGTTAACTGAGTTAGCGTGGGTTAGTAAGCCGAGAGAGAACTACAGACAGTTCGCGAGCGGCCACTGCCGGCCAGCTGTCACACAGGTAACTGACGGCACTGACTTGATATTCCAGCTAGAAATCCCCAGATCTTCTAGTCTAGCTAACATTTGGTACATTACATCACGCCTTTTAGGGTTAGATAGAAGTGTAAGTAAAATGTTGAGGACTCGTTTGGTGTAGACGTAAAGCGATTGGCTGCTGCGCTATATGTCGCGAGTTTAATTCCCGCACTGTACTAATATGTCTGGCTTGCAGCTAGTTTTTCCGAGTCTGGGTATCTTATGTATGTGAGCTTACATGTTTATGAACGCATGCATGATACTGGAGTAGAATAAAATAAACTTTATTGTTCACAAAATAGTAACAAAACTATTACACAAACAAATCTATCGGTATAATGGTGCTAATATCTACACAGACAACCTTAGGATGGGCATCTCTTCTGCCAGTTGCTATTTTAAAATCTATATTTAGTTTTTATTTTTACTTTATTTACATTGTTCTCACATGATAGCGACAAGAAACATGTAACAGAGATATTTGTAATTACAATACATGATTGAAAGAGTGTTCATGGAGTTTCTTGCACATTCTTCTCCTTAGAGATCTACGCTTTGGAATGTGCAATTAGCATCATTTTTTTTCTGACTGACTGACTTCTTGACATTTCAAAAGTACCTGTAAATGGTTTATTTGAAATAAATGCTTTTGAATCTTTTGAATCATGGAATTTAAGAACTTAAAATAAAAATAGGGCGTAGTCTGCGGTGTATCTACTGCTTCAAAAATTATAATAGGAGTAATTCCTAGAGTGTGGCATAGTTATTTAAAAAATATATATATTTTACCCGTTATTGTGATAGGGAAAGATAAATGATTCCTAAACTCATTTTCCTACCAACAGACATGACTGTGAACACTAGACCAATCAAATGCGAGTCTTAGATACCATAAACACGCCTATTAACACTAAAGTTCCACTGACACTTTCACGTTGACTCATATAGTTCGATACAGGTCATAAGCGCGTTGTTTACGACCCCTCAGACCCGGCGCGCAATATCGCGCGATCGCGGCAATATTGTCGTGACCGACGCCTGGCCGTTTGTGGGCCATTAACGAGATATTAGAGCATGCTTGGCCGGGCCCGGTCGTGGGCCGCACGCAGGGCTCTCCACGACGCCATTATAACTTTCACGGGAAGGGAGCGGAACCCATCCACGGTGTTAAGGGTTTCAAGGACTATTTCAAAATGATCACAATGATAAAACACGTTTTAAGAAGGTTTTTATAGGATCTGTCTACGAGGAGTTATTTTCATCATTTTAAGCAAGTTTTATCAACAACAAATGTTGTGGTTTGAACCAATTTTCATCATAAAATCGTCAGTTTTATTGAGCAGTACGCAAACCGGATATTGAAGTCTGCCCAATAAAATTGAGATGCTTCCTTCGCGGATCGAGCTATAAAATCTAACGTTATCATTTTAACATTAAAATGGAGTAACTTAAAAATTAACGTCTTTGCGATGTCTATTGAGAATCAAAGAATACAAACATAATAAAATATTGTTAACTCTTATTCAGTCCTCGATATGAACCCTTTGAGTTGGGTTCATGTCGAGGACGAACCATAACAACTGTAAAAATTAAATCACTTTTCAAATGAAAGCTGCAAATGAACGAATATCATCATTTAGTATAATGTTGTAAGTGTGACAGTATTTCGGCGGTGTTCGTAAAGTACAGCATCGTGAATCCCGTGGGAGTCGTACATAACCCCGAGAACAAACTCGTATGATGGCAGTCACTATATGTCGAAACTTACAAAAGGCCCGCTCTGACAGTCCTACCAACAAGCGGGTATGCAGAAGCAGCGAATGCGAATTCCAATTGTAGGGCACGTAAAGAAGAAACTGTAAAACCAGAAAAGCTATGCGCTTCGGTTATGTTCGTGTTTCCGAATTAGGCACAAATGTCGCGCCGCAGAATAACCCACAGAGGCAAAGCTTCTAATTTTTGTACTTCCGCAATTCTGAGGTAATATTTATGCTTATATTAGCGATGCAGTCACCAATCGTCGTAGACACGATGGTAAAATCCTCTGTTTTGTATTCAGACAATAATTGTGTGACGTGAACCTTCTGCTAATTTCGTGTGCGCATACTTGCGCACTTAGTGAGTAGTTTCCAGCGCCGGATTACTAGCTCAGTGCGCGTCTGATCACTAACTAATGGCTTTTTACGATTTACTCCGACAATCACAGCGCACAGATAAGCGACGCTAACTCTCGCTTGTAAGATAAAGCGGCTCCGGGCGATACGTTCTAACAATCTCTGGAAACTTCTGCCTCATGCAGTTTAAAAACTTGGCTCAAACCCATACGTGACAAACTTAGTTACGTAAAGCTTGGAACGAGATTGGAATTCAATTTTATCGCCAGAATTAATGTAAGGAATAAATTTAAATTCAAATGCATTTCCTAAACGTGCATGACGTGGTAACATTAATAAAACAACTAGATGTGTGGAATGCTCGTCGCACTGTAATCTATTCGCTTCTGCAGATCTGAAACGAGAACAGCTAAGCTATTAGTCACTAGTCCAGGTATTACACCGCACACACACACACAGGCACGTGCACATGGGACGTCACACCGGCTCACGTACACGTTGTATGTGCACATACAAACATACACAATACATGCCAGTGGAAGATTTACGCGCGCAAACGACAAACCTTTGTGTAGAATTCAATTATAGGGCAAAAAGTGTGGCTGGACGTTCCGCAATGCATTTTCGATGAATTCGATACCGTTGGTACCGGGACCGGGACCGATACCGATACCGGGAGCTTTGTGACTCTTTGCGTACCACTCGCGACTGCATCCAAATAGTGTTTGTATTGCTAGCTTTATATCTCTGAGGCTTACTTTGTACAACCTGTTTTAATAAAATAAAATGGCGGATGTTACATCACATCCAGTATGCAAACAAAGAAGTATATTCCAACAAATACGTGTGCGACGAAAAATCAAATACGGCATGGTTCCGATTTTAATGTTATTTTTGTGAAATAATACCTCCACTGCCATTCCCCTATTACAAGGCACGTAAAAACCCAACTGACGATTATTTGGATGTTGTAAACACTTCTATTTTGTAGAAGTGTTTACAACATCCAATCGTCAGCTTTCGGAGAATAGCAACAACGTGTCATCTTTCGATGACACGTTGTGTGCGAATCAGAAAGATGGGTATGACATTTCAATGTGCCGCATCCCGTACTCAAGACTAATAACCTACATTACTTTTGTTAATAACAAAAACTTAGATTACAGACATACCTAGTACCAGGATTTAATATAAGTTAGGAAGTCGTTCTTACATACGTATCTAATGTTTACTCGTGAGCCACATTTCTCCCATCAACGCACAGCTCGTGTATAAACTGTAGGACAAAGTTCAGGCGCCTAGATCTTGTAGAGAACACTCTACAAGAAGGTTCCCTTCGTTGGTCGTACCTAGACTCGGCTTCACAGCCTTAAGGACACGTAGACGAGGAACGTTTATGATGAATGTACCTTTTTACAGATCGTAATTTAGTTTATTTGAGATAACGACAAAGTTCTAAAGCCCCGCTTGATTATTGTTAACGTACAATACGACAATAGGCAAATATAGTTTCGTAACAAGCATATTCTTTTGAAGGTATTATGTTTCAATCTTTTCTCAAGTCGCTTAGTGTATGTCTCAATATAAAAATGACACTTACGCGACGAAACGAAACATCCATGCATTGCTGGGCAAGTTAGTCACTTGAAAGGCGAGCAGGTCAAATCTAAGCAGGTATCATAAATGCCTATGTGTTATAAAACAGTGCTCTTCTGTGGACCGAGCTAAGACCTCACGCTCAGCAAACCCATGACGGGTTGCGAAGGGTGGTTTGTTATTACCAGGAAGCACGTAAACGTTTCCTGTTTTAATATCTCAGAAGTACACATAGGTGAAGGTAGCAGCGAGTGCGCCGCGCCACAGGCCGCGCTCCGCCGCGCCGCTGTAAATCAGCACCGCGCCACAGGCCGTAACTCTCGCTGTAACTCACGCGCTCACCTGCCGGCACACTTTCCTTACTTTACTTTACAAGTCAACTTGCTACTCACGGAGACTTGACAAGTGTTCGCTTGATATTAAACCGCAATTTGCCGCTCGTGCTGGCGTTTAAAACGACAAAAGTCGCAATTATTGAACTGGAACTTTGTATATTATGTAATGGGTGATTATCAAGAGGGTTGCTGTTAGGTGGCAGCCTATAGACATTAGATAGCAGTAGTAGCCTAGATACAAAGATTCAAGATTCAAGATTCAATTATTCAATGTAAAACATAGGTACTTACATAATAAGTTCTTATATAATAAATTGAGGGCGCTATGAAAGCTGAAATGACCCATGCCCGCACCCTAAAACTGTACAAGCCTGCAGCGCCGCCGGCAGCAGGAACAGACGTGATGGTGATTGCGTTACGTCGTATACTCGTACTGCCACCTAGTCGGCAGTACGGGTATCTGTACATTTAATTCCGGTCAGCTGCGCCCGGATAGAGCCCCACTGACCTTTAAAATCATTTTTTTTTTTTGCGAAATATTGATTGATTTACATACCTATAAATATGCTATGCACTTTCTGAAGAACACTTAACCAGCATTTTTTTTGTGTTTCTGAAGATCAAAGTCTTTTAAATATTTTTTTTTTGCAAAAGTATTAGTCTTACGAAAAAATCATATGTTATTTATTTATTTAAACTTCATGTACAGTAGTGGTACATAGGCGGTTGTATATGATTCTACCTTCTATCTATACATATATACATATAATAAGTCTGTAGAAAAGTCTTAGTTGTGCGCGCATCACATAAAATGTACGAAATCGATGTAGATAACTTTTATATATTATAATTGTGTGTAACTTGATATATTACTTAGACATTGTTTCATCGAAATCGGTTGACTATATCGAAAGTTAAATGAATTTAATGAACAAAGAAGTAAAATATCAAACCACACGTAATTTAAATACTTGCAACGCCATCTAAGGACTCAAAGTAGAACTAATGATGACAGTTGAACTTCATAATTTATCTACATTCACTGATTGTTATGCGGTACAAAGTTCGCCGAGTCAGCTAGTCAGCTAGTCAGTAAAAAAAATGTTTATTATACATTTTTTTTTTCACATCTACTGACCTAGCCTTTACCGGGAAGTAGGCTTCAGAAAGTCACTGTTTTATAGCACTGCTTGGGAGTTAGGGCCTTATGTAAAAGAATAGTACCTAACAATAAAACAGACATCGCTTGTGACGAGAGTAAACAACGTAAAACTTTCCGTCATAAGGAGATGTATACCTAACGATAACCTCACCTTGGGTAACGAACCAAATCCTAAACGAACTTGAACATGAACACGTTCAAAAGATTATGTCAACGAATAAACTTATTACGTGTTTTGCCTAAAATGATTTACGGAAGAAAGACACGATTACTTTCCGCCTTTACAACTCATCCTGATTACAAAGTTCCTTCTTTTTGACATTAACATGTAAATTATGAAACATCAAAATAATAACTTTCATTTACCGAGTGAAATCCGCTTCGCTCCCACACACACACTTACTTTGAGAAACCCCTTCAAGCTTCTCTGTACATAAATAATTTACGAAGTCACTTAAGGCAATGTCGGCTCACCTTTAAACAATATACATACTTGTGCGGTAAATCTAAATCTTGTAAGAAGTTACGGAAGGCAGGCAGGGTGCCACTTACCATCCATCTTGGCCCTAACAGCGGTCCTGGCGCGTACGTCACGACACGAGAGCCACGACTCCACGAGCGCCCGACACGAGATACGAGCACCAGACGACACCTTGTGCCACGAAGCGACACGGACACGGAGTATGTGGTGTACAGAAGGTCCATGGCGTACCTAGAATGGATAGCAACTACGCCCAATTTTCCCATAGATTCGAAATGCGTGAACCTCATTAACCTTTTTAAAGTGGAAGGTTATTGTATTTATTTGGAACAGAGAAATAGTTTCCTACTTTACGGCACTTATAAATAGTAGTTATTTAAAGGCAACAACGTTGTGTCTATTCTTGGGCTCAGTGGTTGCAACTCCCACCAAAAGTTATATAGTCGCTCGAGACTAGTGTTGCCAACTTTAGTCAGTCAAAATAATTCGGGATGAAAGACGAAAATAATTGATATTTTGGTATTCAAATCGGGACAGCTGATACAATTGCCACAAAAAAAAAACAATAAACTGCCTAAGCCGATCGGGGAGCGGGGGCAGAAAAATTAAATGCGGCCGCTTCATCAAAATTTAAAAAAAATTAGCACTCCACCATAGAAAGGTTAAGATTTCGTTTGAACATTCATATTCTGTATGGAACGAAATATTTCGACTGCGTACTTATATGACGACGATGATGTTTCACCCGTCAAAATTAACGCTCTGACAGACTAAGGAGGTTAGTCAAAAATCAAGGGACCTTTGGCGTTCCGAACAAGGGCTAATCGGGACGTGTCACCAGATCCCTGAAAATCGAGACTTCCCGCGCAAATCGGGACACCAGGCAACACTGCTCGAGACAGTTCAGTTCGATTTACAGACTTACACCTTATTAAGCTTTTTATAATTTATTTATAATCACATTTTGTTACATAGCAACTCGTATTATAACATCTGCCAAACCACATTGCAGTTTATCGCATATCTGAGTTTTCTGCTGCTATCTATTCCGTGGCACTTCCAAAACTGTTTAGATACAGGCAAGTGCTGTGTACTGAAGTCGAAAGCTATCTCAAAATGTTAATAGCGCTATAAAGTTGCTTCTTTGAGCTAGCCGTGCCGTCGCTACACGTCGACAGAGCACGCTTTGTTTGACGATGATGACGTGATGTGTTTGTGGAGAGGGGAGGCGGCTGCCGTCCAATGAATGCGCGGGAAACATTCATCAAATATTGATGACTGGCACATTCAAGAATGATGTTTAATGTTCGTATCCATCAAATACATTCGTATCTAACAAATAAAATCTAAAAACGAAATGTTATGGAATCATTATTTCTCTTGTTTGTTGCAAAAAGCGATTTCAATAAATTCAATTCGTGTTGAGACATTCTAATGACACGAGGCGAGGGTAGGCAGTAACATAACCATTACAGCATCGTAGTTGTCCGGTGCAGCCTCTGTAAAACGGTTATGCAAAGTAGTGCGGCTCGTACAAAAGGAAGGTAAACAATTTTGCATATTTCAGGAAAATCGTCTCGTTCGAGAGATGCTCACAGTGTAGAATTTCCACAGTCCACTGGATCTGTGGGATGGAAGCGACGTCTAACGATCCTTTATGTGAGCCTCACATAAAAGCATGTAACTCTCTATCCTCTTAAGTGCTTGTCTGGAAAACTAAGTACTTTGAGTAGGTTGGCGTGCTAAGTAGATCGCTTATTGTAAACCAACTAATGTTATTAGAAAACAAACCGAAAGTTACCGATACCAAAAACATCCAATCTCCTTAGTTTTTAAAACGCCGTATATTTATGGAAGCCTTTCTCAGTACATTACCCCGTCGGTGGCGTGGGGGTGTAATCGCTCCTCTGTTCAGCGGCCCCGTTACATGGCGTCGACATGTTCTAAAATAATCAACGTTTTGCCGACATTATGGCTATAAAACTGGTTGCCTTTTAATATTAATAAGTTAGGCTGCGACCCGCCCTGTAACGCCGCAGAGTAATGAGATACAGTAGCCCAACTTTATACAAAAAACGTTTCAAATCGTCACTATGGTGTTCTCGTTGCAGAATAAAGACTTAAGACCACAGCTCAGGCACCTATAAACTCTCTTACCAGACTAACTCCTGGCTCTAGTCTAAACGATCGTACGGCACCAAACTCTTACACTTAATACATTACAATAACGTCTTGACTAGTAAGTAGTTGTTCTTCTGTTCACATTGGTGCTGTGGTAAGCCGGTGGAGATAAAATCTGAATATTATCAGGTCGGCGTCTTCCGATCACTTACACGCACTGCCGACGACGAATACTAAACGGCCTCATTATACACCAGTAATTAAGAACCGAGTTTACGGCGGATTTTAACCTAAATTGTTTGATATTAACCTGTATACTACGAAAAATAGGTACCTCCTTTCTTATATCTATGGTAGGTACCTACTTACGAAATTGCATCGATACGTGAAAACATGATGCAATTTCGTTTGAAGCCATACAAAACTCCTGTCTTCTTCAGTGATTGTTCACAACATCACTACTATATCCCTCTTAATCTTGAGCAGAGTTAAACTAGATGAAGCCGATATTTCCCTGAGAAGAAACACTGAACAAATTCAGAGGTCAATGACTTTTTAATAAAGTCTAGACATAAACATTGAATGGTCAAATGATATGAGAATCATTAGTGCAGATTAGTGTGCGACATGGTCTTTTGAAAAAAGAACAACACAGATTTGAGTGGACATGTCCAGTCAGTGCAAGCATTTGTCAGGTGCACCTGTAATATTGCATAATTGTCACAATCGATTGACGGAGAAGTACTATACAGTGGGTTGTAGACGTTGTAGTTGGCAGGAAGACTCGACTCGCGTTACTGAACTAATACATCAAGTTTATCCGTGTTCGAGCATAAAATCGATCCTTGAAGCATTGTCCTCGACGCTTGACAAGCAATTTATCATCAGCCGGAAGACATCCACTTCCGAACATTAGCTGTAGAGTTATCCATGTAAGTGTTATACCCGCTGGAAGACAACGGTTACACGGTTATTCGCCACCTCAGAGTATGACAGTTATACGTACCTCCGCTACCTCCCACTGAGTGAAGGGATGTTGACTACGACTTTACCTTAAGGTGCGTCTAGATCTGGCGAACGCGCTGCTCGCGAACCGTTCGCGAGCCGCTTGCGAACTGCGCGCGTGCATTTCATGTTCGTACGAAGCGCGCGCGGCGCTGGCGCTTCGTACTAAAAAGTCGCGCGCGAAATGTACGCGCGCCGTTTGCAAGCGGCTCGCGAGCGGCGCATTCGCCAGGTCTGGACACACCATTATCATTAGGATCTTACCTACCCCACAGTCATATAAAACGTAGTGTGAAAAACTTTTTTACAAAAAAAGTCGTTTGTACGACTTCAAAATCATACGTAGTATTCCACAGCTAAAACTAAATAGTGAGCAAGTTCTCTACTAACCTTTTTTTGAGGTGGGAAATCATGAATTCATTTCTCCCGCTCTAGAATGGAACAAGAGGACATGTCAGACTTTCACTAACTAAAACGCACCTATATTCCTTCATTTGCCCTTTTGCATTTTGGTTGCATGGTAACTCTTTCAAACGTTCCCGCAGCCCCAGCAGGCATCTGCCCTGCTGGGCTCCCTTCAGGTTTGCTGACAACTCTGTGGGGCGTACGTGGAACACCACGCGTCTTTACCATTGCTTGTTGTCCGCAAGCTCGAACCTGCGGTGGCTGGGAATCGCCTGCGACTTCGAATTATGTTATGAAATGGTGTTAACAAATAAACAGACATGCTATTGCAGCAATATCGGAAGATTTGCTAACATTTATTGAAGTCTTCATGGTCTATTTCCGAAGTTCTTCATTAGATATTCACAAAAAAAAATGTCAAAATCGGTTCACACTTGCCAAAGATATCGCTGAAAAAGATTTAAAAAATCTGACGTTTTGAGACCCTCCTCTTTTTTTGGATGTCGGTTAAAATGCACAATTTATAATAAAGAAGCTGACTGGCGACCTTCGTACCGTCAATGAATGTAGTAATAATTAATGTAATAATACTCTTTAGCTAAACTTAATTTTAATCGGAATCATCGGAATGAGAACTTCCTCACCTTTGAATTTTCCTTTTGGGTATCGTCGCGTGAATGACATTAGATTTTGGAATGGCTGGCAGTGTTTGGCGAAAATCATCAGACAATAATATCTACATTCTGGCATTGCTAGGGAAGAGCTCCATACTGATTCGGGCATTTTCTTTATATAGGTATAATAGAAAAGTTTTGTAAAAGTTGTTGGAAAAAATACCTACGTTTCTAATATCATCATATTTTTTTTTCTAAATTAATCATATTATTTTGAATTCATAATTGAAACTTAACGAGAAGAGAGTGGATAAAAATAATTACATATCTACTTGCAATGTTTTCGGAGACTTGCACCATAAGACTCAACAACATGCCGAAGCACCCTCTCCTCACCGAGGCTTTAGCATCGCGAAGCTTCTCACAAACATGGTGGAGTAACCTCGTAGTGTCGTAGTCTCACACAACGCGGAGGATACAATTAGCCACTAATTAGCGTCTCAGACGAGGCGGAGACGAGCGGGCTGCACAGGATGCGACTTGTTCGGGGATTACAGTTGAGGCGGAACACATTACATGGATATACATCATATACACAAGCACAAGTTGAAAATATCAATGCTTTTTATGAGATCGGTGGAAGCTTTTTTCTCAAATAAGGGCATGTTTATGCAAGAAAACATTTACCTTTCTATTTCCTTTATATAAATATTTCGATGGCACTGTATTACCAAACATGTCGGAAACACGGATTATTTTACAGTCGAAAATAGAGGTATAGTCATGTTGATCGTGACAAGCTCAATAACGATGGAGTTTTCGGAGGCCATTTTTTATGTGGGCAATGACCAAATGACTTCTCCCGCTCTAAGTAGGAGCGCGAGAAGTCATTTGGCGGAGTAAAAGGGCTTGTCAAACTTTTACTGACTAAAACCTACATATGTTCCTTCATTTGCCCTTTGCGTTCTAGGGCCACGATAACTCTTTCAAACGGGCCTGGTGGCCATTTGTCAGACTGAGATCTGAAAGGGAAACAGAGTAGCCTTCTAGCTCGCTGGAGGATGCATCATGAGCCTATGTACAATGTACACTATTGTACACCAGCCGTCACGCGCACTGTCCTATATACTCTACATAAAGATTAACGAATATTGCCACTGTTAATGATAACCATTAACATTGCTTTAGGAATTACTCCGCTTAGGTATGGACTCGCTTAACTCACCCCTTACGGGCTTGCCCCGCTTGGGCAGAGCAACGCCGTGTCCTCGTGGGGGTTATCGGCGGTGGCGATCTCTCGCGCTGGGCCTTGGTACAGGCCATGGTCCGGAGCGAGGAGGAGTGGCAGGCGGTCGCCTCCTTCTGCAAAGCGGTAATGCTAGCAAAGGAGGCGGCCGATCGCGTGAGGCAACGGTCCTCACGCCCCAACCGCCGCCGGGATTCCGATCCCGATTTCTGGCCACCGTAGGCGCGGGCTTGCGGACGGGGAGCAATGTCAGTCCAAAAGCCGTAACCTTGAATCTGAATGTGCCTCTTCCAGGAGCGTAAAAGACGTCTTATCCCTATCCTGGTCATTCATAGGTATTTGCCAAAATGCTTTAGACACATCAATGCTAGACAGAAACTTAGCATCTCTTAGGTTATCTACGATTTCTGAGACATATGGCAGACTGTACGCATCCTTTTGCGTAATGAAGTTTAGCTTTCGGCTGTCGAGACAGAACCGAGCTTTGCCGTCTTTTTTGCCTACCACTAGTACGGGGGAAGACCAGGGACTCTCACAAGGTTCAACCACGTCAAGCGATAACATTTCATCTAGCTGTTCAGAGATTATCCTTTGTTATTCTGGTAAACGTCAGTAACAACGCTGTTTAATAGGTTCAGCGTATCCAGTATTGATCCTGTGCCCAATAAGAGAAGAGTTCTGCCTAGACCTTTATGTTCAAAGGAAATATTTGTGAACTGACTCACTATAATATCGGCTACAATTTTCTGGTTTTCTAACATTAAGTTGTATGAATTAAGGTAGTTATTAGTTAATAATGACGAACTTACTAATGATGAATTATCATTTGTAAACATTAACACGTTAATTGTTAAGTCATCATCATCATTTCAGCCGAAAGACGTCCACTGCTGGACATAGGCCTCCCCCAAGCGTCGCCACAACGAACGGTCCTGTGCGTCTCGCATCCATCGGACTCCCGCAACCGTTACCAAGTCATCGGTCCACCTTGTAGGAGGCCTTCCAACGCTACGTCTTCCGGTACGTGGTCGCCATTCCAGAACCTTTCGGCCCCAACGGCCATCTGTTCTGCGAGCAATGTGCCCTGCCCATTGCCACTTTAGTTTGGCGATTCTTCGTGCTATGTCGGCAACCTTGGTTCTCCTGCGGATATCCTCATTCCTGATTCGATCACGCAAGGAAACTCCGAGCATAGCCCTCTCCATTGCCCTTTGGGTGACTTTAAGCCTTCTGATGAGGCCCATTGTAAGCGACCACGTTTCGGAGCCATATGTCATCACTGGCAACACGCACTGGACTTTCGTCTTGAGACACTGTGGTATATTGGACGAGAAGATACCGCGCAGCTTCCCGAACGCTGCCCAGCCGAGTCGGATTCGACGATTGATCTCTTTCTTGAAGTTAGACCTTCCCAACAGTCAACCGTCTACAACTTCGAGTGTAGAGTCCCCGACCTTGATAGGAGTGGGTGTTACATGGCTGTTTACCATGACTTTGGTTTTGTTCATGTTCATTTTAAGTCCCACTCTTTCGGAAGCTCTACTGAGGTCACCAAGCATTGTACTGAGCTCCTCCGTAGTCTCAGCCATGACTACTATGTCGTCGGCAAACCGAAGGTGAGTGATGTACTCGCCATTGACATTAATGCCTAGCCCTCTCCATTCCAAAACCTTGAAGACATCCTCCATTGCTGCCGTGAACAGTTTCGGAGAAATAACGTCTCCCTGCCTCACGCCCCGCTGCAAGAGGATAGGTTTCGAGGTCTGGTCTTGTAGTCGGACTGACATAGTGGCGTTTTTGTACAAACACTAAGACTTCAGCACCTCGATGTACCGATAGTCAATTTGGCACCGTTGGAGAGACTGCAGTACAGCCCAAGTTTCAATTGAATCAAAGGCTTTCTCGTAGTCCACAAACGCTAAGCAGAAAGGCTGATTATACTCCTCAGTCTTCTGTATAACCTGCCGCAGCGTATGTATGTGGTCCACGGTGCTGAAGCCTTTTCGAAATCCGGCTTGTTCGGGAGGCTGGAAGTCGTCGAACCTGCGCGCGAGACGATTCGTGATGACTCTGGAAAACAGCTTGTAAACATGGCTCAGAAGCGAGATGGGCCTATAATTCTTAAGCAGGGCATTATTGCCCTTCTTAAAGAAGAGTACCACCACGTCTCTGCTCCACGTGTGGCGTTTTTCCCTCGAGTATGACGGAATCAAATAGCTTCTGAAGGGCCTTAAGGACCGGTTTTCCACCCGCCTTCAGGAGTTCGGCCGTAATTCCGTCCTCACCCGACGCCTTGTTATTTTTTAGCTGCTTCAGAGCCATCTTAATCTCGTACAGGCTGACGTCCGGGATATCTTCGGTATAGTGTCGAGTCAATCTAGCTCTTGGGTCGTTTACTAGATTTACAGCGGGTTTAGCGATAGACGTGTATAACTGTCCATAAAAAACCTCGATCTCTCCCAGAAGCTCCGGTTTAGCGGATATGACTCTGCCATCGTCGGTCTTCAGTTTCGTGAGCTGGCTTTGCCCAATAGACAGATCTCGTGCAAATACTTTAGAGCCCTTATTCCGCTCAATCGCATCCTTAATCCTTGCGGTATTAAAGCGGCGAAGGTCGCGTTTCAGGGACTTCGAGATTTGTCTATTGAGCTGCCGGTATATGCACGCATCGTCTGAAGACTGCAGAATCATCTCACGCCTCTTCTTCATTAGCTCGAGGGTCGGATCAGAGAGCTTCTTGTTCTTATTTGTACGGTGAGTCTTGAAAAACTTAGACCCGACCGTATGGACAGTTTCCACGAACCCATCGTTATATTCATCCACAGAGCTTCCTAGGCACTCGAAACGATTGTGGAGTTCGAGCTGAAAGCTCTCGGGGTTTTGGATCTGGATCTGTGCTGGACGGAGCGTAGACTTCATCAGTCGAGACCTTTCAAGCTTAATGTTAATATTCAATGTGCCTCTTACCACGCGGTGATCACTTCCAGTTTTCACCGCGTTGATCACAGAGACATCATTGAATATAGTTACACCGTCAGGACTTTGCCAGGTCCACCTTCTATGCTCACGCTTTTTGAAGAAGGAATTCATCATATAGAGGCCCTCCTTCTCCATAAAGCTAGCCAGTAGGTGTCCCCGGTGATTCCGACGTCCAAATCCAAATTGCCCCACTCGCAGCTCGTCACCGTCTCGTTTGCCCAGTTTCGCGTTAAAGTCTCAAAATTGTGAAGTGTTTTGGACATATCTTAAACTTTCTCCATAATCTAAATCTATATACTTAATGTTACAGACTACATCACCCTCCTTAATTGTAATCGGTTCGTTTCGCTCGCTCATTGTTTTTCTGTTGTGTCTCTAATTACGGTACTCAAGAGATTAATTGAAAAAAGAGAAAAAAAAAGAAATATCTTTTTTTTTCTTAATACAATTTTTTATTATTTTTATTTCATTTTTTTTACCTTATACTATGTATGGCTCTGAAGCAGCTTAATAACAACAAGGCACCGGGTGATGACGGAATTGCGGCCGAACTCCTGAAGGCGGGTGGGAAACCCATCCTTAAGGCCCTTCAGAAGCAGTTTGATTCCGTCATATTCGAGGGAAAAACACCACAGGCATGGAGCGGAGGTGTGGTGGTACTCTTCTTTAAGAAAGGTGACAAGGCCCTGCTGAAAAATTATAGGCCCATCTCACTTCTGAGTCATGTCTACAAGCTGTTTTCCAGAGTCATCACGAACCGTCTCGCGCGCAAGTTCAACGACTTCCAGCCTCCCGAACAAGCTGGTTTCCGAAAAGGCTTCAGCACCATAGACCACATACATACGCTATGGCAGGTTATACAGAAGACCGAGGAGTATAATCTGCCTCTTTGCCTAGCGTTTGTGGACTACGAGAAAGCCTTTGATTCGATCGAGACTTGGGCTGTGCTGCAGTCTCTCCAACGGTGCCAGATTGACTATCGGTACATCGAGGTGCTGAAGTCTTAGTGTTTGTACGAAAACGCCACTATGTCAGTCAGACTGCAGGACCAGACCTCGAAACCTATCCTCCTGCAGCGGGGTGTGAGGCAAGGAGATGTCATTTCTCCGAAACTGTTCACGGCCGCAATGGAGGATGTCTTCAAGGTTCTGGACTGGAGTGGATTAGGCATTAATATCAATGGCGAGTACATCACTCATCTTCGGTTTGCCGACGACATAGTAGTCTTGGCTGAGACTACGGAAGAGGCAAGCACAATGTTTAATGACCTCAGTAGAGCTTCCGAAAGAGTGGGTCTTAAAATGAACATAGACAAAACTAAAGGCATGATAAACAACCACGTAACCCACTCCTATCAAGATTGGAGACTCTATACTCGAAGTTGTGGATGATTACGTCTACCTTGGATAGACAGTCCAGTTGGGTAGATCTAATTTCGAGAAAGAGGTCAACCGTCAAATCCGACTCGGCTGGGCAGCGTTCGGGAAGCTGCGCGGTATCTTCTCGTCCAATATACCACAGTGTCTCAAGACGAAAGTCTATGACCAGTGCTTGTTGCCAGTGATGACATATAGTTCCGAAACGTGGTCGCTCACAATGCCTCATCAGAAGGCTCAAAGTAGAAAGGGCTATGCTCGGAGTTCCCTTGCGTGATCGAATCAGAAATGAAGATATCCGCAGGAGAACCAAGGTTGCTGACATAGCACGAAGAATCGCCAAACTTAAGTGGGAATGGGCAGGGCACATTACTCGCAGAACCGCCGTTGGGGCCGAAAGGTTCTGGAGTGGCGACCGCGTACCGGAAGACGCAGCGTTGGAAGGCCCCCTACAAGGTGGACCGATGACCTGGTGAAGGTTGCGGGAATCCGATGGATGCGAGACGCACGGGACCGTTCATGGTGGCGACATTTGGGGAAGGCCTATGTCCAGCAGTGGATGTCTATCGACTGAAATGATGATGATGATGATGATGATGTATTATTTTGTACGGTTTTTATGTACCGTTTCTACTTTACTATTTTTTAATATCTTAACAGTAGGTCCCACTTCTTCAATAAAAACATACGGTTCGTTATACAATCTGTCCATTTTATTAGTATTTTCATTCTTTATCAAAATTAAATCGTCTTTCTTATAACTAATAGGATTTTTATTTCTATCATAAATGACCTTTCTTTCCATCTTAGACTATCTATTAAACTTTTTACTTAGAACTTTTTTTTCATCAAACCCATACGTGTGGGATATCTATGGATAGGTCTTTAAAAATAATATATAAGGTTTCTAATATCATTTTTTTTTTAAACTGAATAGTTTGCGCGAGAGACACTTCCAAAGTGGTAAAATGTGTGTGTCTCCCCTGTAACTTCTAAAATAAGAAAACGATAAAACTAAAAAAAATATATGATGTACATTACCATGCAAACTTCCACCGAAAATTGGTTTGAACGAGATCTAGTAAGTAGTTTTTTTTTTTAATACGTCATAAATCGTAAACCGCAATTTACCTTTTAAGTTTGTACGGAACCCTCAATGCGCGAGTCCGACTCGCTCTTGCCCAGTTTTTAACCCTAAATGCACTTCACTTTTTATTTTAATTATTTAACACTTTAGGCGTTGGTACATATTCGCATTGGTACACACAGTTAAGAAATATCCTCCTCAGTAGGGCGGCCTCGTCCTCGGACCGACATCCGTACTTGGATTCGTTAAATGAAGTCCGTCTGCATGCCGTTTTGTATTCCTGTACGCACCCACTCACTGTGGCATCTCTTGTATTGGGCGTATAGTACATATATAAGACAGCTACAGCGCAAACAGCAACCATAAGGACCCCCAGTAGGATATTGCTCGTTTGAAAGTGCGAAGATACATCAGCTCCGCCGTTATTTTCACTGCCGTAATGTGTAACGATGGTTTCCTTGTTTTCACATTAACATTTACTGCAGTTTTTTCACATTTTTTAATATTAAAATTTGTCTTAATACAAGCCGATTATTAGTTAGCTGGCCACCTTTGTGGTTCACAATCACTCCCATAATGCACGGTGGTCTACGACGCGGTCAGATTCTTTCGTCGTGACGCAATCTGACACCGTACCTCTGGCAGGGTCGCCATGTAGAGGTAACTTGGTTGTTGTTGAAATAAAAGGCGTCTTTACTGTACGACGTGTATTAAGAGACTACTCGGCGTAACTAACTTGGTGTCTGCTATTAATCTAAGTATTCTAAATGTTATACACTACAAGACAGGCAGACGGACGGACAATAAAGTAACCCTATATGGGTTTAGTTTTTTTTCCTTTTGAGGTACGGAACCTTAAAAACACTCAAGATTACTGTAGTCATAATTCTTTCTTTGTCTTTATTACTGGCGAAGTGGTACTTTATGTCATTATATAGAGAGTACGACTCTTTCAAATGGCTAATCTCAGCATGAGATCATTAGAAGCAATAACAGCAGTGAGAACTAATACTGTTTTATTTGATCTATCAGATCTATGGAACTAACCATCGCTAGATTGAAAATCAAAATACTACCTTTAGATTTTCATAAAAGAGAAAGAATGTTTGTAACCAGCCTGCAGTCTGCAGCTCAGATACAGGAACAGATACAAGGAAATCCCTGTTATATTTGTCGTCAGCACACAAATTAGTAGTCGACGGGCGACGTTTGGTCCACCCCGCCACCCCCTCCCCGCCCTGCTTCCCGCCCCTCCCGCGCCCTCCGATGTGCCAATTAACGTTGAACGGTGAAAAGATTTGCTTTTCCTTTAGATATTTGCAGGAGCAAGTTTTACAAGCCTACTGTTCGGATCTTGGAATTAAATCTGCACAGTTTGTTTTTATTTGTGCTTTGTGAAAGGTTTGATGGCTGCGAAGTTTATAATTTGATTCCAGTCAGCGAAGCGACGAAATCTCCTTGAATCTTAATTAAAGTACTAAAAGAAAAGGGACAAAAGAATAATTCACCGAGAAAATGAAAGCGTTATTATGTTTAAAGCATCCTCGTAACTACGTCTGGCTACCTGCGGACATGATTACATCAGGAACCCTTCCGCAATTACGTCTTGCCGCCGACCTTTTCATTTTTTCATAAAACCGGGAACATTTCTATTCCGTTGAACATAAAATACTGCTGAAGAATTCTGAATTCCCCCGTGGAAGTGAATGGTGGACAGATCTGCTGTTTAGCATAACAAAAGCAAAAGGTTCCGCGTTCGAGTCCCGACGCGGGAGCCCACAAAACCTCAGCCGGACAATACACGGATTGACGGAGGCCATCGCTCAACGATACCACAGAATAGCGACGAACAGAAGACCCGCTCCTGCGGACTCACGACTGTGATTTTACATAGTTAGATAACTACAGGCGCTTGATCCGTGAATCAAATAATCATTGTAAAGAAGTTTCACCCAGGCCACTGTTATATTTCTAGTCTTCGCATGCAATGACTTAAGACGAGAGTCCTTAAGAAATACCAAAAAGGCACTTACAGTTTTCAAAATTTCTAAAAATACACCGCACTGAATTACACATACAAACACTTTAACGGTCAGTCACGCTCGCTTACCTACGCAGAACGGGTGCGTGTTGTCGGATCAGAGTGTTTATTCGCATAAAATGACGGACCTAGGGAAGTGTACTAGTTGCAACCTCATCATTGATGAATTGCTGTGTTATGTGCAACAGAAAATATCGATCGCTGACGAGGTGTCTTTAGTTCGGATTTGTGCGTCGGCATTCACAAGTGACGAAATAAAAAAGTCCAAGGCACTGTTATACAAAGCCTTACCAACGGACAAACGAAAAATATTGTGGAAGAATAGTGGCAAGGATGAGCGAGACCTGGCAGATATTATTAACCTGTTCAAGTCCACGGAACCGGACGACATCCCCGTATTTGTTGCGCGACAGTTAGATAAGTTGCCTCCAATACTATGGGATGAATTGGACTGTTCGAAGGTGCTATAAGACATGTTAATTATGAAAACAGTAATTGAGAAAATAAGGATCGAGTTTGCAACCAGAGACAGCGTACAAGATATAAATAAGGAAGTTATGTGAATTAGAAACGATTCCCTATCACCGACGTCTGCTTTTAAAGTAAACAAAATGCGTGGAACGTGGACCTGAGGGGATCTCGCATGTGTATAACAACAATGGCTCGATAAACGACTTATCGAACAACAAACCTCAACTATTACAATATAGAGAAATGGGGGTAGACGACGAAAAACGGCGCGATTATATTGATGATGAGTTTGAGTGGCAACGGTCGCTGGCTACGGAAAGTGAGCAGGCGAGAACGGGTGTGACGGGGGGAAAGCTTAATGCTTATGAGTCAGCTGAGCAGCACACAAATAGGTACAGCGAACGTTGTGGTGACGTCATCATTTCTTAGCTGTGCGGCTACTTTACAATGAGCTTATTAGCGTGTGTAACGGAGAGAATTGGTCCTGTATAGATGTAGAAATTTTAGAGAAAAATTCCAGTACCTTTATTTACGAGTATATTAGTGACGTGCACGAAGCAATCCGTTACGAATATGTATGTAAAATATGACACTCTTTGGTCGGACCACTATCCTCTCATTGTGGAATGCAATCTGCACGTAGTAACACATACTGTTTGTAGTAAAAATAATAGTGATGTTGGTTGGGAAGAGAAAATGAGAAGCAGGTCTTGATTCATAGTGAGGAGTGTCATCGGAGATTAAAATCTTTCCATCGGAATGTACACAATGTGCGGTTTATTTATGTAGTGACACTGACCACGCGCGTGTCCTAGATAGACTATACTCCGACATTGTGACCGCCCTTCATGGCGCAGCAGTGGTGAGTGGGGAGGCGCGCGGGCGCGGGCGCGGACGGGCGGACTTGGTGCACGCTTGGCGGGATGGAACAGGCATGTAGGTGAGGCTCACAGGGTGCCTAGGTTAAGGTTTAACGAGTGGGTGCTGTGTGGTAAGCCCAAATCCGGTTGTGTGTTTGAGGAGATGTGTGAGAGTAGGAAAGTCTTCAAGTCCCGATTAAAGTGGTGCCAGAATAACCACGATCAGATTAGGATGGACGCCCTCGCTGAGCAACACTCCAAAGGAGACTTCCGTGGCTTCTGGCGGAATACGAGAAAAGTGAACTCTCGGCCTGGCCTTCCCAGGAGTGTCGATGGTCTGAGTGATCCGAAGAGAATTGCGAACGAATTCAAAGAGCAGTTTTCGGTGTGGTCGCCGCTTGGTCCAGCACGTCGGGGGGTACTGAATGCTGATTCTGTCAACAGTGTCAGATGAGCGGGAGCAATATCAGATTCTTATAAAATCGAGTGTGGCGTAAGGCAGGGCGGCCTGACCTCCCCCACATTGTTTAACCTATACATGAACGAGCTGATCGTCTCGCTCAGCAGTCAGCATTTCGGGTGCTTTGTGGATGGGCTGTGTGTCAACAATTTTAGTTACACGGACGACATGGTGCTGCTGAGCGCGTCGATCTTTGGATTGAGGAGGCTACTCAGCACATGAACGGATTACGCGCGTGATCATGGATTAAAATATAATGAGAAAAAGATACAACATGGTCATTCAGGACGTCGGTGTGTCGAAACCTGTGAACATACCGGCTGTTCATATGGCGCCGGCATATCATGGTGCGCCGGGTGTGGGCCAGCCCCAATGCCATCCTGGCAATGATCGCCGATAGGCTAGATTGTCCATATATCCGACATGACTGTGGCAGATATGTCACTGATTTTTTTGTTTAGGTGGGAAAATCATCTAATTAATGACAAATCGCGCTCTTGGGCAGAGCGGGAGATAGTGTCAGACTTTTACTGACCAAAAACCCACTCCTGTTCCTTCGTTGCCTTTCGTACCAGGGCCAAATCTTCCTTTCAGAATCAGACCCTTGGCCCCAGTAGGCTTCGACCTTGCTGGGCCCCTACGATTTGCTGACATCTCCCTGAGGCGCGCATGGAACAGTACGAGCCGTCGACGACTTGGGCTCGGTCCGGACGGTTACCGGACGGTCGGACGGCGAGCTACCCATGGCTCGCCGTCAGCAAGCCCGGGCCTATGGTGGCCAAAAATCGGGATCGGAATCTCGGTGGCGGTTGGGGCGTGAGGACCGTTGCCTCACGCGATCGGCCACCTCCTTTGTTAGCATTACTTCTTCGCAGAAGGAGCCTACGACCGCCTGCCACTCCTCCTCGCTCCGGACCATGGCCTGTATCAAGGCCCGGCGCGAGAGATCACCGCCGCCGATCGCCCCCACGAGGACACGGCGTTGCTCTGCCCAAGCGGGGCACACCTCCACCGTGTGCTCCACCGTGTCCTCCGGGCGGTCCACACAGTGGCGACACCCGGGCGTAGCTTCCGCACGAATCCGGTGCAGGAACTTCCCGAACTTACCGTGTTCGGTAAGAACCTGCATCGTGCGGAAGGTCCTCACCTTCCGCCTTGCACGCCGTGAGGTCTTTCCAACCACGCCTCAAAGAGGGGACTTACCGCCCTAATTGTGGCGTGCCCAAGATATGTCACTGTCCCAATTTCTGTTAGAAAATTGTAATTTTTAACGTTATTCATTCTTACTGATTAAAAGCTAATTTATTTTAATGTAATTATGACATTTAGTTAAATTTTAATTTTATGTAATTTATTTTAATATTTTTATGCAATTCTTTTAATGACTGACTGGCTACTATTATAATTATAATCTATTGTAATATAATTTTATATAATTTATGATTTGTATATTGTCTGTATGCTAATGATTTGTAACTAAAATGAGTGTCTGTTACTTAAAAATAAATGATTAATAAAAAAAAATATTACACAAAAACAATAACGAATAACCTAAATAGATGTGCCAACAGTTTCACTACGAGATATTTGCAAACCTATCCTTAATTTCGAGAAAAATGTAATGTATTCTTTTAACCTTTTGACGTGCGTAATTAGAGACACAATAGTAAGACAATGGCTTGCGGGCGCCGGCTACCGCCTGAGCGTTAATGAATTAAATTTATTGGTAATCTATAATATATAAAAGGACCCAAAGAATTTTATTTTTTTAAATAAGGACGTTTTGTAACCACTTGTTTAAAATTGGCTTTTATATTGAGACGTCATTGGTCTTTTGCGTATTCTCATATCCACCATTGATGTAAACAATTGACTGTTCATCTTAACGAACAGGGCAACTTCAAGTATGTACAAGGAAGGTAATGTTAAAATCTTTAATGATTTGTAACTAGGTTTACAGCTTTCTATAGGTTTTAGACCTGTCATTGATCGAAGACAACGTTTTTGGGCTCAAAATATTCTTTGTCTCTCACTACAGTTTCCCCCCAGTTCCAGTTACACCAAACCTCAGTAATGAAGCAACTAAACCGTGATAATAATATGCTGTCACTAAAGTATTCATCATTTTCTTACAGCAAACCTTAGATGAATGAGAGAGAAATTTTGCACTTGAGGAGTTTTAAATTTATCAAGAAAGTAAGTGGACCTTCTACTGCACCAATGTATTCTCCATCGTTAGTTTTGTTTGCGTTGGCAGCCCCGCGCCCCGCACTCTGCACCCCCGGACGCGTCCAATCAATGTAACTGGCCGTCGGAAATTCCCTCGATAAGTCAGTCGAGATTGGAATTTATCGACAAAGTTGTCCCTCTCCGCTAGTTGGCCCCAAGTTCACTCCTGACCTAGTCTGTTGACTGACGGCTGCTGTGGCGATGGCACACAGGCGCTTGGTTCACCAGATTGACACTCGGGTACATTATGCCAAAACTAAACCAGTCACAATTCTAAACTTAATTGCTTCAAGCTAATCCAACACCTTGAAATCCAAACGTTTTAATTATGTACAACCACAACAAGAGAGAAAATTAGAAGAGGGATGATTTTACCATAACTAGGTCCTCAGGATGCCTTACTGTAGGTACTGGCTCCTCAGATTTTAAGGCATTACGTCTTAAAAGTTGTCGTGCTTGGCGATAGTCCACCGGGTAAAAAGTTCCCCGTAAAAAGATCCAAAATTGGTTTGATTCAAAACGAATGAATAAAGATTTTATATCTTTTATAGTACCTACCTACCCTATAAAGTAGGTGAAGCTAATATATTTAGGAAAAATAAAATAAAGTTTACGATGGAGGCACGTAGAGTCTGTGCTGAGTGAACTCGTAAAATGTTCTAAAACTGAGCGACACAATACGTGTCAAATTGTCTGGAGGAACACGTCTTATTTCTATATGAGTCGTGTCGGGACGAAAAAAGGCTTTTTATTTAAATTCATACAGGACTGAATATGTCAATTACTGTGCGCGACCGAGGCGGGCCAAAAAATAAAAGATTCAAAAGAAAGGGAATAAATTCACACATTGAAAGATAGCTACAGTCTTCTAAAGTAACAAATCATAATAAATAATAAAGCTTCTTATCAATAGAAGCTGACCCGTAGTAGTTTTGGGAAAGTCATTCATTCTCATACTTTGTTACCTACAACGATTCTGCTTTTCCACAACCCTTTAATCTATTCTGATTTCTGGACACAGAGGCGGCCCACATTTGTCTCACGAGTACATTAACTATAGAATTAGGAACTTGCTTAATTATACTTGCGGAGAGGCATTAGGCATATACAACACGGATAGGGGTGACCGACGAGTCGGCCGGCCGCGGCGCCGGGACACAGCGCGATTGAACTAAAGGTCAAACATTTGCATGTCCCACCACCGTACTTCTCCGTATTTGTGATAATTAAGGGGCTTATTGTAAAGTGTCATTAGAGAGGTTAATATTTATTACTGTTTTTCATTAGAGAGGCTAATATTTATTACTGTGTTACATTGGGCATTCAGGGCTGAAGTTACAACAAAATACGTTAAGAGTTTTACGTTCTGTTGTATTAAAATTCGCGGCATACCAATCTTAGACCGACGCTCGTATACGCAAAGGAAATGACGTGAAGAATAGAACGTTCAACAGGGCTGTCATATTATTACAGGGATAGCTACAACCTGGGGTATATAAGAGAATATACTCGTAGAGGCAAGTACATCGAGGCAAGCGTGCTCCAACGTCGACCACATCGTCACTTTTTTGGTTGTAACGTATCTTTTATTAACTTAAATAAACTCCTAACTATGATTGTTTCACTTTTTATTTCATTTGGTTTAGGTGCTTTGACGTGGTCTTTCTATCTATTTATCTTACTATCAGGTGAGGGACTGGTCAAACGCGAGCCTATCGAAAACAAAAATAAAAAATATATTGAGGACTTCTCCTCTTGCTTTGTTCATAGCATAAATAGATGACCACTATGCAAGGATAGATACGATGGAGACCGAAGTCTCTGTGCCTAATTTTGCTGTTTTATTTTCTTTCAGCAAGATTGCTTAGAAAATCTGGCAAAATACAGGTTGACTTTTTAGCCTTCAGCAGTCCATTCAATAGTTGACGAAGACGCTGTTGACCCTCGGGTGACCCGACGGCCACAGCAGCCACTAAGTGAACTAGGTCGGTTCAAGCAGCACGGCACTTACTATTCAGGCTGTATTTACAAGCCAAGAGTACACAATAGAGTTGCATTACTTTATGTTGTTTACAACGCAGAGCGAAACAGTACGTATAGTGAAGTAAATTGTTGGGCGCCGAACAATGGCTGCCTCCCGGCTCCGGCTGCATCGGGGAGTACACGCTCAGTCTTTATTATGACCGGACATTGTTTTAATAAGCTCTGTTAGTCTCCAAACAATAGTACGTTTGATGTAGAACAAAAAATAAACGGATCATTAAACAAGGGCTTCATTATTTTTCGGAAATTTATCGAAATGAGGAAAGAAAACGTCTGGTGAGGAGCTCTTCACGTTCAATAAAATGTCGGGAGGGAGTCCTTCACGTTCAAGAAAACGTCGGGAGGGAAGCCCTTCACGTTTAAGAAAACGTCGGGAGGAGTGCCCTTCACGTTTAAGAAAACGTCTGGTGAGGAGCTCTTCACGTTCAATAAAATGTCGGGAGGGAGTCCTTCACGTTCAAGAAAACGTCGGGAGGGAAGCCCTTCACGTTTAAGAAAACGTCGGGAGGAGTGCCCTTCACGTTTAAGAAAACGTCTGGTGAGGAGCTCTTCACGTTCAATAAAATGTCGGGAGGGAGTCCTTCACGTTCAAGAAAACGTCGGGAGGGAAGCCCTTCACGTTTAAGAAAACGTCGGGAGGAGTGCCCTTCACGTTTAAGAAAACGTCTGGTGAGGAGCTCTTCACGTTCAATAAAATGTCGGGAGGGAGTCCTTCACGTTCAAGAAAACGTCGGGAGGGAAGCCCTTCACGTTTAAGAAAACGTCGGGAGGAGTGCCCTTCACGTTTAAGAAAACGTCGGGAGGAGTGCCCTTCACGTTTAAGAAAACGTCTGGTGAGGAGCTCTTCACGTTCAATAAAATGTCGGGAGGGAGTCCTTCACGTTCAAGAAAACGTCGGGAGGGAAGCCCTTCACGTTTAAGAAAACGTCGGGAGGAGTGCCCTTCACGTTTAAGAAAACGTCTGGTGAGGAGCTCTTCACGTTCAAGAAAATGTCGGGAGGGGAGCCCTTCACGTTCAAGAAAACGTCGGGAGGGAAGTCCTTCACTTTAAGAAAACGTCGGGAGGAGTGCCCTTCACGTTCAAGAAGAACAAACACTGACCATATTGAAGGTATCATTCTGAAAAGATCAGACGTAGATGATAATCTAAGTGCTATGCGCGGATTGGTATGTAGGTACATACAACACAGAAAAGAACTCAAACTCACAGCATTATTTTAATATAAAAAATCATCAGCACCCTTGAATTATCAAAGTGACTGACTTTTCTTTTCGTTCAGTCAGCTATTCAGAAAGTTAAAGGTTCTATTAGCACTTTCTAAAACATAGCTATCTCTGGAGAAGACCGCGCTGAAACTACGTGGTCACTATATTAACGTTGACGGAGCATGTTTCTGGATATTCCCTTGAGGAGATGTTACAGCCCTGCATGACTCAATACACGTTCGAGCCATCTCACACTGCCTCCTACAAGTTCTTACTACATGAATATAAATCAACTCACATTCGATTTAAACTTGGTTCAGCTTGGTGGCGTCGATCTCGCGCTCCCGGTCCTAACCGCGGTTACTCAGACGAGCTCGCTAAATAATTCGAGTGACAGCTCAAGAAACGGCTAGTTAACCGGTGCAACCGGACTGCAGTTCGCTTTTTTAATAGCTCTTTTTACTATGCATGATGTTGCTTATGATTTTATTTAGGTAACCAACCATTGTTCTGTGAGTACATTAAACTACAATGTACCTACTCACCTATAAGTTACAAAATATTATAAAACGCTCCCGTTCTACGATATCTTTACAAAAAATATAGATGGGAAGTAGTGAAAGCTCTGAAGCAATGCTTGAAAGATAATTTCAATAAAGTTTATACATATACAGTAAAATAGAGGGAAGTGCAAACCAAGCCAGCAACCGGACTTCCTGAGTCGTCTTAATAACGCGATCCCCCAGACAGAATGCCTGAACCTGAAAAGTGACAAAACACATTATTCTAAAATTCCCAACATAAAGGAAACCATGAAAAATTCTTTTTATTCCTTATTTAATTTCGAGTGCTCACCATCTAAGTAATGCCATAACATTTTACAGCATCATTTCTCGTTGGCACGTAATTCACACAATTGATCCTTTCCAGAAGGTTCTCAAGTGAGAGGAAGCCATCATCGTCAAATTGTGGTGTCGAAAGACTTTATTATGATGTTAAGTGGCAAGTTTGGTCGTTGCAAACATTTGGCCAACGTGCCAGACGGCCAATGTTGGTAATATCGAGTTGAACCTTTTGAACAGTAGTTGGGTCGTGCGACTCACCGTTCAGATCAACATGTCTTAGCGTTATCTCAAGACTTGCTACACTGGATTTAGATCGATAAATAACTCCCTAGATTAAGTTAAATAAATAAAGGCACTATTTGGGTTTTGCCTATCTTAAATCCCCTCACATATCATAGAAAATCCTCGAAAGTACGGTCTCCTGTCCATCCTTTATCAATCTAATTGACAACTCAACACGTCTTACTTAAGTGAAGCGATCCTTTTTTATTCACATCGCTCGTTACCATAAATCCGTTTGTCACATACGCAGATAAGTTAGAATAGGAGGCAAGCAGGACATGTCCGTTATCCCTATGAGCCGCTATCCCATGATCCCGACAAGGTACACTCGGTGACGTCACCGACCGTACTTTAACATTCCGCATCATGTCCTTCACTTCACTACTTGTAACTATTCGAGACATCTTGAGATCCCGTTCTGACACAACGAGTTGCGCTATACCGCGCTATGCTACTGTACAGTATAATAATTTGGTTTACAACTGTACGAGTCGTGTACTGATGGCAAGCGCGTAATATAAATCAACAATGGTTGCCTTATAAGAATTATTTTAAAGCTGAGAGACACAATTAGCGTTCTTAGACAGATGTACATTAGCGATCATTCACGCTACATTCATATAGCATTAGTTATATGGTCGTTACATGTATGGAATAAATCTTTATAGTTTTATTAGTAACTATCATTAAAGCTAACATCCAAGGTGTATCATCCAACCCAAATCAGCACATGACCAGAACTCTAGATTAGTTTAACGTCACCAAAAAGCTAGACGTTCAGTTTCGCTTGAACATAAAAAGGTACTATGAACTCTGCATGCTCCAAACAAAATAATCGATTATTAATTAATCCTCTGTTAATGAAAAACATGACTGATAGGTTTTTTTCGATCAAACAATTCCAAAAGATCGGAATAAGATAAGGTGTGACAGCAAATTAACTGTCGGGACACTTGATAAGGCTTTTCAAACCGGTGAGTAATTTGCTAATGAAATGTTTTGACAACATAGCAGGGGTGATTTTAGTTAAGCTATAATTTAGGTTACCATTATTATCGTATTACACGGAAGACCTCGCGGCTAAATACTGTCAGCCACACGGGTCGATTGTTCATGGACGGCTGACCATTTTGACACAGTGCGATTATTTCGTGGCTCAGTTGGTCTCGGCCGTCATTTGTAGATCTACTTTGACAGACATTACAAGTAAGTCATGCATCATTATGATAGGTGCCCCATGTATAATTCTTGCAGTATAGTTAGACTGGAAGCAGACCCCCACTTAGTTTGGAATTATTCTATTTCAGTAGACTAAAATAATTTTGTTCATGTGTTGCTGTACCTGCTCCATAAAAATATCGTAGAGCACATAGTATAGAAGTACCTTTAGAGCGTTTGGGCAAACGGAGAGTTCATTACGACAGTGGCCACGTTCATTAGAAGTCACTTTATTACATGCACCCGGATTTACTCGACGACCCCTGGACGAACCAGAGATGTGTTTACAACCCCTATTCACTAGGCAAACCCAGTGTAAGATCCCGTTAACATCGACCTTTCTCTCGACTTATTTTTAGGGTTTTGTTTTTGAAAAGGAAAAAACGAAACCCTTATAGGATCACTTTGTTGTCCGTCTGTCTGTTTGTCTGTCTGTCTATCAAGAGTCTTTGTCTTGGGAACGCGTGGAGGTATCGAGTTGAAATTAAAACTATATATTCAAATCTGCGGTCCCTTGAAGCTGTGAAAAAATCAAACTTCTAAGTTAACGAAAAAAAAAGATACGGCCGTTATGTTTCAAAAAACGTGTGTCGACACTCTCAAGGGAATCAATATTCATAGGGTACTTCCCGTAGACTTAGAATCCTGAAATTTGACAAGGTCTCATAGCACAAGTATACAAAAAAAAATCTGAAAACTGTAAATTTATAGTTAAGTCACAAAAAAAAAAAACTTTTTTGCGATTCGGAAAAATCCTCGTAACTTAATTCGGGAATTGAACTGTTTTCATAAGTAAGTTTGTACGGAACCCTCAGTGCGCGAGTCCGACTTGCACTTGTCCGGCTTTTTCCAAATAAATCACTAACTATTAGGAACAATATAAGTTGCGTGCCTTTTAAATCTTGTAAACCCGGCCATAGGGACCAGACCGTGGTCCGAAGCAGTAATGCTAGCGAAGGCGGCACGCTCCAGCCGCCAGGATCCTGACCCCGATTTCCAACCACTGTACGCGTGGGTTTGCGGACTGCAAGCAATAGGTAACTCGCCGTCTGGCCGTCCGGTAGCAGTCCGGACCGAGCCCGAGTCGTCGATGGCGCGTAGTTTTCCACGCGCGCCTTAAGATGTCAGCAAACAATAGGGGCCCAACAGGGCCGAAGCCTACTGGAGCCATGGGCCATGGGTTCCCTTCTGAAAAAAAAACCCGGGGCCCAGAACGCAAAACAAAGTAGGAACAAAAGAGTAGATTTTAGTCAGTAAAAGTCTGACACGCCCTCCTGTCCCGCCCAAGAGCAGGAGAAGTCATTGGATGGTTGCCTACCTAAAAAAAAAATATAAAGTCATTCATTGCACCGTTTAAAGCTATACTTATCTAGGCCTGATTTCATTCGGCAATCCTAAGCGAACCATTTTATTCGGAAAACAAATAAGTAAAGTATAAAGTCACCGATTTCTTGTACTCATCATCTTCCTGCCCTTGTCCCGTGTTATTTGGGGTCGGCGCAAAATGATTTTTTCTTCCATTCTGGCCTGTCACTCGTCATGCTATCACTAACTTCCTTTTCTTTCATATCACTCATCATACAATCCATCCATCTTTTCTTTGGTCTCCCTCTCCCTCTCCCTCTCCATCCATCCACATGTAAACTCATAACTCTTTTAGTAACATGCGTTTCATCCCTCCTCTGACCATACCAAGACAAACGATTCCCTTTCAACTTTTCAGTCACTGGCGCCACTTTCAAACTCCCCCTAATATACTCATTTCTCACTTTATCCATTCTCGTCACACCACATATCCATCTTAACTCAAGAGATCACCGATCTCTTGTACTACGAGAAGATATTTATTTAAGCGATTTGTATGTTGTAAGTCAAAGACTTGATTGCGAAAATGTGGCTCCATAGTACTGGCGGGTCTGAGTGCCGATCAATAATGTACGAGTGGAGTCCATCTGAGCGTGTGTCCACTCGCTTTGAGTCGGC
The DNA here is from genome assembly GCA_905147345.3 of Mythimna impura. Classification (NCBI taxonomy): domain Eukaryota; kingdom Metazoa; phylum Arthropoda; class Insecta; order Lepidoptera; family Noctuidae; genus Mythimna; species Mythimna impura. The sequence goes on along the minus strand of LR990357.1, from coordinate 29,217,110 downwards.
GGCCAGGGCAGGAGGAGCCGGGCTCATTACTATGTACACCGCGGGAGACGGATTATTTGGATGTGATGCCGGCGGAAGAGTACTGAGATGAAAGTGTTTGACATGTAATTACAAAACATTTATAAAGGTTACAAGCTAGATAATAAATGTAATCCACTCGAAGTTCATATCATAGGGTATCTAGATTGTGTGAAATGCCTTTTCAATTTGAAGATTGAACTGATTCTATAGTGAGTCTATGCTGCGTTCGGTTCAAAAATTCAAATATTTTTATTGCACATAGACCTACATGGGCACTTATAGAACGTCAGAAGCTAGTGCACGGTTCCAAATTGGTCGTTTCCTATGGAGAAGAATCCGCAAGAAACTCCACGGTTACTCTTGTAAAAAAAAATTGTTGATGTTACAATATATAGTATATATGGAAATGTATACTATTAATACTATAAACATATATATGTATATAGTATTAATAGATATTATGTAAGGATAGTGTAGACCAGTCGATATTGTACCCAAAAGCACAATAAAAATTATAATAAAAAAGTGAGTCGTAATCTAATAATTCGCGGAGTCTACAGTGTCACGGTAATATTATCTATACAGTATTGTAACTTAGCCGTATCTTTGAAATAAATGCCTACAGCCGCGCGGTACGTAAACATGCGATAGGGCTGCACGCACTATGGCTGCCCGCCTCCAGCATTTTAATTACGTTTGCCTACTTTGTGTTTCCATTTAGTTTTGTGATTGTAAATTTACTTTTTTATATAAACAAATGAAATACTTTGTGAATTGAATAGGAAGTGTTCAATATTTGCGACCGAAAAATATTTGCGCCTCGACTGAGACGTACCTACGAAATACTTTATTATTAAATTTTAAAGTAAAAAAATCCGCATTCTAAAGCTTAATTAAAAATTGTTTTGGGAAACATGAACAAGGTGGAGAAAAAGGAATATCTTTTACTTGGGTATAGATACCTGCAGCTAATTTACAATTTATATGTTTGGTTTTAAATGAAGAATTCATGCAACCAAAAACAGCACAATATATCCTACTCGTCATATTACATATATAAATATGTACTTGAACTTATTTTTATTGAAAAAATCGCGCGGCACAGACGCGACTGTCTGCATCCCGAGCGTACCTCGAGATCGAGGCGCGCGATAGCTCGCGTTTCGTCCGTTTGTATGAAGTTGGAATACTGTATAGATAATATTACCGTGACAGTGTTCTTACATTCACATTATAAAGGAGGCTATATAAAAGATAAGAAGATAAAAGATGAGATGTAAGATTATTTGTGTATTTTATCTATGGGCCTTAGTTGCCTGATAATAAATGATTATAATTAATTTTGCGCGAGTCGGACTCGCGGACTGACGGTTCCATACAAACTTATCTATGTTGGTAAATAGTTCATTTCCCGAATAGCAAAAAAAATTTTTTTTTGTGTCGTAACTACAAATTTACTGCTTTCAGATTTATTCCTACATCTGTGCTATAAGACCTTGCTTGTTGCCAAATTTCAGGATTCTAGTTCAACGGGAAGTACCCTATGAATATTGATTCTCTTGAGAGTGTCGAAATATACGTTTTTTGCGACATAAACGGTCGCATCTTTTTTTTTTTTTCATTAACGTAGAAGTTTGATTTTTTCACAGTTTCAAGGGACCGCAGACTTGAGTATATGGTTTTAATTGTTAATTTATACCTCCGCGATTTCCCGAGATAAATGGTTTTGACAGACAGACGGGCGGACAACAATATGAACCTATAAGGGTTCCGTTTTTTCCAATCGAGGTACGGAACCCTGAAAAGCAAGAAAAAATAATTAATTATTACTACCAATAAATGAGATGTTAACAAAATAAATTAGTAACGAATTTAAGGTGGTTGAGGTCTAAATAATACTAAAAAATATTGCAAAAGCAATGAGTTAGAAAAAAAAATGTATGTATTAAAACAAAGATGCAGCAGTTAATAGACACCATATTAGTAAGTTACCAGGGGGCCACAAGTGCAGAAGTAGTTATTGCCAAACAAGCGTGTCTTCGACATAGTCTTTAACCTTGTAATACGCTATTTTTGTTAGGACACGCTTATTATGAGTTTTGAATTTTCCCTCGCTAAGTTCAGTTACCGTTTTTGGCAGCTTGTTATAAAAGCCTATACTGTTTACTAAGAATGACTTCCTAGTCTCAGCTAATCTCCATTTGGATAATACAATTTCGTGTTTACTACGCGTATTTTTGTTATGAAAATCGCATCTAATTTTAAAAAGTCCTAAGTTTTTGCTTAAGCTTTAAATTCCTAAGTTTTAAGCTTTATTTTTTTTAATTTAAGTTCTATGCTTTGAACTTATTTCTGAGCGACTCGCGAGGACCCATTTTACAGATAGCCCGGATTGCTCTCTTTTGCAACATGAAAATTGAGTCTACATCAGCTGCAGATCCCCACATTAAGATGCTGTAAGATATAAAACTGTGGAACTAACCTAGCAGTGGATTTATTTGCTTTATTTTTTTTACTGCATATGCGGCTGAGCTTAATCTTCCTGAGAGAGTTCTAATATGAGCGCCCTACTGCAGCTTAGAATCAATAGTTATACCTAAGAACACAATTTCCGTAATAACATCAAGTTTTCTTGCACTTTATATATTTAGTTTTATTCGCATTTAATAAGAGATTATTAGTTGCGAACCATTTCGAAAGAACAGCTAGACTTTCGTTGACATGCAAGGACATAGTTTAAAAATAAGGGAACTGACATCAGCAAATAAAATTATATCGGATAAATTAACCATCATGTAAGGAAGGTCATTAATATAAACTAGAAAAAGGAAAAGGCCAAGAATTGAACCTTGAGGCACGCCCATCTTTACTAAAGACCCCGAGGATGTCGCCCCATTAATGGTTACATTTTACTGCCTGTAAGATAAATAGGAAAATACAAGATCAGCAGCTCGGCCATGAATTCCGTAATGATGTTATTTACAGATTAGAGTATTATGGCCAACACTGTCAAATGCTTTTGAGAGGTCAAAGAATATGCCAATAGCATCCTGGGACTTCTCCCAGGATTCCAGGATGTCACTGATGACTTTCACTCCTGCATCCGTCGTTGACTTTCCTTTCGTGAAGCAAAACTGATGACTGTGCAAAACCCTATTTAAATTAAATGAGACAACATCTGGTCGAGCATGATTATTTCACAGATTTTACTCAATACTGGAAGCACAGATATATGTCTATAATTAAAGGGATCACTCTCACTACCTGATTTGAAAATTGGTACTACTTTACTATGTTTCATTAAATCAGGGAACATTGTCTAAACATTGATTAAATATGCCTGTTAGGACAGGAGCAATTGTATCAATAATATTTCCAAGAACCCCAACAAATATATACCCCATAAGTCCTCAGTGTTATTTATATTAAAACCTTAGTTTTTTTTAATTGTTTCAACAGAGTTGCAGAGTGAAATGTGCATTTAAAAAAGATTCAGCTAACAACGATAAAAAAGGAGAGGTTAGGTTATGGGTAGTCATAACGATTCTAGGCAGCAAGAATTAACAGAAGGCTGTGCGTGGCTAATCATAACAAAACAAAATCATAACAATTAGGTAACATTAATAACAAATAATTTTCTAATCAGCGAATCTTTAAAAGCCACATCTGGCCAGACAGAGTTGTACAAAAAATGAAACAATATTCATCAGTTTCAAAGAAATAGTTCCTAACTGTTCAAAATAACACAATCGAATAAACTTCTAAACAATAATTAGACGAAAAGATTTAACTTTACAACCAAAACCAGATGATTAAAACTGTATGTCCATCCATTTGCGAGCGGGCTTCATTCGACTTCCAGTAACTCGCTGCTTATAAATTGTTAACGAGTTTAATATTTTCCTTTGTAAATATCAAAGGGCTGCACACCTTCTCGTTTCAAAATGTTTCTCGGTCTCTACCCTACATGTTTCATTCTACGTCATTCACATTACATTTATCAAAGATCAAAGAATAGGCTAAATAGGTATAAACATGGTATTCTGAGTTTCCCCTTTTGCAAGAAGTTACTAAAGTCAAGTTTCTAATTGAGGAGCCATCGTTAAGTATGCAGGTACACCTCGCAAAAGGCAACTGAAGGAACATAGGTTGGTTTAAGTTAATAATATTCTGACACGCCTTCTCGCTCCAGAGCGCGAGAAGTCGTTCCACCTATAAAAGTGTGCAAATACACCTGTATGTTCTACATAAGTTACATCGCACGAGTCTTATTTTAATTGTTCAGTTCGAGAGTAAACTTGAACGATTGAAAGCTAATCATGAATAAGTACGTGATGTACTGGTAGGTATTTTATCATGTATTTCCATAATAATGGGCGTATTGTATACTGAATACGAAACGAGAAGAAAAGAAGTTCTGGGAATTACTCAGTTGAATAATACTCGTACAAATCATTGTTTCGTTCTCTATACTTACCTACGTGTGCTTTTGCTTTAAAGCTTTAAATGTGAACGTAAAGCTGATTTATTAACAATTATGGCCGTTTCGGTGGAACCCGTGTAAGAATGAACGTGGAATATTTAGTATCGTATCACATCAACATATATCTTTCAACGTTGCGTGTTGCTGTCAACATGAGTTATATTGAGGTGCCACAAAAACATCGTGAAAGTGTTTCAAAGTTTAACTGTAACAAGCTGCTGCTAGCAAGTAATACTAAGTTCGATTTTCATACAGAACACTATTCTTATGTTACTAGGAATAAAACCATTCTGTAAAACATTGTAATAAGTGTCAGCGAATGTTAGTATTTTTTTGTATAGTGTATTGTACCTCCTTCCAACAACCTTTCAGGGAATAAAAACAAAATAAATCCCTCATAAAAATAAGCCAATAACGAAAATAACAGTCAACTATATTATTAGACATGAAGCCAAAAATACAGCGACATAACAATAAACCGGTCGGTAAAGCGCGCACTAAACTGAACGGCTCACTAAATACGCGGCACTACGGACGCAATGAACCGTACGCCGGCGTAGTACACGCGCGTGCTACGTGCCGTACTCGTGGGTAATACGCGTGAGGTTTATACCTCAAGATGGATGACGCGCTTAAATGATGTTACACGTCGCGAGCTTTAGTTTATAGGCGAGCTATTTAAACGCAGATTAATTAATCTTGAGATATACCTACACCGAGTAACACAGCGCAAGACCTCAAACACCCCAATTAGAATATTGAATTATAAGCATTGTGTAAGCAACTGGGTTTCGCGACCCGATATAAACCTATAAATTCAGTTAGATTGTCAGATAGAGGAACTAGACTAATGAACTTAGGGAAGCGACATGCTCGCTCAAGACTTCATGTGGTGCCGCTGTAAAGATGCACCAATACCAGTCCCCATGATTGAGACCTGACGTGTTTATGAATTTCACGACTGCCAGCAGTTGATTAAATATGTGCCTACATGAGGCAGTATGTCAGACGTGATGTTATTTTTCACTATTTTATTCTGTACTCGGTTGACACGGTTGTCGTAAAATCAGTTATCACAATTTCACTTTGTCGAGTTTAGAGCCTAACACATTTATTTGCCGTTCACCTAAATGTGTTAGGGATTATCGTGTTTGCACTCGTAGCATACAGACGTGCTCAGTAGCAATATTTAATTTCATAAAATAATATCAGTGACCTTGTTTTTGCAGTAATTTTTGCCTAGTGTGTAGTTTAGTAAATACAATGGAAACCTAGAATAAGTGAACTAGTTTTATATAAAATGGACAACAGTCCCTTTTCAAGAGATCGAGTGAATCTCTCCGCATCTCCAGCGAAGACGATGCCGCAAAATCCAGCCCAATCTGATCTCTCAATCGAAGCTGTTTCAACACCCGAGATACAAAGATGGATGTCAACCATTGAGCAGCATCTAAACGAGGTTTGTTCTATTGCCTCGGATGGCAAACTCAACTCGGAGCAGAAATTGAAAATTTCAACCTTGTGCCGTAAAATAGGATCTGGCACCTCACAGATGGCAGTCCTATATCAATCGCTAAAGCAGAAAGCAGTCCAAGCGCGCATCCTCAATGAAGATCTAATGGAAAAATGCAACTTGACGGACCACATCTTGAACCTCACAAAGACGATTAAGGACTCTGGCACTGTATCGTTTGCCGACATGGTGAAGAAGGGGTCAAATGATTTCGTTCGACCATCCAATTTGAACTCCGTGGCCATATATCCCAACAACAAATTAAAGTCCAGTGACGAAACAAAAGTCCTTGTGCAAAAGATGATACGACCAGATCAAGTTAAGCTGCATATACGTGGTGTCCGTAAGACTAAAAACGGAGGCGTTATAATCAGTACAGAGACAAAGGATGACGCGGATAAAATCAAGTACGCAGTCCAGCAATCTGCATCCGGCCTTACCGCCGACGAACCCAGCAAGCGCAAACCCCGGATCGTGGTTGTAGGAGTGCCATCCTCTTTGGCTGAAACTGAAGTCTTCAGGTGCATTTACGAACAAAATGTAGCCGAAAAATTTCCAACGATTTCCATGGAGTCCTTTTTGACCATGGTTAAATTAAGTCATAAATCGGGGAAAAAAGATTCGCAGACTTGTAACTACGTGGTTGAAGTTTCAGCCAACATACGAAGAGCTCTAATTTCCCAGTCAAGGATTTTCATAAATTGGACTTCCTGCCCAGTCAGGGACTTCACCCTGGTTACGAGATGCTATAAATGCCAGCAGTATGGACATGCAGCAAAAACCTGTAGAGAGGTCAATTCGACGTGTGGCCACTGTGGTGAGACAGGACACTCGATGTCCGAGTGCTTAAAGAAAGCGGACTCACCGAAATGTGCAACTTGCTCTCGCTTCAAAAAGCCCTCCAACCATAAAACGGGAGACGCTGAGTGTCCTGCTAGGAAAATAGCAGAATATAGATATATTAACTCCATCGATTATGAGGGCGCCTAGAGCGTCATACTCAAGGCCAGACTTCCGTGTAACGCTTACTGCTGACTCAAAATTCCAGTGTGCTGACCTACAAACCATCGTTTTTCTTTATATTTAAACATATTTGTCTAATGTAAACATAACTTTTTAGCAACCTCGACTTTAACCCAATTACTAATTCTGCTGACGCAAAATCATGTGTGTGTAACTAGAGAATAAAGTGCAAGAAACAGTTTTAAAATACGTAATACCACAATTGTGACTTTTAGTGTTTAAGTAAACTAGGTATATAACATTATATTTTTAAATTATATTTTCCCCTATTTAGAGACTGAATGTTAAATATTGTTATGAATTTTATTGTCCTACAAAACCATAGTGTAAGAGCTTCTACCGTCTGTGATACAGGTTTAACCTAGTACAGACATTTAACATAGACATACCTTTGTAATTATTCCTAAGATTTTATGTAACTATTTTACCAAATTTTAAATCTGAATAAATATATTATTATTATCTTTATTTCATTTACATAAACATATTAGTTACATTTTTAAATATTTCAAAAATAAAAAATAAAACATTTAAAAATATAAAAAACAGTATCCCACCGGTATCGGGAACAGGGTCCAAGCTACCGGCGGTCAGGGCTCCAGAGAAAGGAACCTCCTAACAATGCGAGCCGTGTCCAGGAGTACCGCTTTCTGAATCAAGCCCTTGATCCAGTCGCCTAACGCGAGCCTCCTAAGGTGTTGGTCGAGGCTCTTGGCTATTAAGCCATTGCCCGACACGACTATCGGTACAATGATCGCCGAGTCCACATCCCACATGTCGACAACCTCGCGAGCCAAGTCAATATACTTGATTTTTTTATCTTTCTCGGCTTTCACGAGGTTCTCGTCATGCGGAACGGATATGTCAACAATCATTGCACGCCTCTCGCTTCGGTCCACCACCACTATATCAGGCTTATTGGCTAATATAGTCCTGTCAGTGATGATGGACCGATCCCAGTACAAAGTGATATGACCATTATCAAGAACTGGATCGGGCTCGTACCTATAGTACGGCACTTCCGATTCCACAAGAGAGTATTTCAGAGCAAGTTGCTGATGGATAATCCTGGCTACAAGGTTGTGTCTATGCAAGTACTCTCCGTTAGCTAGATGAGAACAACCAGAGATAATGTGACGAATTGATTCTCCCGGACGGTGACATGCCCGACATATGTCAACCGTGCCGTCCTTCACAATAAATCTCCGGTAGTTATTCGTCATGATAACTTCGTCCATAATTGCACAGACAAAACCTTCGGTTTCCCCAAAGAGGTCACCGGAACGCAGCCAGGCTACGGACGCCAATTGGTCTACATCGGGCCCGTGAAGGGCCCGGAAGAAGCGTCCGTGAAGTTCCTTGCTCTGCCATACTTCCCTGCGATCGTTAGTGTCAAGCACTACCGGTTTGCGCCAGTTCTCATTAGCCAGGGAGAGCGGGGTAAGTCCCTTGTCCACTGTCACTACATCTCGATGCATACCCACGTCGGCAGCTAGGAAATATTCCCTGAGACTGCATACCTCGCGGTTGTGTAAGGTCTTAGCATTTAAAAAACCTCGACCCCCACACTTCCGCGGGATATACAATCTCATCACCGACGATCGTGGGTGATGCATTCGATATGCAGTCAGCAGTGTGCGGACCTTCCTATCCAGGGCGTCAAGTTCCGTTTGAGTCCATTTGAGTACGCCGAAAGAGTACATCAATACCGGCATGACCCAACCGTTGAAGGCGCGCACCTTGTTTCCGCCTGAAAGAAGGCTATTGAATACCTTCTTCAGGCGTCCAAAGAAACGCTCCTTCAACGATTGCTTCATGTCAGTGATATTGATGCCTAGAGCTTCCGACATACCCAAATACTTATAGGTTTCGGTTGGAGAGAGGGATCTCAGGTTTATGAAATCCGTGAGTTGAGTGCCCACGGATTCCACAACCTCCCCTCGCTTTACATGCATGACCGCACATTTGTCCACACCAAACTCCATCCTGATGGCACTACTGAAGGTTTCAGTTACCTTCAGTAGCTCCATCAGTTGCAGATTGTTGGGGGCAAAAAGTTTCAGGTCATCCATGTAAAGTAGGTGAGATATTACCTGACCACCTCTCTTCAACCGATAGCCTAGACCTGAATTCTCCAGCAGTGTGCTTAGAGGATTCAAGGCTAGGCAAAACCAAAGTGGACTCAAACTATCTCCCTGGAATATACCTCGCTCGATCCTTACAGGTTCGCTATTCCTCTGGGTATGTCGACATCCTGGATAGCGGAGGACCGTACTCCATTGCCTCATACACGACATCAGGAAGGTGCGTAGTGTTGTATCAATTTTATACAATTCCAGCACCCTCATGAGCCATGTATGAGGAACAGAGTCATAGGCCTTCTTATAATCTATCCAACATGTCGACAGATCCTTTCGGGAACGTCGAACCTGTTGGCTAATGGTCATATCAATGAGGAGCAGCTCCTTAGTACCGCGGGACCCGTTCCTACATCCATTCTGAGAAGGTGACATGATTAAATTTTTGTCAATATGACTATTAATTTTGCTTCTCAGTATGGATGTAAGAACTTTATAGACCGTCGGCAAACACGTGATCGGTCTATAATTTTTAGGTTCCGCAGTACTACCTGACTTATGGAGCAGGTGGGTTATTCCTGTTGTTAGGAACTGGGGTAGCGACCCTGACTCTAAGGCAGACTGGAACTGATATGCCAAGCGAGCGTGCGATCTTGTAAACCACTTAATCCAGAAATTGTGCAGCCCATCCGGCCCTGGAGATTTCCAGTTTGGCAACGGACGGACTGCACGAGCTACATCTTGGGGGCTGATGTCAATTGCCCCCATTTGTGGTATTGGATCGCACGCACGCTCGACCTCTCGAGTCCAGATTATTATTATTATTATTATTATTATTATTATTATCCTTTATTTACTTTATATACATATTTTGTACATTTTTAAATATTTCTTAAAACATAAATAAAAAAAAAACATTTAAAAATATAAAAAATAGTACCCCACCGGTATCGGGAACAGGGTCCAAGCTACCGGCGGTCAGGGCTCCAGAGAAAGGAACCTCCTAACGATACGAGCCGTGTCCAGGAGTACCGCTTTCTGAATCAAGGCCTTGATCCAGCCGCCTAACGCGAGCCTCCTAAGGTGTTGGTCGAGGCTCTTGGCTATTAAGCCATTGGCTGACACGACTATCGGTACAATGATCGCTGAGTCCACATCCCACATGTCGACAACCTCGCGAGCCAAGTCAATATACTTGATTTGTTTATCTTTCTCGGCTTTCACGAGGTTCTCGTCATGCGGAACGGATATGTCAACAATCATTGCACGCCTCTCGCTTCGGTCCACCACCACTATATCAGGCTTATTGGCTACAATAGTCCTGTCAGTGATGATGGACCGATCCCAGTACAAAGTGATATGACCATTATCAAGAACTGGGTCGGGCTCATACCTATAGTACGGCACTTCCGATTCCACAAGAGAGTATTTCAGAGCAAGTTGCTGATGGATAATCCTGGCTACAAGGTTGTGTCTATGCAAGTACTCTCCGTTAGCTAGACGAGAACAACCAGAGATAATGTGACGAATTGATTCTCCCGGACGGTGACATGCCCGACAGATGTCAACCGTGCCGTCCTTCACAATAAATCTCCGGTAGTTATTCGTCATGATAACTTCGTCCATAATTGCACAGACAAAACCTTCGGTTTCCCCAAAGAGGTCACCGAAACGCAGCCAGGCTACGGACGCCAATTGGTCTACATCGGGCCCGTGAAAGGCCCGGAAAAAGCGTCCGTGAAGTTCCTTGCTCTGCCATACTTCCCTGCGATCGTTAGTGTCAAGCACTACCGGTTTACGCCAGTTCTCGTTAGCCAGAGAGAGCGGGGTGAGTCCCTTGTCCACTGCCACTACATCTCGATGCATACCCACGTCGGTAGCTAGGAAATATTCCCTGAGACTGCATACCTCGCGGTTGTGTAGGGTCTTAGCATTTAAAAAACCTCGACCTCCACACTTCCGCGGGATATACAGTCTCATCACCGACGATCGTGGGTGATGCATTCGGTATGCAGTCAGCAGTGTGCGGACCCTCCTATCCAGGGCGTCAAGTTCCGTTTGAGTCCATTTGAGTACGCCGAAAGAGTACATCAATACCGGCATGACCCAACCGTTGAAGGCGCGCACCTTGTTTCCGCCTGAAAGAAGACTATTGAATACCTTCTTCAGGCGTCCAAAGAAACGTTCCTTCAACGATTGCTTCATGTCAGTGATATTGATGCCTAGAGCTTCCGACATACCCAAATACTTATAGGTTTCGGTTGGAGAGAGGGATCTCAGGTTTATGGAATCCGTGAGTTGAGTGCCCACGGATTCCACAACCTCCCCTCGTTTTACATGCATGACCGCACATTTTTCCACACCAAACTCCATCCTGATGGCACTACTGAAGGTTTCAGTTACCTTCAGTAGCTCCATCAGTTGCAGATTGTTGGGGGCAAAAAGTTTCAGGTCATCCATGTAAAGTAGGTGAGATATTACCTGACCACCTCTCTTCAACCGATAGCCTAGACCTGAATTCTCCAGCAGTGTGCTTAGAGGATTCAAGGCTAGGCAAAACCAAAGTGGACTCAAACTATCACCCTGGAATATACCTCGCTCGATCCTTACAGGTTCGCTATTCCTCTGGATATGTCGACATCCTGGATAGCGGAGGACCGTACTCCATTGCCTCATACACGACATCAGGAAGGTGCGTAATGTTGTATCAATTTTATACAATTCCAGCACCCTCATGAGCCATGTATGAGGAACAGAGTCATAGGCCTTCTTATAATCTATCCAACATGTCGACAGATCCTTTCGGAAACGTCGAACCTGTTGGCTAATGGTCATGTCAATGAGGAGCAGCTCCTTAGTACCGCGGGACCCGTTCCTACATCCATTCTGAGAAGGTGACATGATCAGATTTTTGTCGATATGACTATTAATTTTGCTTCTCAGTATGGATGTAAGAACTTTATAGACCGTTGGCAAACAGGTGATCGGTCTATAATTTTTAGGCTCCGCAGTACTACCTGACTTATGGAGCAGGTGGGTTATTCCTGTTGTTAGGAACTGGGGTAGCGACCCTGACTCTAAGGCAGACTGAAACTGATATGCCAAGCGAGCGTGCGATCTTGTAAACCACTTAATCCAGAAATTGTGCAGCCCATCCGGCCCTGGAGATTTCCAGTTTGGCAACGGACGGACTGCACGAGCTACATCTTGGGGGCTGATGTCAATTGCCCCCATTTGTGGTATTGGATCGCACGCACGCTCGACCTCTCGAGTCCAGTCACCCTCGGTGTGACTGACAGGCACCGACCAGATGCTGCGCCAGAATGAACTCATGGCGTCATCATCCGGGAGGCGCGTATCAGTCACATCTTGGTCCGGTCTCTCCCAAGCCCTATAAACCCACCTTTCATTACTCCGGAATGTGCGATTCTGGGTGTATCGCTCCACCCGCCGCTTATACCTGCGGATACGGTTTGCCCATGCATACACCTTCTGCTTCAGGAAGTCGATGCGCTCTGTGACACGGGACATATAGTCTCGGGGGCTGATGTCAGTCCCCGAAAACGCCCGCCTCACAAAGCGCATCACTCTTGGGCGAGTGTTGCCCTCCCTGAAGCAGATTAGTTTGCCGATGAGTGCTCTGGCCCCACCAATACGACGCTCGATCCTGCACTGCCAAGCCGGCACGGCTGGTTTCGGTCGTGTAGATACGTCACAGCTTGGAAACTTGACGTGAGCTACACGACATGCCGCAACAGCTGCGCAGTACATTATCGAGTGTGTATCAGTGAGATCTTCGCAGTCGTCAAAATAGTTTGACAACTGCAAATCCAGAGCAGCCACCAGCGCCTTATTCTTATTATGCATGGGCAAACGAGGTAAGCGCGGCCTAAGTTCGAGCGGCATGTTGCGATACTCCCGAATAGCACACTCCAAAGCACTCCTCAATTCATTGTTGCACTGGGTACTTACATGTGTAACCATGTCAGTAATCTCTTCGTCAGCATGGTCGGAAAGATGGTAGGACGGTGGTACCATCACTGGTACCACAGGCTGCGACGAAGGAGCAATGGCATGGTTACTCATTTCCGTACGGAGGCGATCAAGTACAGTATCGTCCAACATATGATTACGCTGGATAACCCGCACCTGATCCGACAGTCGTTGGGCCGAAACGTTGACGGCTGGCTCAAGCACCTGAAACAAAGAGAGCATCCGAACACGGTACGCGGTCAGGTTGTTTCCTCCCTCTGTAGCCCCATAGTATGCGCGCATGACATTCTCATTGATGGATTGCGTCCATCGCATGCGCTGCACACTTCCGCCGGGAGCTGGGACCCTATCAGAGGCCGGTGGGCCTCGAGGTCCTAAGCCACTCGGCGGCCGGCGTCCTCTCCGTCGACGCGCAGGTGGTGGTGACGTGGGCGGAGAAAAGTACTCGTCGCTGGAGCTCGACGCAACTGCCACGGCCGGTGTCACAGCACTCACGGTGGGGCTGGATTCCGGCGGCGGCGAGGCGGAGCTGAGCGACGAGGCCGGAGGTGGTAGGCGTGCACGGCGAGCTGCGGCTCTGGTCAACATTTTTGCGGTCTTTTCACTTTTCAGCTTCAATTTTCCATAGTTTCTATTATTGATGATTTCATCTTTGTATGTGTTTGTTTTGGTGTAATTTTTTCTTCTCTCATATTTGTTATTTCTGAAGTTATCTATTTCTTTTTAATTTCATGATTTTAGGGTGTTTTGGGATTTATTAGGTAAATTTGTTATAAAAAAATTGTGCAGAGAAAATTTTAGCTTGTCACTTGGTTGACAGCCGAGCCACAGATTATTATTATTATTATTATTATTATTATTATTACCTCTCCTGCACAGTTGACGCCGCGTGTCCGCACCGTCGCCGTACAGTTCCTACCACGTCGCCGCCGGCTCACCGCCACAATGTGATTTGCTCGCGACATAGCCCGCGGCGCGGCCCTGCGAAAACCTGATCAACTTGCGGCTGCGGATATTTGTACAAATAGATTGTATTTATTGTGTTACTTCTTCGTATCTATGCATTTCCGTTTCTGTGACTAAATAGAGGCAAGATAGCCTAAGCCGCCACAGATAAAAACATTTTGATGAAGTATTCCAATAGGAATGAGAGCTACAGAGTGACATGACATAACATAACAGCTGTTAGCCCTGCAGGAATAGACAGAGGTACCTTTAAAAGCTCCTTTCGCTTATGTGTGTATAAAATCTGATCGATTTTTGATTTTTGACCAAACTTGGTATGATTGTTAGTCCCATAACACAACGATATATACCCATAACCTTGAGGAAAATATTGGACCAATCACAAACAAGTGAAGTCGGTTATTATTTTTTTTGAAAAAAGTTTTTTGTTTCACACTTTTTAGTTGCGATACACTTATAAACAGAGTGCCTATTTCTCATGACAATTCCAATTAACCCAAAGACTGCTAGGTTACATTGTTTTATTATGAAGTTCCTGTATCTACCTACCTTCAACCTTCTGGGTCCATCATCAGATCAGTTCGATAGTACCTTATAGCCAAAGTGCATCTCATGACAATTCTAATAAGCTCAAACACGGCCTGGTCTTTTTCATCAGTTCCACTTCATCAAATGTTACTTTTTGACTGTAAATGCTTAAGTTCTCGATGAAAATTACAAAATCATTATATGGTTGCCTATAATATTTGAGGAGTTCCCTTGATTTCTCATGGATACCATCATCAGAACTGGATTTTGAAAAAAATTCAATCAATCTGGAAGCATATCCTTTTAGGGGGAAAAAAAAATTTGCAAATCGTTCCATAAACGACGGAGTTCTGAGGTAACAAACATAAAAAAAATAATGATGATAAAAAATACAACCGAATTGATATCCTCCTCCTTTTTTGAAGTCGGTTAATTAAAGGGCTCATCATGAGGATTTCAAAATGGTATATCATGACCATATTAAAAATAAAAGGAAATATGTTATTTATTATCTACGAGTACTAATTATCTGTTACTTGTGACTTCGTTACTCCCCTTTTTGCTTGAAGATAGGTATAGTATAATTATTGAAATTGTAAGAACTACGATTTGAAGTATTTGAGTGCCTGGGGGTTTTTACCTCGGATTTTATGAAGATACGATGCGACGATTTTGTTTAAATTGGAACATTTTACATTTTGCCCACATTAAATATTTTTTTCGACTTCAGTTATTCGAATGATTGATAAAGTTGAAACAACTATTTACGCAGCATGCTTCTTTTTACGTGGAAAACCACCAAATGACTTGTCCAGCGCTGAGGGAGCGCGAGAGGGAAGTGTCAGATGTTTACTAACTAAAACCCTATTGTATTCCTTTCAGTTCACGGGTCCCGTCAATCTTGCTGACATCTCTTTGAGCCGCGCTTGGAACACAACGCTGGTTTGGGTGTAAGTTTAATTTTGTTTTCAGGGTTCCGTACTTCAAAAGGAAAAAAGCGGAACCCTTATAGGATCACTTTGTTGTCCGTCCGTCCGTCTGTCTGTCTGTCTGTCTGTCCGTCAAGACCCTTTATCTCGAGAACGCGTGGAGGTATCGAGTTGAAATTAAAACCATATACTCAAGTCTGCGGTCCCTTGAAGCTGTAAAAAAATAAACTTCTAGCTGTTGACGAAAAAAAAAGATACGACCGTTTATGTCGCAAAAATCGTACATTTGACACTCCTAAGGAAATCGTTAGTGTGAAAGAAAAACCCGGGGCCCTGGGACGAAGGCAAAGAAGGAACAGGAGCGGGTTTTTAGTCAGTAAAAGTCTGACACTATTTTCCGCTCCGCCCAAGAGCGCGATTTGTCATAAGATGATTTTCCCACCTAAAAAAAAAAAAAAATTCATAGTGTACTTCCCGTTGACTAGAACCCTGAAATTTGGCATGAAGCAAGGTCTTATAGCACAAGCATAGGAATCAATCTGTAAACTGAGAATTTTATAGTTATGTCACAAAAAAAAAAACTTTTTCTTTTCGGAAAAATCTTCTAGATTCCATTCGCGAATTGAACTATTTACATATGTAAGTTTTTGCGGAACCCTCTGTGCGCGAGTCCGACTCGCAATTGCCTAGTTTTTTTTTTATTATCTATTATGTCGAATTAGCTATGCGTTACCTATATAAGTATTACGTTCATTATTTTGATTTATTTAATAGTTTCTGTTAGAGTTAGATATAATTATATTTATTTTGAGCAGTTTTTTTAGCAGATTTGTATCGGTGGTACCCCATATTTCTACTAGATAGTCAATGTGTGGCTTAACAAGTGTGAAGTAAATTGAATAACGAGCTTGGCGTAGTAAGCGACGAACGATACCTCGAGTGCACCCGGGAGTGCTTGTAATTTTTTTTTTTTTTTTAATATTAAGTGAAAGCCATCAGAACCAAAGTCAGTTTATTATAAAATGTTTTCTTGCTCTGATTCTAATCAACTATTTCTGTAGATATGATTCTGTTATCAAAATACATCAACGTTTTTGGAAAAAAATCTTTTTTGTAATCTAGAGCTGATTCAAAGTACGAGTATTTTGTATTTAGCAGTTAATGCGATCATGTTTTATTTCACTAATAAAATACTTACTGATACATTACTGCTATTGAATTATAGCCTCGTTCGGCACAGGCCACAGCAGCGATATCGCGGGATAATGCAAGAGTGATATAAATATCCTGATACTGGCAGCAGCAGGTGTACTACTACTACTAAGTTGTATGACGTCACACTCCTCCACAGTGGCCCCATATGTGGCAGGGAGTGTCTCTACCGAAGAGTTTCTCGACAGGGTTCCAAAGTGATCGTGTTTGATCATTATCTCGCCAAGTGTAATGAGACGAGTTGAGACGCGGCCGTCGTCTTCGCGACGTGACGTCTAAACACAAAGTTTTCTATGTTCAGCTTGTCTTATTAAGACAGGCTCGAGATATAAGTTCAGCGAGGAAAACTTTGTGAACGTTGAGTTACGTTACCTTACTGGCAAATGTTTTGTCTCAATTTTGTTTTAAATACGAAATAATATATCAGAGAAAAAGATTTAAATAGTACACCTACAGGTTAAACAAAGAACTATTATAATGTTTTACGTTTTCACATAGAGCACACATTATTTAGTCGCTCGAGAATTTTCTCCTAAAGTTAATAAAAAAATTTTTATGTGGCAAATTATCAAATGACTTCTCCCATTCTAGGTCGAGCAAGATGGAGTGTCAGACTTTTACTGACTGAACCCCACATGTGTTCTTTCAGTTGCCCTTTGCAAGGACCTCGGTAAGTCCTTCGAACAATCCGCAACCCTGGCAGGCGTCGGCCCTAACTAGCCCTGTCAATAACGTTAATACATTTCTTACACCTATTTAGCTGGCAACAGTGACTTCATCTTTAGCCATCATAACCATTGACCTAAGAGATGAATTCCAGACTGAATCTAGCAGGCTACTTTAAGATCCTTATATTTATAATAAAACCTCATCTTCTAAGTTCGCCAGTCCACAAGCAGACAGCTCAAGTTACGCGACACCGTCACCTTAAAACTCAAAGCTGAAAGTTTCAAAGTAGCTCATAAGATAAACAAATAAAGCAGGCGACCACCTTCAGACTATCTCATGCGCGTTCTACTTGTATTTCTAACATGTATTGAAACTGTCTCGAGCTGGTTGGCACCAGCTCGACGAAACGCATCGAAAATTGAACATTGGGAAGTTTTATCTTTTGTTTTTTTTTTTGTTTTTTTTTTTTGTTTGTAATTTGTAATCTCTGAAATTACTGGTCCGATAGCTAAAAATTTTTCACCGATAGAAAGCTGCTTTATTTCTGAGGGGTATAGGTTATATTTTATGTACGCGGGTAAAGCCGCGGGAAAAAGCTAGTACTGCATATTGTATTCAAGGTAAATATTGTAGGCAGCAGCTGCTACAGTGCTTGAGTGATTGATTGAATGCTCCGTTAACCCGTAAATATATATTATTTCCTTGGAAATGTAGGTACATTTCTACATGTTGTATCTTGAAAAAATTGTGCCTAGAATTAAACAGGAATAACTATGTTGAGATTTTACTCCAACGTTACAAATCCTTTAATTTTCACTTGAAACAAACAATATTCTTCTCAATATCAGACGGTGTAGTGCCCGGTCATAATAGGAGTGGAACAGCATTACAGCGCAGTCACACGTCGCAATAAAGGCTGTACCGCACATCACACATGTATTCACGTCTCGCTGGAGGCCAAGAGGCGATCAATACACGTCTCACATATTATACTTTCGCGACCATCGCCAGTCGCCACCAATCGAGAGATGACATTCTAATGTGCAGCAACTTTTATCTGCTTTGCTTATCACTGGTATTTTCCATGTTCACTCATTCGATATAATTAATTCTTAACTGCCAATATTTGCCGCAATAACGTGATATGCGGTACCACAAGTAGTCTCATTGTGAGTGGAATCTTCCGTCCATTCCCGTCTCCCGCTGTGCGCTATAAGCCGTCGTCTGGCGTGCTCTCGCGTCGTAAAGGCCGCCGGCCCCGTCGGTCGCCGCGCGTTCACCTCAGCCGCGTGTCACGACGTCTTAGCCGCAATAAGCGGCGTCGTCTCAACACGTCGCCGTGAAGCTCGGACGCAATTCGGCGCTCGCTATAAACATTTATTTCACTATAACCTCTTATCGCAGCTCTTTAATGTTATCGTTCGTTTTCCAATATAACTTTACACAGTGCTGTCATTGTAGCTCAGCTATTCTTACTAGAATTATACGCTACTTTTAGTTTTTCCAAGTTTTATTTATCTAAAGTAGTTCAGATTTCTCATTTTATAAACATTGTCGTGTCAGATAAAGGCAGAGAGCCTTTATCTGACTCATTTAAATAACAAAATACAAGTGAATAATGTATTCAGTACAGTTACAAGAACATTGCAAGCTCGACGCATTTTTTTTTTCTTTTTCAATTCTTTTTTTAGCCAACATTCACAAGTGCATGTTAAATAAACAGCTTGTTAAATTCATCTCATATCACAGCTGTTTGTCGGAACACTACGCCACATTCGAACCTTTTCATCTCCGTGAGCTACTATTTCTTTTATTACTCGTTACTCCGGGCGAAGGTTATTTGCTAAAAATGTTGGCGTGCTCCGAACGAGCAAACTACGGCAAACAATCATAATGAAATATTCTTGAAATAACTCTGAGATTTGTTACAGTGAAACGGAACTAGAGCGAACCTCCAAAATATGAATATTGTTTAGTGTGAATGTGGATTCGCATTTGCCGACTGACATACAAACAATGGCTCCTATTTATATGAACATATAGGTGACGTCACCAGCACAATGTTGCTCTTCCGCTTGGCACACTTGGTGCTGCTGCACGGCGTGGTGTGCTTGGACGCGCACCTGGAGGGGGACCTGGCTGTCGACCTGCAGGTCGCCAGGAGTCCTGCCGGTAAAGGGCGCTGGCACCGCGTAGCCTGGGAGGCGGGCATCCAGGACGCACATGAGCTGGTCATCAGGATGAGTGAGCAGCGGCCAAAGATGACGGTGGCGACGCAACTGGAGTGTGTGTACCAGTTCCCGGAGCAAACGCAAGTAGACGCTTTGCTCAGCAATATGATGAACGAGCTGGCCAAGGTGAGCAGAGGGTGCAGTTTGTACGTAAACGCCATTAGTCGCATTTAGTGTGACGCCATTCAATGTGTCTTGTCCTGCATATTTGAAACGCTCTCACATATAGCGATAAACTGCAATTCAGACTTAGCAAAGTAAATTGATTATATACTTTTTCCAGCGCTAGTACCATTCAATTTAAAATACTTGTTACTAAAATTCTCCGCCGAACAGTTTCCTAAAGAGATTTATCTTTCAGTGAGGAGTTTATCTGCAGTAATCTAGATTTATCCAGTGAAGCAATCACAGTTTGTTTGAACGCTACATTGATTGACTCCGGTCCGGTTTAGTTTACTCATAATTTGGGCACAAAATCCTTTCACAAAGTTAAATTCTGTGAACGTACCTGGTACAGGCTTGATTATCGTAACGGGACAGAAGTATTATAGGCTAAGAGTTTCATAAAAAAACATTCCTAGTATTTGTTGCTCAATAGTCAATATTCAGTGCGGTATACAAATTAAGTTTGTTCATAAGCAATTTTCTTGCACAACTATCAGAAAATCATCAGTTTCTTGAACTACCAATCTATATTTATTTAATATGTTTCGTGTATCATACAGGTGTTTGTGCGAGCCAACGAATACATAAAGAGCTTTGGGACGAGACGCGATGAGAATGGACTGAAGCAAGTGAGCCATAAAGTCTTCACCATGGATATCACGTTTGGGATGAGAGCCATCAACGAGACGGAGCTTGTACGAGAAGAGGAAAAAGAGCCTGTGACGGAGAAGATGAAGGTTAAAGTGACCCGGTTCAAAGTTGTCCACAAAAAACAAAAGCCATTCTTCGACCTTATATACAGCAACATGACAGACGAGTACAGGTAACTGTCCAGGTTGTGGGAATGAGGATGGAGATAGTTCTGTATTTTCATCTTCATTGTTTAAATCTGCTCTGTGACTATTGAATAGATACAGAGCTATTGAGGCTAGCTGCTCAACAGTTGCGCGAGGAATGGTTTAGGACTCTCGGTCAGGTGTAAAGTGCCCCTTCCTTAAGAGGGCCTTTCTCGACCCGTCTGTCGTCAACCTAAGCATGGTTCAAAAGCTTTTTGTTTAATCCATCGCATTCCATCGCAATGTTTGATAAAGAGGCAACGCTAAAAAAGAAAGATGTCACCAGAACGCTCTTTTGGCATTCGATAATTCCGTCGTTCACAAGAATATTTCACAAAACTTTTTCCAGGACATACGTGAAGTTTTTGGAAAAAATGTTCGTCATTCAGAATCTTGTAATCGTTGTCGCGTCCTAAATGTGTAAGGTTTATTAAGGTTTATATTTTTTTACTTTTTAGTTTATGAGTATATTAGGAAGGGCCAAAGTTTACGCAAAATAGCTTTCAGAGGATTTCACTAGATTAATTTTGCACAAATTTATGAATTTATTTAAAAAAAACCTAGATCTAGAACCTAGAGAAAGATCTGTCATAATAACATAATCACGTAAGAGCGGTTGTAAGAAAATGTATGTCCGGTTGAACGATCCTTATCATCAAGGATGGGTTTTATGAAAGAAGTCTCCCGCGTGCAGTGGCCCTCGCGGATCATATTAATAAAACTATATCCAGATTATTTCAAAGCATCTCGATAGCACTTAGTTTTGGTATTCAATATTAGCAGGTTGATATTAAAATCGCCAATAACTACAGATCGGAGGTTTTTAATCAGTTGCAATGAATATGCATCAAGAAACTCTCTTTTTATTATTATTATTGTTATTATATAACTTTATTGCACACCTTACCCCCCCCCTTTCCCCTTGTTATTGTTTACTGGATTGTAGACAGCTCTTATATTTAATGTTTATCTCTCGAGGTATATGCAAATTTTATTGATACCTCCAGCTTGTACCATCGACTTTGCTGTGATTTAAAGTATTATACACATAAATGGAAACACCGCTGCCTCTGGAATCTGTTCTCACATTACATAATAGTTGCTATAATTGTGTAGTTGGTGTGTTCGATGGATTCTATCATGCATTTCAATTCGTTGAGTTTGTCTTCATAATAACGTATTCAGGTAAATAGAACCAAAACTCACAGAAATTTCTACAATACAACATTCGAGCGAATAAACCGCGCCGGGCAGGACCCCTGCAGCCGCCAGGCCGAGGTGAAGCAGCTGTGGCGCGAGCTGCTGCAGCACGCGCACGACACGCTGCGGCGCGCCGCGCAGCGCTGCGTCGACGAGTACCTCACCGACACGCCCGCGGATAAGAAGCCACAGGTACTTATATAACATAATACTAGCTACATCACGCGAACTGCTGGTTTTCTTATAAAAGTTAACCTATCGGGGTGAACAGAGAGCTGGGTGAACCCAAGGTCTCTCTCATTCCTCAAAGCTAGTGACGATCAGTTCTCTCCTCACCTTTTTAAATTTCTATCCCATTTCTTGAAAGGTCTCTTTCCTCTGATATCCTGACAAATATAATATATATGTCGGTGAAGTCAATAGTACGGAAGCTTGAGAACGAATGAACGAGCTAAGTGAAAAGTGACACATGTCACTTTGACAGAATCCGCGCTGACGTTTGCACGAACCGAGTAGATAAAAGGGCCGACCGCAGAGGTCCGTGGCTCATTCCTCTGTCGGCAGCCGTGCGTACAACGTCTAAGTGTCGGGGACTGTCTCACTGCTCGTTGTGTAAAGTGAATACCTAAAGCTTGCCTCATAATAAATCAGTTGTGTGATCTAAAATAGTTTGTTTATTGCTCGTTACCCAGCCATGGCCCACAAGACATAGTCTCTGGACAGAGCTTCAATGATGATCGGCATCCTGCGCCGACATCAGAAGTGGGATTCCGAGCAAATAAACAAGAGCAGCACGAAGGTTACGTAACGCCGGTCACGAAGAAAATAGCAAGAGCCAAGACAAGTAGCGGTCATTATTTGAAATGGAAAATTAGAAAGTGAAGACCTGGAATGAAGCACTGGACCGAATAAGATTCAAAGTTCCGTTAATCAATGTCATTATCAGTTTTGGTCTGATTAGGTTTTTTCTGGGGTTTTTCCCTAATCCTGAGCAACGAATGTTGGACCATGATGACATTGTTTCCCCAGAAAGAAATAGGAACTGACTAAATCACCGTGTACTACCCAGATTGTGACCGGGACAAGACCGACGCAAATGCATGTTCACGATGTACCATTTTCCGATACGTGCTTTGCTGATAATCCGAAGTCACCAGTGATTACAGCAAGAATTACAAACTTTTAGTTGCCTGAAGTGTAAAATGCAAAGTGCAGTGCGTGTGTGTGTGCATGCCTGAGATGCAGTGTGTCAAGTGCGCTACCAGATCAGAAAATATTTGACACAAAACGTATGAAGACATCTCAAACGTCACCTGTCAAATGTTTCCACTGTGGAAAAATTGGACGGAGCTGGCTGTGTTTTCATAAGCAAGAAACAGTAGGAAATCGACAGAATAACGTGATATTCAAGCTTCAAGACTCAATCCCATGGTCAGCCACATCGTATGCTGCAAATGTGGAGAACAAGGTCACATCTCCTTCCGGTGTCCTGATGAAAGTGACGCAGCGGTGACGGTGACGCCAAGGCATCACGTAGCGAGCGAGAGGTTGACTGACGGGTGTTGTCGATCCTACACCAGGAACAAGGTCAGGTATTCACATTCCATTTTAATTCTGGTGCTGACTGTTGTCTCTCTTTCACTTTAAAGTCTGTCGTCACTATTTCACGGCAAACGTAAACACAGTATTGTTACATTGAAGGGTCGGTTCAGTGTGTTCAAATCTATTTGAGCGATATTTTGGCCGTGAAATATTGTTGCAAGGGTTCAGTTCAAATAGTAAAAATTGCTAAAGTTCACGACGTAAACAATTGTAATTACAACTACCCTCATTAGATCCAGTAGATACCGTTTCGATTTTTTTATGACAGTGATAATTCCTCCATAGATAATTTTGACGATATTGACACTGACGTGTGACGTGTGTCGGTATGCTACAAACGCGTGTTGTAAAAAGTAAACTTATCCGTTTGATTGACTCGTATGTGACTGTATAAAGATGACCATAGCGGTCTAGCGCGGAAAAATTAATAATGCGTGAGCGGGTAGATGATTGTTGCTGGCAAATATTATTCGACCGAGTGATTCGGTGTTTGTTAGCTCTTTTGACTTAAAAACTCGACCGGTCAGATATAATGAGCTTAGAAAGATTACTGTAAACTAAATAACAATGTGCGTAACCGAGATACCACTTACCTTAGACAAAATAACTCGTTTAAATAGTGCGCGTTATTTTACAAAATTAGATTGTGTATCAGGCTTTCAGTAGTATGATAGCGGACAGCCGGTACGAATATTTGACCATGCCAATCAGTTTCAAAATGCGATCTGAGTTTTCCAACGGACGATTGTTGTTGTTCGGTAAATGCCTACGTCGTAGTTTGAGTTGTCAATATTTTGATTATTTAGGAAACTATTAAGACTACGTCGGGAGACTTAATGTAGTTTTACAAACGTTGACTAAAGCCGGATTTTTATTAAATTTGAGAAAAATGGTTGTTTTTGATAATGCAACTCAAGTTACTAGGGTATGAAATTAAGTCAAGTAGTGAAGTTAGGAGGAATAGGACCTAATAGCAGAAAGCAGGTCACGTACATTCGACTCTGCCTCCACCGTTTATATTAGCTCGGTTAGGGCAGTTTATAGGTCTAGTAGCTTACTTCGGGCGGTTTGTGCCTAAGTTTACTCCTGTTATGGGTCCGTTCTAAAGATTTGATGTGTAGTAAAGTTTCTTTTTCTTGGCAACAGCGCCACGAAGACATTGATTAAGAAATAATTTCAATTCTTATGAAAGAGTCGGTTTTAATGATTTAAGCCTCTCAAATACGTAGTAGAATTGCATACTGATGTCAGTGAAACCATAAGATAAGGATGGATTCAAAGCAGGTGATGCCCTGTAGTAGTACCATACGTGAGTTATCGCGAAACTATCTCCCATTGCTTGATCATAAAGATAATTTACAGTCGGTTTATAGTCGGTTAGAAGGTAAAGCTAAAAAGAACTCTCTGGTAATTAGTTACGTGCTGAACAAACAAAAACGAGACTTTGAAACTTTTAAGGTTCTGATTAAAATAAATGGTAGTTAAAAGAATTTAGAGTTCTGTGATTCAATTAACATTATCTTACACTTGGTCGCGACGGGATTTTTACGTGTGACAAACGTGTGATGTTCGTGTTAGAACCAATGCTAATAACGACTGCAGAGACAAAAAAACCGTTTGTGGGGTTCATTAGGCGAAGTCTAACTCGTGATTAATTGTTCAGTTACGGACGTTAAACCAAACGATGAAGGCAGGTGGTCCCTTAGCACTGTTAATTGACAAGGCTGCGTTTTCTCTACCGTTGATGACAAAAGACGATGTAGACTCAGAGTTAAATTTTAGTACCGTGAGAAATGATGCGTTACGCCATATAGAGAGTGCGTATCAACCTATGAAAAGTGTAAGTTTAATCTGACGAAGGCGGATGTTGATAAATTTTTGATAAGAGACTTTTTCATATACGAGCAGAGCAAGTAAACTGAGTAAGATCCATTTAAAGATTAATTTGAAGTAATAGAGAGAGAAAGAAAATCAGCGCATAACTGATAAAATTGGGGTAGAGTAAAGTAGTAGAGATAATGAGATTATTAAGTTTACATGATGATCGGACTATACCAGATTTGATTTGTAGCCGTAGCTTGATAGAAATCGGTATCTAGTGATTACAGCAGTCCATGAGTACGCGGTATTGCGATCAAACCTGGGACGTAATGTAGGAAACCATTAAGTCGTGAGAGACTTGGCAATCCTGGAGGGATGCGCAGGAATGGTTGAGTGACTAGAGGTTACTGGGCTATTAGTAGCCAGAGATCACGTGCAGTGATTAATGATTAGTGTTTTGGATTAGTTTGATTGATTTGGTGGAGAAGTTACCATGATAATTAATTCACGGTTATGCTTTGAATTTTCTGATTATTGATTTTGATATTGAAACGATATAGAAATTTTGTACTATGAACAGTAGTGAGAATTAGTAGGTTAGTTAATAGAAATTTAGAGTTTCAATACATCTCGAGTTTTGTTGAACCTTCATAATTTACGGTTGGCGCAGTAGTTGAGCGATTGACTGCTGCGCTGCGCGTTGCGGGTTCGATTCCCGCAGGGGGTAGACGTTGTTATGGCCTACAGAGAGAGGGATAATAAAACATGAGGTTCCGGTTGAATTAGATGTATAGAAAGTAGGTGGGGAAAGTGATCATGGCACTATTTAATCACTGCTGCTTAATTAAGGAACGATTAGTGAGTTATCCTCGTTTACGTTGGTGCGTAAACGAGATGAGTCGTTGTAGCGACGCCTGTAGTGAGTTATCCTCGTTTACGTTGGTGCGTAAACGAGATGAGTCGTTGTAGCGACGCAATTAGTGAGTTATCCTCGTTTACGTTGGTGCGTAAACGAGATGAGTCGTTGTAGCGACACAATTAGTAAGTTATCCTCATTTACGTTGGTGCGTAAACGAGATGAGTCGTTGTAGCGACGCCTGTAGTGAGTTATCCTCGTTTACGTTGGTGCGTAAACGAGATGAGTCGTTGTAGCGACGCCTGTAGTGAGTTATCCTCTTTACGTTGGTGCGTAAACGAGATGAGTCGTTGTAGCGACGCCTTTAGTAAGTTATCCTCGTTTACGTTGGTGCGTAAACGAGAGGAGTCGTTGGTGCGACGCCTGCAGCGAGTTGACCACGTTTGCGTTGGTGCGTAAACGATTTGGATTTATGGTTGGATTGGGAATTTCATTATACATAGTCACTCATGATCAGGATGTCTAGTGTGTGTGAGAGTTTACATGTTTGGGAGCGCACTCACGGTGCGAGAATAGTTCCTGATGTTTGTCAGGAGTGACCGAGCTATATGATACTGCAAGATGTATTTTGTTTCAGATTAACACACAGAGACCGACGCCTTGTTTGGATGTCTCGTCAGTGGACCGTCTCCTGGCTGAGGTGGTGAACTGGTGGTGATGAATACAGCGACGGATGTCTTGTTGGGACGTCTCGTCAATGAATATCTTCCAGCTGAGGTGACGATGATGACTAACACACAGGGACGTGTGTTCCGCAGGATGGCCGTGTCGGTGAAGTCAATAGTACGGAAGCTTGAGAACGAATGAACGAGCTAAGTGAAAAGTGACACATGTCACTTTGACAGAATCCGCGCTGACGTTTGCACGAACCGAGTAGATAAAAGGGCCGACCGCAGAGGTCCGTGGCTCATTCCTCTGTCGGCAGCCGTGCGTACAACGTCTAAGTGTCGGGGACTGTCTCACTGCTCGTTGTGTAAAGTGAATACCTAAAGCTTGCCTCATAATAAATCAGTTGTGTGATCTAAAATAGTTTGTTTATTGCTCGTTACCCAGCCATGGCCCACAAGACATAGTCTCTGGACAGAGCTTCAATGATGATCGGCATCCTGCGCCGACATATAAATAAATAAAATAAACAATAACTTATGACAATAATAATAACATTTATTCTTTGCATCTTTTCTAGGTGCGCAAGCGCTTGCAAAAGTTTCTCAAGGCGAAGTTCAGCAGGATGCGCGCAAATCAACTCAACATGCTATGCGACATCTACCAGTTGTGCTACAACGATTTGTTAGAATAATGTCCTTGTAATAATAATATGCCTTTTTAAAATTAAGGTAATGACTGAAAAGAAAGCCTGGATACAAACAATTTGTCAGAAAAAGTATCATGAAAATAAATAAATACTTTCACTAAGAGACGAACTCAACTCTGACATGTTTTTTTTTTTTTTTTTCGGTGGGAAAATCATCTTATGACATCCCCCGCAAAAATTCAGCAGTCCTGTTTATTTTGTCGATGATAATATAATGTTTTTAAGGCCAAAGTTGTTCAGTCGTAAAAGTAGGTACCTAATCACGATACAACTTCTAAACAAATATACAAAAAAATGCTTTTAGAAGTGTATTTCCTCCTTCATATGCCAAACTCGTATCGTATCGGTGATTAAAAGCAAAACGCCGACTTTCTAAAACTAAAAAATAAATCATTTCTTATCTTACAAGTTCGTTAATAACATTTTTATAGGAATTGGCACACGTACCAACATTAATTAGGCGCAGTGGCCCGGGTTCGCTTCCCGAGTAATAAACAGTGATGAATCGCGTGACTTGAGACACACTTCAGGCGGACACAGAAGGTTCGGTTAATACCTCCTGAAAGCTGACTCTTTGTGCTAAAGCTAACCCCTACATCCTAACCAGGGTTACTGTATCCGACAAACTGATCACATTTTGCCACAATATATATGCACAACATAGCATATGGTTTACAATTCTTATCAAGTAGACCTTCTGTTATTCTTACCGTAGTGTGTGTTGTAAGGAGGTGGGCAGCGGTCGTGGCTCGTTAGGCAAATGATTAATATGTCCGAAGAAATAGCGCCATAGTTGAGGGGAAGTTATTGTAGTGGGGCAATCAGGCACATGCTGTGAACACTGTAGTGTTTTATAGATTGCTAGTAGCCAGCCTGTACTGTTGAATTCATTCTACCATTTTATTTCTTGGCCTGTTATGAAACCTGATCAAGATCAAGATTATCGATTGTGTTTCCGCAAGATTTTTTACTACTATGACCATTATTTTAATATAATGTAGCCTATGCTGTCCACCTGATGGGCAAAGGCCTCCCTCCATTCCTTCCATTGTTCCCGGCTCTGAGCCACTTCTTACCGATTCCTAAGAAAGACATCTAAGTCGTCCCGCCAGCTCCTTCTTGGTCTGCCGCGACCCTGTCGTGCGATTTCAGAACACCAACTTTGTATTTTACCGGCCCACCGCTCGATCGGCATGCGGCAGACATGTTCAGCAGACATGCTCAGCCCAGTCTTACAGCTAGCCTTCTGAGGCACGTCAATGATCTGTGTTTTGGAGCGCAGTATACTGTTCCGAACGCGATCCGTTATTTTTTAAAACCTAGTAAACTGCGCTTGTGGAGCGCACGTTGGCAAACCATAAGTTTGAACTTTGGGATGTTAGTCAAAGACAAAGTCTGTGCTCTGTGAGGGTTGGGAGAATACACATATCTATGGCCAAATCGGACGCAAATCTGATGACAATCTATTGGACAATCTAATCTTGAATCTATTGGAGGCAATTATCCAAATCAATCAAAATCAAAAATATTTTTATTGCACTTATAAAACGTGAGAAGTTAGTGCACGGTTCCAAATTGGTCGTTTCCTATGGAGAAGAACCGGCAAGAAACTCCATGGTTACTTTTTTTTAAAAAGTGGTTGATTACAATATTTTCATATTACAGTATTAAAAGATATTATGTAAGAACAGCGTAGACCAGTCAATATTGTACCCAAAAGCACAATAAAAATAATCATATTAAAAAAAAGTAAGTCTAAGAATTCGTGGAGTCTACAATGTTCTCACATTCACATCATAAAAATCACAGGTAGACTCTCTAGAGCAGACGGAGCTAGATGAAGAACTCATAATTAATCCTCAGGAGGCGTGCGTATTACTGAAATATGATCATGAAGTTTTGGAATCATGATGTGTCCACGACTCTCAGTATTGTGGAAACAACGCAAGAGGAAAGATGGAAGTTCATGGAATAAGACTATGGCCGTAGCTTCGAAAATAAGTTTTGTTTTGAGGAATAAAATTACCGAGTACGTTAATGGTTCAAATTTATTAATACCTAACTAACAAAATTTATCTCAATACAATACTTTCATAATATCAGTAATACATAATGATATAAATACACACACACACACACACGGACAACAACACGGGACAAGGGCAAGAAGATGACGATGATGATAATGATATAAATAGTAATAATAATATTATCCTACATAGCGTATTAAAACAAAAACTATCCGCGAAAAACACACATTGATTAGCCATTGTATTAGGATCGTTAAGCTATTCTAGTTTAAATACATGTAAGAATACCTGAACTCTGTCTACAATACGTAAGTCTGTATGTGTATGATCGTTGTGATCACCAATTGCCATCAAGGTACCCGCATAGAAATGCTATAGAGATAAAACTTCTAATGTTTTGAATTCTAAATAATCATGGTTTTATACAAACTCAATGACCAGCACAACTCATGCAGACTAATTTTTACGTAGTATAAAACAAAATCGTCGATATTGTTAAATAAATACTTAGAAATAGCAATAAACGAGGTAGGTTTATGTGTTTGATTTGCACCCGAGCGAAGCCGGGGCGCGGCACTACTTAGACATAAATATTAATCGTATTTAGTAAACTTTTTTCTTAGTTTATAATATAAGAGTTATGACACTTTGTTACCGACCCTCCTAACAGAGCAAGAGGTGCACTTTTCTGAGTTTCTGCTCTTAGAATAATTTAGGAGCCATGTTAACAATTTCACTATGATTCACCAAGATGGCGCTGCTGCTCCTTATCATATATATAACTAGCAATAAACAACACATAATCCTACGAGTACCGCTCCAAGAAGTTGAGGTGGAAGCTTCGTATGCTGTCCATCATATACTGAAACTCCTCGAAAGGATGCAGGATGGTAGTGCGGAAGTGAAACGTGCCCGGCAGCTGACCGAACCCGGTGCCTGGGACCACACAAACTCCTGCAAAAAAAAGAAGTCAATATACTTAAGGATAAGAGAAATACTCGTATTATTATCTTGCCATATCGCATGGACAACACACTGGAACAGTTGCTTAAAGAAAACGTTTTAAAAAAATCTATTCGGTGCATACTTGTCGGAAAAAAATCAAAACAAAATCGTAAAAGTATATTCTAACCATTCACAAAACCTTCTCTTCTTTAAAACTGTTTAAAAACATGAGGTCAGCTGCAGCTTGTGAAAGAAAAACTTTAAAACAACGTGCCAAAACTAGACCATACCAAACTGAAAAACAACAATCTTGTTCTCACTTTTTTGTTCGTTTGAAAAGACATAATCAACTGCTCTTGAACTCATAAAGACTGGACTCAGTGAACCCTACAAACAGACGCACTTACATACAGGCCAGACTACACGAGGAAACAACAACTTTCAAGTTATGCACCGCAAGTTGGGGCCCGCACAACTTAGAGTTAAGTATGCAACTTGAAGCTACAACACATTACCGGGAGCGCTTACCTTGCAGCGCTAATTAATAACTGTGAGTCATTAGTGACGGCCTAGGGAACTTAAACACCCTGTATGTCGCCTTGGGGCGTCGTGAGGAACTTAAACAGCCTGTAGATATGTGTCTCCGAGGTGTTGCGTCGTAAGGGACTGCGAGGCCTTTATGTAGCTCGGATGTGAGTTCCACCTGTTTGAAGACTCCATGGGGGAAGGTTTCTTTAAGTGTTCTTATCTTATATGCCCACATTGTGTAATAATAGGAGTTAAGACTATCAGATAACTTATGCATTTGAAAAAAATTTTTGAAGGTGAGGTGGACAATCATGAAATAACTTCTCCCACTCTGAGTGAAACGAGGGACAGTATCAGACTTTTACTAACTAAAACCCATTCGGTTCTGTCAGTTGTCCGTTGCATTCCAGGTAACTCTTTCGAATAATCCCGCAGCCCATGCATTTGAAAATCTATAATTTGAGTTCAAATTAAGCTCTATTCGCGTTAAGATTAGACATTTAAACAAACCTTTTTTTACTGTCCGTTCAACCGATTTTGACTTTTATAGCGTTGCTGGCATGATAAGTGGCGACTGCAGTGAATAGTTGGTATTGTGACCACTTTTTTGTTTTTAATACCATCCTTATGCCTACGGAATAGAAGTCAAAATCGGTTGAAAGGACAGTAAGAAAGGTTTGTTTAAATGTTTAACCTTAACGCTAATGGAGTATGGTATAAAACCTGACCATTTTGAAGGAAGATTCATATCTGAGCATTTGTCAATGATTTAGTAAACGTTAGTTTTATAGAAGATCAGTTTTTTTTTTTTTTTTTTTTTTTTTTATTGATATAAACCAGTTATTAGAAATTGAATAGTACCTGTTTCTTCAAGCAGTCTAAGGCAGTAGAACTCGTCCGGACTCATGTCGAGCTGCTCGGCTACCGCCTGCGCCGCCTCCGGGATGTCCACGCGAGGGTACGCGAACATCGAACCCTGAAAAATGAGAAACATCATAGAAACTTGCTCGTGATCTTTATGCGCATTAAAATTACAATGCCGCCCTTCTGATCTAAACGACACCGTTTATTTTATAATGCTTGATTAAATCGTAGGTCTCCGCCTCCAATCAGTATCTAATACTAGGCATTGCTGATGCCTCCCACTAGCCACCCTAGAAACTGCAGAAATACAAGATTAGTTGCGTTCCAATTCATACTGAATCGTTGCTTTTGTACCAGTAGAAATGTTCTCAATGTAAATGTTCTCTAAGTAGCTCACATCAATAGGGTTGCAGAAGTATCCTGGTATGGAGTTGAAGGTCTCGTAGGCCGTCTCCGTCCGCTCGGCGAGGACCCGCTGGATCTCGCTGAGCTCACCAGCGAACTGTGGGTACGAAGGATCACCTGGTGCTGGGCGCTTCATCTGAAATGTTACAGTTAGAGATTATACTAATTATCATTGTGTTATCTAAGTGTAAGATTGAGTGATCATCATTTCATCGTATACTTTGGTTATTTAAATTTTTGTCATCAATCTATGCTTTGATAGCATTCCGAAGCTTAAATACTATTTAACTCTTCAATAATCAGTACAATAAAAAGTATATGTATATACTTCTTTTGACAGTCACACAGCAATCAGTTAAATTGGGTACCAAAGTAAGTTTACAAACAACAAAAGATACATTTCTAAAAAAAAATATACCACAAACAAAAGTTTTTTGGTTCGGCAATCCGGTAGATGTGGAAAGTACAGGACTGGTTGTTTATGCTGAACAGTGGTCGACTTTCAACTGATGATGATGATGACTAAGAAATAACTCTTACTTATCTCTGTTGTTCTATAGTCGTACAATTTTGTCATGTAGTATTAGTTAGGAGTGTGCGTACTGACCACGCAGTCCAGTATGCACTGGCCGAGCACGGTGGGGCACTGCATGACGGCGCGCGCGGTGCTGAAGGCGGCGCGCACGGCGGGCGCCAGGCGGCACAGCTCCGCGAAGCCGGCGCGCAGCCCGCACTCCGCCGCCCAGCCCTTGGAGCACGTCACGAAGCTGGCCAGCGGCATGCCGGAGTACGGCGCGCCCATCTCGTGCATTACCTATACAACCAAACCAGACAATCTTAGGTAGGAGCAGCCACAACATGAATGTTATTTTCAGTAAGTGCAGATTATTTAATATCTGTACGTCGCGGAGACTAGAGTCCATTTAGTACTTCGACCCTTTTGAGGAAAAAGTTTTAGCGTAAGCGACAGTTTGGTTTGCGCTTTTTAGAGGAAGACTGTTGTATTTATAGTACAAATACTGATCCATTTGAATAGTGTAATTAACATATTGTCATCGTTTCCAATTGGGAAAGAAAAAACCCCTTCCTGGCCAGCGGGTTTTGAAAGTTTAACCAAGCTTTTGTCAATGTATCTTCCATCAAACCAAATCTATTTTGATCAGATGCAGAATAAAAGTCATCTCATCTTGTATATAAATTAATAACAAATTAACAATCATGTGAAATTCTAACGACCGGATGTTAAGTCTTAAAACCAATAGAAAACAAGTTATCAATAAGGCGAGATCTTGTGAATATCTATTGCAAAAGATTTGCAATCCTATCAATCTCAAAGGTTCTCTTTGCTGTTTACCTTCTTAAAGGAATAGAAAGGCTTGCAGACGATATTCTCCTGGTAGACCTCGTCAGCCATCAGGAACACATTGTGTTCGTACGCGAACCTCACAATCTCCTCCATGTTCTGACGAGTCAGCACCTGCAATTACACTCATCATCAGTAAAACCATCGAAAAATAATGGGAATTGTAAACAGATCCTGAAAAACCAATCCATACGGTAGTAGAAAACACACTAGCGGCACACATCACTAGCAAATAAGAAAGCTATCCAAAACCGAATCAGACCGAGTAATCGAAAACGGCATTGAGCCGAAAAATGAAATGACTTTAGTGCATTTGGTCTTTACGCTGGCTCTGGTCTATTCAATGCGACCTAAAACCATAACCAGCAGATTGTAGTTCCAAATAACTGTAATTGCATAAACCTGTATTTAAAGTTATGTAAGCCCGTCATCATCGCGCCACAAACCGTAAATCAATGCTATTTGTCGCGTTACGTGTTTTCATATCCCATTTATTATCGCAATCATTTGGCTTTGGAATAGTTTCCAATATTTGTGAAGGCGGCGCGCGGCGGCCGGCGGTCGATCCAATTGCGCTCGAATGTTCTGAATGTCGCTGATTAATACACGTCACCCACAAACTGCCGACTTGTTCACGGATATTGTATGAATATCGGGTAAATACAGTTTGCACGACTATTTTACGGTTTTTCAATTTGGATGGTATTGTGCTGTTTCAATAGAAATATCAGTTTATGCACTGTTTATACAACACATGTCAATCTGAATGTATTCAATGCCGGTCGTTTTCATCTTTAAGGACTCATAACCAATTTATATTAGTGCCGATTAATATACGCTGGTTATTAAAGGGACAAAGAACTCAGAGATCTAGGAACTTTATCTAAATAAAAACTACTACTAAAAAAATTCGTAGCTAAACTCTTGTTCCTCACCTGTCCTGTGGGGTTCCCGGGGTTGATGACGACGAGCGCCCTGACGGTGCAGTCCTCGCTGGCCTGCCGCCAGCACCGCTCCAGCTCGCTGGCCTGCAGCGCCCACTCGTGTTCCTCATCCAGGTAGTAGTTAGCTTGGCGGAGACCAAGCTCTGACAGCGTCCCCGAGAAAAGAGGGTACTGCGGGATCGGGACCATTACCGCTGGGTAAAAAATAATAGAGAGTCAGTATAGAAGTATTCCTCTCTCGTTGATGAATGCGTAACATCACCTATGAGATTGGTGAAAAACTCAACACTCCGCTGTCAAAAATCTAAGACCTCATGCGAATTCTAGACCAACCCTGCTTGGTCTACTCGCTAATATAGTTGACAACTGCATAATTGTATCGCAAGGATCTCGTGTCATTCAGTTGACGTCTAAGTCCTGTCAATATACACCCTGTCTCAGACATCGAACAAACAAGTACCATTGATCCAGTACATGATTCTGGACCCCCCAGAGGTGGAACTTTTCATCGGAATTTTTATTTTAAAATGTTATCTGTTAGTGTGCATTGTGTTTTTTTTTTTGTGAAATGTCTGAGACACGGTGTATTTCCTAGAATATGCCTCAAAAACCATTATTAACTTAATTATTATATTCACATTTATGAAGGAGTCAGTTAGTTGAACGCACGGCAACACAAAGCATCGGCATTCATAAAATAAATCGCATTGCGGCTGCACACAGAACATCTGTTCAGGAATACTAATTATATACTAACTATATTGCTTTTGTTATTCCCACATTCAATAGATATATTATCGTCTACACCCTTTCACGTTCCCTTGGACCCACAAAGGATTAGTTGCCTCTTGAGTCAATACAATAAGGTATTGTATTAATAGAGTGTCATGACGTACAAATACGAGTGAGTCCGCTTCTGAAGAACCTCACGTTTTCACTAATTGATTTTCGGGAATCACGAGCATATTTATTTAAATTAGGTTAAATATCTGTATTTACATACTTATAAAACACTTAACTAATTATAATATATTATACTTATAAGTATATTAATTTATCTTTGCATTAGTGTGCATATAAAGTGACACTTGTATGAAACATCGCTACGATTCACTTTATTCTTTATTGTACACACAATTTTATACAGACAATAAAAAATTCACTTTCTTTTATTATACTTTAGAATTCCACTGAAAGCAAGCCTTTGACGTGGTTTCCGGGAAAGACCATGACGGTACGACCTCTGCCCGTACATATTAGCAACAAATTGCATTCACCAGAACTGCGATGTAATACTGGTACTTATATTTTCGTTCACAACCCCTGACGTAGTTATCTACGAAAGCAGCTTTACGAATTTTATTTCTATAACGCTCGACGTTAATCATTATTAAACCAAGACTCTAGGAAAGTGGGATACACATTGGTACTTCCAGTAAAGTTCTTAAATACAGTAAAGTTCTTAACTTCCAGTAAAGTTCTTAAATACAGTAAAGTTCTTAACTTCCAGTAAAGTTCTTAAATACAGTAAAGTTCTTAACTTCCAGTAAAGTTCTTAAATACAGTTAAGTTCTTAACTTCCAGTAAAGTTCATAAATTCAGATACATACCTGGTGGTTTCCCGTCCACATCTTCAATTAGCATGGTGAGTACAGCTTTAATGACATCGGAAGCCCCGGAGCCAAGGTATACGTCATCAGAGGAAGCTGGCACTCCATCCCGTGCCTCAATGTATTGCGCTACTCTTGAGCGGACGATGCTGAGGCCGGGAGAGGGGGAGTAGGCGCCTACTGAACCCTTGCTGTGTAGAAGAGGTTAATGGTGAGAAAGTATTAAAGATATCATCAAGCCTGCATTCCCCACAGGGCTTGGTAGAGGTGTGCCTGCGCACTCATATTTCGCTAGTTATGTATAAGTAGGTACTAACATCCAAGTCTGTCGATAAAATAAATTACAGTTGGTAGTTTTGTTATTATAGAGGCTTTACGCGATACGCCCCTAGAAGATAACCCAAGAAGCTGATGAATCTGGAATCTGATGGATGCAAGAGACAAAGGACCCATGATTATGACGATGCATGAGGGAGGCTTCCGTCGAATATGTCTTCATAGAGGTTTTGTTGCGAGTGAATGTTAATTTTTGTTTCAGACAAACGTATGCTTCTGTGTCATAATAGATGTACTATGACTGCAATTTATTAGTCAGTCTGGTCTGACACATCATAATTTCATAATGTATCGGTCGATTTCCGCAACAACTAATACTACCAACCGTTTTAGTACCGTTTTACAGCAGTGGTGGCTCAGTGCTAACGGACCAACTTACAAGTTGTATGTCGTGCTCAAACCCAAGTAGATACTTGGTTTGCCTTAGTTATATTTTATCATCACTACTACTCTCAAAACAAACATCGTGAGAAAACTAGGTATGTTCTAGAAGCATAAATTCGAAGTCATGTGACATCCACCAACCCGTACTAGGCCCGCGTGGTGGCCCTTTCTCTCTTCTAAAGAGGAGGCCTGAGTCCAAATTTTAGGAACATTACAAGATTGATTTTGCTTATGTTATTATAATCGTTTTAATGATTTGTGCCGTTTGATGACCTATTAATATAATAAATATTATAACAGTGTAGCTATCGATGCCATTGTCCAATCCATTAATCATGCGTCCACATCATCCGCAGCCAGCGCGCAAGTGCGTCACGGAGCGCGCTGACACGCTGACGACGCGTCCAGGTGACGAAGGTCTAATAAACCTCTCCTCATACAGCTAACAGACACCGACATACTAACCAGATTATTAATTTAAACGGAATTTAAATAGGACGTTGATTCATGTTGCGATGACAGTTCCGTGACATGTGTCGGCGAGCCATTCGTTACAATCGCTGATATCGGGAGAATTAGTTCAAGACTATAACAATACCCAATTAAACACCTAATGATATTGAGTCTTGACCTGAAAATTATCTGGACTTCATTCCTTTTCCTCAACTCACTACATAAGCAACTCTATATGGACGCCGGGAGACAACCACTTGCACGCCCTTGCACTAATATTATGAGATGAAAACCTATCTATCTACTTTTA
This sequence comes from Mythimna impura, assembly GCA_905147345.3. NCBI lineage: Eukaryota > Metazoa > Arthropoda > Insecta > Lepidoptera > Noctuidae > Mythimna > Mythimna impura. The sequence continues at coordinate 29,179,437 of LR990357.1, read as the reverse complement.
ACTTTCTATTCCAGGATTATGTCTCTGGGAATAATTTTCTAATTTCATGCGGACAAAGTCGTTAGCTAAGAAGTTAGTAATATACAGGGTGTTTGGTGCATCGTGTGCCAAATTGTAATGGTCGACGGGAGGGTCATCTGCTATTCTTTCAGACCCCTAAACACTTCTTATTCCCTGCGGATTTTTTTTCATCGACTTTTTATTGTTTTATGAAAATAAGACCCAAATTTTTCATTCAAATACGAAGTTAAAAAAATATATAAGGCATATACTCTGAATTTTAATTTTATTTAGATGTGTATTGTATTAGAGTACTTTTAAATTTAAAATTAGTGACATCAGCTATCTAGTTTTTTTTTTAATGTACTCGCAAAGTTTTGGACTTAAATTAAAGCTGTTCATATTACAGCTATAAAAAAAATACATGGCTATAAAAAAAAACCCAAAGCGATCGGAATCTTCCAACTCCCTCAAAAATTCTCTAGTTTATCCTCTTGCTAGTGATGTGCCACATGCCATAAAAATCTTTTTATAACTTTGTGAATTCGCTAGAATTGTGAATCGAGTCACATAAGACTAATATTCAAAATTATGATTTAAAAAATATTTTTTCTTAAATGATACCTAAAAAACCTACCTATTAAAAATGTTATCTCACTCTTACAAGGTAAAATCTGTCTCGTATCTCTCTTTTCGCAGGTTTTACTAGAAATAAAAAAAAAATGAAATTGCATTTTTAACATTTATTTCATAATTTTTACAAATCCTGATCAAATTGTTGGCCTCTGTTGCGAATGCAGGCCCGACATCTGTTTTGTTTTTCGACAGTTGTTGTACGAAGTCGTATTTTCTGCTTAATTGTATTGAAAGCCGTTTCAATGCGTTGAACTAGTACCTCCCTAGTTTCCAACTATCATCACTGCACAACGACTGCTACAAAATTTGTAAATTCGCTAGAATTGTGAATGAGTCACATAAGACTAAATAGCAAACAACGCATTGAAACGGCTTTTAATACAATTAAGGAGGAAATACGACTTCGTAAAACAACTGTCAAAATACGAAACAGATGTCGGACCTGCATTCGCAACAGAGGCCGCCAATTTGAGCAGGATTTGTAAAAATTATGAAATAAATGTTAAAATGCAATTTCATTTTTTTTGTTCTGGTTAAAACTCACGAAAAAGAGAGATACGAGACAGACTTTATCTTATAAGAGTGAGATAACATTTTGAATAGGTTTTTCAGGTATCATTTAAGCAAATATATTTTTTTAATCATAATTTTGTATATCAGTTCTATGTGACTCGATTCATAATTCTAGCGGATTTACAAAGTTATAAAAAGTGTTTTTGGCATGTGGCACATCACTAGCAAGAGGATAAACTAGAGAACTTTTGAGGGAGTTGGAAGATTCCGGACGCTTTTGGTTATTTTTTTATAGCCGAAACATGAACAGCTTTAATTTAAGTCCAAAACTTTGCGAGTAAATTTAAAAAAAAAACTAGATAGCTAATGTCACTAATTTTAAATCTCTAATACAATAGACATTTAAATAAAATTAAAATTCAGAGTCTACGCCTTATATATTTTTATAAATTTGAATAAAAAATTTGGGTCTTATTTTCGTAAAACAATAAAAAGTCGATGAAAAAAATCCACAGGGCATGGGAAGTGTTTAAGGGTCTGAAAGGATAGCAGATGACCCCTCCCGTCGACTATTTCAATTAGGCACACGATGCACAAAACTCCCTGTATATTACCTGGACTCGATAGTTCAAAAAGGTTTGAGACAGGGATCTTAATATTACCTCCTGAAAATAGTCCTGCTGGTGCTAATTTAAATTGACGAATCACGTATTTTTACCTATCCGGCAGCTCTCTCCTGTACAGGTCACATCATGACATCAACATGGACTACAGATTACGTAGTCAATCAGTGCGAAAGCAGAAACTCATCACTCAAATTACATTATAATCCCACAGAGCGCACAACAGGTTCATTCAATTTCAACAAACAGGTAAAACAATGAAAAAAATAGATTAAGAGAATTAAAAACGAATGAAAACGTGCCACTGGGGCCTTCCCTTACGCAGATTCCATTTCACATAATCCTATGAGAAACAATATAATTTCGCTTCCAATATCTGTCTGTTATTTGAGCATTAATATCAATTGGATTTGAAACGCTAATGCGACCGTCTGCCAGTGTGCCATAAACGTCGGGCTATCAATCTAAATCGAATATGGATGTCAATCAATCAATCATGGGAATCAGTTGGAATCAATCAGTGCAGGTAGCAGCATTAGCTAGTGATATGTCAGGAGAAATGTGTACTCAGGCTAATGATCTGTGTATTATGTAATTAGGAAATCATTAGCGGAGGTGTTTCTGTCATTAAGGGTGTGTTTACACGGGGCCTTGTTCCCACGGGGATGCTTTATTTTAGAAGCACTTGTGATAGAATTCCACTGAAATGCTCAGTAGTACCTTTTAGAACAAGCCAGTGTTTCTTTAAATTCAAATAATTTGATTCAATGACAAGCCACCAAGATTCAAGTCTATTGTAGGTATTCCACAGTTAATTAAACAAACTTGTAAATGCCGCAGCCGCTATAGGTACATAGTCAGTATTGCTAGGCCGTCTGTGAACGACGGATAACTTCAAACAGCAACAGACTTTAAGACACAAATCCAAAGAAAGTAATTAAGAATCGGTTGCAAATCCACTAACAAACATTATTTGAAAGTAATGAACACCACCTTCAGGACAATGGTATCTTATAAAATTTCTTGCGACTGGTTAGAATAAATCCCGTTTCTCTATCCAGAGCGGGAGGAAGTGTCAGACTTTTACTGAATAAAGCCCACAGTGTTCCTTCAGTTGCCCTTTTCACGAGGACTACGGTAACACCTTCGAACAATCTGGAGCCCTGGCACGCATCAACTCTAACTGTCCCCGTCAATCATGCTGCCATCTCATTGAGGTGTGCACGCAACACAACGCGCACTCGGCTTGCACGCAAATTCGGAAAACATCATTGGCTGGAAATCATCGATGCGACTTCCGACACCCGAGGTGTCCCCGGCGGGGACCGGGGCATGAGGCTTGTCTACGCCTAACGGTATCGGCCGCCTCCTTTGCTCGCATTACTGCTTCGCAAAACGAGGTAATTGCCTCCCAATTCCTCTCACTCCACATAATGGACTGGACCAGAGCCGAACACCTCCACAAGGATACGGCAGTGCTCCAACCAAGCGGACCTCCAGCGAATCCTCCACCGTGTCTTCCTAGCAATTCACACAATGGTGACACCCGGGTTTTCCCACCAAATCCGACACAGAAACCTCCAGAAACAACCATATCCGATAAGGACCTGCGTCAGGCGGAGCAACAAATTCCCTGCGGTTGATGTAATGATAAGCACCATTATAGCAAAAGTGTTGTCATTCATGTGAACTGCCTCTCTATCTCCAAAGAAATTCAACAGATGATTAGGATCAATGAAGGAAGGCTATAGTTCTATATACTCACGTGCAGTCGTTCAGTATTTCTTTGACCCTCTGGCGTACATCCGCGGGCACGTCTGCTGAGTCGATCAGCTCGGGGAATGCCGCCAGCGCCAGAACCTTCGCAGAAACAGATTGGTTTATTTAGTGGGCAAAACTGATTAAGTAAGTTAAAAGCATGAATCAATCAATAGAGGGTCTCTAACCACCTCTGTTAACGAGCCTAGCCATATTTTTGCTTCTAGTCTATTCTGGCAGAATTAACGCTACAGCCAATTCGCAATCTCCATGCTAAGGCAAGTTGGAAGCATCCTTTTATATATTGTTCAGCATCCTCTACATGTCAGCTGTTTCCCTATTGCCCATGCCTCGGTTTAATAAAACCCCGTATCTCGTTGTGATTCCATCTATGTATAACCCGCCTCCCATATTATCCTGTATTTTAATACAATCATTAAACCTGACTCGCGATCGCGTCGCATTTCCATGCGGAACCCTTTCTATTCCCTATAAGAATGCGCGACAACGTAAATACTCGTTCTACATGTATTTATTCCGCCCACTATGTACAGTTAAGGACAAAATATGTATACCACCACTTACCTACAGATGGTGGATTCATGAAATAAAACATATTTTTTCAATTTATAGACTGTACCTTGTGTTTTCTAAATCTAATCTCAATTGTGGTAAAGTTTTTAACGCCATATTTTGAAGTATATATATATATAAATAAGTACGTAATTATTAACTAAACATTAAGAACCTGAAAAAGACTCAATTATAATTACTTACACTTTTTTTAAGTAAGTAATGTTACTGCTGAAGTAGAAGGTAAAAACTAGATTATTATTACATTCGTGCTTTTGAAAATTTTATTATATCTCAATTTTCTCTAAGTGTTAACATATTTATGCCTTTGACTGTACTCATTACACAATCCACTCTCAATACACTGGCGGCCCTTTAAACCAATTATGATGTACTAATAACGATCTGTTCGTGACGCAACACGGGCAGGTTGCCCACGTCCACGCGTGGGCAGTGTGTGGGATAACTGGGATTGATCGTGACCCTTTGCTTAAGATGTACCTAATGCTCATTTAAGTTATTAGTTGGCAGCTGATTGCTTGGAAAATGTAGAACGGATGTTGTGTCGACATCCACATTGTAACGTTCGATCATGTAGGAGTAGGTACTGGCATGCAAGGGTCTCAAGTTGTTTACCTTCAAGAGTCCATACTCTTTACCTTTTTCTTTACATCAAGTGTAGTACTGACCTGTCTGATGTAAGTGATAGGTTTCTGTCCCAGAGCGTGGCAGTCTCCAATATTGGCGCGGACCACCCGCTCGAATGGCTTCGGAACACCCTGGAAAAGAAAATAGTAGGTATTATACAAATGAAGACAAGTACCGATACTCTACTGTATTTATTTATTTATTTATTTATTTATTTATAATAAGCACACCAACAGCACAGTCACTTACAATTCAAATAAACTTATATCTAAAATTGGCATTTCAGTAACCATGCAAATAACAGGTATGCATGACATTTACCAAATGAACATTAGAGACAAACACAGAATAAAAAGTGTGTCCAGAATACTTAAATCTAGAACACTACAAAGACAAAAACACACCGAAATACAAAGACGTACATTATTCGCACTGTTTATATAGGCAGCGTCTGTATGAAGCGAAACTCATGGAGAAGATATCGATAGGGTAAACCATCAAGTTGGACCTTTCATTATAAAGCCTTGCCATACGTGTAAGAGGACTATTAAAAGTAATATTTAAGGTGGATGTAGGCAATTGAAAAATACGATGATGTCGCTTGCTGCGTTGGCTAGCCCTAAAGTTAAAATAATTAACCAACTCCGCATCTATGGAACCATTTATAATTTTATGAAGTAGTAGTAAGTCAGAATGGATCCGCCTTTCTTTTAAGCTAACCATCTTATAGTGCCTTAACCTATCGTTGTAATCTGGTATAGCTTTTCGGATCCCATTCTTCATACACAGGTACCTAACAAAACGGGCCTGAACAGATTCAACATTATTAGTATAGGTTGAGTAATAGGGAGACCAAATAGAGGAACAATACTCCAAGGAGCTTCTTACCAGTGCGTTATAGAGAAGAATAATGCTGCTATGATTACGGAAAGGTTTTGACATGCGAATTATAAAGCCAAGCATTCTCTTAGCCTTGGCAACTATAGTATCTACATGATCACGAAAGGATAGGGAACTGTCAAAGAGTACACCCAGATCACGGATGACAGATACTCTGTACAGAACAGATCCATCTATATGATAATCAAATCTAATGTGATTCACTTTGTTCGTGAATGTTATAGTTTGGCATTTCTTAACATTTAGCGTCATTTTATTGTTGAAACACCATTGTTGAAGGATGTCAAGATCTCTTTGAAGCTTAATGCAATCACTGAGATCAGATATCCTACAGTAAATTTTTAAATCATCAGCATAAGCTAAACAATTGCAATTTATTAAATCTAAAAGATCGTTCAAAAATACCAAAAAAAGCAATGGGCCTAACTTAGAGCCCTGTGGAACACCAGAACCAGGAGAAAAAGGTGCAGATTCATATCCCGCCAGGGCAACTATTTGAGAACGATTAATTAGGTAACTCTCAAACCATCGTAACAGAGAGCCATGAATACCAGCGCAATTCAATTTCATAGAAAGAATTGAATGATCAACACGATCAAAGGCTTTTGCAAAATCTGTATACACAGCATCAACCTGACCCCTAGCTTCAAAAGCGTTACCAATGAAAGCAGTGTAAATCAGTAAATTAGACATAGTAGAACGGTTAGACACAAAACCATGTTGCTTCGGACTAATTATATGGCGGAGGTGAGAATAAACTACGTTGTAAATAAGACCCTCAAACATTTTCGCGAATTGAGATATAATAGAGATTGGTCTATAGTTAGTTACGTCATTCATACTACCAGATTTATGTACGGGGATAACATGTGAGATTTTCCATAAATCGGGAAATTTTCCCTCCTCAAGGGATTTATTGTATATTATCTGAAGTGGTATAATAAGAGCATCCATGCATAGACGAATAAAAATAGGAGGAAGTCCATCTGGACCAGCTCCCTTATTAAGGTCTAACTTTTTGATACTATCTCTAACGTCATTTTCACTAATGCCAATGGAATACATACTATAATTAGATGAAGAGCAACCCGGAGACAAGTTACTAGGCTGTTGACTAACACCATACACAGACGCAAAATAGTCTGCAAATAGATCAGCCACACCACTACCACCCTCAGCAACACGATCACCCCAAGAGACCTGGTTTGGAACACCTCTGAAAGTTTTTTTTGACTTAGTATAACGCCAAAAAACTTTGACATTTGTTTTTAATTCACTTTCAATTCTTTCTATGTAATCTTTAAAACAGTCATCCATAGCTCTTCCAGCTCGCATCCGTAGAGAAACAAAAGTATCGTGGTCCCGAGGGTTTTTGTACCGTCTGAAACGAGTTCTGTATTTGTGCTTTTCTTTAAGAAGTTTAATTAACGAAGTCGAGAACCAAGCTGGATAGCAATTATTTTTAGGTTTACCCTTTGGCGTGTATTTATCTATACTTTCCCATAGTATGTTATAAAATGTCAAAACATAATCATCACAGCTTAAATGACAATAATCCTCCCAATTTACTTTACGCAGATCACGAACACAAGCTTCATAGTCTGTTTTATTAAATATATATTTAGACTTTAAAATATTATAATTTAAATTAGAAATTGAAGTTTTAGTAAGAACTAATTCAAGCGGCGGATGATGCACATCCGGTTTACTGATGGGGGGTGCACAAGAAACAGAAAGACTGGAGTTCTCATCCACTAAGATGAGGTCTAAGATTTTATCATTCTCATTGCAGATATTATTCATTTGAACAAACCCGGTGATATTTAGGAAGTCTCTTAATGCTAAATACTTAGGGTCACTAATACCCATAAAGGGATCATTAGGTTTAAGCCAGTTCACACCAGGAAGATTAAAATCACCAATAATCAAAGTATTGCAACCCGTATAACGCAAACAAATTTCTTCGGCCCTGGCCAAGAATTGGTTAAAGATATGGCAAGGTATATAAGACGGCAAATAAACAACACAAATATTCATACAGACACCCCCAGCACTAATACATAACCACATATCCTCAACAGAGGTTTGCCACTCAGTTTTATTTACAAAATTATATTTATTACTAATAGCTACCAATAACCCACCACCATAACTTTTAGAATATAAATCTTTGAACTGTTCACTACGGTCACGGCGTACAACAGTATATCTTTGATCAAAGTATTCAGAGGATAAGAACGAGTCATCTAACCACGTTTCTGTCAGACATATAATGTCATAGTCAGAACTTAAAATTGACATTAGAATTTCGTGTGACTTCGTTTTCATACCTCTTACATTCTGATAAAAAATGGAAATATTATCCATGAAACTAAATCAACAGTAAACATGACAAGTAGGACCTAAAGTAATACATAACTAAATTAATTTATTAAACAATTTTATCTAGACTCTGTTCATCCTTAATCAGAATAGTACCCGAATTTTCCTTTTTACATACAAAAATTTTACCATAGCGAACCCAGACAAACTTATAGGATTTTTCTTTGGCCTTAAGACGAGCAGCTGCATGTAAAGATTTATATGTCGGAGAAAGGTGCTCCGATACATAAACTGGCTCCTTGCTACCACCATAACCCAAAAGACTCGTGTTTAATTTATCCTCAGAGTGTGATTTATTGTATCTAGTGATTGCAGAATAAAATTCGTCGCGACATCTAGGACTACGCAGCTTCACTATTACAGAACGCGGGCGAGACTTATTGTTATTCATGCTGGCTACTCTAACACACTTCATAATATCACAGTCCTTTAGGGTATATGACACAACATTAGCCAATTGTGATACAACAGTCGGTAACGCCTCATTTTTATTTTCGGGCAAGCCGTGAATTTCCAGATTCGCCTCGCGCATATTCTGATCAAGGGAGTTTATTTGTGTTTTCAGCTGAGCTATAGATTTTTGCATATCAGAGTTCTGAGAACGAAGTTCAGTGTTCTCACGTTGCACACCCCTGAGTTCAGTTTTTAGGTCGTTAATTTGAGAGATGTCAAAGGATCCAGAAAGCTTCAACTCATCAATCTGTTTCCTTAACTCGTCCATTTCAAATCTAAGCTCACTAATCATATTCTTCACTTCAATGCGCAATGTATTCCGAATTTCCTCCCGTATGATGAGTCGTATGTCACTAATCTTGTCTTCCTCGCCTTCAGAGCTATCGCCAATTACCTCAGACGTCGATTTATTTGACTCGTGTTCGGATAAACAGCTCGGACAATTCCAATTAGAACGCGCAGTTTTACTGAGTCTCTTAAACGCACTAACACTCAGTTTAACACACAAGTGATGATACAATTTATCGCAGTTAAAACATGTTATTTTTTCACTTTGTTTAACTGGTAATCCACAAGTGTTGCAGTTAGACATTTTAAAATACGCAATCAATCGCCCAAACAGTACTATAAATCCAAAAAGACAAACTGTGAATCGGCGGACTCGAACTCAAAACACCTCGTCTACGGACGCCAGTCGTTAGCGTTCAAAGCTAACAAGATATTAATGTCCTGCTTGAAATTATTGATCCCGTGGCGGTGAAGTGACGACACGAAGTCAGTACAATAGGCGGTAGATTGGAAATAATAATGACAACTTGCAAGAAAACAACTTTTGTTTGATCACCACCACAATACACTTTAGTTTTCGCTATTAACACATTTAAAAACACTTTTATCGATTAGAAAATTATGTGATTGCAGCCCATAGGGTTCCGTCCTTGAGTGTCCAGACAGCACACAGTCGAACAATAACTTTTACTAAGATTTTAGAGTTTAGAGTTACGGAGCAGAATTAACGTGACCGTATCTCTTGACGTCTCGGTGACAGATCATGTAGGGTAACTGAACAGAACACAAGGGTGACAGTGTGCAAGACTGAGGTTGATCGACTTGAATAAAATTACAATAGAATGCCTCAAAGATACAACCTTACAAATGATATTTCACTCATCTCTATATTAAAAGGTACAATGTTACAAAACACTATCTACTAGCACCTTTATTCCACTCAAGTGGACGGAGAGCCTGCCGCTAATGTCAAGCCAACGGAGCTAGAGAAAAACTTTATTCATCTCCGAACCCCTTATCTTGGAGGTTTTAAATCCAACGTGAGGAAAATAATGACAGCAGTAAGTTAGTTTGACAGCAGCAGTAGAAAAACAACGGGAATATAAATTAGATGAACCCCTGAGTCCTGCGGGAGTCGTGAAGCAGCTCAGGAATTATTCCGATGGGACCGAATTAATATGGTGGCAATTACTCTCAGGGAAAGTCGTACGTTAGGTGAGTTGGGGAGATTACCGACCAACTTACTGGAGGTAATCGCTTAGATTGGCGCGCTGTAGGTCGCAGCGATGTTCGATAACGTTTAGTATTATTCAAAAAAATAAATTGAGGAATTCGGACGTAAGACCAACTTTAGTTAGTATTTAAAAGGAGTCTGCGCATTCCACCGTGTACATAGCACCGTACTAGGAACATGTCACATAATCCCTTTCCTAGAGAGTTAGCCTGAGTCCCAACAGTGGGAACATTATAAGACAGACTATGCTAGTGAAAAATATGAGACTATGCCCACTGGACAATTCTTTCATCGACCAACACTGTCGCCTGTTATGAACGGAGCGTATCGGCACCTGCAAGATATGCAAGCATGATAAACGGGTGCTCATACGGGTTATAACCGCGTATACTAAACGTTAAGCACGGATATTATAGCTATTAATACTGTCCAATGGGCACAGCAGCCGTACGTCAAAACTTTCCTCCACATTAGGAATTACTCCTGTATCGTAGGTGTATTCTCAAACAAGCCAACTCTTACACACAAGACACCCAGACCCGGAACAACTATTTGTAGACCATACAAATGTTTGTTCCGTGCGGGATTCGAACCTGCGACACGCAGTGCAGCAGCCAATTGCTCAACCACTGCACCAATCGTGACGTGCCGTTCTATCCGTACTTGATACGTTCCTACCACGGCACGGTCATGATATGATACGGGGTCAGTACCTGCCCAGTGGCAGACTCCTTAAAACCCTGATGTTGAAGAGTCTGCCCAGTACACCGTATCTTTTAATTCCTAAATTAGAGAGTATACATACTAGTCATACTTAGGAATAAGAATAATAATTCGGCAATGATGCGCTTGTCAAGTTGAAGCTCCAAAGCCTTGGGCATCGACGCCGAATTGCTAGCCTGTCAGTTTTCTGTCGTTAACATTTTGGAATTTTGTACACTGGAATTGCACAATCTAATTCTGCCAAGTCCGTTCCATCATCGGACCACTAGACGTACGGCGTTGCGCCACTGGTAGGTATAATAATATGGTAGACATCCCACCCATACCAGAGCGTTTTGACAACACATTTATTGTGCGTACAGCTAAGGAGTGGGAGTTCCTGCCGGAGTCTGTTTCCTGATAGCTACAACTTAGGGGTCTTTAAGTCAAGAGTGAATATTTTACTTCTAGGCAAGCGTGCTCCATCGTCGACCACATCATCGCTTACCATCAGGGAAGATAGTGGTCAAACGTGAGCCTATCAATAACAAAAAAAGATATAAATCAATACATATATGTATGTACTATGTATTGATTTATATCTTTTTATCCAATGTTATTTATTTTACTTGAGGAAATCATAACAATACGTAATTGCAGAGCTCGGTAAATTTAATTCTAAGACTCTATTTAATTTGATGTAGGTATGTATGTGGGGTTCTTTGCTGTTACAGATTTTATAAAAGATTACAATAAGAATCAATTACAACAATATTTTTCCTTCTAATGCACGTGGTATAAATGAGTAGGTAAGTTATCAATGTTTCTTTTTCTGTTGGGAAAATTCATTTTTTTCGACATTTTTTTACAAAATTGATTGTTGAAACTTAAAGAATGCAGCCCCAATTACGAATTTGCCAATTTTGGTCATCCAATAAGTTTACGTTTAATCAACGGATTTGTATTTATAAATCCGTCGACATAACCTGAGCTATAATAACATTATCTTGTTTTTTTTTTTCGTATTATTTAATTATAACTCTAGTGAAAATTAATAGTTCGCTGTATGTTTAGGTGAGCATCAATAGTTTACGATAGTGAGAAATCGAATACCTACAACAATAATAATTGTGCCTGTAATAACTACAGCCACCAGTGAATGCCATTGTTAAACCTAAGTTCCAAGTCACTGCTTATTAACTAGAATTTATCTACACGTGTGAGGAAAACGATAACGCCTCCGCATCGTCAGGGCAGCCTGCAGGTCCGAGAACCGAGAGTCCGTGGCGTGTGTGTACTGCACACGCGGACATTGTGTGGCTGCAGAAAAACCGGCGTGTGTGTACTGCACGCGCGGCCATTGTGTGGCTGCAGAAGAACCGGCGTGTGTGTACTGCACGCGCGGCCATTGTGTGGCTGCAGAAGAACCGGCGTGTGTGTACTGCACGCACGGCCATTGTGTGGCTGCAGAAGAACCGGCGTATGTGTACTGCACGCGCGGCAAATGTGTGGCTACAGAAGACAATGCTGAGCCATATTATATTATTATTCTTGTTTAGTCTTTTATTGTTGAAAAATTTGCTTTTATGCGACGAACCTAAAGAGGCGGTGACATTAAGTCGTATTGTAGTAGCATTGATGAATCCTGTACCTATATTCCTATTTTATTTTCTAATTACATATACTTGTTCGAAAAAATAAAGATGATACGAACGTGATAACAGAAAAATCCCAAAATTGAAATACCTGTAACCCAATAGCTACCAACTTAGCTTCGTATCAGAAAACCAATAGGTCAGATATTTTAAATACCTGCCTAGATAGATACTAGTACCAACAGTAAATCTTTTGCCTACGAATATTAATTAAATCTCTGGTTTTTACCTTTGTCAAAGATGATGGTATTACCATACAACGTGGCAATGCCGTTAGTGTTTTAGGCACACTTCCAGTCGTCAGCGATGCAATGAAATTACGATATTTAGTTAGAAGTTTTTATTTTACAAGTATATTATAGTTTATTTAGTTATTATTTTTATGTGTATATTTCTCCACAAACATACAATTTACCCCAATACATATCTTTTATTATATTTGTTTCCAAGAATCTGAGTGATTATATTCTTGGTCAATATTTTCCGCAAACTTGTATTGTAGTATTAAATGAAGTAATTTCCAGGAAGCACAGTGATGTAACTATAACTTATCTTTTTATTTTATTTATTATATTTTGTTTGCGGCTAGGATCGCCAAAATCTATCCTTTTTAGGGTTCCGTAGCCAAATGGCAAAAAACGAAACCCTTATAGATTCGTCATGTGTCTGTCTGTCCGTTCGTATGTCACAGCCACTTTTTTTCCGAAACTATAAGAGCTATACTGCTGAAACTTGGTAAGTAGATGTATTCTGTGAACCGCACAAAATATAAAAAAAAAAAACAATAAATTTTGGGGGTTCCCCATACTTAGAACTGAAACTCAATTTTTTTTTTTTTCATCAAACCCATACGTGTGGGTTATCTATGGATAGGTCTTCAAAAATGATATTGAGGTTTCTTATATAATTTTTTTATATACTGAATAGTTTGCGCGAGAGACACTTCCAAAGTGGTAAAATGTGTGTGTGTCCCTCCCCCACCGTAACTTCTAAAATAAGAGAATGATAAAACTAAAAAATTATATGATGTACCTTACCTTATAAACTTCTACCGAAAATTGGTATGAAAGAGATCTAGTACCTAAGTAGTTTTTTTTTTAATACGTCATAAATCGTAAACTGCAATTTACCTTTCAAGTTTGTACGGAACCCTCAGTGCGCGAGTCCGACTCGCACTTGCCCAGTTTTTCGATTCGGACACAATATATTCGGACACCGCCAAATTTATTGAAGCAGTTCAGTGCAGTTAGATAAAAAAATTGCAGTTAGATTTTAAACGTGCCAATTCGGACACTGTGTCCGAACATATTGTGTCCGAATAGTCAGTGACTCCCATTTTGTAATCTGTTGACCTCTTGATGTCAAATGTTTCTCTGAGTAATATAATGATTTTCCTACGTTAATTATGAGTACTTTGAAAGTTTGAACATAATAATCACAGATAAACGACCAAGAGATATTGAATTGTGATGCATTTCAACAATATTTTACAAAATGAAGTCCATAATCTCAAGTCATTAGCCTATTTACTGATATAGAAGTAAAAAAAGAAAATGTTAAGAGAAGTCTTCAAAAGAGGTTTAAATATTTTCAGACACAGCACAATATCGACTGCACGTCTTCCTACAACGTTGGTTCAAACAGAGGAAAATATCACCCGGAAGACACTTAGCAGTATCCGCGCCATTTCAATAAAAACTTATCAGTGGTGGAGAGGAAATGGATCGCTGCGGCAATCTCCAGGCTCCAGCTACATCGAGCTGAGCCAAACGACGGCCGCTCGCGAGCGCCATCTTGGACAGGTGCCCAATACCGGGCAGCGGGCCTTCAGGGAAACGACCACAACGAGGATGTTACTGTGTGACCTCAGACTAAGGACGAGTGATGGTATGGCGCTCTTAAGTGCTAAAATGAATCCATAATGCCTAAGGTCAGCTCGGGGACAAAAAATAGAGCCATTAAGAAGAACAAAGGTTATAAAATCTTTGGAAATAAGTTATCTGAATTCTAAAATTATTGATGTTTTTTAAAGACAGTGAGGGTAGCTTTATACATCCACATTAGAATCTAATGTTTTAACTGGCGTGTTTCGCTTGTTGTTAGAGACTTCATCAGGATTAAAAGAAAAAAAACTGGGCAAGTGCGAGTTGGACTCCCGCACTGAGGGTTCCGTACAAACATACCTATGAAAACAGTTCCATTCCCGAATTGAGGTACAAAGATTTTTCCGAATAGCAAAAAAGTTTTTTTTTTTGTGACGTAACTACAAATTTACAGTTTTCAGATTTTTTTTATACTTGTGCTATGAGACCTTGCTTCATGCCAAATTTTAGGATTCTAGATCATCGGGAAGTATCCTATGAATTCTGATTCCCTTGAGAGTGTTGAAATAACGTTTTTTGCTACAGAAACGCCCGTATCTTATTCTCAGGAGTTTGATATTTTTACAGCTTCAAGGGACCACAGACCTTAGTACCTATATGCTTTTAATTTCAACTCAATACCTCCACGCGGCCCTGAGATGGAAGGTCTTGACAGACAGACAGACGGACAATAAAGTAATCCTATATGGGTTCCGTTTTTTCTTTTTGAGGTACGGAACCCTAAAAAAAGTACAAATTATTTATTTTTTGCACATGTTTGCACTACATCTGGTATTTAAAGTGCCCCTTTACGCAAGATTTGACTAAGTTACGTCACTTCGCTTTTTCGGAACTTATTATTACACTTGGTACTTACAGTTTTGAGGATAATATAAATAATTTAAAATTACAAACTGACATTTAGAATCACGCGCTTGAATCAAATCCAAGAGCTTACGTAGTAACTTAATCACTTCCTGAAAAGTTTGTGTTTTCTAAATATACAACCTGGAGGGCTTTTAAGTCAAGAATGAATAGATTTTTTCTAGGCAAGCATGCTCGACCGTCAACCACATCATCGCTTACCATCAGGTGAGATAGTGGTCAAATAAAAAAACGAAAGTGAGCGCTGCCTACCGCAAAATAGGTACATGTCAGTGTTACAATAAAGTGAGCGCTGCCTACCGCAGAATATGTACATGTCAGTGTTACAATAAAGTGAACGCTGCCTACCGCAGAATATGTACATGTCAGTGTTACAATAAAGTGAGCGCTGCCTACCGCAGAATATGTACATGTCAGTGTTACAATAAAGTGAACGCTGCCTACCGCAGAATATGTACATGTCAGTGTTACAATAAAGTGAGCGCTGCCTACCGCAGAATATGTACATGTCAGTGTTACAATAAAGTGAGCGCTGCCTACCGCAGAATATGTACATGTCAGTGTTATAATAAAGTGAGCGCTGCCTACCGCAGAATATGTACATGTCAGTGTTACAATAAAGTGAGCGCTGCCTACCGCAGAATATGTACATGTCAGTGTTATAATAAAGTGAGCGCTGCCTACCGCAGAATATGTACATGTCAGTGTTACAATAAAGTGAGCGCTGCCTACCGCAGAATATGTACATGTCAGTGTTATAATAAAGTCCCGGAACACTGACCGTTTCTACTGTTTCCCTTCCTCTATAATGTAAACAAACGTTTTGTGAACTTGATTGATGGTTTGCCTTTACGGCTCTAATATTTGTTTTGAAGCTTTTCTGTTTATGCGAACAAATATTAGCTATGAATTCTACTTCGGGAAAGCACTGTGGATTATTGAGGTGTAAAAATGTTAGCTGGTTCAAATTTCTCCTTTCTTTAAAGGGGTTCTGTATTAAAACATGTTCTAGGAGCGTCTCTAGCACGGAAAGAAACACGACTACTATGCCCACTAGAACTCCTCCTTACTAGAATTCTTGTATTTTCACTCAGTTGTAGTAGTTCACCTGTTTTTGAGTCAACATACTGGTCAGAACGAAAACTTCAGAGCGTATATTTTTAATGACAAAAAATTTATTCGATACGATGAAATTATTAGGAAAAAAATCATTAGAGGATTCAATGCAATTGAACTGATGTGACTCAGTGGCAAGAAAATTGATAACATGTTTGTAATGGGCTTAGAACAGACACACACTGTTAAAATCTGTATGGTCACCGTTGGAGTGTCAGTACCTACCGGCACCACATTCTCGCCGACAGTATTATTGACGTCGCGTAGCATGCACAGGCGACGGTGTTAGTCGGTAACGAATCGGTCTTGTGAGCCTGATGCGCGGATGCTACGGTTACTAAAACGATTAAACATGGCTATCAACTTGATAAGTTCTAGGCTTATAGCACCTGCCGTGTTTCTTTCCATGCTTGATGCGTTGCTAGCACGGTCATGGTATGCTATTATATAGTAAGCAGACTGTGAGCAGACTCCTTTAGCTTGCTTGATCTTTGAATAAATATCGTAATGAAGAAATTAAACGCTATAAACTAAATTTGAGATAATTTAATATTAGGTACCTATATCACGTTGTTTACGCACGCCGTTTGAAAACTCAACAATATTAGGCTACAGCGGACTGTTTCGGCGCGCGGAGCAAAAACCGCATTACGAAGCTGCCATACACAGGCAGGCTGCCTTCCCTTCCCTACCCCTCCCCTCCTCGCCACTCGCCCCCAGCTCTGGTTTTTGTGCACACCGAGATAGGATAATGGAAATACACGGCTCACGGTATGCGGTGCACAGGTGGCGCGCACGATCAGGCCACTCCCCGAATTGTTCACGTAATTATTGTGCGATACAGAAAGAGAGTTGACTGCCGTCTGAGCTGACTTTAATGCTGTGAACCTGAAAAATTTACTTTTGTTATTTGAGTTTACGTAACCATAGAGTACTATTTTATAGTTGAAACGTACGTAACCGAATAATTTTAAATATTATCTGACATGGAAGAAATCAAAAGAGAGAAGTTACTGTAATGATGCCGTGGTCATTTTATATGTTTGTATTCAGAAACCTAACCTAAGCAAAGTTTACAGCTGGTTTCAAAACCATATGAACACAAGTTGTCGTCGCTACGGTGACTTCTGAATTTATAATATCCTATGAATTCGAGCTGCCGTGCTCGGAGAATGTTCCAGCGCAGTTTCACACCTAAAATTCAAAGCTCCGCGACTCGTTAGTTAGTTCCGACAATTTCTTTCAGAACACACACACTTGCTACTTTTTGCTTTATTTCTGTTCTTGTAAAAATGCTGTGAAGTCAAAACCTGAGGGAAATGCTGCGCTTGTTACAATTTTCGTGTTTTATGTTTCAGGAACTATGTAGCAGTCTGTAGCATGTTTATTATGACGTCGGTAGCTCTCCTCGTACTCTTATTTTGATTCGTATTTGAATAACTAACTTTTAACTCAATAAAAATACCTACTTTGATACTTATACAGGACACTGTATCCCTATTGTTACATACAAAGTAAACCAAATCGATTTTTAAGATTAAACAATTTTTTTTTACCATTTCACCTAAACACATTAAAAAACAGTAATATCATGCATCAGCATCCACATATTCGCGTTGTGGTGAACCACCTCAAACTATCCTCAAACCTGTTGTTTTACGAGGGTGTTCATATACAAGGGATGTGTTTTATGGTGGTCGGTGAAGCCGCGGCGACCCGACAGCGCCCGCGGCCCCGCACGTTAGTATCAAGTACCAGCCTACACCTGGCTAAAAGGTCGGACGTCATGTGCAAGCTGTAACACCGCGGACATTCGCAATTTTGAGTTATGGTTATGGCTGTGACACCCGCGTTCCCGATGGGAATTAGAAATACAGAATATTCAGCTTCATGACAGTATTTCCCGAAAGATTAGAGAGAAATATGAATAATGTTAGTTGCAAAACTCGCAAATCAAGGTTTTTGTTGTATATAAAGCGTATTCATACAACATGTAACATCATAAACGCACATCCTGTAAGTAGTATGTTCAAAAACAGTAAATTAATCGATTTCAGCTGTTTTAAAATTACTATATTTTTATCTTAAAACCATAATTTTCCTAAACTTCTCCCAACTATGTCGGGGTCGGCTTCCAATCTAACCAGACGCAGCTGAATACCCGTGTTCTACATGGAGCGTCTGCCTGTCAGACCTTCACAACCCAGTTACTGAGCAACACGATACTCCTTGCATAGACTGATGGTCAAACTTTCAGGCGTCTGGTTATCTGTGACGACTATCAAAGATTTACGAATGACAACCGTAAAAAAATAAAATTATAATATAAAAATTTTGATAAGTCTTGATCGCGTCACTAGAAAAAAACATTACAGAGCTTGTTAAATAAAAAGCTAGATCGTGTTTGTGTAAACTTGTATAAACACCAATACTGTTGCGCTATGAATGTAGTGCGTCGCTGCCCATATTATTTGCCTACAATTAGGATAACTAGTTTCTTAAAAACACTACCTAAATACATTTAAGTAAAATTTCAGGGCTTATATTATGATTGTAACTTAATTTTCTAGTTGGTGTGATTATGTGTGTGCAATATTCCAGTTTATAAATCCGTAAGAATTATTTGAGTCATATACAACCTCTACGACGATTAGTATGATAAGCGACTCCTACGTTCCACAGGAAAATATCAGAAATATAACGTACCTACATATACTCGATCGTAGATCTTATGAATAGAAAGTCGATTGCTCATTGAAAAAGACATTTTAGTATAAACAGAATGTTATGGCTTGATACATGTGCCCCACACGTTTGACGACACATTTCGTCGAAGTAAGCCCTCATTCTCGACAGAGGCGACCCCGGACCTATGTAAATCAGGGAGTTGCGGCCATCTTCCACCGCACTCTATTTACTACGGACAACGTTGTACACCAAATAAAATAAAAAATAAGATGCAGAAAATCCACTTCATACAACAAGCTGGTAAAGCTTCGTCTTCTGGGGGGTGCTAGTGTTTTATCAAGACTCTTATAACATATTAAAAAAATATGTCATAAGCGTAAAATCTATTTGTAATATTACTTGTTTCTGCCAGCGGCTCCGGCCGCCTGAAAGTAGGTTTCTCCATACAAACTTTGGATCCCCGTTTCATCCCCTTAGGTGAAGAATTTCAGTGGTCGCCTACGACATAACAAGAAACCTTGTGCAAAATTTTACGCTCCTAGTATCAGCAGTTTCGGCTGTGCATTGATATGTCAGTCTGTCAGTTTCTTCTTTAACGAATAGATATAATGATTGATAAGCGGACAAACGAGACATTTCCTCCTATCACTTTTCTGTGCTTTACGTTGTTGTTGTGGTTCAGTTGGCCTTCTGTATCTCCATACTCTGTCGTGTCGATGTTGACAACTGCCTCCAAAACGGTTATTGCTTACAAATAACACTTACACTAGCCATAAAGTATGTGTAGCGAGCCCCTGTGAGCCTTGTGGGCGCGGGGCGGCCGGCGACTCGTGTCGCCTCGATTGACTGTTTGTTTTGATGCTATCCACAGAGTTACAAGAGAGCTAGTTGCGTCGTAATAATAACCTCTAAGTTATGTGCTGTTTACTGTTCTGATCTGGCTTCTGTTATTGGTATACTCGTAGAGCTCATATTGCTTTGTCAAATGTCATAAGATATAGCAATAATCATAGATATGCAATAGTGCTAACTAAAATAATAAGTTATTTAAGTTGAAGTAGGTACTTATGATCTCCATTCTTTCTAGCTTTATCGAGGTTACTTCCTAATGACAAAAACAGCCGTGGAATATACAGCTATTTATCTAAGTAGATCAATTGCTGACGAATACCTTGTGGAGTCTGACGTATAACTGTTGCTGCTTTTTCAAAGCAAAGGTTTAGGCTTTAACCTATTAGAGATCTAAGTACAATATTGTAAAGCATGACTTACATTTGGATTCTTTATTGTTTTTTTTTTTTAATTTTATTAACTAGTGCTTGACTGCGATCCCACCTGATGGTAAGTAGTGATGCAATCGTTGATAGTGAGGCGCACTAGTTTATTAAGAGCCTATTCACTCTAGCCTTGAAGACACCTAAATTATAATCGGACGGGAAGACCGCGGCAGGCAAGTTGTTCCAGTCCCTCGATGTACGCGGTATAAACGACGAAGCGAAACGCTTGATCTGGACCGTAGAGGTTTTAACAACGTAAGGGTGGATACTCGTCGTTCGTCGGGTTTTCCGATGGTAGAAATGAGATGGTGGAATCAAAATTTTTTTTTAATTGTATGATATACAATTCCCGCGCACATTCTCCAAAACGCATCCTGTAAAACACCGAAAGGCTGGCTACCCTACGCCTGCGCTCAAGGCTTTGTAGATTGGACTTAACCAGATCTGGATCACCAATTAGCCTCTTCGCACGCCTTTCCACCGAGTCCAAAGCTGCCGGGTGGCATTTCTCAGCACCAGCCCATATGTGGCTGCAGTACTCCACACACGATCGGACCTGTGCTTTGTATAACATTAAAAGCTGTCCCGGTATGAAGTACCGCTGGACCATTGTACTGACATATTTTAAAAACAATTTGAAATAAGACAGCTGATGTACACTGTGTTTTATTTTAGTGGACTTCTAGTAATGAATGTTAGTAACAATGTATAGTAGTAGATAAATAAAATAGAAAGTAACACGAATGTTATTATCCCATAACATTTCCTTTTATCATTTCATGCTGTTATCGCAGACGCAGAGCAGGTGCTCCTGTAGACTGTGCACCTCGACACTATCATCACAAGGCACACTACAGTCAAATGTTAAAGGAATAATATAAATATAATATAATCTATACTATAATATTATAAAGCTGCAGAGTTTGTTTGTTTGTTTGTTTGTTTGTTTGTTTGAACGCGCTAATCTCTGGAACTACTGGTCCGATTTGTATGATTCTTTCAGTGTTGGGTAGTCCATTTATCGAGGAAGGCTATAGGCTATGTTTTTTTTTTCAAAATTAGGGATCCGTAATAAAATTGCTATTTTGTAACACAAGGTGTAAAATCGAAAAACTATTTTTGCGTGCGCTGCAAAAACTATTGACAATAGAACAAAATGATGTACTACGGGTTTGTAGATCCCATTAAGACCTACAAAAAAGTCCGCGAGAACATATATCTAGCTATCATGGTTTAATCACAATAACTGATTTTGTGTTCAAAATAATTATAAAATCGTCTGAAGAAAAAAAACTACGTTAAATATGTATCGTAATATTAATCTTTATCGAAATTAAGCATTATGTTATCAAGAGTATTTATGTAGAAGTAAAATACTTTTTGTTTCATCTCAATCGGATATTTCGTTTAAAAGTTATCACGTGTGTAAGATGTTAAGAGTTGGTACCTATTAATGAGTTATGGGCCATAGAGTTTTTTATCAACATAAAATCCTGAAATAATCTTTTTCGAAATATATTTGTTGATGAGATCAAGAAGATGCAGTCCATTATCCACAGGAATTTCTTAATTCTTTAAACCCGCGTGGCCTCCCCCCACATTCTCTCAAGTTAAAAATTGGTGCCCCAATTATTTTACTTAGAAATCTTAAGCCACCAAATTTATGTAACGGGACTCGACTTCAGGTTAAATTTCTTCGCAATAACGTGATCGTTGCAACAGTTTTGACTGGTCAAACAGTACTTATACCTCGGATCCCAATGATTCCAAATGATTTGCCTTTTCATTTTAAAAGAGTCCAATTCCCAATTAAATTATCTTTTGCCGTAACGATAAATAAATCACAGGGGCAAACATTTAAATATGTAGGATTAGATTTACGGCAAGACTGTTTTTCGCACGGCCAACTATATGTCGCGTTGTCAAGATCAGGTTGCGGAAACAATCAATATATTCTTCTGCCACAAGAAAATAAAACGAAAAATATAATTTACTCAGAAGTACTTTAAAATAATATTTTAACCCGGTTTAAAGTAGACGGACACTCCCGCCTATAGTCGTCATTCTTATGTGTCTGGCTGAATGTCGAACAGATAGACAGCTATTGCCTGCGACTTAACTATAACAATGCAATTAACTTAATCTATATTTTTCTTAATATTATAAAGCTGAAAAGTTTGGTTGTTTGTTATGAACGCGGTAATCTCGGGAAATACTGATCTGATATGAAAACTGTTTAAATATTCAATAGTCCATTTATTGAGGGAGGCTATATTTATCTCGGTATTTCCACGGAAACGAGAAAAACGCGGGTGAAACCGCGGGGCACAGCTAGTAAATATATAATATTCCACAATCGAAGAAGAAGATCAAGGAATCGAACTTATTAACTATATATGTAGTTACTATATCTAAGTGTAATCTTAGAAAACGCCATAGATAGCGTTATCTATAGGCGCGGTATGTGAAGCAGCTATTGTGCCCAACTATCCCCATTAGGGGCCACAAAGACATTCATCAGACGTAATAGAGATGGACCAAAGGATCGGGTGGCCCGAAGTCGTACTACCTACGCACACACTCGATACAACGGATTGCTCTTCGATAGGTCTATGTGATTCTCGAATAGTACCAGTAGATTACATTTTTTAGGTGTAGATATGTAGGTTACTTACCAATTAATTATTCAAAGCTGATCGAATTTGCTCATGGGTTTTTCTATAATTTCCATTTTGTTGTTGCAAACAGGCTATTCATAATCAAAATTAGAAGAAAAGAGCGCGACATTGTTTGTAGTCTATTCTTGACTTTCAGGGTTCCGTTTGTTTCAGTCGATTAGATTCGATTAAAGCACAACACAAGCACTACAGCGCGGCCACATCCCTCGCGACCCTCCGCTGGTAACAAGTAACAAACAGTGCGATAAATCTCCCTTATTGCTGAACACATGCGAGACAACCCTGGACGAAAATATGTTTTTATTGCCCACCGCCAGCCCTGACGACCAACAATGGAGCAAAAAATAATCCTACATCCACCATCACATGGGAAATGGAGAAGGTTCATTCTGAGAAACGTAGGATCATAATAGTGGTACAGGGAATTAAAATGATTAGCGCCCCGGTAAAAGCAAACGAATCTGTGATAGACCCCCTTTTTGTGAGGGTAGGTATGCGGTCTTCATGCAAGGATAGGTATGAATAGGTACTTTAAGCCAGGGCAGGTTTGACCTTCTACGTTAGCAAGCAGTATGGCTCACCCCTTTCGTGTTTTCCGTGTTACATCACAGAATTCACAATGTTGCCAGTCGCGTTAATATTGTTATTTTTCAGCTCAAATTGCCTGTTCACTAGTGTTTCACGGTGTTGCCTTGTAATCTGGGTTTTTGGTGAAACAAAATTACGTTTTTCGGAAGAAATATTGTTGTTTTTAGGATTCCGTACCTCAAAAAGAAAAAACGGCCCCTTATAGCATCGCTTTGTTGTCCGTCTGTCTGTCTGTCTGCCAAGACACTGTATTTCGGGAACGCGTGGAGGTATTGAGTTGAAATTAAAACCATATACTCAGGCTGCAGTCCCTTGAGGCTGTTAAAAAATCAAACTTTGAAATTAACGAAAAAAAAAACTCGTCCGTAACCACGTTTTATTCTGTTTTTTTTTTTTGTTAGTGGCCAGTTTGAAATTTGAATAATGTTTGAAGAACTACATTTTAATTCACATAATGTTGACGGTTTTTCACATTCCAAATTCAAATCTCATTATTCCCTAGGGATCGCCCATACTGCATTATCTCCCTAGGGACAGAATGTCTTGCTTTAAGTGATGGTTGTATGACGTATAAAAGGGCATTATCGAGCAGGTGGTGTAAAAAAACTGTTTATGCGATTTAGAAAAATCTTCGAGACTCCTTTCGGCAATGGAACTATTTACATAGATAAGTTTGTACGGAACCCTCAGAGCGCGAGTCCGACTCACACTTGCCCAGTTTTTTTATGTTACATTACAAACGGCGTAGGTAATTATTTATTGCGGAATACTAAAAGTATTATTGGTTGGGTTTATTTCAAGACACAATTATATTGTTCCGTATGGTGTCCGGACGTAAAGAATAACACCATCCCATCTCTTCCCCTGGGTCATGGGTGTCGTAAGAGGCGACTAAGGGACACACCAGAGAATGAGCAGCAGCATTCTCTGAGCATTGCAACAACCATACTGCGATCGCCAAGTCACTTGCCAAGCGTGGCGATTATGGCAATACCTCCCAAAATTAAAAGCACAACCAAAAAATGGCCCCTAGTGCCCGGCAGCTCGTCTACCCTTTACTCCGGTAGCGGTCAAGGTTACAGTGAGGCAAGGGGTGCGAAGAATCTCCGGATGAGATCCGGCTACCCCTTTATAAAACAACGACTGGACCTGGCAACATATAACACGCGTACACTCCGGTCCGACGAGAAGATCACCGAACTTGAGGAAGAATTGAGCAGGTTACGATGGAATATCGTGGAATTATCTGAAGTCCGAAGACAGGGGGAGGACACGATAATTCTCAAATCTGGTAACCTGGTGAGGATCGAGAGTGTGTCGACCAGGGTGGCGTACCTTATACTCAGAATATTATCAAGATATTCGCTGAAGGTCATACAGGTTTACGCCCCGACCTCGACACACCCCGACAGCGAAGTAGAGTCCATGTATGAGAGACCAGAGTTATGCATGGTTCTAAGACTCACTTCACCGTGGTTATGGGGGACTTTAACGCGAAACTGGGCAAACGAGACGGTGATGAGCTGCGAGTGGGGCAATTTGGATTTGGACATCGGAACCGCTGGGGACACCTACTGGCTAATTTTATGGAGAAGGAGGGCCTCTATATGATGAACTCCTTCTTCAAAAAGCGTGAGCCTAGGAAGTGGACCTGGCAAAGCCCTGATGGTGCGACTAGAAATGAGATTAATTCCATCATGTCAACGAAAAAGCAAATATTCAATGATGTCTCTGTGATCAACGCGGTGAACACTGGAAGTGATCAACGCAAGGTGAGAGGCACATTGAATCAATATCAAGCTTGAAAGATCTCGACTGATGAAGCCTACACACCATTCAGCACAGATCCAGATTCAAAACTCCGAGAGCTTGCAGCTCGAACTTCACAATCGTTTCGATTGCCTAGTTGGCTCCGTGGACGAATACAAGGATGGGTTCGTGGAAACTGTCTATACGGTCGGGTCTAAGTTCTTTAAGACTCGTCGTACAAATAAGAACAAAATGCTCTCTGACCAAACTCTCGAACTCATAAAAGAGAGGCGTAAGATGATTCTGCAGTCTTCAGACAATCCGTGCATCTACCGGCACCTCAATAGGCGGATCTCCAAGTCCTTAAAACACGATCTCCGCCCCTTTAATACCGAACAGATTAAGACGCGATCGAGCGGAATAAGTATTCAAGATTTTTGCAAGAGATCTGTCTATTGGGCAGAACCAGCTCACGAAACTGAAGACCGACGATGGTAGAGTCATATCCGCAAAATCGGAGTTTCTGGGAGAGATCGAGGCATTTTATGGACAATTGTACACGTCTATCACAAAACCCACAACGAATCTAACAAACGACCCAAGACCTAGATTAACTCGACACTATACCGAAGATATCCCGAACGTCAGCCGAATTACGGCCGAACTCCTGAAGGCGGGTGGAAAACCGGTCCTGAAGGCCCTTCAGAGGTTTTTCGATTCCGTCATACTTGAATGAAAGACGCCACAGGCATGGAGCAGAGATGTGGTGATACTTTTCTTTAAGAAGGGCGACAATGACCTGCTTAAAAATTACAGGCCCATCTCGCTTCTGAGCCAAGTCTATAAGCTGTTTTCCAGAGTCATCAAGAATCGTCTCGCGCGCAGGTTTAACGACTTCCAGCCTCCCGAACAAGCCGGATTCCGAAAAGGCTTCAGCTCCGTAGACCACATACATACGCTTCGGCAGGTTATACAGAAGACCGAGGAGTATAATCTGCCTCTCTGCTTAGCGTCTGTGGATTACAAGAAAGCTTTTGATTCGATCCAGACTTGGGCTGTACTGCAATTCTCCAACGGTGCCAGATTGACTATCGGTACATTGAAGTGCTGAAGTGTTTGCACGAGAACGCAACAATGTCAATCCCACTTAGGACCGGACCTCAAACCTATACTTCTGCAACGGGGTGTGAGGCAGGGAGACGTAATTTCTCCGAAATTGTTTATGGCTGCAATGGAGGATGTCTTCAAGGTTCTGGACTGGAGTGGACTAGGCATTAATGTCTATGGCGTGTACATCACTCACCTTCGGTGGCTCTACACTCGAAGTTGTAGACGATTACGTTTACCTGGGACAGACAATGTAGTTGGGTAGGTCTAACTTTGAGAAAAAGGTCAATTGTCGAATCCGACTCGGCTGGGCAGCGTTCGGAAAGCTGAACGGTATCATCTCATCCAACATACCACAGTGTCTCAAGACGAAAGTCTATGACCAGTGTGTGTTGCCAGTGATGAGATATAGCACTGAAACATGGTCACTTACAATGGGCCTCATCAGAAGGCTTTTTTTCTTTTTTTTTCCGGTGGGAAAATCATCTTATGACATCCCCCGCCCTTGGGCGGGGCGGGAGATAGTGTCAGACTTTTACTGACTAAAAACCCACTCCTGTTCCTTCGTTGCCTTTCGTACCAGGGCCGAGTCTTCCTTTCAGAATCAGACCCTTGGCCCCAGTTGGCTTCGACCCTGCTAGGCCCCTACAGTTGCTGACATCTCCTTCAGGCGCGCGTGGAACAGCACGCGCCGTCGACGACTTGGGCTCGGTCCGGACGGTTACCGGACGGTCGGACGGCGAGCCACCCATTGCTCGCCGTCCGCAAGCCTGCGCCTACGATGGCCGGAAATCGGGATCGGAATCCCGGCGGCGATTGGGGCGTGAGGACCGTTGCCTCACGCGATCGGCCGCCTCCTTTGCTAGCATTACTGCTTCGCAGAAGGAGGCGACTGCCTGCCACTCCTCCTCGCTCCGGACCATGGCCTGTACCAAGGCCCGGCGCGAGAGATCGCCGCCGCCGATCGCCCCCACGAGGGCACGGCGTTGCTCTGCCCAAGCGGGACACACCTCCACCGTGTGCTCCACCGTGTCCTCCGGGTGGTGTGTCAGAAGGCTTACAGTCACCCAAAGGGCAATGGAAAGGGCAATGCTCGGGCACATTGCTCGCAGAACGGATGGTCGATGGGGCCGAAAGGTTATAGAGTGGCGACCGTGCACCGGAAGACGCAGCGATGGAAAATCTCCCACAAGGTGGACCGATCACCTAGTTTTTTTTTTAATAGATAGTATTTTAACATTCGTTTAACATATTTTTAGCTCGCCAAACTCTATAGTTTGATGGCGAGAAACGCTGGTTATACAATCACTTCTGTGACATCATAAAACAGTAAAAATATGAGTGGCTTTGCTGCTTAGTGAGAGTCGCGGGAATGTGGTGGATGCGAGACGCACAGGACCAGGTTGTGGTGACACTTGGGGGAGGCCTATGTCCAAAAGTGGACCTCCTTCGGCTGAAACGATGACATATATATGGATATGTTCAATGGACAGCTATGAAAGTAATCTGTGTTATTCAAGTAAAAAACTCATGCAGGACTGCATGAGTTTGCCTCCTAAAAAGTATAGTAAAAGTTGCTCGGCATTAAAATTAAAATTATTTTTATTAAATTCTCCAATTGTATTTCAAGATGTTCGAGCCGACATAATTATCAGCCAATATAACTATTTAACATTTTATACATTAACTACTATTTTTTTAAATTACCTAAATCGATTTTATCCTAAATCGATTTTATCATTATCACAATCTTATGCATTTTTCAATCAACCTAATTATTAAACTAATTAAGCTAATTTAAATTTACTTATGTACATTTTTATTTAATCAGTTTTATACGTTTTTCAATTTTACAATTGCTATTCACTTTTTATATTTTTTTAACTACTTTATTATTGTTTTCTTTTTATTTTAGAGAGTCTTTTAATTTATTTTGGACTGGCGTCCCGCCCCCGCTTTAATAGCGTGATATATCCATTAACTACATTTGTTATTTTTTATTAATTAATACGCACTGGAAAAAGGTTTATACCTTTTTCCAGTGCGTATTGCCAGTGATGACATATGGCTCCGAAACGTGGTCGCTTACAATGGGCCTCATCAGAAGGCTTAAAGTCACTCAAAGGGCAATGGAAAGAGCTATGCTCGGAGTTTCCTTGCGTGATCGCGTCAGAAATGAAGATATCCGCAGGAGAACCAAGGTTACAGACATAGCCGAAGAATCGCCAAACTTAAGTGGCAGTGGGCAGGGTACATTGCTCGCAGAACAGATGGTCGATGGGGACAAAAGGTTCTAGAATGGCGACCACGTACCGGAAGACGCAACGTTGGAAGGCCTCCCACAAGGTGGACCGATGACCTGGTGAGGGTTGCGGGAATCCGATGGATGCGAGACGCACAGGACCGGTCATTGTGGCGACATTTGGGGGAAGCCTATGTCCAACAGTGGACGTCTTTCGGCTGAAATGATGATGATGAAACCTTTTTCTGGTGTTGTTGTTTTATAATTAAGAATCGTAACATTCAATTTTAGTTGTTTCCTGCACAGAATATTTTAGACTGTTGTAGGTATTTATGTTTTAGAGCTTATGCCACTAGTTGGCTGTAGCTAAAAATTGGCGTCAGGTCGTGGTATATTAGGCTGAGCCGAGACCCTTTTGGCATTGTACTTATTTTATTTTGTTTAATTTTAAGGTGTCTCTGTTTTTTATAATGCCCATCTCCAAGACACGGAGCTTCATACAAGCAAGCAAGTAGTGAGTTGTGTCACTTCTGACAGTTCAATGCCAATCGTTCGAGTACACACTGATTCTCTTGGAGGAGGGGGGAAGGATGTCCTTCAGAAACTGCTGTGTAGACACGACCTCGTAGCTAATATTATTTGCTAGATTATTATTTTACGATCCCTATGAGCCTATATTTTTAGAACGAGCTACACTTGTTGCTGGTAGATTCCCTTTTGGGTTTTTCCTTTGTAATTTTCTCGAAACTATCACAGTAATATTGTTAAGGTGAAAGTTTGTATGATGATAAACCTATGTGTTTGTTGCTCCTTCACGTTCAAATGGCTGAACAGATTTGAAATTCTAAATTATAAAGCACTAGTTTATAACAATTTAAAAAAAAAATTCGTGACACGGGCAGATCACGTCTTAGAATAGGAATAGAATACTTTTTATTTTAGGAGTATGTTCCCTAGAGATAACTTTATATTTTCACGCGAGTGCGGGTCAGAAGAATTCCACTTTGTGTGTTGTGGAAGCACTTGAACTACGTCTACAGAACTATTACACATGATATTCATTCGGCATTGTCTAACGCATCTCCCGAACTCGTCCCATGCATGCATTTATCTAAGTCTAGGCTGGGCTCCAGGTGGTAGGTGTTTATTGACGGGAGAAAATGGCAAATTACTTTTCCCGCTCTAGGGTAGTACGAAAGGGCGTGTCAGACTTTTACTGACAAAAACCCACTCCTATGCCTTTCCATCTTTACCTTGCGTTCCAGGACCACGGGTTTTCCTTTCAGAAGCGAACCCATGGGTCCAATAGGCTTCGACCCTGCTGGGCCCCTACGGTAAGCTGACATCTCCTTGAGGCGCGCGTGGAACAGTACGCGCCGTCGACGACTTGGGGTCGGTCCGGACGGTTACTGGACGGTCGGACGGCGAGCTACCCATTGCTCGCCGTCCGCAAACCCGCGCCTACGGTGGCCGGAAATCGGGATCGTAATCTCGGCGGCAGTTGCGGCGTGAGGACCGTTGCCTCACGCGTGCGGCCGCCTCCTTTGCTAGCATTACTGCTTCGCAGAAGGAGGCGACCGCCTGCCACTCCTCCTCGCTCCGGACCATGGCCTGTACAGCCACAGGACTGTAACTCCTATGGCTGGGTCAAAACCAATGCTAAATTTTTTAATAGGTACATTGCCCGATGATACTCATTTCTAGCTAAACAAAGTTGGAGGTCGGAAAATGTTCATAGGTACTGTATTACAGTGAAGATCGTTTGACCAAAATTACTTTAATTACAGTTACTAAATAAAAATAATTAACTAATTTTGTTTTAATGTGATTTTTGACATACATATATCTTATACGAATTCTGAATTTGGAAACATGCGTCTGGAATAATAATTTCTCGTTCATCTAGTTGGAGTAATGCTTTCTTAAACTGTATGTTCTTTATTATATATGATATATTAAATGGTATGAATGGAATGTATGGTACACTATAAAAGTATTCTATTGATCTACTTAGCACTATCATTAACCTTTGGTGACATTAGCTTAATGTTTCTTTAATAGCTGGGTTATACGTGAAATAAAAACCATATTAAACTATTTTCCTTATTCGCTTTAATTTAAAATCTATTATAATTTCTGCCTGGTATTTATTTCGATGCAATGACAACCAAAGTGTGCATTGCCACCACTTTTTCAAATCAATTGTGCACTCACCAGGGAAAAGGAGAAGAGCCTTCTCAATACTAAAGCTTTTAATAAGCTAAGTACTTCAAAATAGTATCATTAATTATTTTAAGTAAAACGCTGCTATCAAACACGTTAAGTAAGATAGAAATAGAGGGTGATAAAATAGATTTCTGAAGTTGTACATAGAGATTAAACGAAAAACATAACGTCTAGTATCGGCGACGAGTGCACGGCTCAGTAATACTTATTTATAAAGAATCCAATAAGAAATAAACCTTTATCATTCCCGAGCATAGAACACGCTGGGGCCGCAGGGAGCCGGGCCCCGGGCTGGGCGCCAGATTAACCCGTAGCAACCCGTAGTCACCCGTACCTGCCGCTTTATGACGGTCCCAATCACACGCTATATTTTTTGGGAATCGCCCACTACGCGACCTTTGCCAAAGAAACTGTTTAACTTAGAAAAGCTATTCCAATGTATTACGGAAAGGTTCTGAATGGGGATGAAAAGTGTTGAGGAAAATAGGTATTTTTAAAGGTTGAATGGCACGGTAGTTAAATCAACGGAAACTTGCGGATTTCCGCAAGATAAACGATTTTCTTTATTTAGCGAAAAGTAAGTAAATTAAATTGTGTAAGTGCTCTGTGAAGCCGCATTTTTCATCTCCTTTTATTTATAACGGAAGGTCTTTGTCCTCAGTTAGGTATTTATGTGAAAACCAGCCTTTGTAAACAAATTGTTATAACGATCGACATCACTGATAACTCGATGAGTGTCGTACGCCGCCGAACGAAGAAGTTGAAAGCAGTACCTAGTGATAGGTACTTATTGTTTAATTACTATATATTTGAACGCGCATTACTAGTTCATGTTATATTGCTTATTATTGCACGATTAGGTTTTTAGTTATTTCCAAGTTATGTCAATATCGCGAGCTATTATATTATATATATAAATAATTAAGTATATACTTGTCCACATTTTGGCAATAATTTCTACGCTATACGCTCATTATTTTGTTCGTCCACTATTTATGCGAAGACACTGCCTCCTAAGATAGATCTTCCGAGTTTAGGAGTCAGGGTATTCAAGTTAAATTGACTGTTGTATTTTTTGTACTTACATTTGATTTCAAATATGTACTTTATAATAAATAAATATTATTTTTATTAAATATTATTATTATTAGAACGTGGACAGAAGTGCACTCAAATATTTCCAATTCTGATACACTCACGGGTTCCATTCCTGCACGAAACAATCATTTTCATGATTCGTGTATACTTAGGCAATTTTCAGTCCGAGTAATAGATTTAAATTACTCATCAGAATTTACGTAGGTAGGTACTCCTATATCGTGTGTACATTCACAAACAAGTAAATTCACATATACAAGACACGTATAACCGGAACAACTATCTATGCCATACAAATATTTGTTCCGTGTAGGAATCGAACCCGCGACACGCAACACAGCATCCAATCGCTCCACCACTCCGCATGTCGTACCGTCGCGTCGCAATATTATAGTTTTACGCAAAAATGTGTGAAAGATTTATTTACGAGCAAGTGCATGACTATGTATCTGCTTATATAGACGCATAAATATTTATCTATCCTATTTCCGTTGCTAAAAATCTTTACTGATATTTTTTACAGAGCTTTAAATTCCATAAGCTGCAAGAAAATGATTTCACGGACTCCCCGATCGGCCAACCATTGAAGCACTTTGTATCTAAATTGTAGATTAAATTAAAGTAGTAAATGTTTATCAACAAAAAGAAAACGAATCCCAAAATCTTACCTTTTGGATCTCTCTCTCAATCTGCAGGGCTCTCTGCAGGATGGGTCCCCGCACCGCATACTGTATGCTCAGCAACTTCTGATTGATGTTCTCAGCAGTCAGACAGTTGTCCAGCTTCATCGCACTGATGTTATTTTTTATGCACGTCAATCAGTTCAAAGTTAAACGCTAGCGCAGTCGATGCAACCACGGAATGCTGTGCTCCGACCGTCAACGATATTATTTAAACGTACACCCGCGCGGCAAGGCACGCTCGTGTAAAGGTTCGCTCACATTACGGCGGACATGCGGCAGTTTGGACACAATTTGGTCACATTAGTGTAGGCACCTATTTTGTAATTAAATGAACACTCAATGATTTAAAAAAAACAGCAAAGGTTCTAATTAGGCAAAACCTCATAAATTAAACTAATTTTAAAGCAACTTGGTTGCGTTTTTTTTTTTACTTTTGAATAAACAATTAAAATGCTTTTTTGAGTAAACAATTAAAATGTTTCGTATTTTGTATGAGAATGGTAAATTGCATGCATTGTGTCGTCGCGCTGAGTCGCACATCTCTTTCTTTTCTATGCATTCAGACAGTGCAATGACCGCGGTTTTGGTCAAGACACGCCCTAAAAGCCAAACAGGTTGATTTTATAATTAATTATTTTCTATCAGTTTATAGGCCTACTCGTTACCTACTGACATCATACCTACTCGTTCGCTAGGTATTTTGAATAAGAAAATCTCGTAGATAATGAAATCAAAATGTTTCTCAATCGCATCACCGTTGAGCACCCGACATCTACTAATCTAAACGCGATTCAACAATCGTATCGCTACGTATTCCTACCCGTCTTTATCCCATACAACACTTCCCCCACACAAGGGAAATTGGTAATGTTGCCGCAGTAAGGATATCCCCCCATTCTTGATACGCCTTCACGTGAGATTTACTGTACAAGTATATTATTAAGTATATATTGTCATAAACCATTTATTCCTCCGTGGCTTTGGCAAAGTTTATATATAATAATAATATAATATTCCACAACTATCACACAATGCCGTCTAGTCCCAAGCTAAGCAGAGCTTGTGTTATGAGTTACCTAGACAACTGATAAACATACTTATATATTTCTAAATACATACATATTATAAATAAATTACACCCAGACACACAACAAATGATCATGCTCATCACACAAACATTTGTCCTGGGTGGGAATCGAACCCACGACCTCCGGCATATCAGTCAGGGCCACTAACCACTAGACCAACAGGCCAGTCAAGTTTTATTTTACTAGTAATTTAACCCATAAATAGATATTATAATATTTTGAACTGAAAACAGATCAGGTTTTTAACATGGACAAAAAAGACGAAAATAAAGTTTCAAAGTGTTTTAGCAGAAGAACTGCCACACATGTCACACGCTTGAGGAAGCTTATCCTTAAGCATGTGACATGTGTGGCAGTCTCTGAATGGGGTGATGCCAATTTGGTCAAGTTCAATGCTGCTAAAACCCAGGCGTGTCTATTTTCCGCCAAAAGGAGCCAATTCAGCCCTGCTCCAACTTTCCGGGGCGTAACCGTGCCGATAAGCGACCATCTTGATCTTCTTGGTGTTACGCTGACGTCAACACTCAACTTTGGACCATACATCGAAGCAAAGGCTCAACTGGCAGCAAAAAATCTGGGAATCCTCGCAAAGGTCAGACAGTACTTCACGCCGGAACAGCTGCTCAAGCTTTATCAAGCGCAAGTTCGATCGTGTATGTGTGTGTGTGTGTGTGAGTGGAGTACTGCTCTCATCTTTGGGACGGATCTGCCCGATACCAGCTTGATGCACTTGAGACGATTGAGAGCATGTGCATCAACAATGATGCACTCGTCGAGTCGAGGCTTCAAAGGTTTGAGCATCGACGCCGAGTTGTATGGCCTGTCCGTTTTCTACCGGTTGCATTTCGGGGATTGTGCGACGGAATTGCATAACCTAATTCCGCCTAGCCCGTTCCATCATCGGACCACCAGGCGTACGGCAATGCGCCACCGGTACATGGTGGACATCCCACCTATACGCACAAAACGTTTTGGGAACACATTCATTGTGCGTACAGCTAACGAGTGGAATTCCTTGCCGGAATCTGTGTTTCCTGATGGCTACTACCCGGGAATCTTTAAGTCAAGAGTGA
This sequence comes from Mythimna impura, assembly GCA_905147345.3. Classification (NCBI taxonomy): domain Eukaryota; kingdom Metazoa; phylum Arthropoda; class Insecta; order Lepidoptera; family Noctuidae; genus Mythimna; species Mythimna impura. Next base: position 29,144,712 of record LR990357.1, on the reverse strand, counting down.
ATAGGTTACTTCTAGGTTAGCGTGCTCCATCGTCGACCGCATCGTCACTTTCCATCAGGTGAGATAGCGGTCAAGCGCGAACCTATCGTGAAAGAAAAAAAGAAGTGTCAAAATTTGAGAAAAAGAATGTGTTATTTTTCTTGAAAATAAGTCTAATTTCAAAATCAAAAATCATCTATCAAATATTACTAAGAATTAGCACTATAACGTCGCAATGCATGTAAAAAGAGTCTCCTGAAACGCCCGCCTGTTACCACTTCCTAGTGTTGGTCGTTCGTGTCGAGGGCGGATCCAGCTTTCAAGTCAAGATGGTGAGGTCACATAGTCTAGTCAGGACAGGTTTCAATTCGATAATAATACAATTCGTATGATGTAAAATAACAACAATTCCTATAAACTGTTATTTAATTTTACGGAAGGTTTTAAGGCGTTTGCTTATTTATTTATTCGAAATTTAAGCGAGAGAAATGAGCCCATACTCGACCAGAGCGAGCGAGTACTCCCTCTATAGAATTCGTGAACTTAAAAGTCATAAGAGCCAAACGAGCGAAGCAAACCTTTTTATTTTCCGAACAAGCAAAGCTCATCCTCTCAAAAACCGAACGATTAAAATGAGCCTACTCTCAAGTCAAGCAAGCGAAGCGGGCATTCATACGAGTACAGGCGGTCAGAATGAGCTCCGAGCAAAAACACATTTTCATGTCAACAGAAATATAGTGTGTTATTATTTCTGGCATAAAAGGCATTATGAGGTTAGAAAAATCATCACTGGGCGACCTATACCCAGCCCAGGTGGGAGATCATGATCTTCATGACACAGCCTAGGAAGATGCAGCTAGGAAGATGAAGAGCAACAAAACAAACTCCTTAGTAACAGAACTCAGATAACTTAGTCCAGTTTTATAAACATTCCAAACAAATGATTACATTTTCCAGCTCATTAGTGCGGTGGCGGCGGCTGCCGGCGGCCTCTATCCTCGCCATCAATCTCGCCTGACGCGGCCACTTCGCCACTTTATCAACACGAGTTCTGGGCTTTGCGGCATTTTTACCTCCCAATTTAAGCCATGCACGACTTTCCGCGATAAAATTGGTAATTCTTCAAGACAGCTGCTACCTGCTGGAATATAAACTTTAGCAAAATCTAAACAAAACTCTACTACCTGTCTTTCTTCTACTCTACTGATACTAATAAAGTTGAACTGTATTGTTTTTAGATATTCAATATTTCACACAGCGGGTTTTGAGAGAGGTGTTTTTTTTTACTTTATAACCTAAATATTCCTGGGAACTTAATAATGATAACTATCTACTTCGATGGTCTCGAGTTCGCAAGCGTAACTGTTGAGCGTGGGCTCCCAGGTTCGATTGTTGAGCCAAAAGTACCATTGTATTTTTCTGTCTTTACATCTTTACATCTATACATTTTTATTATTATTAAGTATATCTAGCCTATACTGTGCCACTGATGGGCACAGGCCTCCCTTTATTCCTTCCATTGTTCCCAGCTCTTAGCCACTTCTTGCCAGTTCCTAAGGAAGACACCTAAGTGGTCCCGCCATTTTCTTGATCTGCCGGGACACCGTCGTGCGATTTCAGGACACCAACTTTGTGTTTCACTGGCCCATCGCTTGATTGGCATGCGGCAGACATGTCCAGCCCAGTCCCACTTAAGTGATCTGCGTTTTGGAGCGTAGTATAGAATTTCGAACGCGATCCGTTAATTTAACACCTAGTATGCTACGCTCCATAGCACGTTGGCAAACCTTAAGTTTGGACCTTTGGATGTTAGTCAAAGACCAAGTCTGTGGGTCCATAGGTCAGGATGGGGAGAATACACATGTCCATCTATACATACCTACTACATATACTAGATACAAATAAAATTGAAGTATCTGTTTGTGTGCTGTTTACAATTCTGATGCGAACAAAGTCGCGGGCACCAATAGTCTAAAATAAAACTTACAGAACTAATAAAACAGTGCAAAATACCCACCGGAACAGAACGAGTAAGTAAATCCCGTCAACTTCAGTGTGTACAGACCTTTAAAACAAGAACCCCTGTGTTATCAGACCGCGAGGTGATTCCCTGATATTGTTTACTTACTTAATTGCAAGTTAGTCTGCGCTCGCGATAACCACTAGCCACCAGGACTTTGTAATTCCCAATTCTCTAACTACGAGTAAGATAGCCTATAAGATATGGGGGTCACAAATGATCTGTGATTCACCTTCTTTTGGTAACTGGCGACCAGGAAAACTGCCACGTTTTCCTCACATTGTGAACGTTACTGTATCAATGTAATAAATAAACAATTACCTAACGTAATCATCGATGTGGAATTCGGGGATCCCCGTGTCTTTTAGCACTGAATATCACGAAGATAATTAGTTGCGCGTTGCATTTTTATAAGACTGCAAGCAGGAAGTAGATCAGTACCTAAGTACCGAGATCATTTCATAAGAAATTAATTTTAAATAGAATTATGTAAACAGTAGTAGGTAGTTAGGATTCTTGAATTATGCGAAAAACTACAGGAAAATAGTGTACCTACTAGTTCCTAGAATCAATCGCACGTGTGAAGTGCGTAGAGCACGTGTGAAGTGGCTAGATGCAGCTGAAACTGGAAAGGGATAAATGATAAATGATATTTATTCTGCAAATAGGTTATAAAACACTTTTACACGTCAATTAATTTATTTTTTTGTCATTTTAAACTAGATGAGGCCGGTGTTTTCTAGCTGACTACCCTGAGAAGAAACACCGAAACAGACTCAGGCGTCAAAGTCTCTTTTAAAGTCCATACAGTAAATATGTAATGGGCAAATCATATACTATACTTACCTACCTACCTTTGTATACCTATTAATGCAAGTAGCATCAGGTGAGATGGGTCAGTGGTCAAATACGAGCCTATCAATAATTATAATAGGTACTTATTGATAAAAAAACCTGGTTCTTCTATAAATGAGAAGTAATAAAACACTGGAGAACAAATCAAAAACATTTATTTCAAATTGACCATTTACTTTTATATTGTCAAAATGTCGGTCAGTCAGCAAATGCAAGCAACTAAGAGATGAGCAGGGTGCATCTACAGTGCACCCTGGCGATTTCGAAACGTGGTCTCTGTTACGGTTACTCTGAAACCGAACACAAATCGAGTTTGTAGGCGACTCCCACGGGGCGCGGCGTCCTCCTTGCCGTCGATATGTTACGACCTTCTCTCACAGGTAGGTACGGCGAACCGCATGCCTAGCAATACTTGAACACGAAAACCTTACAGCTGCGAAATAAAAACCACGGCTGTGTGTGTTCGTCGTATTGCCACAGTTGGCAAGTGTCCGGGGGTTTACGGTTATCAGACGGTAGAGAAGCGCTTCTAATGAATGTATTACAACTATTGTTATTTAATCAACTGATTAGATGACCTACTTTAATTTCAAAACAGCTTGGGACAGGTACATCCATAAATAGACTAGGCCAGGCGTCGTCGCTTTTTGAGACGGATGATGAGCTTATAATTTTTAAAGAGCCACTAAACATTTCGTTTATTATGTACTTTATTATTGACTGGCCTGTTGGTCTAGTGGTTAGTGGCCCTGACTGCTATGCCGGAGGTCTTGGGTTCGATTCCCACCCAGGACAAATGTTTCTGTGATGAGCACGATCATTTGTCCTTTGTCTGGGTGTAATTCATCTATAATATGTATATGTATTTAGAAATATATAAGTATATTTATCAGTTGTCTAGTACTTATAACACAAGAAGCTCTGCTTAGCTTGGGACTAGATGGCGTTGTGTCGTAGTTGGTGGTTAGTTGGTTGGTTGTTGGTTATTATTTTTACCCGACTGCAAGAGGGGTTATGTTTTTTGTATGTAGGTATGTATACTATTATCGATCGCTGTACTAAGTGGCCCGAAATCGCTGAAAAGGTCGCAGAAGCCCTATATGAGAATTAGATAGCAAGATTTGGAGGTCCACTGCGAATATCAACGGATCAAGGCCGACAATTTGAATCCCAGCTTTTCCAATCGCTGATGAAGAAATTGGGCATAACACGAATACGCACTACGGCATACCACCTACATTCGAACGGTCAAATTGAGAGACTACATCGAACGCTGAAGGCAGCATTAATGGCCCGTGGTACGATCAGTCAATAGACAGCAGAGCTATCCACAGTGCTACTAGGACTATGCACAGCATTTCGCATCAATAACCTTAGCCTTAGGCAATGATGACATACGGTACGACACTTCGCCTGCTATCTGACTTCATCGTGTCAACAAAAACCAACACACACATCAATGAAAGCGACTACGTACGCCTGTAGGACACGGTGGAGCTTACGGTGCAGGTGAACCTCACACGGTCGGAGCAACGCAGTGTTCTCGTGGGGGCAATCGGCGGCGGTGACCTCTCGCGCCGGGCCCTGTTCATGGTCCGGAGTGAGGGGGAATGGGTGGTGGTCGCCTCCTTCTGCGAAACAGTAATGCTAGTGATGGAGACAGCCGCACGCGTGAGAAAATGGACATCCTCACGCCCCAGCCGCTGAGTCCCTGACCCCGACTACCAGCCACCGTAGGCGCGGGCTTTCGGACGACGTGCAATGTGTAGCTCGCGGTCCGGCTATTTTCCGGACCGAGCCCAAATCGTCGGCAGCGCGTCATACTCATATACTACGCGTTCCTCAAAAAGATGCCATGGCCCAGCAGGGCCGGTGCCTACTAAGGCCATAGGACAACTTCTAAAAAGGTAACCCGTGGTCCTAGAACGCAAAGAGCAACTGAAGGAACCTAGGTGTGTTTTTACTCGGTAAAAGTCTGGCACGCTCTCCCTCTCCACCCTAAAGCGGGAGAAGTCATTAGATGATTACGGACATATACCGATAAAAAAAGCTTTTCGTCAGTGAAAGTCCCGTCAAAATCAGTCCAGCCGTTTCGAAGATGTCCTCTCCCCGGGAATCAGGATGCCCACACCACCGCCGGAATCAAGTCCTGTTCCCGCGAGAATATAAAAAGTAGCCTATAATAGGTACTCATTATCAATATATATAAAAATCAATGCCACTTTTCGTTGTAATTTTATAACTCAAGGGCTCACCTATCCAAACCAAATGTTTAGGCTTTGTTCGGATTAAATTTAGTAGATGGTTTATGTGAAGTTTGCACAAAATCGGTTGAGCGGTTCTTCATTTATCACATTTTTTGTAACAAATGAATTCAATAAATGGCGGATCATTTTGTTAATGGGGATTTTGCTGTCAAATTGAAACTTGTAGGGTAGAGTAGGGTAGAGTAGGGTAGGGTAGAGTTGGGTAAAGTAGTCAGTTGACGGGAGCGAAGCCGCGGGCAAAAGCTAGTAATATTTATAATATTAGCTATATCCCAATGAAAGTCCCGTCAAATTTTGTTTAACCATTTCACAAACGTATCCCGTATTTTGGAATCCCAGTCCCGCGGGAAAATTTAAAGAAGCCTAAGTTAATCCTTGTAACATCAACTATCTGTCAGTAAAAAAACCCTCAAAGTAGGGGTAGCCGTTTTGGAGATGTCCTCTATTAACTCCCCCTCCCCCGAGAATTAAGATGTCCCCGCCCTCGAGAACTAAGTCCCGTCCCGCGGAAATATAAAAAGTACCTAGATTAAGTTACTCATTATAACATTAGGTATATTATCCCAACGTTGCAACGTTTCGAAAACTTATCCCGTATTATGAAACCCCGTTCCCGCGGATAAATGAAAAGTAGCCCAAATTACTCCTTGTAATACTTAATATACGTCAGTGGAAGTCCCGTCAAAATCGTCAAAATGTGGGATGTAGTAATGTCAAAATCGGTCCTGTCGTTATACGACAGATGCGTATAACGACAGGACCGATTTTGACATTAGCTACATCCCACATTGAAAGTTCCGTCAAATTTTGTTTAACCGTTTCGAAGACTTATCCCATATTAAGAAATCCCGTTCCCGCAGGAATATGAAAAGTAAGCTAACTGCATGTAACATTTTGTATCCATCAGTGAATGCCCCATCAAAATTGCTCTAGCCATTTCGGATATTAGCCGGAACAAATCGACAGATAACAAAAAATTTCAAAATTCACATTTTTGTTATAATAGTATCGAATACACTTTGATACATTTAATAAACAAATATTTTTTTGATATTACAAACAGACATTTCAATTTTTTAAGCAAGGCGGGTGACTAGGTAGGTTTGTGAACTTTAAAGTGATAAATGTACGCCTAATATAGAGTGAATAAATAGTGATATTATATTTAAAAAAAAACTGAAAAGAAAAAACAAGTCCAGTCCCGTAGCGTAGAAACCAATTTAATTGCATTAATTTAAACACAAAATAAACCCCACCAACTGTGTTCCCACGTTGTCGTCGTGGTGGAGCTTGCACGTCTCTGTGATCTTGAGGGCTATGTCGGTAGAGCTACTCATGCCGGAAGGCCTCAAGTGAGAGACCAGACCAAGAGGAACACAGGCGGAGTCCAGACTGACCGCCACGGAGGGTGCGCTGTCCAGAAGCATCGGCACCAACAGCTGTTGGTGTTTTCGGACAGTGGTCTTGGAAGAGTGGGTTCGCCTCGGGTACGCGTCTGCTTATCAGACGTGACCATGATGGCGAACGTGTTATTGGGGACCCCACCCTATTGACAAAAAGGCGAAGCTGAGTTCAGCACCAACCATGAGCGCGGATAGTAAAAATATGACTACCCCAGGGTAGGGCTATCTCGGGCTGCCCCTCGTATTCTGGGGGGGGGGGGGCAACTACCACCTCGGGTCCTGTTCGGACCCTGTACCGTCCTCTGTGGACACTTTGAGCCAGGGTAGCTCAACCGCCGGCAGCGTGGAGTCCCTGTAACCCGTTCCCAGCACGTTCGCTGCGCCGGTGGGTACTACAGAGGCCGCCAGGTGTTTCGGCCTCAGGGAGGTGAGCGGAGACACGGCGTCGGACTCCGATGCCGCATCTTTGCTCAACTCGGAGAGAATGGAGGTGGATGAGGCCACCTCCAGGAAGAAGAGGAACCCGTTCCTCAAACGCCCCATATCATCCTCCGACGATGGGCGTGGAGCTTCGGCCCGTAAAATCTCCTCTGCTGGACGGGGTGCGAGGCGAAAGGCGGGAAAAGGGAGAAGGCCCACCGCCGAGGAGGCGACCCAGCGGTCTCTGAAGACTGCCAGGGAGGGGCGCCACCCCGGGGCAAGCAGTGCCCAGGCGAGCCCCTCGGAGTCGGAGCCTTCTGGCAGTGAGCCAGAAGGCATGGAGGAGGCGCTGGCCCAATTCAAGGGGATCGTCACAGCCGCCATAAATGGAGTCGCCATTAAAAGGAAAGAGGTCTCCAAGAGGAGGTCGATCCCCCAGGCCACGACCTCAATTATAGAGGCACTGGGGATCGTTTTGGAGCCTCTCAAGAGATCCCTCTCGGATCGGACGGCTCGAGGCGGACCTGGCCGGTCTCCGAGGCACTGGCCCCGAGGTGGCGCCAAAAGGGGGGCGCAAGCAGGGGCAGTCCCAGCCCCTGCCCCAGCCGGAGAGCGAGGTTATGGCCCTGCTGCGGCAGGAGCAGGCTGCCTTCCGGCAGCAGCAGCAGGAGCAGCAGTTCCAGGAGCGGGTCCAGCGGCAGTTCTCTGTCCTGGAGGGCATCGTCCTGCGCCCCCCGCTCGCGGCTTCCGGCCAGAAAAGGGCAGCGTCGTATGCCGCCGCCGCGGCCACGGCTGCTGCGCCCAAGGCGGGCCCGTCGGGGCAAGCCGGGCGCGGGGCCGTGGCAGCAGCAGCGGCAGGGAAAGCCTACTCCTCCCCCAAAGGTGCCTGCCACTAAACCAGTGGGACCTCCTGCCGCGGCGGCGACAAGGCCGCGCCTGCCGCCTCCCCTGACCGAAGAACCGTCGGCTGGCTCGCACGATGTATGTCGACCCGAACATCGTCAGCACTCTAAATGCCAAGTTCTTCACTTCACTGTATAGTTAATATTAGGATTATTTTCATAAGTCAAATAGACACGAGTGTTTCTACTCGCAGCATTTCGTTTATAGCTGTCCACTAGTGCTGCACGACGTGTATGATTTTTATGGACCTCCAACCCTTCCAAATTCGTTTTATGTTGTTGTGTACTTGCCACTCCACAAGTCATTTCTTTTCACATTCAGTAATTGCAAGTGATTCGATTGCGGACAGTGAGGGTGAGACGCGATTGGAAGCGGCTCAGAGATATAGATACCTTAGATCAGAGGCGTAGCGTGGACTAATTTAGGCGTAGGCGAAGGCGCATCATCAAGGCCTTTTTCATTCATAAATTCGAAAACGTATCAGCGACTGTTACAACCCAGTGTTTGACCACATCGTCGCTAACCATTCAGGCGCGGTTGCTGCCTGAAATTTTGGAGGGGGTCACTCATAATAATACAATATATCGAGTAAATTAGACTATCGAAATCATCCAATTATTTTCTCGCTCTTGGGCGGAGCGAGAGGGCGTGTCAGACTTTTGCTGATTAAAACCCACTCCTATGTTCCTTATTTGCTTTGCGTTCCAGGGCCCCAGGTTTTCCTTTCAGAAGCAAACCCATGGCCCTAGTAGGCTTCGACCCTGCTGGGCCCCAAAAATTTTGCTGACATCTCCTTGAGGGGCGCGTGGAACACTCTTCCTTCTTTGCCATTTTTCCAGGGCCCCGGGGATCTCTTTCGCATCACCCATGGCCCCAGTAGCCTTCGACTCTGCTGGGCCCCTACGATTGCTGACATCTCCTTGAGGCGCGCATGGAACACTACGCGCCGTCGACGATTTGGGCTCGGTCCGGACGGTTACCTGGCGGCCGGACGGCGAGCTACCCATTACTCGCATTCCGCAAGCCCACGCCTACGGTGGCTGGAAATCGGGGTCGGGATCCCGGCGGCTGGGGCGTAAAGGCCGTTTCCTCGCATGTGCAGTCGCCTTCTTTGTTAGCATTACTACTTTGTAGAAGGAGGCGACCGCCTGCCATTCCTCCTTGTTCCGGACCATGGCCTGTACCAGGGCCCGGCGCGAGAGATCGTTGCCGCCGATCGCCCTCACGAGGACACGGCGGTCCTCCGCCCAAGCGGGGCACACCTCTACCTTATGTTCCACCGTGTCCTCCGGGCGATCCCACACAATGGTGACTCTCGGGCGCTTCTTTCGCACGAATCAGGTGCAGGAACCGACCGAAATTACCATGTCCGATGAGGACTTGCGACATGTGGGAAAGTGAGGACGCCGTGACGCCTTTCCAGCCACTCCTCAAAGAGGAGAGTTATCGCCATAATTATGGCGTACCCAGCACTGGGTTGCGACAGTCGCTGTCGCCATTCCACCATGAGATCCCACTGGAACTCTGTTCACCATGCCGAGTTTCGACACGGTGTTTCATCTCCACGCGAAAATAGTGCATGTGTGCAATGACTGTTGCCACCAGAACCCATGGTGGCAACAGTCCAGGCAGGTGGCAGGCCAGCAAGGAGGCTCGCCGCTTTGCGGGAAACCGTGCGGTGTCCCTGCACCATCTGGATGGCTATGACCATCAGGCATGCGTTCAGCTTGGCCGCCACTCGCTTTCGCAGCGACGGCGCCCATACCGTGCCCCTTAAAGGGCCATGGACCGAACAATACCCGCGTAGAGCCTCCGGTAGGAGTTGTCTTGACCCTCTAGGTTGGGCAAGAGCCGCTTGAGGGCTGCCCCAATCCGAACTAGTTTGGGTGCCAGACGTCGGAAGTGTTCCTCGAAATTCCACCGGCTGTCGAAGACGAGTCCCAGGTACTTCATCCTCCTACCGTTATTTGGGAACTCGGTGGTGGCGTGTTGCGAGGGCCGTGAAAACACACGGCCTTAGACTTGTGCCAGCAGTACCACCTCGAGTCCCAACTGCTGGATCCTCTCCACGACTGTCGCAACCCCGCGTGTCACTAGTTCGACCGGAAAGCCCACCTAATGCTACTCCACGGCAGGGAATCGAAGGCGTTGGCGATGTCCAAAGACACCGCCAAGACATTACGACCCTGCCCCGGGACACCGTTAAAATCCATAGCTGATACTCTGTTACAAGTGTCAGCAGGAGCACTCAAGAAAATTATGGCGAAGAGTCGGAGAGGCGCAGTACGATGCCTCAAAATAACTATACCCAGTTTTTCAGCCAGCTCTTGTGCCTCGAAAAATAAGTTGTGACCTTCAGTATTTTCCCGTTTATGTAGCAAAACGTCCATCGTATTGTTATGAGCATCTGATGCTACCTTTTGTAAATATATAGAAGTTTTTTTATTTTGACGTGTACCTACTATTTTGGGAGGGTCATGCCCCCTGTGATCCCTCCCCCCTCACGCCTGTTACCATTAAGAGAAATAGTGGTCAAACGCGAGCCTATATTATAGATAGATAGATAGATATATTCTCTAGTGTACACCAAAAATACAAATTACATTAGGAACTAAAAAAAAACACAAATAAAAAAAAACAAACGAAAAAAAAACGACGACGACGGATTATAAAATAAACTCTCGTTCTTAAAGAGCCCTCGCACTCGCGAGGCCCCTTTGGATGCGGGGCCGTAGGCGAGGGCCCACTTCGCCCACGCCTAGCTACGCTACCGTTACATACCTGCTAATATATATTTTTTTGCGTATGGAACTGGAGAGCCGCAACTTTACATCGGTAGAGTCGCTGGTTGCCAACTCCTGGACGAGCTAGAACAGTCGGTAAAATTAAATGCTTGCACTTGTATGTAGGCAAGTACCTACCTAGCTATTTTAAAAAAAAGAGGCTAACTTCTGAGCTTGTTTCGGTGTTTCTGTTCAGAGCAGCCAGCTTAGAAATTGACAAAAATATTGAAGTTGAGTGATAAGTATTTTTAATAATTTACAATGTAAATGGATATCATATAGATTTTGGTACCTGAAGCGCCATCTATACCTGGGGGTCAATAATATATCATTGAAGAGCTGGTACGAAAGAAGTCAAAGTTATGAATTCGAAATTCAGAATCGACCTTCCCAATTACAAAGGTCAAGCCAAAAACACAAGTATTTATAAAAATGTTCCTTCTATGAAGCTTCTATGACTGGAAAAAGTTTTATTTTGCTACAAAAATGTACCGTGAGGTTCAGCTGCATTTAGAGTCGTTCATTAGAATAGAATACAATAAAATAGAATAGAGTAGAATAGAATAGAATAAAGTAGAATAGAATAGAATAAACTTTATTGTACACCAAAAAAGTAACACAACTTATTCATACTTATACTTAAATAAGTTACCAGAGATAGGTACAGATTTATACCTAGTTTAGGTAGAATACAATTTTGTACCTTTACCTCTAGATTAAGCCCTTAATGTATAAATATTTATGTAAATCAAAGAATTCAATAAACATATTATTATTATTATTTATTTATAAACTTTAATCTATGGGTACAATGGCGGTCTTTTCGTTGACAGCGATATCTACCAGACCACCTTAGGATGGATCGAAAGGACTAAAATAATACAGGGGGTAGTCTATGGTGTACTGCTAACAAATTAATCAAACACTAGATAAGCATAATATATACAAAATAATACGAGTTAAGTAGGTAAAAAATCGAATCTTGGCACGTACACAACCGCCGAGCCGGGCAGGGCCGGGCCCTTGGGAATGCTTTTGTGCCTACTAGCGCCCTCTACCTTCGGAATGCATCCTTTCGTTGCCTCCCTCGAATTTGTGGCACGCACTGCGTACTTCTCAGAGCTTTAAAGCTTGAAAGCTAGATGGTGTTGTCTCATTCAGTAGTTTATTTTTCGTAGGTACCTAATTCTAGACACTTATAGTGACCATTTGTCTTATATTTAATGTCTTTGGTCTTACAAGACAACAAGACCCTAAAAGAAATGTTAACTATGGGTTGCAAAAGAAATGATGTCAAATTTTGAATTAAAATAAAAACTCTTCCTTTAGATGATATTCCTTCACAATAAAAATATCTTTTATCGGCCGATATCTGAGCTACTCTGTCCAGTCGCTATAAGCAATACCATAGCTACAGCATCAGCATTTTTTTATTACTTAATATAGGTATAGGTTGTACCTAGTCATCAGAAAACACATAATTCGGTAGCAAACTCCACTCCTTAGCTGTACCTACGTACAATCAGGACCGTCTTTCACCTATTAGCGGCCCTGGACACATCAAGATAGGTAATGGGGCCCCTATGACCATAGAACACAGAGACACTAATACAAAATTTGTAACATCTAAATTGTACCCTTTTTTTTTCGAGTGTGAGAATCATCTAATGACATCCTCCGCTCTTGGGCGGAGCGGGAGACAGTGTCAGATTTTACTGACTAAAAACCCACTCCTGTTCCTTCTTTGCCATTTTTCCAGGGCCCCGGGGATCTCTTTCGCATCACCCATGGCCCCAGTAGGCTTCGACTCTGCTGGGCCCCTAAGATTGCTGACATCTCCTTGAGGCGCGCATGGAACACTACGCGCCGTCGACGATTTGGGCTCTGTCCGGACGGTTACCGGACGATCGGGCGGCGAGCTACCCATTGTTCGCCGTCCGCAAGCCCGCGCCTACGGTGGCCGGAAATCGGGATCCGAATCCTGGATCCGAATCATGGCTGGGGCGTGATGGCCATTGCCTTGCGCGTGCACGTGCGGCCTCCTCCTTTGCTAGCATTACTGCTTCACAGGAGGCAACCGCCTGCCACTCCTCCTCGCTCCAGACCATGACCTGTACCAAGGCCCGGCGCGAGAGATCGCCGCCACCGACAGCCCCCACGAGGACACGGCGGTGCTCTGCCCAGGCGGGGCACACCTCTACCGTATGCTCCACCGTGTCCTCCAGGCGGTCCACACAATGGTGACACCCGGGCGTTTCTTCCACTTGTGTTGTCTTTCCAGCCACTCCTCAAAGAGGGGACTTACCGCCATAATTATGGCGTGCCCAGCACTGGGTTGCGACAGTCGCTGTCGCCATTCCACCATGAGATCCCGCTGGAACTCTGTCCGCCATGCCGCGACTTGGCGCGGCAGCGGAGTTTCGCCCCGGCGTTGCATCTCAACACGCAGATCGTGCATGCGTGCAAGGACTGTTGCCTCCAAATCCCACGATGGTAATCTAAATTGCACCTGTGTTCACAAAAAAACTTTTTGTATTTGTATTTATAGTGTATTTGTATATATATATTTTGTATTTTTAGCAATATTTTGTTAGAAGAGACGAAGAACGTAGATACTTATGCAGTTTTAGCTTTATTGTTATTTCTTTACATGCTATGTATGCGTTTGATATCCACAAATCGTATTCATTGGTATGTATGGTTTAGCACTCAGGGAAACGGGTTTAATTTGCTGTTTTTTACATAGATGGATGCGTACTACGGATGGGCGCGAATTGTGTAGCGATGTGCAGAGTACCTGCAGTACGTACGCGTATCACCGAGAGTACCTGCAGTACGCACGCGTGTTACCGAGACTACCTGCAGTACGCAAGGGTGTTACCGAGAGTACCTGCAGCACGCACGCGTGTCACCGAGAGTACCTGCAGTAGGCACGCGTGTCACCGAGAGTACCTGCAGTACGCATGCGTCGCCGAGAGTACCTGCAGTACGCACGCGTGTCACCGAGAGTACCTGTAGTACGCACGCGTGTCACCGAGAGTACCTGCAGTACGCACGCGTGTCACCGAGATTACCTGCAGTACTCACGCGTGTCACCGAGAGTACCTGCAGTACGCACGCGTGTCACCGAGAGTACCTGCAGTACTCACGCGTGTCACCGAGAGTACCTGCAGTACGCACGCGTGTCACCGAGAGTACCTGCAGTACGCACGCGTGTCACCGAGAGTACCTGCAGTACGCACGCGAGTCACCGAGAGTACCTGCAGTACGCACGCGTCACCGAGAGTACCTGCAGTACTCACGCGTGTCACCGAGAGTACCTGCAGTACGCACGCGTGTCACCGAGAGTACCTGCAGTACGCACGCGTGTCACCGAGAGTACCTGCAGTACGCACGCGTCACCGAGATTACTTGCAGTACGCACGCGTATCACAGAGTACCTGCAGTACGCACGCGTGTCACCGAGAGTACCTGCAGTACGCACGCGTGTCACCGAGAGTACCTGCAGTACGCATGCGTCACCGAGAGTACCTGCAGTACGCACGCGTCACCGAGATTACTTGCAGTACGCACGCGTATCACAGAGTACCTGCAGTACGCACGCGTGTCACCGAGAGTACCTGCAGTACGCACGCGTGTCACCGAGAGTACCTGCAGTCCGCACGCGTGTCACAGATAGTACCTGCAGTACGCACGCGTCACCGAGAGTACCTGCAGTACGCACGCGTATCACAGAGTATTTTCAGTACTCACGCGTATCACCGAAAGTACCTGCAGTACGCACGCGAGTCACCGAGAGTACCTGCAGTACGCACGCGAGTCACCGAGAGTACCTGCAGTACGCACGCGTCACCGAGAGTACCTGCAGTATGTACGCGTATCACAGAGTACCTGCAGTACGCACGCGTGTCACCGAGAGTACCTGCAGTACGCACGCGTGTCACCGAGAGTACCTGAAGTACGCACGCGTGTCACCGAGAGTACCTGCAGTACGCACGCGTGTCACCGAGAGTACCTGCAGAATCCTGCAGTACGCACGCGTGTCACCGAGAGTACCTGCAGTACGCACCCGTGTCACCGAGAGTACCTGCAGTACGCACGCGTGTCACCGAGAGTACCTGCAGTACGCACGCGTGTCACCGAGAGTACCTGCAGTACGCACGCGTGTCACCGAGAGTACCTGCAGTACGCACGCGTGTCACCGAGAATACCTGCAGTACGCACGCGTCACCGAGAGTACTTGCAGTACGCACGCGTCACCGAGAGTACTTGCAGTTCGTACGCGTATCACAGAATACCTGCAGTACGCACTCATGTCACCGAGAGTACCTGCAGTACGCACGCGTGTCACAGAGAGTACCTGCAGTACGCACGCGTGTCACAGAGAGTACCTGCAGTACGCACGCGTCACCGAGAGTACCTGCAGTACGCACGCGTATCACAGAGTGCCTGCAGTAAGCTCGCGTGTCACCGAAAGTACCTGCAGTACGCACGCGTGTCACAGAGAGTACCTGCAGTACGCACGCGTCACCGAGAGTACCTGCAGTATGTACGCGTATCACAGAGTACCTGCAGTACGCACGCGTGTCACCGAGAGTACCTGCAGTACGCACGCGTGTCACCGAGAGTACCTGCAGTACGCACGCGTGTCACCGAGAGTACCTGCAGAATCCTGCAGTACGCACGCGTGTCACCGAGAGTACCTGCAGAATCCTGCAGTACGCACGCGTGTCACCGAGAGTACCTGCAGAATCCTGCAGTACGCACGCGTGTCACCGAGAGTACCTGCAGTATGCACGCGTCACCGACAGTACCTGCAGTACGCACGCGTTACCGACAGTACCTGCAGTACGCACGCGTGTCACCGAAAGTACCTGCAGTACGCACGCGAGTCACCGAGAGTACCTGCAGTACGCACGCGTGTCACCGAGAGTACCTGCAGTACGCACGCGTGTCACCGAGAGTACCTGCAGTACGCACGCGTGTCACCGAGAGTACCTGCAGTACGCACGCGTGTCACCGAGAGTACCTGCAGTACGCACGCGTCACCGAGAGTACCTGCAGTACGCACGCGTGTCACCGACGGCACAACGAGCTCTTCATAGCACATCTCACTCACTCCGCTATACAGCTTAGCATCAGCGGAATCGTTCACTTCGTTTCGTAGCTTAGCTTCCATATCCTCGTAGCATTACCGTATAGCATGATGAAGTACGGGTTTCGGATTAAACCGCAGAGCAAGAATTTTTTGGGTAAAACTGGTAAGAGCCAGTGGTCTAATAAATCAACAACTTGATTTTACACTTTATTCGATTTATAACAACGCATAACAATCACTTACTAGTTAGTGTATCAACAAAATTACAGGCCTATTCCTACACGGAATGTCACCAAATAACTTTTTATTGCACCATTCGACGAGAGTTTTATTACAAAACCATCATCACAAATCATGGATAGTTCGCCAGGTGATGTTGTACAGAAGAAAAAAAGTAAAACACAATTTCAGCAGCAAAAATACATTTAAAATGTTTTCAAAACTAGTATACAATATTTTTAAATAAATAAATAACAAAAAAGCGAAAATAAAATAAAGTTACAAAATATATAAGTTCAAACATAACAATAAAATGCATTGTTTGTCTCCTTCGCTTAATTTTCTGTTGTCTTCAAGACTATACATGGAGCGGCGCGGGAGGCTGCACATAAACTAACAAACTTTAATTAAATGCTCTTACTGTTCGGGAAATACTTTGAAACATAACACAGTATTACTATGTTGTCAAACTGCGAGCTCTTGCTAACAGAACTTAGTCCTGACTAACACATTCACTGATAATATTTAGACACAGATACTGAGAACTACAGCCCGCGCCGTGAAAATAATCGAAGGAGACAAACTTAGTAAATACAATAACAAAAAAGAGTACAATCGTGAGTATAAATACTCATACAAAATTAAATATAAAAATAAAGTTGTGCCGACAGGATCGTGTATTTGGGACGAAAGGACTATGATATGAGACTAGTCCCGAAATGGCACATAAAACGAGCACATACATTGTGATCAGCGGAGAAACAACTGCGAGCGCAGCAAGTACTACTCTACACTACACTCCTGGGCTACAACTGGGTTCACTTCGGTAGCGCCTGAAAAGAGTGTGAAATGAATCTCGCCATTTCCTGATATTTTATAATACGCAGAAAATATAAAAAAAATGCGCAATAAAGCACGCCACAGATAATCTCAAGTTTCGCTTGCTTAAATAGCAAGCTACGGTATTATAACGTAGTGTATTTTAGCTACCGTCTACATACAGTTCACTAGTACCAACTATACAAATATACGCACTTATTTAATGTTACATCGCGACGAATTCGTATAGTTATCGTACGAGGAATGTAATCCTACATTTGCATAATGACAGTTTGTTGACGAGTTAGAAGCTGCGAGACGAGACTGAGTACAATACTCAAGTCTTACATGTTGTTATATCAAGATATATTATTGGTAGTAGATACATGTTTTATGTGTAAATTAAACATGTATCTTATCATTAACATAGTAGACACAAGCAATGATTGTGATAAGGTTGCGTTACAAAGAATGCCATCTTGTTCGTTTCCTATATTGTCTTTTTCCTTGAATACATTATGATATTAATAAAAAACTCTTAACTAAGTATAGTCATCAGCGCGTCAGTAGTAACCTTGATTACGGAAACCGCCATTATTAATAATACATATAGGCGCTGTGTATCAGAGTGTTACCGTGACACGCGGATAACTTCACGTAGCCTTTTGAAGACCTATATATCGCAGCTCCAAATTCCTCACATGACATCTTACAAGTCCTAGTCGTTTCTATCGCTGTTTCAGCGCTAGTAGTGGTGTGTGAGGGAGATAGACGTATGTTTAAGAGTACTGCTTGGCGAAGTTCGCGTGGAAAGCTTTGAAGACGTCCAGCATCTCTTGCAGAAGTTTGGGTTGCGGCAGGATCGTGGTGCGGAAGTGGAACGTGCCGGGGCGCTGCCCGAAGCCGGAGCCCGGCACCACGCAGATGCCTGCGGGGGGGGGGGCAACGGGTATGTATTGTTAGCGAAATCCAAAACTAGGCGGTACAGTCAAACGGAGTGAATAGTAACGCAGGGGTGAATAGAAACAAAACTTTGAAGGGTTTTGTCACTTTGTTTGATTTTTTCTTGAATTGTAATATAAATATAATGGAAGCTTTGCTAGAAACCAATATTAAGAGAAATGAATGAAAGTCCTAACCAAAATTTTGTTTCTATTCACCCCTGTGCGTTCCTATTCACCCCGTTTGACTACACTCAGGCCCGATTATGATTAAAACTAAAACCGCATTAATTCAATCCACAGATGTAGTTTTACATTTTTCCTTGTAAATTAGTATAATATTAAATTGTTTCTGACTTGTTGGCAACTCCGGAGGAATTACAAATAATAATTAAATTAAGTAGATCTTTCTTTTTATTGCCTCAGATTCATTTCACTTAGTTGTGAAATGAAACTGAGGCATTAATACACGATTGTGAACATGTTTTTTTTTCAATATTCAGTTTAACAGTTTATTTTGTAAATGGTAAATCTGTCCAAAAAATAAAAGGCCCGTTTTAAAATTTGTCAAAACAAATACTTAAATACGCAAAAAGAATACTCGCAATATAATCCATCATATTATTTAACGCGCCAAAAAAATGTATGTATTTTTTTAAAACAATATGTTATTACTATTTATTATAATAATATATATATAATATATATAATTACTTATTATTTTATTTTTTTTATCAGTTTCTTTTCAAGTTACATTCTAGGGTCTTTCTCAAATGTCAAAACGGGACTTTTATTTTTTGACGAGTTTAGTGCTCAACATTATTAAAGTTTGCCCATCACGATGTAAAATCAATTCAATTTTATAACAAACACAGTTACGATTGTGTTATAAAATTGACTTTGTTACCCTTTTTACAGACCAGTTACAGTTAGTAAAGATACATTTTGTTATAGTGTACATCATACATTTTACTATAGTCTATAGATATAAACTTATGTAGAATGGTGCATAGTAATTGGCTATAATCTCACCGGTCTCCTCGAGCAGCTTGAAGGCGTAGAACACGTCGGGCTGCTTGTTTTCGGCCTTGGCCGCCGCGATGGCCTTGGGAGGCAGGTCGATTCTTGGGAAAGCGTACATCGCGCCCTGAAAAAACAACAAAACAAGTTTTAATATTGTTTTTTTATCAATTTTTTTCAGTATATGCACTTATTGAACGCCAAAAAATAACTAAATATCGACTTTATTTCCTAGGTCTCTGTAGCGATATCTCTGACGCCATATAAGAATTAAAATTTATAGAGAGTTCTCTGCGCGATTACAACATATACAATAGTTCGAAATCAACTCTCGGGCAGATGCCCGGACCAGACACTACATCCGTCCGGTTGAAGGATCCTCTCTTTTGAACGGAGGTTTGCGCGACTTTACGCCCAGTTTCGTAAGCTATTCAAGCTAATGATTATCATTAGAGGTTTATTTCTTCTATAAGACAGTATTGTAGTTTCTCATTGGGAAAATTTCAATAACAGTCCGCGAGTCTGAATCAGTATTTCGTTAATGAAACAAATCGCAAATATTTTTTCTTTTCTACTTTAAAAAGTATTAAACACTTGTCTGACCTGCACGACGTTACAACTGAAGCCCTTCATGTTGTTGAAGGTGTCGACGATCATGTTGGCGCGCTGGTTGAGGGACTCCAGCACGGCGGCGCGCTCCGCACTCCACAGCGCGTGCGAGGGCTCGCCGGGGCGCGGCGTGCGCGCCTGCGGGGGGACAGTGTTGTGGGGAACTGATACAAGTCTTGAATGACAGCTTTTTAAAACGAATGATTCGATTTTCAGCAAGGGTTAATAGGTCAATTATTAATTACATTTGTAGCCTATTTAATTTTTTTTTATAAACATTGCGTTTAAACACTAACGTAATGTATCTATTGTGGATCTTTTATAGTAGCAGCAGCTCATTTACGCAACACAACCAGGATAATCGATAAAAGCAGTCGTCAGAATATAGTATCTATACTCCATCGGTTTAGGTAGTTAACTAAACGTAAACAATCTTAATATGTCTTTCTATTTTAAAAAAATCGTATAAAAGACATACAAAGATTATTTAAATTTAGTCAGTTACCAAACATCGGTATAGGTAAATAACAAATTGTAAACATTTGTAGATAAAAATAATAGACAACTTTTAGATAAAAGACATGTCAAGATTGTTTACCTTTAGTTAATTACCTAAACAGATGAAATATAGGACCACTATAGACATTATAATCATTTCAGCTGGACATAGATCTCCCCCAAATCACCACATTCTAACCAGTCTTGTGACTGACTCAGTCTGCCTGGTCCCCTGTCCCTACTCACCACACAGTCCACGGCGGTCTGGCCCAGCGTGGTGGGACACAGCATGGCGGAGATGGCCTTGTAGAGGTTGGCCTGCACGTCGGGGTCCAGGTTGACGAGCTCCATCCACCCGCCGCGCAGCCCGCACTCGCCCATGTAGCCCTTGCTGATGGACATGAACGAGGCCAGCTCGATCTGGTTGTATGGTGCGCCCATTTCGGTCATCACCTGGAGATTACAAGTGGTTTTTTGTTTGTTATAATAACACAAGTGGTAAAAGAACAACTATAATTATTAGGTATAGGTATGTAGATAGGCACCAGTGATTAATTATTAAAACTTAGCGTCCCATAATTATTTTTGGTCACTATGTCGTAAGTTCGAAAAATTATTTTATTAAGACTTAGGAGTAAGTAGTTCACATCATACTAAAATGACAACAGTATGCAGTCAGTAATTTAATGAATGTGTCAAAGTTTTCTCGAAAGCGAAACTATTGTAACAAAAACTGGATTGTCGTTGTTTTGCGCTCCTATTCAAGTTAAGTTGGTTTCGCGCGTTGGCAGTGTAACCGGTGGTTACTGGTTTCTTAAAAAATATTGAATTATTCAAAATTTTGTTTAATAAAGTTAGTATTCTATGATGGCATAGATTTTACTACGCTTTTTGTTTATTCAATTAGATGATATTTAATATTCCTGTAATTTGTTTTTACGACACGCAAAAATCAAAATCAATTCAATTATTTTATTTGAAATCTTATACATTCATATTAATAACAATAAAACACAAGTCATATAAAAAACAATACGAAATTGAATCACAAAAACTATATTGAGATTAGATTACGTAAATTAAATTAAAGAGACAGATAAACATAATCCACTTCTTGTATTGATTCATTCCAAGATTTTAATAAGATTTTATTTTTATTTTCAAACGGTTATGGAGATATTAAATCTCCATAACCGTTTGAAATAATAAACAAATGAAATATAATACAATAGATATTCTGAATTTATAGGCTTGTAGGTACTTACTTTAGTTTTATGTGTTTAAAGCTTTTACAGTTTTTGTTAGTTGTTTTGAAGTTTCGTGAATATGTAGGTACCAAGTATGGATGTATTATTTTATAGTAAGTTGGTTGTTCTTTGTGATTTTACTTTAGAGATTTTAAATATGTGGTCAAGACTACGGTAGCTCTGTTATGATTAAAGAGTCAAAGTGATTTGTTTGAGATATTGGTTACCTTTACTAAAATTTGGTAAAGAGATTAATATTTATATTAATTTGTGTAATTATTATGTTTTATTATGCGTATATGCTAATTATATGTTTGTGACATTTGTATGTTGTTTTACAATGTGTAAGTAGTTGTTGGAGTTGAGTGAGTATTGTATGGTGGTGCTCACCTTCTTGAAGGAGAAGAACTGGCTGTCCTTGGCGTAGACGTTGTCCTGGTAGACCTCGTCGGCGAACACGAAGAGAGCGTGCTTGTGCGCGAACCTGATGATGTCCTCGATGTTGGCGCGCGTCAGCACCTGCGGGCACGACGAGTTGGGCAACACTTACATTCCATCTTACATTTATACGACTACCAAAAACATGCTACAGACCTGAATAATATAAAAATAAAAACTGGCCAAGTGCAAGTCGGACTCACACACTAAAGGTCCCGTCCTACAATATTAAAATCGAGCAAAAAAAAAAATGGGGAGCACCCAAATACTCCAAAATATTTTATTCCGAATTTCGATGTTCCGATTTTCAAAAGTCAGAATTTCATAATACCTAAGAATTATAATGCCTATTATTAAAAATCACGAAATTTATTTTACCGAAAGTCGTAAATGCGATTTGTTAGTTTTCCGATTTTCATACGTTCGAAGTATCAAGTGCTCGAAGGGTTCTCGGTCCGAAAAACGATATTCCGATTTTCAATATAAATAAATAAATAATTAATAAATAAATAAATGTTGTGCTACAAAATTTAGTGACAGAAACGAATCGCTGCAAAACCAACTTCACGCAGTCTTGTCTGCCCTACCCCTAGAGTGTAATTTAAACTCGCGTAGTCGCGGAGGGTTGGGTGCTGCCCGCGATGTGAGGAGCAGGTGGTTTGAAGGCCCACCGCCGCGAAAGCCGAAGCTGCGGTGGTGAGCGTTAAAACCATCTGGGACTATAAGCTTGCGTGGGACCGCCCAAACCCCACAGCGCCGAAGCCATGACAGAAACAATGCTTGCTGTATGTTGCATGCCTGCTTGCATGTTGCATGCCTGCTTTTATGCTGCATGCCTGCTTGCATGTTGCATGCTTGCTTGCATGTTGCATGCCTGCTTGCATGTTGCATGCTGCATGTCTGCTTGCACGCTGCATGCCTGCATGCATGCTGCAATAAATCCCCTGCATGCTGGAAAACGCATCTGTTATTAGTTTTTTTTAATTCTACCCCCTCATACTCTACATAATATTATACTTCTCCCTGACGAGCAATTATGTGTTTATTTGTGTTGCTATACAGTTTTACAAGGCGTTTTTATTTCGGAATTGTAATAATCGTTATTTTAATAATCGGAATTCGTATTTTTGATGTTTCGAATTATCATTAAGTCGGACTTTTTGTTATTCGATCTATTGAAACTCGGTATTTTGAGAATAGTAATTATAAACTTAGGAATTATAGGAAATTTAGGAATTATAAAAATAGAGTAATGATAAGTCGGAGTTGTTATATTTGTAATTTTAAACCGTTCGGAATTATGAAAATCGGTATTTTGAAATTCGTATTTGTGACTGTCGGAATAAAGTTTTTCGTATTTATGTAGTGTACCCATGGAAACGCCCTATAATTTTTAACTTTGTTTATTATTTGTTGTTGTAGCGGCAATAAATTCTGTTAAAATTTCAACTCTCTGCCTCTTCTGAATAATTTATAAGATACAACCCACAAGTAAACAGACAACGAAAGCTTAATAATAAGATCCCGTTAACAACATCCTTTGCACACAAAGCCCTAAAAACTAACACTTCCGAAGATAGCATTGCAAATTTTACTTAGCTGTCTTATTTTTTTATTTTACTACATAACTAAATCCATTACACCTTCACACAATAAAAATCTATCCTAAAAACAAAATATTTCTTTCCAAACTAATTTCGCTCGCACTTATTACATTTTTTACCTAGCTTCTTTCTTACATAAATCACCAAAATTTCTTACTAAATAAATAACAATCAATCTAAGACAAAATAAAACTTAAATTTTTCAAACTACCCTTGCTTACTAAATTTTCCTACTTTTAAAATTCTGTATATACATCAATCAACAAACTAATATTCCCCTTAATAATAATTAAAAAAAAATGTTTCTTGTATGTCATTACTTTTTACACGACTGCCCCAAAAAGGAGTGTTGTTGTTCATGTATGTATGTATGTATGTATGTATGTGAGTTTCTTTATTCCACCATAACTTCTAAATTTGAGGGGACTTTTTATATAGGATAGTATTCTACAGACTGGTCCCCCGACGGCGATGAAAAATTTTGTTTTGTAGATCAAGTAGTTTTCGAGACATCGTGTTTAGTTAGTGAGTGAATGAGTGACAACTTTCATTTTTATATATATAGTTTAATTAACATCTTGTTTTTTGCTTTTTAGTTCGTTTTTTTGACATGGCGGTCGTGTTTTTTTTAATTTTTTAAATTATTTTTTAAATATAATCCTTACTAAGGAAACTATGGCTCATTAACTAAACTATAAACACTTCTAGCCAAGAATATTGATTTTTCATAAATCTAATAATGCAGTTTTAATTTTCATCTCCGTACTCCTTTAAGTATTTTTCGCTATTCCTCGTAGTTTAGGATTTGGTCAACCACACCTACTTAAAAAAATCATATGAATAATGTAAATCTGTACAAATGTTACTAAATCTATCGCATACTTTCATGACATTTCAAAAGGAGTATTTTCGGCAGCCTAAACGCGACAAGATTCGCTGCAGGAAGCAACCTTCACAATAGTATGTAGTTCCCACCTGCCCCGTGGGGTTCCCGGGGTTGATGACGACGAGCGCGCGTACTGCGTGCGTCTTGCTGCCCTCCTGGAAGGCACGCTCCAGTTCGACGGTGTCCAAGCCCCAGTTCTTGTCCTCGTCCAGGTAGTAGCCGATCTGCCCCAGCCCGTACTCCGCCAGCGTGGCCGAGTACAGCGGGTACTGCGGGATCGGGATCAGCACACCTGCATACGACACATTCGTCTCATCATCTACGTATCTATAGATCCCACGAAAACTATTAACATAAATAGTTATGAACAGATCATTCAGTTTTCAATTAAACGCATGAAAATTCGATAACTTATAAACTTTCAGTATCTCACCGTCAGATTGTGAACGGACATGAACTGAACAGCGACAATTTAACAATCCATTCCATTTTCTCTGACATCATCATGCAGTTAAATTCTAATCTGCTTTAGCTCTGCCTCAACAACTACAGAAAATAAAACAATAACAAACTTAGTTTCATAAATACTAACTTCTGCCACCGGAAAGAAGGGAACATACTACCGGAATAAAAATATTTGTACCCGCATGCGTAATTTCATCCAAATTCGTTCAGCCATTTGAGCATGTAGAAGTAACAAATATACATTCGAACATTCGCCTGTTTATTATTAGTATGTTGTGTGTTGTATACCTATCTATAGCATAAGGTGAATGTTTATAAATTGAACGTATTCTTTGAAATATGTAAAGACTAAGGCCAGCTGCAGACGCGTAACGGAAATGGCATGACGTTGCAGCTTCGTTGACAGTTTCATAGTTTTGTTGTATGTAAGCTTCACGCAGGCGTAAAGAAAGCTATACGCTTTGAGTGTGTGTATGACGAATACGCGTCTATGAAGCTACGCGTCCGTGGGCAGTTGGCCTTAGGCGTTATGTGACAAGTGACGATATTTAATTATGTTTTTTTTTTATGTTTATAAGTACTTATCTTCGCTTGTTTCAAATCTAATCTAGTTTATTAGCGAGTCTGATATCGACAACATACTAATATTATAATGTATGCAGAACATGACAGTCGTTAGCCGCCAAGGTCGCGTGTGAATGGTCCCTAATGACGCAAATGTGTGCAAGCGTTTGATCACTCAGCGGTACCTACAACTGTAGAGAGCTTGCCAACTAACGCGTTACTGGTAGACAAATTGGCGGCAACATGTGGAAGCGTCGAGACGAGCTCCTTCTGGAGCGATAATGTACAATTAAGCTCGGTTTGAGGTAAAATCACTTTTTTACCTGACTGCCCCAGAAGGAGGATTAAAAAAATAGGTTTTTATTTCTTAAGATGAATGGGGGGTTTCAAAGCTGTGTTGCAAATCCAATATCTCGATTATAATTATGCAATTGTATCACTTAGCAAGAGCCCACGTCTCTTATCTTACTGTAGTCAAATATTTTAATGGTTACTAGACAGCATCACTTCCAAATTTACAGTTTGGTAAACCGTTTCCTCCACGATTACACTTGCCAGTAAAACAGTTTAAAAAAAAGGGCCAACCTAAAGGGTTGGCCCTTTTTTTACTATAAGTTTTTTTTTTAATATTGTTGATAGGTTCGCGCTTGACCGCTATCTCACCTAATGGACAGCGACGATGCCGATGTGGTCGACGATGGAACGCGCTTACCTAGAAGTAACCTATTCACTTTTGACTTAAAGATATTGATTGATTGTTGATTTTAATATTTTTGTGCGGAATCTTGATTCTTTGTCTAAAATACTCTTCAGTACAATGCTTCAGTTACAAGATAAAATCAACTATCAGCCATACATTATAATCATAATTATGCATCTAATGATAAAGCATTTATTTTGACATTACAAACAAACGCTTCAATTTAATTGATTTGTATTGCATTATATAGATTTACAACGCATGAATGTTTATTTCTTTTCATAGAATCATTATGCACCGAGACATTTAGACGAGGAAATTAATATGAGTTATGATTTCAACCTTCAACGTTATTAGCAAACAGGTTGCGAGGCGGACTTCAGTCGCACGCAAATATTATATAGTAATACATTATTATGTATGGGTTCTAGTATTAAAGTAAATGGTAAAATAAGGCTATCGTGAAACTATAGTAGGTAGTCATACGTACCTACATGCATTGGCTAAAAAAATGCGTATCAAATGGGTTAATGGCTCGCGCTTGACCACTATCTGACCTAATGGAAAGCGATGATGTGGTCGACGATCATGAAGGACGGAGGTGGAGGGATAAATGACCTTGTATCTTACTAGAAGCACTGGTCCGCAATCGCAGAGGACAGATGTGTGGGGAAAAGGCAGATTGAGGTTAATTGTACTGATAGACAGTACAAAGGTCGCCACTTACTGACAGTGAATAGGAGTTGAGCCGCGTGCTCTAGGTTAATAGCAATAGGCACGTAGACTTTGACCGACGCTGCCATTTGTAACGGTAAAACTCAATGAAACTGCCCGACCTGGCAATCGAACTCAGGCAGGAGACCACGCTCACCACTCAACAGTCTTTTTACGTATACCGTTGCAGCGCAGCGGTAGCACCGTAACGCAATAATAATTAATAAGGGTGTTTTTTACTTCACCATCGTCATTATTTCAGCCGAAAAACGTTCACTGCTGGACATAGGCCTCCCCATGTGTCGCCACAACGACACCGGCTCTGTGCGCCTCGCATCCATCGGATACCCGCGCTCCTCGCCAGGTCACCGGCCCACCTTCGGGGTTGAGTCTTTCGGTATACGGTCGCCACTCCAGAACCTTTCGACCCCATCAAGCATCTGTTCTGCGATCAATGTTATAGGTACCCACTGCCACTTAAGTTTGTGTAGGTACTTGTATTGAATGGAATACGAACTTGTTCACTATGCTAGAACACAGGAACACACTGTGTTCACGATGCTGGAACTCGAAAACACACTGTGTTCTCAATGCAGAGACACATGAACTCACTGTGTGCCACAGTAAGTGCACAAACAGCCTAAGGGTTGCCACATGGTCGCCAGGCAACTCTCATGTATCCGCCGAACGTTGGCCGGCGCCAATCGCCTGTCTGCGAGGCCACTAACAGATTACGCTAACGATGACCAGCGTACATAATCCTCTTGTATACTAACTAATCTATTTGCGTAAAATATGCGTTACTAGTGAGCAAACAATATCCTCGACATGTTATTAAAGTGAGCATGATGTAACACAGAACTCGTAACACAGGCGTGTTTAATGTTTATACGTTAAACGTACTTAACCTTGGCTTTGACCACGAGTTTTCTTTTCCCACACTTGGAAACAATGGATATTACTTTGGTTTATCTTTTTTACTTTTATAGCGAAAATCTAGGATATTTTATCGACTATAAGAAGAAAAATAGAAAGAAATTATTTTCAGTTTTATAGCAGATACGGTAATTTACATGTGAATACAGTAACATCATAATATTACCTATTTATCTAAACCTACACAATAACTTTTACTTGACGGCACGGGGGTCGGCGTAGTGCTAGAGCGATTGGGTTCGATTTCAACACGGAACAATAGTTATCTGTATGGCATACAGGTACATGTTCCGGGTCTGGGTGTCTTGAGTATGTGAGTTGTGTGACCGTTTTTAGTTAGTACATTTAGTACCAAAGTAGAATTTGGGCTCCGCATAAGTGTTTATTTGAATTATTTCCCGTTTAGTATTTATGTATATAATTATGTAAGGGACAATTTTAATATTGTTCTGCATTTATTCTAGATTTTTTAGTACTGATAACATTAGTTTTAGTTGATCACTTTTTTTAACTTCTTGAGTATCGTAATTAGAGACACAATAGTAAGACAATAGCGCACGACCGCCGGCGTTCGTGCGGGGATCAACAGCTTAAATAAACACGCTGCTTACGATACAGGAGTAATTTCTAGTGTGGGACGTGTTTAAAACAAAATATTCATAAGTTACCTATAATAAATTCTAAGCTAGTTGCTGCCGATTACTGCACATAAACAAGTTGTTGAAGCCGACTCGCTTGTTACATTACACTATTGCCCTCATTTTTCCTTCACACAAGCGTTCTAAAGACTAGTAAACATGTAATTTACGGAAATAAAGCGCAGTTACTCTTATAAATAAATAGTTGGACAAAACAAAAGGAAAACAAACTGCAGGGACAGAGGTGTGCACTGTGCATGATTGAGTCGCGCTCACGGTCGTACTAGATAGATTAATTATTAACTTATTTACAGTACCTACCTAAATAGCGTCAGTGTACAACTTCCTTATAAGTAAGTGTTTCAATAAGATAGCAGAAACGTACAAATCACAACCATAATGAGATTATTTATTTAATATTCATTTATTTAATTTAAACAGAACGGCTGAAGGCAATTACACCATTTAAACACAGACAGAAGTACAAAAAGTAAAAATAAATAATGTGATAAATAAATGTAATTAGAATTGACTATAGAGACCCGACCCGTCTTCGCACGGGTGCAGTTTATATACGCAAACTTTCATTTATTGCTTTTAGGGTTCCGTACCTCAAAAGGAAAAAACGGAACCCTTATAGGATCACTTTGCTGTCTGTCAAGACCCTTTATCTCGGGAACGCGTAGAGGTATCGAATTGTAATTAAAACTATATACTCAGGTCTGCAGTCCCTTGAAGCTGTGAAAAAAATCAAACTTCTCAGTTAAAAAAATACGGCCGTTTATGTTGCAAAAAACGTATATTTCGACACTCTCAAAGGAATCAAAACTCATAGGGTACTTCCCGATAACCTAGAATCCTGTAATTTGGCATAAAGCAAGGTCTCATAGCACAAGTATAGGAAAAAATCTGAAAACTGTAAATTTGCAGTTAAATCACAAAGAAATTGCGATTCGAAAAAATCTTCGTAACTCAATTCAGGAATTGAACTATTTTTATAGGTAAGTTTGTACGGAACCCTTAGTGCGCGAGTCCGACTCGCACTTGCCCAGTTTTTTTATTAGTGAAAACTACATCAAAATCCGTTGCGTCGTTTTCGTGGAGCTTGCGAATGAATAGATAGATGAGGAAAGCGATATTGTTTTACGCTATGTAGGGATAATTCAACCTATACTCCATTCGAAATAAGATTAGACATCTAAACAAACCTTTCTTACTGTCCGTTCAACTAATTTTGAATTTTATTGCGTTGGTGGCATGATAAATAAAGGCTGCAGTACATGCTTGTAACCACTTTTTTTGTTTTTAATGCCATCCTTATGCCTACGGAATAGAAGTCAAAATCGGTTGATCAGACAGTGTAAAAGGTTTGTTTAAATGTCTAATCATATTTTGAATGGAGTATAAAGTAATGATACGTAGTTACAATACTTTCACATAGAAATTCTCATTATAGCATTAAGATAATAAGTTGGCAATCGTAAATATAATACAGGAAAGTCTCTCTGATAAGAACGTGATAGCTATCACTCCCCAGCTACCCTCTTATCGCACTAGTGCGGACAGAGCCGATAACCATCGAGATAACACGATCGCAACCCAAGTTAATAAAATCATGTTCAAATACGATGGGTAGGTTATATTATTTAATAGGGAAGTGAAGTAGGTTGGTACTTCATGAGTGTATAATATACCTATAGTACTATAGAGTGGAAATGTAAATAGAGCGTGTTATTTATTTAATTTACAGCAGTGACGTTGTTACGTGCCGAATGAATGCAGATGCATTGCGCCTGCGTTATACTTGAAATAATGCAATCAGCTTATACTAGTTACTTATGTATAAGAGTTCCCACTACTGGGACATAGGGACATACCGCGTGGGACGGTGTTCCTAATGCTGGAACACAGGAACACACCGTGTGTCCCTGTGATTTTTTACATTTGCAGAGTTGGAAGTCCCTTGTAAGCATTATACTGTAAAAATACTTCATATTAAGAAAAGAGATGAGAGAAAGAGAGAGAAGAGAACTTTGAAACCCCAGTCAGGTAAAAAAATGAATTCTCCTCAAACCGACCTACACTCTACACAGCTCCAGAAGCAGCTTTTCTCGACGCTTGCATTTGTTGCCGCCAATTTGTCTAACAGTAACACGTTAGTTGGCAAGCTCTCAACAGTTGTAGGCACCGCCGAGTGATCAAACGTTCGCACATATTGGCGTCTTTAGACACACCGTGTTTTCAATGCAAGGACACAGTAACACACTGTGTTCACATTGCTGGAACACAGGAAAACACTGTGTTATCAATGCAGAGACACAGAAACGCACTGTGTTGACAATACTGGAACACAGGAATACACCGTGTTCACAATGCTGGGACACATCATGAAAGAAAAACCGGGCCATTGGTACCTATACAGGCGAATGTGCGACAACCTCTGTATATTTTACGACATAAACCGGTACTGGATACCCCAAAAAGGTAAATCCCCAAAACATAATATTTCACTGTTTTATGATTCTACATTTCAAGCGGCTGTTAACCCTATAACCGCTTACGTCGGATTGGTCCGACAAGTGTTTTCGTGCCCTATTCGCCAGAGGCCATGTCGTTTAACTCTTCAATCCCCATAGGTAGACAGTAGAGCTCAAGAGATGGAGTATTTGATCGTGGATATGCGACCCTTCAAATAGGTTAAAAGGTTAATCGATATCATTGCAATACAATCGCCGATTACAGACATCTTTTAGTTCTTAGGTAGCGAATTGTTCTCTAAAACGCAATTTTATCGCTTTTTACTGCACTAACCAGAGAAGTGTTACAGAACAGCTGCAGGCAATTATTGACATCATTAGAGGGTCCTCCTATAAGACAGATGTCTTGCCAGTTTGCCGGGCCCCCACTGACTGCTGTACTAACCGGAGTCCTTCCCGTCGACAGTGTTGCAGAGCAGCTGCAAGTGGTTCTTGATGCCGTTGGATGCGCCCCCGGTGAGACAGATGTCCTGCCAGTTGGCCGGGTCACCTGTCCTGCCAGCTGCCACTGACTGCTGTACTAACCGGAGTCCTTCCCGTCGACAGTGTTGCAGAGCAGCTGCAGGCAGTTCTTGATGCCGTTGGATGCGCCCCCGGTGAGACAGATGTCCTGCCAGTTGGCCGGGTCACCTGTCCTGCCAGTTGCCACTGACTGCTGTACTAACCGGAGTCCTTCCCGTCGACAGTGTTGCAGAGCAGCTGCAGGCAGTGCTTGATGCCGTTGGATGCGCCCCCGGTGAGACAGATGTCCTGCCAGTTGGCCGGGTCACCTGTCCTGCCAGTTGCCACTGACTGCTGTACTAACCGGAGTCCTTCCCGTCGACAGTGTTGCAGAGCAGCTGCAGGCAGTTCTTGATGCCGTTGGATGCGCCCCCGGTGAGACAGATGTCCTGCCAGCTGGCCGGGTCACCTGTCCTGCCAGTTGCCACTGACTGCTGTACTAACCGGAGTCCTTCCCGTCGACAGTGTTGCAGAGTAGCTGCAGGCAGTTCTTGATGCCGTTGGATGCGCCCCCGGTGAGACAGATGTCCTGCCAGCTGGCCGGGTCACCTGTCCTGCCAGTTGCCACTGACTGCTGTACTAACCGGAGTCCTTCCCGTCGACAGTGTTGCAGAGCAGCTGCAGGCAGTTCTTGATGCCGTTGGATGCGCCCCCGGTGAGACAGATGTCCTGCCAGTTGTTGGGTCACCTGTCCTGCCAGTTGGCCGGGTCACCTGTCCTGCCAGTTGCCACTGACTGCTGTACTAACCGGAGTCCTTCCCGTCGACAGTGTTGCAGAGCAGCTGCAGGCAGTTCTTGATGCCGTTGGATGCGCCCCCGGTGAGACAGATGTCCTGCCAGTTGGCCGGGTCACCTGTCCTGCCAGTTGCCACTGACTGCTGTACTAACCGGAGTCCTTCCCGTCGACAGTGTTGCAGAGCAGCTGCAGGCAGTTCTTGATGCCGTTGGATGCGCCCCCGGTGAGACAGATGTCCTGCCAGTTGGCCGGGTGGCCGTCGCGCCGCTCGATGTACTCCGCCACGTGGCGCCGGATCAGCTCGATGCCGTGCGACATCGTGTACGAGCCCACTGATTGGCCACTGAAACATATTAATTAAAGCTATCATTTCGTGTATTTGAAAAAGCCCATCGCAGGTTCAACCACGCTTAGCCGGAGTCCATTTTATATCGAAGCCTGTCTGTAAACCGGCAGGCGCTCCATGTAAAATACTGGTATTCAGCTGCAGGCGGTTAAACTGGACGATGAGTCTAGCATAGTTGGAAACAGATTACGAAGATTGATTTTTATGACAGTGATTTCGAGAGTACCTATTGCATTGACAGGTTTTATTATTTTATTTATACATTGTAGACGAAACTTTATGGCTAAAACCTCTTTAATTACAGCACACTCACATACACACAAAATCAATTTATAAACAATGATAGTTACCCGCAAGCTCCCAATATCGCTTTAGCTCTCTCCTTGACATCAGACGGGTATTTGCTTGACTCAATCAGTTCAGGGTTCACGACGCAAGCCAAAACCTGCGGAAAAATGTAGCATGAGATACCCGTATACCAAATACCGCTTTTTACTGAAACAGATCCGCATGCAGGCCATAGGCCGCGTACCGTACGATGCTGCGCGGACGTCCGCCGAACGCAGCGGATGGCCAATGTTACCTATTATGGCAGTAACTACATTTATTCAGTTCCAGCAGCGTTTCGCTAGACGATTTTGGTTACACTTATACAGTTCGACTTCTATCAGCCGCGTACATCATCATAAGATTGAAAGGCTATCATCATAGCGTACGCGGCGGAAAAGCACTCGACACTGTCGTTAGCATACCCAAGACGTCGCAAGATAAAAACACATTTGTGCTCGTTTTATGCCCGTTTACCGCGAAAGCTAAATTCACGCGGAAAGCTGAACGGATGCGTACGCATCTCCAAACAAAACCGATATTTTCGACAAAAGTTGAATGGAGCTGAATAAATGTAGTTAGTCTCCAATTATGAATACCGTCCGTTATGTACCGTCATTAACCACATTAGTCATTAAGAGCGTTGACGATAGGCAAGTGGAAAAGGACCCTCTTAAAATTATTAAATAACAGGCCGGTCTCAGTCTATCAATGAATGCGAGAAAAAAATAACATACCGCGTATGAACAAATGTTAACTATTCTCTGGACATTCTTACAACAAAGACATGCTTATCCTTATCTGTGCGCCCACTTTACAACACTAAATAAACTAGTTTCATTTGGGCTTTCATTATTCTCGTTAAGTACAAGTAGTTGATTGCTATTACATAATTATTGTATTAAGAAATGGTTGAATCACATCATCTTATTTACGTTCAAGAGAAAAATGCGAGTGCCTATATTAAGCGATAAATTCTCTTTCACATTGCGTTATTAAGTTGTTATACAAACAATGAAAAACCTTTTCCAGTGATTACCTTTCTTATCAAACGATCATTAATGAGACCATGTCACTATATTAGTCATAAATTGTTCTCAGTGCAAAAGTCATATTATAAGGACATTGTTCAATATTCATGCTACATTACATTGTTAATTAACACTTTTCAAGCAACCATTGGTAGCTTGACCGACCGAGTCTTAAATCCGTTTTTATTGCCACATTTTATATCCGTTGTAAAAAAGGTAAATCTTAGAGACATAACAGATAAAATAGCTAGTAATAGTAAGTGATCAGATATATAGCTCTGAAACGTGGTCGCTCGGAGTTTCCTTGTATGTTCGAGTCAGGAATGATGATGTCCGCAAGAGAACCAAAGTTACAGACATAGCCCGAAGAATCGCCAAACTTAAGAGGCAATAGGCAGGGCACGTTGCTCGCAGAACAGATGGTCGATGGGGCCGAAAGGTACTGGAGTGGCGACCGCGTACTGGAAGCGCAGCTATGGTAGGCCTCCCACAAGAATCCGATGAATGCGAAACGCACAGGATCGGTCGTTGTGGCGACACATGGGGGAGCCCTATGTCTAGCAGTCGTCTTTCGGCTGATCAGATTAAAAGTGCCTGTTTAAAACAGTGCTACACATTTAACTTAAAATGAAATGGTTTCTCAAAATGAAAAATAGGATTATGGTTCACCTCTCTTCCTGCTAGTAGGTTGTCACAAGGGGACGGCGAGATCATACCTGTCATACCTGATTAATGGTCATACCTGTCTGATGAAAGTGATAGGCTGCTGTCCCATGGCGTGTGCATCTCCGATGTTTGCCTTGATCACCCTCTTGAATGGTTTCTTGGCTCCCTGATGACAAATAACAAGACTTATAAGTGAAACAGCGATAAGAAAAAATCTAGTTTGTTTCAATTCACTGAAAAAAATTTCATTCAGTAGAAGGCTATTGAAAATGTGCTGAATCTTTGGAAAATGTGAAAATTATAATAGCATAATTATCATATTATGGGTCATCTGCGTCTGGTAATCAGTTAGTTTCAAACCCTTGTAAGTACGTCTTTTAAAGGTCCAGATCCTCACGATGTGATGACGTCGTGTTATTATTATTTCGATATTTGCTTAGTTTATCCGAATTAAACCATATAATTTTATTATTTAACCATCACTGGGTATGACTGAATGTAGACCACCATGACCCATATTCAACGATAGATGTTCAAACATCTATCTTTATCATTTATACAATCTACCACGGCACGGTTAGCAGTGGTTGAGCGAGTGGCTGCTGTGCAACGTATAGCGGGTTTGATTCCCGCACGGAACAAATATTTTTAGGGCCTACAAATAAGTGTCTTGTGTGATGTTACATGTTTGTGTATCGCGCACGACACAGGAGTAAATCCTAGAGTAGGGCAACGTTTTAAAATAAAAAATAATTATCTTTCCTCAAACATTGTATTCAATCAAAATTCAAAGTTGACGAGAGTCTGTCGTTAGCATAAAAAAACAGGTCGAACAAGAAAATAATGTATGTACTGAACGAAGCTGAACTGGTTTTTCTTGTGGTGTGGTATCGACTCACTGAAGA
The DNA here is from genome assembly GCA_905147345.3 of Mythimna impura. Taxonomy (NCBI): domain Eukaryota; kingdom Metazoa; phylum Arthropoda; class Insecta; order Lepidoptera; family Noctuidae; genus Mythimna; species Mythimna impura. The sequence continues at coordinate 29,109,637 of LR990357.1, read as the reverse complement.
ATGTTACGTAAGATGAGAATGACCTTTCGTAGAGGGCATAGTTGTACAATAGTTACAGTTAGGTAGCTTGAAGTGAAAGATAACTTTTATGAAAGACCATTTAACTATTTATTATGTGACGATTTTTTTTACAGATAGGCTCCCGTTGTAGCAAGTTACTGCAAGGCCTTTGAATTTGAAATGATCTAATAACGGTAACACTAGAACTGTGCTGTATAAATTGCAGTGTTCCTAATAACTAATTCTAGATCCAGGGTCGAATGAAAAGTATAAGAGGGGCACCAGATATGTATTTTATTCATTTACTAGCTTCTGCCAGCGGTTTCGCCCGCGTGAAAGAAGGAGTAGCAGAATTTAAGGGCAGCCCAACACCGACAGGTTAGGTTAGAAGGCTAAGGCGGTAGCCCAGCTCCCACCTCAGCCTTCGTGGTTATTTTTTAAACCACCCAGAAATAGTAGGTTTTTTTTTTTTTTTTTTAAGGTGGGAAATCATCCAAATGACTTCTCGCGCTCTGGGTGGAGCGGGAGGGCGTGTCAGACTTTTACTGACTAAAACCACACCTGTATCCTTCAATTACCCTTTGCGTACTAGGACTACGGGTTTCCCTTTCAGAAATTCTCCGCGGTCCTAGCTAGCGGGCATCGGCCCCGCTGGGCCCCTACGGTTTGCTGACATCTCTTTGAGGAGCGCGAGGATCACTACGCGCTGTTGACGACTGGGCTCGGTCCGGTTAATTACCGAACAGCCGGACGGCGAGCTACCCAGTGCTCGACGTCCGCAAGCCCGCGTCTACCGTGGCTGGTAGTCGGGGTCGGAATTACGACGGCTAGGGCGTGAGGACCTTCGTTCCCTCACGCGTGCAGCCTCCTCCTTCGCTAGCATTACTGCTTCGCAGAAGGAGGCGACCGCCTGCCACTCCTCCTCGCTCCGGACCATAGCCTGAACCAGGGCCCGACGCGAAAGGTCGCTGCCGCCAATTGCCTCCACGAGGACACGGCGGTGCTCCGCCCAAGCGGGGCACGCCTCCACCGTATGCTCCACCGTGTCCTCCGGGTGGTCCACACAATGATGACACCCGGGCGTTGCTTCCGCCTGAGTCCGATGCAGGAACCTCCCGAACTTGCCATGTCCGGTGAGGACCTGCGTCATGCGGTAGGTGAGGATGCCGTGTTGCCGCTCCAGCCACTCCTCAAAGAGGGGACTTACCGCCATAATTGTGGCGTGCCCAAGAAATAGTAGGTTAGATTACCGTTTTGCTTTAGAGTGCCCCTGTAACTGCAGTACGGTCAAATATTCGGTTTGCAAATTGAGAATAATAGCGATAAACGGATTAGGCTCAATAGAATAGAATAAACTTTATTGTGCACCAAAATATCTTATCTCAATACTCATTTGTAGTTGAACACGAATGTTATCTGACGGTATCTGTGGCAACACGTTGGCGGTGTTATTTGTCTTTATCAGTCATACATTTTAATATCAAAGGTTGAAAAGTTGTAAGTAATCGAAAATGAACATGAAAGAAAATTAGTCAAAATAATGTGAGTTTTTGCAATTTCTTGGCTAAAAAATGCGCGGAAACTTCCGGCGAAATCACTCATTGACTTCAGTTGACAACTGGCGACAGGGCCTTGAAATAACACGTTGTGTAGTAAAATACTAGGTAACCTACTACCCACAATACGTTATATTCTCGTTGTCAAGAACTAACTGCCAAGAACTATTCCCAAAATATCCAATTGATTCATGCACTGAAAGGAAAATTTCAGACGAAATCATGTTTTTCTACCTAAATGGATTTAACTATAAAAACCACAATTTAATTTCTGATTTCCTTAACCTTTTCCTTATTTACTTAATATTTCCATCCGATGCCTTCACATAAACGTAGCTAATCACTACGGTGACTTCACTTAACCTAATTACAAAGAACTAAGACCTACTATTTTCAGAATCGTTTGGCATTGCAATAATGTGCCTACATAGTACCTACTTGCAATTAACATTATGTCCATCTACAATGGCGTGAAGGCCTTGAGTGTCACAATTACAATTAACAAGTTTACATAGTACTTTCATTATCTACTAACTATTTACTAAGCTACGAACAGGCACTACCTACTCTTGAACAATGAATTCAGAATCTATACAATGAGTCAATAATAAATTTAAAATAAATAATGAATACTCTACGGAGGTTGTGTCGAGTACTTGTATTATTTACTGATAATGCTTATGATTGATGCCAGCAATAACAGACAGTAGTAAATAATCGAACGATATTAAATAAGACGCGAGTTTCTTATCGTTACTCGTCGTACTTTGTACTCTAAAACTGTTTACGAAAACATCCAAGCGCATCTAGTGTCCAATAAGATGGGTATAAAAAATCATGCAACTCATCATCGTTAATTAGGACTTATTAGGATTTATTCTTCTTTCTGCCTAAAAGTCGATACCATTGTCCATGACCATTTAGATTACTAACACTTGTTAAGCCTGCAGACACAACAAGGTTTCGCGTAGGTATATCTGCATTTAACATGGAAAAAAACTTTTTACAAAAAAAATAACCGACTTCATTTTTCCACATCAATTTCGGAAGTCGGTGTTAAATAAGAAACAAATAGTTTCTTATTTAACACCGACTTCCGAAATTAAAGTTATTTTGATCCTTTTAGTGTTTTTTATTTTATTTTTTAGTGGTCTTTTTTTTTGTAAATGGTTTTTTATTTCACACTTTTTATTTGCGATACACTTATAAACAGAGTGCCTATTTCTCATGACAATTAATCCAAACACTGCTAGGTTACATTGTTTTATCATGAAGTTCCTGTCTACCTTCCACCTTCCAGCTCGGATAGTAACTTATAGCCAAACTGCATTTCATGACAATTCTAATAAGCCCAAAGACGGCTAGGATACATTGATTAATTACAGAGTTCCGGTGCCTATCTTCCGGCTCCATCATCATCATCAGGTCACTTCGATGATACCATTTTTTTGATTCGACATAACTATTCATTTGAACCATTTATTTATTTGTTTTGTCATAGTCGCCTAACTATCTTCATTGTTCGATCCACAACCAAAAATTGTTAGCAATGTTTTCTTATTGTAAGATTGTCTGTATATTTTGGCTTGTGGTGAGAAATAAACGTTGACCCGACAGATATCAGCCGTACCGTCCTTCACAATATATTTCCGGTAGTTGTTCGTCATCACAACTTCGTCCATTATCGCACAGACAAAACCTTCGGTTTCCCCGAAGAGGTCACCAAAGCGCAGCCAGGATACAGACGCTAATAGGTCTACATCGGGTCCATGTAGAGCCCGGTAAAAGCGCCCGTGAAGCTCCTTACTCTGCCATACTTCCCTGCGGTCATTAGTATCCAGTATTATAGGTTTGCGCCAGTTCCCGTTAGCCAAGGAGAGCGGAGTGAGGCCCTTGTCCACCGCTACCACATCTCGGTGCATACCCACGTCGGTTTCTTATTATTATTATTATTATCTTAGAAGATATGCTTTCCGATTGGTGCCATTTTTTTCAGAATCCAGTCTCCAATCTGATGATTGGATCCATGAGGAATCGAAAGAACTCCTCAAATATTATAGGCAACTATATAGTGATTTTGGTATTGTCATCGAGAACTTAAGCACTTACAGTCAAAAAGTAACATTTGATAAAGTGGAACTGATGAAGAAGACCAGAAATGGCCAACGGAACTTCATACTCACATAAATATCACAATAATAATAAAATCGTGCATACAACGACTTACACTGCCTCGCCAAGAAGGAGGAAGGGGACTGATAGACATCCAGAATTTACACAATAAACAGATACATTCACTCAGAGTGTACTTCCATTATAAATCAGAAAATTCATTACTACACAAACAGATATCGGACATAGATAAAAAACTCACGCCACTAAATCTCCAAAATAGGAACACGCAAATAAATGAACACATTACAAGTACACAACAAAAAATTGCAGCATGGTCTGAAAAAGCCCTTCATGGAAGACACCGAGCCTCCCTGAGCCAGCCACACGTCGATAAATTGATGTCGAACGAATGGCTCAAACGAGGCGAATTGTTTCCAGAGACTGAGGGTTTTATGCTAGCGATACAGGATCAAATAGTAGCCACTCGTAACTACAGAAAATATATCATGAAAGACCAGAATCAGCCGACTGATTTCTGCAGACACTGCAACAGTGCCTCCGAAACCATCCAACATATAACAGGAGCATGTAAATCGCTAGTCCAAACAGATTATAAACACCGTCATGACCAAGTTGCTGCAATTATACACCAACATTTAGCATACAAATATAAACTTGTAACTGAAATGATGCCGTATCACTACATAGTATAAAACAAAGTCACTTTTCGTGTCTGTCTGTCCCTATGTATGCTTAGATCTTTAATACTACGCAACGGATTCTGATGCAGTTTTTAATAGATAGAGTAATTCAAGAGGAAGGTTTATAAGTATAATACACGCACATTATAGTAGAGAAACACTGATGATTTTAGAGGTTTTTAATGTGATGTCGTAAATAAACACATTTTTTTGAGCTTACATTGCAAACGCTGGCTGATCCCTAAGAGATAGATCAAAATAATGTACTACAGTATTGTACACCTTAAAAAGATCTACAAAAAAATCCGCGATGGTATATGTCTATCTTTTAGGTATAACCCACAATAACCATTTTTTATTCTTTACTTTTTACGAGAAATAATGGCTTATTTACGAAGCGATTTTAAGCAATACAGCATTAATCTTTATCCAATTAAGTACCTTAAATACATTGTGCATTTAATATAGATCAATATGGTCCTTTACAGCGTGTAATTTAAGTGAATATTTTCGAAGATATTAAAGATTTAAATTGCTGGGACATAGCGCTGGCGGTAAATAACTTGATTCTTTCAAAGATTGATACTCGGTTACTTCCAGATTGGTCCCATTTTTTTCAAATCCAGTTCTGATAATGGAATCCATGAGGAATCGACGGAACTCCTCAAATATTCTAGGCACTATAGGTATAGTGATTTTGGTATTTTAATCGAGAACTAAAGCATTTACAGTCAAAAAGTAACATTTGATGAAGTGGAACTGATGAAGAATACCAGAATTGGCCAACGGAACTTCACCCTCACATAGATATCACAATGAAGATAGTTAAGTAACTATGACAATATAAATAAATAAATGGTTCTGAATCGTTATGTTGAAAATGGTATCATCGAAGTGATCTGATGATGATGATGGAGCTGGAAGGTAGGCATTGGAACTCCGTAATTAATCAATTACATTGATTAGCCGTGATTGGGCTTATTAGAATTGTCACTATATGCACTTTGGCTATCTATCTATCTATTTAAGGTTATGGTATGGTTTCCGCACTTAGTCCTATGTGGACCATTGTACGTGGGCCATGGCGGTCATAACCTTTGGTGGGCTCATTCCAACCAGCCCACCTCTTTCCAAAAAATAGATTAGGCCTCTTAGCTTTTTCAGGGCATCAATAAGGGAGTTCGGGGATCCTAAGGTTCGTGTCCGTATTTCAGTGACACCTGTGCAGTCTAGGAGCACAAGTTGGCTATAAGGTACTATCGAACTAACCTGATGATGGAGCCGGGAGGTGGATGGGGACTTCATAATAAAATAATGTATCCTAGCAGTGTTTGGGTTAATTCGGATAGTCATGAGAAATAGGTACTCTGGCTATAAGTGCATCACAACTAAAAAGTGTGAAATAAAAAACTTTTTACAAAAAATAAATAACCGACTTCACTACAAAAAAAACAAACAAACACTAAAACGATCACAATAACTTTAATTTTGGAACTCGGTGTTAAATAACAAGCAAACAATACCAAAAACACCGACTTCCGAAATTAAAGTTATTTTGAACGTTTTAGTGTTTTTAACCGACTTCAAAAAAAGGAGGAGGTTATCGATTCGGTTGTATGTCTTATTTATTTTTTTGTGTGTTATCTCCGAACTCCGTCGTTTATGGACCTCCCGATCGAGAAAACTCCCCAAGTATTAAAGGTCCCATTTTTTTTCAAAATCCAGTTCTGATGATGGGATCCATGAGAAATCGTGGGAACTCCTCAAATATTATAGGCAACCATATAGTGATTTTGGTATTTTCATCGAGAATTTAAGTATTCAGTCAAAAAGTAACATTTGATGAAGTGGAACTGATGAAGAAGACCAGGAATGGCCAACGGAACTTCATATCACAATGAAGACAGTTAAGCGACTATGACAATACAAATAAATAAATGGTTCTGAATAGTTATGTTGAAAATGGTATTGTAGCGACATCTATGGCGTCACATAAGAACTAATCCTGCATCACGCAATCAAAGTTCTCCGCTCGATTAGAAAATATAGAACAGCCCGAAATCATCTATCGGGCAGATGCCCACCAGACATAACACCCGTCTGGTCGGAGGAGGGAGGATCCTTTCAACGGAGGTTTGCGGGACTTTACACTCTGTTCCGCCTACCTCCAAACTGGTGACCCTCGACAAAGAACGTCAGCTCAGCCTTTGTGCAGCCACTACTTCGTGACGTCATCATCACTTCCTCAAGCTTTGTCTGTATATTTTGGCTTGTGGTGAGAAATAAACGTTATTATTATTATTATTTGTTTAGTTCTTTATAGTTCTTCCCGTATAAGAGAGATTAATAAACCTTACACACGGGCCGGGGCCAAGTATGTAAGGCGGGATTTAAATGGAAAAGGTGGATGTCAGTGTTGAAGAAGTCAGGAACTTTCTAGTGATACGACAGGTGTTAAGGATAGTGGCTTTTTGGAGCATATACAATGTTTGAGCTGGCATCTGTAGAGTGTTGAGGCTTTGTGCGAGAGATTTTGGTATTATGCCTGTAGACGAAAGAACAATCGGGACAATATGAACTGTTTGAGCTTTCCATTGGGTTTTAATCTCTATGGCGAGATCTTGGTACTTACTGAGCTTTTCGGATATTGTGGTTTGAACATTGTGTGAGTTAGGTATTGCTATGTCTATCAGATATACTGTTTTGTTAGTTTTATCGTGTACAGTAATATCGGGTCTATTGTAGTGAATTGTTTTGTCTGTAATAATAGTCCGATCCCAGTAAATTTTGATGTCCTTACTTTCTAAAATTATTTCTGGGGTATATTTATAATACGGCATCATTTCAGTTACAAGTTTATATTTGTATGCTAAATGTTGGTGTATAATTGCAGCAACTTGGTCATGACAGTGTTTATAATCTGTTTGGACTAGCGATTTACATGCTCCTGTTATATGTTGGATGGTTTCGGAGGCACTGTTGCAGTGTCTGCAGAAATCAGTCGGCTGATTCTGGTCTTTCATGATATATTTTCTGTAGTTACGAGTGGCTACTATTTGATCCTGTATCGCTAGCATAAAACCCTCAGTCTCTGGAAACAATTCGCCTCGTTTGAGCCATTCGTTCGACATCAATTTATCGACGTGTGGCTGGCTCAGGGAGGCTCGGTGTCTTCCATGAAGGGCTTTTTCAGACCATGCTGCAATTTTTTGTTGTGTACTTGTAATGTGTTCATTTATTTGCGTGTTCCTATTTTGGAGATTTAGTGGCGTGAGTTTTTTATCTATGTCCGATATCTGTTTGTGTAGTAATGAATTTTCTGATTTATAATGGAAGTACACTCTGAGTGAATGTATCTGTTTATTGTGTAAATTCTGGATGTCTATCAGTCCCCTTCCTCCTTCTTGGCGAGGCAGTGTAAGTCGTTGTATGCACGATTTTATTATTATTGTGATATTTATGTGAGTATGAAGTTCCGTTGGCCATTTCTGGTCTTCTTCATCAGTTCCACTTTATCAAATGTTACTTTTTGACTGTAAGTGCTTAAGTTCTCGATGACAATACCAAAATCACTATATAGTTGCCTATAATATTTGAGGAGTTCCTTCGATTCCTCATGGATCCAATCATCAGATTGGAGACTGGATTCTGAAAAAAATGGCACCAATCGGAAAGCATATCTTCTAAGATAATAATAATAATAATAAGAAACCGACGTGGGTATGCACCGAGATGTGGTAGCGGTGGACAAGGGCCTCACTCCGCTCTCCTTGGCTAACGGGAACTGGCGCAAACCTATAATACTGGATACTAATGACCGCTGGGAAGTATGGCAGAGTAAGGAGCTTCACGGGCGCTTTTACCGGGCTCTACATGGACCCGATGTAGACCTATTAGCGTCTGTATCCTGGCTGCGCTTTGGTGACCTCTTCGGGGAAACCGAAGGCTTTGTCTGTGCGATAATGGACGAAGTTGTGATGACGAACAACTACCGGAAATATATTGTGAAGGACGGTACGGCTGACATCTGTCGGGCATGCCACCGGCCCGGGGAATCAATCCGACACATTATTTCTGGGTGTTCTCACCTAGCCAACGGAGACTATTTGCATAGACACAACCTCGTAGCCAAGATTATTCACCAGCAACTTGCTCTTAAATACAATCTTGTGGAATCAGAAGTACCGTACTATAAGTATGTGCCCGACCCAGTTCTCGACAATGGCAGTATCACGTTGTATTGGGATCGATCTATCATCACTGACAGGACTATTGTTGCCAATAAGCCTGATATAGTGGTGATAGATCGACTAGAGCGTCGTACAGTGATTGTTGATATAGCGGTCCCTCATGACGACAATCTCGTGAAAGCTGAGAAAGATAAGCAAACTAAGTATCTTGACTTGGCTCGCGAGGTTGTCGACATGTGGGAAGTGGATACAGCAGTCATTGTACCGATAGTCGTGACGGCCAATGGATTAATATCAAAGAGCCTCGATCAACATCTATGGAGGCTCTCGTTAGGCAGTTGGATCAAGGGCTTGATCCAGAAAGCAGTACTCTTAGACATGGCGCGTATTGTCCGGAGGTTCCTCTCTCAGGAGCCCTGACCACCGGTAGCTTGGACCCTGTTCCCGATGCCGGTGGGCTACTATATTTATATTTTTTATATTTTTAAATGTTTTTTTTTTAATATGTTTTTTTAAGGAAATATTTAAAAATGTATAAAATATGTATTGAAATATAAATAAATGTAATAATAATAATAATTTATTTATTTCCAAATTATTATTATTATTATTATCTCAAGATAAAAAAAAAAATTGCAAATCGGTCCATAAATGACGGAGTTCTGAGGTAACACACATAAAAAATAAAAATACAACCGAATTGATAACCTCCTCCTTTTTTTGAAGTCGGTTAAAAACAGAACGGCATTGGAGCACTATCGAATGCAGATTCTTGTATATTCTGAATAGCTCTGAGACTGGCTGGAACTCCTGCACTCAACACACATGACCTATTTAGAGGACATTCGCCAATAGCGCAGGATCGTTAACAACGCACTTCCGGCTTTGAGCTCATGTATTCTCGCCCATCCTTTTCTCAACCCGTAACTAATAATAATAATATTCTACAACTATCACACAACGCCGTCTAGTCCCAAGCTAAGCAGAGCTTGTGTTATGAGTACCTACTAGACAACTGATAAACATACTTATATATTTCTAAATACATAGATAAATTACACTCAGACACAGAACAAATGATTGTGCTCATCACACAAACATTTGTCCTGGGTGGGAATCGAACTCACGACCTTCGGCATAGCAGTATAGCAGTCAGGGCCACTAACCACTAGACCAACAGGCCAGTCAAATCTAATCTAGTGCCCTAAGCACTTACATCTGTATCATCCTGTCAGACTGTCAGTACAAAATACACACAAAATACATTCTGAATTTTAATGTTCAGGATCTGCGTTTCTTGACGCAAGGGTTCTTGATACTTCTCCAATTTGCTCAGCGTTTAGTATCCCCGATAATATACCGTCAATCTACACCAGAGTCTCGTATCTTCGCGTCATCTATAAAATCAAACTCCTGTTTTAACCGCGACCTTCAAGAACCTTGACTGCCAGCTCTCAGCTCCAATGCCCCAGTCTATGTCAGTGTTACATCAAGGTGTTACGCATAGGTATGTAACATGTGACACCACTGCGCGACCACATATTTTCACACTCGGCTGGCGAGAGAAACCGTACGCGAACGGTGGCAACTAATGGCTTTGATCATGATTGGATTGAATGGAAACCTTAATTACTTTGCATAATGAGAAAAATGAGTACTTATTTGTAAATCAGCCCATTCAAGGCCTTGTGTATCACAGCCAGCTTTCTTGGCCTAACAATTTCAATGCAATTCTAGGTCTTCTTTATAGAAACGACGTCAATCTTGATATAGTATTGAACCTACATACAAATAAACGTTTCAGATTATGTACGAAATACGACGTGGAACTAGCGAATAAAAGGATTCGGAAGGCATTGGACATTCCGTCTTGCAGCTGAGTCAATAAGCCATTTAAGTCATGCTAACGAACCTAGGTACAGTTACCTTTTGAATGTTTCCTAAACGCAGCTGAAACAACAAAACCTTGTAATGGCGCAAAATCGATATGTATAATATGCATTATTTAGTGCTGCACTGTATGTGAAACGAACCAGCCGGTCGCCGCGCCGGTCATGCAATCATTTCGCAAATTATACTGCAGCTTTTATGATGCTCGTGCAGTTAATTCGTATTCGAGACACTTCAACCTGAGGGTGCTTAAGCCAAAAGTGAATATTTTACTTCTCGGCAAGCATGTTTCATCGTCAACCACATCATCGCTTGCCATCTGGTGAGATAGTGGTCAAATGCAAACCTTACAATAACAAAATAAAAAATATAATCAACCTAAGCTTAAGCGTGCTTTTCCACCAGACATATGGTATGCTACATTGCTATGGATGCGTTTGATATCCACCAATCATATTCATTGGTCCATATAACTTAGCACTGAGGGAAAAGGGTTCAACTAAGCTACGTTTTTTATATGGATGGATGAGTGCTCTGGATGCGTACTATGGCTGCGTGCTATGGATGGTCACGAGTGATGTAGCTATACGCTCAGCAGAATATCTACATTAGGCGTGCCTTCTCTACTGTCAATACATCGCTTAGCTAGAGCTGCGCATCTTTCTCGCACAGCTCAGTAGAAACGGGCATATAGTTTTGTAGCTTAGCTTTCACATCCTCGCAGCATAGCTGCATAGCATCTCTGGTGGAAAAGCACCGGCAACTCCAGTCGGGGCTCTTTGAATCAACCATCGTTGATTCTCCAGATTCCGTCTCTTGGTTATCTCGAAAGCTTCCAAGCAGTGATCAACACCCGCACCTCGGAAACTTGCGGCCCTACCACGAGCTCATAACGCGATCCATCATACGACCTAAACTGAGTTGTTAAAGGTGTTCAGGTCGTCGAATGGGTTGCGTGGTAGGGCCTCTCTCTCTTCTCTTTAGAACATTAATCACAAAGACGCAACGGTTAATCGCACTGCGTAAATCCCGTGTATTTGCAGTTAATTTGGCCAAACTTCAATGTCTTCAAGCTAGTTATTTCCGCATTGTCGTGAGTAATGTTGCGAGACTTCCATGCCATTACGTAGTCCAGACATAGATAGCTTTTAATTTATGAAGGACATCTGTGAGATTGTGCGTTATTGGATACTATTATATTAACTTTCATTGTTTGACGATAAATTACCGATTTATATACCTAGCTTTCAATCGCTACATAAGGTGGCAAACTGATCAATAGGGCTAGAATGAAATAGAAAATACACCTTACTTTAGAATTTCATTCATAAGCCAGTAGACGCCAGAAAGATGGACAGTACTAAATCATAAGGATTGCTTTTTGTCATTTGGCTACAGACCTCCAGAAAGTGAAATGAAAATTAATCAATATATAGTCGGATTAAAAATATTTTGATAGGGTATTATTGTGTATTTTAAATCCGACACTAGATTACATCAGACTATCGAAAGCCGAGTGCTAAGATTTCACAAACAGTATGACATACTATCAGTTCACTCTCATTATTATGTAAAAGTGGTTGCATTAGCTATCTCAACAATGCATATAGATATTTGTTTGTTGTAGATAAGCCACGGTTTTGTTACAGCATGGAATCTTTCACAAGCTTTGAGGAAATTTCTCAATGGTTTTTTTTTAAGGTGGGAAAATCATCTAGTGACAAATCTCGCCTTGGGCGGTGCGGGAGGTGTCAGACTTTTACTGACTAAAAACTCACTCCTGTTCCTTCTTTGCTTTCGTCCCAGGGCCCCGGGTTTCACACTACCCGTGGCCTCAGTAGGTTTCGACCCTACTGGGCCCATACGATTTGCTGACATCTGCCTGAGGCGCGCGTGAAACAATACGCGCCGTCGACGACTTGGGCTCGGTCCGGACGGTTACCGGACGATCGGACGGCGAGCTACCCATTGTTCGCCGTCCGCAAACCCGCGCCTACGGTGGTCGGAAATCGGGATGGGAATCCTGGCGGCGGTTTGGGCGTGAGGACCGTTGCCTCACGCAATCGGCCGCCTCCTTTGCTAGCATTACTGCTTCGCAGAAGGAGGCGACCGCCTGCCACTCCTCCTCGCTCCAGACGATGGCCTGTACCAAGGCCCGACGCGAGAGATCGCCTCAGCCGATCGCCCCCACGAGGACACGGCGTTGCTCTGCCCAAGCGGGACACGCCTCCACCGTGTGCTCCACCGTGTCTTCCGGGCAGTCCACACGGTGGCGACACCCGGGCGTCGCTTCCGCACGAATCCGGTGCAGGAACTTCCCGTACTTACCGTGTTCGGTGAGAACCTGCGTCATGCGGAAGGTGAGGACGCCGTGAGGTCTTTCCAACCACGCCTCAAAGAAGGGACTTACCGCCATAATTGTGGCGTGCCCAAAATTTCTCAATGGTTAATTTTAGTGTCAAACTAAATGATAAATAATAATTATTTGGTTTTAAAAACACTTTTACACGGCTATTTAACTAAATGAGGCTGGTAAAGATAAAAAAAAATCTCATCTGTCTGGGGTAATTAGAGGATTATAGTAATTACTTTTATAATCAGTCTGAAGTTACAATCGTTCTTCAATGTCATCCAATAAAAAAGTTTTTGTCAAGAATTAGCTGCCATGCATTTTTTTAGAAGTGGAAAATCATCAAATGATTTACTAAAACCCATCTTGTATCCTTCAGTTGCCGTTTGCCTTCCAGTGTCATGTTAACTCTCTCAAAAATTCCTGCGGCCCTAAATGGCATCAGCCCTGTTGAACGTTACCCACAATAGACTCGGGCTTGGTCCTTACCAAACAGCTGTAGGTCTTACCTACTAAATTGATAATTTTAAATGAAAATCAAGATTAGCTTTCTTCATGTCAGTCAGGGTCAGTTAAAAATATAGAAGTTAAACTTCCCAGGAAGTCTGCCCAGACTTTTACAGTTAACCTGTGCAAATAAACCAGTTTGAATTTATTCATAAAGAAACAGTGAAAAGGGCATGGGGCTAAGCAGAGGGTTCTTATGAGCTATTCAATTAAAGGATATTATTATCCAACATCTGTCTTTGGTCTTATGTGGAAGTTAATAATAATAATAATCATTATTATTATTTATTTATTTCCAAAACTTCAAAATACATTACATCAATGTGTATCTAAGTTTAATTTATGTTTGCACAATATTCTTATTCATGTCTAATTGTCTACATAATGTGAAAGTTATTGTAGAGATTGTTGAGCAGTGGTGGCCGAGTGGTAACGGCTCCGACTTACGAGTTGTAGGTCGCGGGTTCAAACCCAGCCAGGTGCATTACTTTGTGTAATTTATTTCATCACCACTGCTCTCAAAACGGTGAAGGAAAACATCGTGAGGAAACCGGCATGTCCTAGAACCAAAAATTCGAAGACATGTGACATCCACCAACCCGCATTGGGCCCGTGTGGTGGATTACGGCCCATTCCCTCTCCTAGAGAGGAGGCCTGAGTCCCAACAGTGGGAACATTATAAGGCCGACTATGCTATGCTATGCTATTGTAGAAAAGCATAATTGTTTGAAGCCATCAAAAATGAGAATAGTAAGTTAAAAAGATTTAAATGTGACTTTCACAATTCATAATTTATTTTTATCGCTGTAATGACCTTGGCATCTACATATCACTTGTGTATAAAAATATTTGAGCGGGTAGGTATTTAACTTTTTTCTGGTAAGTATTTGTATTGGTAACTCACCTGACCAAATACCTCTTGGACAAGACTTGATTATGGAAAAAAGTACTTGCACCGGGATCAATTTTATTAATCTTGTTTTCGATTTGATGAAGTTAAATCATTGATTACATACAAAAAAAGAATATACTTACTTAATTCATTAATTAAAGTTAGTTAAGTTAAATCACCAATTAACTTGCAGTTTGCACTTGTTTTAATTAAAAGTTATTGCTGAGTGAAAAACAAATTAAATTCTTATGGAACAATCTTGAGAGCTGGATAACGTTTTCTGGCATATAGGTACTTATTTGATATTGCATTTAATATAGTGCATGGAAAAACATAATTTATTCATAATTATGAATTGTGGTTTAATTTGTATTATTAGCAGGATATCATCTGTCACTAAACATAATAAAATCTAATTTACTATGACCTTATAGTTCCTCTTATCCCACAAACATTTATAAATATTTTAGCTTTAGTTGCAACAACCCATGGTTAACAAGAAGGTACATATTTAAATGAGTATAACTTTACTCTCTATGATAGGCAGTCTGCAGTCAGCTGACACAAGTCAGCAAGTATTTTCTTACAATAAAGCAAGATTTCAATGTTTCAATAATTTACAAGGAAACATAAATATATGTATCATAATGTAAATGCTCTAGCTCAGAGACCTTGTTAACACATGTTTCACATTTAAATTGAATTTGACATTATTCACGGTAGGTGATAAAAATCAATATTTTTATTTACGTCAAAACAATAGACAGCTTCTGGGATAGCATTAAATTAAGTTGGCTATGATTAATCAAACTATGCGTAAAATGCATTCATCATACCGGTCAGAGGGTCGTATTAATCAAAAACATTATGCAAAAATAAATACCTTCTCAAGTTCCTTTTCGATTTCAGCGGCGCGGGTGACAAGAGGTCCACGGACTGCATATTCCAGTGTTTTAATGTTAGGATTCAAAGTTTCTAAAGTAAGGGTTTTCCTCTGTGATGCCATGGTTCGCACGCTCGTGTGGTTCCTCTGCGGTTGTGCCGAAAGTGCCTCGCCTAACACTAATTCCGACCGCGCCGCTGCGCCGGACAACACGCGACTAGCGCGGCTTATCAACTTTATCTGCGACATGTCAGTAATCAATCGAACTACTTTGTAAACGTCACCGTGGTTGCGCACCGCACACAAATCGAGACTCAAGCCGATTTATATCTCAAAATTAAATTATGAATTAGGTCACCACATCACAATTCTCGAACGTCGCACAAAAACTGGTTACCGTGAAGTTCGTCGCTCTTATATTTATCGAATGATTCGATCGATACGCGATCTCGACGACGACAGTTTTTAAACAAAGATGTGAGTTCCACTGAATAGGGAATCCGATACTGATCGTTGTCTTCTATAAAATTATACGGCGTTTATATTACCTACACGATACTGTCGGCTTCGCGAGTCGATACAGTTGTTTCGATGACCCCCCCGTAGGTTATCAAATAGAACTCGTGTTATCTGATAACGACTAACTCGAGTAAATTATTGTGCGATTAGGATTACTAAATACTTCCAAAAATTAATTGTCCTCTAAATGATCACAACCAAAAACTACAAACTAAAGTATCTCTAATAAAAGTATTAGATAATCAACGTTACATAAAGAATTTGAAACATAACTACTTCTATAGTAGGTATGTTTCTAATTATGTATTGTAAATAAAGAAATCTCGCAATATCAATGCGCTTATAGATGTGTGGGACTCACAGTTGTATTAGTGTGGGTGAGTGAACAAGTGAACTGAACGAACAGAGACACTGACTCACTGAGTGAAACTATTGCAGGGTTGCCAGTCTTAGAATTTTTTTACTCGTAATCAGGCGGAAACAAACTATTGAAACCACAGAGTACCTTTGAAACGCGACGCGACACCACGTGTCGACATTCGATGTGCACCGTGCACATTACCAACCAAGGTACTCTGTGTTACCAACACGCTATGCCACGACTCAAAAAGTGAAAAGTGTCTCAATTGGATTCTATAGTGCTAATAAAATACTAAAAAATACACCAAATTTTTATTCAGTCGCTAAGTACCTCAGCATTTAAAAACATTTTCAAATTTCGCACGTATTTGACGAAAATATAGAAAGCAGTGGACGCCATATTTACTTAGGTCGTGAAGTCTCAGTTGGCTGTGTAAACAAATGCGCTCAGCTCTGCGTTCAAAAATGAGGTTAGAGTTAACTCTGATGACGTCATCAGCCCTGCGTTCAAAAATGAGATTAAAGTTAACTCTAATGACGTCATGGGGTAAATACTCTAAGCTCGCATTTTTGAACGCGAACATAGAGTTTAACTGTCAATGTCAAGCAACTGTCATTACACCAACCTACCCTGCTCGGAGTTAGAGTTAGTTGGGTTAACTCTAGGGTAGTTACTCGAGTTATAAAAGAACGACTCTGGGTTGCAACTCGACGCTACTCTGGTTATTTTTGAACGCAGCCCAGGGTAGATACTCTACGCTCGCATTTTTGAACGCAAACGTAGAGTTCAACTGTCAATGCCAAGCAACTGACATTTATGGCCGCTTGCACCAACCTACCCTGCTCGGAGTTAGGGCGGAATTCACCAATAAAACTAATCGCGTTTAACGTTTGGCTCGCATAATCGCGTTTAGCCGCTGTGACTAGTGTCACTTGTAAAAATACAACAAAAGAAAAATACAGATAAGTTTTATTGGTGAATTCCGCCCTTAGGCCCGTATTACAGAACCTTACTCAAGTACTACTTAAACTGCGTTCAACCGATTACTGCTTGAGCGAAGAATCTCGACTTAAGCGTTCAGTTTATTTTAGAACTATCCTCAAATTCAAATTAAACGCAACTACGCTTGAGTAGAGATTTTGATCTCTGATTTAAATCCACAACAATTTCCATGAGATTCTATGCTCAAGCGTGGTCTCGACTACACTTGCGAAAACAAAGATCAAATCTCGCCTCAAGCAGAGATTCTGAGCTGATTGTAATTTTAAAATAAGGACACATTGAGTGGAGTTCACTCAAGCACTGTTCTATAACACGTAAAAATGTCATTTTAAAGTGACACTGCTCATGTGATTATTGATTGTAGTTTCTCTGCTCAAGTCAAGTTCTAAAATGAAAACTCCAACTGAGACTCGTTTTAAGTAATGCTTGAGTCTTGATTGTAGTTCTGTAATACGGGCCTTAGAGTTAGTTGGGTTAACTCTAGGGTAGCTACTCGAGTTATAAAAGAACGACCCTGGGTTGCAACTCGAAGCATTTTTAAACAGTTAGAGTAACGACTCTACCCTACTCTGGTTATTTTTGAACGCAGGGCAGTATGTCCGATGATCAGATAACAGTTGACAGCTGTCACTTTAGTTTACACAACCGAATTGGTGGCTACTAATGCTACTATTTCAAGGCGATAAAGAACAGATAATAAAACAGAACTCTTTGAATTGAATTTTAAAATTTTGTTACTCTAGAACTAAAACTAACACTTATCGACTGCATTTTACCTAAGTTAACACTTTAAATAACGTATGACTACGGCTTTTCTTTTTATTCTGTTCTGGCTTCTCCAGTAACCTTGTTTATTTCAGCATCCTGAAAATCTTGTTTCATACTTTTTCAGCGTCGTTTTTTTTATCGTAGTCGGTTTTAGTTCTTTTTTACTTTTTATATTGGCCTATACATCCGATTTGCGTTGGAAATTTATCATGCTTCTTAACAGATACCTATACACAATTATACATCTGTTCTCCATGATATTTACCTACGTTGGACTCTTATATTTTATAAAGATGGCACAATGTTTTCTGGAATTAGTGCTGCTAATAAATTGTATTAGGTACTTATCTAGATAAAATAAAAAAATAAAATAAAATAGTGGTAAAAAAATCGTTGAATTTTTTGATAGGTTACTTTTATATTTTGTGAGTGCATTAATTCTGTTTCCGTTTCTCCTTTAATTAGGTATTTATTATTCAAAAGACTCCAGTCTCCTTTATTAATTACTGCTGTTTCAATCTTTTGGAACACTAAAATGTTTCGGAACAGTGAGTCGGTTCAGTAAAGAGTTAAGGTTGGTACCGTTAAAACTACGCAGAAGCCAAAATCAATGATTTCCGACGGACAATATAACAATAATGTGTTTAATTTCTAGATAAGATATTGACGTCATATTATTGGGAATTTCATAATCTAGTGTATGGTCCAAAACATTTTCAAATGATCGTATAGTTTTCCCAGTAGAACAGTTCTTATCCAAGCCGTTTTTAAAACTAGCGGTCGACGGTCTACGCAGATGCGAGATAGTAGTTAAACCGTGAATGGTAAACTTACAACATTTTACTTAAAAAAAAAATGATAACATTGACTAGTTCATGGCCCAAAAAAAATACGATTGCTGTAAGTTTTCATTCGAGAAAAGTAATCTCAAAACTGTCATTTTTAGCCGTTTTTGGAGATATTAAACGTGTTAGTTTAGGATAATATATGAGGCATTTTTGTTCTTTTTTAGACTTATTAATTGAACGCATTTACGATCTATGACATGGTACAATAATTTTTTTAATAACTTATTTGTTTACACTACAAAATTATTTAATATCACTATAAAATAGACGCGAAATCGCGTCAGCGCTTTGTACCGGCCGAGGTCTTTCAGATTTTTAGTCTTTCTATTCTACAGTGATACTAAATAATTAATTGTATTGTAGTGCACATTATTGTTATATTTTCCGTCGGAAATCATTGATTTTGGCTTCTGCGTGGTTTTAACGGATGAATGCTCTTAAGTAACGTTTTAATTTTTATTATTTAAACTATTTTGGTGTTAAATCACTGACACAAATGACGTATAGTATAGCATTTTATTATTGTTTACATGTACTTATATACCAGTAAAGTCCTTTCAAACGATACCAAACACGGTAGGTAATATATTTATCATTTTTGACAACAATTGAATTTTGATGATATTTTTAATAAGTAGGTACAAGTGAAGCTCAAATGATATCAAACAGTGTAAGTATTTATCTTAACATTTTTTTTTAACAAATGATTTTTTGTCCGCTAGAGTGCTTCACTTTAAATTTGTACAATATTTTGGAAATGTAAGTGAAGCCCTTTCAAATGATACCAAACACGGCGTATTCATCTTAATTTTTTTTTTTTAACACAATACTTTTTGTCCGCTAGAGGGCGCCACATTGAGTTGTGTGACACGTCACGTAGCCTATGTTCAGCGGATGATTAAAATGGTTCTAACCATGAAGTAAGTTCTAACGATACCTCATTTGTCGAGTTCTTATAAGTAGTTTAGGAGCTATGGGGAAACAGATGAACATGCACACATACATAGCCCGTCAAAATTAAAACCCTTCGTAGTCGGATAGTAATAATAAAAAAACAACGAACATAAAAAATATGGGAACATAATTTGGGGTGGCGGTTAACCCCACAAAGTGTCAGGCTATTATAGTTGGTAGCCCCTATAGTCTGAGGAAGCTGTATGGATTCACTGTACCACCCATTATTTTTAACAGTATAGTAATTCCGTTTAGCTCCGAGGTTAAGGATCTTTTTTTTTTTTTTTTTTTTTTTTATTATTCTTGATAGGTTTGCGCTTGACCGCTAACTCTTGGTTTGTATGTCGACACTTGTCTTGATTGGCGGAAGCAGGTCTCAAGTGTTAGTCGGAAAGTCACGGGAACGTTACGGTCGCTCTATCGACTGAAGAATCTTCTCCCTGCTCACATAAAGGCAATGCTTGTACAGTCCCTAATCTTTCCTATAATTGACTATGCTGATGTGTACTACTATGACCTGAATGCAGATCTCCTCAATAAACTGGACCGCCTTCTGAATAACTGCATTCGATTCGTCTTCAACCTTCGTAAGTATGATCATGTATCAACGCATCGATCACTTTTGAAATGGTTACCCATTCGCCAGCGTAGAGCGTTAAGGGCCTTGACAACTCTGTTTTATTTTCTGGATAAGCCCTCTTCTCCTTATCTGACTTCAGAAATTCAATTTCTTTGCTCTGCGCACAATAAAAATCTTCGATCTACTAATAATCGTCTTCTACGATGTCCGACACACCGCTCTGGGTTTGTCCATTCCTTTTTCTTTGTCCAGGCGATCTTCCTTTGGAATGCGCTTCCTCTGAACATCAGGACGGCAACCAGTCGGTTGTCCTTTAAAATGAAAGCACGAGAACACTTTCGCAAGAAGTTGGTAGATTCATCACACTCTTGATTTGTTGTATTCGTTT
Organism: Mythimna impura; assembly: GCA_905147345.3. Lineage (NCBI taxonomy): Eukaryota > Metazoa > Arthropoda > Insecta > Lepidoptera > Noctuidae > Mythimna > Mythimna impura. The sequence goes on along the minus strand of LR990357.1, from coordinate 29,089,133 downwards.
TTTTTTCTCTCAATATCATTCTTTATTTGTATGTATGTATCTAAGTATATATTTATTATTGTTCTTGTTTCCTCTCTGTCAGTATTCTATTAAGTTGCACCTGCCATGTTATGTCTCTGCACCACCCTAAGGTCGACTGGTAGAAAATGCCTAAGGCATTAAGTCCGCCTTTGTACAATGTTTAGTGCATAAAGTTTTAAATAAATAAATATGTATTAAGTGTTCTTTCTATGAGTATTTAGCTCTAAGCAATGTAGTCAACGGGTAAAAAATATGTTTCGACCTAGCGGGGCTACTCGACCTAGAACGAAAAAGTTAATGTCAATGCATTGTGTGTTTTTCAGAAATCAGAAATCAGAAACGTTTATTTCAAATAGACCAATTACAGGCACTTTTGAATTGTGAAAATGTCGGTCAGTCAAAAAAAAAATACAAGTGAAGCTAAATTGCACGTTCCAAAGCGTAGATCTCTATGGAGAAGAACGTGCAAGAAACTCCATGGACACTCTTTTAAATCATATTATGAGTTACATAAATCTTGGTTACATATTTCTTGTCGCTTCTAATATGTGAGCACAAAATGTAGATAAGTAATAATAATAAAAAAATAAAATAAAATAAAAACTAATTAAAAAAAATAGAAATTGAATTCAGTCACTGGCAGCTAAGAGATGACCAGTCTCAACTGACGGCACCCGTTCACGAGCATGACGCGTGCATCAGCCCCATTCAGCTCAACCATTTTGAAGGGAACTGAATGACCCAATAACACGTGCCACCATCAGCGAGACATTTGAGTGAGCATGACAAACTCTCAACTGCCATGCTCGTAATGTCAAACAAGTTGTAACCTAATAAAAATGCTCCATGGTACTTCACATTCACAAAACTTGAAAAACAAAGTGCTTCTACATTATACAATGCTATTGTTTCCAAATACAAAAGGTAATAAATTATCATAAGCTCTATTGAAATAAACAAATAAAATAAAATAAAAAAACATTTCGAAAACAACAATACAAAAAGGGGAATAGTATCTCTTCCAATATTTATATATACCTATATATTTAAAAAAAAAAACTAATTTGAAGGTAAAAGTGGCTGTGGCTGCGGAGCAGGACCGGCATTTAGCCAAGCGTTTTTATCAAGGATATAATCTTCCAGTTTATAATACGCTTGTCTACATAGTGTGCGTTTAATGCATGCTTTAAATTTGGACTCATTTAGTTGTAGAATCTCAACTGGTATCTTATTATAAAATTTTACACAGTACCCCATGAAAGAACTATGTACTTTAGCCAATCTGAACCGAGGTTGATCTAATTTGTTCCTGTTCCTAGTATTAAAATTGTGCCTGTCACTTTCACCACGAGCCCCACTGGATGGATGAGGTAATTAATTGTAAATTCTATCAAAATACATAGTTGAGGTATTATATAGACCTTGTTAGTAAATTCGTGAGGTACATTGAACAAACAATGCATTGCCATTAGTTTTTTCGGTTTAGCTGCAGTGGCCCTGCTAGATCGAAACACATGCGTAAAACCCATTTTCGTTTTATAAAGTAGACCACAATAAAAAAATTATTTACTTAATATTTCCTATATTTGTTTATTAAATGCTTTATGCACACAAAAGTACAGAGTCGGACTTAATGCCTTAGGCATTTTCTACCATTCAACGTGATGCATAGGTAAATAGCAGTATATTTGTAGTAGAAGTATATTTGTCCGAACCTGTAATATCGTATCGTGTCCTCGTACATCATACAGCAGACCACAAATCTCGTACTTGGACAAGGATCACACTTTTATTTTGCTTCGTACGATTTGCACTTTTAGCCAGTATTAAATTCAGAAAGTTTTTCGTTTTTACGGTCACTTTGTTTAAGCTGTTGATCCCCGCAATAACGCCGGCGTTAACGCGCCATTGTCTTTCTATTGTGTCTCTAATTACGCTACTCAAAAAGTTAGTTCCGTTAGAATGTGGATCACATTTAATGTTTTTGCTGTATTTGGCAACGAATGTATCGAGTCAGCCTTCTCGGTAAACTTCGCTGAAGTAGGTAGGTTCTAGAATAATATTCTCAGCTCCATTTTACTGAAATCGCGCCTGTTTCAATAGCTTATATAGACTCTTGAGATACTTAATCACATCACACAAAGAACCCCCCTTGTAATCAATTTACGAATAATTAAAACAGTAATTGAGCTTCACTCGAAAAAATTAAAAATCCCGCCAAAAACTTCTACAAATTTTAATGTATTGCTATGTTGCCGAGTTGCAGTGGTACCAGCTCAAATGTTGATGGAGAGAAAGTACTAAAAAGTAGCCAGAGCCACTCACTCTCTGGGTAGTCTGTGCCACCGCCTGCCGCCCGTCACGCCGCCTCCGCCTTTATTAATATCCGCCAAAAAAGAGTACTTTGTAATATACTGAAACTAACCACACAGCAAACCGTGCCTTGCTAGAATTCAGAAAAGAGGCCGGATGAAGGAATATTAGTAACATTAATAAGATAGTTTCAAATTGGGGGTAAGTAGGTAAATAATTCATGTTTTTAATTTTATTGATCCTTTGCCAAATAGCAAAAATTATAATAGTAACACAAAAACAAAATGTGTTTGTAGTTGTTTATTTGTTACGTTGATAAGTGCTTGTATTGTGAGACGAAAGTAATTCTAATAAAGTAACAACTACATACACTTAGTGGCAATAAATATTCTGAATGGCACGTATTTTTATATTTTCGAGTCTTTTTATATATTTTTTTGTATACAAAAATCAAATCGTGACCCAAGCTTTTAGGGCTTGGGCCTCCTACCACCGCGTGAACTTGTGACCAAACTAGCTATTCTATGTATTTTTTTATGAGAATGTGTGCGAAGTAGCTTCTTTAGCAAGTTTATCTGAATCGTTTTTATTTTGATTTGTTTTGATTTATTAGTTCCAGAGAAATGAAACTCGGAACACAATCATTTTAATTTTGTCGACGTAATTTTTTTTTTTGTTACATGCTAGTGATTTTTATGTTACTAAACGGCGCACGGTGACAGAAAAAAAGAATAATATGTTAGCATAACTTTTTGAAACAATGGTTTATTTTTTTTAATTGCAATGACTTACAGGACTTACACAAGAAATTGGTAAAAATTTCCTCACACTGAACACACATTACAATTACTAATACATTACAAGGCAAACTATACTAATCCATACATATCCTGTTAGCTATTTTAACAACGATAGGTATAACTGGTAGCGAGATAACTAACGTAATTTCGAAGATATCGTCGATTTAATCAGACGCAGACGCGACGAAATCGCGCGCGATCACCTTAGAATTTCAATAGAAGCTGCCCTGAGGCATGAGGCGCATTATGGCCGCCACAGAATAAGGGTTAATATCAAAGATATAGTAAATATGTTAATATTATCGTTATGTTTTTCACCCGCGTCCCCATCGATATTTATGTACTACGCGTCACATAATATGAAAATCTCAGGCAGGACATTTAAATGTCATAATCACGTCGTAAATTCTGGCAGGTTGGGTTTCTGTGTACATAAGGATAACAAGACTTTTTGCTGTACTTGCCAATTAAAAATTATCAGAGTATTGTCATTCATTGAGTAAGCACTTAATTTTTTTTTAGTTCTTATGAGAAATAGGTACTATGAAATGCAAAAGTATCGCTACAAAATAAAATTATGGATTCATGTTGAGTTTTTTAGTGATGGGAAACGCAAATATCCGCAGGAGAACCAAGGTTACCGACATAGCCCGAATAATCGGCAAACTTAAGTGGCAATGGGCAGGGCTAGCTCGCAAAACAGATGGCCGTTGGGGTCGAAAGGTGTCAAAAAGGTATAAAAGGGTCTGAAGTGGCGACCGCGTACCGGAAGACGTAGCTTTAGGCCTCCTACAAGGTGGACCGACAACCTGGTAAAGGTTGCGGGAATCCGATGGATGCGATACGCACAGGACCGTTCATTGTGGCGACACTTGGGGGACCCCTATGACCAACAGTGGACGTCTTTCGGCTGAAATGATGATGAGGAAACGTAAATTCTCTTCACAATCGCCACGTTCCTTTGCCAGCTCGCTCCATGGCTATTATAAGTATATTTATATATTTGTATGACAAGAAAGAAATAAATAAATACCTTCTCAAGCTCTTTTTCTATTACTACAGCGCGGATGATGTCCACGGACAGCATATTCCAATTTTATAATCTTGGGATTTAAAGTTTCTAAAGTAAGGGTTTTTTTCTGCTACAACGTCGTCGTGGTACAACAGACTGCCGTCTCCACCACCTCCGGAACCGGCGCTTTGACCAACGTTTGGTCAGTGACTTCACTAGCTTTGTTGGTTCCTCCATTCAGGCAAAATGATTTACCTAGTATTACTACTAAATAGGCAATTAAGTTTATATATTTACCCTACGGTTGTGACTAAACAGCCTCATTGTTCAATTCGACCGCTCTGCTGTACACCAAGAGAAACAATTGACATGAACTAACCAACGAAGCATGAGACTTTATTAAAAAAATGATAGTGGTATATGTACAAACCTCTTTTCTTTTTCGGAACATAGGGTGGAGATTGGCAGGGTTATCGGATTTTCATTTTCTCCGAGATACAGGCAAATGACTTTTTGCCCTAACTCTGGATTCAGACCTCTAAGATTCGCAATATCTGGGTCACTGGGTCTCAGAGGATCTACGTGACAACATCGATTTAGAGAGGAAGTGCAGGGTGCTGTCTGTGCGCTGTAACATGCTGGCCCGCAGGTTTGCACGGTGTACTGAACAAGTCAAAGTGACATTATTTTTAAGGTCATCTTTTTACATCTGCAACCTGTGGAAGTGTGGACTAAGTACACGCAGCGTGCATCTAGTGCTCTGCGTGTACAATATAACACAACTCGTTCGTGATACTGTTCGAATTGCCGCGCCACTGCAAAGCGTGGATAGTTTTCTCGCTAGCCTCTCGTTCGGACTGGATTAGCTCCTTACTAGCCCGAGCAGCTGGCAGGTATCTCTCTACAACTGTGCTATCATCTGCATACCCATAGATACCGGGCATCAGTAGATCGTTAACATGCAGCAAGAAAAGAGTTTCAGGGAGAACTGACCCTTGAGGAACTCCGGCATTAGTCGTCATGGGCTCTGATCTGATCCGATCCATCGACAACAACTAGGAGAGACCGTTCACTCAAGAAGTCTTTTACCCAGTTAATCAGACCAGGGGAAATGCCGTACGCTGGAAGCTTACTCAAAAGGCTGGCGTGCCATACCCTACACCCATACATACTTTTATTAATAAATATGATCAAAAATTGTAGAATTTTTTCATTATATTTTTTTTCTAATTTTACGCTATAAAATGGGGATTTAATTTTGGCGATCATTTAATATTTTTGGCAATACAAAGTGATATTTTGCAGTTTCATTTTAGAACTGGTGTTTTGTTAATCATAAACCATAACTTTAGACGCTCCCAAACTAAATCGGACTGGGGCTGCCCTCGGGCGGCTCCTGCCCAACCTGGGGGGTCCAGACGCCTCCTGCCGGAGGCTTTACGCAGGGATCGTTCGGTCCATGGCCCTTTATGGCGCACCGGTATGGGCGCCGACGCTGCGGAAGCAGCCGGCGGCCCGGCTGAACGCATGCCAGAGGGTCATGGCCAGTGGCGGTACCTTCATACAAGCAGAAAAGCCCGGCATGCCTTACTAAAATGCTCGATAAAGAATCAATATCAAACCCGAACTATTTAAAAGTTCGCGCGCTTTAATTCTTATCAAAATAACACAAAGTATCTACCTATGCCACACTTACCGGACGATTTCCCGCGAAGCGGCGAGCCTCCTTGCTGGACAGCCACCATGGGATCTGGTAGCAACAGGCCTTGCTCACATGCACGATCTGCGCATGGAGATGCAACGCCGGGGCGAAACTCCGCTGCCGCGACAAGTCGCAGCATGGCGGACAGAGCTCCGGCGGGATCTCATGGAGAAATGGCGACAGCGACTGTCGCGACCCAGTGCTGGGCACGCCACAATTATGGCGGTAAGTCCCTTCTTTGAGGCGTGGTTGGAAAGACCTCACGGCGTCCTCACCTTCCGCATGACGCAGGTTCTCACCGAACACGGGAAGTTCGGGAAGTTCCTGCACCGGATTCGTGCGGAAGCGACGCCCGGGTGTCGCCACTGTGTGGACCGCCCGGAGGACACGGTGGAGCACACGGTGGAGGTGTGCCCCGCTTGGGAAGAGCAACGCCGTGTCCTCGTGGGGGCGATCGGGGGCGGCGATCTCTCGCGCCGGACCTTGGTACAGGCCATGGTCCGGAGCGAGGAGGAGTGGCAGGCGGTCGCCTCCTTCTGCGAAGCAGTAATGCTGGTAAAGGAGGCGGCCGATCGCGTGAGGCAACGGCAACGGTCCTCACGCCCCAGCCGCCGCCGGGATTCCGATCCTGATTTCCGGCCACCGTAGGCGCGGGCTTGCGGACGGCGGGCAATGGGTGGCCCGCCGTCCGACCGTCCGGTAACCATCCGGACCGAGCCCAAGTCGTCGACAGTGCGTATTGTTCCGCGCGCGCCTCAGGGAGATGTCAGCAAATCGTAGGGGCCCAGCGGGGTCGAAGCCTACTGGGGCCATGGGTAGTGTGAAAACGAAACCGGGGCCCTGGGACGAAGGCAACGAAGGAACAGGAGTGGGGTTTTTAGTCAGTAAAAGTCTGACACTATCTCTCGCTCCGCCCAAGAGCGAGATTTGTCATAAGATGATTTTCCCACCTATAAAAAAAAAAAACCTATGCCACACTACTACACGCGCGCAGAGTTTCGCATTTGCAGCATCTACATATAGCTATCTCGCTTACACGTACCGGCTTTTGCCGGGCTTTCAAATACTATCTCTGTCACTTTCGCACTTATAGCGATGTGCCGTATAACGAGTTAGGACCTTTTGCGTCTACAAATCGATCAGTATGGAAGATTTAAGCCGGGCATTCGTATGAAGTTGCTCGCGTATGCGTGACCTTGTCACCTTGCCAACTCTGCAGTGTTGCCGTTTTAGCGACGTTGTGAGATCTTGGAGATTTTTAACGAGTTTGGAGACTTTTTTTAAGATTTAGCAACAATAAAAACTAGTGACTTTTTAAAATAACGAAATTAAATATTCAAGCAATATCTTAAAAATAAAAAAATTGCGATATCTAGCTAGATTTTTCATATACCTGGCGACTTTTTTTGCCTAAATGACAACACTGCAACTCTGCGTAACTAGTTTCTGACACCCGTTTGCAACTCACTTCATTTTTATTTACTTGAATGGGAAAAGTTGTTTTGTTAAAGTTTTTTGTGTGTTTTCTTAGATTTTCTCAGTGGTACAATTGTTTTGGTGACTTACCTACAACAATGGAGGTAATTGTACCTTGTGAGGATTTAAAATGCGTTCTAGTTTTGATTGGCGAAGATAAGGTAAAATCTTTAAACTTTGCTCAGAAAAAACAGTTAATTTCTTCATTAAAACCGACGCCTAATCTGTGTATTTCTCAGACTAGACAATCGCATAAACGAAAATTTAATAGATCAGTGTATAAAACTAGTTGGATTGTGGGCTGTTCGCACACTAATAAGTTGTATTGCTGGTGCTGCATATTTTTTTCGAATGAAGATTCCGTTTGGAATACATCTGGTTTTATTGATTTAAATAACATATCTGGCGCCATTAAAAGGCACGCAAATTCCCATAAACACCTGTGTGCAGTGGTTTCTTTGGGTAATTTCGAAAACTGAACTTTCTTTTTTTGAAATCGGTTAAAATTTTATTGGGCTTGCCTTATTTTGAAACCCTAGGCACGCCACTGGTCATGGCCATACGGATGGTGCGAGGATACCGGACGATTTCCCGCGAAGCGGCGAGCCTCCTTGCTCGCCAGCCACCATGGGATCTGGAGGCAACAGTCCTTGCACACATGCACGATCTGCGCATGGAGATGCAACGCCGCCGCGCCGGGGCGAAACTCCGCTGCCGCGACAAGTCGCAGCATGGCGGACAGAGCTCCGGCGGGTTCTCATGGTGAAATGGCGACAGCGACTGTCGCAACCCAGTGCTGGGCACGCCACAATTATGGCGGTAAGTCCCTTCTTTGAGGCGTGGTTGGAAAGACCTCACGGCGTCCTCATGACGCAGGTTCTCACCGAACACGGTAAGTTCGGGAAGTTCCTGCACCGGATTCGTGCGGAAGCGACGCCCGGGTGTCGCCACTGTGTGGACCGCCCGGAGGACACGGTGGAGCACACGGTGGAGGTGTGCCCCGCTTGGGCAGAGCAACGCCTTGTCCTCGTGGGGGCGATCGGCGGCGGCGATCTCTCGCGCCGGGCTTTGGTACAGGCCATGGTCCGGAGCGAGGAGGAGTGGCAGGCGGTCGCCTCCTTCAGCGAAGCAGTAATGCTAGCAAAGGAGGCGGCCGATCGCGTGAGGCAACGGTCCTCACGTCCCAACCGCCGCCGGGATTCCGATCCCGATTTCCGGCCACCGTAGGCGCGGGCTTGCGGACGGCGAGCAATGGGTGGCTCGCCGTCCGACCGTCCGGTAACCGTCCGGACCGAGCCCAAGTCGTCGACGGCGACTTCTTTTTTTTTCGGTGGAAAAATCATCCAATGACATCCCCCGCACTTGGGCGGAGTGGGAGATAGTGTCAGACTTTTACTGACTAATAACCCACTCCTGTTCCTTAGTTGCCTTTCATATCAGGGTCGAGTCTTCCTTTCAGAATCAGACCCTTGGCCCCAGTAGGCTTCGATCCTGCTGGACCCCTACAGTTGCTGACATCTCCTTGAGGCGCGCGTGGAACACTGCGCACCGTCGACGACTTGGGCTCGGTCCAGACGGTTACCGGGTAGACGGCGAGCCACCGCCATCCGCAAGCCACCACCTACGGTGGCCGGAATCCCGGCGGCTGGGGCGCGGGGGCCATTACCTCGCGCGTGCATGTGCGGCCTCCGCCTTTGTTACCATAAGCGCGGCGCGAGAGATCGCTGCCGCCGATCGCCCCCACGAGGACACGGCGGTGCTCTGCCCAGGTGGGGCACACCTCTACCGTATGCTCCACCTTGTCCTCCGGGCGCTCCACATAATGGTGACACCCGGGCGTTTCTTCCGCACGAATCCGGTGCAGGAACCTCCCGAACTTACCTTGTCCGGTGAGAACCTGCGTCATGCGGAAGGTAAGGACGCCGTGTTGCCTTTCCAGCCACGCCTCAAAGAGGGGACTTACCGCCATAATTATGGTGTGCCCAAGACTAGCCTTCTAATTTCTAATATGAGTTCTAAATTTTGCCCTGTCACTCGTCATGCTATCACTAACTTCCTTTTCTTTCATATCACTCTTCACTTCACAATCCATCCATCTTTTCTTTGGCCTCCCTCTCCATCCCTCCACATGTATGCTCATAACTCTTTTAGTAACGTGCGTTTCATCTCTCCTCTTTACATGATTATACCAAGACAATAGATTCCCCTTCAACTTTTCAGTCACTGACCATGACGCCACTTTCAAACTTCCTCTTACTCATTTCTCACTTTATCTATTCTCGTCACACCACACATCCATCTCCCCTACATGCAATCTTTTTTCATTGGTCTTTTTCAAGGCTCAATATTCTGATCCATACAGTATGACAGGTCTTATCACACACACAGGTCAGATTTGTGGATTTTACCATCAACTTGAGGGGCATCCGTGGGTCACAAGTTGTTCCAGTGACCTGTCGCCATTTCATCCATTCTGAATTGATCTGATGTTTTGCGTCTTGGTCTACCTCGCCATCTCCTTGGATAAGCGACCCGAGGTACTGAAAGTCGGAGCAGATCGGTATCCATGGGCGTTCCAGCGAGAGCTAAGAGTATAGGACCGGAGAGACCGCCGAAATCGCAGAACAAGTATTCGGTTTTTAGGCCAACACTCTCCAGTCTGTGTCACCACACCTCCAATCTACTCTGGACCTCTAGGCCACTCTCGGCCACCAGCACATTGTCATCGGCAAACAGCATACACTAGGGAGCCTCTTCCTGGATATTCGACGTGACAGATAGCTGCCTGCGTTTTAATAATAATAATAATAATATTTATTCAAAATTCTTTACAGGATAAAGTAATACAGTCTTAAATATAAATCTTAATTCTGAGTCTTACGTGCCTGAACTAGGAAATCCTGTGTTTCAGGCGAGAAGAGCTAAAATAATTTAAAATTAACAAATAATCAAAAGGATTTTATAGTACAATACAAACGTGTAAAAAATCTGTAAAGTAGACAAGTTATCTTATACTATTAATTTATAATGTTACCAAATCTTAACTTCTAGTTTCTTAACTAACAAGATACTTAACCTAGGTCAAAAATTGTATAAAAACAAAAAAATCACTTTAGCACAATCAGTAAATTCTCTGTATCATCGTAGGACATTCTTTGAAGAGCCTCCTTAAGAATTTTCTAATAATTTTCATAATAATAATAATAACGTTTGTTTCGGACAAATATCTATATTTAGTTAGTAGTAGTAGTTTTGCTTTGCGTGCTTTTTAACCGACTTCAAAAAGGAGGAGGTTATATGTTCGGTTGAATGTATGTTTTTTATTTTTTATTTTTATGTATGTTCACCGATTTCTCGGTCAATTGTGGACCGATTTTGAAAAATTTTTTTTTGATTGAAAGGTTATGCTTCCAAATTGGTCCCATAGAAATATTGTTATGATCTGATCATGAACTTCGAAGATATGGAACAGAACTCCTCATAGTATCACAGCAGAACCGTCGTAACAAGTAAAATTGCTTTGTTTATACGTGTGGTCGATGACTGACTGAAAGTAGAGGGGGAATATACCGAACTGATCTCATGATGAAGCCTGAAGTTAGGCACCGGAACTCTGTAATAAATTAATGTAATCTAACCGTGTTCGGGATTATTAGAATTGTCATGAGATGCACTCTGGCTACAAGGTATTTAAGTTTGGCTGAGGGGTACTTTTTAGTGGTGGTACCTTAACTAAAAAGTGTAAAAAAAAAAACTTTTTACAAAAAAAATACAACCGACTTCAAAGTAAAAAAAAACACTGAAAAGTGCAAAATAAATTTAATTTCGGAAGTCGGTGTTAAATAATGAAGAGACAAAACTATTATAGAAACACCGACTGCCGAAATTAAATTTATTTTGCACTTTTCAGTGTTTTTTTTTACTTTGAAGTCGGTTGTATTTTTTTTGTAAAAAGTTTTTTTTCTTTTCTACCTTTTAGATACTATTGTAGACTTGTAACGTTTACTTTTTACAAACTGTACTTATTATTTATCTTTATAAACATAGCTCAAAGACTAAAGCAATACTATAGCATATTATAGTTCCTTTAACACGTTTTTAGTTAATAAATATTCTTAGTCTTAGTTATTCTTAGTTAAGTAACACTGATATCTAATTTTGCCTGAGAACTTATTAAAATAAACATGGCGACCGGTTTTTCGAATTGCCAGATAAATATTTAATTAGTTATATGTAAGAGGTTCCTCTTGAAAAAATTTGTATAAGTTGATGAGTCTAAGTTTGAAAGATGAAAGTACAACAAAGGAAGACTGAACATTGGGTGATAGTTATGGTGATGACCTACGGCTTGTAGTGTGTCTCCTGATTCTGAATAATTCTGATAGTGAATGATCTGAAGTAGTAGTGCCACTTTAAAAACATGTTCAGGAGGGCTCCATTATCCACACTGATTTTTGGAGAGAAATCAATACCTTCCTGAACATGGTTATACACAAAAGTGAATCATAGTGATCCTGTCAATACCTCTAGATGTAGGCATGAGACTGGAGGGAAGTGTGGAAGTGAGAAGCACAAACAATTTTTGTTATGGGAGCAAAGCCGAAATCGCGAAAAAAATATCAGCTGTTCAGTACATTAGGCAAACATAAATGTACTGAACAGCTGATTTTTTTTCGCGATTTCAGGTTTGTACCCATATCAAAATTTGTTGGTTATCATGAGCACAATTACGTGCTTAAGTATCGTACACTAATTACCAGTCACCCTATATACGAAATAAGTAAGAAAATTGAGACAAAACATAACATGCTCTGTCTCATACGACGTGCCGGTTTTTTGCTTGGCGAACTTTGAAAAGTTAGCCAAACAAAGGCTTGTCACTGAGTGCGTCAGTTTTATTTTTTTTAGAATAATTTCGGCAATTAAAGTAAGACTCCAATAGTTAAGTGTTTAGTGTATTTCAGTGGTCATATTTAAGAAAAAGTTTACGTAATAGCAACATTGAAGTTTATAGTGCTGTCCATTGATATACTATAAGGATTTGTTTGTTTTGATTTAATCTAAGGTGCTATCTCATGTGCGGCCACGAGGTGGCTACATCTAGAGATATTTAATCTAAGGTGTATCCCATACACAGTATAGGTTCATAAACTCAAAGAGTAGAAAGCCAATGGCAAACTTGAAATACGTAGGTATTCCGTCAGCAACGTATTAAATCAGATTTCACAGATTGTCTGGCAGAATACTCCTGGAGAAGATAGAGTTAATCTGAAAGAACACTTTTAGGAATGATTAAATGTTACAAAGCATGTGTATATAGGGTGACTGGTAATTAGTGTACGATACTTAAACACGTGATTGTGCTCATGATAACCAACAACTTTTACTATGGGAACAAACCTAAAATCGCGAAAAAAAAATCAGCTGTTCAGTACATTTATGTTTGCCTAATGTACTGAACAGCTGATATTTTTTTCGCGATTTCGGCTTTGCTCCCATAATAAAAATTGTTTGTTATCATGAGCTCAATCACGTGTTTAAGTATCGTACACTAATTACCAGTCACCCTATATGTTACAACACACAACAAAATAAATGGTTACCTAATTATTATTTTAGTGTTTCATGTTTTAATAAGAAACTAGCTTTTGCCCGCGGATTCGCTCCCGTCAACTGACTACTATATCCTACTCTACCCTATTCTACCCTACTCTACCCTACTCTACCCTACTCTACCCTACCCTACTCTACCCTATTCAAAAAAAAAAAATATCCTATGTCCGTCTCCTGGTTCTAAGCTACCTCCCCACCAACTTTCAGCCAAATCGGTTCAGCCGTTCTTGAGTCATAATCATAAATAGTGTAACTAACACGACTTATCGGTTCAGCCGTTCTTGAGTTATAAATAGTGTAACTAACACGACTTTCTTTTATACATATATATAGATATTATAATTGTGAGTTGAAACAATTTTTAACATGTTAGAATATCTTGTTGGGGGCTGGCCCTGGGCCAGAGCACTTCGACCCTTCTGGATCTTTTGTGCTAATGTTAGAATATACTTTTATACAACGGTAGAGTGCTCCGCCCACGCACCAAGACCCTCAAAATTTCAGTCTAGAATATCTCTAGAAAGTAAGCGTTTCCTAGGTTCGGAAGGGGGAATGGAGGCGCCCCCCTCCCCTCGCCCCCAAAACCCACTTTACTTTTAGTTAATAAATAATTCAATTGGTCAATATTTGCCTGACCCTAGAATTACGGTGTGGAAAAGGTGTTTAGACTGGGCCAAGGGGACTGAGTTTGATGCTGCGTTTTAATAACATTGAGAGAATCGTCTGCACTTGTGAGAAATGTAGAAAGTAATAGAGGAACGGTAGGTACCTATTGTAAATTAAATCTAACTATTTTGGTATACTGACTGGTTTACCTACTTGAATAAAGTTGCTTTAACAATCTATCTTTTGCTAAACGCGAACAATTCAGCTTTGACTACAAGCCATTAGACAGGGGTTGGTATGTACCTACTCTAGATATTCAGTAGGTTATCTAGACACAAAAACAAACTGGACCCCTTAGGGGATGAATTCTAGAAAATCCTTACTTATTATTTGTATACATCGTAAAAGGAACCTCGGTGCAAAATTTCAGCGTTTTAGGTCTTTTATATAGGTATCTAAAGGCACCTACAGATGTTCATAGCGCAATTAGGATGCGCTGATAAGGAATGGATAATAAGAATACAAAACTACTAGTCTTGCCAAGATGTATCATATTGTTATAGTATAATGTGTTAAACCCAGTAACTGGGCACTGGGGTCAGCTACATCGGGTAAGACTGAAAGCCAATCTACCATCTCACTCAGGAGATTAGGTTGTTTAGCTATAGGTACACGGCGACCTCTCAAAGGCTTCTGATTGCGTTTATTACGAAACCTTGCTTTTAAAGCTAGAACATTATGGTCTAGGTAAACTTGCACTCAGCTTGGTAAAATCTTATTTAAATGACAGGCAACAGCAAGCTCAAATAAACGGTGTCAATTCTCAGGGCCATTCCCATTTTGACTTGAAAATCAAAATGGGTGTACCACAAGGCTCAATATTGGGTCCTGTCCTCTTTTTAGTATATATTAATGATCTACCGCATCTATTCATAAAAACAACCACATATTGTACTGTTTGCTGACGATACGTCGTTAATTTTTAAAATCAATGCTCCTCCTTGCGTCGTATTCCTCAATGCTGAGGGTCGTAATCGTAACCTCCCTGCTTCAACACTAACTTATATGATCAATAGACGTTCCACAAACTGTAATGACGTACACAACGCTCTACAGCAGGTCCAAAACTGGTTCACTGTTAATAATTTAGTATTAAATGGAAAAAAAACTAAGTGTATAAGATTTGCGTTACCGAATGTTAAAAGTAATAACTTTGACATAGTATTGAACAAGGAAAAACTCGAATTCGTCGAGAACACGGTTTTCCTGGGGATCACGCTTGCCTCGAGGCTACAATAGGGTCCTTATTTAACATCTCTGGCAGGTCGGCTTAGTTCAGCAGCATTATGCTGTCAGAAAAATCCGTCAATTTATAGATGTAGATACCGCGAGTCTAGTCTATTTTAGTTACTTTCATAGTATCATGGCTTACGTTATTTTGCTATGGGTACGGGCTGCAGACATTGAGTCTATTTTTATTCTGCAGAAAAGAGCTATCAGAGCCATATATATTCTTCGCAATTCCATGATAAAAATGCTTGGCTAAATGCCAGTCCTGCTCCACAGCCACAGCCTCTTTTGCCTACAAAATAGTTTTTTTTTTAAATATTTTTATAAATATTAAAAACCACATCGTCGCTTTCCATCAGGTGAGATAACGGTCAAGCGCGAGCCTATCAAGAATAAAAAAAAATATTGGGAGAGATGATATTGCCCTGTTTGTATTGTGGTTTTCGAAATGTTTTTTTTTTTAATTTTTTATTTTATTTTAATAGAGCTAGGGACAATTTATTACTTTTTAGGGTTCCGTAACCAAATGGCAAAAAACGGAACCCTTATAGATTCGTCTTGTCTGTCTGTCTGTTCGTCCGTATCGGACACAGCCACTTTTTTCCGAAACTATATGAACTATACTGTTGAAACTTGGTAAGTAGACGTATTCTGTGAACCGCATTAAGATTTTAACACAAAAATAGAAAAAAAAAATTTTGGGGTTCCCCATACCTACTTCGAACACGAACAGAAACTCAAAATTTTTTTCATCAAACCCATACGTATCTATGGATAGGTCTTCAAAAATGATATTGAGGATTCTAATATCATTTTTTTCTAAACTGAATAATTTGCGCGAGATCCAAAGTGTAACTTCTAAAATAAGAGAATGATAAAACAAAAAAAAATATATGATGTACATTACCATGCAAACTTCCAGCGAAAATTGGTTTGAACTTTGAACGAGATCTAGTAAGTAGTTTTTTTTTTTAATAAGGTCATAAATCGTAAACTGCAATTTACCTTTCAAGTTTGTACGGAACCCTCAGGCGTGAGTCCGACTCGCAATTGCCCAGTTTGTATATTTGGAAACAATAGCATTGCATAATGTAGAAGCGCTTTATTGAAGTACCATGGAGAATTTTTATTAGATTACAACTTGTTTGATATTACGAGCATGGCAGTTGAGAGTTGGTCATGCTCACTCAAATGTCTCGCTGATGGTGGCACGTGTTGTTGGGTTCCCTTCAAAATGGTTGAGCTGAGTGGGGCTGACGCACGCGTCATGGTCGTGAACGGGCGCCGTCTGTTGAGACTGGTCATTTGTTAACAGCCAGTGGCTTAGTTCAATTTCTATTTTTTTATTAGTTTTTTTATTATTACTTATCTACATTGTGCTCACATAATAGAAGCGGCAAGAAAGATATAACCAACATTTATATAGCTCATAATATGATTTAAAAGAGTGGCCATGGAGTTTCTTGCACGTTCTTCTCCATAGAGATCTACGCTTTGGAACGTGCAATTTAGCTTCACTTTTTTTTGACTGACCGACATTTTGACGATTCGAAAGTGCCTGTAATTGGTCTATTTGAAATAAACGTTTCTGATTTCTGACTCTATTATACCACAAAGGCGAAGTGAGTGTGTGTGTTTGTTACTCCTTCACGCTGAAACTACTGAAGGGATTTGAATGAAATTTGGCACACGGGTAGACTATGTCCTAGAATAGCACGTAGGAGTATTTTTCCTTGGGACCATTTTCTACTTTCATGCAAGCGAAGCCGCTGCTGAATAATACAATCTTTTTTGTCTTTCTACAGTCGTCATAAAAGAGCTCTATGCTGTAGCCGTCAGTGTCATGACTCATGAGTGTCATTTGTTACTAACCATGATGGTTAGCAGTGGTTTTATTCGCATTTTTTTATTCTTTTTTGAATTTTTTATTCGCTTTTTTTAACAAACTTGACGTGACTTTTGCTTAAGACGTGAAACATACCTACCGACGTATTACGTACTTAGTTATTTTTCAAAATTCAGTAGACCTGGTTTGGCAACAGACTCCTATTAGTGTAGGGCTTAAATGGATTACTAATTTGGTAGGTTGCATAACCATGACACTCGGTGAGGTCTAAAGTGCAATTAGGTTCGAGGCTACCGAGCATGTCACCAACTAAGATGATGGGGTGCACGGATGGGGTGCTGTCGACGATGCGCTCGGCGATGCGTGTGACTACACCGTACTCTGTGACTATACCGGTCCGTGAGTTACTAACGGCACAGGCTAGCACCTTGATAAAAACAAAAAAAAACCTGACTCTAAAAACCTTAAACCCCAATCTTGTCAAATTGCAATATGCCGTACGAGGACCGCTTGTCATTCGTGCCATGGAAATCAAAAAGGAGCTTGAGCAGGTACCTACTGTCATTTTAAATATTATTAGTCATAATATCTATAGAGATATTATGCCACATTAGATCTCATTGTCTTTCTATTGTGTTTCTAATTACGGTATTCGAAAGGTTAAGGGTAAAGAAATAGATACCTGTGTTCGAGTGCACACTTATTTAGAGGTATGTGGAACAGAGAGTAAAGTCCCGCAAACCACCGTTGAAAAGGGAGGATCCTCCGACCAGACGGGTGTTATGTCTGGTGGGCTGTAGGGTGGCTACACTTATAACTATCTGAGTATTTGGCTCCTCCGTTGAGATCAGCCACCGTGATCAAAATTCGGCCGGAACGATTATTATTATCTATTCAGTCTTTCTTTAACATCTCCATACCCTAATCAAACATCCTGAACTTTTAAAAATTGTATGCAAGGGGCCGAAGCCAACTCGCAGAGTCTTTCTTAGATATTTTTAAATGATAAGTGATACCAACCAGCGATGTATGTACAATACAAATACAGCCTAAGACAACTCCCGGTTGTTGCAGGACTAATTGCTCGATATGGTAACAAAAGATTGAAGGACTATTCGCTCCTGCCTGAACACTGTCAAAATACGCGACTTTAAAATAGCAGGGGCTGACTTGAACAATCAATTAATGGGTCCCCAAAAGTGGTCGTTAGCGCTTAGAGACGTAGCGTCAAGGAGGCAACATATCCTCAGGTACTTGAGGAGTAGAGCGTTATTCTACGGCTGTCGCAACAATCTTTAAATCCTTACCAGCCTTTACTAGAATAGGTACTTCCTCCGAGCACGTTTGCTCTTGCGAAACTCCACTCAAACCAGCCAATAAAGGCAAGAGAGGCGGGAGCTCTGTTCCTCGTCAGTGTTCACTTAAGAAGGTCAATAAAGGCAAGCCAGAAATGCGGAACAAGACTTCTGCCAGAAGATCAGGTTCTTGGGATCGCCACTGCCTAACAGTTAGTACAAAACTGCTCAGCGGAGTGTATTTAGGTATCTTAGTTTGGCCCCTCCTCCTTCTATTGGCATATTGCTTGCGGTAAAGCAAACTCCACCAGCACAGACCTAGGGTTCATTAGACCACGCAAGCTCAACCACCACGATGTCAACGTGTCATACGACGATGGAGTTATTATTATTATATTGTTGTTCACCAGGGAGTCAAGAAACCTTTCAAGAGAACTATCAATGCAAACATTGGCGATTCGCAAGCCATGGGACAGCTGCCCATCACCTACTTTAGACAAGTATGATAACCACTCGTACAGTTTGTAAAAAGACTCGATACGATACGAAGCCGTCATCTTAAGGTGTGTCCAGACCCGGCGAATGCGCCGCTCGCAAGCCGCTTGCGAACTTAGCGCGTGCATTTTATGTTTGTATAAAGCCCCTGCGCCGGAGGTGCGCCCGCGTCTCGTCACCAACATACACGCTCAGTTTGTTTCTAAATGCCGGAGACTAAATACATGTTAATGACATGGAGTGGACGAATGTTAATGTTTACGGTTAATTGAAATATACAAAAAAAAAACCTGTTTTGTGGGACCCGAAAGACCCGCCTCACTCGAGCCTAGCCGGAGCTGCTCAGTGCACTAAACTTGGCTGTAACCGCACGCGAGCAATACGCGTGCAGTTCGCAAGCGGCTCGAGAGCGGCGCATTCGCCAGGTCTGGACACACGCTTATGGAAGTGTCCACATCTGACGGATGGGCCGCTTGCGACCCGCTCGCGAGCTGCGTGCGTGCTTCTCAAGTTCACACGCCGTTCCTACGCGCGCCAGCTACGCGCCGTGCGCGGATGGCGCAAAAGCCGCACGCGAACGCCCCGCGGCTTCATATACTTCCTGCCAACAGCAAATATACCTATAGTATAAAAGCCAACGGACCTGCACGCACGCCGCACGCTCGCCGCACGCGCCCGCTGTGCAAGCCTTGCCTCGGTTGCACTAGAGCGGCGCACCAAGCGAAGGCTGTAACGGCACGCGAGCAACACGCGCGCAGTTCGCAAGCACCTCGCGAGCGACGCATTCGCCAGGTTTGGACACACTTTTAGCTTTATGTACCGATGCAGTTGCACATACATCAAACGTAGTACCTACCTAAATACCTGTGGGCGCAAACTTTTTTTTGATGCGAGCCGGCGAGTATCGATGCGGTTATGTTTATGTTGTGTTTGCTGAAGTTCATACCTAAACTAGTTCTTATGATGATATGTTTTTACGCAGGTGCTGTCCTGTGTGGTCAACCCTGAACAAATCAAATCAGGCAAATACCCTAACGACGCGAAGGTGAGAGCAAGTGAATTGCTCACAGGTTGTGGGTAGGTTTTCATAAAAGTGTAACTTAGGTATAACTATTTATATATATTGCTCCCGTTGCAATGTTGCCTGAGAATTGGCTTCCTAATATTGCTTATTATAGTAAGTACCTAATTTATACAAACATTAAAATAAGAGCTATGATCATGCTTCAGAGGGACCGCGGGCTCGTACACGCAGGCGACCGGCATGGAGTGCATCCGGCGCCACGTGGCCGAGCATCTCGAGCAGCGCGACGGATACAAGGCCAACTGGGAGAACATCTGCCTCACGCAGGGCGCCTCCACCGGGATCAAGAACTGCCTGCAGATGCTCTGCAATAAGGTCGATGGCAAGGATTCGGGTCAGCAAACCAACAGTGCTAGATTAAAGAGAAGAATCAACTCGAATACAAAAATTAAAAATTATGTGTCGACATGGAAATACCCAATTTTTAGGACACGAAATGGGACAGTGGCGCGACAATCAGGCAGCTCCGAATCAGAAATTATTGAAAACTACGGCCATTTCTAGGTCAGCGGCTTCGACTCTAAATCTTATTCATTTGAGAGCAATAGGTTCCACTCGATATCCGTGGTTTCCACTCAGGCTACCACACGGGGATCATAGTTGACGAAATGCATGTAGGTAGGGGAAATATTTGTATGGGTATGAAGTTATGTTTTTATGTCCGATTTCTCGATTTAATGCGGCAATAAGATGTGGACCCATACGTTGCGCAGGTGTGATGATCCCAATCCCGCAGTACCCACTGTATTCGGCGTCGCTGGCGGAGTACGGGCTGGGCCAGATTGGCTATTACCTGGACGAGGATAGGAACTGGAGCATTGAGATAGCCGAGCTGGAGCGCGCCTTTCAGGAGGGCAGTAAGACGCACTCAGTACGCGCGCTCGTCGTCATCAACCCCGGGAACCCCACGGGACAGGTGAGACCACATACTATTGTGAAGGTTGCTTGCTGCAGCGATTAGCTTCGCTGCAGCTCTCACGAATAATATTAATGCGTATATAATAATAATAAATAATAATAAAACGTTTATTTATAACATAGGGCATTTACATTTACAATAAAGTATATTAAATATTAAAAAGAACAGTTGCTTATATGCCTGAACTAGGGTGAACCTGTGCTTCAGGCGAGAGAGTGCTTAAATACAAAATAATAAATTAACTCTAAATATGACTATTAAAAAAACTTAACTAAATTTAGATATACGGCGAGTTTTATTTACAAACAGTAAGTAGGTCTTCTGTCTCTACATAAGATATGCTTAGGAAATATTGGAAAATCATCTTTTTACAGTTATACTTATTTAATTTGTAGATACTTAATATTCTATTTAATTTGTTGTACAGAAATGGGCCTAAAAAAGTAAAAAATCTTTTTACAAATACATATTTTGAGGATGCATTAGAATGACAAACAATATCATTCCGTCTCTTATTAGTAATTTCGGCGTTGAAGGAAAGCATGGTGTGCTGTTTTAATACTAAGTGCATTATGAAAAGCTGGCGAACAGAAAGCACGTTACAGGATTTGTATAACTGATCTGTAGGATAGAGAAAGGGAAGGAAATTGGCTACTTTTAAAATTGCTCTCTGAGCTCTTTCAAGGGGCAGGCAGTAGGTGAGTTTTAAGTGCTCCACCCCAGGAAGAGATACAGTATTGGATTACAGATTGACCTAGGGCTAAGTAAATTTGTGTCACCAATTTTGAATTTGCAATCACTCGCAATTTCTTAAAAACATAGATTAGTTTGCGTACTCTTTTAATTAGACCTTCAATGTGTGGTCCAAAAGAGAGTGTTTCATCTATTATAACCCCGAGATATTTGATGTCGCGTGTTTTAAAGATACAGGGACAATCACACGTGCCGGATGATCGGAATCCACATTTATGGGCATACAGATGAGAGTTACCAATGTTAAATTGAGGCTTGCGCATGCAAAAGTGAATATATTTTGTCTTGTCAGCATTCAATGTTAGTAAATTGCTTTGAAGCCAATTAGTCACAGTGTTGAAACCCAATTGAGCGTATTCATACAGTTCGTTGTTGGTTTTAGCGGTAAATATTAAGGCCGTGTCGTCGGCATATGAAACAATTTTGCCTTGTTTAATATTTAGGTTACACAAATCGTTAATATAGATCAAAAATAGGGTAGGGGCCAGAATACTTCCCTGGGGAACACCATATCCAGAACTTATTTGCTCATCACTTGTAATATTGTCTATTTTGACACATTGATGTCGATCATCTAAGTAGTCAGCAAAAAGTTTAAGCGGTGTTCCTCTTATTCCTATGGCCTCTAATTTGTTTATTAGCAAAGGAACCGACACTGTGTCAAAGGCCTTCGCTAGATCAAGGAACACCCCCAGGGTCTGTTGTCTTTTGCCTAGTTCTTCAGAGACGTAATCTGTCAGGCTGTGCACTGCATCAGCTGTAGATAATTTGGCTCTAAAACCAAATTGTGCCGATGATAAAAGTTTATTTTTCTCTAAATATTTGACTAGTCTACTGTTTAATATTTTTTCTAGTATTTTTGAAATTGAGGAAAGTATCGATATTGGCCTATAATTATTTACTAAGTCTTTGTTTCCGGATTTAAAAACAGGGATTACTACTGCTTTTTTCAGAAGTCTAGGGAAAATTCCTTCGGAAATACAGATACGAAATATATGCGTCAAAGGTGAAACAAGGATATGCTTACAGAGTTTAAGGATCTTATTACTAATATTATCCCATCCTACTGCAGAGTCATCTTTTAGTCCACAAATGATTCGAGTAACTTCGTCTTCGTCAGTATCTAGTAGGCCAAAAGAATTTAGGGCACACCTGTTTCTTAAATCAAGTGGAGGTCTTTGGACACAGTCTTGTGTTGGAATCTGTTCGGCAAGAGTTTTCCCAACATTTACAAAAAAGTTATTAACATGGTTAGCTGATGAAAGAGGTGAGGGATTAATATGCAATAAATTCGAATTAGATTCATGCTTTTTTGCCATATAAGTGACATTTTTAATATATTTCCAAAGTTGCTTACTGTTGTTTCCTGCTTTATTTAATTCAGTTTTATCGTAGTCATTTTTTAAGTTCTTTAGGAGGTTATTGCAAAAATTCCTGTATCTTTTATAGGAGATTTGAATAATAGGATTGTCAGGGTTTTTCTTAGCTTTCTGATGAAGTTTATCTCTCTGTCTTATACACCGAATCAAACCCGGAGTGATCCAAGGTTTAATGTTATACAGTTTCTTGTTTACGGAAGAAATAGTCGTGTTACGTAATATTGCAAATTGAACATGTTTTATTAAGTACGATAAAGCAAAATTAGCGTCAGCAGTATTGTAAACTGGGTTAAAGTCAAGATTGCGTAAATCATATTCGAGTCCATTTGTGTTTAATTTCGTTTTGGTCCGAGGTCGATTTTGCTTAGGCAGCGTTTGATTTAGGTGCAGTAGGACAGCGTGATGGTCAGTAATTGTCGAGTTAGTAACGTAAGATTTGATCATCATATGATCGAGACAGGAACCACTTTGATGAGTAGGTAAAGTATGTGCGGGGAGAAAACCATGGAATGAGCAGATATTAAGATAGTCTTGGGTCGCTGCATCGAAGCATTCAGAGTTAATATTTATATTAATATCACCTGTTAGTATAACATTCTTAAACGTGCACAGTTCTTGAAAAATTTGGTTTAAGGAAGCGTGAAAAGTGTCTAAATTTCTAGCGGAAGGCGATCTATACATAGCTATTATTGCTGTAGTTGTACCAATTTTGATGACCAAGCAATTACACATACAGTCTTTTAGGGTAGATTCTTCAACTGCGACCTTTAATGATGCTTTACAATAAACAACCACACCGTCATTTTGATTATTGTTAATTCTGGTATATGATAAATTATACCCCGGTATTACTGGGAGGTGGTCCTGACGATTACACAGCCAGCACTCAGTTAGTACCACTATATCACAGTCAAAGTTAAGTCTATGAAGAAAAATGTTAAAGCTATCTATGTTCTTATAAATACTGCGAATGTTTTGTGTTAGTATGGTAAGTGACTTTTGAGTATCGGAAAGATATTGTCTGCACTCCTCAACCTTACATTGTTTTGAAACCGTTACAAATGTGTTATCTATATCGGTCAATAAGTAATTATCCATAATTTAAAAAATATAAAAACAGTAACTAAGTCTAAAATATAAACAAATATGTGACGCTCTTAGGCGCCTTCATAATCAATCGAGTTAATGTACCTGTTCTCGGCTGATTTTTTAGCAGGACACTCTGGATCTCCCGTCCTGTGGTTGGCAGGTTTTTTAAAACGCAAACATGTTGCGCATTTTGGCGAGTCAGCTTTTTTTGTGCAGTCCTGGAGTGTGTGTCCTTCTTCACCGCAGTGTCCACATGTAGGAGAAGCGACTTTGCACGATTTGGCCGCATGACCGTACTGCTGACACTTGTAACATCTCGTTACTAGAGTGAAGTCTCGAACAGGACAGGACGTCCAATTAATAAATAATCTATCCTGTGTGATGAGCGCCTTTCGAATAGCGGCTGGAACTTCTATTATATAGTTACAGTTCTCAGCTTCTTTCCTACCAGATTTGTGGCTAAGTTTTATTGAGGCCAAGAATGCATCTTTGGTTATTGTTGGCAGTTTGTCGGCCAGGTTTTGTTCATAAATGCATTTATAAACCTCAATTTCAGACATGAATGCCGGAACCCCCATAACTATAATGCGAGGTTTGCGCTTTTTAGGGTCATCGATGGTAAGCCCTGATGAAGCGAGTTGGACTGTTTGTTTGAGCTTGTCTAAATCCTCTTTAGTCTCTGTGCTAATTATCAGTCCTCCTTTCCCTATCTTACGTACTCCTCTGACTTTAAGCTTCATGTCACCAGGGCAGATAATCTTCTGGACGATGTTCTTCGTTTCGTCACTGGTCTTCGTGTTGTCGCGGGGGTAAATCGCCACGGAGCTAAAAGTATTTGGACGAACAAAGCTGTTGGACCCTTTCTTAACCATATCTGCAAAAGATGCGGCGGGTGCTTCCCGGGTTCCACACTTTTCTTTAATCGTCCGGTTCATTTCCAACACACAATCCTTTAGGTCTCGGTCTTCGGTTAATATTTTCAGCGAGTTATGGTTCTTCACGGCATTATGTTTTAATGACTGATATTGAACAGCCAGTTGCGAAACTCCATAACTAACTTTTCGGCAAAGATTACTTATTTTTAACTTCTGATCCGAGTTTAGTTTTCCCTCAGAAGAGATAACACATACCTCATTCAAGTGCTGCTCAATAGACCCCAACCAGTTTTGGATCTCAGGAGTCGAAACTACCTCCATTTTCTCTTCTTCTTGGGCTCGTTCACGACTAGGTTGCTGGGGCTGCATCGGTGTAGGTGTTGGGGGAGGGCTGCGTCGCGTTATACCGCTCCGGTTGAAGGGGCTGCCTTCCATATTTTAGATGATATTATTATAATCCAATCAGTCCATGTTTCTTAATTTGTCAGCACTTTTAAAAAACGTGTCTGTATGAAACGCCAGTACACTAAAAACTAGGTCACTAATTACGCGAATATTAATTTATTAGATACTAGCGGTCGCCCGCGGCTCCGCCCGCGTGGATGTCGGTTACCGCTGCAAAAAGCCTACCCAGGAAAGACACGGTCAGCAAAATGATTCCCAGGTCAATTCACAGACACCGACAGTAACATTGACGACGCAGTCATTATCCGCAGGCTGCACAGATTGTCTTTCTGTGTATGTTAAGTTGTTAATGATGAAAATATTTAAATGTAATTAATACTAAGTTTTCACTTCTGCCGGCAGTCCCGGAGCGCAACCCGTTGTTTAAGGATAGATAACTAAAGCGATTATTGTAGAGCTTCTCCATAAACAACATTTGACGTTAAATTATTTTCAGGTAACAAAATATACTGATGGTCGGGAGCCCCGACCCGTGATAGGGCAACGTAAAGTTGCCCATGCGTAAAACATTCTTTTCGTAAATCAATTCCTACTAATTTGAATGTTTGGCCCTGGGATTTGTTTATCGTTAGTGCGAAAGAAATTTTTACTGGAAATTGGAGCCTTTTGAAGGGTATAGGCAAATCAGTAGGGATCATGGGTATTCTTGGTATATGAGCTAATTCACCAGCTGCAGGGCCGGTGATAATCTTCGCTACTATTAAATTATCTTTTAGCTCCTTTATAAGAAGTCTCGTGCCATTACACATGTTGGGAGGGCTTAAATTTCTGAGAAGCATTATCGGCGTGCCAACTTTTAACGACAGTTCATGAGGTGGTAGCCCAGCGGGGTTCAGAGAATTTAAAAATTCCTGGGGGTAGTGCACAGCGTCCTCGATGTTAGTGACGGTGTCTATGGATTTATAGCACTTAACTTCACCCGGTACTTTCTGCATAATTAAACTGTTTATTTCGTTGACTGTTTCATTCCTGGGAGAAACTATTGCTCTACAACACAGCCAACGAAAATCATTTTGATGTAAGCTTTCGATGTCAGGATATATAGCATCTATCAGACTATCTAAATTATAGACTATTTGGCCTAGAGACTCATCCAAAGTAACCGCATAATCGGTGCCCAAATTTAAAGATGGAAAAATTCCTTCTCCAAGTTTCAGCAGCTGTTGTGGAAAATTGCTATGCGTATTTCCATGTAGATGAGCTCTCATATTGGTGCGCAAATTCAAATGTTGAACAGATGTCCAAAGGTGAGACGATTTTAAACATGCCTTCATAATATCTGCTCGCGTACCTCTGTTGACGACTGGAAGCGTTTGTCGGAAATCTCCAGCAAATACAAAAGTGATACCACCCATGACATTAGCAGAGCTTCGGAGGTCTTTTAAAGTACGGTCCACGGCCTCCACATGAGCTCTATGACTCATGGTGCATTCATCCCATATTACCAACGACGCGTCTTGCAGCAACTTACCAAGAGGCCCATTTTTCCGAATAGAGCACGTAGACCGTTGATCTAAAGATACGGATAGCGGGAGTTTAAACGTAGAGTGAGCAGTTTTTCCTTCGTTCAAGAGAGTTGCAGCAATTCCTGACGAAGCAACTGCAATCGCTATCTTCCCTGATTGCCGTATCTTAGCAAGTATCAAATTTGCGAGAAAAGTCTTTCCGGTGCCTCCTGGTGCGTCCAAAAAAAATAATCTCCCCATGTTATTGTTCACGCTGTCCACAATAGTCTCATAAGCATGTCTTTGATCTGGTACTAATTTTGGCACATTGTCATTAACAAACGCTGTTAGATCATTTCTGTTATACTGTTGTACCATTGTGTCAATAGTATTATTCTGGGTACGAACGGGAGAAGGTAATCCAAAATCACTTAAATTTTTGTCGTTTAATTCTAGAAGTTTGTTTTCTATTACGATTAATCCTTCATTATAAATGACTTCAGTGAAGGGTAAAGTGTTATCCTGATTTTGTTGTCTGATACGATGTCTAATATCTTCACAGAACTGATCTTTGAAAGTATCCCATAACTTCAATGGTTCCGATGGTTGACAAAATAAAAGTATGACTACGAACAACTCCCTTAGTTTTTTTGGACAATGTGATAACGAAGCTTCGCTTAAACTGTTACCCCAATGGTCATCGTTTTCAAGTAAACCTCGGTCACGGCAAGCTGCTTGATACGTCTCTTTGACAATACCGTTTACAGTTTTAAGGTATGCAAATGAGGTCGGACCGCGTACGTGGTGCAGTAGAATCCTAAGATAAAAACACTCTGATTGGGATGGATGTATCCCGTAGACTCTACCTAAAGCGGTATCTTTTTTTATCCCCGGATGTTCAACTACATCTTCACCACGCCTCCTTCTAGTGAATTTATTATTTGCCCATGTATAGTATTGCGGGACTTCATGATACAGAAGAGTTTTCGCGAATTCATCTTCATTACAGAGAGCAAAAAATGCCAGTAATGTTGTATTGCGTGGGTTTTGGACCACTTGATGAGCTGTCCCTGGTGTAAAATACACCCTTTGACCGTTCTCTAGATGAACGGCCAAATGCACTACAGTAGGATGCCGGTCGTGAACGGGAAATTCAAATAAGCGCCAGACAGCTTCAGATGTGCTTATGTACCTGCCATTTAAATAGTTTTCAACCTCATCGTGTGGGTTTCTAAGGCTAAAAGTTGCCTGATCTGAACCTTTATTTACATACTTACATATATATTTAATGGCTTGGACAGAGTGGCAATACTCCACGTTTATATGAGCGTTAAAAGTCTTACATAGTAGCGGGGAGTATGGAACAATCCACCTATTATCTATCGTCACCATGTTGCCCCTGATTTGTAGCGTAGTGCTCCGACCGCCATTTCCTGTATCACGCCTACGATAAACTGGATACCCATCCTCTCCGGTCTGGGTATCGTTCATGAAACGGCGAGGGTATTTTTTTGTGCAGACACCGTTCTTCATGCATGGTGCAGCTAAATTATGTTCTCCGCAGGGTCCATGTACCATATTTTTAGTTATAATGTCGTGTAGTACCGGATCAATTTGTTGATCGGGTAGCTCCGCAACTATGACACTGTCGATCTCATCTGGTTGTATTTTAGTTTCTAGCCAGAAAAGCAAATGACAATGAGGTAAACCGCGCTTTTGCCACTCCACACTTGCCATATAACATTTTACTTTACCGAATATCTGTTCTTTGACAAATAATTTGATGAATTTCTTCATCTTTAAATGAAATACACGTGAAATTATGTCATGACGGTTGAAAGACCGTTGTCCTGGTAGCAGCTCCGCTTTAATTTCAGGCCATTCGGGGTTACATGTAAAAGTGACAAATAAGTCAGGTCTACCATAATTTCGGACGTACGTCATCGCGTCCTGCGTTTTCTCGTGCATGAAACGCGGAGAACCCGTAAATGACGATGGCAATATAACATGTTGACCGATATTTGTTGGGTCAACATTTGCGTCATGATTTAAGGCATCTCTGAGATGAATGTAGTCATCAGCCCTCAGTCTTTGTTGATTCCGAGAAATATAATTTAATCTTTCCGATATCATTTTCGCCATCATGTCAACACAATATTGACTAAATAAGTCTCTGTAATAATGTAACGGATTAAAAGAGTTAGTTCTAAACATTAATCTAAATGCATAAAATTGCATGCACGAAACAGTTTTATTACGCGCAGAACCCTGCTGAGGGATAGTCAAATAATAACCGTCTTCTCCTGTCGCAAACATTATAGGATACTGTAGTGGATCATAGGACCGATGTAGCTCAGAAACTCTTTTGAGCTGTCCGTCTCTACCGTGTAAGACTATATCCCTGGGACCTTTGTCTTCATCGACCAAGAGAACGGCTACCTCGTTTACAGTAGGAGCATTATATCTGCCTCTGTGTGCTGTCTGTGGAGTGCGATCTGAATGAATAATTAACTTTAAATTATCTGAGGAGTTAAGTTCTAAGTTTTGTTTAAAACTTCGTATATACACGTTATGATTATTCAAAGCGGTCTGTAATTCACGAATTAAATCCATTTTTAAGGTTGGTGCGATGCTTGATCGCAACGATAACTGGTCTGCATCCGAAATAAAATATATTTGCAAGAACTGTGGGTTTTGGCCTGACGGTGGTAAAAGGCTACCAATGAGATGATACACCTGTCCTTCAATTTTAAAAGTGGGCATAAAATTTCCTTCCCTGATTTCTTTTGCGCCAAACGAAGTCATTTGAAAAAGACTATTGTATCTACGTATGTTTGTTAAAAAATGACCAGATAATGGATGGTTATTAGTTAAAAGATTTTTTATTGGTTGTGGTGGCTCCTGAAGGTTAGGAAGACAAATTTTACCTGAAGCACAGCACATACCATTAGGTTCGTCTGTCCATTTCTTGGCAGAGCAGTTAGAGCAGATCTTATTCATGACTCCGATTTGGACGGACGCTTGTTGTGCATAATCAACCTGCGGATCATATCTGAAAGCCAGTCTGTTGCTGTTAGCTAAAATTCGATTGCGAACTGTGTTTGTGGACAACTGCTGTCTCTCTGCTTGAGCTCTAAGTCGCTGCAAACGCTCGACACTCGACTCTCTTTCGCGCAACTGAGAGGTCCTTATATTTTGTTCATGAAGACGTTGGGAACGCTCCAGCCTCGACTCTTGAGCGCGTAGCTCGGAGGTTCTCAGACTTTGTTCGGCAAGGCGTTGCGAACGCTCGACACTTGACTCTCGTTCGCGTAAGTCAGAGGTCCTTACATTTTGTTCATGAAGACGTTGGGAACGCTCCAGCCTCGACTCTCGTGCACGTAACTCAGAGGTTCTCAGATTTTGTTGTGCAAGGCGTTGCGAACGTTCGACACTCGACTCTCGTGCGCGTACCTGAGAGTTTCTCTGATTTTGTTCAGCAAGGCGTTGTGAACGTTCAGGTGAAGATTCTCCCATACGACGTATTCTTGCTGCCCGTGCTTGAGAACTATGTTTAGAAAGTTGAGACCTGGCTCTCTTAGGCATTTTCAAATGTTTAAGAAAATGTTAATAGCGTGTAATAGTCTAGCTCTGAAAAGAACTGTTGTTTAGCCCTGAAAAGAACTGTTGGTTAGCCCTGAAAAGAACTGTTGGTTAGCCCTGAAAAGAACTTTTGTTTAGCTCTGAGAAGAACTTTTGCGTAGGTGTAGTTTTAAGAACGAAATCTAAAAAAAATCGCACGAAAATTATTAGACTTCGCGCACGACCGCTGCGTAGGGAGCCGACCTCGCGACTGAGCCGCGCGGGTACCTTACTCATAGATCTAAACTCCCCTCCCGCACGCGCACCCCCGCCTTGGTGACGCCCACTTCGCAACGGGCCGTGCAGCAGAAATCGTAATATTTTAATTTCGCCATAACTTCAAAACCAAACGTCCAATTTTAATCATTCAAAGACCAAATATTATCTCCATAAACTGTTCTTAGTGATGAAATCATTTATTTTGATAAGGATTAATAGCATGAGTAAAATAAACGCGTTTAAATGTAGTCCAAAAAAAATTCAAGATTTTTAAATAAAAAAATGGTTGCTGTGCCTCACTCGACATAGATGGGTATAGTGTGTCGCGGACTTTTTTGTAGATATTTATAAGATCTACAATTAATTAGAACATTTTATGGTTCTATCTTTTATAGTTTAGGCAGCGTACGCAAAATAAGTAACTTTTCTGGTTGATTTTTTACACCTTGTGTCCGAAAAACCCAAATATCTTACGGAACCCTATTTTTTTCCAAAATAAAATATAGCCTATGTTACTCGTGGATAATGTAGCTTTCGAATGGTGAAAGAATTTTTAAAATCGGTCCAGTAGTTTTTGAGCCTATTCAGTACAAACAAACAAACATACAAACAAAGTTTTCCTCTTTATAATATTAGTGTAGAAAAGTTTTCCTCTTTATAATATTAGTGTAGATTTATTGCATTGATGAGCACGACTGAATGCGATGAGTCTCGAATCATCAATCCGTGTAATATATTGAATAGGTAACTCCAAAGTATGGTAAAGGTAATCTCCGAACTTGTCGACCTGTTTAAATCAAACAACGTGGTCATGATGTTCATATCTGACCAGTTGCATTTGTACCTACTTACATTCTATTTGAAATGAGTTTGTCAGGTACTGACGGAGAAAAACATGAAGAGCATCCTGAAGTTTGCTCAAAAACACGGCCTGTTCGTGTTTGCCGACGAGGTGTACCAGGACAACGTGTACGCCAAGGGCAGCAAGTTCACCTCCTTCAAGAAGGTGAGAAAAGTGCAATGAATTTGAATTTTGCATTGCTTTTCTATTTAAACTACTTCAGAACAATTTTATGTACCCACCTAAGATGTCTCTAATCCATTTCAAACTTGTAAGTAATTAAGTATACTGATTGACTTTGTTCGATACAATAATCACGATCGAACACGTTTTTCTGATCTAGCTAACCAATTACGCCGCACTTAGTGTGAAAAAGTCTAAAAATCGTAAATTTTACGTCACAAAATAATTACCTACTAATGACTCAAGCATGAGCTTGATAGTGTGCCGGTATCTAGCAGATCCGTCTCAAAAATTAGAGCATAGGTACTCTATACACGATCGAACTTGCGCATGATAAAGGTTGAGCAGCTATTCCGGCGTGAAGTAGTACCATCTCACTTTGCTAAGATTTCCACATTTGGATTGGCCAGTCGAGCTTTTGCCTCGATATAAGAGATTTTTGATGATATTCTTTATTTTCAGGTGATGATGGATATGGGCCCTCCATACAACGAGATCGAGCTGGCATCGTTCATGTCGATCAGCAAGGGCTACATGGGCGAATGCGGGCTGCGCGGCGGATGGATGGAGCTCGTCAACCTGGACCATGACGTGCAGGCCAACCTCTACAAGACCATCTCCGCCATGCTGTGTCCAAACACTATCGGACAGTGCACAATCGATATGGTCGTCAGTATCTGCTACACTTTTTATGACATCCTTTTTGTTCCAGTGCCTCCATTTTGTTCGTAGCCATGTAGTCTAGAAACGGTGTAACAAGAAATATCATGAAGTCGAAATATACCTACACAGCCTTTAAATCTCGTTATTAGTGAAGTATTTAAAACTGAGTAAAAATAAAACAAGTTTTAGTTTTGATGAAAACTGAAAACTTTTTACTGTTGCGCCTAATGAACGCTAAAGACGCGAGAAATAGTAGCCTAATAAACTAGATGAAGGAAAGAAGATCTAAGTGTTTACAGCAGTTGTGTTGTCGTAGGCTCGGCCGCCACAACCCGGCGAGCAATCGTACGAGCAGTGGTTCGAGGAGAAGAGAGGCGTGCTGAACTCGCTCAAACTTCGCTCCTTGATGATCGTCGATACCTTCAACAAAATGGAGGGATTCAAGTGCAACGTCGTGCAGGTGAGCGAGTCCGACTAGCACGTGTTTTGAAATAGTAGTTCAACTATCTTTATCATCTTCAACTGAAAGACGTCCACTTCTGGACAAACAGTTTCAAGCACCACCACTAACGAATCTGTGCTTCCTCTTAGTCAAAGTCCGATGGGAATCCTTCTTCAGATTTCCACTTCTTTTACCATGGCGTTGGTCCGTGACCGTCCGAAGTTAAACACAATAACGACATGCTTGAATTCCGAGAAAGTACAAATAGTAATGAAGGTTTAGACACCTATGCTAACATTACTACACTTATGCTAACATTTTTCATAGGAAGCGAGCTTATTTCTTCTTTCTTGTTATATATTATTATGATTTTGACCGTAACATGTATTTATATTTATGGAATTATAATAATTAAAATCATCAATACAGCCCAACTCAGTCTATAACCATTCAATAGATAATTCTAATTAAAATTTTACGATCTACTCTGGCGCTTTCATCTTATTATCATGGTGGTGTTATGTCGTTCCTCAGGGTGCGATGTACGCGTTCCCGCGAATCGAGCTGCCTCCGAAGGCGGTGGAAGCCGCGCAGGCCGAGAAGAAACCGGCGGATGTCTTCTACGCATTCAAGCTGCTCGAGGAGACTGGTGAGACATGCAGACGTATAAACATCGGCATTTCACATTCGTTTTAGTGTAGCAAAAATATACTTTCAAACTTAGACGCCATTTCGCACTTTTTGATGTCAGGGAAAATTCTACTTGCGCGTCAAAAAATAACAATGGTTTTTGTAGACAACACACCAACTTTCGTTGTCTTTACTGAGTCTGTCCTCTGCAGGTATCTGCATCGTGCCGGGCTCCGGGTTCGGGCAGCTACCCGGCACGTACCACTTCCGCACCACCATCCTGCCGCAAACAGAACTGCTGCAAGAGATGCTCGATATCTTCAAGGTCTTCCATCAGAAGTTCACCGAGCAGTACTCGTAAGTAGGTATATTTATTTGGTCGTTCTCACTCACACATTTCTATTTTTGCTGAGCACGCGATAGTACCTAACAAGTACCTACAAAACGCAAGCTATGCCCGTAAGATAAGGTAACGCTGTAGTTACCTAAATGATACTACTAGTCATAGCCTTCGAATTTTCCTAAATTAAATAGTGGTCATCAATACAAGCATTCTTCGGTTTTTATCGTGGTCTCAATGCCATCCTCTTCGTGAGGTGAACATGAGCACAGATTTATGTAGGTAAGTACTAACACACTAATACTAACGCCAAGGCGAGCATAAAAGTGGCACGGCCGTACCATCCTTTTCTCGAAACAGTTCAGGCCATTTTCGACCCCCTATAACACTAACATTTTCAGTAACCAAGCAGGCATTGTAGGTATAAACACGGTACCTATATTTAAAATTTCATTCCATTTGAACCAAGAGTTTAAAAATTATAACTGGTCAAAGTTTCTTAATTTTGTGACTCACTGACTGACCGATCATCAAAACTCTAAGGCACTTCTAGCAGACATAGAAGCTTCAAATTTAGAATACAAGTTTTTAGTCATGAATCAATGAAAAACTAAAATATTTTGCAATTCTGGTACAGTTTACTAGATAAACCAACTCCACAAATAACTCTGTAATCTCATATAAATATGTAGTACCTATTATAAAGTTACATTTGCAGTGAATGAATCAGTGTACCTGTATATTTATAATATAAAGGAATCTACAAAAAGAAATGAGATGCCATCAAAAACATAACTTGTAAAAAACCAAGGCTCGCAACTCAGTTCTTCTACTGTAAAAAGTTGTGAGATCCATATAGTACCGAGTCGGTTAATTTATTCAGTCCCTACTTGAGAGACCTTTTGCAACATCTTATAGTGACCATATCAATATTACAAATCTTTTATGTTTTAAATAAGTATATTGACTTGGCAATCGGACTAAACAATCTTACTTGTGAGGTACATTTTGTTTTCATGCGATTGCCTGAGAACTGAGTTGCGAGCCTTGATTTTTTAACACGCTTTTTACAAGTTATGTATTTGATGGCATTCTTTTTATTTTGAACAGTTAAATGGAGGGATAACAAGATTCACAATATGATCAAAACAGAAATGTTACTAGCAAGAGGCTGTTAAGGTGCGCTTACACTAGATTGATTGGCATCGGAATCGGCTTGTACCAGAAAGACGCAACGCAAACCTGTGAGAAGCGTGGAAGCTCGCGTAAAACTGCTGGCATGCAAGACACTCAGAATGGGTCGATGTAGTGGAACTTTTGAGGAGCCCATGTTCAATAGCGAACTTTTTTTTAGTTGAAATAGTGATTCTGTAAGGTAGGTAATGTAGGTATATTGATCCAATTTTCACTGAAAAAATGCTAAAAAGCTATGTTTGTTCAAGGTTTGTTCATTGTTTGATATCCTAACTTTTAACTTTTCTAAGAACTTATTTGTGTTGTTGATATTCAAGTCGTAGATATCTATTAATTTTATTATGTGCAATGAATTTATATGTTAGATTTTATGATTTGTTCAGTGATTTTAGCTGCCGTGTTTAGAATTAAATGCATTGAACTGTTAAATGCGTTTTTATTATTATTCTCTTTATTTAACCTTAAAACTTATTTACCTACATTTTTAAATATTTCTTAAAAAAAAATTAAAAAATAAACAAAATTTAAATTACAAAGTGATATAACTAATTTATCAAGAACTGGGTCGGACTCATACCGTACCTCGTTCAGAGTCTGAGTGTCTTGTGTAGATATATAAGTTCACATGTTTGTGATCGCACCCACGAAGTAATTCCTACTATTTCTTATTCTGTGCCTGTAGGCACTTCCGATTCCACAAGAGAGCATTTCAGAGCTAGTTGCTGATGGATAATCCTGGCTACTAGGTTGTGTCTATGCAAGTACCTACTCTCCGTTAGCTAGACGAGAACAACCAGAGATAATGTGACGAATTGATTCTCCCGCCTTAGTTATTCGTTATGATAACTTCGTCCATAATTGCACAGACAAAACCTTCGGTTTCCCCAAAGAAGTCACCGGCGCGCAGCCAGGCTACGGATGCTAGTTGATCTACATCGGGCCCATGAAGGGCCCTGAAAAAGCGTCCGTGGAGTTATTATTAGATATTAATTTAACGATTTTTGACCATCGATATATGTGTAGATACTATAAAAGTCGATGTTTTTGACAATGTCTCAAGCTGAGTGTTGAATAATACGTACCTACCTACATAGATCCAATCCACATTTATGGCGTATGTAATAGGCGAAATTATTTTACGCGGACGCAGAGCCAAGACCGCTCATAGGCGGAAAAGCATAAGGTATTCTGCAGAGCTCCGCAAATTTATAATAAAATTCCAAAATCTATTAGAGTTGGATTTGACCGGGTTTAAGAAAAAATTTAAAGAATTTTTGTGTAATAAATGTTACTATAATTTAAATGACTACTTAAATGACTCTTTGACATATTGATTCAATTATTATTTATTTTATTTGACTGACATTTCTAATTTCAATTATATTAACTATCACATTGAGATTAGGTTTCTATGTCAGTGAACTATCACAATTTAATGTAACCTCTTTAATATTTGTACGCCCATGAGGTAAAACGTGCCGAGATTAAATGTTTAAACCTAAGACCATGTAATGTACATACCTACCATGTTCTAACAAATAAATGATTATGATTATGATTATGATAGACCAAAGAGATTTAAAGAGATACAATAGAGCGGCTATCAGAACAAATGTCTTAGAAAAACTGCCATCCTATGTCTCAGTGACGCCATCTGGCTTTGAATACCAAACACGCGAATTAAATTTGTCAAAATTTATAATTATTTAACTATCGCTCGGTAGATGGCCAGGGGCCTTACCATGATAATGTTAAAATGTCAGTCGTATGAGCGAAAAAGAGTGATGGATCTATCCACCTTAGATAGCTCCATCCCTTTAACAGTTCGGTTTAGGTCGTAAAATGGATCACGTTATGAGCTCGTGGTAGAGCCTCAGTGTGTGATAAAGGTAAGGTTAAGCTTTTCAGCAATAGATGGCGTTATCACAAAATCAGCAAATGTTCTAGAACTATTTATAAAAAAATATTGAATTTTAATTAATTACTTCGTAAATACCAAAAATATTTACGAAAATAAACCGAACTTAGTTCCAGTCATTTTATCATAACAAGATTTGCAATAGCGTAATGCGCAGTTCGGCATATTTTCTCAGAAAATGATTTTCTTTTAATGCATAGAGCGAATACAAACACGACTTGACGTGTAGGGGCGTCACAGGGCGTCATACTAGACCACAGAGTACTATTTTATAGCTGAAATACTAGACTGAGCGACTTATGACCACTAGGTAATAAGTATCGGATCACGATTTTGTTCGCTATGTCCTGTCTATTGGTAGTATATATTTAATGTCTTTGTGATAGACAGACTTTATTCGATTTCTGATCGGGATTCACCTACTGTGAACCAGTGGTCAGATCAGGATGGTCACAAAAACAACGGTACGTTTTATAACAATAAAGTTTATAATGATATTCCAAAATATTAAAACAGATTAAAACGGATAATTATTTTCTTACAATGTTATTTTCTTAGTAACGGTATCTAAAAAGTCTTCTAAAAAACGAACTGTCAAAACATCTGCTTTTATAACTTACACGAATAAATTAGGTACTATAAAATGGCTCATTCAATATAATTATTAACAATAATATTTATCAAAGAATCATACACAATCATTTACTTTTACTAATTATTTGATGCACCGGAAACTGACCAGCGGAAAGTGTCAGAATGGTTTATTTTTAATTATATGGGCAAGAAGTTAACAAATGATTACAATAAATACTCATCTTCTTCTCAGTCGGTACACTCTTGCTAGAGTGGTCGTGGTCATCACTGTGAATCACGATGAGTGATCATCCTGGTGATACGGCTCCATTCATCGCGGACTGCAGCTTTCCGAGTACATTTATAAACCGAGCACTTAGTTGAGGCCTTGATCTGGTCTGTCCATCTCATTGGTGATCTACCACGTAGCCTGGTGCTCTCAACTTTACCCTGCACTACGAGACGCTCTATAGAGTCATTACCACGACGAGATACATGGCCAAAGAAGACAAAATACTTACTATAAACTCTAATTTATAGATTATTAAAATTAATATTATACAATAAGGTATACACATGGTCGGTCTAACTTCGAGGTCAATCGTAGAATCCGACTCGGCTAGGCAGCGGTCGGGAAGCTGCGCAGTATCTTCTCGTCCGACATAACAAAGTGCCTCAATACGAAAGTCTATGACCAGTGCGTACTGCCAGTGATGATATATGGCTCGGAAACGTGATCGCTCACAATGGGCCTCATCAGAAGGCTTGTATTCACCCAAGGGCAATGGAGAGGACTATGCTCAGAGTTTCCTTACGTTGTCGAATTAGAAATGAAGATATCCGCAGGAGAACCAAGGTTATCGACATAGCCGAAGAATCGCCAAACTTAAGTGGCAGTGGGCAGAGCACATTGCTCGCAGAACTGATGGGGCCCAAAGGTTCTGGAGTGACGGCCACATACAGGAAGATGCAGCGTTGCGCTGGAAGGCGTCCCGAACAGGGGCGCCGACTTTTAGAAAACCTCATGGGTGCTCATGCTCATTTGATGGACTCGAAAAAGTGGCGTGAGAAGAAAAATGCACACTGATCGACCGACAAATAAATAAATGTCCTACTTACATACCGCGTACTTAATTACCCACGAGCCCCCGAGCACCCCCGGAGTCGGCGCCCCTGGTCCCGAATCCGATGAATGCGAGACTCACAGGATCGGTGGTAGTAGCGACACTTGCGGGAGACCTATGTCCAGCAGTAGACTTCTTTCGGCTGAAATGATGATGATGATGAAAACAATAACTACTGTAACCATCGTTAGTTTGTTTAGCACTTTGTTACTTTGTCTGACTTCACCCCGACATTACTTCACTCTGACTTCACGCAGCAGTTTTGATGGTTTTATTATCTTTCCGTAACTTACAACCGTCTCTATTTAATTCATTTGAATCTATTCTACTGTTTCATCGCAGTTGTAGTGGCAATGATGATGCATATTTAGGTATTTATTTCGAATAACTGAGCGTCGCGTTGCGCCCGACCGCGACGTGACGACGCGACGTCCAATCGGTCTAGTCGACGTAAGGGTGTTTATAAGCGACTTCAAAAAAAGGAGGAGTTTATCAATTCGGTTGTATTTTTTTTTTGTGTGTTACCTCAGAACTCCGTCGTTTATGGACTGATGTGCAATTTTTTTTAATATAGGATATGCTTCCAGATTGGTTCTATTTTTTTTCAAATTCCAGTTCTGATGATGGGATTCATGAGGAATTGAGGGAACTCCTCAAATATTATAGGATATATGGTGATTTTAGTATTTTCATCGAGAACTTAAGCATTTACAGTCAAAAAGTAACATTTGATTAAGTGGAACTGATGAAGAAGACCAAAAATGGCCAACGGAACTTCATACTCACATAGACAGGTATCACAATAAAGATAGTTAAGCGACTATGACAATACAAATAAATTAATGGTTCTGAATAGGTATGTTGAAAATGGTATCATCGAAGTAAACTGATGATGATGATGGAGCCGGAAGGTAGGCACTGGAACTCCGTAATTAATCAATGTAACCTAGCCGTGTTTGGACTTATTAGAATTGTCATGAGATGCACTTTGGCTATAAGGTACTATCGAACTGATCTGATGATGGAGCCGGAAGGTAGGCACCGGAACTCCATAATTAAACAATGTATCCTAGCTGTGTTTGGGCTTATTAGAATTATCATGAGATGCACTTTGGCTATAAGGTACTATCGAACTAATCTGATGATGGAGCCGGAAGGTGGTAGGTAGACAAAGGAACTTCATAATAAAACAATGTAACCTAGCAGTGTTTGGGTTAATTGGAATTAATGTCATGAGAAAGAGGCACTCTGTTTATAAGTGTGTAGCAGCACTGCACTCGGAGCCAACATAAACGAGGTTGTATTGTACTGCACTGCGAGCCTCAACGGTACCTCCGCGCCTGCGCCCGCGCACCTACCTCTCGCGCCGCAAGCTGGTCGATCCGCTAACGCTCGGTCGCGCCGAGCAGTGCCTCACCTAACTCGACGACGGCGAATGCACGCTAAATTTCCTCGCGCATATTTATTCTTTCTTACATTTTCATCCTCATTCTTCATCTGTTCTGCTATCTTTCCGTGCTTGCTATAACTGTACATCTATTCTCTGTGACCTGTAATAAACGCTTCAAAATCTTAACCGCTGTTTCGTGATTTGAAATATATCAAGCCTTACACACACCTGCCTACCTACAAGTGTATCGCAACTAAAAAGTGTGAACTAAAACACTTTTTACAAAAAAAACCGACTTCACTAAAAGGATCAAAATAACTTTAATTTCGGAAGTCTGTGTTAAATAAGAAACAAATAATACCGAAAAATATCGCGGAATTTTGTCACGGCAGCACTCGACTCTATATTCACTTCGGTTGCAATGACAAAGTTTCTCCACTTGTATTAAAATGTACTATTGTAACTCTCTGTTTTTATATACCTAACTATCTAGTCATATGTGTAAAGGTGCGTTTCCATTGAAGCGGAGCGGAGCGAAGTGGAGTTGAGCTATAACCTTCGCTTTGTGCCATCTGTTCGGCGCTCGACTCCGTTCTGTCAGGCTCGGGGCCGTGTGTTCATTTTTTTTTTTTTGAAAGTCCGCTCAGCTTCACTCTACTCCACTTACACTGTTTCCACTGATGCGGAGTTGAGAGCTCGAGGACTGTGATTGACCAATCCGCCCAGATCTGCGTCAGTGGAAACACGCCCTAACAGTCGATTTTTAAGGCCCGTTGTACCACACGCGATCAGCTTCATTTTGTATTTTCCGGGTGAGGAAGATGTAAAAAAACGAGTTTCATATTTCATTATTAATTTATTTTTACACAATATCTTCATCAACTTAACCTCAGACGACTGTCTTTATACTATAATAGTCCCGATATAAAAATATTTCCTCTCCTTATCCGTAACATTGTAATATATTTATAATATTGACACCTTTCTTTTTTACACTTTATCAATTCAAATTCTTTAGTCATAATAACGTGATGTTTATATTCACAGAATCGTTTTATATAGTATAGTACATATTTATAATGTTTCCAATAAATACAATATATAGAACATTACAATTTGGCCTATCAAAATGTACATCACAATCAGAACGCTTGTATTTACAATTATTAGAAGTTTTGTAATTTAAACAAAGTGATGACAAAAATATTTCATAATTATAACAACAGAAACATTATCTCACACATTTATGGCAAATCGTCAGAGTTCCACAAAATTCTAATATTTTATATGATTAATAGACAATTATAAAACACAACATAGTTATTTTACATAGTCTTAAACCGAAATAAATAAGTTACTTTCTAATATAGTGTATTGCTTATTGTCAAATCAATTTAAAAGCCTATAAAATGGCGCTCTGGGCCTTTACCAACAACAATTCCTAGTTCCTTATTTATGTACTAATTATTCGTTTATCACTAAGTCAACATCATTTATACAGATATAAGGAATATAGTGATTCGGGCCTAAAACGCTTAGCGCAACCAAATGTTACTTAGATATATCCAAATACAGCTAGGATGAAACTTTAGTCTTTAGTCTCAAACGAATGGAATGTACAAGTCCTATCTACGCTTTAGAAATCTCTTCATACAATAACATACGTATCACTCTATGATATGGTTTATTTAGATTAAAAATAATATATTTTAGCACAAAGTATATAGAAAAGTAACAGATAACTTAAAAGAAAATACTGACATATAAGTACAACCAGAACT
The DNA here is from genome assembly GCA_905147345.3 of Mythimna impura. Classification (NCBI taxonomy): domain Eukaryota; kingdom Metazoa; phylum Arthropoda; class Insecta; order Lepidoptera; family Noctuidae; genus Mythimna; species Mythimna impura. Next base: position 29,047,736 of record LR990357.1, on the reverse strand, counting down.
AGCTGGGATTACTATAATAATCTTTGTATAGAAGATAAACAGAAAATATAACGGTAGATAAAGTAAAACAAATACTTATTGGAATGTTGCACAGTAGAAAATACGGAAATAAATTATTCAGCTACAACTAGAAGGACGGATAGAATCGGGGAAGAAAAATATACTTAGAGGTCGCGCGACGAGCGCACACACGAGCGTTACAGACAGGTGAACACTCGCGCGTTTGTTACAAGTCACCTCTAACAAATACAAAACACTTAGTATTATATCATTTACAGTTTTTTTTTTCCTTTTATTTTTAAATGAATGATTTTGCTAAAAATATATGGGTAATTCGCGTTAGTTTTTTGAACAAGACGCATTCAATTACGACCGCCGAACTGTCCGAAGGGGATCACCCAAAAGTCAAGACTTATTTCACTAGAGTTTCGAATAGATCGGAGTAGAGGCCGCTGGGGTGTAGCAAGATGCCCTTGAGTGCATGCGGCGTGCTGGCGCGGCCGACCCCGCGCAGTGCGCGCTAGCACGCGGCGTCCTCGCGCACCAGCGCAGCCGTGTCGCGCCCCGTGTCGGCGGCCGGGTCCAGCGCACGCGCACCGCCCGCGCCCGCACCCCGCGCGCCGGCGCCGCGCGTCTCCGTCGACGACGGCGAGATCACCGCTGACACGACCTTCTCCTTCAACTCGTCCGGTACTTCGTAAATGCCAGCTGTGGAAAACAACGCACATTCTTGAACTTTCTATTCTCTATTATATATAGTGTTAAGGAAATCTCATGGTAGGTACATGGTACACAAACAGATAGCCGTCTGTCATTGCTACCTAATTTGGCAAGTACCAAGAGTAAATATATTTTTTTTATGTCCCAACGTCGGCCCACAAGACATTTGTTGAGTTGAATCCCAAGCCACCGATATGGCAAGCTTCCCAATATCAAACGACCAAATAATGCGGGGTTCAAGTAACTTCGACAACGTCCATCCTGTGTAAGAGTATGGAACGAGTGCTAAATAAGAAGCTTCTGGGATACCTAGAAGCTAATGACATCCTTAGTGACCGGCAATACGGCTTCCGCCAAAATCGGTCTACTGGGGATCTTCTAGCGTATGTCATTCACATCTGGAGCGAAGCCATCGAGAAGCTTGGGAAGCGCTTATCGTCTCCCTTAACATCTCGAATCTTTTCGACAGGGTCTGATACGAAAGCCTTATGCTAAGCTTCGTTTCTTCGGTCTACCCGCTGGTCTGTGTGATTGGATTGCAGACTTCCTGAGGGATCGGTCCATCCGAGTGGTCATCGATGGCTGTTCGTTCGATTGATTGGGTATCAATCAATACCGGGGTCCCTCAGAGGTGCTCTCGGCCACATTATTCTTGCTGGACATAAATGACCTTCTTAAGCCAGGTACTTTTTGGTAAGTAGATGACAGCACAGTGGCTAAGAGTTACGTTTAAGACATACGCGCTAGTAAGTCTGTCTCTCCGAGAGGCTGAGGTGAAGCTAACCTGGTGAGGTTTAATGCTGCTGAAACCCAGGCGTGTCTTTTTTTTAACTAAACATAGCCAATTTCACCCGGCTCCATCTTTTCAGGGTGTGACCGTACCGATAACCGAACATCTTTAGCGTCTTTGGGTAACATTCACAACACACAACAATCCATATTAACATTAATTTTAATTTAATTAATTCTGTTTTAATTGTAATTTAATTGTAATTCTATTTCATTTTATTTTAATTGTAATCTAATTATTTTTATTTAACTCATTTTATAATTCATTTCAATTTAATTTATTTTATTCTATTTTGTTTTAATTGCAATGAAGTTAATTTTAATTAAATAATAATAATAAGTATGGAAGTAAGGCAGAATAAGGAACTCCACGGACGCTTTTTCCGGGCCCTTCATGGGCCCGATGTAGATCAACTAGCGTCCGTAGCCTGGCTGCGCGTCGGTGACCTCTTTGGGGAAACCGAAGGTTTTTCTGTGCAATTATGGACGAAGTTATCATGACGAATAACTACCGGAGATTTATTGTGAAGGACGGCACGGTTGACATTTGTCGGGCATGTCACCGACCGGGTGACCGGGCCACATTATCTCTGGGTGTTCTCGTCTAGCTAACGGTGAATACTTGCATAGACACAACCTTGTAGCCAGGATTATCCATCAGCAACTTGCTCTGAAGTACTCTCTTGTGGAATCGGAGGTGCCATACTACAGGTATATGCCCGACCCAGTTCTCGATAATGGCGATATCACGCTGTACTGGGATCGGTCCATCATCACTGACAGGACTATTGTAGCCAATAAGCCTGATATAGTGGTGGTGGACCGAAGAGAGAGGCGTACAATGATTGTTGACATATCCGTTCCGCATGACGAGAACCTCGTGAAAGCCGAGAAAGACAAACAAATCAAGTATATTGATTTGGCTCGCGAGGTTGTCTACATGTGGGATGTAGATTCGGCGATCATTATACCGATAGTCGTGTCAGCCAATGGCTTAATAGCCAAGAGCCTCGACCAACACCTTAGGAGGCTCGCGTTAGGCGGCTGGATCAAGGGCTTGATCCAGAAAGCGGTACTCCTGGACACGGCTCGTATTGTTAGGAGGTTCCTTTCTCTGGAGCCCTGACCGCGCCGGTAGCTTGGATAATAAATTATTTATTTGCGTAAAACATATGTATGGTATGTAATGTATTCTAATTGCAATTTTATTTCAATTGATATGCTATGAATTTACTTGTGTATTCATTTTGTGTCAGAACTTAATTTATTAATCAATCTATTTTTAATTTTATCTGTTGTGTTGTAATAAGTATAATTTTATTTATTGATCTTCCATTTTTTAACCAATTGATATGCTATGATTTTACTTGTGTATTGATTTTGTGTCAGAACTTAATTTATTAATTAATCTATTTTTAATTTTATCTGTTGTGTTGTAATAAGTATAATTTTATGTATTGGTCTTCCATTTTTTAACTTATTGTAAATAGTAATTGTTACCTATTCTGTATTGTTTTGAGCATAATATTAATTACATAATTTTGTTATACCGAATATAGCGCATGTGGTGTTAGCCTTTATTTAATTGCTACACTAATGGATGTCAGTTTCGTTTTAATATAATATAAATGTATTGTGTAAGCAGTTGTTGGCTAACCAAATAAATAAATAAATAAACATTGACATCTACTCTCATTTTCGACTTGTTAGGTTTAGAAGTAAATAAACCACTGACGATAGCTTTCAACATTTATTTCCAAAATGGGCGTGCTGACCTAGTTTAGCTAGTCGTAGATGTTGTGGAAGTTTTTCCTACATACAATATTTTATCAACCAATAGAAATTACCCAAAATGCAAAACCGAAATTATATCCAAAACTTGAGGTCAAAAAAAGGTAAAAAGTGGAGGGCTATCCGATGCACGACGTCGTGTTTCGGTGGTTTCTTGAGGGTCATAGGGTGGAGTACTTACTTCTGGGTATCGCTTCAATCAATATAATAATCAATAATCATCTATTATTTGTTTAACATAGGTCAAGAAAAAAAAATAAAAAGAAGGTTTAAGATGTCATAATATACTTGATTGGTACTAATGACATGTACTATTTCTTCGCTTATAAAGTCTGTTTTTTAATTAGAGATAATGATTTGACAATTCGAATGTTGCATGTTTTTTCCATTTCATAAATAGTGAGGTACCGCATCCGATATTGAACAAAAAAACCGAAAATATTCGTAAAAATAGTTTCATTTTAAAATGCAACTAATTATGGTAAGTTTTTGTATTTTCTGAAGGTAATTTGAAAGATGCAAATGTCTAACTCATAAAATAAAATATAATTTAAGCCTAAGAATTAAAGACTAGCAAAAGCTGCGTCATTTTATTTTTTCGTCTCGATTTGTTATCACCAAACCCAGACAAAAATATAGAATTACTCAGTGATATTTTTGCTGACATTTTATTACAACTTTAATAATAGGTAATGATAGGACTTCGGTTTGAAAACTAATAATAGTTAAAATTAAACAATCATAAGTCCTCTTTTTGTACTATTTTCGCATGGATCTCTTATAAAATTGTAGCGATAAACGAATCAAGTGTCCGTTTCTTGTAATGCAGTCATGTGAATTCACAGCTTGACGACCAATGGGCACGCCATAATCATGACGGTCAGTCCCCTCTTTGAGGAGTGGCTGGAGAGGCGTCACGGTGTCCTCATCTTCCGCATGAAGCAAGTCCTCACCGGACATGGTCAGGTTCTAGTACAGGCCAAGGTCCAGAGCGAGGAGGAATGGAAGGGGTTCGCCTCCTTCTGCGAAACAGTAATGCTAGCGAAGGAGGAGGCTGCACGAGTGAGGGAACGAACATCTTTTCGCTCCAGTCGCCGAGACCCCAATCCCGACTACCACAATGTCAATACCAACGTCGAGCAATGGGTAGCTTGCCGTCCAGCAGTCCGGTAATTGCCGGGACTAAGCCCCATTCGTCGACAGCGCTTAGTGATCCACTCGCTCTTCAAAGAGATGTCAGCAAACCGGAGGAGCTCAGTAGAGCCGATCTGGTTTTAGGCAGTAAAAGTCTGACACGCCCTCCTGCCCCGCCCATACCAGGAGAAGTCATTGGATGAATTCCCATCTTGAAAAAATATTGACGACCAATGATGATAACTTTTTTAATTCTAAAGCATAAACTGAGACTGTCTCGTTCCGCTCTTGTAAACCGGATATAAAATTGTGTTGTGACTGAAGCTCCCTGGTAAAAGAAAGTAGCTAAGAATTCATGATTTTCAACCGGTTTTCAACCGCGCCCGCCACGGTGAGCTAGTTTATTTCTAAACTCACGAGACCGGAGTTTTGTGTGGTTATACAGCCGTCGCAGTTGGGGTTATCGCTTGAAAACTTGGCAGATGACAATCGCAAGACGGGCGGTTCATTATCAATTGAGCTCCAGACCACCGTGGACATACACCAGAAACGAGCTGTTGCGTTATACTTACTTCACAGAAAAATTAAAAAAAAGAAGGCCTATAAAGTTCTGGGTGCATCAATCGATTTTTGGATTTCGCATCGGATTTTTCTACCCCCTGAAGGCCACTACGGGTGTTAACCGACCGCAGAGAGTGCGGGCGCAACCTGCCGAGTCTGCGGGTGAGCGTGGCCCACACCATTCTACTAGTTGCCCGCCGGTGCAGCGGGGAGCGGGATACATATATCTCTAGCATTCTACAGAAGCTGCGGGCCCGCAACCGCAGCGGATGCGGGTAAAAACGGTTTTGTGAGTTCTCAGTATAAGTAAAAGTCCGAATGTAAAAAAATATGGTAATATTTTTGAATATTTCTAATTATTTCAATCTTCAATTCATATTAGACTTTGCTATTAACAAACACTATCGTATTTTGGGCCTACTTTCCTTAGAGGTTGTATTATTAAAAGAACCGGTATAAAAAAATCGAATTTGGAGACATCACTTGTATCAAAAAGCAGGCAACATATTTCTGGAGTTTGACATTTGGACTTGTCAAATCATTATCTGGGATTAAAAAACGCACTTTTAGCAACTTCGAAACTGATATGTGTTGCCCGTGTTCACGAGGAAACGGTCCCGTGTCGCGATCGAAGACACAAGGCGGTTGGTGGTGTAGGGAACATCGACGTACGCCGCCGTCGATGTTAAAGCTCGACGACGTTTGGTTTTTCATCTACAGCACGGTGATTCGCAGCGTTTTGCCTTATCATTGAAACGAAAATGATATCTACACTCCCATGTAGGATCACCGGGTTTTACTGTAGGCTTGTTATTCTGGCGATTGTGAACGCGAGTGTGACCGGTAAGGGTGTAGACACCTGTTCCGGTTCCGTTCCGTTCCGAAGCTGCATCCATCTTGCACTTCTAAGCATTATCTTTCCATTTGTTTTAAAAGGACTTCCAAATGTGCAGACATCACTGGGTCCTGTGAAGTTGAGGATAATGCAGCAACTGTTACCGGTTCATTACCGGAATACTCCACCATCTCATCGGACATTACGGCGATCTCACTCGCGAGTAAACACCGAATCATTTAGTGAAGTTTCGGTGTTTACTACACGACGCACACCAATGTGAGTAGGTGGTTGAGCCATTCTATCTTCAATCCTTTGTCTATTATCATGCCGCTTCTCGATCCGCCCAATTCTTGCATTTTTTTGCAGCAGCTGTGTGGGTTTTTGGGCACCTAATTTCGGACCACTGATAAGCTTCTGAGCTTCTGGAAGTTTTTCAAGTCAGACTTGTCGTACACGGTGAGTAGGCGATTCTTCACAGCGTTATATTTGTCTGTTGTCGGCGGGTTATGTCAGGTTTAGGAGGCGTCCATACTAGCGTGGCCTGTTCGCACACTACAAAGTCTTCCGTGCCCCGCGCGGACCCGTAGTACAGTGATCAGTGGACTCCAGAGCAGATGTGTAGAACAAAGATGCGGCTAATGATTATGTGTATGTCACAGACTAATACATCAAGGCAAAAGCTCAACTGGCTGCCAAAAAATTGGAGATCTTAGCTATGGTGATACAGTTCTTTACGCCGGAACAGTTGCTTAACCTTTTTCAAACACTAGTTCGATCGTGTATGGAGTTGCTCTTATCTTTTGGATGGATCTGTCAAATACCAGCTGGAGGCGCTAGAGTTGATTGAGAAGCGAGCCAAGAAGATCATCGGCAATGATGCACTCGTCGAGTCGATGCTTCAAAATCTTGAGCATCGACGTCGAGTTGCTAGCCTGTCGGTTTTCTATCGTTTACATTTCGGCGAGTGTGCACTGGAATTGCACAGTTTAATTCCGTCAAGCCCATTCCTATACGGTCAAAACGTACAAAACGTTTTGGGAACACATATACTGTATATACAACTAAGAACTGGAATTCCCTGCCGGAGTCTGTGTTTCCTGATAGCTTAAGTCAAGATATCTTTAAGTCAAGAGTGAATAGGTTATTTCTAGGCAAGCGTGCTCTTTCGTCGACCACATCATCAGTTACCATCAGGTGAGATAGTGGTCAAACGCGAGCCGATCAATAATAATAATAAAAGAAACTTACGTATAGGCGGGTCGGGCTCGCCGGCTATGTGCGCGCGCGTGACGGCGTCGTACATGGGGTTGCTGAAGTCGCGGCCCTTGCGCGGCGCCTCCTCCAGCGTGTAGGCGGGCTCGCCGGCCGCGCCCGCCACGCCGCCGAACTCCACGTTGGAGCCCTGACGGAACGACACGCTCTGCGACGACGCCAGGCTGCTCAGGCCGCCGCCCTTGCCGCTGCAATGACGAATAAAAGGGTCAACTATGTTTACTCATAACAAACTACCTTCTGCCAGCGGCTTCACCCGCGTGACTAATTTTATATTCAGTGTGTTTATTATAAACGTAATGGGAAGACTCAAATACTCCGAATTATTTTATTCCGAATTTCGATGTCCCGTCATTCAAAAGTCCTAATTTCATAATGTCTAATGTCAATTTTAATCTATTCAAATCTATTATTAACCGCCGGTATTATTATTACCGAAAGCGATAAATGCAATTTGTTTGTTTTCCGATTTTAATAAGTTCAAATGCTCTATGTGTTCTCGAGCCAAAAAACAACATTCCGATTTTCAATACTTCGAATAACCTGCTAAAATTAGCATTCTAATATGTAGCAGCCACGTATAACACGCCGTTTTACTACTAGGCGCAAAAGGTGAAAAACGTCGCTGTAATGTCCTCACGTTCAACCAGATTTCAATTCGGCTAAAATTAAGTACGCCGCATTGTATGCGCACTTCAGGTTATTCAAAGCGGCTTAGAGACGTAAAGCGCACATACAAACGGGCGCATCGTCGATACACTGCTTTGAAAGTTTTAGTTCCAATTATCGCTGCAAGTAACGCTGCATAAAAACAAAAATGGCGACGATGACGGAGTCCTTCAAAAAAGTAATTCACGGACAGGAATAATATATTTGTATCTAAAATAGCAGATCTATCACTTTAGAAGTCTAATCGACAACCTCATCATCATCATTTCAGCCGAAAGACGTCAACTGTTGGACATAGGCCTCCCCCAAGCGTCTCCGCAACTACCGATCCTGTGCGTCTCGCATCCACCGCATTCCCGCGACTCTCACGGCAACAACAACCATCATCAACAACCTATTATAGAGCTAGTGATGCGAGCTCAGAATTTTGAGGCACCCCGACATGGACAGGTTAGGTTAGTGTGTTTTTATAGACCCTACCTAAGCTTTTTTGGATCGGTTTTTCATAATTATTTATAGTCACTTGACAATGATAATAAAGCCAAATGTTGGACACCGCTTTGTGGATCCTATCGTCTCCACTTTCCGGCTGAACATGTGGTAGCCGCATTACCTTACGTTTTTCAATCCGGCGTTTTTATTTCAGAATTCTAATTCATCGGTACTTTAATTCAGAAATCAGAAACGTTTATTTCAAATAAACCAATTACAGTTAATTTTGAATTGTCAAAATGTCGGTCAGTCAAAAATAAAAAAAGTGAAGCTAAAGTGCTTAATTTTAAGACTAGTGTAATAGTACTGAGCGCTTGCGTCCACATTTATAATGCGCACAGTCAACTTGTATAACTCAATTTCAGGATCTTGATTTATGTACTTGATTATGAATTTCTTCGTAAACCTTATACACCGTTTACCACAAAGGAAAGAGTGTTTATTAGTAATCAAAAATGAAGATGTGTACTCACAAGGGCTTCTTCCTAATGACGAACCAGGCGGCGGCGCCAGCCAGCGCCAGCAGCAGCACGAGCAGCAGCGGCACCAGCACGGCGGCGGCCGTGGCGGCGCGCTGCGCCTCGGCGGCCGCGCGCGCCGCGCACACCGGCGGCAGCAGCGGCGCGCGGCACGAGCAGCTCAGCGCGCCGCCCAAGCTCTCCACGCACGTGCCGCCGTTCTCGCACGGGCAGATGCGCGGCAGCGGCCGCGGCGACTCTACGGCTATAGGACGAACGACTATTCGTAAGTTCATGTTTATTTTTAAGAATGGAAATCATAAAGGGTTAATTATTGAACCTTGAAGAACACTTAAATTCGTTCTTGGTGTTCAAGTTACACACGGTGATAAAAATTTAAGAACTGTTTTTGAGTTAGCTGAAAGGGTCACCGAAGGATGGTTAATTTTCCGTTGAACCGGATATTTAAAAAATACACAGAATTTTTATTCTGTGTATTTTTTAAATATCCGGTACAGGATTTTAGAATTAAAATCAGAACAGAGTTAATGTGTAATAAATAACAATTAAAAGTATTCAAACACGTCTATATTTAATGGTACTGCAGGTCCTAGAGACAATGCACAGTTCAGCCAACATACCGGCGTCACACGCCAGCTCCTGCGTGATCCGCTTGGGAGGCTGCTGTTGATCCGGACACACGCAGCGCCGGCCGGCGGGCACGCCCAGGCACAGGTGCGAGCACGGCGCGCGCGAACACTCCGAGCGCGTCGACACGTTGTAGCGACGTGGGTGGTACACTGCAAAACGAGTAAGTAACATGAGAACACGCCAAAAACATCTCTACGCATTTCGTATATCCAGTTAAAGGCATCCAACTCGACATATTATTATATTTTCATTGTTTTTCATACAACCGCTCTTACGCGATTATGACGTTATTACACATTTTTCATTAGATATTCTGAAAACACAGTATCTTGTGGATATTATCTAGGCTTCTATTGAAATCAACCTCTAAAAATCTGCTATTTTGCATGAACTTTGACACTTCATAATTTACTCAAAAATTAAAAAAGTATAACAATAGAAGCCTGCCAAATTTAATCAATATTCTGAATGACGACAATTTTTTTCAAAAACTTAAGGGTTTCAAAAAAACACATATTTCCTGGAACAAGTTTTGTGAAATATTTGAGTAAATGACGGAATGCAAACAGACTTTTCAGCCGTTATATCTCTTTTTTCGTGTTGCCTTTTCGTCAAACATCGCGTTGGATTGCGTTAGATGAAGTAATAAGCTTTTAAACCATGCTCGATGTTGAAGATAGGTGAGTGAAAAAGGACCCTTAGGATATCTTATGTAACTCAACTCACCTTTCACAGCCGATGGATTGACTAGATCCTTAGATATAACGAATGGCACTCCTCTTCCGAACTTGTCTTGTCTTACGAGTTCACCTGTGTCTCTGGTGACCCAGTACAACGAGGACTCGAAGACATCTAGAGACAGCGGGTGCTTCAGCAGGTCTCCCTTGAGAATCACCTTCCTATTCGAACCGTCATGCCTCATCATTTCAATAGTATTCAGCTTGGTGTCAGCCCAGTATATTGAGTGGTCCATCAAATGGTCGATTGCTAATCCAGTAGGATGTCTGATATTCTCTGTGACGATCGGTCTCCTCTTCGAGCCGTCCATCCAGGCTATTTCGATCTTAGGTGCCGAGCCAGCGTCCGCCCAGAACATCCTTCCCATTTGTGGGTCGAGGACCAGAGATGTAGGGCTTTCAATTCCAGCTGAAACAAGTGCCCATCGGTATCTTCCGTCGGTTCTCGCTACCATAACACGTCCTCGGGGCTTAGAGCCTGTCCTGTCTGTTTCCGTCCAGTAGAGATTATCTCCTACATAATCAACGGCTAAAGCAGTTGGTTTCGAGTTGCCCTTCATGTTAAGGTCTTGAGCGAATCCGCTCTTGACTTGCCCGTGAAGCGCGTCGATCATGTACGACCGCTTGATGGTCTTGTCATAACTATCTGCCCAGAAGACCATCTCGTGCTTTGGATCATAGTCGATAGCTTCTATTCTCTTCTCTGCTGTGATAACGTCAAACTCTTCGTTCTTGTCTTGGGCAAAAGCGTGTATTTCTGGTCCATTAGCGAATAGTAGGACAACTTCATCTTGTACGACTTTGCATACTCCTGATAGGTTGTCTGCCAATCTGCAACGAGAACAAAGCATTATTTATAAGAGATTTGATTTGTAGACCTGGTTGGTCAGTGTTAATAATATTATAATAAATTAATATTATACACATTTTTAACCATGTTCAAAAAAGGAGGAATTTATTTATTCGGCAACATTTTCTTCAAGATTTATATTACTTACTTGAATCCTTCTCTACAGTCGCAGCTATAGCTTCCATTCAGGTTGTTGCAGATCTGCGAGCAGTGATGCGTGCCGGCTGCGCACTCGTCCACATCGACGCACTTCTTTTTGTCCACAGGAGAGATGATCCATCCTTGGAAGCAGGTGCAGATGTAACCGCCCGCACCGCCAATAGCCGTTAAGTTCGTGCAGAAGTGCTCGCAACCACCTGGGAGATGAAATATTGGTCAAAACACGCTTTTGCTTAGTTGAGAAAGCTTGAAATCACGGAAGTGTCTTACAAAGTAACTAATTCAGAAATTGGGGGATAAGTCACACAAATATTTTCAAGAAGTGCTATTGCTGTGTAAGAGTTTCTTTCTAAAATTTGATGTATTGTGTGGTTAACACCTAGTACCACTGTGTATAATCAATGACATCCAAGTTAATCGCCATACCTTTATCGAGATGTGAGCAGGTATGCGTGTGATGGCAGCCGAGCTCGTCGGAGGCGTCTCCGCAGTCGTCGGCGAAGTCGCACAGCTGCGTGCGGTCCACACAGTGGCGGTTGGCGCACTGGAACTGCGTGTAGGGGTCGCAGGGCTTCACCCGGGCCGCGCACAGCGTCATGTTGTTCTCGTCAGAGCCGTCGCCGCAGTTGTCCACGCCGTCGCATACTTGGTACCTGCGAGGAAGAGAAAAATATTCGTATCGTTTCATCTTTTTCAAAAGTCTTTGAAGATAAGAAAAGGATAAGAGAAAGGTTTTAAAAATTGGTTACTAAATAGTTGAAGAAGTTGCACTTGCATACCAAAGGTACCTACTAAAGAACTGAACCAAACAAGTCTAACATCTTTGCAATTTAAAGATTTCCTCACCTAGGCACACATCTGTGATTGTCGCAGTGGAATCGTCTCAGCGTGTCGCAGTTAAAGTTACTGCAAATAGACGAATCCTCATCGGAGCCATCTCCACAGTCATCAGTACCGTCGCACAGGTCCGATTGAGATACGCACAGGTTGTTCGCACACTGGAATCTGCAACAACACCGTATACATGTAACTAACGTATCTTGTTACACAAATGCTCTTTAATTGTTAATAGGAGTAATATTTACCTGCTCTCAGGACAGTATCTGCCACCAGGATACCGCGGTGGACATCCAATCTCGTCAGACAAGTCTCTACAATCTCTGTCACCATCACATCTGAAGTACGCCGCGATACAGTGCCCAGATTTACATTGGAAGGTTCCGTTCTTGCACTTGAACCCGCCGCAGTCAGCCTCATCGGTGTTATCTCCGCAATCGTCCTCGTGGTCACAGCGCCATCTCGATGAAATACACTTTCCGTTACCGCACTTGAATTCAGATTCAGAACATTCTCTATACTTATGCTGGCATACAGTCTCCGATTCATCGCTTCCATCTCCGCAGTCGTCAGTAAAGTCACAGAGCCATTGTTTCGGTATACAGCGCTTGTTTTCGCAGATAAAGTCAGTTTCCGCATTGCATGTTGGGCAATTCTCTGGTAGTTCATCTGATCCATCGCGACAATCGTCTTTGCCGTCGCAGAACAACCATTTTGGAATACATCTGTAGTTCGCTTGTCCAGGACACCTTCTCCATCCAGTAGTACAGTTCTTTTGCCTGCACATGTACGCTGGCTCATCAGAATCATCTCCGCAGTCGTTATCGAAGTCGCACATCCACAGTTTTGGAATGCATCTTCCATTCTTGCACGCAAATTCAGTGTCGGGGTTACAAGGTCTGTTGTGACACATAATGGGGTCTTCGTCACTGTTATCCTTACAATCTGTGTCACCATCACATTTCCAGCTATCAAGGATACACCTGCCACTGGACTTGCACTTGAACTCGAGGAGTGGACACTCGTGCGCGCACTCAGCTTCGTCACTTCCGTCTCCGCAGTCATCAGTGCCATCACAGATGGTGGCAGCCGGCGTGCAGTTGGTGTTCTTGCACTGGAATGAGCCAGCTCTGCAGTGACGCACTGGGCAAGTTTCAGGTTCATCAGAGCCATCCATACAGTCTTTCTCGCCGTCACACTTCCAGAACCACGGAATGCACTTCTCGTCACGACCATTGCATCTATGTTGTCCATCAGTGCAGTTGGCGATGCAAGTCTTCATGTCTCTTGCTAAGTAGAACTGGTTCGGGCAAGCACATTTGTATGTCGTAGCACCTTCTTCTCCGTAACCCTCGATGTTCAAATAGCTGGATGCGTGGGGTGGTGCTATCAGACAGAGATGCGAGCATCCTCCGTTATTATTACCGCAAGGGTTGGGATAGGATAACTGTCTCAACGGATGTACGACGTGGATATCATAAGGCCTATGTGTAGTGTTTCTAAGTATCATCAAATTGTCTCCAGAATGTTTGTTTGCTTTGCTAATTGCTTTGAGATTCCAGTCGGTCCAGAAGATTTCATCGTCAAAAAGACTGAGAGCGAAAACGTGAGGCACTTTAGCACCCGATAATACAACATGTCTGTGTCGACCTTCCAAATCAGCTGAACCAATGTAGTCCAAATGTGCGTCAGCCCAGTATATTCTGTCAGTAAAGTAGTCTATCGTCAGAGCGTTTGGCCAGGCAATATCATCTTCCCAGTTCAGAACAGAAGTGAAATTGGAACCATCCATTCCCAATTTTCCAATGTAAGCTTGCAGGTGCCATGAAGTAAAGTATAAGTAACCTGTTCCAGGGTGTACGACAATTGCTCGAGGATCTGTTACGCCAGTCTTTAAGGTCTTTCTTCTCGTACCGTCCAATTCTGACACATCCAAGTTCTTAGAATGTCTGTCCAGCCAGTAAAGCTTCCTGCCAATCCAATCAATTGCAATGCCTTCAAGGCCGTGAGAGTCGTGTCTGATGACTACTTCTTTAGTGGGATTAGGATCGGTGTAGTTAGATCTGTAGATGGTTTTTGCGGATACATCAGCGAAATACATCCTCTGTTCTTTGAAGTCGAAGTCGATTGCAACTACGTTCATCAGGTCTTGATGCATCAGGTTGTATAAACTGGCATCAGTTGACATATTCCTAACGTAGTACTTGTTCGTGAATATGATCCAGGCGGATGTGTTATCCTTTCGTTTACAAGTGTGTTCATCAGGTTCTCTTTCATAATACTGTTCATTGCATTTACAGTAGTAGGATCCAGGCGTGTTAGAGCAGTATTGCGAGCAAACTCCTGGCGTTTCTATGCATTCGTCAATATCTGCACAAGCTTTGCCATCTGCGAGGAGCTTGTATCCTTGGTTGCAGTCGCAGTAGTAGCCAGTGAGTGTGTCAATACATTTATGGCCGCATTGATTAATTTCCAACTTGGCACATTCATCGATGTTACAGTGAGCAGGTTCATCAGAGTCGTCGCTACAGTCTGACACCTTGTTGCAGACCAGTCTGTTGTCAATGCACTGGTCGTTATTACACTTGAACTGACCAGCGGGACAAGTCTTGTTCTCTTTTATGCACCCGACCTCGTCGGAATGGTCGCCGCAATCATCTTCGCCGTCACATCTAAAGTGATTTCTGATACATTTGAAGTTCTGGCACTTAAACTCCTGGTCAGTACATTGCTTATACTGCGTATTACAACGTTTTCCTTCGTCGGAGCCATCACCGCAGTCGTTATCGTGGTCGCACACCCAACCTTCGTTGATACAACGGCCGTTGTTACATAGAAATTGGTCATCAGAGCATGGTGTAGGGGTCGCGCAGTGGTGGATGGTGGAGTTCTCATCAGCTCCGTCAATACAGTCTGGATCGCCGTCACAAATCCATTTCTTTGGAATACATTGTGCTCTTTGCCAGAATTTATTTTCTTCACATGTGTATTCTGTTTCAGCATCACACTTGCGTTCATTGCATTGATGACGATCGTCTTCATCGCTGTTATCTAAGCAGTCGTTGTCACCATCGCAAATATAGATTCTCGGGATGCAGTTGCCGTTGTCACAAGTGAAGAGATCGCCGAAGCATGTGCGACCTTCAGAACGGCAGTATTCTGGAGGTTCATCAGCACCATCACCACAATCGTCATCACCGTCGCAGTACCAGGTGGCAGGGATACATCGGTGGTTGGGACAACGGAAGCTATTTTGCGGACACGTTCTCTGCCCGCAATGTAGAGGATCCTCATCAGAGTTGTCGCCACAGTCGTTATCTCCGTCGCAGAGCCAGTAAGGTTCAACGCAAATGTTCGTCTTCTCACATTTGAGATGGTTTGTCGGGCAAGTTGTGTTCATTGGACAACGTTCGTGTGTTTCGTCTGATGTGATGTTGTCTTTACAATCATTGATACCGTTACAGACTTGCGTCATAGGTATGCAACGAGAGTTGAGGCAGGTGAACTCTCCTTCAGCGCAAGGTGGGTATACGCAGCCTTCTTCGTCAGAACCGTCTTTGCAATCATTCTCGTGGTCACACTTCCAAGACTGGAAGATGCACCTGCCATTGTTACAGCGGAACTCACTAGGTGAGCAGGAGTGATACGTGCAGTAGTTCTTGTCTTCATCAGAACCGTCGCCGCAGTCATCATCTCCGTCACACGACCACATCTTGCTTATGCATTTTCCATTCGCGCAGAAGAATTTGCTAGCGTCACAGGTGATGTTCTTAGTGACACACATCCTTCCTTCATTCACTAGTTTGGTGTTATCGTCGCACTTGCACTCTACCGTGTTGTTGGGCGCGGGATGACAGCTCTGCGCGCAGCCTCCGTTGCTGATGTTGCACGGGTTCAGCTGACACTTCTGTCTGCTCGGACTGTAGATGTGGATATCACGCGGAGAGTCTTCCAATCGCTTCACCATCTCGATCATGTTAGCGCCGGTGTGCTTCTCTGCTCTGTACACGCCTCGTAGCTGGAGGTCTGTCCAGTAAATGTAGTTACCGAAAACAGTGATGGCAAATGGATAGATGGTTGCACTGATAAGGACTTCTCTGTCAGAACCATCCAGTTTCGATCGTTCAATTTTCTCTCTGACAGCATCGGTCCAATACAACATGTTTTCATCAAAATCAATGGTCAATCCACTAGGCTGCGACAAGTCCTTATCAATGATAGCTTTCTTCAATGATCCCGCCATAGTTGTTCTATAGATTTTTCCAGAAGTTCCAAATCGTCCCCAATCTGTGTAATACAGGGTTCCATTGCAAGGATCGACGACAATAGCTCTTGGTCGTTCGACTCTAGCGATCATCACAAGTTCTGAGCCATCAAGGTTCATGGCATAGATGGAGTTGTTAGAGCTGTCTGTCCAGTAAACCTTCTTCTGCGTCCAGTCATACGATATACCTTCAGGGTTGATGCCCTTGCTGATGATGTTCTGAATGGTGGAAGGGTCTGGGTTATTAGCGGACATCCAACCTATCCTAGCCCACGGCCTGATCTGTGTGAAGAACAGCTTGTTGTCAGCGTAATCAAATTCGACACCTACGACATTCGTTAGGTTTACGACCGGTTTGAACGGTACGCCTGTAGATTTCGGGTCCAAATTGATAGCACGAATTTCAGTTCTTGTGGTGAATACCAGGTATTCGTCAACCACGTCGCATTTCTTAGGATTAGTGGCAGAGATCTGTCCAGTCGCGCACTCGCACCTGTGTGTGTAACCTTTGTTAGCTTCAGGTGGATAACTAAAACAAAGTTGATTACATCCGCCGTTACCAAGCTTTCTGCAGGGATTGTTTTCGTCAGTAGGCTGATTGTTCACATCAAATATAACGATATCTCTAAGTTTTGGAAGGTTAATCCTAACTTTCTCTGGCATCGACATGTTGCCGGGTAACTTTGACGCTTTGTAGATGGTTTGCAGGTTTCTGTCAACCCAATAGACGCTGCCTGTATGTATCGCGACGCCCATCGGGTTTGGAAGGTTCGACCTGATGAGTTGTCTGTTGCCTCCGTTGAAGGAAATCTTTTGGATTTGATCAAGTTTTGAATCGACCCAGTACACGTCATGTGTCAACATATCGATAGTCAGGTCTCTTGGGTTAGATATACCAGAGCTCACGACTGTTTGCCAGTTACTTCCGTCTAGGAACGCTTTACCGATTCTTGGGTACTGACCATAATCAATCCAGTATAACAGTCTCTTAATAGGGTTCACAGCAAGCTCTCTTGGAGCATCCATTGTAGTTTTGACTAAGACCTTTCTGTTAGAGCCATCCAGCCAGCACATTTCTACGTAATTCTCGTGAGGGAATACGTTGGTAAAGTAAAGGTTTCCAGCGACCCAGTCCACAGCTAAACCTCGGATGCCGTTGCTGCCAATACCGTCTTTAACTATATGTTGGAGGTCTGTGCCATTTGGTCTAATGCGGAATATTCCATTCCATAGTCCGCGGTTGAATTCGACCCAGTAGATGTAGTTTTCAGCAAAGTGTACGTCTACGTGGAGGATGTGGTGTCCTAAACCAGTAACTGGGACCATGGCTTCAGCGCTAGAGTCGATGCTGTATCCTCTGATGAGGTCCAGCTGAGACACAACTGCGAAGGTTTTGTACGGCACACAGTTGACTTCATTCTCCTTCCTATAACCGACAGAACATGCGCAAATACGAGATCCTCCATCTCCGGGGATACAGATCTGCTCACATCCTCCATTACTCTGAGAACAGGGATGATGCACCATCTTCCTCTTCTGGAATATAGTGAACGATTTCAAGTCGCTCTCATTGTCAAGTACAGTTTTGATGTTATCTCCGTTGGGAAGGTCTGCCTTGATGATCTTTTCATGTTGAGGGTCTAGGACGTATAGCCTTGAGTCGAGTACTGCGATGACTTTAGGGTAGGAAATGGCGTTGTTTTCTGATAAAATGGTTTTCCTGTCATTGCCGTCAGTGTTGACGCTGTTAATGCTGGGCGGGAATTGCGTGCTGAAGTAGATGATCTTCTTCTCGACGTCGATAGTGACGGCCTCGGGTCTCTCGATAATATCCACCAGGATGATGGAGATGGTGCCGTCCATGTTAGCTTTACCGATCTTAGCTGGCACTCCGTATCCTCCTTCGTCGGACCAGTACATTTTTCTGCAAATTAAAAAGAGTGAAGATTAATGAATGAAATTGTGTAACATATTATAATATATATGTATATATTTATAGTTATGTATTGTATTATATTAAATATATATATATATATATAT
The DNA here is from genome assembly GCA_905147345.3 of Mythimna impura. Lineage (NCBI taxonomy): Eukaryota > Metazoa > Arthropoda > Insecta > Lepidoptera > Noctuidae > Mythimna > Mythimna impura. Next base: position 29,029,474 of record LR990357.1, on the reverse strand, counting down.
ATATATATAGAGACTGATCAATTTGTTAGCAGTACACCGCAAACTACCCCCTGTATTATTTCAAGTTCTTACGATCCATCCTAAGGTTGTCTGGAAGATAACAGCGATAAGACCGCCATTGTACCCATAGATTTAAATTTATGTATAAGTTGTGTACTTTTTTGGTGTACAATAAAGTTTATTCTATTCTATTCTATATTATTTATTAATAATTATGATTATTTTTAGTTTAGTTCAAGATAGATAATATTATGTAGGTAACCAATAGAAGACGTAAATAGGGGATTTTAACTCTCAAGAGAATAGACAGTTCTTTGCATTTCGCATATGGGACAAATTATGAAAACATACCTACATGATAATACAACTGCAGTTTGTTAATTTTACAACCATCCTAGAAAACTCATATTCAAAATAGACCTTAATAGGTAGACAAAATTTAATGATGATTGCAATAAAAAAATGTAGTCTTACCCTTCAGTGGGATCCAAACATATTCCTTTAGGTTTAGCAACAGACGTCTTGCTGCCGTCATTAGCCATGACAATCGACCGGTACTTCACTTTACCGTCAACCCTGACCAGCTCAATGTTACTAGCGACCCTGTTAGCCATATACAAGTTTCTTCCAAGCCAATCAAAGGCAATAGACGAAGGCGCCCCGACAATGCCGGTGTCTGATCCGAAGAACTCGACCTTATTGCCACCACCATAAGGCATACTGAAGATTGTACAGTTTTCGTCGTCATCACTGTCGCCTGTTATGGATTGGAGCCAGTACAACATGTGACCTTGACGGTCGTAGTCCAGTTGCACTCCACCTGAAAAAACAGAGTACGCTGGTTATTATTTGAATAATAAATAATTTGGAAGTTTACAAAAACAATTAGCATTGACATAATATTTTTTAACTTTTAATTTTGTTCTGTTGTGTTATTTATATACGAGTATTTGTTAAAATTTATATGTAATATTGGTGGTACAGTTTTACATGAATTTAATATTTTCTTTAAATGATTATCTTACCTTGAATGCCAACGATGGGCGCGAGTTGTCCAGCTCGTCCTGAGCCATCAATTGATAAGTCAATTACTTGGCTTCCCTTTAGTACCATCAGATATGCACTTTCCTCTGCAACAAGAGCATTATGTTATTTACAAAGTTCTTTTTGTCAGTATAAAGTTCTCGTATTTCTTGTAATTATCGAAACTTACCTTCTACACATTTTCCATCAGGTAGCAGCTTGAATCCAGGTTTACACATGCATGTGTATCCCACAGTCTTGTTCGGACTTAGCAGACACAGATGCTGGCACGAATCCTTCTTGCAAGGAGAGGTATACAACGGCTGGAGAGACGGATGATGGACGTGGATAGACAAGGGCTGAGAAATCAAGTGGGAAACTACCGTCTGGTTGGTTCCCTTAAACTTGTGAGCCGATAAAACTCTGTTAAGTTGTCTGTCTGTCCAGTATAAAGTATCTTCGAATAACGTCAACGAATGAGGGTGTAGTAAGTAGTGACTGCCAGCGAGCACCTGTTGCCTTCCCGTACCATTGTAGTAACAAAAGTCGATGAAGTCCAACTTGGAATCAGCGAAGTATACTCTTTGTGTTGCCGTGTCTAATGTTAACCCGTTAGGCCAGTAGATCTTTGTAGTAATGATAGCTGATCTCTGCGTGCCATCCATCCCGACTCGCTCGATGCGAGGATTCTCTCCCCAGTCGGTCCAGAACAGCCACCTTGCGTTCGGAGCAGGATCAAGGCACATTCCTCTCGGCTGCGTTATGTTACCGCTTAGCAGAGCCGTTCTCGCTGTGCCATCTTCTCGCGCTACCTCAATAGTGTTCAGTTTGCTGTCCAGCCAGTAAATGTTTCCTCCCACCCAGTCATACGCTAATCCTTCAACGAGGTCCAATCCAGAGGATATGATGACCTGTGGTTCACTGCCGCGGTCTAACCGAGAAATCTTTTTCAGTTTCATGTCAGACCAGAATATTGTTCCCGTGTGCATGTTTGAAGCTGTAGCGACGACATTCTCGACGTTTATTGGAACTCGTTCGAGACCTTGTTCGTTGAGGTCTGCTACTAAGATGGAATGTCTGTTAGAGATAATGAGGAAGGCACTGGAGTGGTTGTTTGCTTTGCACGTGTGGTTGTTGATAGTCAGTAGGTAGCCATCCATGCAGGAGCATACGTAGGAACCCTTAGTGTTGGTGCAGGTTTGTGAGCAGAGGCCGGGAGGGTCGCATTCATTGATATCCTTGCAATTGGAGCCGTCTACATCCAACTCTTCGCCAGGTGGACACAGACACAATGGTCCATTCGGAGTCTGCTTGCATCCGTTAGAACAGAGACCGTCTTGGTGTTCACATTCAGCAAAATCACAGCTTGCACCTGTAATTTAATACTCAATCAATATTGACCTTTATAAAACAGCCACAAAGTTTAAAATGGGCTAAATTACGTTACCTTCGTCGGCGCCGTTGGGGCAGTCGAACTTGGTGTCACAAACTTGTGTGATGTTGACACATCTACCGGTGATCCCGGGACATTGCCACTGATGAGCAGGGCACCTGGAATACCACAACGACGAGCATGAGATTTACGAAATCCTAATTGAATACCAACTTTGTTTTATGATACTTTCTGGGGAATCCAGAAAATAAACTTTAAGGAGTATAACAATACATTTAAAGTCCTAGAGATTGTGCGTATTCACGCAAATTGCTTGTCAAATTGTCGTGTGTACTTAAGTTATTCTTTTCAACATAAATGATGAGATCTTATAATACCTGAAGGGGGGTGGCTTGCAGGCGTGTTCGAGTCCCTCATCAGAGCCGTCGCCACAGTCGTCGCGTCCGTCGCACACGTAGGCCTTGAAGACGCAGCGGCCGTTGTGGCAGCGGTAGTAGTTGTTGGCGCACGAGATGGTGCCGCACGTGGCCGGCTCGTCCGACAGGTCTTCACAGTCCGGGGTGCCTGGAGATATTATAACTAATTATATCTGATATCAATGAATGCTAAAATGCAATGTGATTTATAAGCCAGTTAATCGAAACTCAATTACTGTAGTAAAACGTATCTAATAAAAAGACACTCAATGAATCCCCATTTCACAGATGAAGACTAGAGTCTCTTATTCAGAGGGTACCTGAGCTCCTCATAGTGAAGCGTCTAGAGTCTCAGAGAGGCGTCCAGACCTTCACGCAGAAAGGAAGCTTGAGCCTACCACCTTGAACCTTTTAAATTACTCGTAGATACTTGTTTTTTAATATACATATAAAAAAAAATGTTTATTTTCTAGTTTACAAGTGGAGCTTCTTAACCATGATGACGCCTGTGTTAAGAGACTCCGCTTCTCCGTAGCTTTTTCTGTTTGTTTAACATAAAAAAAATATCTCAAGTATTTAGCATTCCTATTAAATATATATTTCGAAATAATCGCAATGGGTTCGTGCGAGATGCTCACCGTCACAATACCAGGTGCTAGGTATGCAGATGCCGGAGGAGCGGCACTGGAACTGCTTGTCGGGCTGGCACTGGTGCGGCGCCAGCGACGGGCAGCCCGCCTCGTCGCTGCCGTCGTTGCAGTCGGGGATGCCGTCGCACTTGTAGGCTTCCTGACGATGCGGAGACAAAGGGTTTATGTTATTTGGAACTTAATTATCAGTTGGCCTTATTCTTAATTCGTGGCACTAGTTATATGGGACAACATTTTACTAGCTGTTTCGAACCGTACCGCTTTTTCAGCAACTTTTTACAACACTTTTTACTGATTATGGATTGTTCAGGTCTCAAATAACTATGAAATGTCAAATCAACCGTCTATTGATACGTAGGATGTGTACAGAGAGGTTTGCTACGTTAGCTGCGCGTTTCATTTATTTGTCACATCTGTGAGCTGCTGTGGAGCGGCGCCTTTCAGCTGTTTCATTGTGTAAAATGACGCTAGTATTCTGTATAGCTCCGTCACGTCACGTCACGTCGTAATATAACTAGCATGATTGATGGCAAAAGACCAAGAGGCTGCAGCCCAAAAAGATGGGCAGATCATTTCTGCTTTACACTGGATACCCAATGGGACTTCGCACATCATAACGTCAAGAACCGTCACAGATGCCTAGATGGAGAGACCATCAGTAAGAAGCTAATCCAGTAGGAACTTCGTGACCTTCAGTAATGAGGAATACGACTTGAAGAGGTGGAGGAGTATAACCAAAACGCTCACACACCTGTACACATTGCTTGAGGTCGGCGCACTTGAACTGGTTGGCGAGGCAGGAGACGGGAGGGCAGTCGGCCTCGTCCTGCTTGTCGAAGCAGTCGTCGTCGCCGTCGCACACCCACGCCGTCGGGATGCAGTGTCCGGTGCGGGGGCACGTGAACTGGAACATAAATCTCATATTGAAAACCACAGAAAAAAAATTCTTCTGGCGAATATGAACTCAAAGAACTATCGTTTTTCAAATATTAAAAGAAGAAGAAGAAGATTCGATCCAAATTGAAATGTCAGGTGGACCAAGTAACAAAATGTGGTCTTGTAGTGGTTCCGGAGCCAGGTCTATAACAGGCTAGTAAAAGTTTATAACCACGGAAAAGGGCCCATTTTGTACGCGTACTTTTGCACTCATAGTAGACTTGACGAGCACCACTTAGACCAATAATACACTTATAGTTAAACTACGCAGAACTATCTGCTCCCGCGAAGCCAGCTATGAGCATCTAATAGAACCAGAAACCCACGACTTAAGCCCATAATACACTTATTACTGTTAGACTCCGAAGAACCATTTGCTCCCGCGAAGTTCACTATGAGCATTTAATAGAACCAGGCAGGCGTGTAACGTACTCTGCGCTTCTATTACTAGCTACTTCAAACATTTGTGAATTTTTGTTTTGTTGTGTTGTGCGATTGTGGAGAAAAATAAAAGGTAAGTTCATCTATTTTATATAAAACTAGCTGACCCGGCGAACTTCGTACCGCCTATCCTACTCTACCTTACTCTACCCTACTCAACCCTACTCTACCCTACTCTACCCTACTCTACCCTACTCTACCTTACTCTACCCTACTCAACCCTACTCTACCCTACTCTACCCTACTCTACCCTACTCTACCCTACTCTACCCTACTCTACCCTACTCTACCCTACTCTACCCTACGCTATAAACCTCACGGAGCCCGAGACCTTTCCAACGAATGCAAAACCGTGGAAATCGGTTCGTGCGTTCTGGAGTTATAGCGTCAGGAAGAAAAACCCGACTTATTTTTATATAGTAGATGTATTAACAAGTATTTCGCACGTAATATTATATGTGCATACATTACGGCAAACGCGTAAGTATTTTCGGTAAAGTATTTTGTGTTTTACATCTCAATATTTGTTCGCCTCTTGAACACGGCGTACCTATTTACTAAGTTGTGTTTAAAAAAATATTATTCCTAAGGTAACAGCATTGTCGCGCCATATTGTGACGAATTAGGGTTTACAAGAATAGTTTTACAAGATACACCTTTATATAGAAATTAAGACTATAACAGCATTCGAGAGTCCACAATAATACCTTGGTATACACTAACTCTTAGAAGAAACCACTGTAGAACTAATTCACTTAAAATTGGCACATAAAGTTGACTGATATACCCCTATAAGGTCAAGTAACAAATGCAAACGGTTCTAAGTGCATTTAGGTCTATAAACTACTATTACTGGCGTATGACACTTATAGCGTAATTATAATTACTTCTTGTAGGCGATTATAAATTTAATGTAACTTACTGGACCAAAATTTCTCAAGTGTATTTACACCTAAACAACACTTTTATAGGCCATCTTAGCCTTTACTGCGCCTATAATTTCGTTCTATACACGAGTATAAGTCAACTTATAAGAACGTGTACTATAAACCCAAACGAACTCCGTGTAACCTGTTATAAACTTGGTAGTAAAACCTGGAACCACTAAGAGAGAGGTACTAGTGCTATGAGCCTGTAAACTGTGCGCTACAGGAGAACTTTGTTACTTGAGTGATGGAATAAACGCTTGGGTGTCGCTGCGTCTGGATGGAGTATCGGCCAGAGAACACGATGGAGTATACGGTGAAGGTCTGCTGCACTTGGGCGGAGCAGCGCCGTGTCCTCGTAGAGGCGGTGACCTGAGTGTCCGACCTTGGTTTGGCCATGGTACGGGACGAGAGGGAATGAGATGCAGTCATTTCTGCGTGCAAAGCAGTGGTGTAAGCGAAGAAAGTGGTGGAAACTATGAGGGAAAGGTATCTTTACGCCCCAGCCGCCACACTTTACGCCCCGGGCACCGGGAGTTGCAGGGCGATTGCAGGCCACCGTAGGTGCGGGCTTGCGGCCGGCGAGCAATCAGCAGCTCGTCATCCAACCGGGCAGCTAAGGACCAAGCATGAGTCGGCCACAACAAAAAACCCACCTCAAAAAAGAGGTAGTTAGTGGTCCGCTAACCGAGGGGAGGTCTCTGGCTCAGCAGTGGAAATATTATGGACCCATTCTAATGCGTTCCGAAGCATATTGCCAGCTTACAATATAGAACCACAGATACGTATATAATAATAATAACCAATAGGATTTAGAAACTAACATGGAAATAAGCACAAGTCTTCTCCGCACAATGCGAGCCCTCATCAGAGCCGTCTCCACAGTCGTTCTCGGAGTCGCACTTCCAGGTGTTGGGCACGCAGCGGCCGTTGTCGCACTGGAACTGCGAGGAGGAGCAGGTGACGTTGACGCAGCCGGTCTCGTCGCTGAAGTCGCCGCAGTCGTTCTCCGAGTCGCACTTGAAAGTCGCCGGGATACAGCGACCTGACTTGCACATGAACTCTGATGCGCTGCATGTTGTCTCTGGAAAATATAGATATCATTTATTGTCAAAATTATCATTTCAGCCGGAAGAGGGTAAAAGGCTTCATACAGGGGTCGCATATAGTCGAATATGAAGTTAGTCTTGTATTTTGTTGTTTAAAGAAGGCTCCTACTCTAAAGTTACATTCATGAAAACTTTGTTAAATCCGTTCATATAATCAGAACCTATAACAAAATAAAAAATATACGCTCTACTCACTAGTACAATTTTGTTCTTCATCACTGTTATCCAAGCAATCATCGTCACCATCACACACCCAACTCTTCGGGATGCATCTTTGATTGTTACAGGTAAAATCCCAGGAATGAGGACAAGCCTGGACAGGGGGTTCGGAGTTGGGATCAGCGATACAGTTGGTACCGTCAGGACCTAACTTCTCCCCATAAGGACATCCACATTTAACAGCCAGTAACTCCGTGTTGTTCCTAGGCACAGCGAAACACAGCTTCTGACAGTTTCCATTATCTCTAGAACAAGGCTGCATAGGATCGATCCTCTGAATTTCCTCACTGTACACTTTGACTCCGTATAACCTGTTCGTTTGTGGTTCCCGAACCATGATATCCTCTTGTTCTCCTGTTAGTTTGTGTAGTCTTACTATGGCGTCTAATCTCCAGTCAGTGATGTACATGAATTCTTTGTGGATGACGATGGAGAATGGATGTCTGATAAGCCTAGAGTTGACAGTCTTAACGTCAGTGCCGTCCAGTTTGGAATGTTGGACGTGGTCCAGTAAGGCATCGCACCAGTATAACCTGTCTGCATCGAAATCAATGGACAAGCCGTTTGGCCAGCCCAGAGTGACATTCTCGAAAACCAACAAGTTGCTACCGTCTGTGTATGCTCGGCTGATGTTGGCTGGTCGGTCCCATTCAGAGAAGAAGATGAAACCCTTGTTAGGATGAACTACAATAGCTCGCGGTCTCTTCAAATCTTTTAACAAAGTCCTCTTGTAAGCTACGTTTCTCGTCGATAGGACGTTCAGAGTTCCTTTCCTAGAGTCGATATAGTACAGGTTCTTAGACGCCCAGTCCACTGCTAAGCCTTCGACTCCCTCGTTCTGCGAAGCCAAAACAATTTCTTTTGTCGTTCCGTTTCTATGAACCCTGTATATAACGTCTTGTAAGACATCTGAGTAGTAAATATGCTCATCTCGGGCATCGAAGTCGAGACCGACAAATCTAGCGCGTTTTGATACAACCGGTAGTATAGCGTCGCTGAAGCCTTCTATGACAGGGTTTAGAACTTTTCCTTTGATAAACCTCTGCTGGGAATACATTAGGAACTCTTTAACAAGATCACAGTTTCTTAAGTCAGTTTCAAGCCTGTACCCAATATTACAAGCGCAGCGGTACCCGAGCCCGCCATTCTGTAGCGCGGTTACGATGCACATCTGAGAACATCCTCCGTTGTTGGTGCCACACGGGTTGTTCACCGACGTCTGTTTCAGAGAGTGGATCACAGTGATAGCTTTTGGTTCCCTGATGTCTTTCATCTTGTAGATGGCCTGTATGCTGGAAGGTCCTTCGTATTTGTTGACGGAGCTGATTCCTTGTTTTGTGTTGTCTGACCAGTATACTCGGTCCTCAATAAGTGCTAGTCTCGAAGGGCTGGGGACTTGTTGACCTCTTAGTACTAAGAATCGATGGTTTCCATCATAGTCCACGGTTTCAATGTAGTCTAAGAGCGAGTCGCACCAGAACACTCTTCTGGCGATGATGTCCACTGCGATACCGGATGCTTTGTAGGCTGCTTCCGAAACGATTGACTTTGAGTGCGTTCCATCCATATTTGCTCTGATGATCTGTAAGAAATAAGTAACATTTAGTATGTGAATTTATTATTACCTATGTAAATGCGTACGAAGCTAGCCACAGCCAATAATAACCCGGCTCAGTGAGGTTCTCTCTCATCGAGCCGGGTTGTTCTTCTACACCTTGTATTTGTACTTAATTATTACAAAAAAAAAAATGTTTTATATTGGTTTAGCAATAAATGAATTAGTGATTTTTCGCACAAGTGAGCCTAAATGTTTTTAAAAATACAAAATTATTATTTTATTAAATCTAAAATTTATTTTAAATTTCCATAAAGACTTCGTCAAACACCCACCTGACTACTGTCAGCCACAAACATCAATCCTAGGGTCGGATCCAGCGCCAGGTCAGCCGGGTAGGTGAGGTTGGAGCCCAGCACGACGGCGTGCCAGCGCCCGTCCAGCTCGAACACGTCGATCTTCTGCCCGATGGCGTCAGCCACGTACAGCTTGTCGCCCACCCAGTCCACCGCCAGGGCCACCGGGGCCCACGAGCCCGCCACCGTGATGTCCGTTCCCGTGTAGCTCGTCACGCCGGCTGGCACGCTCAGTTGCTGCGAGTGGATCTGGAATGTAAGAGGGTTTAATTTAGTATGATATATCAAAGTTTAAGGAGTTTTCAGAATTGGCGGTCAACGTCATTTAAAGCTCCTCTTTTTAGTTAACTGTCCTTCCTACCTCTGGGCAATAATCGTCTCCTATTTCCTCCAGAAGGTTAGACAAGAGGTAACTGTTTATAAAGACAATATTTCTAATACGACTTTAAACGGGATTAATACAAAAATACTGTAAATTTATTATATTTTGTCATCGCTTCTGCTTAACACTGTAGTATCTAGTCTTTCGGCTATTTCTTTTTTACTTTACCTGTACCATCAACAAAATCTTTTAACAAAACTAAAACTAAAAGGTCACATCTCACCTTCCTCGTCTTAAGATCAGACCAGAACAGCAGATTCTTCCTGTAGTGGAAGTCTAAGCCAGCAGCCTGTGTGGCGTTAGCAATGTGCACGGGTGCGCGTCCGTGAAGGTCCATGCGTAGTACTGCTGATGCATGAGCCATCAGCAGGAACGGGGCTGATGACGCCACTGCCGAGCAGCGGCCGTTGTCCACCAGCGTGTAGCCGGGGGCGCACGCGCATTTGTATGCTAGAAAGGGTAGTGAATATTGTAGGGTGGTTCCTTTAATTTGTGGTTTATTGGATGGAATACAACTGTTGTAAAGTATAACTGTGTCATCAAAGGTTTTAACAGTCATGGTCTACTTTGCAATGTTTTTATTTTTATTTTGTAAATAATTGAATACTAAAACAAGAAAAATAAAAACATTTAACTAATTCAAACTATATACAGGGTGTCCAAGAACCTGGCGTCCAACTGGATTCCCACGATGCCCCAAGTTCTAACAGTACTCAGAAAAATATTTTAAAAAATCCACCCCATGTACTTACAGAATTATACTGATTTCAAAAAAAAAGGGGAAATGAGCACCCTGTGACATACTTTTGAATGCTGTGACTGCTAATGCTGATAATTTCGATATTTCTTGGAGGTTTTGTAATCTAGGGTATTGCTGTGTCTAAATAGAATGTAAAAATAAAGTACTTATTGTACCATTTTAAAATAAAATATTATTTTAACTAAAGGTGATATGGAAAACTATTGAATTTCGCAACTTTGACCGACTGTAGTGTAAAAAAAATGTACCAAAATAGTATGGCAAGTGACGTCAAATTTTGACGCGTTTATTCCTCTTTTTAAAAAGGTATAATACTTACACATTAATTTGAAAAAAAAAAATTTGATAATATTTTTACTCAACAACCCAATTTTTACGATGTCTTACAGAATTCTTAGAAAGAAAAATTTACGACGAATTGAATCTAACCTCTAAAGAATTACTATTGTATGCTCATAAAAATAACAACAGGCCTCTCAAAAAACAGGTTAGACCGTAAGGGACGGTATGTGCATGCATCTCACCATAGTGATTCGTTATTACAACAGGAGGGAGCAAGACAGAAACAATCTTTGCGATTTGCTGGTTCTTCTTTATGGTACCCCATTATTCAGGTAAGAGTGAGGGAGAAAAAGGTTAGAGGTGCGAGTGGGATAGATAGTGACGCTATCTGGGATCGTGCTATTTAGGATAACAGTACGGTCAGTACGCGTCACTGCCTCCTGCCGTTACTACGCACCTCTCTCTTATTGTTACCATTGATCACGTACTACGATTTAAAGCTTTGTTTATTGGACTCGATTACTCTTTGTGCTCTGGACTTTGAAACGAACTCTTTACGACGACCTTTGCCTGTGTTTGGACAGTTTGTGTTTTGTGTGTGCTACCATGGCGACCTACACTCCGCAAGAATACGCAAATATGCACTACATTTATGGAGAATGTAGAGGTAATGGACGAGCTGCAGCGAGACTTTACAGAGAAAGGTATCCGAGGGCTACGCGATATCCCGACCATCGAGTTTTCATTAATGTGCACAGATCACTATGTGACGGGCGGTTCCCCAATCAAGTAGCTGGTAAAGGACGACCCGTAAATGACTTCATACGCGATGAAGTTTTAGAGGCGGTGTCGGCAAATCCAAGCATCTCTGTGCGAGGAATAGAAGCTGATACGGGGATACCGAAGAGCACAGCACACAGTATTCTCCAAAAAGAAGAATATCATCCGTACCACGTACAGCGAGTGCAAAGTCTTTTACCTCGAGACTATCCGAGCCGAGTCGCGTTTTGTGAAACAATCCTGCAAAAACATCGAGAAGACGAAAACTTTATCGACAAAATTTTGTGGTCAGATGAATCAACATTTAAGAAGGATGGCTACATGAACCTACACAACTTGCACGAGTGGCATGTGGAAAATCCGCACTTGATGCGAGAAGATAGATCCCAGTACCGGTTCAAAGTGAACATGTGGACCGGTATTCTCTGTGGGAATATTATTGGTCCATTTGAGATGCCCGAGAATTTGACTGGCGAATCATATTTAAATTTTCTTCAAAATGATTTGCCAAACTTACTAGAAGAGACCCCACCAGATATGTGGTTCCAACACGACGGCTGTCCAGCACATTTTCGCGTATCCGTTAGAGAGTTTTTGGACGAGCAATACCCGAACAGGTGGATTGGGCGATCAGGAACAATCCCGTGGCCAGCCCGCTCACCTGACTTAAATCCGCTGGATTTTTTTTTCTGGGGAACTATGAAGGAGCTCGTTTATGCGAAGCCCATTAATGACATCGCTGACCTTCGTGAGAAGATAACACAAGCAGTGCAGGTGATACGTCAAAAAAGTTACTCGCGAAACATAAAGCGGTCCTTTTTAAGGAGAGTGAGAGCTTGTATTGCCGCGGGTGGTCAACATTTTGAACATTTATTGTAATAAAATATCTTTAAACTAACATTCTTTGCTTTTATTCTACTGGGAACCCATCTACCTGTGTGTATTTCCTTCTTGCTCACTCTTGGAACCGAAGTAAATAATAGTAGTAACATAACAGTTTCTAAGATAAGAAAGGGTCCGACAGTTACCGTTAGTAGGTAGGCACTTCGTAAAAATTGGGTTGTTGAGTAAAAATATTATCAAAATTTTTTTTTTCAAATTAATGTGTAAGTATTATACCTTTTTAAAAAGAGGAATAAACGCGTCAAAATTTGACGTCACTTGCCATACTATTTTGGTACATTTTTTTTACACTACAGTCGGTCAAAGTTGCGAAATTCAATAGTTTTCCATATCACCTTTAGTTAAAATAATATTTTATTTTAAAATGGTACAATAAGTACTTTATTTTTACATTCTATTTAGACACAGCAATACCCTAGATTACAAAACCTCCAAGAAATATCGAAATTATCAGCATTAGCAGTCACAGCATTCAAAAGTATGTCACAGGGTGCTCATTTCCCCCTTTTTTTTTGAAATCAGTATAATTCTGTAAGTACATGGGGTGGATTTTTTAAAATATTTTTCTGAGTACTGTTAGAACTTGGGGCATCGTGGGAATCCAGTTGGACGCCAGGTTCTTGGACACCCTGTATACGCAAAAGGCAACAAATAACTCCTTACTTATTTGGTAATTATCATCAATGTCCAAAATTGAACCAATTGTTGAAGGGAAGGTTTATTGATTGTTTTATTTTTCTCTGCACTAGTAGCAAATGCACCATTGCGGAGCATCCTAGATGATCTCCGGATCAGACTGTGTTATTGCTTTTTTCCTATACTTTTTTTAGTAGCTTGGAGATTGAATTCGTGGCCCGGCTGATGGCAATCGGCTTATTGCTATGTAGGGCATGGTATAGTGTTGTATTATTGTTTCACTTACATCCAGGAGTGTTGATGCACAGCTGGTGGCAGTAGCCCCACTCCTTGCACTCGTCTCGGTCCACACACGTGCGGTTGTCGCTCGCCAGCGTGAGGCCGGCTGAGCAAGCGCAAGCTCCTCCTGACGGAGACGCCACACACTTGTATTCACACTCCAGAGCTGGGCAGGATGCCGTTGCTGTGGAAAACAAACATTATTGATTTAGACAAAGTAAGGGAGTAAGGTTGACATCCCTAATAAACTTCACAAGATGACGAATCGTCAAGCTCACTTTTCGTTTGTAGACTAAACTGAGTCGGTCCTCGTGGGGGCGATCGGCAGCGGCGATCTCTCGCGCCGGGCCTTGGTACAGGCCATGGTCCGGAGCGAGGAGGAGTGGCAGGCGGTCGCCTCCTTCTGCGAAGCAGTAATGCTAGCGAAGGAGGCGGCCGATCGCGTGAGGCAACGGTCCTCACGCCCCAACCGCCGCCGGGATTCCGATCCCGATTTCCGGCCACCGTAGGCGCGGGCTTGCGGACGGCGAGCAATGGGTGGCTCGCCGTCCGACCGTCCGGTAACCGTCTGGACCGAGCCCAAGTCGTCGACGGCGCGTGTTGTTCCACGCGCGCCTCAAGGAGTTGTCAGCAACTGTAGGGGCCCAGCAGGGTCGAAGCCTACTGGGGCCAAGGGTCTGATTCTGAAAGGAAGACTCGGCCCTGGTACGAAAGGCAACGAAGGAACAGGAGTGGGTTTTTAGTCAGTAAAAGTCTGACACTATCTCTCGCCTCGCCCAAGAGCGGGGGATGTCATAAGATGATTTTCCCACCGGAAAAAAAAAAAAAAACTGAGTCGGTGGATGATTGATGTCGACTGTACAAATCGATCGGCTATTGATCGACTATCGATTTGATATTAGAAATCTAGCTGTGCCACTATGTGCTACTACAAAGTTGGTGCTCTGAAACAGTACGACGTGGTCGCGGTAGATTTAGCCAGAACTGGCAAGAGGAAGCTGGAAGCAGTGGAGGGAGACCTTTGCCCAGAAGTGGGACAGAACAAAAAAAATCGAAGTTGTTGTTGTTCATTTGCTCTACGAGCGTAGGTACCTACATGCCGTTTGATAGCAGCTTTAAGAAGCTTTCAGTATCCAAGCTCGCAGTAATACTAGCAACAAAAAACAGTAGCAGTACAATTACCTACATGTGGAAATATTAACACCTAGTCGTAAAATATATCCATCACGATTGTAACTTTTACAGAAGACATTCTAATCTTTTCGTGGTTTAAGTTGGTGGCAATAAAGAAAATTACATTCGTACCAGTTTTGGTTATAAACAGTTATTTCTCTGCTTATTAGTCTAAAAATGAACTCGTGTGTATTCAAGACACATATTTCGTAATTCCGTCACGCCCTTGAGTAATATTCATTGCATATTTCGAGGTGTCGAGTGTGGTGAATAATTGAGTAACACTTTATAATATAAAATATGATATTCTTTTTGGTTACACGTTTGTTCAGATTATTATTAGCTTTTTCAAGCGGCTTTGCTCCTGTGGTATCCTATCTCATAGTAATTGAGCATTTCTCATGGACAAAAAGTAGCGTAATGTACCCAGCGAAACAGTAGCTATCAGAGCAAGAATAATCGAATCAGTAGGTTATCATTTTATAGATATGGAACTTTTTACAAATAATTTAACCTCTATAGAATTATAGTTTAGATGGAGCACTTTATCTGGTAGCCGAAGTGTTTCCCCTCAGTATGCCAGAATACTCACAGCAAGCAGTTTCCTCATCCGCGTTGTCTTCACAATCCTTCTTCCCGTCACAGAGCTGAGACCTGGCGATACACTTGTGGCTTCCTCCAGGCCCTCCCTTGGGACAGAGGTACTTGTTGTCTGGACAGGCTATGGCGGTGCAGTTGGCCTCGTCGGAACCGTCGGAGCAGTCTTTGTAGCCGTCGCAGTGGTACGTCGCAGGGATGCAGAGGGCGTTGCTGCAGCGGAACTGGCCAATGTGGCAGGGTGGGAAACCTGGAAGGTGTGGAAGAATTTGATAAATGAAGAACTGCATTGAAGTTGCTAAGACTAATTAGTGGCTGAAGATATTGGTAAATTAAGATACGAATATGGATTGTGTTAAGAGTTTTTAATAGTAAAATGTTGATAATCAAAACTTAAGGTCATTTCTAGTCTCATTATATATATTTTTTTTATTCGAATGCAACCCAAAGGTACGAAGGCTAACTTAATGCCTTAAGCATCCTCTACCAGTTAAACTGTAGTTTGCCAGAAGTAATTTCTGAAATCATGAAACCCAGAAATGAAATAAAATACCTCTTAATATATCTTTAATCACCATAGGGTGGCTGGTTGTTTTCAGAGGTACCTAATCGTAAAGTTACTGTTAAAGAACTGTATGTTGACGCTGTTCTTTTCTCAAGATCAGCTTAGAAGTCAGACTGACTTCTAACCTGATCTTGAAAGATGATCACATCCGTGAAATTAATCTGAATAATGCACAAAGTCAACATGTTGTTCTCACTGCAATGCGTTTCATCGGAGTTGTCTCCGCAGTCGTCCTTGTGGTCGCACTTGACGGCCGCGTCCACGCACTTGTTGCCGTCAGCGCAGCGGAACTGGTCCAGCCGACACGCCAGCGGGTTGCCCGTGCAGTCCTGCTCGTCGCGGCCTGTTCTACAATCTAAGTACCTGGAAAAATAAAGATGTTAAAGTTGGACTTTACATGTTGCACTATAAGCCAGGATCATAGACTTAGACATGTCTAATGAAGTAGTTACGCTTTTACTGCTGAAGCTTCCTTTAAACTGTGGCAAATGTAGTTTAATATTATTTAGCTAAATGAAGACCTAAAAAAAGCTGCTTCAGATGGGAAGACAAATTCCAAGCCTGGTCAAAATTTAAAGGGAGCTGCTGTCATTTTGGTTTTTCAAATAGATTTTCTTTTAAATTAGAAAGAAGTAAAATAGAGAAAGTGTTCTCACCCGTCACACTTCTTTTCCTTAGGTATACATGGTCCCTGTAATGAGATCTTGGCCGGCCCGGCGCCCTCCATGCCGCACTGGAAGTCGTCTGGCTGACATTTGCGATATGCTGCAAAAAAAAGAGTAACATTAGAAAAAAAAAAGTTTAAAATGCTATAGGTTCCCAGTATTATTAAACGCGTTTTGTTTTCACTAGTCGTTGTGTTTAGTCATTTTAGACAGAGCTTATAGAAAAAATATGAATAAAAAGACAGCCTTCTAAACATTACAATATTGCAGTTTTTATTCAAATGACCCTTCATCCATATTCCAGAAACAGTCCTGTCTGTTCAAAAACATCCACAAAACTTGTATAAACCTAGTCATAAAACTCTGTCTCATAATTCCGTTGTTTGTGTCCGCAACGTGTTGCTTACGCAATGTTTGTTCAGCTCAGGCAGACTCCTCCCATACCCGGGCTGTAGGCTTGCGACAGCTAATCTAATCCGCTCCGTATTGGTAATGACATGCAAAAACGGCTGTGTGCGGCTTTTTACGACAGAACCGTTCCTACACGAAATGTGGATGTACGACAGAAGTACAACAACTATAGGAAAAGTAAAGATTTAAAATACCTAACGACATTGAAAAGTATATCGTAGTCTTATTCGGCGTTCCTCATTAGTGCGTGTCAGATGGGCGGGGGCGATGTCGGATACTTATAACATCGAGTGCGGCGTAAGGCAGGGCGGCCTGACCTCGCCCACATTGTTTAATCTCTACATGAACGAGCTGATCGTCTCGCTCAGCAGTCAGCATGTCGGCTGCTATGTGGACGGAATGTGCGTTAGCAATTTGAGTTATGCGGACGACATGGTGCTGCTGAGCGCGTCGATCTGTGGATTGAGGAGGCTACTCAATACATGTACGGAATACGCGCGTGGTCATGGGTTAAAATATAATAAGAAAAAAAGCCAATACATGGTCTTTCGGGCCGTCGGTGGGTCGAGCCCTATGAACATACCGACAGTTCAAATCGATGGTGTTCCACTACAGCGAGTGGATCAGTTTAAGTATTTAGGGCATCTACTCACCGACGATTTTAATGATCAGGCTGACATGGAGAGGGAGCGGAGGGCACTGTCAGTGCGAGCTAATATGATAGCACGCCGGTTTGCGCGGTGTTCTAGGGGGGTGAAGATCACGCTCTTCAGAGCGTACTGCACATCACTGTACTCGTGCAGCCTGTGGGTTGACTACACTGAAAGGGCATACAGTGCCCTCTGTGTCCAGTATAACAACGCGTTCCGGGCGGTGGTGGGGCTGCCTCGCTTCTGTAGCGCATCAGGGATGTTCGCAGAGGCGCGCACTGACTGCTTTCACACCACTATGCGCAAGCGGTGCGCATCCCTGGTGCGTCGGGTGTGGGCCAGCCCCAATGCCATCCTGGCAATGATCGCCGACAGGCTAGACTGTCCATATATACAACATAGCTGTGGAAGACATGCTACTATTCCAATTCCTGTTAGGAAATTGTAATAAAACTATTAATGTATTTCAGTATAATAATGACATTTATTTGAGTTTTAATTTTATATAATTTATTTTAATATTTAATACAATTCTTTTAATGTTTGACTGTGACTGACTGAAGTGGTAATAAAATTCAATTTAATTAAATGATAATCGAATGTAATTTAAAGTAATTTAATTTTAATTTTAACATTTCATTGCATGTAATTTTATGATATATGTTGTCTGTATGTGTTTATGTAACTAAGATGAGTCTTTGGTACTTGAAATAAATAGATAAATAAATAAAAAATAAATTAGGATCTGCTAATATCAATTTGCTTTCTGCCATTCTGTCCGCTAAGCTAAGCGAAGGTAACAGGCGAGAAAAATGCTATGTCTGTGCCTTTAACGGCATAAAAGAAGCTGTAACAGCCTATTCTTTGGACTGATATTTATATTTTTATATCGGACACCATCACATCACCGTGCCTTCCTATACATGATAGTGTGATACTTCTGTCGTCATTCCACGTTTTCTTAGCCCGGCCTTGTCGAGATAATGCGATTTTCATATAAAGTTATGTAAAAATGTAGCGTTAGAGGGCGCTCGGAGCGAAGTGCCTCGACTCGGCCACGTCAAAGCCGATACAGTTTATAAGAACCTCGTGGTAAGCCTTTTTAAACAGTTTCTTATTGTAAAGTGTGTCTGGGTGCTGTAGATGTGGGCCAGGTTTGTTTGGGCTTATTTGTTTTGTAAGTTTGCTTGTTTTTGTAGAGTCTAAATATTCAGCTTAAAGTGGAGTAACTTTAATCAGTTTTTGATGCAGTTAAAAAGTGTTTTGTTCAAATTCAAAGTTGGTAAATAAGCAAGCTAATTTTGTTTAGACACTAAACTTTCTGACAATTTATGGGATCTCTGCCACTGCTTAAGTCCCACCATTTACCAGTCCTATTGTATGCTAGTCTGTGAAGACCTCGATACCTGCCCATACTTTCACCACGCCATTCACACAAATGGCCAAGCATTAACAGGGCCATGCAAACATCCCATTCACAGTGCGACAGGTCTATTCACCACACGTTAATTCCCACGTACACGTTAATGATATCTTTTGGGGCTGACCGCAATAAATATTAAGTGTCATAGCCGACAATGGACATGTGTCCGGAATTGTAGGACATTCTCGGACGATGTCCGGGGTTGGGGGGCGTTATCTAGTGAATCGAAGCACGTTTTAATACGTTTAAGGTAGGTCGAGCTTAATTGTGTGAATAGATGTTTTTTTGTTATAGATTTGGACTAAACCATGTTAGTATCAACAGTATACCAAGGATTGAAACAAAGGTCCTCGTTATGATTTTCACTATAGTATATAATCGCAAGTATCGTCTATCTTAATGCTTCGATTTGAATATGAAATGATTCAGCAGTTTTATGAATTAGTAATAAATCTTGAACGTTTAATGACCGACATTTGAATAAATTACGAATCCAGTCTTGCTGTAAAAGTTCAGGAAATAATGGCCTCATTCTCATGAAGTCCAATTCCACCGAAAATGTTCTAACTATACATTATTTTAAATAGTATTGGACGTGTATTGAATTGTGAACAAAGTGGATAAAAAAGAATCAACAGCTTATAATATTCTTAAAACACAAAATACATATAGATATGGAAGCAATTAATACATTCAATTTAAAATAGTTTATTTCTAATAAAGCCCTCAAGGCCAGGCGGTATCCAATAACTCTATAATTAATTGCAACTTAACCCGGCGCACTCAAAGGCGAGATGCAAAAACTACGCGAGAAAATTTTCCCTCACATTTCTACAGACTGCCTAGAGAAAACAGTTTGTGAGTATTGCTTCCAGGTAACTAAAAAAATTCACGAGTTACTGCCATCAGTCTATTATTAGTTATTTTAGATTTTATACCTATAAAAAAGCCTTCTAGTTTCATTAAATGAAAACTATTCCCTTCGGGAGCCTTTGCCCTGCTGCAACTGCAGTGTGACAAGATAGACTAGATACATATCTACAGATAGATAGAAACTTTCCGACACTTTCAACTTGATCACCACAAGCTTTTCAACATGTTATTTGACTATTACAAACATTTCGATTCCTCGAAAACCTACTAAGACGACACAAGTAGACATGGCTTCAATCCAAGGCAATCGTCTCTTTCGTGTTCAATATAGTGTTAGCCGGCTTTGTAGCGCCCCGGCACGGCAACCCCCGCTGAACCCGCAAGCCCCGTGAACCCCGTCAGCCCCGACAAGGCTCGGCTGCATGTCAAAGGCTTACGTAGGTTTCCATACCCTCTGTTACACAAACTGCACGTACGTAAATACGAATGTATTCGGAGGAATTCGGATTACTTCGGAATGCAAGGGAATTGTTATTAGAACTTAAAGTGAAGGCTTTCATTTTTAACTTTTACGAGTGTTTTGACAAAGAGGTAGAATTTAAAGACCCTTTTCTAGCACTTGAAATTGCTTATCCTCTTAAGGGGCTCCTATTACCCGATGACCTTGAGCATTTGTCTACCCCCCTTCCTATACAAGTATTATTACACTTTAACGTTAATATTATGTAAATACGGGAGCGTTTTGGCGAGAAAAATGACGTACGTCCACCAGTCCAAAGGGCTATACGACCTATGTTTTGACATTTTGACGTCCGCACGTTGTGAGGCGATCGTGATTTACAAAATTGACTGTTATTACAAAAAAATGTTTTTGTACAATATTTACAATCATTATACCTAATTATTTTTTAGTTGAAACACAAACAATAAACGCAACAAGACATTTTTTTTTATTGTTTGTAGAACAATAATTGACCATGAATAAAAGTATTGCATACCTATATATATATATATTTTTAATTTTATGATGCACAGACACACACACAAGTACACATACAAGTTGAAAAACGTATATGTATTTTCAAAGGGAGCCCCCTAATATGGTGTACTCATACATATTCCATTATTATCCTCATCATTTTTTCATCTTATCAAATATGAGTTTTTTTTTTCGGTGGGAAAATCATCCAGTGACATCCCCTGCTCTTTGGCGGGGCGAGAGGGTGTGTCAGACTTTTACTGACTAAAAACCCACTCCTGTTCCTTAGTTGCCTTTCATATCAGGGCCGAGTCTTCGAGTGGTGGCACCCTACGTTACTTCCGCACGAAACCGGTGCAGGAACTTCCCCTACTGACCATGTTCGGTGAGAACCTGCGTCATGCGGAAGCCACTCCTCAAACCCCTCTTTGAGGAGTGGCTGGAACTTACCGCCATAGTTATGGCGTGCCCAATCAAATATGAGTAAGTTCGATGTTGAGCAATAATTCATATCCTTATTTCAACACTTGTAATTCGTGGGAATCGTTCCATCGAAAATTATCAGTTACTTTGATCGTGACCGGATATTCTTATTTCCAAAGGAAATTAAAACATCAGCCAACAGCCGCACATTCGCACAACCCAATAATATGCTCCGAGGATATCGCGAGCAAACCAGGCGACGTGCCTATACTTAGAGAAGATGTGGCTCGGGTATTATTGAAGGTGCCAATTAACGACGCTATGTAAAAGAAAAAAGAAAGAAAGAAAAACATTTTATTTGGCGGAACAAGGCGCAGATTTAGAACTAACAAATTATAAGTACATTATGTGTTATTATGTATGCAAAACCAACTATAAATAGTAAAAAAAAACCCGCGTTTCTCTACATTTTGCCGATTTTATTATTTGAGCAGCTTATGAGTCTTGTGAAACCAAAAAGAGACTTTTTTAATAGCTTTAATTTAGGGGTATTTAATAGCGAACTTCATTCTAGGTAAACGTACTCCATCATCGACCACATTATTGTTCACCATCAATTGAGATAGCAGCATAGCATAGCATTGTCGGCCTTTTGAGATAGTATTCAGACGTAATTCAATCATAAACCAGTCATTCTTGCGAGTTGAGTAAAAACATAATGAACAATATCAACCTCAATACTCCCATAATTGATATCTAAAGACTTTTAAAATCCATAACTCAACTTAACTTCTCTCCATAAATCTCCATCAGTTTTCAAACTGTGAAATGTTTACGTTGTACAAAGCAGCGTGCTATAGAGAAACTCCGAGAGTGTCCAAATAAAAATAAAGATGTAATAATCGCGGTCTATTAAAACTTTTACATTGAGACTTGAGTCTGGCAACACAGTTTACCGTGCTGGCAACTTTGCTCAACGTCTCACGGATCTGAGACTTAAAAATTGCGATGTAAGCTTATTATAAGAAGTTGAGTCTCTCTACAGGTGATATAAATACTTTTTGAACTGTGAGACAAATTTTATGAGTGAAACTTTTTGAATTTGTGAGTACATAATATTGAGATAAAGACTTGGAAAATTGAACAATAAAATAATGTTGAATCAGTAAGTTTGCATATTATAACTTAAACTTTGATAAAAGATTGTCGTGTCTCAAGGAAACCAAGATCGTTATAAATTACAGGGAAAAAATAAGAAACGCACACTTCCGAGCCATCCTAAGCTATCTACAAATATATATCCCGTAACGTCCGTAACGTCTTAAGCAGAACTTCAACAACTTAGGTGTTGATCAAGGTCTGCTGGGAACCCGAAGATGGGGGGAGGGGGAGGGGTTAATTACCATGGCAACGAGGAAGTTGCAGCACAGAGCAAGTGGAGCGGAAGTACCGCCATGGAACACTTGGCTTTTAAAACTTTATTCAAATGCACCGACTTAATAGACGCTATTATGTTAACTGAAGAAAAACTGGACGTCACGTTTTATACTCCCGCCTTGAAATGCTGAAACCGGACGACTTTGTATTTATAAGAGAATAAGGAAGAATGGCTAGAAAATGAAGAATTTTCTTTAACCAAATCTTAAATAAACCTTTACATAACACAGACAGTAGATATGATTGACGTCACTGAACTTGACTAAACCCAAATATTAATGGCAAGAGAATCCATGGAGCCCGTACCTGGATATCGCGGCAACATCTAAAAACTTGAGAGACAACGGATTTACATGAAAACAGGCACATCACAGATACGAACACCAAACAAAAACGCAATTTCCACACCATTAAAACTTGCCCACTTGTTGGGACTTTCCGCACTTGCGACCAATTACCTAAGATCCCTGGAATCTCAACAGTTACCCCTGTCTCACCCGCGATATTCTCGCAAAAGGGGGTGAAGGGGGTTCTAAACAAATTGGCCGTGGTACTTCGTTTACAAGAGTTCTCTTTAAAAGAAATAGGACGGTGTATTTCGGTGCCATGTTTATTTAAGTATTGCTTGGTAATAGGTGGTACGTAACCACGTACATACGGAATGCGACTGAAAATATTTTTCTTGGAACCTTCAAAGGGGCTGAAATAAATGCGGGTAGTGTAAAGCATGTGAGATACCGGCGCTTTCACGGAAATTGGTACTCCTTAGTGCTCAGTAACAAGGCGGTGTGGTCCTTAAAATATTTGGCACAAACGACCACACAGCGGCGCGCGGTCCGTTTATTTTACATATAGTGTAGGAGATTACGTCACATTCACACGCTGGAACATAGACCTTAGGAAGGCGTCTGTTACTTTTATCAAATCTTTACTAGGTAGTAAGATATTCTTCTATTCTAAAGTCTATTAGGTATTCCAATTTTTTTTTGACAAATCAAAAAGATACCAATTCAATTAAGGGTACGCCAAAATTTATCAACTATAAAAATATCTCGGAATTGAAAGATGCGAGCCCCTATCATATTGCAAAAATGCTTACCAAATAAATTCACAAAAAATGAGGTACAGTTTTAGCTATGTTCCTGTCTACAATAAATGGCGTGATATGAAATAGTGCGATCCGCAAGGGACCGCATTCGTCCGGTACGGTACGGATAGAAGTCGTACTCGTAAACTAGTTTCAACTTTTAATACGATCCGATTCGGATCCGGCCCGAATGCGTCCTGTCTAACTTGCTGATGGGCACATATCAATTATTTTATGAGTTACTCCTAAATATTCGTTCTCACAGTTTTAATGGCATAAGCTTTAACATTAAACACATAAATAAATAAAAAATGCTTCGACCGCTGAATTGCACCTACCACAATTTGTCTCTGCGACACCCAAAGGTTGACTGATAGAAAATGGCTTAAGGCATTAAGTACGCCTCCATAAAGAATTAAATAAATAATAAATAAATAAATTGGGGATAGGATTAAGACCTTTTTTAATTTATAACAAATTTATTTTATAGTTTTAAAACACACGACAAACTAAAGTCTGACCCTGCGAAAAATAATTCGAATAAAGAAATTCCAAAGCGTTAGAATTGCATAGGCTGAATGCATATTTCACATGAATCATTGTTCAGGTGACCAAATCCTGAAAACTGTCAGCTAGCTGACAACACTATGCAAGCTCTGTATTTAAATACGAAAAGTTTTTTATTGAATTGAGTTTGACAGACTGTATTGTGATTCAGATTAGTTCACTAAATATTATAATCACAACTTCTACAGTATTTTTGTATGGAGCTTATTTTTATGGAGATTAACTTAGTACTTGAAAAATAATTGTCAATTTTTTTTAGAAATAGTATGGTGACTTTGTACGATAGAAGTTTCGAACAGCAAAAATATGAGATACTAGTTGTCCCACGCAGTTTCACCCGTCATTAGTTATTGCTCCGCTCCCGTGGGTCGTAACGTGATATTATATAGCATATCACGGTAAATGGGCTATCTAACTTTAAAATATTTTCAATTTAAATCTAACAAATAACTAAGCAAATTTTTCAACTTTATAATATCTAGATAATATTAGTACCTATCGAGAAAAGAGTATAGAAACTCTCTGACAGTTGATGTCATTATTACACTAGCCTTTGCTTTAAATGCCTTTAGGTAACGCTTTAAATACCTATAGGTAACGCTTTAAATACTGAACTTCATTATAAATAATGTATATGATTTTGATGAAAATGTTCAGTGATCAATACTATAGCCTTTTTAAGAATCCAAGCTTTTGACTTAACTAAAGCACCGTGCCTAAAACTTTAGTAACTTTACTGAAACAACAACTAAAGTATTAAAGCTTTCTAAATTCAATTATCAAACCAGGATTATAATAATTATAAAGTAAGTAAGTATAGAAATGTTTAATAATGTGTAGCACACGTAATCCCCATTGTTGGTCTAGCTATTGAAGAGCTTGTACAGGCATACATATACACACGCTCCTTGTAATACAGCTCTAATCTGCGACATACAATGCTGGTCGCATGTAGCGACTGCATCACTGCTGAGACACAATGCACGACGTGGACATTGGACATGCTTCGTCACGACTATATTTTATCACTGTTGTCATTGAATTTTGGTGTCATCTTTAGAAAGGTTCTTTGAGTTTGCATGCATTCGCTCCACACTAGAGCGTGAGAAGTCATTGGATGATTACCGACATAAAAAAAATGGTCTAAAGGTGAGTACTCACTGCAGTCGGCCTCGTCCGTGCCGTCGACGCAGTCCACCTGCATGTCGCAGCGGTAGTGCGGCGGGATACAGTACGTCTTGTTCCACACGTACTGCCCGCACGTCAGCTGGCCAGCTTCACATTCAGGAGGCGCTGGAAGCCAAGAGAATAGAGTTTAAAACACACATTATTACACAAAAAGTCAGGAGTACGGGTACACCATTGTGGGGATATATACGTTGGGGATGCCCACAACCATAATTGAGCAATACTCAATTTCAAATTCAAATAAAGGGCAATTCTCATACATAAAGCACATTCCAGTTCAAGTCGCATTATCATCTTAGTTACATCTGTCCAAGGCAGGTTTGCTCTTGTAAGTTTAATTATTAAGGTATAATGAGAACGTCGACCAAGTAACTTCTATGATGCCTGTATATGTAGTAAAAAGAAAATCTAATCTATTTGAAAGGTGGTTGTGAAATTTTCGAGATTGCGTCACTCGTTCTTGAATCCATAGTTTTCAGACCATGTTTAAGTCGAGAAATAAACTGTAGATGGTTAAAAAAATTAACATATCCGAGGCAGGGTACCAAAGAATACGTTTGGGTTCACTTCCATAACCGTGTAGGTACACATATTTTGAAAACATTGCAGGACTCAAGACAACTTAATTTACGAATATTTACCGTCAAAATAAAGTTCGTTTCGCTACAAGAAACACTTAGGAACACTTGAGATGTTTTGGAAAGTTCAAAAATAAATAAAATTTTAAGTCTAAAGATAAACAAAGTTGAACATTCTTCCCTCAGTAGGTACTTCTCTTCTTAACTTTAATGACAAAAGCATGTCTAGTTATTACCTATCTATAGGTATACCTTTTAACGCAAACACCAAAGAATATGCATTTTATGTTCAAAATACACCATGAAGTAAAAACTTGAATCTGGACCTGTCAAGAAGCGCTTATAACACCACATTTCCAGGTCGAAACTTCAAATGGGCAAACTCACCAAAGGAGTGTCTTACAAAGGTTACAATCTCAAACGGAATCAATCCGGTCATTAAATGAAGGTTCTTGCAATCAGCGTCAGGTATCAATCAAGACGTGGACGTGGTAGGGAATGGGCAGTACGTCCAGTTTGCATTGCACACCAAAGTGCGTTTTGTGAGCTTCAGTAAAAATTAATAACATTTTAATAGTTCATCAAAATCACCTTGTCTCATGGACCAACATTATTTGACCTATTTATGTATACGAGTATTTACCAGAAAAAGATGATACTGTCATTATTACATGATAAAAATTCTGGAAGTCGATTCCACATAGTTATTAAGGCAGATTAATAGTTAAAATGAAAAGCGATTAAAACCACTTAAAGAAATAAAACTTCTTAAAACATTCTTCGTCTGTATTTGTTTTGTAACTCACACGTTGTAAGCTAGTTAGTCCATGAATCTAACTGAAACTATCGAATATCCGAAACAAAAAAAATATCCGTAACCGTAACCGAATCCGATATAAGTTTCAAATAGTTTCGAATAAAAGCGGAGTCTAAATGTCATGTTATGACGAGTTTTTGTTTGTTTTGCCCGGCCAAATAAATGATAATGTGGACTAAAAAATAAAAGTTAAAACTTGCTATTTGTAATTTACTTTTATAATTTCAAAATTCTCTTAAATCTATTCTTAAAATTCTTATTTCATATCCGTAACCGTATCTGATACCGGTAAGTATAATATTATTTGTATATCAGAATCCGTTTACAGATCCGAAATTTCATACCCATAACATGTATTTTAGAGATACAATAAAAGGTCTATTTTGTGCCTTGTTTTGAGCACCTTATTATTAGCAAGCCTTCTGTCGGAGTCTGTGTGCGAGACACACGACCCGTCCCGAGGCATCCCGAGGCGGCGAATGTACACCCGCCTATAATTGAGGCCGAGGTGCAAATCGAGTTGCCGCTCAAATAGTTTGATTGGGGACGCTTGTCCCCAAATGAGAACAATATCATTGTGTTGGCAGGTTCGTCTCACAATCTAACATCGTGTTATTGAATTAATTAGTTTGATATGTTGTTGAATGAGTTGTGGTGAATGTGTTTTTGTTGTAGCTTCTTTATTAGACGAATAAAAGATGAACACGATTTATTAATTAACACCAAGTAAAAAAACCGGCCAAGTGCGAGTCGGACCCGCGCACGAAGGGTTCCGTACCGTCCGTAGCAAAAAACAGCAAAAAAACAACAAACACGTTTGTTGTATGGGAGCCCGCTTAAATATTTATTTTATTCTGGTTTTAGATCTATCACGGTTCATGAGATACAGCCTGGTGATAGACGGACAGACAGACGGACGGACAGCGGAGTTTTAGTAATAGGGTCCCGTTTTACCCTTTGGGGACGGAATCCTAAAAAAGCATTGTTAGTTAAAGGGTAATTCGTAAAACCCCTTAAATCCAATTGAAAACCGTTTTAATATAGATTTTATTTTCAATACAACCTAAGTGAGGTAATCTCTCTTGAAATTCAGTTTCCTACTAAAAACTAATTACACAAATTAAGAAGGTAATGTGAATTGCACAGAAGCTATTTTGACAGACAGATTGCAAAGCTGCGCCTGTACGGTCAACCGCATGTCAGAAGTTACATTAGAAACTACGAAAACCGACCTTATAGCTACATAATAAAGGCGCTGTCAGAGTGCGGCTAACTGTACCTACGTGAACAAGGCAGGCTGCACAGTGACGTCATATCACTAAGCTCTAAGATTAAACAACGGTAGTGTAAAATAATCAAATTTTCGTGTGTTCTGTGAGTAGCGAATGCACAAAGGTACTGTGGATGGACGCTGACATGTGAAAGGTTTACATAGAATTGCATGTTTTTCATGCTTTTCGGAGTAGTTGACACCAAAACACGAGGAATTAGTGACTGCGCTTTTTTCTTCAGAAACAAATGTGGAACTTAATCCTGCAAAGTTCTACATGATCAGCTGATTTTGAACTTATAGTCGGCATGAACAAGCTCGTAGCACTATCGCTACGAGTGTGCTACGAAATGCTACGAGAGTGCTACGCGAGCTCGGCATCCGAATGCTGTCGAAAATAGTATCATTTTACATCACTTATGACGATCCTGTCTTCTTACATTATGAAATAGTAAAGTTAACACAACTCCTTGTTCACCCGACACGAGTTTACTTTCTTCCCTGATAACAAACAGTGGTTGTCACATGTTCCCGCAAGTTATAATAACAGTGCACCCGGCATGCACTGTCGGCAATAGTTAACTAACTGCCACTGCAGTTAACTCTCCGCTCACCCGGGAAATCTACAGATGGACGCGAAAAACTGCGCCGCCATTACTCACAGCAGTAACGAGGGCAACTTGCTGTTCACGAGTATTGTTCATACGACTTTTGTAATAACTATCGCGGTAACCAAAAGCTATTAATAGGCGAATATTTTATTAATCGCCTGATCATTTTTATTGACAGTTTTTATTCCTTCATTGACAATCTACCAAATAATTCAGCTATAAGATATCTGACACCAAAATATTAATTCAAGTAGTATGTAATTCCTGAGCCCTTCGTGAAACCATCATGACATATTTTCATACTACGAGTATGTAACTTTACGCTCATCGTTACACTAGTGTTAACCATTTTTTAAATTAGTTACACTATGATTATTTTCTGTATCAGCAACTTAAAAATGTATTTGTTTGCACTGACTGAATGAACTGCGACTGGTCAAAGTGCAGCAACACTGACGATTACCGATACTTTTAAAATTAGGCGCGCCGTGCTCTCACAGCGGTAATCCATTTTAGTATTCGAAGATACCATCTCATAGAAGTAAGCGCTGCTAAATCATTTATTACTGGAATTGTAATTGTGTGCTATCAAAGTAAAACCATACTCTGTGTGCCCGTTTCTGTGTATTTTATATGCATCACCTTTCGCGCTAGGATAACCAAATAAGTTTTCATCTGATCTTTCTCAAAAGATCACACTAATTTTAAAACTAAAGGTTTAAAATACCTGTTTCACTTGGACAGATGATATTTAATAGATACAAATCAGTGCTTGACTGCGATCCCACCTGATGGTAAGCAGTGATGCAATCTTTGATGGTGAGGCGTATTAGTTTATTAAGAGCCTATTCACTCTAGCCTTTTAACAACAAATCGACAAATGAACAGCAGACAATTATTACCGACGAGTGCGTCTCTCGCTTAACGATCAGATTGATTGAGTCGCGTCGACTCAGTTGCACTGTCGCTTTGTCGCACTGTCGCAGGTGTTTATTACGACTGCGTCCGTCCGTGAATGCCAATTATTTTTCCGTGTTCGGTTAATTATGGTCTCTTTTTGTGTTCCCTCGAGTTTTTTTTTGCATGATTGGGGAGGATGAATTAAGAGGGTTGAGTGGCTTTTCCAATAAGAGATAATGTATACCACAATTGTATTATATATGTAGGTAGGTACCTATATATATGACTATTATAATATCTACTGGAAGTTTTTAATGTTGGAGTATAACAAAAACAAATGTATCCTACTTCAACACTATGGTCTTTCTTTTTCTAATCAATAAATGTTGTATTTAATGGTCCGAGCGCCTTGTCACCACTTGACTGAAATCCCTGGTATGGTTATAGTTACTGTATTCCTTTAGTCTTGCTTTTCAATATATAAAGATAAGGATAATAAACAATTATTATTAAAATCCTTAAAACGGTGTTTCCTTTGGTGTCCACCTATTAACCCTAACATTTAAAACGCATTATCATATCAAAATTTGCTTTGCCGATTTCCGGCAAAATTGTGAGTATTGCAATCCTACCATTTATGAATATAGAACATTTCCCTATCCAGAAATGTTTCCTACAATTGCAGTTCCAATACTCTTAAAGAATAAAAGCACATATGCAACAAAGGCTACCTTCCGTTCTGTCACATAAATACATACTTATCTTTGCTCTCGTAAATATGTGATTTATTTTAAATTGTTTCCGATAGAGATCAGCGCTGGCTGTCCGCCACCTCCTTATGCAGACAATGCCAAATGTCGCTACTTACTGTTGATGTGCTCGAGTTACGCCAAGTCCTTAGGTTGGCAACACTGGCGGGGAAATCGCTTGCTTTGTGAGCATCTAAGAATGCTGACTGTGACAACGGTAGACATTAGGCTGGTGTTTGTTTGCTTACTAAACTGTTACACTGTACCATTACAGTTAGCTAGGGAGTAGCAGTTACTTGAGTTCCAAGTATGAAGAGTGCTGCAGAGGCCAAGTGATTTGCCTTCAGTATTACGAGGCATAGGTTCTTTTTTAAAATATTTTGTAGCTTGTGAGTATTGGTGACTCTTCTGTTTTAAGAGTTCCATTTTAAAACGAATGTTACCAATAACGTCTCTACCATAAAGACGAAATCTAGTCCACTTACCATTAATCTAACCTGGTCTACAATAAACCAGCGAAGCTAACTGTCACCCATCCATTACCTAGGTATAAACCTACGTGCGCTAGTAACGACAGAAGCATGTGAAAAACTG
Source organism: Mythimna impura (assembly GCA_905147345.3). Classification (NCBI taxonomy): domain Eukaryota; kingdom Metazoa; phylum Arthropoda; class Insecta; order Lepidoptera; family Noctuidae; genus Mythimna; species Mythimna impura. The sequence continues at coordinate 28,998,871 of LR990357.1, read as the reverse complement.
CGCAAGGAATATATGGGAGCGGCCGGCGACGCTTGCTGTGCGGCGACGGCGTCGCGACGTACTACAAGATAAATAAGTATTGGAAGCTTTCTAGTAAACTGTGTTAAAGTTCGAGGTATTCCAGGTGCGTTTGTCTAATCAGAAATATATAATGAAATATGTAGGTATCGGTATTCAATTCTCATCTGACACATTCAGGAAATATAGTGCAAATAGGCTATCAAAATGCTCGTAAAAGTCTGGATGTGGAGATTGGATATAAGTTTAGCCGATGACGGGAGAACTCAGGAAATAAAGATTTACTACATTTGCTCTATCCTCCATATCAAATATTGATATATATTTTGAGCATAATATGTATATGCTTAAAATATGATTGTATGTATTCTAAAATATCTGATATTACTCTCATCTTATCAATAACTTTCTATAATTTTAAGAAACATGCTTCACTTAGTGTCTAAACTACAAAGCTATCAACTCGAGCGTTCAAAGCACATCACAAGACAGTTTGTCAAACTGCGATAAAAGGCAGCGAGTGTGAAACATGTCAGCACTGTTGTTATAAATGTACGATACTGTGGATGTTAGAAGATAGACGGCGATGTGCTGACCTAGTGGACAGCACGCCGTGATGGATGACTCAATAGATCTATTAATGGTGAAGATTAGGTGAGAAATGCGGCGATTACAGGCTTAGTAAACTTTCCAAACACATCATTTTGGCACCAAGAAAATAAACCTAATTCTGGGGTCGTTAAATCGCTCAACAGATCTATAAAACTTTTTGGAAGCTAAATTATATAACTTAGCTTTAAAATGGTAGGTTTTCAAATGAGCTGTTTAAATAAAAACTTTTATTTTGAGCACCTTGATGAAAGAACACGTATGCGGTATTATGCCTTCAATAAAATGTACCTACTATCAGTTACATATTTGTCATTCGAAACATTCTGAAGAAACACAGGTTTGCCAGATATTTCAAAAATACTGTTTCTACTAAAACACCTCATTCACAGCATTCTCATTTATTTACCTGCGTGTTCTATTAACACACAAAGTACATGTGTTATTGCTAGCGGCTCCACAAACGCCAACAATTCGGATGCACGCCCGCAGCACGCGGCTGATCGTGACGCGAATTAATACGCAGCGTGACCAAGGATTGCTCGAACAGCGTGATTATTTATAGCGCGAGTGGCTAGTTCTGCAGTCACGCTCATATATCGCCTTTTCAACACTGGTAAAGGTGCGAACCTCTATGCGCATTGCTGCGTTAGTGGTTTAAAGTGATATGAGTGAATTTTAAATTAGTTCCTAAAGCGTGACAGTTTGTGTGCAATTTAAAATTGTACAAATCTTTAGGCAAAGAAGGAACAGGAGTGGGTTTTTAGTCAGTAAAAGTCTGACACTATTTTGCGCTCCGCCCAAGAGCGGGATTTGTCATAAGATGATTTTCCCACCTAAAAAAAAAAAAAAAAAAGAAAAAAAAAAAAACAAAAAAAAAAAAATAACATGCAAAAAAACTTCCTCACCTTCCTGCCATTGTTCCACGTTAACCTACTAGTGGTCGGTGCAACCCGTTTTTTTCTTTCTTTCTGTCAACCGTCACGCTATCACTGGCTCACATTTCTTCCATATCACTAAGGCACAAAGAAACGTGCTTATGTTTTTAGCGGTTCGACTTGTTGTCAGACCTCCTTAACAAACAACTCAATTAATAAACATTGAACGCAAAGCTCTAACATTGCAATAGCTAATAACAGCGGCCGCAGCGACAACTGTCACGCTGCTAGAGCAACACGCAAATATTCGTGCCGTGAATTGATTAATTGTGGCATTAATGATTCAACCGGCGTAATTACATGCTTAGCACTGATACAGCCAACTGGCGGAGTGGGCTTTCATGGCGTGCTTCTGATATTGTATTCTATGTGGTTTTAACATATTATAGAAATTGTCAGGTTGTAAGGGCTCATGGACCATTAGTAAAATACGTACGTAGGTACATATAAGATATTAACAGGCTATAAGAATTTAAGTCAACCAGAACGTGAAGCGCCCATGTGATTTTATTGTCACGTCTTTTGAACTCAGGAAAAGCTACTAAATGCTTAGATAACCCGATTTAGTAAAAAACTTGTTGTCATTTTTAATAATAATATATTAACTTTTGGAGTAGCGTAATTAGAGACACAATAGTAAGACAATGGCGCACGACCGCCGGCGTTCGTGCGGGGATCAACAGCTTACAGAACAACTTTTTATTAATCACTAACTTTTTCAAGTAGTATTGCTCTCGTGGTTGGTACCACTAATTGTTTTTTTTTATTTGTATAAAAGTACAAAAAATCAGTACGTCCACGATTTTAACGTTTATAAAATTTCTTATTTAGACAGTAAAAAATTAGCAAGCTGTAAATCATACTCCTAATTTTCAAGTATCAACTTCCACGCTGCTAAAGCCCAGCATCTGATCGAGTAACTAATTAACTTAAGCAACGTGATTATTGGCGGCGACAGCGTGACGAGTTGCATTGACGAACACGTCTTTGTGAACACGCGCAATGTGAAGCAGTTAGCAGCTCCTCTGTGATTGTGTGACGTGACAGACGACTCGATTAGTTGTACTGTGTTGTCGTAATGGATTTATAGGAAATTAGTTAAACTTCAAAACGTTATTCTTTATTTGAAAAAAAAAACCTAAAGTAATTCCATTAGCTGATGCAGCTCTTTTTTTAAAACAGAGTGTAAAAAAGGTATTTTTTTTAAGGCGGGATCTCTTCAAATAACCTGCCTGTAACTTTCAAATTAGCAATAATAGTAAGTTAGAATAATTTTCATTCTTCAAATAAGTACCTATTCAACATATTCCAGCACACCTCTTATATAAAATCCCGAGGTGGTTATCAAAGATCGGGGGCTCGCGGGCACGATGTGCAGTTCGGGTTAAAAGGGGCAGCGAAGGGGAAGGGGTAGGGTCGGATGCAATCCCCCAAGGGGTTGTGATTACAACTTTCAAAGCCAAAGGGTTGAAGATTAAAAAGTCTATTGAAATTAGCGATTGATATAAAGTAGGTCAGATTTTACATCTAAGATCAGACGATCTGTGAGATTATGATCTGGAAATGAACTTTGTGTTCAAAGCAGTAAAAGGACTCGTAATGCTTTTAGTTTAGGAAACTAAGCGACAGTTCTTTCTTAAGGGTTTTGAATAAGCTTCCAATAGTAATTGCCCAGCTTTGGCCTAACTTCCGACCATAGTGATGTCACTTTCCATTTCCACTAATCAGAACTTGTTGTGGTTCACTGGCATGCAAGCTACTTGCATACTTTTGTGCCAGCTACAGGCATGTGTATTTCGGCCTTAAATTCGTACTTATTTAAACATTTGTTTATGTTATGGTTTCTGTCACTGTTATCCTACTGCTGGGTAAAAGCCTTTACGCATGATTTCCAGATATTCTGGTTTAGAGCTTGTGAGAGCTTGGTTGTAAATTTGTTTTTTACCGTGGGTCCAGTCGACACTATCATATTTTTAGTCAAGAATTTTCAGTCACGTCCCAGAATTACTTGCCACCGGCCGGCTTTGGGGATACATTACCTAGGTCTTGGAGCGGGCACTAACATGAGGCTGGACTTAGGATGTGCCAGTGTGAGGGATACCGGGACGGACATGGATGTCGGTTCAAAAGAGAACCTAATGATGGGTCAGAAAGATTCTAAATTAGTAGGGTTTCTTACAGTGAATAAAAGAGATAGAAATAAGGTGGTGGTAGTAGAATCCTTATAGAATATAATGGCCAATATGTTGCAATCAATAACATGTCTACTTCAAAATTATAATCTCATAATATTCAAGTTTGGAACTTGGTACTCATCATCTCACCAGCCTGCTCCCAGCTAGCTTGGTGTCAGTTCTAGTCTAACCAGATGTGGATGACAACCCAGTTACTGAACAATACGATACTCCTTGGATATAGATAGATAGTCAGACTTTCTCGTGTGATTACCTGTAATGACTATCAAAGATCTACGAATAGCATCCGGGACCCACGGCTTTATGTGCTTTCTGAGGCACGGAGTGTCAGTCATGTCCTAGATAAACTTAGAAAACTACTTATGAATAGAAAAAATCACATCAACTTTACATGTACTGCTGCAGATAATTAAAATTATTAGAGATTTCTGCCAACATTAATTTCCAGTTCATAACTTTACAAATAAACATGACATCCTGTGTCAAAGTTATTATAAACTAATGCAAACCACTTTCTCAACTAAAGTTAGAGAAGAGAGACGTGTGTGGAGGGCTTGGAGTTTTCCCCGCACGCGCCTAAAATTAACAATATTAATGTTTAAAACAGACTTATCAATTAATTAAAAGAAAGTTTTTAGTTATAGGAGATCAGCGGTGGCCCAGTGATAACGGCCCCGAGTTACGAATTGTAGGTCGCGGGTTCAAACCCAGCCAGGCGCATTACTTTGTTTAACTTATTTCATCACCACTGTTCCCAAAACGGTGAAGGAAAACATCGTGAAGAAACCGGTATGTCATAGAACAAAAAATTCGAATACATGACATTCACCAATCCGCACTGGGCTCGCGTTGTGGATTATTCCCTCGGCCCATTCCCTCTCCTAGAGAGGAGGCCTGAGTCCCAACAGTAGGAACATTATAAGGCTAATTAGCCTTATAGCTACGCTTAAGAACAGGACCGTGCGTGGGCGTAAAAAACACTAAGAAGGTAAAATCTAATTTCAGCGACAATCAATGTCAAAATATTGCTAAGAAATTATGTAGAGAAATAACGTGTTTTTGAAAGAATGAGATCAGAATACAAACTTTCTAAGAGATAAATAAATTGCCCTTTAGGACGTGTCAGTTCTGTCTATCGTCGTCAAAAGAGTTTTTGTCATGACAATAAAACAGCGCGGGGCCTAAGCCGCTGTGAATAAAATAAGGCGATCTACTCACGGCACGACTGGAACTCGTCCTCGCCTTTCTCGCAGTCGCGCTGGTAGTTGCACACCCAAAGCGCTGGTATGCACTTTCCCTCTGGACACCTGAACATGCCGCTCGGACATATTGTGTCTCCTGTGAAAAAAACGAACACGGTATTTGTAACGAGTTGGTACATCTTGTAAGATTTTTTAAATAATTCACCCTGTATATGGTTACACTACAAAACAGTCCTGAAAGATTTTAGATAAAAAAGAACACCAGAAAAAATAAAAAAGTCCAATCAACACACACATTAAACTGCATTTCGAGTTCTAGATGCTCTAATATTAAGATTTAAACATAAAAAATAGTTAAACATCGAAGAAACAACACATAAAAATAACATATACATAATTATCACATACTACTGTAACTAAGGATACTACAAAAATAAACACTACACTTCCCAAATAGTCTCGTCTTATTAGTCGCACGACAAATCGCACATCTGTCGTGCGCCTTGCACTGCATGCTCAGGTAATGTAATCAGCTTACATCAATTTGTCGTGTTACCGTCAGACACATCGCACGTGATCGTTTTGTCGTGATAGATGTATGGAAACCGTTGATATGTCGCAGCCAACTAATTTAATTCGCCATTCAGTACAGTCTAGTCTTTTAGTAAACGGCGCCATTTAACTAGTCACCTGAATATATTCAGCAATTCAGTCAAACAGCCAGGAACAGCTAGAATGGTTAACAACTAGACCACGGTCGTAAGTATAATAAGCGGACCATGCCGTCTGCAGTGTTTAGAGGAACCTAACACGAATGAGATGATGGGGGCTTTGTTCGCACACTCTAGCTCCCATCATCTCCTTCGAATCTAACCTGTACGTGTCGAGGCACCCTAAGTCTTTTTTCGTTACATGGTCATCCTATTATATGAATGGAATAGGCACTAGACAGCAAGTTAATAAAATGAATTAAGCTAATTGACTGCGACAAATACACACCGGTTCTCAATAGAATAAGATGAGCAGTCTCGGAGCAAACTTTTTACAAGGGTTTTTTTTTTTATAGGTGGGAAAATCATCTTATGACAAATCGCGCTCTTGGGCGGAGCGAGAGATAGTGTCAGACTTTTACTGACTAAAACCCACTCCTGTTCCTTCGTTGCCTTCGTCCCAGGGCCACGGTTTCGTTTTCACACTACCCATGGCCCCAGTAGGCTTTGACCCTGCTGGGCCCCTACGATTTGCTGACATCTCCCAGAGGCGCGCGCGGAACAATACGCGCCGTCGACGACTTGGTGATTTTCTTTCTAATCTATTGACGTACTAACTTCAACTTTGAAATCCTTTCGAGGTAGACCGCGATATTTTATTTTTTGCTTTCAATATGGTTAGACGAACTAGAAGGGTTGTCTCTCAGTTCGCATAACCTTATTGAATGGTTATTTTATGAAAAAAATAAAGTAAAAAACTAAAACCCGACTACGACAAAAAAAAAAACGACGCTGAAAAAGTATGAAACAAGATTTTCATACTTCGAACAGAACAAAAAGAAAAGCCGCAGTCACACGTTATAGGTACCAACCGAAACACTTTAATAACGTGTGACTACGGTTTTTATTTTTGTTCTGTTCGAAGTATGAAAATCTTGTTTCATACTTTTTCAGCGTCGTTTTTTTTTTGTCGTAGTCGGGTTTTAGTTTTTTACTTTATTTTTATTTAAACAATTTTGGTGTTAAACTTAACACATGACTTTTTGTCCGCTAGAGGGCGTCACTTTAAATTTGAGCAATATTTTCGAAATTTACAAATGTAGCCCTTTCAAATGATACCAAACACGGCGTATTTATCTCCATTTTTATTTTTTAACACATACTTTTTGTCCGCTAGAGGGCGCCATGTCGACTTTTGTGACACGTCAAGTAGCCTATGTTCAGCGGACAATGAAGACGGTTCTAACGATACCTCATATGTCGAGTTCCGATTGGTAGATTAGGAGCTATGAGGGAACAGATGAAGATACTCACATACATACATAGCCTGTCAAAATCATAACCCTCCGCAGTCGGGTAAAAAAGGGCTCAGTGAGGTGAACTGAGAGGGTTGTATTGATGATTTTAATGAATATAGGTATTCCTGTAAATAAATACATGTTACGGTTCCATACACAACTTGATACTGACCTACAAAATGCAAAAAACCTTAATAAAACTGATTTTCGCGGGCTACCCTTTAGCATCCCAACTTATTTTTTTTTGGTGGGAAATCTTCCGCCCTTGGGCGGAGCAGAAGGGCGTGTCAGACTTCTACTGACTAAAACCCACTCCACTCCTAGTTCCTTCGTTGCCATTTATTCCAAGGCCGGGTTTTCCTTTCAGAAGCGAACCCATGGCCCCAGTAGGCTTCGACTCTACTGGGCCCCCACCTACGGTTTGCTGACATCTCCTTGAGGCGCGCAAGGAACACTACGTCGTCGTCGTCGACGACTTGGGCTTGGTCCGGACGGTTACCGGACAGCGGGGCACATCTCTACTGTATGCTTCACCGTATCCTACGGGTGGTCCACACAGCGGTGACACCCGGGCGTTTCTTCCGCCCGAATCAGGTGCAGGAACCTCCCAAACTGACCTTGTCCGGTGAGAATCTGCGTCATGCGAAAGGTGAGGATGCCGTGAGGTCTTTCCAGCCACTCCTCAAAAAGAGGGGAGTTACCGCCATAATGAAGGCGTGCCCAAGCATCCGACCTTAAAATTAAAGTTAAGTGCCGTTTAAGACGTCAAGATTTTTTTATAAGAGATTCAAAAATGAATAATCGTTTGACTATCAATTTGTTTTTCATAGCTACGCGGTATCACCGCACGCCACCTTCAGAATTATCTCCGTCCCCATAAATCTTAGTGATCGTCTATCTAAAGTTATTAATCACCAATTAACAGTGAAACTTTTGACAAGTCCTTGTTCTCAAAGAAACTTTATTGTGGTCAAATATTGCAAAGTTAAATGTTGAGAATGGAATTATAGGACTTTTGAAGACAAGAACTCTAAGATCCGTATAATCGGAGTTTGTCTTTTGTGAAATTGTATTCAGCAGTGAACGTCTTTCGGCTGAACTCATGAAACTCAAGATTGAATAAGTTACTTCCAGACACGTGCTTCGTCGTCGACTCAATCATCGCTTACCACCAGGTCAGATAGTGGCCAAGTACGAATCGAGCGTAAGATAGAGATACTGCTAAAATTTTTCTTTCAGTAAAGCTTTTGTAAAAACTATAAAAAAGACCAAATTTTAATACCCAAACGAAGTAAAATTATAATTATTATTAGTCACTCTTTCTAGCCGTGTGGAAAGATGGTCTTCTACAAACTGTCACAGCACCACATTACCTTGATAATATATTATCGAGTTGACAACTCGATAATGTATTATAAATGCCATACGTTTACGTAAATGATGTCAGACATTTCAGGCCTATAACAATCGGCTTAAACATCAAGAATCCGAGCGCGTCATGGTTATCCACGACTCCAAAATACTTTGACTTCTGCACCGATATAATTAAGTAGGTATCGGAACTTTTAAATAAACATGGAAAGAGTTGAAGATTCTAGTAGTTTTTACTAGCGCCAAAAAAAATGAATTTGTTTTCTTGTTTGTCTAAGAGCCTGCCTCACTGGGACACCATGGCGGTGCGGCCTTCGCGCAGCCAAGAAAATGGATGTGGCTCTGTGGTGTGTAGGTATCTCACCTGCCAACTGTTGGTCACGCAGCCAACCACACATTTTTTTGACGTCATGACCTGGCTACGCCGCCATGGAGTCCCAATGAGGCACGGCCCTAAATGTCGGCTGCAAGGACCAACTCAAAACGACCATTGTTTACAAGCGCAGCCAAACAGCAATACCGTACTCCGGTTCGGTTATTTCCGGACTACCCACATTTCGGCATTCCCGGCGCGAGCAGATAATTCCTCGCTCATCGGCGATGGAAACAACGCTGCCATTAATTAATGCGAGTGTCGATTTACCGGAACTAACGAGCTCACGTGAGGCGCTCGCTGCAGCCAGTAGGGGGCGCAATCGTAGACAGGAAGCAGGAGGGGAGGAGAGGGCACTTTAAAGTGTGTTTTTAGTGTTTTAGATGGGTTTGTTATTGTTCTGGGAGGTGGAGAGTTGACCGCTGTTTAAAATGGAATGATAGAAATTTGTATTATAGAAACATTGTTTCTTCTGCTAGGCTCTTACAGTACGTCTGTGGTAATAGATTGTAGTTTCAATAGAATGCTCACTATATCTGCACAAATTGTACTACTATATGTAAAATATGCTTTGAGGCACAACATTTTGTGAAATACAGTTTCCAAATTGTTGGTTTTAATATCGGTTTACGTCAGCGATTATAATACCTAAACATGTTAGCTAATGAAATGGCCACAGTGCTGGTATTGCCAGGTGCAATATTATGGTTTTTGCATGGGAATTATATCGTCGTTATGTGTTTATTTTAATGATTACTATTAAAAGGAGACGGAACAATTGTACATTGAGGGTGACAACATTGCATCCAGGATTATGTTTATCTTGGCCAAATAGCCTCCTTTCAGGCGCGACCAGACACAGAAGTTTGCTCGACGCCATGAAAGCGCCTGGAGGAGCTTTCGGTTAATGAAGGATCTTCTCAAAGGAATACTTCCATTATGCCTAAAACGGACATGTGCAATGTCCCTGTACTCATGTACGGAGCACAAACCTGGTCTTTTACGTTTCAGCAGAGATCGAGGTTTGTCAGCGAGCCATGGAGCACAGTATCCTGGGGTAGGGTGGGGTGGGTGGAGGAAGGTGTAGAGGTGAACTTGACTCTTACCGGAGGGACTGGGCCGCGATGCCCGAAGACAGACGTGTGTGGAAGAGGGAGAAAGAGGCCGAGCAGTGGGACATAATGGGCTAATTAGATTAGAATCCATTAGAAAATGTTGTTTTTTATGAACTAGAAATAATATTTGTATGCCACAAAATTAAATGAAAGTTGCAATCCTGTCACGTCGACTAATACGAGTATCTACCGTTTTGACGGCACGGATGGCGCGTGCTTGAGCGATTGAATGCTGCGCTGCGAGTCGCGGCTTTGATTCCCGCACGGAACAAATATTTGTATGACCCCCAGACCCGGAACACCGTCTCCAGAAGGATGTCTTGTGTATGTATGAATTTATATGTGTGAACGCACTCACAATGTAAGAGTTATTCTCAGTGTAGAGCCGCAACAAAACTTTTATTTTTTAACTGTAAATAAAAGTTTTGTTGAATCATTTGAAACAGTTTTATATTTCTTTCATCCATTCAGAACATAAAAGTACGTTCTTATACATAATTAATAAGCTTAACGATAATTTCATTGAGATAAAAGCTCTCAAACCAGAAATAAAAATACAAAGGGCCAATGTTTTCGAGGCGGACAATAATTTACTTTGCGAACAGAACATAAATAGTCTAAATTATTATAAGATTTCGCGAACATTAAGAGGAAATTAACTTGAAGATAACAAAGTTGAAGATTTCTTACAAACTGGCTTCCTTTGTAACAGATATCCGTATGGCCGATTTTTCTGAGTTTTGTAGGCCCGGAAATTAATATTACATTACAACTAGAAAGTCCGGCGAGAGAATCAATGGCAGATGAGGCTGCTTTACTACTTACTAAGTTTACTTACTCTATTACTTCGCTAGAAGGTAATTTTTCTCTCTAAGCCTAAACAATGTCTTTTTCAAAGTTTGTCATTGTAGTATTCATGAACAAAGGATATAAACAACGTTATTGGCACGGTAATATAGATAATATTACCGTGCTATTGGTGCAGCCATTAGACTACATTTATTTAAGTAGCAGCACTTTACCACACAAAAAAATAATGACATGATAAAAGGCCACAGTGTAGGAACATAGGTACTTCAATCTCTCAAATTATTCAGAATCTTCAACATCTTATTGCTGTACATAAAACGAGAGACTTTACTTAATAACTGCTGATATCGCAAATATTTAAGTTAAAAGTTGAGTGTAACAGCATTTTCCTGAAGCAGGCGCTTTACGAAGCTTATAAAGTGAACATGATACTGCTTAGTGCGTGTAACGGAACGCGTTGAGGGAATAATAATGGCCGACCTGGAGTGGAAGGCGGGAAAATGGTGAAGAACGTTGCTTGTCGATGTACACTTCAAAACAAGTACATTATATACGGATTATTCATCAGTATATATTATTTTGATTAAAAATAATAATAAATAATTTATTTATGAGTCAATGTTTTTGATATCATGCCAATTTGAAACCCGTGAACTAAATGATATTTGACAATGTTTGATATTTAAGGGGATCGCAAGAAAAATCCTATGAAAAATGTACCTTGCGGGCTGATTAATTGAATTTACTTTTAAATCTTGAGGATTTGAATCTGATAAAAATATATAAGTACTGTTTAAGTTTTTGGAGGACTTTGAAACAGGAGTGCCCTATATAAATATCAAAATATTGCTGTTCGTCGATTCTCTTCATACACACTAGATCCCAGAAGCATACAGCTGGAGCCTTCGCCCCAATCGCTACGGTAGGTGCCAATAATTTGTACAATAGAAACATAATGATGAATATTAATGTACGTTATTGCTTCCAACATTTTGACAGCAGCAACAAAGCTTTCAATGGAAATTGGATGACAACCTCATTTGTTTATCATTTTCATTTTATGTTAGCTTATCCATGGTTACAAACTGCTAATGTAAAACTCCATCTAACTTTTATTTTTGTACTCTGACGCGCATACCGCACGTCCGCAAAGGTGAAAGGTCGAGTCAGCGACGGCGGTGGCCAACGTTGAAAAATGGCGCCAATCTCACGCTGTTCGCGCGCTACGCAGATTTGAATTTAGAAGGGAGAAAACACCGATTGATTTACAGCCAGTAACATTTTCTAACGGTTTTTAAAACGCGTGTTTTAAAAAGATACAAAATGTCCACAAAGGCTCCGGTATTTCAGGATTAGGTCAGTGATTTATGTGAAATGGTGTGTCGCCTATATTTGTTGGTCCTCACTCTGTAAAAAAGTTTATTTTCAAAGTCAAATTCGAATTTTGTTTATGTTGGATAAACCTTGAAATATTTACTAAAGTGAAGTACATTCTCCAAAAAACCTCCAAGGTACGGACGCCTACACAAATTATGTAAATGTTAAAACATTCACCTTGCCGCAGTACTACGAAATTTAAACCTAAACACAGTATCCCAAAAGTATCATTGTAAAATAACGTGTAAAATATCGTTATTAAAACAGGTCTCGGCTAACACAACCGTTATTGCTATCAGGTTGGACCGAACCCGAGCTCGACATTTATACTGAAACAATTCCGTCCCTCAGAGAACTTGAAAATTAACTTCTTTACCGTCTTCCTTGTAACGTCGCAAAGTTGTCTTCCAGTTAAATGAAATTCATTGCACTGATTTAATTTTGCAAAGATTTTTTTGCGGGTAGGTAGAAAGTTATTCCTTTGGCGCCCAACGTGGGACCAAGAAAAGTTGTAAATGTAGCGATGATATGAATAACCTAATGGTAAAAACAGCAAGTAAGTTTACTAAGCACATCCTATATCACATAACAGGAGAATTTCCCAAAGAAAATGGGGTAGCCGAAACTGTGCGAAAGAAAAAACATTAGTAATACATATCAATCGTGGTTACCTGACATAATGAAACGTAGCCGGCACACGTACCCACGTACCCAGCGCACGTACCGACAAGAAGGCAATAAAGCGTGTAATGCGGTACACAATTATGACACATGGTCGGTATTGGTGTGTTGTAGCATTCGCAATCAAAGAACAGACTTTATTTGGAGTAAATTAGACAGGATACTGACGTGTTCCCATTTTGCTCAAGGAAATGTATATCTGCAAATGTTTCCTCATGGTATTCATACATTTATGATGTTTTTGTTCTTCATTACACTGAATATTTTGGAAACGAAATACTTTTTAGCAAACCAAGCTTAGTTTACTATAAATAGTTGAATAAGAATTGCCTTAAGTTTTGTTTTCGAAATAAACAGGAATATTCCATCACTAATTATCATCACTAATTTAGTATAATATGTATCCTCATGTGATGACAGTTACCTCTGGCCATTCCCAGTTTATCTAGACACAAACTTACTCGTCCATTAATTCAATAAGGCAGGTATCAATGTAAGTAGTGTCTATTTACCTTAACACCGCCATTTTGCCGGGTCGTTAGCTTGGCGGGACTAGCGCCATCTTTTATTCAACAGACCCATGAACGACTCAATGTGAACGAATGAACGGCGCGGATTGACGAGCGACACAACCCTGAACAACTATGAGTTACAGGTTGAAGAAACCCTCTCTATATGCACATGGTTTGACATTACGAGCATGGCAGGTGAGAGTTTGTCATGCTCACTCAAATGTCTCGCTGATGGTGGCACGTGTTATTGGGTCATTTGGTTCCCTTCAAAATGGTTGAGCTGAGTGAGGCTGATGCACGCGTCATGCTCGTGAACGGGTGCCGTCGGTTGAGACTGGTCATCTCTTAGCTGCCAGTGGCTTAATTCAATTTCTATCTTTTTAATTAGTTTTTATTCTTATTTATCTACATTGTGCTCACATATTAGAAGCGACATGAAATATGTAACCAAGATTTATGTAAAAATAATATGATTTTAAAAGAGTGTCCATGGAGTTTCTTGCACGTTCTTCTCCATAGAGATCTACGCTTTGGAACGTGCAATTTAGCTTCACTTTTCTTTTTTTGACTGACTGACATTTTGACAATTCAAAAGTGCCTGTAATTGGTCTATTTGAAATAAACGATTCTGATTCATAAAGTTGCTTTTGTAAATTGCCACAGAAATAGGGTTGTCAATCTTGATGAGCACGGACTTGAAGTAGTTTTATTTGTGTTTAAAGGAGTGTAAATGGTTTAGTTGACTTTGTGTCCCATCTATTGAATATGGTAAAGATGTAAATCGAATTTGAATTCGAGGAGTCAGGTAGATAGTACCAATTTAGCGATGTGCATTTGAATAAGGGTTTTAGGATATGTACTAAAATATCAAACTTTATGGAAATCAGAGGATAATTCTAGTTATTCCAACCATCTATGATCCCATGCAAATTCTGAAGTCGACAAAGGGATTTTCTATAGTCAGGCGCTTCTAAGCTGGATAATAGCGAGCTTTTGTAAGTACTTAATACTCTCGAGCAAAGCTTTCCTTTTTCAGTAGTCAATCAGTTAATACCGACATTATCTGCTCAAGGTTTCTGTTTTCAAACGAAGCTGGGAGGGCTGGTGTTTTAATCTTTTTATCGTCCTTTCGATTCTTAGGTCGTTAATATTAACATCATATTTTGTAACTGTCGCTGAACAAATGTTCGTCACGTTAAACAGTTTACGAGTGTAACATCAAACTTTTTATTACGTGTTTACGTCGTTTTTAGGCTATTTTATTGCGTCAGTGTTGCCAAATATATTATCTATTGGGTCGTACTACCCTCTTTTAACCTCCGGAAGCTTTCATCAAAATAGAAAATATAAATCGATTTTTCCATTACGTCAGCTTACAGTTTAAAAGGAAATAAAAATACTTAATGTAAATCTTAAACAGTATTTTTATATTTTATAGTTCACGAAGCTATGGATGTCCAAATCTAACATTTTATTCCACAAAAGCGTTAACTGCAATTTTGATTTTAAATAATTTTCTTACTTTGGAATAACTCTCTCTCTCTTTGTATTTATTTATGTTTTGTTGATTAAATTAATATATTCTTTATTGTACACCATAAAAAATACAATAGACTTACAATTAATAAGGTGTTACAATTGGTGGTCTTATCGCTAAAAGCGATTTATAACAGACAACCTTTGGATGAATTTGAAAGAGAAGTTGATTGTTGGCTGCAGCTGACTAAAACTACCTTTTATTACAGGGTGGTCCCTTTTTGGGTGGAAAACCATCAAATAGCTTTTCCCGTTCTGGGTAGAGTGAGAATTGTTAAACTTTTAAGGAAACCCACCGGTGATCCTTCAGTGGTCCCTTGCATCTCAGGGCCGCGGTAATTCTTTCGAACAATCCCGTAACGGCCTGTTTTTCTTTTCTGTATTCGAAAATCATCAAATGCCTTCTCCCGCTCTGAGTGAAGCGAGAGGTCATGTCAGACTTTAACTGACTAGAATTCACCTGTGTCCTTCAGTTGCCCTTTGAATTCTAGGGCATCGGGTCTACTGGGCCTCTACGGATTTGCTTTAAGCCACGCGGCCCTTGCCGGACGGCTGGACGGCGAGCTACCAATAGCGGCTCTTACGTCAGTAAATCTGGTCATATCAGGAGTCCTATTAAAAAATGATAGTTAAATTCCTATCTGAGATCCTTTTGTTACAATGTATTATAGATATTAATAAAGAAACTCTAGGAAGTAGAAATAAAAGAAAAATGCGCAACTCTTAATTTATCACATTTTAAAGCTTTTCACTTTACGACGCGAACAGAGCTATTGTAATGTTGTAGTTAAGACTTGAAACCATAAAGTGCCATTAATGGCTTTTACAATCCTAACTGGATGAAGTAAAAAGGACCATAATCCTAGAGAACTAAAGTCTGTATTTCCGCGTACAGCAGAGGTAGTTAACCTAGAAGTACTAAGTACTAATTCAGCTCTTAACAATTTGACACACAAAGATTCTAAGTTCTCTTTAGAAACATTAAATAACTGACAGGCGGAGATAGCTGGAGAGATCAACGAGTGGGCGGCAGCGAAACACAATTAACAACTTAAAACAGTTTGAAAAGAGCAAATCAGCAGAACTGATACAAATTATTATAAATTAGGTACCTACTAGAATTAAAATAGATAAACTAGAAATAAGGAAATAGAATTCGATTATTCCTTCCATTAAATTTCTAGGATTTAAACAGAAATAGGTTTTATAGCGAGTTCTCAACGCAGACGCATGAAAATTATAGACTATACGATGTTTTAATGGATTTTTGCAAGCATATTCTATTAAATGCTAAAAGTTATACATGACATATATTGTAAATTCTGCTTAATCAACCTTTCGCTACCGACATTTAGTTTTGCTAGGAAATCTCTATAAATTTCTTCCTATTTAATAAGCTTGCGCAGAAGTCATCAGATTTTAACGTATTGTTCTAAAAGGAATCTTGCGTGGGATGTACAAGAACTTCAAAAATCCAACTCTTTTCTACAATTTTCTCAGTCGACAAATGAGAAAGCAGAAAGCCGTTAAAAACAGTAATTGAACTTCAAGTACTAAACTGTTCTTAATTATCATCCCTCGATTGAATAATCCTATGAGTGGAAGTGCAGCGGTCACCGATAAGAATCGTGAGGACGCTAATTACCTCTCGGCACTTACTGGCGAGCCCCCGAGCTGCTCAGCTCGGCTGCCGATTGCTATCGGATTGAATCTTCTCGCATTATGTGCTTTCTGTAATGAGTGGCCACTGTTGGCTTTGTTTCAAGCGGCTTGGGATTGCTTTTCAGCGTGTTACGGTAACCCTTGTTGTTTTGTTAATTGAGGGTGGATTATGATCTATCCTTACTAATATTAAAAAGGTAGAATTGTTTGCTTCTTTGTATGTTATCTTTGAAAACAATAATCAAAGAAATCTACTCCATCGCTGAGTAGAGTGCTTATTATCCTAAAAAAAATGCACGGTCCCTGTCGGTCAAACAACAGAAGCGCAGATGCGGAAAATAAAGTGCCAATAGAAATCTTTCCAGGTCGGCTTGGTTACATATTTGAATGTCGAACATTAAAATACCTACGGGTAATATGTAAACGTTCAAAACATCGAAAATTTAAATAACATAAATGTTTATAATGTCGAATAGTTAGATAACCTACGTTCAATATATCTAAATATCTACTCGTACAAAAGTGACATCGAAATAAAATATCGTAAAATATCATCTAAATATCGAAAGCACAGAGTATCAAATGTATTAAATATCAAAGTACAGAAATCGAATGTCCTAAATATCGATATATTTATTTATTGTATGTATGTCACTGGGTAATTCGGATATTGCAAACCCGAAATAATAATTAGAAAATGGTGAAATAAAATCTGCGAGCGACTTGGACCTTAAGTTATAATATTTATTAGTTTAGAAATTTATAAGTAGTTACATAGTTGTGGCAAAATAAAATTATAATTAAATGTTGACATTTTGAACTTAGGTATAATGACTATAGACATTTTTAATCATTACATATTTTTATGACTCGGCATTTTAATGTTAGACATTTTGAGCTATAGGTAAGGTAACAATTTTCGATATTATGATACAATCGATATTTAAATTTATCGATGTTTTGAACGTTGACATTTTACCCGTAGGTATTTTTATTTTTGACATTCAAATGTACTCGGTTTAGAGTAAAACAATAAATCCCAATTCTCAATTTTAAGTAGTGACGCTGATCTTACAGCCAGCCAACATTTGAAAATTTTGAACGCGTCAAGAATCATATTTTCAACGAAATATATTTCAGAGTACCGTATGGATCAAGAAATAAAAACTGAAAAGATTGCAAAGTATTCAATTTATTTCAGGCCCCCGGCAGGCTGGCGACTGGCGTCTCAGCTTCAGTTCTTTTGCATATATCCCGGAAAGACCGACTCCAGCATTATGTGATCGAAAAATATAAAATGCTTATAAATAAACGTAGATAGGTACTAGATACCCTCCGTCAGAATTCAAAGAACTTTACCAACTGTCATTAATTCAAAATGTTGAGCATTCTCTCGTACATATTTCGCTGAACTGTCAAAAACACACATCCGGTAGGTAGCAGCGGTATATGAAGGTATATGGTTGATGGCGAGGTACTCGGCGCCTGATAAATGAGGCATTTAACCATTAAGGAGCGCGCCACAGGTGGCGACGAAGATCAGCGCTAGGTGCCACCCGCGGCTGAGGCGAAGCCGGGAGCTTCATATTTATAGAAATTATTAATTAACATTTTCTATAACTAATTCTACAACCTTGGCGTAAGTTTTTAGAAGGGGCAATAAATAGTTTTTAATGTTTGTCTTCTAATTAGATCCATAAAAGATTGGATTTTAAATAAATAGCATCGTATTGTACTGTTGAAAGTTGGAGGTTAAATCTAAAGCATCGCAGCTGACGGGTTTACTTTATAGAAACTTTAAAAAAGTACAGCAAAATTAAAACACGAATTTTCTGCTAGATTGCGACATTTTTGGAACTACCCAGGGTGGCCTGGAATTGGAATTTATAGAGGCACCAAATTCCCAACATATCGACAGCATTTCAGCACATTTTCGTAGTAAAAGCCTGGGAGCGGCGCAGTGGAAGTGCGAGCCTCCGACGCTCCGCCATGTTGGCGGAAGTTCTGGAAACGCGGGAAGCGTTACCGGCTTCCGCACCGACGCACTTCCGGCCTGCACTCGTTATTACCAGCTGGTACAAGGCCCGAGGGCGAAGGGTTATTACTCGCTCTATAGTCTTTCGGATGACTTTAATGTGTTGGACCGACTTGAAGTGTTTCCGTCAAGCGCGCGAAATATAAAGTAGGGATCGATTTTCCCTCCTGTTCAAATTCAAGAGGGATGAAGAAAAAATACACGAGGACAGCTTTCGCAGTTACTAAACTAACCTTATGTTTGTCTATAGAGCAGATAAGGCGATAACCCTAATAATAAACGAAAATGACAGCAGTTGCTTAATCATACATCTTTATCGCCTTATGAAGTGATTTAAAAGGAGCACGTCTCCTTGTACCTATTAAATCTGAAATAAAAGAAGACCGTAAAGTGTTAGCTGCTTATCATGTTGTCGTAAAGGCAGCTGTTAAAGATAAGTGCTCGGTGCGGGGCAGCAGATGCTCGTTGCTCTGTTACTTGAATTTAAAGACGTGATTCCATCCTCACAAGCTCTGTTTTCAGTATATTTGAGATTTCTTAAATATATTTACACAATTTTCACTGTCACAGATCTTTGTATCCTGGCTTGTTTTTAGGCAAAGGATCCGTCACGGCCTAAACTGAATCTATCTAGGCTAGCAGGGTGGGCTTCCTGTCTAGCCAGATAAAACTGGAAAAGTGCCAGTATTTTACATGTATAGCAAGAGCTAAAATGCTTCGGCATCCCAAAATTGACAGAGTAGCACAACTTTGAGGAAGATTGAAAACCAAAGGAAGAAAATGAAGAAGAATTTAGTTCTGTATGAAGCAATAATCTCCAGCGCTCGTGGCTCGCGCCGCGTCCTCCAGCCAGAGTCGGTCGCGCGTCGCCGGCAAGGATGCTAATTTATGTGCGATTGTTCTCCCGCGCGATATCGCAGTGATTTCCAACCGCGCCAAAAATAAATACACCGCGTTTAAAGAGTTCATTCCTTTTAATTTATATCCCGCCATTCGCGGGTGGATTAAAAAGCTCGTATTAAGTAAATACTTTTGTTCTGTTAGTTTTAAATTTAAATTGTGTTAATACTGGAACATTTGCGGAATTAAAGTTGGAACGTGAGCGATGTAGTTATAATGATTTAAGGTTGCAGTGGAATTTAGTTATGGGAAAACGTAATCATACGTTATCATTTTTATGATTACGACTTTTTAAATTCTATCTTTTACTATAAGATAAAGCCTGTCGTAATTATAATTCATTCCACTGATTAAAATACAGATTGGCAGCTACAGAGATGTAATTAAAATGACAAGGGCTCTCTCCAACTCAACCTAAATCCAAGAAATTCGCGCATAAAATGAGACCTAATTACTTAGACGGCTCAATATTATCGTTGACCTTAATTTTGCTTCCAGTTCAAATTGCCCAGCGCTGGTGTTTATAAAGAAGTTTATATTTCTGGCAGAGCGGCGTGGGCTGGCGTGGCTCTCAGGTGGCCGAGATAAGGACAGTAATAGAGCACCTAATTTCCGAGTGTCGTTTCGCGCCAGACGCTCCCGTCGTGCTGCCTAGTTATATGCTCTAAGGAAGTTCTCTCAGCAAAGATAAGGTAGAATAAACGTGATGGTAATAAGAGGTTGAGTAATTAAGGATCGAATTGACCTCTAGTTCATTAGTGGCATTAAATTAGTCTAAAAATACATTTTCTTAAATAAAATTCTCAGTAGAACACCCAACGAAAACAAATTCAACACGCTCGTTGAATAGTCATAAGTTGAAAGATAACGGGAAGGAGAATGTGGAAATAACTCACTTCAATAAATGAGAAATAAGTAGCGCTGGTTGCGTTACTCATATTGCACAGCCGTAATAATGTAAGGATGAGGAGTAATGGCGCCCGACGCGGGACCAGCGCTTCGCTCTAGGACACTCTCATTATTTTCGTATTAAGGCCTTACATATAAATTTGTAAGGTAATTTTCAAGATCCTACACATTATTTGTTATTGGAGCAAAAATGTTGAATAGGTAATTGGCGCCCAGTTGGGACTCGAGGACCTTTTTTATTGTACTACTTTTGCCCACGCAGCACATTTTAGGAGACATTATAATGGATTGTGATGATTTCAGTCAAATATGCAAAACATGTGTAGGTTTTATTAGAAACCTATTTTAATTTCGTGGGGTCGTCCACCCACCAAAAAGGTTCAAAGTCAGGGTCGTAATTATTATTACGAAGTTCACGGTTGCAAACGTCCGCAGAGGCCCATTTTAGACAAAAATATATGAAAATGTGGAAAATCCGCCAGATCCGTGTCCGGGAATCTGTGCCACTCGGCGGAGTTATCAGGTGACAGTCGGAAATGTCAGCGTTATCTGTGTTATCTCTGTTTTCAATCCGCTCGAGTGCGGCCGAGTTATGATTTCGTTGTGCAGCTGGGAGCGTGGTGGCCCTCACAGGGAATATAGCGGAGATAAAAGTTAACAAGGATATTTATTACATAGGAGATGAATCTCACAACGCTCAAAGGAATTTGCACGTATGATGCGTGTTCAAGAGATTTCCTTTTAAGAATACAAAATTATATAACCTGCCTCGAAATGTTGGGTTTTATGTGACGATGAAACCTTTTGGTTACGTACATCTATAACTCACGGGGTTTTTGTTTTTGATTGCGGATGATACTGTTGTATCTGCTAAAGGTTTTTGTTCGAAATAATTCAGAATATTGAAACTTTGATACGCGATTTAATGTTATGTTTACATCAGGTTATGGATATAAAATTTCAGATCTAGACACGGATACGGGTATAGGAATAATATTATACCGGTTTCAGATAAAAGAGTGTCCATGGAGTTTCTTGCACCTTCTTTTCCATAGAGATCTACGCTTTGGAACGTGCAATTTAGCTTAATTTTTTTTCGACTGTTGACATTTTGACAATTCAAAAGTGCCTGTAATTGATCTATTTGAAATAAACGTTTCTGATTTCTGATACGACGGATTATCCGTTAGTTTCGGTTTCGGTAACGGAGCTTCATAACATGAAGGGATGTTTACATGACATGAGTATTGAATGACACCCCGCACCGCCGTCTCTCATACATTACGCCGTCTGGTACAGACGGAGTGGTGAAACAATCTCGTAGACAACAAAATAAATTGCTGCGCGTCTCGTGGGGATTGTTTTTAAATTTCGTTACACAAACACCGGCTCTGTATCGCACGCTATATGAGACAGAGATGCACATATACACTAAGCAACAAGTAAGAAAGAGAGGTGGCATTTCTTTTGTAAATCACGTGTTGAGAGCGTCGGCGAACGTAATTCGCATTACAGTAGTTAGGTGACGGTGATGCCTCAAACCCTTCGTGACGGGGTGACGGGATAGGCGCTTTTCAATTTGTTTTTGATTCATACACATTGATGTTTCCAGTGATTTGCATTCTAAATGAATGAACATTTGATGAGCTGACGCGGCTTTCCCTTTTGTTTACAGCGATTTGTTTTTATTCTGATTTTCGAGCTCTTTAAAGTTAGATTAGCACTATGTTTCTATTTAACATTTGTTTTTGGTAAGCAATGAAAGAAAAATTAAAAGAGATTTATTTTACAAATTACAGTTTACCCTTTAAATGAGTAGAGAGGTACTCGAGTTTTAAATTCGAAGTAAAAGTCATTGACAGCGCGTCATAAGTTAATGAGATCGGGCTTCATTCTCGTCTGTCGGTAATTCGATCTGCGTTGAGACGGTGACGCTCCAAGTTCGCTCATCGATCACTAATTGAATAACTCATTTAATAGCTCGCCGCCACAGCACAGAAGAATTAGTTGACTTACCAGCAACGTCACTTTTGAAACTTATTTCGAAAGCGAAATTGTATGATCAATTTGGAAAATTAAGAATTTTATTTAGCGTTAAATTGACGATATTGAACTAACGAAAAAAAACTAAGATTACCCTGCTTTCTCTTATGCACTATTAGTAAGTAAGAAATATTGCAGTGAAAAATGATCAACATAATAATATAATACCCTGTGCGATAAGACCGCTCATTGTACACTTATTTTTATATATACATTTTAATTCGTATTTTTTGTTTATGTGGTGTACAATAAATAATTTAATAAATAATAATCAATAAATAATGTGTACACGCATAATCTCGTAACAAACTGATCTGCTGTTTAAAATTTACTGTGGCATAGTCAGAGTGCCGAAGTTAGATGAAGTTAGTAAAAACCACTGCATTAAGATTGTCACTTACTTTTGAACAGCGTCATAATATCAAGTTAAAAAAATGAAGTTATAAAGGACCACATTTTCTTTATAGATTTATGAAAATGAACACGGCCGATGCCGCTGAATAAAAGACAATCCAAACAAATATCATAAAGAGGTTTATATTGTTTACTTGTTTATATCGAACCTTAACAGGAAGAACATAGTAACCGACAGTTTGCGTTTTTTTGTTGGGGTGTTTTCTTCCCTAATTTTTTTTTTTATTTTTTTTTTATTAATGATAGTCTCGCGTTTGACCACCATCTCACCTGATGGTAAGCGATGATGTGGTCGACGATGGAGCACGCTTGCCTAGAAGTAGCCTATTCACTCTTGACTTAAAGACCCCTAAGTTGTAGCTATCAGGAAACACAGACTCCGGCAAGGAATTCCACTCCTTGGCTGTACGCATAATAAATGTGTTCTTAAAACGTTTTGTGCGTATGGGTGGGATGTCCACCATGTACCGGTGGCGCAACGCCGTACGTCTAGTGGTCCGATGATGGAACGGACTTGGCGGAATTAGATTGTGCAATTCCAGTGCACACTCCCCGAAATGTAAACGATAGAAAACCGACAGGCCAGCAACTCGGCGGCGATGTCCAAGGCTTTGGAGCTTCGACTTAACAAGTGCATCATTGCCAATGATCCTCTTGGCTCGCCTCTCAATCGACTCTAGCGCATCAAGCTGGTATTTGGCAGACCCGTCCCAAAGATGAGAGCAGTACTCCATACACGATCGAACTTGCGCTTGATAAAGTTTTAGCAGCTGTTCCGGCGTGAAGTACCGTCTGACCTTCGCGAGGATTCCCAGCTTTTTTGCTGCCAGTTGAGCCTTTGCTTCGATGTATGGCCCAAAGTTGAGAGTTGACGTCAGCGTAACGCCAAGAAGATCAAGATGGTCGGTTATTGGCACGGTCACACCTCGGAAAGATGGAGCCGGGTGAAATTGACTCCGTTTAGCGGAAAAAAGACACGCTTGGGTTTTAGTTGCATTGAACTTGACCAGATTGGCATCGCCCCAATCGGAGACCGCCTTCAAGGACGAGTTCAAGCGTTCAACCATAGCCTCTCGGGATGACTGGATCTGTGACCCACTAGCGCGTGCGTCAGCCACATATCTCTCGGCAACAGTGCTGTCGTCTGCATACCCAAAGATACCGGGTTTAAGTAAGTCATTTATGTGCAGCAAAAACAGTGTTGCCGAGAGTACCGACCCCTGAGGGACCCCGGCATTAATATCCATTTGACCGGACGAGCAGCCATCAACGACCACTCGGATGGATCGATCCCTCAAGAAGTCTGCGATCCAATCACACAGACCAGTGGGTAGACCGAAGGAAGGAAGCTTAGCAATGAGGCTTTCGTGCCAGACCCTATCGAAAGCCTTCGAGATATCAAGGGAGACGGCAAGCGCTTCCCCATGCTTCATTTAAAAGTATATTTATGACTAGCTAGCTAATGCTCGGTTCATATGCAGGAGCCGGTAGAACGGGCCACGAACATAATAAATAACCTAGTCGATCACTAAAGTCTGGAACATGTGTGCTTTGGATTATTTTGGAAAGTTCTGTTTGAACTTTATGCTATTCATCAAAAGCAATGACCACGAAATAAAATATGAGCGTCCGAATGAATCGATGCTGGTTGCAAAATGTTTGATTAATTAAAACGTGTCGCCGGCCGCTGCAAACACAAGAATTTATTAACAAACTTTAAAATTACAAATGCTGACAAAACCGCGCGCTTCCGTCTGCAGCAGTTTTGCATTTTTAATGAACGGTTAAAACCGTCAGCGTATGAAATCGTTTCCAAATATGTAGTTCCACAATAAGAAGCTATCGATGTGGGAGAATATTGGTCGAAGGGATTCCGACTCACAAACACAAATGACCCTTACCGCATTTTTTTTTAAATAATATTTACTAGTGCTTGTCTGCGATCCCACCTGATGGTAAGCAGTTATGCAATCGTTAATGGTGAGGTGCACTAGTTTATGAGGAGCCTATTCACTCTAGCCCATATTTTTAAAGATTATTTTTCAACAAATTTTGTCTAGGGCTAAATAGCAGTAAGGTTTCTACAATCACATGAATACTTATTAAATTAATTAATTTTAATTATCCGCCATTTTATTTAAGGGCAAAAGTATATCTGAACTCGTCTATCATCATTACAGGTCATTGGACTTCCATTTACCTGCCCTCAATGGAGTGCTAATGTAAAATTGAAAAGGGCCCATCAATAAAAGTGACAATTTCAATCTATTATGGCCGACATTTAAGCCCATAACTCGACGGAACCCATCGTCGTATATTAGGCGAGGGCTCTTGAACGAGAAAATAGCCATAAAAAGTATTTAGATCGCCCCCATATATCTTGACTAGGATGCTGTGACTTACGGGATGTGTGTTAAGTGCATAGGAATACAATCATAAATGTATCTATATTATTTTTTTCGTGAAGGCCAGTTCTAGGCAGATATTTAATATATATATATAGTTTATATTATTGTGATATTATAGTTTAGAGTATAGTTTATTTATTTATTTAAACTTCATGAAGGTACAGTAGTCGTTAATCTTCTACCAGTCAACCTTTAGGTTAAATAAGACAAAACTGTGGTAGGTTTGCACAATAAACAAATAACGGATACTTCAAACAGAAAATATAAAATAATTTACTTATATTAATAAAATACATATATATATAGGTTTGCTAAAATTATAAACTAATAAATACTATGAAAAATATAAAATCATTATGAGAACTGAATAACAATTATGACGAAGACCGTGAGGACCTCAAGTAGTAGTTCCGAATTTACCGCTTGAAGGAAAATTTACTTTCAGCTTTTTTGATGTCAAGGGAAAGGACATTCCAGAGTTTTATGGTGAAGACAGCATAAGAATTGGACATAAAGCCAGTACGGTGAGAAGGAATATGAAGAAGCATGTTTTTGGATGCACGAAGGTTAAGATTATAAGAACTGCCAAACACTTTAAAATATTGTTTTAAATAATCAGGAGCACAAGGATCGTTCATTATGGTAAAGAGCGAGCAGAGGGATCTGAGAGATCTCCTGTGACGGATAGGCAGCCATTTAAGCTGAGAAGGGAAGGAAGAAATGTGATCATATTTACGAATGCCAAATATGAAGCGAAAGCATTTGTTGAGAAGTCGATCCAATTTGTTTAGAAGTTCTTGGGAAAGATCAGAGTAACAAACATCAGCATAGTCAATTATACGTAACACAGGAAATTGGAACAAAGTAGTTTTAGTGCTTGAAGGGAGGAAATGTTTCAATCTATAGAGAGTCGCAGCATGAAGGTGACTCTCTGGCTGACCTGAACAATCTGATTATTCCAGCTTAAACTATCGTCAATATAAACCTAGGTCTTTAACGTGAGACGAAAGAGGGATGACTGTATTGCTATAGATATTATAGTTAGTAGTTTATTATAGTTTAGACTTTTACAGGTTGCATTTTGGAGTGTGCGCTGAAATTGCATGACTTTGGAATCAAGTCATCAACCCTTCCTTTTAGTTTTTTTTTAGTTAGTACGGATATTACAGTTTAGATTAAAAAATATATATATTATTATTTATTTATTGCGAGTAACATTGACTCTTAAACAAATTGTAAAAATAATAATGAAAACAGTCACAAATAAAGATAGAATGTATACTATATAGATACACCCACCTACTGGCTAAAAACTTTATAGGGTTAACCATCAACTCGAAAAGAATGAGAAGCAGAAGCGGATTTTGCGGACAGAAGACACTAATTAGCCAATCTGAAATTAGCTGAACCGGGACAACCACGCAGCACGCTTCACGATAAAAATGTATTCGTTTGAATACAACCGGTTCAAAGTAAATGCATACCATAATAATTATTTAGAATTCATACTTTTAACAGTATTTCTATAATTAGTCAAAGGATTCGTCGTCTCCGTATCTCCTACGTAAACAGTCGTCGCCCGCAACTTGCGCTCCTCGGATGCAACGGAGCTCTTTCACAATTATTACGCATGCTCTATTTATTAAGTCTACGTATTTATAAAGGTAGTTGAATATTCCGATTGCCTTGTTTGACTACTACAAAAATGCCTGTATCAATATGTCGGCGAAATATCTGTATATGCAATAATTGGAAGTTCGTTTGCATAATGCGGGGAAAAGTGGGATTTTCTCTGTAGATTGGTAAAGCTGTGGTTCGGAGAATAATAAGAATTTCAGAAAGTAGTTATGAGTAATCGCTTTGCCTGATGAGACAGAGGTTTAAATGAATCATGTATTTTGTTCATCGATTTTTTGAGAAATTAGTATAATAGAGGAAGTTTGAAAGTGATGCCAGTGAGTGAAAAGTTGAAGGAGAATCGTTTGTCATGTGAAGAGGAGGGATAAAACGCATGTTAGTAAAAGAGTTATGAGTATACATGTGATCGGATGGAGAGGGAATCCAAAGAAAACATGGATGGATTGTATGAGAAGTGATGTGAAAGAAAAGGGAGTTAGAGACGGCGTGACGGGTGACAGGACCGAATGGAAGAAAAAAACGTAATGTATTGCGCCAACCCAATTAACACGGGACAAGGGCAGGAAGTTATATCCATATGATCTTTTGCAGTTATTTGACTCAAAGTCAAATCTCTCAAATCTCAAATCTTCAGCTGGCAAAAAATCATCAATATCCGATGACCGATAAACTACACGTCTGTACATGAACCATGGCCCGGACACGGCCCGGACACAGTCCGGCTCCGCGCCGACCGTGCCGTCAATGGGACGGCCAATATTTGCGCACTGAGTTAACCCTCTCACCGCTCCTACTGGTCACCAAATTGATTTTGTAGCAACCAACGATATTTAATGTATGCTAGTGAGTTCCTGTGTTTATAGTTGAGCGGAAATGTGTGTCTTTTTATCAGAATAATGCAAGTATTTGCAGTAAATACTCAGTGATTGTCTCTTGAGGTTCTTTACCAATATAAATTCTCTGGTAACTCACTGCCTGCACCTAACAATAACAGTGAGTAAGCCGAGACTTGATAAGGAACAAAAGGACCTATCCGCCCAAAGTAGCAGTTTATTACGTGGCGATTACGTGAGGTCCGAGATAAGCCAGGCCCTAAGGTCTGCATAAATTACAGACACTTTTCTACCACATAAATCGTAAGGTCTTACACTAATACCTATTTTGTTTTGGTGATAAATTGACGACGAAAGAAAATTATAAATATTAATTCATGAATTTTTTTTTTGTTCTATTAATTGTTTGCTTAGCTGTGAAGTTGAATTTATGACCTAAAATTTAAAAGATAAGAATTCGATTTAAGTAAAGACTTAAATGATTACTTCAGTTCTCACTCACCTTAAAAACACAATAGCAAAAAATATTCCAGAATTAAATATCTTAACAACTATTTATTTTTAAAAGATTCAAAAAAATATTAGCAAAGAAATATTATCTAGTATAGGCTAACACTAAGATCTACACACACATCTAAAACTAAGAAAAAATAGAGAGATCACACATAAAATCTACTAAACACACACTAATACAGAAATATTACAAAAGTATCCCAAACTACAGAAACAGAGGAAGCTCGAAATGGAACTCATTTGTATGGAGATATAAAACTAACAGACAAAAGTGCTGAGATCCGGGAGTTGGACCAACCCGCGGGTTCCGAATGTATGTGCAGCTGCCCAACCGACATATTGAATTATTCTAACCGTTACTTTTACATGTCAGATCGATTTTTTATGTATTTCATCAAATGGGATTAGAACTCAAACAAAACTGTTTTGGCCCTTAATTTTCATTTCCAATAGGATGGTCATCAACATTATGAAGAATCTAGATGAATAACAGTTTTGTTTGTCAAAATATAGCTAGAAATTTTATAATAATTTAAATTTATAGAGCAAAACCAGAAATTAAAAGAAAAATAAACTTAAAGTATACAAAATAAACAGCAAATAGTAACAGCAAGACAGAACAATACATAATAAACAAAATCGCATCGCAGAAGTATAACCCAATACAATAGAGTGAACAACGCAAGTACAAAGATGTGCTAAAAAAGAAAAGAACACAAACTGGGTCCTAGAAGCGCCCTCTACCGACGTACCTTTGAAGCGAATCTTTTTAAGGAATTGCTTTGGTAGGCGAGGCTTCATGCGCCCCGTCCGTCCTGAAAACACACGCCAACGCTCTAATATCAAACTTTATTAGAATAGTCGCTTATTTTGATGTTTTCTACCTCTACACTAAATTATAAAGAGGTAAAGCTTGTTTTTGTTTGTCGGACTAATACTTTCAGAGATTACCTATCTCTGAAAGTATTAGTCCGATTGCTAAAATTTTTTAACCAATAGAAAGCTGCTTTATTCTTGAGTGACATAGGCTATAATTAATGTACGCAGGCGAAACCACGACCAAAAGCTAGTACCTGATAAGACTAAGTGGGCTTTTGGACCTAATCTTTTGTTAAAAGCAAACTGTTCAATCTCTTCCACATCAAAAAATAGCTTGGTCTTCCGTACTTCGCGAAAATGTGTGATCTGTTCATCTTAAATTTTTAATGTTCACGTCAACATTTTTCACGAAAGATTACCTACATTAACACAAAGCCAAAGAGCTTTGATAAAACCACAACGTTTTAATAAAACCATAATGTTACATTTATTTCTATAAATAAGTATTAAACGCAGAGCTGTCAGGAACATTAGATTACTGAAAACATTAAAAAAATAAACACAGAAACTGGTAGCTTCATTCCTTTTGTAAATATAACCTTTGAGTAGGTATTTTGTGTTTCAAAACATACGTTAAACAAAATGGCGGATTAAAAATGACGCCAGGAATTAAGACATCAACTGGTGGAGATTAAAGAGTAATGCCTTAAGCCGTTGGCATCGGAAGACAATTTAATTTTAATCTAATCGAGCCGAGTCGCGAGATCGAATGCGCCTCGTGATAATCCAGGAATTAAAGATGGCATTGACTTGAGCCTTTGTTTATGTTATTTTGATTTTGCTTGTAGCATTGAGCTCTTGAGTCCTCTTCTTGTTACAATTTGTTCTCCGTATGCATTTTTATCCAAACTATTTTTTAGTTTGTTTAATTTGAACTTAACAAATTAATTAGGTACCTATTCAAGAACTCAGTATTTTGTTTGAAAGGCTGCAGGAAAGGCGTTACTATTAAGTATTCACGAAGATCGCTGAATATCCTCAGTTTTACAATCTTCGTATTGCTAAAATGTGTGTAAAACATTTTAGGGGTTATCAAACCCTTGTTGCAGCTCTTAATAATCCTGAAGGAGCCTAAAATCCTAGTTTTATGTGAAACCCGATGATCCTACTTAATATTTAGAAGCGAGGCCTGATACGCACCGAGCGACGTGCCGAGACAAATTTTAATATAATTACACAATTTCATAAGCAATTTCCTTGAAAATTGAATTTATTTTTGCTTCGTCAACGTAACTTTATAATTTTGTGTTCCATGGCAGCATTATGAGAATAAAAGGACCAAACGCGATTTGATAAAGCGTAGGTAGCGTGTTAACAAGGGATATAAATATTTGTGAAACAATGTTTTCATTAAAATATTTTGCAATTTAAGCTGCTAACATTTTTATATTGAATATTTGCCTTTTTACCTTCAGTAACTACTTTATCAAATATATTCAGTACCGGAGCTTTAATGTAGATGTAGAAAAAATATGCTTACGAACCTCTTCGTTGGGAATCGGATTACGAGCCGGTCGGTAATAGCAACAATTTTCCGAAGTATTTCCATTTATCCTTCAAATCATATGGTTTCTTTTTCTTCGCGAAAACTTGCCAGTCTAAGTCCCGTAAGAACAGTAGCTAGCATACTAAGCTCATATATGTACATTATCGGTTTCTCGGTCTGTTCGATGATCTGTCGTGCCTTCTATAACAGTTGAATTTTCAACAAGCTATGCCACCGTTTTGTCTTTCAAACTCTTTGCGACACGAAAATGGAATCAAATAGCACTTAATAATGAACAGCAACTTTTTCTTTAGAAATCTTCACAATAGCTACAGTCTGCAGATTAACTCGGCGCAAAGTCTGCGAAGAATGCCGTCCTGCTTAATTAATAAGCAAATAATTAAGCATTCAAATCCTTGCGTTAAGGCGGAATGGTATCGTTCAATATTAACGACGCCGTCGAATTAGCCGCGTCTCCTCGCTTCATAATAATGCTCTAATCTTCTCTCGTTTTCAGATGTGAATTGTATGAATACGTATGATGCCAGCTATTGTTGTTTCACATTGTTGAATATTCATTGTCAATTGCATATTTACCTAGAACTGCTTAGGAAAGGCTCTATAATAACCATTTTTGAGATTCATGGTAACTATCGGTTTCAGTAGGTTTGTGTAAAATCATTGAAATGGATCCAAAATATTCCACTTTCATAGACGTTCATGTGTATCCAGCAAGTGCTAAATAAAAATCTGTTCGATAGCCTAACATTAAAATAATTTAGTACATAATCCTGTCTGGACGTTTTTTAAACACTGTATTAATGGAAATACAAGTTTAACGTGATATCTTAAATTTTAAGAAGCTTCTATTTTGTTGATAATTTTCAAGTTTATTTCAGCAAACCTAAACAGTTTAAAATGATCACAATGGAAGTGAAATGTTAGCAAGTTGTGAATGTTTATGTACAACAGTAATATTATGTTCACACCGCGTAACGTAGGACCAGAAAATTAGTACTCCAAACAATCCGAATATTCTGGAAACCTTCCATTTGGCTGTCGCTGTCAGAAATTGTAAATAAAATGAATATTAAAGCACACGATATTTACATACTCGCCGTGGCTAGTCCTTTAAATTATTTGACTGTAAACTGTGACTCTTTGGCGCGTACCTGGAACAAAATTGAAAATAATATTAGTTGACACTCGGACCAGCGCATATTAATATATTTTGTGAAATAAAACGAAACCAACTACTTTTAAACTACTATCAACTACTTTTTGTTATGTAATTTATACAGCGTTGAATTTCATGAATTTATCTTAGAATTTGTTGACTAAAACGTAACAGTGTTAGTAGCAATATAAAAAGAAGAAAGTTTTGATTCAATATTTGCAGCAGATAGTGATATCTTACAATTACGAACAAAATCCTCGTAACAATACGTAGATAGTGGAAGTCACAAAAGTGCAACAAGACGCAATATGACGACACTCGACTCGTCTCGAGCTGCCCGCAATTTGAGAGCAGTCATAATACCGACCCGGAGGACCAAATTACACTTTTGATGCCAAGGAATATTTTCACTGCCACTTTAGTGAGGTATATACCAAGAAAAGTTATCTATTTTACTTCGCGCCGAAACTGAAATGCAATTCTATTATTGTTCACATAATGTAGTAATATTTTCATTACGGGTCAAAGGATTCGCAAGTTTAGATATATATAAAAAAATACAATCAATGTATCCTGGCAACACCATCGCGTCTAGATGTCACTTATTTTTTTTGCGGTAAAAGTTTCGCATGGAAAAAACTTTATCCTATCTAATTATTCATTTAAGATACATGGAATAGTATTTTTTTAGCAATTTAACAAAATCCCAAGTGATACATCTTATTATTCATTTATAATACATGAAATAGTTCCTTCTTTAGCAAAATAACAAAATTTCAAGTGATAACCTATAAAGTGTATTGTGCAATAACGAATTTCAGTGTCGAATTTAAGCCTTGAATCTACAATCACACAGGATGAAGAACCGATATCCAGCAAAAGCCAAAGCAATAAGTTGCTCAATCTTCAATCAGGGTACGAGATACCATTAGCGAAGTTGTTTTTGCACGCTAACTGATTGGAAGCTGCCAGACTGGTACGTGATGCTCTTAGCGGCTTATTCTACGTTGCTAGTCTGAAAAGGCCCCTGAAACCTGTCATCGAGGACGCGATCCTCATCGGGCAATGGCGGAGGCACTAAGTGATCATAGCGAGTGCTGTTTTTCGGACTTGCGAGTCCGAGGCCTTGTTCAATATTCAATCAGGGTACGAGATACCATTGGCGACGTTAATTTTTACGCGCCAACTGATTGTAAGCTACCAGACTAGTACGCGATACTCTTGGCTTCGTTACTCTACGTTGCTAATCTGGTATGCATCTGTTATAGCAGGTGAGTCCCATTCATTTATAATCCAAAGAACAAAAATGGCAAAAAGACTAAGTTCGACGTGCTCCACTTTATCAGTGCCTATAAAGGTCACGAGAAGGCCAAGTTCATACTACCCATCTGTGTATTATTAATTCGTGTAAAAACAGTACACCACCTATGTGTAGATCGCTACAAAACATTCAAACTCCTTTAGTGAATACGAGATATTCCAAACCACCATAAGGTGGCAAGTTATACTGCCTAATATGTAAATTATAAACTTTCCAAAGTAATGCTAAAGAATACGAGATATTCCAAACTGTCATAAGTTAATCCAATGTACCTAGCCGGATTGCCGGTAGATACCCACCTGTGTCCAGTTGTTGGACTAGAAGCCAACCCAAAACCATGGGAGAAGGCAAGGCAGAATTATTGACACCCTCACCGGCTACAATGCTGGTGGAAAATACTGCCATAGTGCGAGCATAACAGTGGCCGATTATCAAACCTATTTTTTGCTGAGTTAAATAGTAAAGACCTATTCAATAGAAATATTATTATTTCCTTATGGTTATGTTGTACACTGACCTGCAATATATTCAAAATAATAAAAACAAAAACAAACCATGGAACACGAGATGTTCACAATGATATATATCTAAGCACTAAGTGACATGAATACTTCATCAACAATTTACAAATGATATGTTCACTTATAGCAACAAATATCAGTAAGTGTTGATTATGATATGACTCCATGTAATAATATCTATGGAAAATCTTGATATAATTTAAACGGATTAAATTCATAGGTACAGCATATCATTCCACATCCTCAGTATTTAAGCTTATAGTAAAAACCTTGCTCAAAGAGCATGTAAGCTAACTTTTAAGGAACCAAAACCTAAGGAAATCGCAGGTTAAGTCCTCTGCTGATACCAGCAGTCCTGAATAAAATTATAAGGTTCTAAAGTTTCAATACCAGAATTACAGGAACTCCTCATAGGCTCGAAGAACCCGTGCACCAGCACCTTGGAATACTTGATGTATGACACCAATGCCACAATTGGTGTGGCCACCCGCTGGGCTGAGCGGTTTGAGGAAGCTACCATTGATTTTAAGAAGAAGTAACTTCTCACTGTTGAAAGCAGAAGGGAATAATATTGACGGGCAAAACCACCAGCCCTACTTACTTATAATCACCCCAAGGGAGTAAGTCAGCAATAAACTTATAATGATATACAACAACTAAATAATGAAAAAAAAAAAAAAAAAAAAAAAAAAAAAAAAAAAAAAAAAAAAAAAAAAATATGTGCTGATATATTTGTAAATAGTTGTTAGAACAAAATGGTATGAGGTATCTACCTTACTCGTACTTAATGTCTAAATCACTCAATAAACTAAAAATTCAATATAAATGAATGTCAAATTACACAAACCGTGTACGCCTGCTATTGACATAATTGCACAGAACTAAACCTAAATTCAAATCTTTTGTAAAAACTTACCTGGTTGGTGCTCCTAATAAATGAATAAACAGGGAAATCTTTGTTGTAACAAAACAGAAATAACAAGATTCAGATTTAATTTGATCTGCACTGATATAACATTTCCAGTAGCAATTGTCTTATATTGACAATATTTTCTGTGTTCAAATCAAATATTGTATGGAGGGAAATTGCCTTATTATAGGGAATACCTAGGAACAAGCTTCCCATGACTAGACAACTGGCCTTGTCATGGAAACATTACTTCTGATGCATTTGGCACATAAGAGCTCTCATGCCACGGGACACAAAAAGTGTGCACCAAAGCAACTTGTTTCACAAAGGACTCACTTCTATGACAATCAAAAAATCTCACTGCGCTTAATAGAAAAATTACTTTGCAGTATACATGACTCCTGAACTTAAAAATTTAACATAAAAGTAGACAACTATCTACCACTTGGTAAAGAAATGTAATGTTAGATTTTATGTTAGATCATTCAGACATTCCCAAAACATGCATGGCATACCCACCAATTTTGGAACAGGGATGGTTTGCTGAACACAGTTTAATATCATGCCTATAAGCCTATATGTACCTATCCTATAAGTCATATGGTGAAATTATGGCTTCTCTCTACTTTGTTAGGTTGTCACTGTCAAACAGTGTCAGAAATGCAATAGACAACTTTGTCTACGGTGCAGCTAAAACCCGGTCCACACATGACCTACAGTAAAACTAGTCTTTTCTTTGGCTGATACTTTTAAATTTATTTCATGTTTATCCAGGTAGAATAAACATATCTTATCTCCTCTTTATTCTCTAAAATAGCTAAGTGGGACTGAATGTTCAAAATACACTTACTTAATTGAGGCAATGAATTACCCCATTTGAATTACTAGTATCATCAAAACTATAAGTACTTAACTTACCAATACAAAAGTAAAATTGCATTGAAACAAAAAGGGGGGGGGGGGGGTGTATGCTGGGGACCAACTAGTGCAACAGGTCCTCGTGAAAAGTCAGTGACCATACAACTTCTCTAGGTATCTAGTCCCTAGCAGGAAGTTCATTTCATCGACATGACATAAACCCCTCCCTCAAGAAACAAAGTTTCTCGTTACATATAACATAAACTGTGACACAAAAATACTACTATGATGACAGAGAAAGACAATCGCATTAACTTCCATTTCGGGAGGCACAAAAAAATGACATAAAATGGTCTTCATAACTATAAAATAATTGTATTTACATATATTTAGATAGACCCATATGCATATACATACAGGTATATACAAGTATACACATACATGCTGAAATAAACGTTAGTATACTAGCTGTATCATGCAGTAGAAAAAAAAAAAAAAAAAAAAAAAAATTGTAATACTTAATAATAATAATGTTAATAATAATAATAATTTAATATAATAAAATATAATTTATATGTTATGTTAAATGAACAAACGGAATAATAATAATAAAATCGATAAGCTAGACTTCCATACCAGTCACCTACAATGTCAACACAAATATAACTTAGATGTGAATAGATACTTATCGTTTGAAACGAAAATGATGAATGTGATAATATATAATGCATGTACCTAATTGCATTGCCTAATGCAAGGCTAATTATATGATGCATGTAATGTAATTACATTACCCCCAGTGACATTTAAAACATCACTATGGTATGATAAAAACAACTAATGAGATTATTCTGCTTCAATAGATTTCAACAAATTGTCTTTGTGTTAAGTGGGAACAGCAGTATTATAAAACCAAAGTAACTTTTTGTCTGATTACATTTAGTAATAATGACCTTGTAATATAGCCGACATCAACGGCTAGGTACAGGGGCGCTGGCTTTTAGAAAACCCCATGGGTGCTCATGCTCATTTGATGGACTCGAAAAAGTGGCGAAGTGTGAGAAGAAAAATGCACACTGATCAACCGACAAATAAATAAATGTCCTACTTACATACTGCGTACCTAATTACTAATTATGTTCGATAAAAATATAAAATGAAATCATTTTATAAAAATGAAACTAGTTTTTAGTATCAAGAAATATTATAATGTAACCGTAACCTAAAAGGCGATTACTTATCTGTTTCTTGATGTCTATTCTCAGGGGTGCTCGGCACCCACTGTTTATTTCTCATAATCGGCGCCCCTGGCAAGGTACATATAACGATGATGTACAAATAACCAAGTAAGTACTAAAATATACTGAGAGTAATGATATAATATTTCTAAAATAAGCTAGTAAGTCATAAGTGACTTTCATTAAGAATAATCCAATTAATTACAATACACGTCTCACACCGTGGTATTATAACTGCCCCTGTTGAAGATAACATGCTTCTCATCTAAATCAGTTGCCTATCAATGAATCAAATATATTTTTACAATACGAGAATACTTGTCACACAATACTTTAAAAAAAATGAACGGATAGTCTAGTCAACACCTTGGGACACTCCCAGCAAGAACGTATGACTGTAGCGACAAAAAAACCTTAGGGAAAACTGAAATCAACTCATATCTTACTATAAAAAGAAACCGCACTTGAGTTGATAGTACCAGTACTAACAATAGCGTAACAATTAATTATTGCAGCAAACTCTAAACATCTACATTATGTGAACAATAATAGAATTGCATTTCAGTTTCGGCGCGAAGTAAAATTGGGAATCAAACGAGCTTACCTGTTAAGCGAAGTCTTGATTCTAATTTTATGAGCGCCGAAACTGAAATGCAATCACCCACCCACCACTAGTTAATAGCCCCAAAGCTGCAATAATTAACCTACCTAACTCACAGTTATCCTTACAGGGAAATAGTGAATGTAAGTATGCGGTAACAAGTCTGTCCAAAAGACAGCTTGTTCCTTGTCCTATAATCTCTAAAGTAAGTGACATCTAGACGCGATGGTGTTGCCAGGATACATTGATTGTATTTTTTTATATATATCTAAACTTGCGAATCCTTTGACCCGTAATGAAAATATTACTACATTATGTGAACAATAATAGAATTGCATTTCAGTTTCGGCGCTCATAAAATTAGAATCAAGACTTCGCTTAACAGGTAAGCTCGTTTGATTCCCAATTTTATAGAACTGCGAATATTAGAACCAAGATTAATTTTTAGAGTTATTGCAGATAAAATGGAACCTTCGTATCATCCTATGCTATACAAATTATAAAGTCTAGTTTATGGACGTTCGTATTCCTCAACGGCTTTATGGATTTTGATAGTACTTGAAACCTGTACAGGAAGATCGTGACCTGGATTAGGATATATGATAATTACTTTTTACCCACTTTCACGCAGGTGAAGCCGCTGACAAGAGCTGCTAGCCTATGTTAATTCTTCCAAATACAAATTCATGGAACATTTAAAAAAAAAACAACGTTCCCGCCAGCCTCCTAAATAACGCACATAAAGCACAGAATGATAATAACGAATGGCATCACGACGACGATAAAGAGGGCTGAGCAGATCAGTCTCCGTTCGATGTTTCCGCAACATTAGCTCCGGAAGAGGCGCTTTATGTTGCCGCAGTTCTAAACAAATATCGAAGGAGATGATGCTGACAAACACTGCGCTGTTGAATTTATGTATCTATACATTTTAACTTCATCATATAGCTTAACTGGTTTGGTTCGTACGAAAACACCAAAGTGTATATGAAATCATTAAAACTGCAAGGGTATCAATTATCGTTTATTAAAAACCGCTTAATTAAGATCTATTTTTTATCCATAATAAGGAGTGTTACCAGATTACCTATAGCTAAACGAAAAATTGTTCAGGTTATTTCAAATTTATCCTAAAATATTTTCATCGAAGATGTCCTTCGATTACATTTTTTCGACTTTTTGTCTCCAATGTGTGCTAAATAACATAAGGCTACATAGGTTCGATTTAACCGCAAGTAGAACTAAGTAAGGTATATACTTAGTCCGAAGTGACCCCTCCAGACTTGGACCATATTGATACGTATTGAAGCTATCATGAGTATCGTAAGGTATAACAAAAAGAACATTTCGGATTTTCTGAGAAAAAGGGTAATCTGTTTTATGATTAAAATTATTTTTCAGGGAAAAACATTTTCTATGTAGATTTTCTCGGTTTTCTGTCGCTTTAATATTTTACTAAAATAAAGATGATGAAACAAGGAGAGGTCTTTTTTAGACTTTATTATGAGTGTCGTTCTTAGATAAACCGGAGATCATGGAGTCTTAAGGTTCCTGACTAGCGAACTAGAAACAGAGTTGCGCAGAGGAATACAGACTAGACGGTCATTTGTATATTTTAGATTGTCTTTACGGGCAGTTAGAATCCCGAAAATCTTACCCAGTCAGCCAGTGGTGGAGCTCAGACAACAGTCGATTCATATAAATTCCATGAGAAAAGGCTCATTTTTTGTCACAGACGATGAGTAGATCAACAACTGGAACTTTAGAACCGTCCGTACAAATCAAAGCGATTCCAATGAACATCCAGTAAAGCTAATACATTCACAAATCGGCAGCAACGAACATGTTATCGAAAGGTCCGACCACACTAATGAATTGGGTACCGAAATCCACTTTAAATTCTATTGGAAAATTCCGAGTTTTCTGAGATTCGGCGCTTTTTTGCTAAAAAAGGGTACGTTTTATCAATTCGGGACTGGCGAGCCGTTCTAATTATATTATGTAGATTGCTCTGTGCTTGTAAACGACCTAGCGTAGGCTCCTACACTGCTGTTGGCTTCCCTTACCTGTCAATATCAGTCGGCTTGATTTGGAACTAGTTTAGGTATGGTTTTTTATTTAATTTTGCCCAAGAACGTTTCATGAATTTTCTATTTATGTTGAATACCTATGTTGTATAGAACTGTGAAAATAAGAACCTAGATTTATTTAAACCATTTTAAATCCCAACTAATAGTATAAATGGTTCCCTCTGCAAGTTCTCATTAGATTACGAAAATACTTTTACTGATACAATCAATGCTCGGCTAACCTCGCTGAGAAGTTTTTATTAAGATTGGAAAATGGACTATTGTTGAGGGATAAACTACAGGAAAAACTTTGTATTCTATCAATCTTCTCTACCATTAATAAAACAATTACAATGTCTACCCAGTTTCCTGTAACCGGAATCATTCCAGACGTCTCTTACTGCTTTTATCTAAGCAATCGACACCTGTCTGTAACATCGACGCATCTATGTTAAACTAAGCTAAACTATCTCATCAGCATATCTGCATAGATCCGTAACCGCACTAGCAGTATTCGCGGCATCGCATTTTAAAATAGGAACGCGTTGTATTCGAGGCAACTTTGCCTCGAGCCTCGTGGCGCGGTGACGTTACACGCGAGAGCGTGCAATTACTAGCACGCTTGTTCCACAGCTACATCACGGCCACACTTCGTCCACGAGATGAGCGAGACGCCAATATAAAACACATTTGTTGACTTGCTACAAACTGTACACAGGATAATTACAGTTGCAATAGTTGAGTACTTACAGGTATCAAATATCTTCAAGTCTAAACAAAGTTGTAAAAGCCCTGGAAGAATTGCTTATCTAAAGAAGGAAACGTGAAAGTTTTTATCGACGATCAATTTCTGTTTCAGATGATAAGGTATTAAGCAATACAAATATTAGCAAAATTGAAAAACATGTGAAATTTTTATGTCATCATCATCATCACTTCAGCCGAAAGACGTCCACTATTGGACATAGGCCTTTCCTCCCCCTCCCCACAATGAACGGTCCCGTGAGTCTCGCATCCATCGGATTCCCCCAACCTTTACCAGGTCATCGGTCCACCTTATACGAAATTATAATGTACAATAAAGTATTTTCGATATAGTGTTTTTAAGTTATGGTTTATGGAACTAATATGACTATATACCTATTAGTAGTCATATTAGTTCCTTATACCATAAAATAAGACATTTCAATCGCAAAGCACCATTATGTTTATGTACTGTTAGGTATATTAAGTTGCCATAACTTCCCTCACACATACATACATTATTACTGTGGCCCTAAATAATGTATGCAACATTTTAGAGTGATATCTACATAACATTGCGTACCTAAATGTTATGTGGCTGTACCATGAACGAGAGCTTTTGGATCAATTTAATCATTTGTAGCTTTACGATAATGATGACATTGAACTGAATAGTTAACTAGACTAGTTTAGTGGTTCTTACAAGCCATTTGTCACCATTAATAGAGGTATTACTAATAATTCAAAGCTTTATTGCTGAACAAGTTCCATAGAATAAATAAAGAGAAAACAAAATTTACACTAGGTATTTGTGCTAATATATTAGTCTCCCAGTTTAGAAACATTCTTTAACCATAAACGAAAATAAAATAAAAAACAAATGCTTGCATTTTGTCTCTACATGCTAATAACATAAAATGACCAGTTTTAAACTAAAAACACAAGACTGGGCATTCGCAATAATTAGCATCATCGCCGGTGCCTCGTCGAGAGCTATTTACATTTTTATGAGAGTGCACCGAACGCCATCTAAATGAAACGCGATGATGGACACAAAACGTAAAGACATAATACCTGCTGCCATACTACGATATTTTCCTCACCAGCCATTATTTTAATCTGGTTAGAAATGTCTTGATTGCAGACGCCTATTGTCTGCTAGGAGACTTAATTAGTGAGGGAAACGAGAAGTTTCAGACTGCCGTTTCTGTCATGAAAGGATTGTTCTTTTCAGGATTATACTTTACAGTTTTAGAATCTTCGAAGTACCTAAGTCTTAAAGAGAATAGAGTTTAATAATGATTTTGTTAGATTTACGAACAAGTAGCAGCCATGTAGCCAGCCAAAAATTTAATATAACCTAAATAAATTGTCGTTTTAATTAAACCACACTTCACGCAAGTATATCGATGCCTACAAATAGGTTTCAAGAAAAGT
Source organism: Mythimna impura (assembly GCA_905147345.3). Taxonomy (NCBI): domain Eukaryota; kingdom Metazoa; phylum Arthropoda; class Insecta; order Lepidoptera; family Noctuidae; genus Mythimna; species Mythimna impura. Next base: position 28,957,530 of record LR990357.1, on the reverse strand, counting down.
CACAAACTTCTTCTCTTTGAAATGGCACAAATAGCAAATTTCCCGTGTAAGCTTCGTGGAAAGCAATCGCTGGTTCGTCCCGCGAGGCGAGGCGTCTATAATTGAGCCGTACGTCGAGACTGGCCGATATCACTGCTATTATATGGCGGAATAGCTTCCTGGAGCTTGAGTTTTCCGGGACTTTGGATGGAAGGACCAGTAATTTAGTTTGGTCTTTCGATACGCATTTATTTTTGATGGCGTAGTATGAAATGCTTTAGAATTTTAACCTGCCATAAAATATTTTGATGTTTTTCCAAGCCGACGTTTAGAATGATGTTAAACTGGTTTGCTTGGCAAGTGGGGCATCGAAATGAAAAAAAAACAAACAATTGAATATGACGAGAAATAGCAGCACGCATGAAAAGAAATTGTCTAACAGTGACTTTTTAGAGGGGCTAAGCTTTATTTATCTAAAGTAATACTATACAGAAGGAAAGTTCTTATACTTAAAAAAGCTACACACTCAATCTCTGAGCATCATTGGCTACTATATTAATTTAAAAAATGCCCGGTTTGTAGAATACAGTTTGAGAGTGATGCCATGGAAAAAGCGGGCTCAAATTAATTATACGTATACCACCGTGTTCTACCTTTTCGAACATACGTCCTCGTACGTGAAATTAAAGTATCACGTCTAGAGACACATTCTACTAACGTTAATGACATTAAGAGGTGCTCGAGAGTATAAAAGCAGATTGCTTGCGTGATATCACAGTGTTAGCAGCACGTTATAAGCGCGCACAAGCCTGTCCTGATATTTCTTACTATGTAATAGGATCTTAAGCCTGAGATCAACATAGTCTTCAGGGTTATGGGCCTCTTATAAAAGTGAATTGATCTCTAAGAGCCGTGTGGTCGTTGGTGCCGTAAAAGTGGTTGGATGGGTACCCAGGTAGGGATGGGTACCCAGGTAGGCTCTTAGTTTTCACGGTACAAAGGCTTTTATAGTGCGGTAATGGAAAATAAAATTTAGCATTAGTAACTCTGTCCTATTGAGCGTGAGAACATTACGATCTAAGATGGCATGGTTTGGCGCAGTTGTTGAGCGATTGGCTGCTGCGCTGCGTGCAGCGGGTTCGAGTCCCGTACGTTACAAATATTTGTATGGTCTGAAGATATTTGTATGGTCCATTCCCCCTCCTAGAGACGAGGCATGCGTCCCAGCAGTGGGAACATTATAAGGCTGATTATGTTATGCTGCAGATAGTAATTCTGGGTCTGCGTGTCTTGTGTACTGGGTCAGTTTACATGTTTGTCATCGGACTCACAATACAGAAGTAATTCCTATTGTGGTTCAATATTTTTTTTAAAAGGAAGCCTGTCCTATGTCCTGGAGTGAGCAAAGTTGCTGGATAATATGTGGAAGATGAAGATACCTGTCATGAGATATGAAGTATGAACAGTGAGTCTCCAATATTTTTCAAAACTAAAAAGCTTTAAAGACTTTCAAACGGGACGCAAAAGACTAACCGACTCACTGACCGAAATGGCAACAAATTTCAACACCATTTTCTACACAACAGACAAACAACGTCATGTATACGTTATTGAATCACTTGGTAGTGGGGAGAGAGATGGAAGTGGAACAAAGCCGACGTCCAAACTACCCACCGCTAAGACAACAAGACAACTCTGAATAAAATCGAATGTGTTTAAAAACTCCCACTTGGCTACCGAACTCCTGAACCACGCGAATACCATAATTATCACGTTTCTTGTGTGAGAGTATTTGAGATCTGTGCTCAACAGTGGGTAGTTTCAGACTGGCGTTTATTTCAAATTAGAACTGCTTTAATACCACATAGGCATGCATGCACTTATAAAACGTTAGAAGCTAGTGCACGGTTTCAATTGGTCGTTTTCTATGGATAAGAGCCGGCAAGAAACTCCACAGAGCCTCTTTTAAAAAAAATATTGATTTTACAATATTTCCATATCACAATATTAATAGGTATGAGAGGACAATATAGACGAGTTAGCATTGTACCCAAAAGCATAAAATAATAATACAATATTTTTAAATGTCTATTTTAGTACATTTTTGTCTGAAAATATTTAAAATTGTAACTAATACGTGTATGGAAAGAATAAAAGGAATAATAATAAAATTATTTTGTCACCATTATAGAAGATTCTCGATGTCAGCATCGCCTAGGATGCTCTGGAACTAAAGATAGATGACCAAAATGTAGGTGCAACAATGTAGCAAGTGAAGGCTTGTATATTTGTTGTGGCAGATAAACCACCAGGCCACTTGTCACTATGTTATCCAGAGCATGCCTTCCTGACGTAGTGTGCTTCCACGCAGTTTGGTCGTGTCGTGTGGAAGCCCAAGAATTATGTCCGCCAGTTTACATTATTAACTTTGGAGATACGGTAGTAAATAGCTGAATAGTGGGTTTTAGATACTAGTGTATAAGATCGATTTGAAATTAGCAGGCTTTTTAGCAATACACTGAAATAGATTGTGAAATGAGTGGGCAGCCATAATAGGAAAAGATTGCCAAGCAATGAAATCCATCGGGGAGGACTTAGCTCTAGTAACTGAAAAAGAAAGAAAGAGAAAGAAAGACAAAAAAATAAAGAAAGGTACAATCATTTATTTGCGGGATAGACGAGCCATTATTTCACAAACCACATATATTTTTTTTATTTTTGTTAGGCTCGCGCTTGACCACTATCTCACCCGATGGAAATAGCGACGATGTGGTCGACGATGGAGCACGCTTGCCTAGAAGTAACCTATTGTAGTTATCAGGAAACAGACTCCGGAAAGGAATTTCACTCCTTAGTTGAACTCACAATGATAGTAACAACAAAGCATAATCTTCTTATAATATTACAGAAAAACTAGGTCTCTAATAACAATCCAATTAAAAATCCCTCAAGCCCTAGCTGTAAGCACAATGAAATTGGAAATGGATGTCCATCATGTGGTGAAAGAAAAATAATTTACAAGATTATGTATTTTTAAGTACATTTCAAATGGTGTGATTCTTATTGATCTAGTCTTCTTATGACCAAATAAACATATTTTCTATCTTTCTTTCTTTCTTCTTACATCATCTCAGCAGAACTAGAAGCTTTATAAGGAAAATTACATCTTTACAATTATATAAAAGGAGAAACTGACTGCCTGACATATCAACATCACAGCTGAAACTACTGAGACTAGGAACCTGAAATTTTTCATAACGCTTTTATGACGTAGGCCAGCACTTAGAAGGGGTTTTTGAAAAATCAACCTTTACTGGGGTGAAAATGGAGAATTCCGTTTGTATGCAAAGTCTCACTCCGTGTGCCAATATACTTGAAAATTAGCACGAATAATAGATACAGGTTGTTATTATTAGGTTTCGGAACTACCCCAATTTAATCATTTACTAAAGATTGTATGAAAGATTCTGATTTCTTGGGTACACTTGAAACTTAGCAAGAAAAATCAAAATGAATAATAAAGACTATCATCGATATTAGTTTTTCAAAACAACCCTAAACATAAGATTTAACGGATGTTACAGTTTTTATGAAAGCATTCTCGTGAACAACAAGGTCACTGGCAAAGTGTTAGTTTGTCTATAAAGTTAAATACTTATTGTTTGTTGTCCTTTCAATATGGAAAGCACATCTAAAGCATCTAATTGAGTGTGAAACTGTGTCGCCAGCAGATAGGGTTGAGCAAAAATATAACCTGAACAATATTTATGGTGTTATGGGGTAAATATCGAAAATGCGGAGTTTAACATATTCTATGGGGGGGGAAATATATAGCCCGTGCTATGGCGGCGAGTGAGTGATGGTGTACTTGATACTATCTTTAATGTTAGTCAGCGAATTTGCAAGATAACCAAGGCTTAGTTTACCTCTTGTGTGGTAGGGTTTTTTAAGCACATACATTGTTTAAACTTTAGAAGATTTTTTTTTGAGGTGGTTAATTATCCAATGACTTTTCTAACGCCATGAACAGTACCTACCTAACGAGATCCTTACAACACACACACACACAATCCTTTAGTTCAATGACGGACTAAGCACAGCCATAGTTGGCCCTAGAATCATATTTTGTTTAAAAGTTTCTTCTGTAACAAAGGTATTGTGAGCACTGTGTACTGAGGAATGATTTTTATAATTCAGTCCACAAACCCCTTTAAGGACTGAATTATAAATTAAGCAGTTAAAGTAAAGTTTATATGTAAAGTAAATAGAAAATCCCATAGAGTACCTAAATTGCTTGTAAAACAGAAAAACATCAATAAATCGCAAAAACCTCTCTCAATGCGTACCTATATGAGACACCTTAAAAGACACTCGCATGAAAATAAAACCACCATTACTTCTCATTTACTTAACCATAACACTTAACCGAACCAGAACTGAGTACTAAAAGTGCCGAAGTACCACCTCGGTACCAACTCGGTACCGCCCTGGTACTAACGCGTCACACTTCGAACACTCTCATTTAGCACGAGAGGGGAGACGCGGCATAACTCAACCACTCTTGAAATATTCCGCGTGTCGTCGCAGCTACGAATAAAGTGGGAATATATTGGAGGTGCTGTTACCAGCATGTGTGATGACTGTGACAAATAAAAACTAAAAGTTGTTGTAGACGGAGTAATATTGGCTTCAATAAACAATAAAAAAGCCTTATATTTCTTGCATATAAAAACAAAGTGAGTACCTAAAACTAAACTTAATCCTAAACTATTTCGGTGCGACTGCGAAGTAATTTAAAATTAATCTTAATCCTAATTAACATTATTAATTGATTATTTTTCAAGAACTCCTCCAGGTGTAGGTCTCTGCCTAGGAACATCGTCTTTCTCTATCTTAGGCCGCTTGCATCCAGCTAGAACCAGCCGTTTTTAAAAACTCTCTCAGTCTCGGTGGCTTCAATACTAAGTATTATTAATGATTGAAGAAAAATATATAAAGTTTAAAATATAAAAAACCTAACCTAACCTAACCTAACCTAACAGTATACATGAGACCATAGACATACTGCTCGCAGGACAGAAGGTCGATGGGGCCAAAAGGGTCTGGAGTGGCGATTTCGTACTGGAAGACGCAGCGTTGGAAGGCCTCCTACAAAGCGGGTCGATAACTTGGTGAAGGTCGCAGGACCCAATGGAAGGAAGACGAAGAAGACCAGTCGTTGTGGCGACACTTGGGGAAGGCCTATGTCCAGCAGAGGACGTCTTTCGACTGAAGTGATTTGATGATTATGATGAAGATTTGGCAGAGATCTAGATCCACTAACATTTTGCTAGGTATGCTTTATTTTCTTATAGGGACGAATCTAATTCTACCAGCCGGGGACAGATAAAATTAAATTGTAATAAAAATAAAAATTATTTGTTAAGAAAATACAGTGATTTTGACTTATTGATATCTAGATTACATTTTGCAGTAAAGGAGATTGGGCACTTATAGATTCACTTTTTGACGCGTATGGCCATTTGAGTTATTGTATAATTCATGACTATTATTTTTATTGATTTTTTACTTAAATTCATTGAAATCATTTGTGGGGTTTCTATTTTTATTTTAATCAGTATTTAATACAATAAATACGTCATTTGTTCCAATATAGTGAAGCGACTCCTTTCTCAGTAAAAATCGATCGATTAAACATTAACGTAAATCGTGGGTAAACAAAAATATCTACATTAGCAACTAAAAAATATCAAGAGTTGTAATTATTATTTTTCATTAATTATGTTAATATTTCTTTCGTTAAAAAGCAATTTCTGGGCAAAAATAAAACACTTAAGATATAATCGATAATGTTATAACGCCGTAGTCAATTGATGTGTCACAACACTATTCGATAAAATGTCAGACAAAATATCGTTTACCGTGTTAACTGCCGGCAAGCCGAGAATATTGTTTTTAGCTTTTCTCTGCTAACAAATGTAAATTCGTGTCGAGTTGAGTTTTCACCACGTTCATTTACTACATCGAGAGATTTGATTATTTTTGTGTGCGCTGTGAAGTGAATTGTTAGAATGTTTTTACGTTCATGGTGATTTTATCTAGACTTAAAACAATGAGTGGCGCTGTGTAATTGTTCTCTTTTATTAGCACACCTAGCCGCCAAATCAGAGAGGCAACTGATTCCATGGCCCAGAGGCAGGGTTTCAAAACGAATTGTTTTGAGATGTAACATAACCTCAATACACAACTTATTTTTTTTTTCAAAAACCCCACAATATATCATTTTGAATTTAACCTTGTTTTAAAGCATGACACTACCCCTTTTTTGTGTCTAATTTTCACTACTATACTGTGTCAAAAGTTGTGCAACCAAGTGTCATAGTAACTTGCCCAATCTCCTTTATGTATAATCCCTCATAGCTAGACATGTTTTCTATTTCCCTCGGTTGACAGCCAATCTCTTTGATATAACGTACAAAATTTTACCGATATATTATAAAATATGTCTCATGTGTCTCAAACATACATCGAGTTTCCATCAGTTTAAAAGTCACATAGAATATTAATTACCGTCACAGGCGGGAGGCGTGCCAGTCTATCTTTGCAGTGGCGTAGCTAAACGTGGGCGATGTGGGCCCTCGCCCACGGCCTCGCATCCAAAGGGGCCTCGCACAAACAAGGGCTCTTTAAGACCGAGGGTTTTTTTTATAATTGAAAGGTTCGGTTGACCACTATTTCACCTGATGGTAAGCGACATCGAACACTGGGTTGACTGTTGCAACGCTGCTGTCTCGTTTTCGAATTTATGAAAGAAAAAGGCATCGCTGATGTGCCTTCGCCCACGTTTAAATTAGTCCATCCTAAGTCTCTGTCTTTGTGACTCTATAATATAAACTTCATTTAATTTCTCAAAGTAACTAAAACATACAAAGTAAACCTTACAACTAACTTACAAAATTGTGAGTATGACCGGTTAACGACCGCGGTATTAAATCAAGTAATGAACCAAGTATTAATGCCAAGTAATAAGTCGATATCTCTTAGAGCAACCGAGTAAAGGCTTAACTAGTGCAAGTCGTTAACTAAAAACAATACAAAAGTCGTTAAAGCTTGAGCTACTACACTTAGAAGATTTGACACAAGAATGATCGAATGGAAGAATGGAGCGCTCAGATACGAATTTAAAAAGAATGTTTATGGTTAACTAAAGTCAGCTTGTCTTTTTAGAGTGAAATGTACGCCGTTAGCAATTTCATATAGTTTTAAAATAACAGGTTTCCTGTCGTAATATCTGCAAGCGGAGTCGACAAAACATGTAACAATATTGAAATGTCCTTTATTTCATTGCGTACATAAAGGAAATCTCAAACAAGTGCCCAGATTTTTTGCCTTCAATTGATCGTAGCAATCCTAAGCTAAATCCACGTAGATTTACGAAACTACAAAGGCAATAACACAAAGGATTTCAATAGAGCACTCAAAGAACTCAGGTGCCAAAGGCTTTGGAGGAAGTCAAAATAAACCCATTTTTATAGAAAGTAAGAAAGAAAAACTTCGTCTACAATCCTAAGATCGTATTTAAGGAAAGTTCACAACTTCAATAATCCGTTCTAAGCAAATCCTTTATTGTTGTCTGTGTCAGTCCGCAAGAAACACTTTAATTGGTTCACCCTGTTAAGAATTAAGTGTGCTTCGTCGGACATACTTCGGCAAACTCCGTGGAACTTCGGCCAACTTCGGAAACGAGTTCGAAACTTGCTGGATTTAAAATATTTGCGCTATCTAGTGAACTATTCCCACACTATCACTGCTTTTTCCCCGTGTCCCCTACATAAATATAAAATGCAACGTTTCTCTCCAGGACTGGGCATTGATGGCAGTTTTATACAGTTTTATCTAAGTCGCCATCTTCGTTTTAATAAAATTGGTTGAGAAGTGGCGAACCAATCAGATTGCATAGGAACGGAAGAGGTGTCGAGAATCGAGCGCTAATCAAAATGTCGAATAATAATGGAAAGTTCAGCATTCGATATTAAATTGATTTTGGATTGAGTCGTGAGATCGTGGCTCATTTCATCATATTGTGATTTTATAATAGTTATGTTTGGATTGGAATAAAATAACCTTGGAAGTGACAGTCACCATTGTCACCCCAACCAAACAGTCACATAAGATCATTTCGTAATGTAGCATTTACTCATGTTAAAAAACGTGTAACAGCGACCTTAATAATAGCCAAGAAACAAGGGCAAGGAGATAATAATAACAAGAACAGACCAAACTGGCACTAACACTGAAACTAAGACATGGCAGCAAAAACTGAAAAAAAAAGTGAACATTTGAACCGTTTACAAAGTGAGCAGTACTCTTAATTCACGTAAAATCTCGGCCCGTCCGATCGGCTGATACATTCGATCCGTAAACGATAAACAACAAAGCAGTTTCATTAGGATTCGGCCCGCGCTGCCGACGTAACCAAAGGGTTTCTCATTGAAATTCTCGATGCTGTGTTTACACACGCAAGTGTACTGGAATAGGAGCTAGTAATTAGACAGCTTGAGGCTGACAAGTAGATTGAAATTTTCGAATAATTAAATAGTCTAGATTGGTAGTAGTAGTTGAGTAGTTTAATGATGATAATGATAATGATTTTTATTAAGTAATTGTGTTATTTTATGTTTTTTTTTTTTCTTTCTAAATATTCTATTGTAATATAATAATGACTCTCTGCACGTGTTGGTTTCGACTGTAAGTGCAGAGAGTACCTGTCATAAATAAATAAATAAATAATAAATAGAAGATTCTCAATACAAAACATACCTATACGTACTCGTATATCATAATTTAACTTCCGAGTATAAACTATAGAACAAAGAACAAACAAATCCTATTCCTAGGACAAGAAAATTCTAACTGTCATATTTCTTAACGCTAGTTTAGCGGGAAAGTACCGTAGATTATCTAGTAATGCTCTAATAATAGCACTTACATATTAGCAAGCCAGTCAAACACTGGAATAGCTGGTTTTGCATATTAACAGTCCTATTATAACTGTTTCATACCATTCTATCAGGTTGATGACTTATAAAGTTATAAAAGACAGTGTTTTAATGTAAAGCATTAAATTATTTAAGATATTTTTGAAATTCCAAATGAATTATTATGTATATTTTATACCCAAAATTATGGATCTACACAATTAATATTTTATTTCTAAAGCTGGTTGTGTAAGTATAAAAAGTTTTTAAGCATATTAAATAATTTTTATTGAGGTTTATTAAAGTCTTTGTGTTTAAGCAAAAATACGAATGAATCACAGACGATTCTTTTCCTCACTAAGACAAAATTCGGTCCTGAAAACAGACCCATATCCCACAGTATTACGTACTGTCCCGTTTACTCTCTTACCAGTAGAACAAACGCACATCAAATCGGCCCCGCGGGTCTAGAGCAGTTACGCAGAGATTTATACAGGACCTCTCCTCGCGAATTACGAGCGATTGACGCTAGTAACGTTGTTTACCTACAACTTACAACTTAATGTTATGATCTTAACTAGCGCCGTCTGAACGAGGCTTAATTCCAGACGTAATGAAGCTATTTAACATAGTAGCGAGTAATGGAGAGGGATAGTATTAAATGAACTAGATTAGTGTAATTAAAAGCGTTAAATATTTATTCCGAAGTGATTTGATTTAGTTCTACCACAGAAGAGAAAATGTGGATTTTCCTTAAATCAATTGCTGATACAACTCTTGAAAAATAAATAAACTTTTGAAGCAATTAATCGTTTGAAGTGAACTAATTAGTTTTGTTTAGTTGCCATTATCCGCGGCTCTACTAGTCTTTGTTCTTAGAACTTAATAAAAAGTGCTTAGGTACCGACTACAGGCTAAGTTCAGACCTAGAGCTTACTCTCGAACCAAGTTTTCACCTGAAAAATTCAGCTAAGTTCCAACTTAATAATCACGAGTTGTGAAACAAAGCGGTACTTAGCTGAAAGTTTTAAATTGATATTAATTAACCAAGTTTTTATGTGTTTCAAAAGAAAGGGAGTTATTATTATATTTTACGGTCCCACTGGTTTTATTGTTTGAATTCGTTACCGTGTTTTTAATTTTGTCTTGTCAGAATTATGCTTTTCTTAATCATTTCTTATATCTAAATATATTTTTTCCATCATCATGCTTCTGCCTATCCCAATAGGTATATTTGGTGCAGTATCTCCTCTTCTTCAAAAGTCTAGTTTACTTGAAAACCAGCGTTAGGCAACTGCTTCGTAATTCTAGCATTATGCTGAACTGGAGCAGTCTAACTTTTTCGCGCTGTCGTGAGACACACAATGTCGATGTTTTTTTTTTTTAAAATTGTGTGCCTGTGTATGTACTTAAAAAAAGTTTTTTTTCTTTTGTTCTTTCTTTCTGACATAATATATATCTCTATACAGATTACCATCTTTGTTCTTTTACATGTCTTAGTGCATTAATGCCTGATCAAAAATGTAAAGGAAGACACGGTTCAAATTATTCAAACCAACATAGCTTTCTCCAGGAAACCATTATCATAACAAAACACTATAGGAATAACATATAGAGACATCACTTAATATTAATGAAGACAACAGAAAGGTGAGTAAAAGTGACACTGATATGCAATTAGTTCACGCACAAGGAAATAATGCTAGGAGGCGAAGGAGCACATCGAATGAATATCAGACTGTATTGTGTCCAGCTAGGTAGTTTTTTCCCGTCTTCGTCTTCACCAATAAACAATTTAACTGCATTATAATATTAGTACTGATCATGATGATTTAATACGATACTGATCATGTTCGCGAGGCAACAATTTTTTTCTAAGCGTTGTTAGTGTTTGGAAATAATCCCCACAAATGTGTGGTGGATAATCTCAACGGAGAAAATTATAGTGCACAAACTTGTGCGTAAACATAAGTGCACTGTCTGTTCTTTTACTCTCACAGTCCAATGAATGAATGAATGAAATAATTTATATGCTATGAATGTAGGTACAAAAGTATGGTGTTAAGTAGGATCCAGTACATTCTACAGTAGTTCATTCAGTTCATTTAGTATTTTTCAGTTCAATGGAACGGCAATCCGACACGAGCGGGGAGAAATCAGGCGCAGTACCAGCAGCTTTACGTGCTTTCTGAGGCACGGGGGTATCATACCACCAACTTCCAAACCCCGGCCAGCTACAAAGTAATTCCTAATGGGAAAACCCAATACCACTTTTCCGACTTGGAAACGAACTCAATACCCCACGCTCAGCAGTCGCGCTTGCAGCCACGAAACCAACGTGGTAGTAGCAGTAGCAATAAATTATAGTAGTATAGAATCGTTTTTCCCTAGTATATCCCGCATTTGTGGTTGCGAAAGCTGAAGCTTAAACTAATGTGAGTCGCATCCATCCGCAGGAACCGCTGGGTACTTGGGAAACTCGCATTCATTGCTTTTATGGATCCCGTGGAACATTCACGTGAGTTATCCTGGCAGGTATGACTGAACACGGTGATAAAGATGTTCAGACGTTCCCTCTAATTCAAAGAACTATCAAAAGACCAATTTGAATTTTGAACTAACCACGTAGGTAAGTATTACGTATCAGTCTTGTCTTTTTACCTTAGCATACCATATCGTTGTCATCAAACCCAGGGTTTTGAAGTCTGAAAGCCGTTAGTTTGCCATAGCTTTCAAGTTCGCAAATAAGTTATCAAAAGAATCACTTCCAAATAATAACTACCAGTCATTGTTTACTATGCCAATATTAAACTACTATTTGTACATAATCACCCCTCAACGGCGAAACAGATTACGATGAAATTTAGAGCACAGGTAGGTCATGACCTGGATCAGTAAATAAAATACCACTTCTTTCACCCGGTAGTAAGAGCTATTTTGATTGATCATTAATCGATTCAATAGTCCATTTATCATATTTGCCATCGACGTCATATGAATGAACGAAGGAAAGAAAAAAGTTTATTTGTAACTTGCACAGGAAAAACAACAAAATAAATTTAAAACATACCTAGTAAAATGAAAGTAATATAGTTAAAAAAATATTACCAGCAACATCACATTTCAATCGACTGAAAGACGCAGGTACCTGAGTAAATATACATACTAGAGCCTCCATCTTTCGACCCGTTTAGTTCGTAACCAGACGGATAGTCCCGAAATGATTTAACACAGAAATGCCATCGATTCACCGGGTGATTGATTACCGACGACGTTTTAAATATGTACAGGTGTTTACACACCACCAAGACATGAGTGATGGCGGGAAACCACGGCCGTTTTATTTTCATTTTAAAAGAGTTATTGAAAGTGAAAAAGAATTTCTAGTGGTCGTTTTTGTACGTCGTTAGGTCTCTAAAGTTCAATTTTAAATGTGTAGTAGGTATACAACTGTTCCTCAATTTGTTCCTGTTGTTTACTACAAAATATGCCTTTGATCCACCAAAAATGCAAATATGGTGTTTTGGGTGGTTTAAAAAGTAACCACTGGGATGGCAGGGTTGGTGTTCGCTGAACCTGTCTGAGTGGTACCCCAAGTCGCTTAATAATTATAAAAAGTCCATTAATATTTGGTGTACAATTAGTATGTTTAGTGAATATATTTTTGACATTATGGCGACATTTGGGGGAGGCCTATATCCAACAATGGACATCTTTCGGCTGAAATCATGATGATGAAGATTTTTGATATACAGTTAAAAATATCTCATTTTAAATTGACGTCTTAATCTCACATTTCATAATCTATATTAAGTACGCATCCCTAATTGTTATCTTATAATTTAGGCTCACCCACTTTTCGCATTATACTGCCTACCGCTCCCACATGATTATGACGCAACCATTCTTCCCGTGAGCCTCATATCCTACGTTTTAATTTAACGCCACTCCAGCAGCCTTTAAATCACGTATTAATATGAGAAATTTATATTTTATGACACCACAAGGGAACGTCAAAATGTTTTCCTGAGTAGAAGTTTTATCATTACGCATACTCGAGTTTAGATACTCGTTTTTTGGGACCTATGTTGTATTGCAATCTGGTGTTTTCAGCTTTTGATTAACTTTAGGTATCATATTTTGAGGGAATACCTTTGGTTTTCATATCAGCCTTTTGAATTATTATTGTACGAGTATTTTCAGTAGCAGTGATGTGGATTCTTCTGACTACTTTCAAAGCTTAAGGAGTGTTATGATGTTTTAATCCCACACCGCAAAGGACCAAAGAAAACAGATCTTCCACAGATCACTTAGTTAAAACCTTATCCCAATAATATGAACCAGGTAGGACCTACATTTTTGTGACGTCAAACCGTGTCAAGAGTAGAAGGTGTGGAGAGGCAGTTAATGGCGCCGTGCTCGCAGAACTCTTGGGCAAATTGCTTCAAGTGTCATCGACGGGCACAGATGTACAGCTGTCTATAGCCACATAATGGATATCGTTTTATCAAATGTATTTTTAAGTAAGGAGAATTTATGGTTTGAAATTATATGGAAGATGTAAGAATGCCCGACTTAGTTTCCGCGGATCAGAAGGGCATCAATAATAATTATCTCATTCTAAGTAGAAATTAGGCTTCTGAAACTGTCAATCTTATTCAAAACATTGCTGAACTGATGAAGTAAAAAACTACGTTACAAAGTGTTGAAGTGATTTTAAAACCCTTTCCAACTCACTACTCAGATTCCACTCACTTCTTAATAACAAAGGTAGCACTTTCAATCAAATTTTAGCCGCTAAGGTCAATTTGCGAGTTCCGAAGCGCGTAGGACTGCGCAGCGCCCGACAAATTGCTCAAAGTGCTGCCCATAGACAATCACCTCCGACATTTTATCGTTTCGACATCGAACCCCATCTATAGTCAGGACTATAGGATCGACCTTTACGGCGTAACATTGTTAAAAGCGTGCCCCAGTGCCCGAGTGGTTTGAAAACTTATTGTTTATTATGATACAGCGAGCATTGATCAGCCATGGGTTGTGCGAAAGTGAACCCCGGGGCCCTGAGATGTCATTAGATGATTTCCCACCTAATAAAAAGGGAGCATTGATCAATTGCGTGGAATTTGTAAAATAATTGGTTTAAAATTTTGACTGTAGGTATTTTTCCACGAAACTACTGAAAAGTCGAACGTCCTGTGCAAAAATTAATTGCTTTTCATGCTTTTGTAGGTATTTAAGTACCTACTGTTAAATATGGTAGATACTATTTCTCTACTCCGTAAAGCTAAAAAAAATATACAAAGTTCATAACTTAAATCAACTTTCAAATAGTGTCATAAAAATCTTCGGTCTTTTTAGGCACAATATACAAAGTGACCTACTCGTACGTCTTCGCGGCTCTATAGATACCGGGACTATGAATTGCGCATCATCAATAGAACATTTACATAGGAAAGGATCTTCGACTATTCTCTATCGACATTTGGTGATAATTCGCCAACATTACTGAAAGTGACGTATCCTAATTAGAAAAGGCAATAAATCTGAAACCTTTTTTTAGAACACCTAACCTGAATTATTTTCCTTTGATGAAGTAGATACTTAGGGAAATTAAGAATAGACAATTTGCTTTTCGCTTTGGCTTTCATAAGTCATGTACTAGTAATTGATCGACCAGGTACACGAAGCCCTTTTAGGTAATGTTGTTATTTATAAATTAGTTTTTTTTTTTAATGTAAGGCCCGTTTTTGTATTTCTGGCTGGATATAGTCAAAAACGACTTCTCATATATCTAGGAATTACGTATATGATTATGAATACTTTCCTAGTATTTTTTTCCCGTAAAGGAAAAATAAGGTATCAGGTATGCGTCAGTCGCCGTCCCCGCAAGCAATCAGGCTGCGGTCTCGAGCTAACAAAGCGGAGCGAGCAAAGCGACTGCGCTCATTAACAGTTCTTTAATCACCATTTGTCATTAATTGAAAAGTTTTCTAAGTTAAACACAGTTTACATAACATATATATCGATTATAAATGTGAAAATAACTCTGTCTGTCTGTTACGCTTTTACGGTTAAAGTACTGAACTGATTTTGATGTTGGTACGGAGGAAGCTTGAACTCCATGGATGGAAATAGGCTACTTTTTTGTCCATCTTCGACTACGAATTCGCGTCCGCAATAACCAATATTCACGCGTACGAAGCTGCTGGCAGAAGCTTGTATTTTATAAATGAGACATTTAGAAATTAAAAAGTTGCTCCTTTCGGGAAAACAAGAAAAAAATAGTATTTCAAAAATGTCTGATATTTTCATGAAATTCAACACATTACATGTCATCTTACTATTGTCTCTTTCCAAGTCAATAAGCTGAAGATCTACTTACCAAAGACAAGGCGACGCGAGTGCCGAGAGGACCAAGTTAGAAGATTAGTAATTTACCTGAAACAATAGAAGACGAATTAATGAAACGTTTAGCCTAGATTACGAAGCGCCGCTCACCAGATAAATAACCAGCTTAATAGAATAACGCAGAGCAAATACTACACGAAACTGAAGCTAGCAGCCAAACAAGTCAGGGTGGATCTAGTGTGGGTCCCTAGGCCCAGAACCAAATTGTCAATGTAAAGTTAAATAGAGCTGTATGGTACTGTTTCAACAGCTAAAACAATAAATTTACGCAGATGGTAAGATTCCTGTAATAAGTCCAAACATTTTAATTGCAAATTAAATAATATTTGTATAACTATTCCCCCGTAACTTTGGTTCTAAACACTCGAATCGGTTTAAATTTGATCCAACGTCTACTTAGAGTGTCATTGAGGTCTGCTATTATTTTCAAGAGGGATACTCAATCCCTTCTATTTTTTTTTAAATTTATCAATTTATGAATTTGGATTTTTATGATAAATCTTCTGTTACTTTTATCCTGAACACTCGAATCGATCCAAACTCGGTCCAACGTCTACTTACAGGGTCTTTAAGGTCTGATATAATTTTCAAGAAGGATACTCTATCCCTTCTATTTTTTTATAATTTATTAATGTTACGAATTTTGACTTTTATCATAAGTCTTCTGTAACTTTAGTCCTGAACACTCGAATCGGTTCAAACTTAATTCAACGTCTACTAAGAATGTCATTAAGGTCTGATATTATTTTCAAGAGGGATACTCAATCCCTTCTATTTTTTTAAATTTATTAATTTATGTATTTGTAATTTTATGATAACTCTTCTGTTACTTTTATCCTGAACACTCGAATCGATCCAAACTCGGTCCAACGTTTACTTGGAGTGTCCTTGAGGTCTGATATTGTTTTCAAGAGGGATACTCCATCCCTTCTATTTTTTTTAAATTTATTAATTTATGTATTTGGATTTTTATGATAACTCTTCTGTAACTTTAGTTCTGAACACTCGAATCTGTTCAAACTTAGTTCAACGTCTACTTGGAGTGTCCTTGAGGTCTGATATTATTTGCAAGGGGGATACTCAATTCCTTCTATTTTTTTTAAATTTATTAATTCATGAATTTGGATTTTTATGATAACTCTTCTGTAACTTTAATTCTGAACACTGGAATCTGTTCAAACTTAGTTCAACATCTACTTGGAGTGTCCTGGGGGTCTGATATTATTTTCAAGAGGGATACTCAATTCCTTCTATTTTTTTTATAATTTATTATATTACGAATTTTGACTTTTATCATAACTCTTCTGTAACTTTAGTTCTGAACACTCGAATCTGTTCAAACTTAGTTCAACGTCTACATAGAATGTCATTGAGGTCTGATATTATTTTCAAGAGGGATACTCAATTCCTTCTATTTTTTTATAATTTATTATATTAAGAATTTTGACTTTTATCATAAGTCTTCTGTAACTTTAGTTCTGAACACTCGAATCGGTTCAAACTTAGTTCAACGTCTACTTAAAGGGTCATTGAGCTCTGATATTATTTGCAAGAGGGATACTCAATCCTTTCAATTTTTTTTAAATTTATTAATTTATGAATTTGGATTTTTATGATAACTCTTCTGTAACTTTAGTTCTGAACACTCGAATCGATCCAAACTCAATCCAACGTCTACTTAGAGTGTCATTAAACTCTGATATTATTTTCAAGAGGGATACTCAATTCCTTCTATTTTTTTATAATTTATTATATTACGAATTTTGACTTTTATCATAACTCTTCTGTAACTTTAGTTCTGAACACTCGAATCTGTTCAAACTTAGTTCAACGTCTACATAGAATGTCATTGAGATCTGATATTATTTTCAAGAGGGATACTCAATCCCTTCTATTTTTTTTAAATTTATTATTTAATGAATTTGGATTTTTATGATAACTCTTCTGTAACTTTAGTTCTGAACACTCAAATCTGTTCAAACTTAATTCAACGTCTACTTGGAGTGTCCTTGAGGTCTGATATTATTTGCAAGAGGGATACTCAATTCCTTCTATTTTTTTTTAATTTATTAATTCATGAATTTGGATTTTTATGATAACTCTTCTGTAACTTTAATTCTGAACACTCGAATCTGTTCCAACTTAGTTCAACGTCTACTTGGAGTGTCTTGGAGGTCTGATAATATTTTCAAGAGGGATACTCAATTCCTTCTATTTTTTTATAATTTATTATATTACGAATTTTGACTGTTATCATAACTCTTCTGTAACTTTAGTTCAGAACACTCGAATCTGTTCAAACTTAGATCAACGTCTACTTGGAGTGTCCTTGATGTCTGATATTATTTTAAAGAGGGATACTCAATCCCTTCTATTTTTTTATAATTTATTATGTTAAGAATTTTGAATTTTATCATAACTCTTCTGTAACTTTAGTTCTGAACACTCGAATCTGTTCAAACTAATTTCAACGTCTACTTGGAGTGTCTTTGAGGTCTGATATTATTTTCAAGAGGGATACTCAACACCTTCTATTTTTTTATAATTTATTATTTTCCGAATTTTGACTTTTATCGTAAGTCTTCTTTAACTTTAGTTCTGAACACTCGAATCAGTTCAAACTTAGTTCAACGTCTACTTAAAGGCTCATTGAGCTCTGATATTATTTGCAAGAGGGATACTCAATCCTTTCAATTTTTTTTTAAATTTATTAATTTATGAATTCGGATTTTTAAAATAATTCTTATGTAACTTTCGTTCTGAACACTCGAAATTATTCAAACTTAGTTCAACGTCTACTTAGAATGTCATTGAGATCTGATATTATTTTCAAGAGGGATACTCTATCCCTTCTATTTTAAAAAAAAAAATTAATCTAAGAATTTAGATTTTTATAATAATTCTTCTGTAACTTTAGTTCTGAACACTCGAATCTGTTCAAACTTAGTTCAACGTCTACTTGGAGTGTCTTTGAGGTCTGATATTATTTTCAAGAGGGATACTCAACCCCTTCTGTTTTTTTATATTTGATTATTTTACGAATTTTGACTTTTATCATAACTCTTCTGTAACTTTAGTTCTGAACACTCGAATCGGTTCAAAGTTAGTTCAACGTCTACTTGGAGTGTCTTTGAGGTCTGATATTATTTTCAAGAGGGATACTCAACCCCTTCTGTTTTTTTATATTTGATTATTTTACGAATTTTGACTTTTATCATAACTCTTCTGTAACTTTAGTTCTGAACACTCGAATCGGTTCAAACTTAGTTCAACGTCTATTTGGAGTGTCTTTGAGGTCTGATATTATTTTCAAGAGGGATACTCAACACCTTCTATTTTTTTATAATTTAATGTTTTCCGAATTTTGACTTTTATTATAAGTCTTCTGTAACTTTAGTTCTGAACACTCGAATTTGTTCAAACTTAGTTCAACGTCTACTTGGAGTGTCATTGAGCTCTGATATTATTTTCAAGAGAGATACTCAATCCCTTAAAAAAATAGAAGGTCCAGGACCTTAGGGTGCTGAGATAAATAAATGTATAAAAATAATAACTTTATTTAGCCATTGTTACAAGTGTTTTCTTAAACATAGTTATAACTTATTTATATATCGGTAACAGGTGTTATATTTTACCAGAATTATTACAATGGCCCCCAAACTAGGCGGTGCCTGTATCTTGGGGACCGGAGTTGCGTGATCGTTAAATTAAAATACAAGTTTCCTTTGCGGATTACCTTACAATAAAATAGGAATAAAATAGTAGACAAAATAATTAGTACAAAGTAACAGGGTAAATAAAAATAAAAGAGTGTGCGTGTTACAGGTGTGCGGTTGAAAGTGTGTAGGTATGTTTGTGGGTCATCATCACACGTGTTGTACTAGTATTATAAATAATTTTGGTGGCTGTTTAGCACGAAATGTTAGGATTTAGTATCCCTCTTGCAAATAATATCAGAGCTTAATGAGCCTTTAAATAGACGTTGAACAAAGTTTGAACCGATTCGAGTGTTCAGAATTAAAGTTACAGAAGAGTTATCATAAAAATACAAATTCATGAATTAATAAATTTAAAAAAAAATAGAAGGAATTGAGTATCCCTCTTGAAAATAATATCAGACTTCAAGGACACTCCAAGTAGACGTTGAACTAAGTTTGAAGAGATTCGAGTGTTCAGAACTAAAGTTACAGAAGAATTATTATAAAAATCCAAATTCTTAGATTAATAAATTATAAAAAAATAGAAGGGATTGAGTATCCCTCTTGAAAATAATATTAGATCTCAATGACATTCTAAGTAGACGTTGAACTAAGTTTGAACAGATTCGAGTGTTCAGAACTAAAGTTACAGAAGGATTGTCATAAAAATACAAATTCATAAATTAATAAATTTAAAAAAAATAGAAGGAATTGAGTATCCCTCTTGAAAATAATATCAGACTTCAAGGACACTCCAAGTAGACGTTGAACTAAGTTTCAACAGATTCGAGTGTTCAGAACTAAAGTTACAGAAGAGTTATGATAAAAGTCAAAATTCGGAACATAATAAATTATAAAAAAATAGAAGGGATTGAGTATCCCTCTTGAAAATAATATCAGAGCTCAATGACACTCTAAGTAGACGTTGGATTGAGTTTGGATCGATTCGAGTGTTCAGAACTAAAGTTACAGAAGAGTTATCATAAAAATAAAAATTCATAAATTAATAAATTTAAAAAAAATAGAAGGAATTGAGTATCCCTCTTGAAAATAATATCAGACTTCAAGGACTCTCCAAGTAGACGTTGAATTAAGTTTGAACAGATTCGAGTTTTCAGAACTAAAGTTACAGAAGAGTTATGATAAAAGTCAAAATTCGTAAAATAATAAATTATAAAAAAATAGAAGGGGTTGAGTATCCCTCTTGAAAATAATATCAGACCTCAAACATACTCAAAGTAGACGTTGTACTAAGTTTGAACAGATTCGAGTGTTCAGAACTAAAGTTACAGAAGAATTATTATACAAATCCAAATTCTTAGATTAATAAATTATAAAAAAATAGAAGCGATTGAGTATCCCTCTTGAAAATAATATCAGATCTCAAGGACACTCTAAGTAGACGTTGAACTAAGTTTGAACAGATTCGAGTGTTCAGAACTAAAGTTACAGAAGAATTATTATAAAAGTCAAAATTCGTAACATAATAAATTATAAAAAAATAGAAGGGATTGAGTATCCCTCTTGAAAATAATATCAGAGCTCAATGACACTCTAAGTAGACGTTGGATTGAGTTTGGATCGATTCGAGTGTTCAGAACTAAAGTTACAGAAGAGTCATAAAAATACAAATTCATAAATTAATAAATTTTGAAGGAATTGAGTATCCCTCTTGAAAATAATATCAGACTTCAAGGACACTCCACGTAGACGTTGAACTAAGTTTGAACAGATTCGAGTATTCAGAACTAAAGTTACAGAAGAGTTATGATAAAAGTCAAAATTCGTAAAATAATAAATTATAAAAAAATAGAAGGGGTTGAGTATCCCTCTTGAAAATAATATCAGACCTCAAAGACACTCACAGTAGACGTTGAACTAAGTTTGAACAGATTCAAGTGTTCAGAACTAAAGTTACAGAAGAATTATTATAAAAATCCAAATTCTTAGATTAATAAATTATAAAAAAATAGAAGGGATTGAGTATCCCTCTTGAAAATAATATCAGATCTCAATGACATTCTAAGTAGACGTTGAACTAAGTTTGAACAGATTCGAGTGTTCAGAACTAAAGTTACAGAAGAATTATTTTAAAAATCCAAATTCTTAGATTAATAAATTTAAAAAAAAATTAAGGGATTGAGTATCCCTCTTGAAAATAATATCAGAGCTCAATGACGCTCTCTGTGGACGTTGGACCGAGTTTGGACAGATTCGAGTATTTAGAATCGAAGTTAAAATATTCGATTTAAAATTCCAGTTCAAAATTGTTAAGGTAAAGTTTTATTAAAGTGTAATCTGTGTAATCTTTCTTCTTATCTACGTAAATTGATCAATTTTAGATGACTTTTACTTTATAAATATTTGGTTGCCTAGGGCCCTTTTCTCAAGATCCGTCCCTGCCGGCTGCTAGCTGCTAGCTGCTAGTTTCAGTTTCGTAATACTACAGAAGAACCAGTCAGTATAAGTGATACTCTGAAAACATATTTAGGAAAGCTGATTAAATATGACACAAAAAATGTATGACAATTGCCTTTTCTTATCTAATTTTCTATAACTAATTGTTATCTACTTTCTAAAACTGGCCTAACGCAAGTCGAAATTAACTGTTGTTTGAATCGTCAAACTTGCTCGCAGAACAGATGGTCGATGGGGCCGAAAGGTGCTTGAGTGGCGACCATGTACCGGAAAACGCAGCGTAGGAAGGCCTCCCACAAGGTGGACCGATGACCAGGTGATAGTCGCGGGAATACGATGGATGCGAGACGCCCAGGACCTGTCGTTGTGGCGACTCTTGGGAGATGCCTATGTCCAACACTGTGTCATATAATTCAAGTAAAACTAACACATTCTCAGTTTTTTTTCTTCTTTCATGTTTTTTTTTTTGTGAGCTAATAAGCTCTATAATCTACAACTGAAACATGGTGATTGAACAAGTCCACTTTGCATTGTACCTGAACAACAAATCATTTATAATTATGCTCTGATACAATGATCCGCACAGAGTAGATCTTCTGTTTATCTTCTTGTTCAGTCTCCCGGAGGCTGTAAGGGCATCATTTCCCTTTATCTCACCGGGCTCATTGACAGCTAATTATGATGAATACCTCAATAATGCGGGTAATCTTACTATTGAATTTGGATCCAAGGAATTATTTGCAGTAATATTGTAATTATAAGAATGAAAATTTAGGTACCTAAACCTGTATTTGTAACATTAACAAGTTTGAATTATTTAGAATTATTCTTCAATGGTTTTGTTTTGTGCATTAGTAGCGTTGGTTAGGTTCTCCAAAAGGCACTTGGAGTTCTCCAGAATGTGATTTTCATGATATGAATAAACACTAGGAATTACTTGTGTATCGTGGTTACGTTCACAAACATGTACAACACATACAACACACACACAAGACACACACATACAAGACATTCAGACCTGGAACAACTATATGTAGACCATACAAGTATTTGTTCCACCCGTTGCAGCAGCCATCGAAACTTAGAGCACTCCAGAATTTGATTTACGGATTACCTGAGCTTTATGTTGCATTTTATGATATCTATTTATTTTCGCATCACATCTTGCAAGCTAGACGCCTTTCCACATTCATAAAGTCAACGCAACTCTAGAACATAGCCCAACAATTGATTGCTACTCATTATACCGCGACACACGGCAAAGCACGTCCAAGTTCGCTTATGACATTAATTCGCAGCCCCGCCGCTACATACTCCTATTATTGTCGCCACCGTCGCCAACTTTAATGGCATCACGACAATCCTATTCTTAGTTGCTGCAGAAATAAGTTAGTTGTTTGGCAAGCAATAAGTTGGCAACACCGGCGAAAAGAGTGTCATTTGTAGTCTGTGCAGGTAATGAAAAGTTGTAGACTAGAAATTGTGATAAAACTAGGAAAATTCTTCGTTTTTTTTTTTAATATTTCTACGCTTTTTTGTGTCAGTAAAAATCTGTAACAGGTAAACAAGAGCTTATGATATATCTATGTACTCGTAGATACCTACTGATTCTGTCTATAATGATGTCAAGTTCGTAACGATTGAAATGGTAGCCAATTTCGATTGGCTACCATTTCAATCGTTACCAAACCTACTGATTCTGTCTATAATGATGTCAAGTTCGTAACGATTGAAATGGTAGCCAATTTCGATTGGCTACCATTTCAATCGTTACCAAACCAATTACCGTTAAAAAACCAATAAATTTTATCACCAAGTTGGAAAATAGAAAGTACGATATTAATACTTACTAGCTGAAGATTCCGGAGTTCAGACGCAAAAGCGTTTCTCCTAAATATAAACGAAACTTCCTCTATTTCTATATCTATCTAGCATCCATTTTGAAATACAGTCAAGAAGTGCAATCAGCACACAATAACTTGTCAACAATATAAATTCAGACATCAGTCTGCGAGTGTTCCGCGTTGCATGGCATTAGCAAGTTCCTCGGTTCCTCGGCTACGGTTGTGACGCGCCGTGATCCACTCGCAACTAGTTCCCGACAAGTCCAGAACTTTCCGAAACGTGCGAGAACTAACGAATTTATAGCTTAGGCGCCCAGATCCAGGTTAAAGCGCTTGTTTAGTGATACGGACGGATTTGCCGCGACAATTTGATGGAATACTGTACAATTTGAATTCGTCGCTACAGTTTGCATCTTATTGTTTGAGTTTTGACACTTGTGAAGTTGTAATAGAATGTTTTTATACCACTAGATATGACTTCTGAATACAAATTTTGTTTTTTGCTGTTCAAAAGTAGGATCACCAATTCACTAGTAGGTAATACTCAATATTCGGTTCTTTTACTGTTCCCCAATATCATCCGAATGAAGTTGAAAGTAATCACATAAGAAGCCTTACCTATAGGTAGGGTCGATTTAATCAGTAGATAAGAACTTAGACTGTACTTACGAAAGAAGCTTTGATTGATATACCTACTTGGTAAGAAGCAACAAACAAACATTTATTGAATAAAAATGTTTTTTTTAATCATTTATGTATACACACATCTGAAATCGAATTATTATGATTTCTTATTCCACACTTCGCGGGCTCCTTTGTGCACGTTTTTTGTGATCAAACGCTTCATAATATAAACATTTTGTATCACATCATTTTTCCAAACGTGTCAATGCTAACGCCTTGCTCGGAGCAGTCGACCGAGAGCTAATGTGCTTGATACCATAACATGTTTAACGCTTATAATTATTTGTCTTTGATTATATTCTGTGAAACGAATAAAAAGAGACGTTTGATGAAGAAAAGTGTAGTGAATGGGTTTCGTCTTCACACACCACGAGGTGACATGAGAGAAGCCTACATGGTTAATAAAATGTGTAATTATTTATATGTTTACGTTTAAATACGTTTCTTATGATACGGATTTCACTAATGAATTGGAAAAAATATGAAGGGTGTCGGCTATTATTGCAGGTTTAACAATTCTTCAAAATGAATATTTCAGCAAATAAATTTATCTCTTTTATTATTATTATTCAACTATCATTTTTTTTCAGTCCCAACCCAACGTAGACTAATTTCTCTGAATGTGACCACAAAACTAATATGGTTCCTGCTAGTTCACGGTGGCGGGCCAGGCTAGTGAGACCTTCTCTCAGTCCCTAGATTGAGAGGTCTCACTTCCCTGGGCCCTGGTCTAGAATGGCAAACCAATGCAATTTAAACTTGCCACAAGTAATTTTGAGGGGCTTAGCGTGTCTGTTGTCGGCTTACGAGGGCAGCAGGGGTCGTCCTGGATTCGATGCCCGCCTCAAACGTTCTGTAGCAAACGGTCGGCTGGGTAGATCGCTATCTAGTTGGAGTCAAGTATTTTTTGTCGGTGTTTCCTTAATAGAGGTGAATTTGAAATGTTTTATTTTGTAGCCGTTTTAAATGGGGAAATTGATAAAAGGGAAATTGTGATTGACGATACTGTCACTAATTACGCACTTTGTCTAGTTTACACTTTTCTAGAGTCTTAACTGAGGTATTTATCAATTATGTTTTCCAAATGATAATCATCTACATATTTAAGACTACAAAGAGCCCTAAATAGTAAAATACTTTTTTTAAGGCTGGGAAATAATAAAATAACTCCTCTGGTTCTGGATGTACCGAGAGAGAGTGTCAACTCTCTCTGAGCGAGGAGTTCAAGGAGGAGCTTTTGTAGATTCGGTTTTCTTTTGTGTTCCAGGGCCGCGGTAACTCTTCGACAATCCCGCAGCCGTATTGAAACATGACTGCATTTAACCTATTTAACAAACTATCAAGCAAAGTATAAAGAACCATACCAAACTCCCGCTAAGTTTTAAGACTACTCCCAAAATACACACGGACTAGAATTTAGATCCGTGTGCAGTACAGTTCAAGATCTCAATACTATTCTCAGCTTATGTGCGAGTATGTAAGCTTAATACTAAGTTATTGCCTCAGTTCGCCTCATCGAGTTAAGTTGCCTAAGTACAAGTTAAACGGTAACACAATCAACCGCGTGCACTACTTACCACAAAACGGATAAATACAGAAGGGTAACCCGTAAAAAGAGCAAAAATACACACGTATACTAGGAGATGCATAAAAAAAGTTATGCCCAGTATAGGCATTGCTCATCAATAACCCACGGGTGTGTACATAAGCATGTATCTAACGTGGTTTTATTTTTATTTTGGTGTTTTTTTTTGTTAATGATTGGCTTGTGTTTGACCACAATGTCTCCTGATGGTAAGCGATGATGTGGTCGACGATGGAGCACGCTTGCCTGGAAGTAACCACTGATGGTAAACCACTTCGTGCATTAGAATGTATGGAAGTGGAATGTCAACTTTTTTTTTATCAGTCATCTATTGAGTCCAATGCAGTACTGGACTCAATGTACAGCTGGAGTAGACTGGATGTCATCGTTTATACTATCCCAACTATTCATGTTACCAGAGCAATGTTTATTGGCATATATGTAATTCACAAAAATGCGAGTTGCAAATGCGCTTGCACTCACTGAACGCAGACACGTGTCTATGTGTACGTGTGTTATCGCTCGTTGTATGGAGTTGCCCTTCTGACCTATCTATGTTATTTGGTATTGCTACCATTATCTGTAATTAGTGTGTTCTTAGCTTTGTACTTAATTATAACTTAGTATATCTTGCACTGTCGAGATTGTGTTGAATCCCTCGATACTAACGTTGAAAGCTTTTGTAACTATTATTGTTTGAATGAGATGGGCGATTGTTGAGGGAAATATGCATATTGGGTTAGGGGTTAGACAGAATTTGCTGAAAGGGAATTGTTTCTAATTAACTTGTTTCAGAGTTCTATTTCCAATATTTGAAATGATTTACAAGTTTAGGCAACGAGCACAATGTGAATTATCTAAAACCTTGAATTAATTTCTGCTGATTTGCGGAGTCCACTGGAGATCCAAATTATAAGTACACAAATGACAATTAGTTATTCACACAGCACATTTGCATAATCTAAACTCAATAGAACAAACAGTCCTTTGAAATTATATTGACAGTCCTAGGTTATATATTATCTTTGTGAGACCTAAACAAACAAACTAGTTAATGCTAAAACAAAGTTATTCTGTGATGCAATTAACAAAACTGTAGCAAGACGTCGCAGTGACAATTAAATGGTAATGTGTTTGTAAAGTCATCGCCACATCGCTCTTTATCGCTACACCGCTGTACATATCTATCTCTCAACGTAGAGAAGCAGAGCATCTGGAGAAAATAAGCAAAACTTCAATATACTTATGTAAGTTTTTCTTCTGTTGGTATGGTGATGGAGAAGAGCTTTATTGTTTCAGGAATCCATTTTATATAGCCTGTTTTTTATAATATGGATGTAAGAACATTGTAAACTCCGCGGATTCATAGACTACTTTCTATTCCGATCCACTTTTTTATTATTATTATTTTTATTGTGGTTTTAGGTGCAATGTCCTCTCGTTTCTCCAAATATTGTAATATGCACATTGTAAAATCATTATTTTTTTTAAAAGAGTTCCGTGGAGTTTTTTGCCGGTTCTTCTCCATACCTCCAATTGGTACCGTGCACTAGCTTCTGATTTTTTATAAGTGCCCACGTAGGTTTATGTGAAATAAAAAAACTGAATTGAATTATGATAGTAGGTACTTTACCAAACTCGTGATTACAATGTAATCCATCTTAATACAATTGTCAGTAAACAATGATAGCAGCAAATGGTGATCAGCCGAGATCCACCGTACTATGCAGATCACCTGCATTTTCATATCGTTAATAATGAATGTGCGCCGCATGGCCGCCGCCGGTTAGTTTCCATTGCAAACGAAGATATTTGCTTTCGTGGGTCAGCTGATCAAATTAAGGGACTAGCCAATATTATACGGGTTTGGTTAGATCTAAGTGGATGGATTGGGTCATATTGTTTATATGATAAGTTACACTGAAGTTTTGGGTTCAGACGGATTGGGTTATGTCATCAAACGGTTCTGAAAATCTTCTGCAAGTTGAGAACATTAATTTCCACTGAGCAGTTAACACCCGCAGTAGTAGTTGTGATATACTGTGATAGATTATTCTATAACATCATCTCTTTATAACATACCATTAATTACAAATGTATTTTTCGTTACAAAAATATATTTATTGTCTAGGTAACCATTTTTTCCTCTCTTTTCTTTTAACTTTCCTGTAGTAATTTGCCGCGGCATATTACATCGCTCTGCCACTACCAGTAGCTCCAAGTTCTATTCAATTCAATAAGTTTATTTGTACACACAGGAGTTAGTGATAGCGAGACGAACGACAGGACAGAATGGAAGAAAAAAACGTGTTGCGCCGACCCCAAATAAAACGCCTTCCAACACTGCGTCTTCCGGTACGCGGTCGCCACTTCAGAACCTTTCGGCCCCAACGGCCATCTGTTCTGCGAGCATTGTGCCCTGCCCATTGCCACTTAAGGTTGGCGATTCTTCGTGCTATGTCGGCAACCTGGGTTCTCCTGCGGATATCTTCATTTCTGATTCGATCACGCAAGGAAACTCCGAGCATAGCCCTTACCATTGCCCTTTGGGTGACTTTGAGCCTTCTGATGAGGCCCATTGTGAGTGACCGCGTTTCGGAACCATATGTCATCACTGGCAACACGCACTGGTCATAGTCTTTCGTCTTGAGACACTGGTATATTGGATGAGAAGATACCGCGCAGCTTCCCGAACGCCGCCCAGCCGAGTCGGATTCGACGGTTGACCTCTTTCTCGAAATTAGATCTACCCAACTGGACTGTCTGTCCAAGGTAGACGTAATCGTCCACAACTTCGAGTATAGTCACTTATATCAGTCAAAACAAAAAACTCCTAACGATCCAAAAAGCGGCGCGTGCCACTCACCCACTTCGAACTCTATTCAAAATAATTAAATGGCGGAAATCTTGGAGCTCCATTGAGCAGCACGTTTCCAATAAACGGCTCGCAACTCGTAACAGTTACCGCTGGTAATTTGCGGGGACCTACAGGTTACACACAGAACAAACAGGCGCCGGGAAGCAATTACATAGCGTAATGACTTTTACGGCTGTTTTCAATAGCATATGTGTCGCACTTGTAATTGCAAGCCAAAGAATATAGGGAACAAAAATATGTTCCGAAAAATTCGATAGTTGATAGATTTTTGGGAAAGTACATTGTCCTATAATTGAATGTGGTGTTCTGAATTGCATCACAGAATAAACTCGAATTATCATAGTATCAGTCCCTAAATACTCCCAGAGAGCTTCCAAACACCAAACATATCAAAAGACAAAAAGTTGATAAACACGGTTCTGTATTAATTAAAATAATTTTATTTTGAATGTACATATTATTTAATCTTCATTAATATAGAAGATCACGCGCCTTTCAGTATAAAATAGGAATTTCATTATTGTTTGTATGTATTAAGTACAAAAGCAACTAATTACGTATTTGAACTGTGAAGCAGATCCTTTAATCCTAGCCTGTGGGAAAATAATTAGCATTACTCTCGCATCCGGTGATTGTCACTGTACAGATTGATGAGAAGATCCAGTCTACACAACATTAAATTGCCAATTCAAAATCAATAATTCGGTTGCTAAGTCTCTGTAATAACATAAAGCAATCTTCAAAAATGGATTTTCTTTAATATCTCTTAACCTTTTAAATGTCGGATGATACCGCATAAGAGAAAACGTCCGAAGTATCAGCCAAACACCATAGGTTCATCAGCAGTAGGTTCAAAATACCTTGTTTTTTGCGTTTGGAGATAGGCGTTCGAGGGGTTCGTTTTGCGTTCTCAAAAGTGCGTTTTGAAACAACACATATTTATTATATAAATGTACCAACACTTAACACATTATTTTTGTAAGAGTGGCACTTTGGTAAATGCTTATTAAAATAATACAGTGTTCATTTGAGTACCTACATATAAAATGAAAACACTAGGTATTATGTACACGAGTAGGTACGGAATAAAAACACTAAAAATAACAAAGTCACTGTATAAAAACCACTGTTGTGGCCCTTCTGCGCTTCGTCATTTTGTGGTTTTACATGTTGCCGACGTCATAGGAAAAGTTATTATAAAAATCGCAGCACATAAAGCCGCTGAAGATATTTCTTGGCAACGACCTTTTTTCTACAACAAAGCTATTTTTACACTTTATTTACAGTACAGTTCAGAAAAGCTCACTATCTAAAAATATAGGTTTTGTTATACAAGAAAACCATATAAATCTAATTTAAGTGAAGCAACCAGTTATTTGGTTTATTACGATTCCGCAAAAGCATTAACCCCCCGATTTGTGATTTAAGCATTTGAACTTGAGTATTCTCAAACTTTACTTTAGTCAGAAAACCTTTGAGACGTTCTTCTCATAATATTTGATTCAGAAATCCGCCCTTAGCCAATCTAAACTAAGTGAGAGTTAAGTTTGGAAAATCTATTTTTTTTTAATATCGAGTCAACATTCTCAGCAAGCTTTGCTGAGGAAGTTGGCAACAATAAAATTCTCAGCTTCGTTTTGTCGTGACCTTTCATTTTTTTCACTTCGCCTCGTATTTAATGATTTTGAGATACAAAACAACACCAATTTCACATCACAATAACCACTAGGAATCAATTTGCGAATAATTAAAACAGCCATTGAACTTCACTTGAAAAAAATCCAAGAACTTCCAAAAATGTTAAATTAACTTGTGGGTGGGTACCCACTTTCTTCTCTAGCAATCATCCAATTAGAATGTCCTTTGGAGACTGTTGTTACCTGCATTAGACAATGACTGAAGGAAAAAGAGTCAGACGTGTCACATCCTAAACCCCTGCAAACAACACGGAACCTTCTCAGTAATATTTCCCTGTCGTAAAGGGTGTGCGGATCTTCCATCTTTATCGGCTCTCACTACACCCGAGGGAAGGCACGAGGCCATGTACGAGTATTCAGAGCCCGCGGTTCTTATTTATTGGTATGGTTTTGTGTTTATGTAATACCTCTTATTTAAAACTTCTGTGAACTCCATGATCTCGTACGCACTTAAAGCTCCTGTAGACAGGTGCGATACGACAACGCGACAATGTTTTTTTAAGACAGGTAAAATAGTATCTATGTAGAAGTAACGTCGCGTTCGCGCGGTCGCGCATGTCTTCACAAAGTGCGTCAAAACGTCAACGACTCCTTGTATTAGACCATGCAATTTAATTATATTTTTCTTATTTTGTTTTATTTTATTTGTTTGGGAAAACAAACAGTGGTAACAATCTAATTCCGCCAAGTCCGTTCCATCATCGGACCACTAGACGTACGGCGTTGTGCCACCGGTACATGGTAGACATCCCACCCATACGCACAAAACGTTTTAAGAACACATTTATTATGCGTACAGCCAAGGAGTGGAATTCCTTGCCGGAGTCTGTGTTTCCAGATAGCTACAACTTAGGGGTCTTTAAGTCAAGAGTGAATAGGCTACTTCTAGGCAAGCGTGCTCCATCGTCGACCACATCATCGCTTACCATCAGGTGAGATGGTGGTCAAACGCGAGCCTATCATTAATAAAAAAAAAGGTATATTACAATTTTACAGTAAACAATACAATACAATAAATGAGATAAATGCACAACCAACAACATTTTCTACATAATATAAATGAGTACAAAATAAAATTAAATTTAAATTCAATACGTGCGAATATATAAAATTGGACATTAAAATCCATTCCATTCATTCTTGGTCTAGTAACAGTTCTATGACAAGAGTTTCGCTTGATAATCATTCAAAATGCAAACAAATAATTTGTTGCTTACATTACCATAGTTCAGGAAAATGCCACTAGATGGCGATATTAGCTGGTCTCGATCGCTTGAAGTTTTTTCATAAAAGCCCGTCTCAGCGGTTATAGTGAAACGCTTTGCTTCGGAAATAACGAACACAGAGAGAGCACCTGACGTTCCGAACGCAGACTATTTGCCTTATATCTGTACATTACATTTTAGCGTCGCCCGGGAATCGAACTTTGGTCCGTCATAAAATTTAAGGGTTTGACGTAACCCGCTTAAATCATTTTTATGATGGCGAGAATATTTCCCTTTTTGTTAAGGAATTTGGTGTTGATGTAGTTTTGCTATATTATACGTAGGCGAAGTAAGGGCTATTTATTACTAGATGTTTTTTCTTTGCAATCAAAATGAAATCGAATATATTATGTAGTAGCATCTGTGATCCCATTAGAGACCGCAGAACCAGTTGATCCGAGTACATCTTACCTAACTTGTGGTGTTTAAAGTCGCTCGCTCCTGACCACAGCTCTAACCAATATTTAGGAGTTTCTAACCAAAATTGCCACAACATTCGCTAACAATATCTAAGATGTTAATACTACTAACTTACCTGAGCTTAGCGTAAACCTCGGATAACGAAACATAAAGGCCCAGGGACACAACAGAGGCGGGGGATCCCGGAGATATTAAAAATTCGACCAGAAACAAAAGCGCCCATAATTTTGCTGTAAGCTGCTGTCGGCACCTAAATAAGTATCAACTGTAATACTAGCGCTGCCTGGCGGCCTCGCTCGTGGGTGCAGGGATCAACGCTGCATTGATTAAGGGGATTACTGAGTGCAAAGGCAACTCTATGGTCGGTTTAAGATGTAGTTTTGGAGGGTGTTATGATTGAAACCTCCTTTAATGAATACCTTCTTTTATAAATAATATAAACTAGTGCTTGACTGCGATCCCATCTGATAGTAAGCAGTGATGCAATCGTTGATGGTGAGGCGCACTAGTTTATTAAATATACCTTTGACGCACCTGTCTAGCTACAATGACATGTATTGTTTCGTTTTTGCAGAGGTGTATTGTGTTGTTTATTTTAACTAGTATTTTGCCAAGGCGGACTTGATGCCTTAGGCATTCTCTACCAGTCAACCAAGGGTGGTGAAGAGAAAACATGGCGTGGAAAACAATTCGTTTTATAGGGATAGTTTTGAAAAACAAATAATGAAAACCTTATTTTAATTATTTACTTAGATTACTATTTATGCTTATGAGTCCAAGGAATACAATTTTGCATATAAACGAATGTCCCCTTTGAAAATTGAATTTTCCTTCTCAGTGCTCGCCAACATC
Organism: Mythimna impura; assembly: GCA_905147345.3. Taxonomy (NCBI): domain Eukaryota; kingdom Metazoa; phylum Arthropoda; class Insecta; order Lepidoptera; family Noctuidae; genus Mythimna; species Mythimna impura. The sequence goes on along the minus strand of LR990357.1, from coordinate 28,924,821 downwards.
ATAAACATGTCTATGTTACGCAAAAATTCACGTTCCGTACCCAGTAGTTTCGGCTGTGCGTTGATATGTCGTCGTACCTATCCTACGAATAGAGGCGTAACTGCATAATAGCAACTTTTCAGGAGACACTTTTTTTGTGTTTAATTACATTAAATATTATCAAATATGTATTAGTGATTTCATATAATGTGTATTGATATCTTAAGATTCGGCTAGGATTATTTTCAATAAATTATCTTTATATTTTAAACGCATTTTGTCCCTTAAATCCTTATTCTCTGTTGTGTTAATCAATTTTCAATATTAGGTACATAGAAAAAAAACATAATAGTGATTCTGGCCGTGTTCTATGGAATGGCTATATTGCGAGACGAAGCCCTTATTACGTTTGTGTCGTTCTTCTATGTTTCAAATTGGTTTTGTGTGTTATTCTTCCGCAGATAAAAGGCATAATGTAACTTATTGCTCAAGTCCAGCACTACTTCGCATTATGTAATTAGAATGACTTAATTAAATAAAAACTCGTTGATGTTATGATATTTGAACTTATTCAATACTACAATTTAACAAAACGCGTTCCGCCTACTAGTGGCCGAGCGGCGCTAGTACGCTCTCTCCGCGCCCGCGCACCCCCACTACTAGCGAAGAAAGAGGGCGCGACGGCGATTGTAACTTTTTTCTTCGATGAAAACGTAGTGCTTAAAATTATGGCTTTTTAGAAAACCTAATTATTTGATACCCTGTACCGTTTTTAATTGTTTTGTTGAACTGGTTATATGTGGTATGATGAGCAGAATTGGATTATGCAATAAAAAAAGAAAGTCGTATCCTACGAATAGTGCCCCAACGAACATAGGTTCGTTAGGGCACTATTCGTAGGATACGACGATGTCACTTATTTAACCTTATGTGACTTATTTTCATTGTTGCAATATTCTTTTCTGATCGATTGATGTCTGTTTCATTGTTAATGAATATTTATTCTAAAAGTCTTTGTTTCATATGAAAGGCGTTGTCGTAAACACTTTTGTTTTGACCAGTACAGCTGTCAAAATACAAATATTCATAACAAAAATATTTATTACACTGGAAATGTACGCCTTTTATAAAATATGATCCTTACTTAGGTAATGTCATGATGGGCTAGTGGTTAAGACACCCGCCTCTCATGCGTGAGGTTGCGGCTTCGAAATCAGACAAGTACCACTGTGAATTTTTCAATTCATTTGTACTTTTCTTCTTTACTTTAACCCCGTGCCTCGGAAAGTACGTAAAGCCTTTGGTCCAGGTTGTCATTCGTAGATCTTTGATAGTCGCGCCGTTGACAGTAGTCAGACGCCAAAAAGTCTGACCATCAAGTTATCCAAGGAGTATCGTACTGTCACTCAGTAACTGGGATGTGGAGGTCTGACAGGTAGTCGCTCCATGTAAAACACGGGTACAGCCTCATCCGGTTGGACTGGACGCTGACCCTAGTAGCATATAGCATAGCGTAGTCGGCCTTATAATGTTCCCACTGTTGGGACTCAGGCCTCCTCTCTAGGAGAGGGAATGGGCCGTGATCCACCACGCGGGCCCAGTGCGGGTTGGTGGATGTCACATGTCTTCGAATTTTTGGTTCTAGGACATGCCGGTTTCCTCACGATGTTTTCCTTCACCGTTTTGAGAGCAGTGGTGATGAAATAAATTACACAAAGTAATGCGCCTGGTTGGATTGAATGGAAAAAAACATGTTGTGCCGACCCCAAATAAGATGGGACAAGGGCAGGAAGATGAATGCGCCTGGCTGGGTTTGAACCCGCGACCTACAACTCCGTAAGTCGGGGCCATTACCACTCGGCCACGACTGCTCTCCATTGACCCTAGTAGCCAGTTGGAAAAAGGCTAGGGAGATTGGAAAAGACTTATTCATAGGTAAAGGCTTATTTCAGAAATATTTTAGTTATAAACCACATAAAACATCACACTCAAATATTCTGTGCCACGCCTGATCACGATATTCATACTTTTCTACGAAACACCTTTCTATCTGATTTAGTTACCAAAACATACTTTTAGAGGTTTATTGAATAACTGAATGATCTAACCTTCGGAGATTATAATCTAAACTTCTTTTCTAGTATAACTTAATGCGCCAGCTTTCGGGGAAGTTTAAATTGGATAATATTGGAGCGGTGCAGGTCTGGAGTCTGGAGTCGGGAGACTGGGCAGACTGTTAGCTTAGACATCACTCTAAGTTCGTGTTGAGTCTGAACGAGACACACTGCTGGGTAGGATAGACAGCAGCTTTCGTTGAATGTTTACCAAATTTGAATATTTTAACTACAATTTGAACGTCACAATTTCGAACAACAAAAAACATCTCTCCGAAAACATAACAGCAGGCCCTGTTTCTAAAGTCCCTTTCCAATGTAAATTTTTAATAAAACAGGAAGAAAGAAAGTAGATTTGTCGACAAATGGATCTTTTTTTTTATAGGTACTGAGACTTTTTCAAGAAATCTTATTTTACATTAATTTCCGCATCATTAAATTACACCTACACACACTTCTAGTTATTTTTAGGGTTCCGTACCTAAAAAGGAAAAAATGAATCCCTCATAGGATCACTTTGTAGTCCTACCGTCTGTCTGTTTGTCTGTCAAGACCCTTTATCTCGGGAACGCGTGGAGGTATTGAGTTGAAATTAAATCAATTTACGAAGGTTTGCGGTCCCTTGAAGCTGGAAAAAACCAAATTTCTGAGTTAACGAAAAAAAACTATACAGGCCGTTTGTCGCAAAATTGCGTATTTTGACACTTTCAAGGGAATCAAAATTCATAGGGTACTTCCCATTGACCTAGAATCCTGAAATTTGGCACGAAGCAAGGTAGCATAGCACAAGTATAAGAAAAAATCTGAATACTGTAAATTTGTAGTTACGTAACAAAAAAAAACTTTCGATTCGGAAAAATCATCGTAACTCGATTTGGGAATTGAACTGTTTTCAAAGGTAAGTTTGTACGGAACCCTCAGTGCGCGAGTCAGACTCGCACTTGCCCAGTTTTTCAATTTTCTTGGTAATTACCACAGTTTCTTGTGTTTTGATTCTTTGTCTCCTATAATTATAATTGTACTCTTAAACCAATTACATGTACATAGTGGCATGGTGAACATAGGAACCCGTACTCACTAAGTCTTTTGGGAATACTTTCATTACGCGTACAGCTAAGGAGGAGGCGGACTTTGTTTCCTGATTGCTATAATCTGAGGGTCTTTAGGTGAGTCAATATTTCTATGTAAGCGTGCTTCATCGTCTACGAAATCAACGCTTATCGTCAGGTGAGATAGTAGCACCTTCGTGTAAAAAAGTCTCACCTTGCCAGATGTTGAGCTCACGTTGAGCTATCAAGCCGTCACAAATCTGCGTGGACTAGGTTTGAGCTGAGTCTTGTTTAGCATTCTGTCCACGACAGGTGGTCTAAGTTAGTGCGCTGTTGACCCACTTGGGAGCAGTGTGCTGCGATACAGCTCCATTGTTCTCTGGTTTTACACTCTTCATAATTGGACGATTTGTTTAAGATTTATTGCGATTTTAGACCAGTTTTATGAAGCTTGATAACTTCCCACCATCTCTTTTAGGACTTGCCGCTTCATCGTTTGAAAGACGAAAAAAGAGACCAGAGAGAAGGACGGTGACCAATACCGTGCCTGCAATTGGATACTGTCCAACTGCAGGCACGGTATTGGTCACCTACCTACCTGGCACATTTTTTTAAATATTTTATGGAACTAAATACAGTAAAAGATGGTTGGCGTCTACAGATTGAAACTGGTTAACGTGTAATTTTTAATAACGGGGCTGGAAGCAAAAGAGTTGTGTTGGTATGGATCATAGCTAGTGGAGTTCTGTAGTTTCTGCCCAGCTCCATGCGGAAAACGCGTGCGTAGGAGAGATAGCAAAAATTTACGGCAAACAGGTCACGCGCATTAGTTAGGCCTTATCGACCTTATGTATTGTTATTTTTAGTTGTTTTACTAATAATGCACGTATTAAATACACATTTTTCTTTTTCTTTCCTTTAGGACCAATAACTTCATTGTGACATATAGAGAGAAATCGATCATAAAGTCGAAGACAGATCGTAAACTTAACAAGGAAGAAATAAAGCAGCAATCAAATAATGTTATCACCTTTTAACTTCATCAAATCCCAGTCAACACGAACTGACAAACAAAGGCACCGCGGCGCCGGCAGCGGACAATGGACACGAACCCTCCCGGCGGGCGGCGGCTCGGTGCACTCCACGGATCCAGTTATCTCACTTGAGATACGGCTCTATTTGCCAAAGATATTGTTCTATTTGCGAGCACCCGATTGTTAATTGTTCGCAAATATTTGCGAGGATGAGCGGGAATGCGCACGATATATTTTTGGTCTTTAAAGTCGCAAGGGTTCGAGTCAACTTTTCACGTTGCGGGAAGGAGCAAAAGGTTAGATAAAGGTTGTAGACCGGCTTTCTGCCGAAGTATCATTTTACTTTTGCCTTTTTATTGTATTTGTCGAAACATGGCGAGGGACAGGTAAACCCCCTTCAAGACAGATGAATTCCAAAAACAAGACCTTACGTAGAAAGTCCAATGAATCATCATCAAATATCCTAAGAGCCGATATCGCACACTGCCACTACCCTATCCTGTCTTCAATATAAACCTCATATCGCTGCTCCACAAGTGTATCAGCAGTGGTATCACGTCAGATCATCGACAGGCATTGTTTTGCTAGCTTCAGTGGTTTCTCATGCAAATCAGACAGGTAGCCAGACTGACACTGATGCTATCAAACTGAGGCGCGGTTTGACGGCTTTGTTTGAGCCACATTGATGGTTAGGAGGTCTGATGCAGCCAGTGGACCTCGGGGAGAGTTTGAATTTATATGAGGGATGACAAGTCTTCAGAACTATTTTGGTGTTGCAAATTGTAATTTTGAAGGATTTAAAAAGCTATACGGATATTTTTTTTATTAATTTCTACTCTCCAAACAAGTGAATAAACGCTGTCAATACATAATGCGATATTGAAGGTACGTAACAACATCCGCCATGTTTTAAAGTAGTTTCTATCGGTAATGGACTGTTAAGAGAAATCCAATTCAATTCCAACTGCAATATTTAGTTTCCAAGCTTTTAGACAAGTTCGTAGTGAATTTAGAAGTTTACTGGAAATCCTAATGCAATAGCACGTGGTGACGAGTCGCTTCCTCTTACCCGCGATTGTTTGTTGCCACTTATACGACAAGTGACTGCTGAAAACATTCTTTGTTGTTCTCACTTTAAAATCTAAAATATTTTCAACTGGTAAATAATTCTGATAGTCGTAGTGCGTCTTCAATGTGTTGTGAATGTGTGACGCGTCAATTCCTTCGTAGATCGAATATATTAGGGATGTCGTTGAATAATGGATAGTAATTTGTACATCAGGCACACATCCCCATTAGTTAATCCGCCTGAAGTTTGTGGATTTGAACAGAGTTATTTTGGATCCCTTATTGTTAATGTCTCTATGTTGAATAGGATGGATATGTGTATTAGTTCGGGTAGAAATCGTAATTCAGTCCAGTTACGACGTGTTAGGTTGTTTTGTCGCATTTTTTACTTTATGAAATTTTTGTTCAGTCTTGTGTTTTTATATTGAGTAATTAAACCAAATACTACTAAGTACAATTTGTTTTCAAGTTTGATCGAAAACTCTTTTTTTTTTAGTTTTCAGTGGGTTCACACCCGACTGACTGACTGACTTTAAGAGCCTTGTACATCGAAGGAGCGTAAAGTAACAAAGACGGCGCAACAAGTGAGACAGTACACATTTATCACGGCGCAAATAAACTAAGGTGACATTACAGTCCAACTGAGTTTATAACAACTATCCGTCTCGGTCCAAGCGGCCCCAGACAATAACGCAGCAGGGCCGGATTAAGGGTTTTGAGCTAGTTGACATGAAGATATTATAAAGCTTTAATTATATATAGGGCACCCAAAAGAAAGTTAATAAAGGACACAAGAGACCGAGAAAGATGGCATAAAAAAGGAGATACCCAGCAGTGGATGATTCCAGCCCGATAATGGTGATGCTGAAAATATTGATGTCTGTTGGCTTATGAACGCTACGCTGTTGGCTTATTATGCAGTGACTGAAGGTGTTGATATTTTAGAGGATTAGCACTTAGGCAGTGCAATTGAATAGTAACTGCGTGAAGGCATTTTCTGGAAAATTCAGTCGTTGTAGTAGCATTTTTCCGGAATAAAAAGCAGCCTAGCATTTGGGGATAGGGCAGGTGTCTATCTGTGAGAGATTGAGGGAACAAATACCTCTCATATACAAAGATTTTACTTTTTAAAATTAACACTAGGTCTCCCAAAGTCAGCAGCGCGCTCTATCACCAAACCCCTGTTCCTATCTCCAGAACTAGTCTTGATATATGCATCCCCCAGCATCCCATTCCATCCCTGCACGTTATTCAATACACGGCAAAATATACGAGGGTACGTGAGCTCACGAAATTGTGCCTTTTATAAATGCAGCTCGGCAAAGTTTTGTAGCCAGGATGATTTACTCGTGTGTGGACGTGTTTATGTGGAGATACTAACGTTGTTCGCACTTATCTTGTGTTATCACTTTTTATGAGCATTTGTTTTAGTTGTGTTACTATTTTATTCAAATGGTGACACACTTATACGTACTTGTTGTAAATTAATTGAGTTAGATAAAGGGTCAAAGAGACGACATGTTTTGTTTGTAGGTAAAGAGGTAATCGCGAATAATACAACCTGATGATCGATAAGAATGAATAAACTAATAGAAAGCTAAGCTAAGGAGTGGAATTCCCTGCTGGAGTCTGTGTTTCCTGTTAGCTACTATAACCTAGTGGTCTTTAAGTCAAGAGTGAATAGGTTACTCTAGGCAAGCGTGCTCCATCGCCGGCCACATCATCGCTTCCCGTCAGGTGAGAAAGTGGTCAAAGGTGAGCTTATACATAGCAATAAAAAAAGAAAGCTATCGCCGATCGCCATCTTACACTACTTTTCATCCCGAAAAATGCACTCAAGGTATCTCTTCGAGCCTTGATTGAACGCAATTTTAGAAATTAAAAATAAACGTAAGCTTTCACTGCTTGTAGAGATTTAACTCAAATAAACCAAAATTTTTGTTCCAGCAGTGAATGTATCGCGATTTAGCGCCAATTAACACAGCCTCTCCAGTAAGAGCTCCAAGTAAATCCAACCCGGGTAATCACTCGCGGGTATTGCCGCCGACCGGAAATGAGCCAGCTACGTCACTACGTCACATGTCGACGTCACTTCCGCTCCGACGCACGCGCCATTATACCATACGTATTGTACATTTAACGACATTAAAGCTAGGTATACCTACATTTTCAGTATAAGCTGACCTCGCATCGTATCGACTGTCTGTACGGTAGGAGCTCAACCAATATTGGTAATGTTAGGTATATGTGTCGCTTTATGTACAGTATATGCGGCTGCAACGTTAATTCTTGTCTGTGATTGATCGGGGCTGCTTTTGTGCGCATTTGTTTATTAGGGTATTATCTCTGGTGATTTAATATTGTGCGTTAGCAGGGTTTGTTTAGAGTAGGTGACTGTATATTTAGGATAATGGCTGGTGGTCCTTGGTTACGAGCGACGAAGGAACACTTTTGGTTATGTCTTCCTATTGTCTATTAACTGCCTCATTGGTCCAGTTGACACAAGCGCTCCTGCTTCTTTCTGAAAAGCATAAAGTCCTAGGTTCAATTTTCAGGTCGAATAAAATGTTTTTTGGACTTTTTCCTTTTTTTTTCATTTTTATCACTTACCGTCAGGTAGTCGAATGCGAACCTAAGCATATAAAAAGAAATCTCAGAAGCTGTTTTGAAGATCAGCCCGTTTGTAATATCTTCCTTTTCTGAATAAATGTGTTTTCTTTCTTTTATCTTGTAACCTTATGTGCTCATATTTAAACTTGAAACCAGAACTAAGGCTTACCTCTGCATTGCCTTTAGCACTGCACTTCAAAACAATAAAAATACAATCTATTTTAAGAAAATTTCCACGACAAATGATAGTTAATATCACGCCATAGCTTCATAATGTACGTCCTTGATCGGTGAGCGTGACGGTGAATAATACCAGATGCAATCATATGGTATGGCAAATTAGCGTGATTGTATGATAGCAGTCATCACGTTATGATGGGCCGTGATAGAGGACTATGGTGACGGGGTTTCCTGTGAGACGGTACGATTGAGGCTGGAGAAAATAATTATGAAGGTACTTAGGCATTTTAATATGAATGTCGGAACATATAAGCGTAGTACACAGACCTAGCGACCTTTTTGCTTGTGTGTAGCACTAGTGTCACACACAAACATCGTGATTTTCATAGGTTTTTTTTTTTTTATTGGGTGGGAAAATCATCTTATGACAAAACCCGCTCTTGGCCGGGCGGGAGATAGTGTCAGACTTTTACTGACTAAAAACCCACTCCTGTTCTTTCGTTGCCTTCGTCCCAGGGTCCCGGGTTTCGTTTTCACACTACCCATGGGTTATTTTCATAGGTAAAAAATACCTAGTTTGTGACACTTCATGTGATCGTGCAGTGCAGGTGAGATAGTGGTCAAACGCGAGCCTATCAATAATAATAAAAAAGTTTTCGATAAGTGATTTTGTTTTTGCATGAGGACTTCCAGAGATATTCTTTGTAGGGTTTCGTACCTCAAAAGGAAAAACGGAACCCTTATAGGATCACTTTGTTGTCCGTCTGTCTATCTGTCTGTCAAGACCCTTTATCTCGAGAACGCAAAGAGGTATCGAGTTGGAATTCAAACCATATACTCAAGTCTGCGGTCCCTTGAAACTGTGAAAAAATAAAACTTCTGAGTTAACAAAAAAAAAGATACGGCCGTTTATGTCACAAAAAAACGTGTATACTCTCAAAGGAATCAAAATACATAGGGTACTTCCCGTTGATCTAGAATCCTGAAATTTGGATGAAGCAAGGTCTTATAAGTATAGGAAAAAATATGAAAACTGTAAATTTGTAGTATCGTCACCAAAAAAAAAATTGCGATTCGGAAAAATCTTCGTAACACAATTCGGGAATTGAACTGTTTTCATAGGTAAGTTTGTACGGAATCCTAGGTTAGGATAGGTTCGCGCTAGTCCAGTATTTCACCTGCTGGTAAGCGATAATGTGGTTGACGATGGAGCACGCTTGCCTAGAAGTACACAAGTTTTTTTTTTTTTAATTTTTTTTTTTATTGTTTTAGTCAACATACAAAAATAATGTGACAAATGGTAAAGCAGTCGTAAGCTGATGTGATTGTAGAATTAAGTCAACCGCCTGATTACAGCGACTTATGTACCTGCACGCGCTTGACAATTTGCCACATTCATTCTGCGTTCCAGTAACTATTTATTTGCCATTTTTTTTTTTTGACGTTAACAGTTTAGCAATGGGTCCCAAACTAGGCAAAGCCTTTATCTTGGTGACCCAATAATTATACAGAGTTAGCAAGATGATCTGGCCTGCTGGCGTTACGTATAAATTTTCATAATAAAAATACAAAACGAAAGAAGTACATAAATGGGGTAGAAAAAATTAAAAAAAAAACTAAATAAAGAACTAATACTACCTGTTAGCAACGATAGTGCAAAGGAACAGTTAAGCGTGTAAATGTAAAGTGTGAGTGAGGGTGTTTGGTGTGTTTGTGTTTGTCTCTGTCAGTACCTACTTACTTGTACAACAAAGCAAGGTTTCTGTTTCCTCGTAAGTTCGATCCAACAACCATTTTTTTAGTTTAGCTTTAGCCTCAGCGAACTCTCTCGGTATAGCGAAAATTCTACTCACGGCGTTGAAAATACGTATGGGCAGATATGTCGAAAACCGGGCTGCAAACAAGGTCTTTAGTTTTGGAAGGCGGATTCTATCATATGGTGTCCTGCCCATTTTGCTGCAGCCAGTGTGAGCCGTCTTGTCCTTGACCAGTTTTAATAGAGACACCAAGATAAACAGTTGTCGAAAGCGTAGAACTCCTGCCTCCCTGTACAGATCATCTGTAGAGAAACGCCTAGGTTTCCCCAGGAGAACTTTAAGTACAGCACGCTGAGCCCGTTCTAGCTCCAGCATGCAGGTCTTGGAGGCGCCGCCCCAGACTTCGACACAGTATTGCAGTACAGAGTGACACAGAGAAGTGTACACTAGGATGCAGATGTTTTTAGGAGCACAAGTCCGTAAAAGTTTCGCTACATAAATGAATTTGCGCGTTTTTTTTGCGAGTGCTTGAATGTGTGGTTTGAATGACAGATTCTGATCTATAATGACGCCCAGATACCTAGTGGTGTCCACTCTATGAATGATATTGCAGTTACAACTAGTGTTTGAGACAGATGCCCCTGACAGGACATTACATTCACTGTGGTGTATCTTCAGTATTTCAAAGTTTGGTCTACTTAGTCGAGTCAGGTGGAAAGTCAAAAAGTGTGTTTTATTGAGATTTAAAGTAAGGAGGTTTTGCTCAAGCCACGCTGCAATGACTGCCATCCCGTTTTCAGCTGCATTTCGAGCCTCAGCCCAAGTAGCTCCATTAAAAATGACGGTAGTATCGTCAGCATAGCAGATAATATCTGACTGGGCGATGTTGAGTTTCAGGAGGTCATTCATATACATAATGAAGAGGGTGGGACCCAAAATACTACCCTGGAGCACACCGAAGGCAATTGGCAATTTAGCACTGACATATTCTCCTATTTTAACAAGCTGATGTCGGCCAGACAAATAGCTCCTGAACCATTCCAAAGGCAGACCTCTGACACCAAAGGTTTCGAGTTTCTTCAAAAGAGTAGAAATTGAGACTGTGTCAAAGGCCTTGGCAAGGTCAAGGAAAATACCAGCCGAACGACGGCCTCTGTCAAGTACAAGTATTCACTTTTGACTTAAAGACCCCTAGGTTGTAGCTATCAGGAAACATATACTCCGGCAGAGAATGCCACTCCTTAGCTGTACGCACAATGAATGTGTTCTCAAAACATTTAGGGCGTATGGGATGTCCACTATTGTCCACCACGTACCGGTGGTCGCACATCAGGAAGTAAGAAACATAAATGATAATATTATAATAAGTAATATGGCAATAACAATTTTTATGTCGTCGCAATTACACAAAGAAAAGTTTGTACCTATCCGCATAAATAGCACAATGTTTTAACAATGCAAACAGGAAGCGAATAGCGTCCGTGTCATCTGTCACGAGAGCGGAAACTCGTCACCGTATCAATTATCAATAAATGTTGCGATAAACATGGCTATTATTATCGTTTAGTGGTCAGTCAACAAACAGGTTGGAGGTGACCGTGAATTGTGGCTCCTTAGGTATATTCTGATGGCAGCTATTAATGTCACTTAGGTAACACATACTAATTAATTAATGTAATAATGATTATGTTGATTCTCAGTAGAAAAACAATTATGAGTATGTTTGCGTCATCTGTTTGCTACAACCTCATTCTTAAATGTTTGTACTTTGAAGTACCAAGCTATCATGTTTCCTTGTCGCAAACTGGTTGCCCACAAGTAGGAGTAAGTAGTTGATTTCGCAATGTGTTAGGATGGCTTTTTCACCAACCATTAAGCGCCTGTCATCGAACCAACCCCAATACCCAAGCAAGCTTTGGACTGGAATCCGCAAGGAAAAAGAAAGCGTGGCCGTCCCCGTCAAACCTGGCGTCGCACCGTATTGGCAGAAGCGGCAAGCAACGGAATGACGTGGAGCGAGGTGAAGCGTGAAGCTCAAGACCGTTCGCGATGGAGAATTACTGTGGACGCCCTCTGCCCCATCTAGGGGACATAGGACATTAAGTCAAGTAAGTCATCGAACCAACATTTTGATGCCTATAAAAGCCAAAAAAGGCAGACGGACCGTACGGCGAGTATCCACGCTAATATTGTAGAAACCTCTACGGTCCAGACTCTAAACATTTCGCATCGTCGTTTATACCGCGTACATCGAAGAACTGGAACAATTTGCCTGCTGCGGTCTTCCCATCCGATTATAATTTAGGTGACTTCAAGACTAGAGTGAATAGGCTCTTAATAAACTAGTGCGCCTTTCCATCAACGATTGCATCACATGCCTACCATCAGGTGGGATCGCAGTCACGATAAAAGGACCAAAAAGTACAATTTTTTTTCTCAATAAAACCACAATAGTAGCAAAGGAAAAACATCTTATGGAAAATATATCAACCAACCACATAGCACAACATATTTCAAACAATATTTTTCCGCTCCACCAATCAGAGAATCGTGCGGAATTTCCATTACTTCCCAGTTATGGTAATGAATGAGTGACGCTTCAGAAGAATGCGTTGCACCCGCCACCAAATGTGCGACGCGCGGGTAATACCGAATATATGTTGAAACGAGGGCGACACCACTGTGATAAACTTAACGAGAGCGATATTTTTAACATAAGTAAGTGATCCTACCTGGGCATTTATGACCAGTACATGAAACCACATATGACGCCATTAATTTTGACATTTTATCATTGGCGGTTTCTTTTGAATTTCACGAAGGTTTAACGTACTCCGAGGAATGATTTAATTGGGACAGGATCTGTAATTTTTGTTCCCCAATAGCGCCACCCTATCATCGAACGTGCTAGGCGTTCTAGGTTTGCTGTGAGATATCTTTTCATAAAATTTCGAAAACCAGTTTAGTTTATTCTATTCTAAATCTAAAGTCTAGGCTTCTGACGCGTATTGACGCGGAATTCAAAATGATAATTAAGTAAACTTTACTATTTTGACCATTTCAAACGAATTTTGAACTGACAGAGTTAGTTTTCAATATTGTTGATAGAGCATCAATCATCGCCAAAAAGCGGTAACTCAATCAAAGTGAGTTTTGAGAAAACAGGAATTATGAAGTCTTAAATATGACATATATTTAAAAATAACTTGATCGCCTCATCACCCGCGTTGAATGTTGAAAAAACCGTATTTGAAGTCTTTCTCCAGGTCCGAGGCTATATCCAGGTCAAATTTAATTTAGATCGGTTGAGCAGCTCAGTTGCACTTTCAAAACCAATTAACATAGTTACTAACTTATAGGTATTATTTTTTAAAGATACGGGGTTTTTGAACGAGCCTTGAAGTTTTCCGATGAAAAATAAAAAGATTTTTTGAAATTTTTGAGATACCGTTTTTTGGCTTCCGGGTGCAGTCATATAAAATGAAGGCGCAATAGGACTGCGGAACTGGTTGAAAGAGTTACCGGTGGCTCTGGACCGCAAAGGTAAGATAAGATAAGATAATCATTTATTTGCTCAAACATGAGTACAGTACTTACGGACAACTGAAGAAACTCAGCAGGTGCGTTTTAATCATTAAAAGTCTAACACTCCCTCTGGCTCTACTAAGAGCAGGAGGAATCTTTTGTTGATTTCCCATGTAAAAAAAGGTGCCATGAGCAATATACCTACACTGCGATTTATAACAATTTACCTACAATGACACAATGCTATTTGAATTCAATATTAGTAACCACATGCCAAGTAGGTTAATACGAAAGGTGTTAGAAAAACTCTCGGAATTTCCCATTAAGCATTCCATAGTAAGCACGGTGACATGGTAATGAATGACAGGACAAAAGAATGCACAATGCATAGCGTCGCAGTGAGTGGAATGGCTTTACGAGCGACTCGACAAGACGCGGCAGTGTCGCGGTTGGAGCACAGAGATAAACGACAGCGGGTAACCTCTCATAAGCAATAGCGGTTTGTGGAGTTGGGAACTAATTAATAGTTTTTTTTTGTTTTAATTGGTTTCTATTTAAACGCCAGCTCGCGAAATTCACAAGTTTTTTGCATTTTGCAGATCAGTGTCCGGTTCTATGTTTATTAAAATATGATTTGCGACCATCACACATTTATTTACGGAATTATAATCATTAAAATCATCAACACATCCCTCTCAGTTCGTCTAACCCTATTGAATGGCCATTTCATGAAAACAACATTGTATCCTGTAACTTTCACCATAAGTGTGAATGTTCATATTGTATTTTTATTCCAGGAATCAAAAACAAAGACGACTCCTATTCACGAATTTGCTAAAGTGTTTCTAGGAAAATAACAACTTCAAGATCAGATTACAAAGAAGGAATTGTTTTATCACCTCACTAAAGTCTTATTGTTCATTTTCTCGACAAATAAACCAGTTTATATTAATGAATCTATGTTTTAGAAAACTTCTTTATTTCTAATTGATCATGACTCTATTAATTAAAAAGGCCTCTAAAATAATAACTGTGTAGTTACAAAACTAAATAAAGTCACCTTTGTCTGAGCAGTTATTTGCTAATTGCTGAAAGTTTTTATACAAAATATCTAGGTACGTTTTCTTTGTCCGCTGTTCTATCACCACTGTGTGCTCTACCCTCGAAGCACAAGGAGCGAATATTAAAACCCATCCATGAAGAAAATGTTAGCAAAATGCGGTATGGCGGCGCGCAATTTTTAAAATTGTCCTGCTACGGCTTTCTGAGTGTTTCGTGGATTCGTCTCAATATGGCGTCACACGATGTTTATCGAACGACCTTGTTGAAGGTTAGTTTTATAAGTAAGCTTGTGTTTGATTGAACACTGTTTCTGTTTTACATAGTTGCTAGTTGCTGACAACCCAGCAAGTGCAAAATGTCATGCTTTAGTTTTACAGTTCTGTTTTGCCACTTATGTACGGTAGGCTACACATAACTGGTAACAAAACCAGTATAAGCTGACCTAGCATTGAAGCTCCGTTTTACACAAGGTTAAGATCAAGGTCAGTGTGTAACTTTGACATAAAGTTGCAGTGTTTAGGATTTTATTTTCCCAGTTTTTCAACATTCTTCTGAAAAACCGCAGAATTGTTGATGTTTCTTAATTGAGATTATATATTATAATATAGTTAAGTTTTACAACCAGGTGGGTAAAAACCTTAGGAGCAATCCGCTCTCATTTCTTCACATAATACCGTACTATCTAAAGCAAACATGATACGGAACCTCATAAATCATTTTCTTAGGAGCTGCAAAAAGTGCGGGTAGTGTGAACAGCGCAGCAGCAGCGCATCCGGCGCGCGCTAGGACCGCACCGCGTGTAAATCTGCAGCAGATGCGTCTAGCATCCGGCCATTGAGGTATGAGGCTGGAAGGTGCTTTTACGTAAAGTCTGGGCTAAGGTACATCGTACATCAAAGGACTGGAACAATTTGCCTGCTGCGGTCTTCCCATCCGATTATAATTTAGGTGTCTTCAAGGCTAGAGCGAATAGGCTCTTAATAAACTAGTGCACATCACCATGAACGATTTCATTACTGCTTACCATCATCATAAATATATCCATAAAAAATAAAAGACTTTAAATAAATACTAAAAATAATTATAAAATAACTTTCAAATTCGGAAGTCGGGTGTTTCTGGTATTGTTTTTTAGTTTTTCGAAAAAAAAAAAGAACCAGCAAAATCGGTTAACATTTGATGAAGATATCGCTGACGAAAATACAAACCAAAAAAAAAACATTCAGACGACTTGAGAACCTCCTCTTTTGTTAAAAGTCGGTTAACAGAACTGTGAACAAAAGTCTACAACTGAAATATGTAAAAATAATACGCAATTCCCGTTCCTACCAATACAGTAACTATATTTACTATTCAAAGTAACTGAAGTACCAAGAAAGCAAAATCAATTTCCTCGACTGAATCAATTTACGCATAAAAATGATCCTTGACACACTTGTGTGTAGGCAGGTGAGCTGGCGATAGGGAAACAATCACGAACATGTCCACGGGTTATTAAACACCGATATCAACAAACAAATGGAAAACCATGGCGTAAGCTGTTACTTGGAACATATAAAAGGTTGCAAAGTACCACGTTACTAGATCTTTTCTGCGACTTCACTGCCGTAGTTTACTCTGCTGGAACTGTTATTGTTTTCGGAATGTAAAGTAGCCCTACATTCTGTGATAGTGTCGCTATCTCTCACCGGGAAAATTATATCGGAATTAGATCAATACTTACACAGATTTCCTTACAAACAAACAAACAAATACCCCTGTTGAAACGACAGGTGTGCTTTCCTAATCAAAAGGGGTCATTGCAGTACTTATATATATGGACAACTTTTACTATACGACCAACCCTGAAAAATCAGATACAAATTAATTGATTTTTTGGCAGAGACTGCAGAAAAGACTTCGAATATTTTCAACATAATTATGTGCGACCAAGAAAGGATAAACAAAGTCGCTTTGTGTCGGAAAGATTTTTGGTCCTCAAGTCCTGACAAGGACCAAAAATCTAAGTATTTAATATTGGTCCTTATACCTTCCATGGTGTTTAGAGCATGGTGCAGCGGTTAGCAGCATGCTGTATTAGACAGATCGCTGCAACTGAGTTATTGTCATTCGGCAATACCATGGCAATACCACGCTACCCCCCGACTTCCAAGTGCCAACAGTCTGAAATATTGCTTTTTGTACGCAGATTAATATACTGACGGTCAGCGCCACTCCAACTACAGCAGACAATAGCCGCGTATTGGTCTGTTTTTCGATATTAATGTTCTTGTGTAGGTGGACATTGATTTTTGAAATATTGTACAAGCCATTTCGGCACAGAAAACTCATTATTGATGACTTGATTGGAACTTTTTTGCAGCTCTGGAATTTCAAATTTGGTTGAAGAATATTTATTTATGGCTCTAAATAATTAAGATTAAACTATTTTAATCAACGTTATAAATATCCTACATATCATCATAACGAAATATTAAGGATTAAGGTTAAGACAGAGCAGTATCTACTCCTATTTGCTGTGTTACGTATACTTAAATCGTATATGATAGAGTACGAGCCTAAAAACATCATTATATAATTATTATTAAGCCAACTGAACCAAACTCCTAATCCAAAATCCCGAAACGCAATCACGGTCCGTGATAATCACATATGAAATCTGTAGCAGCTAGTCAGCGTCCTTGGAGGAATGGTCCACTGGGACCGCGTCATCTCCGGTGCAGCTGAATTATCTACGAGACGGACCTGCAAGACGGCGCCAGATAATTGGAAGGTGGAATGGAGCTTGAATTTTGATTGAATGGGATTTGAAAATGAATGACGCGTAGTCCTGGGGGGCGCAATCTAGAACAGAAAGCTAGGGTAACATTGTGTAAAAATGGTTTATTTTTTATTGAGTAAAATCTCCAACCAATTTTGGAAAACATTAATAACTGCTACATTAGTAAACATTAAACATTTCAGTTCATTACGACAAACAAAGCTTTAAGAAAATTACGCACAAAGACTAATTGTATTCATTTTAAAATAAGCTCAGAATAAATAGCAGTCATTTAATATAAGCCAATATTATGACAGCCTCTTACAAGTTAATATTATGCAAAAGAAAATAATCTCAATAATCTAGAATTAAGTTAAAAAAATATCTACGAGTCTAAAGGAATTCTAAGTACAATTAATTGAATTGAAAACTTTCTTCGCGAAGTAACCTTTGTAACAAAAAAATCTTTTGAACTACAAAAGGACTAATTGAGTTTGGCGCCGTTATTATTCACGATGGGGGAAGTCAGTTGAAATGGCGGATGGTATATTTCGTGTAGATAGTATTCAGATTGACTTAATTTATTATATGTATAAACCTGTCTTTTTACATGTTGTTCATTGCTTGCGCTTTGAAAGCGAGTCACATAAAAACTGAAGTAATACTCATTGTATAGATGGGTAATTCCCGAATTAAATTCCTATGTACCTACTTTGTTTAATACCAGCTTTTGCCCGCAGCTTCACCCGCGTACATAAAATATAGCCTATGTTACTCCAGAATAAAGCAGCTTTCTATCGGTGAAAAAAATTTAGCAATCGGACCAGTAATTTCAGAGATTACCTCCTACAAACAAAAAAACAAACTTTATCTGTTTATAAAAGAAGATAGTGTAGACTATCTTCTGCTAGCGGCGTCGCCTGCGTATAATCCAGAGATAAAAAGTATCCTTTGTATTCTAGGGCATGGTCTACCTGTGACCTGTGTACCAAATTTCATAGAAACCGTTTTAGCCGTTCGAGCGTGAACAAGTAACAAACATACCCTCTCACTCACAAACGTTCGAGCGTGAACAAGTAACAAACATACCCTCTCACTCACAAACGTTCGAGCGTGAACAAGTAACAAACATACCCTCTTACTCACAAACGTTCGAGCGTGAACAAGTAACAAACATACCCTCTCACTCGCAAACGTTCGAGCGTGAACAAGTAACAAACATACCCTGTCACTCACAAACGTTCGAGCGTGAACAAGTAACAAACATACCCTGTCACTCGCAAACGTTCGAGCGTGAACAAGTCACAAACATACCCACTCACTAACAAACGTTCGAGCGTGAACAAGTAACAAACATACCCTGTCACTCACAAACGTTCGAGCGTGAACAAGTAACAAACATACCCTCTCACTCGCAAACGTTCGAGCGTGAACAAGTAACAAACATACCCTGTCACTCACAAACGTTCGAGCGTGAACAAGTAACAAACATACCCTGTCACTCGCAAACGTTCGAGCGTGAACAAGTGACAAACATACCCACTCACTAACAAACGTTCGAGCGTGAACAAGTAACAAACATACCGTCACTCACAAACGTTCGAGCGTGAACAAGTAACAAACATACCCTCTCACTCGCAAACGTTCGAGCGTGAACAAGTAACAAACATACCCTGTCACTCACAAACGTTCGAGCGTGAACAAGTAACAAACATACCCTGTCACTCGCAAACGTTCGAGCGTGAACAAGTAACAAACATACCCTCTCACTAACAAACGTTCGAGCGTGAACAAGTAACAAACATACCCTCTCACTCACAAACGTTCGAGCGTGAACAAGTAACAAACATACCCACTCACTAACAAACGTTCGAGCGTGAACAAGTAACAAACATACCCTCTCACTCGCAGACGTTCGAGCGTGAACAAGTAACAAACATACCCTCTCACTCACAAACGTTCGAGCGTGAACAAGTAACAAACATACCCTCTCACTCGCAAACGTTCGAGCGTGAACAAGTAACAAACATACCCTCTCACTCACAAACGTTCGAGCGTGAACAAGTAACAAACATACCCTCTCACTCGCAAACGTTCGAGCGTGAACAAGTAACAAACATACCCACTCACTCGCAAACGTTCGAGCGTGAACAAGTAACAAACATACCCTCTCACTCACAAACGTTCGAGCGTGAACAAGTAACAAACATACCCTCTTACTCGCAAACGTTCGAGCGTGAACAAGTAACAAACATACCCTGTCACTCGCAAACGTTCGAGCGTGAACAAGTGACAAACATACCCTGTCACTCGCAAACGTTCGAGCGTGAACAAGTAACAAACATACCCTCTCACTAACAAACGTTCGAGCGTGAACAAGTAACAAACATACCCTCTCACTCACAAACGTTCGAGCGTGAACAAGTAACAAACATACCCACTCACTCGCAGACGTTCGAGCGTGAACAAGTAACAAACATACCCTCTCACTCACAAACGTTCGAGCGTGAACAAGTAACAAACATACCCTCTCACTCGCAAACGTTCGAGCGTGAACAAGTAACAAACATACCCTCTCACTCACAAACGTTCGAGCGTGAACAAGTAACAAACATACCCTCTCACTCGCAAACGTTCGAGCGTGAACAAGTAACAAACATACCCTCTCACTCGCAAACGTTCGAGCGTGAACAAGTAACAAACATACCCTCTCACTCGCAAACGTTCGAGCGTGAACAAGTAACAAACATACCCTCTCACTCACAAACGTTCGAGCGTGAACAAGTAACAAACATACCCTCTCACTCGCAAACGTTCGAGCGTGAACAAGTAACAAACATACCCACTCACTCGCAAACGTTCGAGCGTGAACAAGTAACAAACATACCCTCTCACTCACAAACGTTCGAGCGTGAACAAGTAACAAACATACCCTCTCACTCGCAAACGTTCGAGCGTGAACAAGTAACAAACATACCCTCTCACTCACAAACGTTCGCCTTTATAAAAGTGTGATTCTTACTAAAAGAGGTATTTCGTTAAACAAATATTAAATAAAACAGGCTTTTAAGTCTCAGAAGAATAAAAAGTAATGAGATGATCCAGTCTGCCGTGTGCTCGCACAGACTAATAACAGCATTGTTTAATATCGGCTAGCTACACGGTGATTTATCGCTAAACCTCGAAACGGAAATGCCGATAAGCATTGAAAATAGCGACTAACAAAAAGATCTCTCACACAAACTATTGAAACTTACGGAATGTCTTCTATAGAATAAAAATACCGACCTTTTCCCCATTTAAATGAAATTTCACTGCTGAGGAATCAAACTGATGAAGCATCGCTCCGGGTCTCCGGAACACGTCATTACCTCCACAAATTGGGGTCTACCTGTTGACCTTGAAGGTCCAAATGGAACCTTTATAGGTCTTGGAGATATATCGAGCATCGTTACAGGAAATTGGGAGCGGTAGAGGTTACGATCGGAAAATCAAGGTGAGATGTAAAAGTGATTAACCTTTGGAATGCTGATGCAGGATGGATGGAAATGGAGTGATTTGTACATAACTGTGAAGGTATTCTTGTAATATCTAAGACCAGGGATAGCGAACCTATGGCACGCGTGCCAGCGGTTGCATGCGGCAAAATAATTCGGGCACGGCAGAGTAAGATGAGAGTTTTAGTTTCAAAGTTTGCCCATTAAATTACTAAGTCAAGATTCTTTGGCGCACGTCATTCATGACCACCTTATTATTTTTTCATATATCTAGTGGCACGTTTTCCAATAAGGGTTCGCCATCCCTGTCTTAGATGAATGGAAAATAATTATTGCTTATCTACCGTTTAGTCCTACCAAACAATTTATTTATTTAATCTTCATGTAACAAAAAGTACAAAGGTGCATTCTCAACCAGTCAATCTAAGGTGGTAAAGAGACAATAGAATAACAATGCAGGTAGATTTCTGTATGATTATCATTTATTTAAAAAACTTATAAAGAGTTTTTTTTCTAAAATATTACTACTAATATTGCCATTGCTAAAATTTAACTAATCTTTGCCTATAAAGATACTTAATATGGTGTCAAGAGCCAAAATCTTTACAATTAACAATGATGACGCTGAAAATCATTTTCCTAGTTCCGTCACCCATCAACAGATGTCGTTGTTCTAAATTAAAAACAATTTAAGAACGTTCGCGATTAGTCACTGTCGGAGTGCTCAAACAAAATTAGTTCCAGCAGTCATTGTCAAGAGCAAGGTCGGAAACTGTTGACGTACACACAATACACACCGTTTTACATAAATTATACACGCAGATAAAATAATCACTAAACTATGTAGCTAGGTATTCGCTATTTTTGAAAAACTGTTTGGGGTATTTGAAGAGGAAATTTATCACAAATTACATGAAAACTATGTAATTTGTTTACGCTTTGACAAGTTTACCAAAAAAGTGGAGTAGGTAGGTACCAACCAACATAATGGTTTTATAATACGCTGGTGTCTGAACATAACTAAAACATAATGTAAAAAGCATCGAGAACACCTAACATCGGACTCCCAAAAACTACTTATATTATTATTATATGAGCGAACGAACTAATTAATCAGCACAGACTGAGTGCGAAGCATTACTTGTTACTATTTACTTACCTACTTGTTGTGTACTATTAAATGAATACAAGCTGCTACTGCCTATCTTCCAAGCTCATCTTTCGATAGAACTGTATTTGATCAAGGACCACCCAGACTTAGGTATTTGTACTTAAGTTCTAAATTATAAAACCATGTTTTCCAAACGCAAATACATATGCCATTAATCGAATCAATTAACGCTGTTTACGATCGCTGCTACGCCGACATTGGGTTGGCAAATACTCAAGCGGCCTTGACACTGTACCGTGACCTTGAATTGGTGACACGGAACGAATGCCAATGGACTGACCTTGGACTGACTGTGAGAGACGGAGAGAATCAATCGAGCCTGATTCCTGTATCTTACCGTTTGTAATGCGCTAAAGAAGCTCTATTGTACCATTGGTAGTATCGAAGGTCTTCAGAGTTTGGCGTAGGAGATCCTCGTGTCTTTTCGTAGCTAGTACACCTTTTGCCAGCAGCTCAAAATCGTAAATACACAGAACGTACTATCGCGACAAAAAGTATTCTATATCCTAATTCTAATTCAGGCAATATTGTACCTTTGTGCCAAGTTCCACACAAACCCGTTTCACCGCTGGGACGTGATTGATTAGTCAACACACAGAGTTTGACATTTATAATATTAGTACCTAGGATAGAATTACGCTCATCGGTAATTTCAAAGGACCAGTTATATACGTATTAGTAGATACCGTGTTATATTTGGTCCTTTTATCCGAGGGACCAACAGGAAAATTGTAAGGAAAACACTCAAGTCTAATCTACAATAAATAATTGTTTTTATTTTACCTTTTAGGTTGGACGTGGTTGGTTTCACCCCTGTGTAAAAGAGGAAAATGTGGTTATTTTGATGGTTCTATTATTTTATTCACCTAATCTAAAGCTAACGTCAAAAAAAAAGTGCTTAACTTAATTGCTATTTACGCAAGTTGGTAGACACATGATCATAACATGATCATGGGATTATACAATGCCTACTTGTAAACATGAACCTCAAAATAAACTTGCAAAATAGGCATTATAATATAGACAATGCTATATGTTTACTGTCGCACTTGGCAGATAGTTGGGCGGTATGAGCAAACTGATGATGCATTACATCATTTCTTCTTTAGTCACCTTTTACGAAGTTCGCGGAATACGGGCCTCCCCCCTTGTCATTCCGATTAAATAAAAATGTCTGTTTATTGAGGAAGTTTTAAAAGATAGAATACAAGATGTTAACTATGATAAGCACAGCTTATTTGCGTAAATCGCCAAAGAAAGAGATATCTTACTGCTCATATTAATTAGTCATAAATTGACGCCAGTACCTGTCTCCAACAGGTTCTCATGCACCTACAAGGTAAACCTTGAGCAATATTTTTGTTAGGTAAGTACGTAATAAAGACGATTACCTGAGAAATCGTTTATTTATACGGGTCGATTAATAAAATAAATAATCACTACAATACCCAATTGACGTTCGAAGAATGCTTGTGTTTTGTTCATTTTGTACGTACCTGGAAATAAGAAAAACAATTTGTTAGTTTAGTCATATAAAGAGATCATTAGTTATTATTAAAAAAAAGTTAAATTACAAACACAATATTATTTGGTTTCCAGCAGGTAAAAAAGTATTACGACTCTAACTTTTATCTTCTCAAATTGCTATTTATCTCTCATGTCGTCTTTTGGCAAAACTCAAACTTTCTCTTCACACAAGTATCTCCCGTGCCAAACATGGATAGCTTAACTTAAATAAACACTAAACCTGAATAAAAAATCTTTATCAGAAGAGTTAAATATGCGGATAACTTAAATAACTATAGGTATAGGTACAACTAAACCTGATACTAAACGTAACATTGCTTCCGTAATACTAAGTAATTAATAAATTCAATCAATCCATACCAAGAATTTAACAACAGTTGTAACAGTCAATTACACAACAGTTTTCAGTACAATTTAATTAGAAAAGTTACAGGCGTGAAACGTTGCAATTGTTTTAGAAATAATAGTAACTTTAAATGTGATATTTCTGGTAAAGGTAACAGGTTGTTGGACCACAGATGTTATAATAATACCTAAGAACAGGTTTCGTTCTCATTCATTAGATCGTGGAACTGGTTAATTAATATCAGTACTGGAGTACTAGGAATATATGAATGGGCAGTAATGGACGCATCATGACTGAATAGAGGCTATTGCCACAGCTAAAGGAGTTCCTACAGCGTGTATAACAAGATACGTTCCTCACCCAGATAAATAAACTCTTCGGAAGGGTGAATATTTTTCGCAGACTATACCATAATATAATCAGCGTTATAATGTTCACACTGCTGGTACTCAGGCCACTTCTCTAAGAAAAGGAATGGGTCTAGAATAGGAGCCTAGTGCAGTTTGGTGGATGTCACATGTTTTCGAATTTTTAGTTCTAGAACATACCGGTTTCCTCATGATGTTTGTCTTTGTTTTATGGGATAGTGTTGAAATAAATAACATAAAGCAAAGCGCCCACCTAGGTTTGAACCCACGACCTGAATTCGTAAGTCGGGACCGTTACCAAAGTGTTACCACTGCTCCAACACTGCTGCTGCTTTTCGCAGTTATTTCTATATTTTCAAACTTGAACTAAGCACACTATTAGACCTCTAGGGGGACTGTCATAGCATGCCATGGCCTGAGAGTTATTCAGTGTGTTATTAAACAGTGCAACTTTATTTATATTATAATGAAAAACCATGTGATTAGATTAAACACGGATAAGCTGGCTCTTGATTCTAAATTATCTATGGAGAATTTGAACAGAATTTTAATCAGTATTTAAACTAAGCATTAGGTTAACGAGTTATATAAATGCTTGCTAGTCTTTAAAAAATAAGTTAGAATTGAGTATTATGTAGTGTTTTTGTCAGCTTGCACTTTATGTTTTTACTAGTCATTGAGTCTCTTAATGTCTAAACGTATTTGACTTAATAAATTGGCTACTTATTGTAAAAGATGCGATGCGCCTGCCATACTTTTAGTCTTGTATTCATTATACATCTATATTAAACTGAACTTTCAATATCATTGTTTTAAAATATTCTATAAAAAAAGAAGGGTTACACAGAGCGGACTAAAACTGGAAACACTTTTATTTCTTGAAATAAATCTTATACTAAAATAAAAGCCTATATAATTGTCACAGTAATAAAACGACCGTAGAGCAATCGATTGTGACAATATTGAAACAAGGAAGAGTATCAAGGTTGTAGGGGTGTATGAAATATCACAACAAAACATCCGCGATTGCAAAATTACTTAAATGGTCCTACAGCTACAGAACAATTGCATCTTAGACAAAGAGAAAATTACGTCACTGATGAAAGGCCAATATCTATATGTATAGTTAGTATACAGATAAATATCTACTATGGTTAATTTGTAGGTTTTTTAGGTATTGTGGTTAATTTATAGTATAGTTCGCATGGCATTGGGTTGTTATTAACAAAATTTTAAATAAATAAAGAAATATTTATCGAACCACTGGGCCACTGATTTATACAAATAATAATAATAAACTATATTCTAAAAATTGCAAAAAAACTTTAAAAAAAAAATGTGTTTAGTCTATTTTTAAAATGAAAATGAAATACCGCTCGATACTCTTTGAAGATGATAAGCAAATAAATTGTAACAAAAAAAAATCCTAAAACCTGCCAGCATGTCGCTGCTAGGAAATATTTCGTCAAAGGTATGTAACTATAAAGTATCAAACAGGCTTTGACAGGCTGGAGGCAGTTAGAACAAGTCTGAACATCCAATTAGCATGGCGACGGTTAGAAGAGGACTAATTCCTAGTTCGTTCGGAGCACCAGTCCGCATTAATATTCTGAATACATTGAGGCAGACTGTATTCAGTCTTGCAGCGTGTCATTGTTTTTTACTTGATGAACTGTGCGCTGATATTGAAATGTTTTGTTGGGACTATATTTGGAACAAGCGTGAATAATACCTACAAAGTTGTCGTGGACGTGTCTCTAGCTAATTTGGTCAGTAAAAATATTAGCTGCTAAAATAGAAGACCGGAATTATATTTAGATGACCTATATGGATAAAAAATGAAAAGATGTTTTTATATTTAAGAATCAAAAGTCATGAATGGATTCTTTTCCAACGTAACGCTAAACATATATCCTGCTATCTTATCTTTTTGGTCTGGTTTCCGCACTTAGTCCTTGGTGGACCATTGTGCGTGGGTCATGGCGGCCTTCGTGTATATCCTGCTGATAAACACAACACAATATACCTACTGGGTGTCTCAGAAAAAAAACTTACAGAACCTTAGTAGATGCATAAAAAATACACAACATTCACCCTGTACTTCACACATAAGGATCAATAAGCATAATCAACAATGACTCTTTTCAACGTATCGACTTCAGTCTTCCGTGGCGTCCCTCAGGGCAGTTCCTGAGCCCTCCTCGACTGAGGTTCCGAAACTCGCATATATTATACCCACCAGTTAATTAAATTTACTTGATGCTCGGAAACAGTATGGTGCTCACAACTAATTGAAATCAAGTTTGGGAATATGTAAATATGTTACGTCTTCGAGTCAGGGCAGACTACAAAGTGATAATTATCTGCCGGGGCCTTGTTCGATACGAGGAAGATACAAACGTGGCAGAAGATGGAAAAGAAGGTTGGTTGTAGAAAAATGATGTTGATAGAAGTTAGAACATTAAACAGGGTTAATGGGAACCTACAGCTGTTGTGTATCAAGATGAAAGAAAAGTATCAAATTTAAAAGTAAATTATGTACAACTGATCTTAAAACTAAAATAAATAGAAGATTAGGCTTATATTATTTAATTATACACAATAAATAAATGCTAATGAATTATAACGAATCTATTGAGTATCCATTTAGTGAAATAAATCTAGGAAATAGCAAAAGGATTCAGCTGTCATCTTTATAAATACTTTTATTAACGATCTCGAATCGATGCGGGACGGTGAGAAGTGTGTCAACAGCCTAATGTAGGACATTACAGACTGACCGGGCTCCGGAGAGACTCGAAACTTAAACATTCAGGTTTTTCAAGAATCAAGCCCAATTTAAATGTGACCGACAAAAATAAAAACCCAAGAATTTTCCATAAACATACCTAAGAGATCCACAAATGGAAATGACGTCAATAAAGGACGAATTGTCTTTTAAATGTATATTTTTTGAATCCTTTAGAGAATCTGCTAAGTCGTCATTGTCAGATGCTTATTTTATTGTATGCCTATACATTGTGTCCCACGGGTGAACATGAACTCCCTCCAAATCTCTCTGTGTTGGTCGAACATCGGCCAAGTTTCCCCGAATACGATCGGAACATCACACGATCTTCGCCGCAGCCGACATCGACGCCGACGTGCTTGGCTAGCTCATCCAGTCTACTTCCTCTTCAGGCTGGTCGGTTTTTCTTAAGATCTGCTACTTGAGGTATGAAGCACAGTGTGGTTTTTGCAACGCGATTTATTCGCTTAACACCAATAATGCTGCTGCAAATCTTAAGTTTGGATGGATGTGAGATGATTACCCATTAAATTAATATGAAGATAGGTCATTGCAAGTTCTTGCCTATTCTACGAACTGAAACAAAGATATAACAACCATTCAAAAACCGGTTGCAAGAAACATCTAGTGTTCAGATAGAAAAATTACGTGTGAATCCCCCAAGGTTAAGAATTAACTAAAAAATTAGACAAACAAGTTGTTATAAACAGACGAGCGATAGGTAACTGTACCTACTCGCTGTTCGAACGCATTCTTACGACGCCTGGCACCGAGTGGTACGGCCCGGTAACTTCGCAGCATGACCGAAAACAAATCCTACTACACAATAAATAAAGTCGGAAATCTTTCGTGACCGATCTAAACCAGCACTGGAATTAACATGTGTGGCACACTGAAAATGAACTTTAAAATTGGTTTGATAAGATCTAAAAATGAATGACCGTGAGACGGGTTTACATAAGCTTCACACTCACACACCTAAAAGTCAGTTCTGTTTCGTTCGACATTCAACTTTAAAGGTGTTCTATTAAAATTGGTTTTGGTGTGAGAAGGAACGGTGTCACTTCGTACTCAGGTGTCACAGTTATTGAATTAACGTGCATGTGTGAGCTAACGGGACTGGTGTGCGTGCTGCGCAAGAGTTTACCTGTGACAGGACAACCAGCACTATTGTGACAGTAATGATTGATCTAAACATGGACTACGTTTTGTACTATTCGTTAAAGGTTAAAGTTTAGAATAGAAACCAGTCATTCAGGTTTTAGTTGATCTCTTTCGGGAACTTGAAGATCTATTTGCGACTTGTGAAGGACCGATGCAAAATTTTTGAAGGAAATTTGGAAATAACGAAATATCCCCTAAATTTTAAATTATAATCCCCAAAAGCTTTTAAAATTGTGCATTTCAAACCACGCAAAAAGCTTTTACGAGAAAGTCCAAAAAATCTTTGAAATAGAATTTTATATGCAAATTAGTACAAACGTACTTTTTATTGTACCGGATGGTTTGGTGCGAATGCAAATTTTTGCGACGGTGATAATTTCTTGATTTTGTATCCATTATTTTCAACTTTAGGAATATATCTAAGTACAAACACAAATGTATATATTATATATTCCTAAAGATGAAAATAATGGATATAAAATCAAGATACCGAAAGTCCTCTTAAGAACTTAAAACCCAATCGATTTAATGAACCTACCTCATATGATTTTAATTTAGTTGAATTTTATTATGACAATTTAATATTTTAATGAATTTAAAATTTTAGTTGTTACTTTTCGTTGTTGCTATTGTTTCGTTATTTGTTGTTGTTGTTTATTCGTTGAGATTGTCTATTAAGATGGTACGGTTGGCTCAGTTCAGGTTCGTTCGATTACCGTACGGAACCAATATTTTTATAGCTGCTAGCGACTTATATACATATATATCGATGGGTCTGGGTGTCTTTTGTATGTGAATTTACATGTTTGTGAATGCACCACAATACAGGAGTGGTAGGTACCAAATAGCTAGTGTGGGGCAATGTTTTTATTTATCAAAAATATTTTTTATAAAATTATGTAATTTATTTTAAAATTAACATTATTATTGATATTTAATTTTTTCACAAACCAAAACATTTAACATACCTTAAAAATGGAATGAAAATTGTTTTAATTTAGAAGGTTTTACAAGAAAATTGCTTGTAATTTATTACAAAAACGATTGCGAATACTTTTTGTTTGTACAAATGTTGCAGCTACATCAGCTCTTCCATTAGCATGAGAATCAGCGCTCATTACAACTATTTATATAACTTAGTTGGCAAAAAGAGCAGACTAATTGTGAGAGATTTCGCTCTGTTGTGCAATGTCTGGAGGTTACTAAGTCATCATAACTTGAGATATGTTATGAAAAGGCAGTTCATATTCATATTTTAGCAATAATCTTACAAAGGCCAAAATAAGTGTTTCCTGTTGCTTTTCAAGTTTTATGCAGGAAGACAAAAACACGGTTTGATTTATTTTAGTTGTTCGTAATTAGTGGATGGTACGAGCAGGCATTTTTTATTTGTGTCTACATTATATATGTTGCACGATGCTACCATTTTTACGACCAAGAATTTTATGTTGCACTCAAGTAACCTAAGGAAATTGAATGCGAAATACTAGATTAACGTTGTTTATTCTAACAAACGTGTGTTCTTGGTATTTTCCGAACTCAAGGACCAGTTACTAAGTATGTGAAAAAGAAGTCGGTTAATAAAAAAAAACGATCATAAAACAACCATAACTAATTCTCGATAACTCCATCATAATCTTAATGTATTCTTTAGCATGGTGCTCACTGCTCATGATAATCGCTGGCAATCGACACGACTGGTCCAAGGCCCACAGGGTACAAGCTGCTCTGCAGGTTCCTACGCTAATGCCACCATCACACGACGCATTTACCATAATCTTGAATAAATCGAGATCAATATTAGCTGCATTTGAATTTGAATACTGGTATCTTGATTTTAAACTGCTTTTAGTTGATTTTGAGGTGTTTAAAGTAAATTCGCTTTGTATAGCGGATAGCCGGATGTTGTGGCCGTTTGGGGATTTCCAATTTAAAGTTGATCACATAAATTATATCATAAATTGAGGTTTACGGCACAGACATTATATCAATGGTTCTTAAACATTTTTTGACTTGATACCTTTACCTTCTTCTTCTTCTTCTTTTGGATTCGATGGTATGGAAATACCTTTACCTATACTTTGGATTCTTTGCAGCAAGGACGGGAATAGCTCTGAATAAAATTTAACTTGGGTAATCTTATATTAAAACTTGTTGCACACCTATTTATCCTTCAAAATCAAAAGTAACTAGCATTGCCATAGAAAACAATATTTCTGATAGATATTCAAAATCAGTTAACATCTATGTCACTTTTTAGTTTAAAAGTTTGACATTATAAACCTTTCGCGGACCATATTTTAGCTCTTGTGGACCATCAGTGTTGACGCACCAAGGTTGGGAACCACCGTGTTACATGCCAGATTGATAAAGTTATAGATCGACGTCGAACGAACATCATCAATGAATTTGTAGCGGGTACGATCAAACGTAGGTATGATTTGTTATCATTCTGATGTCACCATTGTCTTGACTACCTACTGAAAATTTGTATTCTTTTTTCTTTCTTCATCAACATATCAGCCTAGAATGATCAACTACTCACTGTTTAGCGATACCTATCTCTTATACTTAAAAAGCTTTAATATTCAGCATAATTCACCGTACTGGCTTTATGTCCCATTCATACGCTGTTTCCACCATAAAATTCTGGAATGTGCTTCCCCTTGACATCAAAAAAGCTGAAAGTAAATTTTCCATCAAGCGTAAAATTCGGAACTACTACTTGAAGTCCTTTCAACCATAGTTCGGTCTTCGTCAGAATTGTTATTAAGTTCTCTTAATGATTTAATATTTTTCAAAGTATTTATTAGTTTATAATTTTAGCGTATATATGTATTTTATTATTATAAATAACTTTTTTTTCTGTTTGAAGTATCTGTTATTGGTTTATTGTACGAACCTACCACAGTGTTGTCTTTTTTAACCCAAAGGTTGACTGGTAGAGAATGCCTTGTTACATTAAATCCGTCTATGTGCCACTATAACTGTAGGTACATGAAGTTTAAATAAATATTTCAATTAAACTATTTACCTAAATGATTTACGCTCAATCCCTGTGGACTCCACAACGCGTAAACGCGGTATCTACAGCTATCAACCAATGAGCGATGTGAATTATGTCGGGAACACGTCGCCGCGTCAACGCGACATCGCGACAACTAATGTACGCCGCACTAATTGTTGTCACTGTTGTGTCGACTGCACACTGTCCGAGCGACTACAGGGGAACTTGGGAATATTCAGGAAATTGTGTCGCCTGCGTTTGTTGTGACACAATGACAAGTGGCTGAGCATTTGTGGCAGTCTATGATGTTTGACACGACTTTCTGTCAGTGCTGTGTGTTACTGAGTGAAGTTGTTTCAAACCTTGTAGTTAAGTTATACATGTAGTACCTTAATGTTTTTGATTTTTTGGCCTTTGAAGCAATTTCAACCTAACAGAGCCGTAACAGTATGGAACAGGCTGCCAGAAGGTGTTGTGAAAAATCGCACATTGGGACTGCTTCAAAAATCGGTTGGACAGAGTGAACATCTCAAAACTATTTAAAACGCACGCATCATCTAATAGCTGCTGTGTGTCTTACCAAATAATAATAATAATAATAAGTAAAGTAATGTGTTTTCTGACTTCTTGGTTTTCTGTGATGAAAGAATCGATATCGTATAAGGACGCCTGAAGATAAACAAGCAAGCAGACAAACTTTAAAGAAATCATTATTGCTATAAGCCAGCGTATTATTGGAAACATATACCGCTACAGCAGTGCTCTACAACCACTCATAAACAGGTGTCAATACTGTCAATCCAAACACAGCTATAACATCAACGCTTCATTAAACTGCGACTACTAGTGAGCTGTCAATTACACAAGCAAAACAAAAGAAAATGGCGGATAACACACCGGAGCACATTGTTCACTCGTCATCGGTCTGACTTCGGCACGCGTGGCTAATTGTGAAATTAAAACAATATGGTTTAAGTATTTTAATGTAGGATTACTAATAAATGTAATGGTTAAGACAATGCTGCGAATTTAAAATTGCTATCAACAGATACGCATTCAACAAAAGAGAATAAATGGGTTTTTATTTTGTGGATTAAGTATACCTAATAATGATGGTCTACATTGTCCTCTCATAACTATTAATATTGTAATATGGAAATATTGTAGAATCAATCATTATTTCCTCTCCTAGAGAGGAGGCCTGAGTCCCAGCAGTGGGAACATTATGAAATCAATCATTCAAACACTTATGCAATCATTATTTACAGAGTAAACATGGAGTTTCTTGCCGGTTCCTCTGCATAGGAAACGACCAAGAGCAACTGAGTGCTAGCTTCTGGCGTTATTTAAGTGCCCATGTAGGTAGGCCTATTTGAAATAATACTATTTTGAGTTCGAGTTCTATTGAGTTTTTTTTTGAGGTGGGATATCATCAAATAACTTCTCCCGCTTTGGGTGGAGTGACAGGGAACCCACCCATGTTCCTTCAGTTGCCTTTTGCGATCGAAGACCACGGCGGCTCTTTGGAACGTTCCCGCTGCTCATGATTAAGAATCTTTCGGATTTCTTCTAAACTATTTTCAAGGTTTTTTTTTTGACGTTGCGTAAATAAATCTTCATTACGTTATGTTTAGAAGCAAGTTTAAAAAAAGACTATTTTTATCTACTAACTGTTCTATCCTGGCTTGCTGACCTAATTAGCTTGTTTATAAACATTGCATAGCATAATAAAGGTTTACAAAACCCTAACATACAAATAACACCAGAAATCAGAAAGAAAATAGTAATGGACTGTTGTAAAATAAATAAAAAGTGGAAAATAACTATGTATAATAAAAGTGGAAAATAACTATGTATAGGAAAAAGTCTAGCCAGATGTTACACAGTAAATAAGTGCAGTTTTTCCTCACATGTTAACAGATCGCAGCCCACACTACCCTCATTTATCCAGTGTGCATGTTCTCTTAGTCCGCTAAAGTGGCTAATGAATCGCGGAGCTGACGTTAACACGTTTATGATAATATTCAGATCCCCGTGAGTTATGGCGTCATCAGCTCCGTCGCACGAATGTGTTCATTGTGAGCGTTAAGTGAAAGTATAATATTGTGGATGAAGTCCATGAATGACACAAACTGTGAAAACCCTCTATTTTTTTTTTATAAATCGAATCAGAATCTATAGTGGCTCTCATTTCACACACACATGGACATAGGCCTCCCCCAAGTCTCATCATGACGACTGGTCCTGTTTGCAACTATTAGGTACAGTATGTCGTAAATTCTAAACATTTATTTATTTATTTATTTATTTTTCCAAATTTCTTAGTCTACATACAGATTTTTATTGCCATACAACGAAAACCTCTCAGGGTTTATCTGTGTGATGGCGAGCCGCTTGCTTATTTAATATGTAGTATTGATGTAATAATAATTATCTAGTTATAGGTACATTAAACTTTTGTGTAAAGAAACGTTTTAATTTATACTTATAACTTTTCGAACTCGTTTTATATAATGTTTGTAAATCTTCTGGAAGTTCATTAAGAAAGTAAGGCACTAAATATTCTGCAACCCTCATCCCGTACACATTGTTGGCTTTTGGTAGAATGTATTTATTTTTGGGTGTAATAGATCTCAAAAAGTCAGGTCTTGTGTTTTCAGTTAGCAATTCAGGCCTATTGATTTCAGCAAGGGTGAAGAATTTAACTTTATTGAACACATTCATAACATTACAGTATTTAAATAAATCATCGTCTCTGTTTTTAAATTTATTTTTTATGTGTTTAGGTACGATAACTTTTAATATTCTTAGTTGCAGCTTGTAAATATCCGACAAGTATGTATGGTAAGTTCTACCATAGCTGCTGAGCCCGTAGTTGATAACCGAGTCCGCCAAGGCCATATATAACATTCTTAGTGTTTTATAAGGCAACTTGTATTTTAAAACGCTAAGTTTCCCTATAATGGACCTCAGCTTGTTGCACACGTATTCTTTGTGTGGACCCCAGCAGAATCGGCTATCAACCATTAGACCGATATACATGTGTTTATCGACTACTTCCAATAGTGGGCATTTGCAAGTCTTTGGCGCGCTATGCAAGCAAGAATGTTCATGTGCGATAACAGTTGGTATGGTAGAACATTTATTGTGTGATGAATGTATGTGAACAGTTTTTGTTTTAGATGAGTTAATTACTAATCCTACGTCATGCGCCCATTTACACAATTGATCGAAGTTAATTTGTAGGGATTTTTGAGCTTCAGAGATGTTTTTATGAGCGATCAAA
Organism: Mythimna impura; assembly: GCA_905147345.3. Taxonomy (NCBI): domain Eukaryota; kingdom Metazoa; phylum Arthropoda; class Insecta; order Lepidoptera; family Noctuidae; genus Mythimna; species Mythimna impura. Next base: position 28,890,528 of record LR990357.1, on the reverse strand, counting down.
ATACACGTGTCGTCTGCAAACTGGTATACAGAACCCGAATTTATAGTGTTAGTCATGTCATTGACATACAACAAGTACTCTGTCGGTCCAATAATTGATCCCTGGGCTGTTCCTTGTGTGGATGGAATCTTTGTACTAAACTCATTTTCTATTTTAACGGTGGTATATCTGTTTGTGTGATAATTTTTTAATAATTCTAATAGGGGGCCTTGTATTCCATTTCGTGATAACTTGTCATAAAGTATATTACAACGAAGCATATCGAACGCCTTGCTAAAATCTATAAACAGTGCCAAAACATGTTTTTTTTCATTCAGGTGTCTATTAACTTCATCTGTAAATTCTCGTAATAATTGTGTCGTACTTCTATTTTTTTGAAAACCAAATTGTTTTTTGTTGATTAGACTGTGAGTTTGTAAAAAGTTATTCATTTCATCACCAATATAACGTTCTATGATTTTATCTATACAAGATAATATAGTGATTGGACGATAGTTATTGACGTCATCACGTGGACCTTTTTTGTGTATTGGACGAATTACCCCTATCTTCAAAAGTTCGGGATATATACCAGTCTGCAGGCAACAATTAATTAAATGTGTAATAACTGGGACCAATTTATCCGAAATGTATTTGATATCCTTAGCTCTTATCCCATCGTATCCCGGGCTTTTTCTATCGTTCATTTGGTTGATAATTCGTTCAATTATTTCTTCCCGCGCTGGTTTGACTCTTATCGATCTATCAGGGATGATCTCGTATGTCCCTTTGTCTAAAAGAGGTACATCGCAGGAATTACTTAAGTTCTTAATATTATCATTAAATTCGGTCATGAAGGTGTTGGCTAATGTTAATGGATTCGTTCGAAAAGTTATCAGTAATAAGTGCTCAATACATTGCATAACTTTGCCGGTCAGACTATTCACAATGCTCCAAATCTTTTTGCTGTTTTTAAAATTTTGAGAAACTTCCATCATAATATGTTTATTTTTTATGTATTGTGTGTATTTATTAGTTTTATTTCTATATTTATTATATAACAATCTTTTTTGTGGGTTATTTTCATCTTTGAGCCAAATATTATATAATAAATCACGTTTCATACACATCTTTTTAAGTCTTACATTGGCCCAAGTACATGTTTACGTTTACTGAAACTGCTTTTACGAACTGTAAATTTACATTTATTATATATATTATTAAATTTAGTATGGATGAACCTAACAATTTCATTTGGACAACTGTATTGAAGGGGTATACCCCAGTCGATGTTATTCAATTCATTGTGCACTCTGCGACTATCTATCTTTGTTATTAATTGATTAGAAGGTAGTGAGTCATTCTTGTTTAGCGCGCCCATTATCGCACAACCGGTTATGCAGTGGTCGGCCGGCGAAGTATTAACAACAGATGTATAAATGTTATATGAACTAGCATTGCGAATAAACACATGATCTATACACGACTTACTTATTCTGTCACCGTATTTTTCTATGCGTGTATAAGAACTGACACCAGAGATAAATCCCAGGGTGCACAACGAATATAAATATTGTTTAACTATAGGGTTACACAATTTTAGATCTATATTCATATCTCCCATTATTACACAATCCTGTTTTATAGGGCAATTCGCTACTATGGACGATAATTCTTTTATAAATCGAAGTTTGGATGTGTCGGGCGGTCTATACACGGCACATAAACCAATTTTAAGACTATTTATACTTAGTTCGCCGGCCACACATTCAAACTCCTGTGTGCATAAGTTACTATATCTCATAAAAGATGCAGACTTATGAATGTACAATAATAATCCCCCACCTCTTCTATTAGTTCTTAATTCTGAGTATAAGTTGTAGTCAGGAAGTTCAAACATTTGTACCAAATCATTCCTTATATTCACTTCAGTTAATAACAGAATCTGAATTGTATGTGTACTGTTTAACACAATATATTCAATTTGAGCAAAATTCATCTTAATTGATCTTATGTTTACATGAAGAAAGTATAAACATTTTTGGGGCACCGGTATAAATGAAGTAAAATCATCCCATGTTTGGCAGTTGGTTTCAACTATGTTATGGTCAATTGTATCCAGAGTAAAACTTATTTTGGTATATATTTACGATGACAATAAAGAGAAAAATTCAACTCACCTCATTCTGCGATGATTTTACCTTTTCAATATCGGCGATTGAGCGAATTGTAATAATTTTTTTTTCTTGTTCACTTTTACGCACTAATATATTTCCGTGTTTGCACCATATATAGTTAAACAGTCCTTTTAGTTCTTCTTTTGTTTTCCATAACAAATAGGCGGTAGACGGTGTCAGACACTCCCGAAGATAAATTTTCTCAGCTCCATCTTGTCCCATGGTAGCAGCAGATATCGTCGTGTTTTTGACAGCGTCTATCCATAGATCTCGGTTTCCCTCACGTAGTATCACAGTAATCGTAGGCTGGTCTTTCTTTTTCGCCACATTTGAAGGGTTTCTTTTTTTTCTATAGGCTTTTACGACATCATCCGGGTTCTGCTTTATGGCTATGGCAAGTTTCTTGGCAATTTCTTCAGGATTGTCTTTTTCGGATAGATTTATTCCACATATTTCAAGTTGGTTGCACAACTGAGCTTGCTCCATCTGATTTACTTTGGTTTCCAGAACTTCATATTTAATATTGGTGTTTTTGATGTGGTTTTGTAAGTCTGTGCACCGGTTTCCCAATTCCTTCATAGACTTCTCATATTTTTGTATCTTTATCTCATACTCTTTTTTAAGAGTTTAGATAGACTGTCACTTTGTTGAGGACCCCAGTCCCGCCAATGGATAAAAAACATAATTGTCAAAAATTAAAAAAAAATATGAAACCCATTAGAAGTGTCAATAGTAGGTTTACGACTTACGTAAATCCATCAAAGGAACTTAAAGCAAAAACAGGTCCTAAGTAAGGTACAGATTCAGAAATATCATGTTACAGAGCTTCTCGAGATAAATTGGGTGTTAGGGTGGGATCTCTACATTTTCCGAAAGCATTTAAGTCATGCTGTAAAATAGATTGCTTTTTATTCCAAAAAATGCAATACACATACCGCAGTGCGAAGCAGCGGAATAAAGCTAAGAGAAAATGTACAGAGTTATTTTTAGTGAAGAAAAGTGGTAATAAATGACTCCCAGATCATGTACCACAATTAACCGACATACTATACAACCATTACTGTATGAATGAGTACGAGAAACACGAACGCAATCCATCTTTAAAACAATAAAGTGAAACCATAAACTATATCTCTGTCAATCACGCATTTACTCAATGGGCTAGTCGGTTTACAAACACAAGCAAATATCATCTTTATAACAATATCAATAAAGTCCTATAATACCACACAGGTAGTTTAGTTACGCATGATACCGCAGTCCTAATGCGAAGAAAATTGAACGTTGTTCGAAACATATTAGGGTTTGTTTTTGTGTGTAGTATATGGTTCAAGGAGGTGAAGGCTCGGGTACCGTTGCTAGATTACGGAGGTGCGAAGGTTGTTGACCCGTGCGTACGCGCAGCTTCGTGGGAAATTGGTCTTTTGCCTTTCATTTGGTAAAGGGATTGTGTAGTCAGTACTAATAGTATCAATGACATGGTATCATTAGGCTTTTGATATGTTAGTGTAAGCGAAGCACTGGTGTGTCAATGGTAAACGGTGCTAAATCTGGCGATGAAATAGCATAAACATTAAGAGGGTCCTTTTCCACTCGCCTATCTTAAACATCGAGCATGCTTTAAAAGCTTGTTGCTTTATCTAACGCAAACCAACGCGATGTTTGATGAAGAGATAATGCAAAAAAAGAAAGATAACGCCTAAAAACTCAGTTGGCATTCGGTAATTCCGTGATTTACTCGAATATTTCACAAAACTTGTTTCAGGAAATAAGTGTTTTTTTGAACCCTTAAATTTTTTTTAGAAAAATTGTCATCATTCAGTATCTCAATTAAATGTGCTAGGCACAGTTCAATTATATTACACTTATATAAATTTTGGTGAAATTTCACGTAAAATAGCATATTTTCAGAAGTCTTTACTAGATTAGTTTTACATAAATTTATGTTTTGATTTATATAGAAGCCTAGATAATATCCACAAGATAGCTGTGTATCCAAAATGTCTAGAGAAAGATGTGTAATAACATCATATTCACGTAAGAGCGGTTGTATGAAAATGTACCTCGAAAAGGACGCTCTTAATGTCATCCAAAAGACGTCCACTGTTCGACATAGGCCTCCCCAAAGCGTCACCAAAACGACCAGTCCTATGAGACTCTCATCTATCGAATTCCCTCGACTCCCACCAGACCAGGTCATCGGTCCACCTTGTGGGAAGCCTTCTAATGATGCGTCTACCAGAGCGTATGTAATCACTGGAAAAACGCACGCACTCATCCCTCTTTGAGGAGTGGCTGGAGCGGAAACATGGCGTCCTCACCTACCGCATGACGCAGGTCCTCACCGGACAGGGCAAGTTCGGGAGGTTCCTGCATCGGATTCAGGCGGAAGCAAAGCCCGGGTGTCATAATTGTGCGGACCACCCAGAGGACACGGTGGAGCATACGGTAGAGGTGTGCCCCGCTTGGGCGGAGCACCGCCGTGTCCTCGTGGAGGCAATTGGCGGCAGCGACCTTTCGCGTCGGGCCCTGGTTCAGGCTATGGTCCGGAGCGAGGAGGAATGGCAGGCGGTCGCCTCCTTCTGCGAAGCAGTAATGCTAGCGAAGGAGGAGGCTGCACGTGTGAGGGAACGAAGATCCTCACGCCCTACCCGCCGTAATTCCGATCCCGACTACCAGCCACGGTAGACGCGGGCTTGCGGACGTCGAGCACTGGGTAGCTCGCCGTCCGGCTAATGTCAACAGCGCGTAGTGATCCTCGCGCTCCTCAAAGAGATGTCAGCAAACCGTAGGGGCCCAGCAAGGCCGATGCCCACTTCTAGGACCGCGGAGAATTTCTGAAAGGGAAACCCGTAGTCCTAGATTGCAAAGGGTAATTGAAGGATACAGGTGTGGTTTTAGTCAGTAAAAGTCTGACACGCCCTCTCGCTCCACCCAGAGCGCGAGAAGTCATTTTGATGATTTCCCGACTCAAAAAAAAAAAAACGCACGCACTCATCCATTATATAATGTCGTATTTCAGGATATGATCTACCCGTGTGCTGCCGCTGCGGCTGCGGAGAACGTCAAGCGGCGGAAATATAACCTTGTTGGAAGTTATATTTTCGAACCGTTTGGGGTTGAAACTCTCAGTTCATAGGGTCCGAGTGCTCACAAGTTGTATAAAGATCAAAACGTCTAGTTGACACTTCGCGTGACCCAAGGGCTGGCTTTTACCTCGGAAAGAGGATAAGCATTGCCATACAGCATGGCAATGCCGTCAGTCTTTTGGACACATTACCAGTCGACAGCGATTTGGAAGAGTTTTTTGACGCCATATTTTAGTTTGATGTAATTAGTGTAGGGTTTTTATTATCATTTTATTTTATTGTAATTATAGTTAGGTACATTTATAGTTATATTTTTAAATGTTAATACCCGTGTGCCAAAATTCGTCCAAATCCGTTCAGCCGATTGAGCGTGAAGGAGTGACAAGAAAAAACACACACACATACATAGAAACGTTTCCTTTAGAAGTTTGACAGGCCTAATCCTTTGTGGAATGGGTACAGGCAGTGGGGCATGATCAATTTAACCATTTCATACACAATCGCAAAAAAGAACAACGTAATCATTTCAATTAACATTATACACAAGAACAACCCGATCAAAAAATTCTTCAAAACCTAATGACCGTCACACACAACGTTCGTCACCAAGCAAATCTTGACGAGTAAACCCCTCGACTCCTGCTTACACCACAATACTAATCTTACCGCTCTATAACATCCTTATGGGGCCCATAAACAAGTTGAAAGGAACTTTGTATCGCTTCTGAAAAGATTTCCGGCACATTAGTTAGCAAGCCATGGTACTACTCCACAAGGACTTAAGGACCATTTCTACTGTTCATGGGAGAATGAGACGAGCTAAATGGACTGCATGGTATTAATGATGTAATATTTTCATTCATGGTATACTTTTTTTATAGAAACGTTGCGAAGAGTACAGATACAGTAGAGTCATTCCAAATGACTCAACTGTATCGAGGCGGTTCGTTCACCAACACACTCATCACTTCAGCCGAAGGACGTCCACTGCTGGACATAGGCCTCCCCCAAATGTCGTCATAATGACCGGTCCTGTGCGTCTCGCATCCATCGGATTCCCGCGATCCTCACCAGGTAATCGGTCCACCTTGTGGGAGACCTTCCAACGCTGCGTCTTCCGGTAAGTGGTCGCCATTCCAGAACCTTTCGTCCCCATCGACCATCTGTTCTGCGAGCAATGTGCCCTGCCCCTGCCACTTAAGTTTGGCGATTCTTCGGGCTATGTCTGTTGGTTCTCCTGCGGATATCGTCATTTCTGACGCGATCACCAACACACTCGGACCTGGAAAATCTATCTGTAGGCCATACAAATATTTGTTCCGTGCGGGATTCGAATCCGTGACACTCAGCGAAGCAGCCTATCGCTCAACCTCTACGCCAATCGTGACATATGGCTTTGTTATAGATAAAAAGGATTTATGAAAGATTCCTGAGAACAACTTCGATTAAACAAATCTTACATAGGTTGAAGGTTAAGTAGGTACTTCCAGATTAGTTACTCGAATTAACTTTTTTATAATCGTTCAACAAATCTTTGCCAACCTTTTTGGGTCTAGAAGTTTTTCAAATTGTGGAAGTGATTTATTTAAGATAGAGTTAAATTTTCGATCACTCGAGAACATTGTGCTGTGTGTTTTTAAGAAATTATAATCGATTTCTCGATTTCTGAATAAAAAATTTAAAGTTCACACTTTCACACATTTTTCAGGCTTTTCTTTGGTCGGAAACCTGTAAATATTAGCATTAAATTAGGTTGGACACGTAACTACTTAACTCCGAATTCGCAATTCAGAAACCGGTCTTCGATGAATTACTTAATTATAACTTTAACTTCACCTAAAAGTCCACCTTTGTTTATGTCCAGTTAGGAGCACATGAGTGTCTATTTACACAGGATGCAGTAGCTCCATTGAGCAGTGCCTGCTGTGTGCAGTCCTGCGTCAATGGGACTTTATTCTGTCCCCTCCTGACACCATGCTGCTGGCCAAGTTATAGTTTAATTAAGTGCTACCCAGAGTACACAGTATGAGCAGCAGGAGACAGCACAAAGGACGCAGTGGGCTCATTGAGCAGCGGTGCTGTGCAGCCATGAATAGGACTTTATTCCGGCCTCTTATGCTGTTCTTCTGCAGGACAAATTATGGGCGACAGCGGTTAGCTAAAATAAATCGTACCTACTAAATAATAAAGTATCTATAGGTATTTCAAGTAAGGCAACACGTGTTATGGTTAGATGCTGTGTGAAACATATATTATATATATATTTACTGTATGGACTTTAAAAGAGACTTTGACCCCTGAGTTTGTTTCGGTGTTTCTTCTCAGGGTAGTCAGCTAGGAAACACCGGCCTCATCTAGTTTAAAAATGACGAAAAAAAAATTGACGTGTAAAAGTGTTTTTTAAACCTATTTACAAAATAAATATCATTTATCATTTATCAATCTTGATTGGAACATTAATGTTCTAGATATCAGTAAATTCTAGTCGTCATCATCATCAGTCAATCTTTCGTAACTATGTCCAAGGTTGGAGATACTCGTATTAACCGTACACCATTTAATAAATGCCGTATAGTTAATTGATCATAAATAGTCAAGAACTCTGCTTCCTGAGCACACGATGGAATTATGCCTCGCCTGGACAGAGCAACGGCGTATCCTTGTGAAGGCTAGTCGGCGGTGGTGACCTCTCACACTGGGCCTTGGTTCAGGCCATGGTCCGGAGCGAAAGGGAATGGAATGCGGTCGACTCCTTTTGTGAAACGGTAATGCTAGTGAAGGAGATGGCCGCAACCGAGAAAGAACGGACATAATCACACCCCAGCCACCACGACAGGAGACACCCCGGGAAGCGAAGATCGCGATCCCAGACCACTGTAGGCACGAGTTTGCGGACGATGAGAAATTGTGAGCTCGCCGTCCAGCCAATGGCGCGTAGTGTTCCACGCGCCTCAAAGTTGCCAGTAAAACCGTACAGGGGGGCAGTTGGGGCGTTGCCGGCTAGGGCCACGGGGAATTTGTGAAAGAGATACCTTGGCCCTGGAACGCAAAGGGTAACTGAAGCACACAGATGGGTTTTAGTCAGTAAAAGTCTGACATGGCGTCTCGCTCAACCCCAGAGCCGAAGAAGTAATAAGATGATTTTCCACCTCAAAAAAAAAATGTAAGTGTGAATTCAGTGTCTTGCTGAGACACTTTTCACATTGCAATTCCTTTTTGCTCATGCTTAATTTCCTAAAAATATCATTCCAAGATGCGCGGATACCTTGCACCCCTCCCGGGCGCTCTTTCACAGTCCCTTTGTCAGTCTTTTGCAAGCTCGTGGAGATGCGAAAAATAAATTTTGTCGCCCATTGACAGCGGTAATGATCTTGTTTGAATATAAAAGAATTATTCAACTACCTTCCTCTTTACACAACACAGAGACTATTGGAATGGATATTATTTTTCGGTATTTATCTTACTTTTCATTTTAAGGCACTTTTGTATTGGTGGAGAAAATGATGAGAAAAGACATTAGTGACAATAGAAATTATAGGTGTACTTAGATTTGATTTTGTGTTCTAATAGAATTGTGGTATTTTGGTGGCAAGCGTTTCGCCTCGTCGTTTATACCGCAAACATCGAGGGACTGGAAAAACTTGCCTGCTGCGGTCTTCCCGTCCGATTATAATTTAGGTGACTTCAAGGCTAGAGTGAATAGGCTCTTAATAAACTAGTGCGATTCACCATCAACGATTGCAATACTACTTGCCATCAGGTGGGATCACAGTCAAGCACTAGTTTATAAAATTAAAAAATAATTTAAAAAAATAAAATAGGCGTGACCCTCATTTGAAACATGAGATTAAATCCTAGCTGGCTGTGCATGATGTTAAATCTCTCCCTACCCCATCGGGGAGGCGTGTTGTTGTGTAAAGAATGGCAGTTCACCCAGGTCTCAGAGACTAAGTAGTTGTGCTGTTGTTATTTACTTACATCAGGGCACTAATCTTCACCGTGTCGGGTTCGTCACGTCTCGTGTCACGTGGCGAGGTGAGTCTGCTTGGATATGTTTATATTATTTTGTATTATATTAGGTATCTACTCAACACTAAAAACAAATTTGATGTAATTTGTTTTATTTTGTTATTAAGTTGACTAATTAAAAAAAACTGTTTGATATCATATCAAAAACTGAAGATAATCCGAGTACTTTTGTTTTAATTCAACCCCTGCCTCCGGCTAAAAAATCGCGAGTAGATCGAAAATAAAATCGCTAAAAGAGGAAAATATGTAATATATTTAACCGAACGAACGCAACAATAGTAGTGATGTCGCTTTTGTTCAGTTGCTAATCATCAAAATATCACACGCGTGTCAAGAAACCCTAAATGTATCCCAGTATGCCAGTCAGTTCAAGAAAACCTAGTCTTTCATCTTTTCAAATAAGAAAATTTGTAGAACAAGCGTGATTTTTCGAAATGCTTTATCTGAAAACTGAGAAGTGATGGAGAACCTTTATTTGTGAACTCGGTACGAAAGTAAAAACATAGTAAGGACTCAAATAATTTCTAAAGTTCGAAATTTGTTGAGCAGTGTTTTTCGTTTCGAAGATGCAAAGAGGTCTTCTAAAACTTCTCATGTCAAGTTATTAATTGATTAGCTCCAATCGCAGCAATAAACGAAATGATTTTAAAAATCTTTCAATTATTTTTTCTCTTGTCTTGATGGTAGGAGCAGCATATCCAGAAGATACCTATCCTCTCATGCTTTGAAGGATTTCCGTTTATATTAGACCCATTTTTTAGACAGCCGAATTTTTTACTAAAATAAAAGGCCATGAACGTCCATGTTACAGGAAAAGTTGCCAAAACTCGAGCCATGCGACGGTCGGCTGCGCTTTTAATTAAATTAACCTTCGAAGGAACTTTCTGTTACTTCCTTATTCCTCTGTTTAACACAGCGGTATTACACATTACCTTATTTTAATTAAAACTTGCACATTAAGATGGAAAACACGAGACATTGAAGGAGTAAAATATTACTGTTGTCATGAATTTGAAATACATAGATAATGTGGGTTTGTTTATAAATAGACTATGACATTCTTCTATGCGGCAGTGTAGGGCGTAGTTAACTACTATTTTGTAATAAGATTACAAATTACGATTGAAAGTAGTAACTATATGTAGTTTAATTACATGTAGTTATGATTACATTGTATCTAACTACAGTAATCAAACTACATGAAGTAGTTGTTAATTTGATTTCTGTAATCTAGTAGTTATAATTACTGATTATTTGAGTACTAAGAACTTATATTTTGCAATTAAACAAACATGTAACGTGTTGGAATTAATTTAACAAAACTGAATCTGGCTCTAAAATTTGATAAAAAAAAGGAATCTGACTATAAAAAATTCACGTATGTTTACTTTTATGAATAATTGAATGCAAGGCTTGAAGTCGTAGATGATTATGTACTTTTAATTATTACTTATTATTACTTTGATTGACAAGTATTCAAAAAATCAACCTTTAAATGTGTATCTATGTATAAAAAGTAATCTCGTAATCGTAATTGCAACTACAATTTGTAGTTAGTAATCAAAATGTTTAACTACCTTTTACGATTATTTAAGTTGTTTACCAGTACTTCTAAAGATTGTCTTTACAAACGTATAATAAACTTACAAACCATTTTATCCCTTTGAAAAAAAAAATATTTATAAAACTTAACTAAAAGTGAGTATTACTTTCTTCGTTAATCGTACTCATCGTGCCAAATAAAGTGTGAAATTATTATTCATCATTAAATTTCATGTTACAAGCTCATTTTCATCACATAAAAACGAATGTTTTCACCGTCTCGTAATGTCAATGGGAACACCGCTATTTGAGCTTCAACACCCTCGTTTTCCATCTCTTTTACTCTTCCTGAAGCTGAGATAGGTCCATCTCTGTTTAACGTTGTTATTTTTTATAGGCGTTGCATCGGACGAGCTCGTTATGAGCTGATACTCGGAGGAGGATTGCAGTTGCCAATTCAAAGGGATGTTCTGGCGTTAAAAGATGGATGAATTTAATGCAAAAATCAAAATAAATACAGTTTATGAGATACCGTGAAAATCATTTCTAATGACGACAATGGCAGGAAGAACTACAACAAGAGAAAGTATTGGTTGAAAGCTGCCACCGAGCTATCAGGGGGTAACAATAGTAGCAGAACAATTACAAGCGAAGAGCTTGTAGCAGTAGTGCGAAGCGAAGATGTGGTATCTGATAGCTTATGTGACTTATGTAGAAAATCAGAATAAATTGAAATTAGAATATAATAGCGACTGAAGCAAGCTCGATTAGCACCTTGCATTTTGAAGGTTTTATTTTTTTTACCATTTATACAAAAATAAAAATTCCTTACTCACATTAAATGTGAACCACAGGTACCTAACAAGAACGAGCGAGGCGAGCTCAAAAAAAATGGCTTCATTATTTATGACAAACTAAAAGTTATGTGGCGGCAATGAGGAAGACAATAGAGGAAGCTTCCACTGAAGGTCACGAGCAGCCACAGATTCGACGCCCCTGTTAACCCCCGACCCACCCGCGCCGTCCCTAGACACAATATCCTTTAATTAAAACATAGGAACACAACAATTAATAATTCCACCCTTACCCTACGCCCCCGTACAGCACGTCCGCATCGAGACGAGCACTTCATTTCGATTCGCGCAATTATGCAGGCGTCGGTAATTAAAACTTGCATAGCATTGCCCGCGACGCGGTCAGTTCGGATAATTGCATTTGCAATTTAAAACTATTTGTGAGTAGAACAAAGTTATGAAGCGTGTGTTGTATTTAGGTTAGGGTGTCGGAGATAATTTTGTATTGTTATAACTGACGTAGAAAGAAATGAAACGCAAGCTAACGGCATTTCAAAATAGTTCAACGTTTATATATGGCAGGAACATCGAAAGGAAGGAAGCGAATGAGTCTCGTAACTTCCCGTTTAAAAGGAAAACTTAAGTAAGTTAGGAAAAACAAGGAAGTTGGTTACCACACAACACAAACTAACGAGTGAGTAGTAGGTTGCTTATTTAACTAAGAATATGCATGACATATAAATACACCGAAAAAAATTCATGTTCGTAATTTGTAGACTATCAGAAAAAACCACATTGCAACTTTGTAAGAATTTCTTGAATTCTACTGAAGTGACGCCATTCCATGTTCGTGTTTCCCCTCAAAGGCATACATACAGATAAAAGCTTAGGTATATTAAAAAAGACAAGCTCATTTACGTCAAGATTCTCTCTCGCTTCACAAACGCCTGAAAGGTCAACTTACCTACTTGTGTAAAATTATCAATTACCTCATTGTAAATAGGGCTAATCACATGATACGTCCGCACCGGTCGTCGGTCCGACAAAAAGTGGCGACAGCGGTACGGTTCGCAAAAAGCTAATGGCACGTTTAATTGTCGTTTTTCCCCGCTCACGACCTTGGCTAGTTTTTGTTGACGCTACTCTTGTTGTGTTCCTAAATGAGAGTTGGAACGTATGCAGTATTTACAGAAAAACTCCAGGCAAACACAGAAAATTGTTTTGTACTTTTTGGTAAACACTGAAAATATAAGTTTTATTTACATTTCCTCTTTTGGTGGAGAGCAAATTTCATGAGCATTGCTGCTGTAGACACTTTTGAAATTGTAAAACTATGAGGAAAACGTATGTTTTAGCATTTACTTTTAAATATTGACGTCATTCATCGTTAGTCTGAAAAGCAACATAAGTTACAATAACCAATAAAATCGATTGGGAAATCCTTTAATTAAATGACGGCTATCATAAAGAAATAAATATTTAATCCTATCTAACTTTGCTAAGAATATGATTTACGTTCTATATCGTTCTGAATTGTTCTTATCCGTATATCGTTCAACGAAATTACGTTGGGCCTTTACAAGCCCTCCCACTGGCAAACAATCTCCTGTCCACAAACTAACCAAAGGCAAGCCACACACAAGCCACACGCCAGCCACGCCGACCAGCTAATAAATAATTCAGCAAGGTAATTAATTGACATGTTTCATCAAATACATCAGCTTCAATATTTAATTGATGTTATGTCAATCACGACTCTATCGGCTCTGCTGCTGAAATGTTATTACACAATTTAATAGAACTAATGATTAATTGGATTTTGTGACGAGGATGGGAAGTGGCATCCTGCTGTGTTGTTTTAACTACGTACTTGCTATCATCCATTTAACTTAATTCCGAAGGGCCTAGACAGTTTGACATTTTATCAGGGCATTATCGAAAATTCAAAAATATATAGCACTACGGAAATGTCACGATAGAATTTTAGTTTGTCAAGAACCTAAGGTACTCGTAGCTTTGATCTGAATCGTAAATCTGAATGTCAAAGATGACAAGGCGACTAAATACCTAACTACCACAAAACAGAACGTTGTTTTTGGCGATTACTGAAACTAGACCAGTACAGATTAGGAATACCATCGGAAGAAATAACGAAAATTACCTATTTGAATAGAATAACACCAGTCTGTAATACTTTTTGCGGAAGAACACGACACTGACAAACACAAACGAACAAGACACGATACTGTCAGAATGTATGAAATTTTGTTCTTTGTACTTCAGTGTTCAAATAGTGAAGGTTGGCTAGGTTCCCGCCGCCGTTCTGTTTAAATTCAATTATAAATAAATGAAAAATAAAATACAGTTACAGATGACATAAGCTATTCCAAAAAAACTAGGCAAGTGCGGGTTGGACTCGCGCACTGAGGGTTCCGTACAAGCTTACCTATGAAAACAATTCAATTCCCAAATTGAGCACAGTTTTCAGATTTTTTTCCTATACTTGTGCTATGAGACCTTGCTTCATGCCAAATTTCAGGATTCTAGATCAACGGGAAGTACCCTATGAATTTTGATTCCCTTGAGAATGTCGAAATATACGTTTTTTGAGACAAAAAAGGCCGTATCTTTTTTTTTCGTTAACTCAGAAGTTTGATTTTTTCACAGCTTCAAGGGACCGTAGACTTGAGTATATAGTTTTAATTTCAACTCGTTACCTCTACGCGTTCCCGAGATAAAAAGTCTTGACAGACAGACAGACGGACAACAAAGTGATCCTGTATGGGTTCCGTTTTTTCCTTTGGAGGAACTGAACCCTAAAAAGGCTCGAGTCCTTTGCATCTCTCCTTTTTACATTCTATAATTTGTTTTAGATTTTTATTTATGTAGACTAGCTGCTGCCAGAGGCTTCGTCCGCGTGATCCCAGAAAATTATCACAAGGGAACATACTTCTGGGATAAAGAGTATCCTATCTGCCACAAATAAAAGCACCGTGTAAAGGCAGACTTAATGCCTTGAACATTTTCTACCAGCGCTCGTGCTTGACCATTATCTCACGAAGAATCAAAGCATTTATTTCAAATGAGCCATTTAAAGGTACTTTTAAATTGTCAAGAATTCTGTGAGTCAGAAAAATGATACTAACTGCACAGTCAAAGCGTAATCTCTATAGAGAAAAATGAGCAAGAAACTCCATGGTTTTTTTTAAAATTATGTTATGTATTACAAATATCTTACCTGATGGCAAGTAATGATGTGGTCCGCTTGCCCAAAAGTAACATATACACCCATCACTCAACTCAATCTTTAGCTATACGCATATTCTACCTGCAAAATACAGTGTAATCATCTAAAACCCTGTGTAATAAACAGCATCTACATTCACAAACAAACAGTCAGATGAAGCTCATCGTAATAGCTATATGACCCGGCTCCGCTCGAACTAGCGTCTTAATTAAACGGACTATTTGCTCAGAACCAACTTTTACAGAAGCATTCAAAGTGTCAATTCAGCTGGTTAATTGTTCTTTTACAGGTTGAGAGGGGCATTTCTTTCGCTGAGGTTAGATGTTTAAAGAACTGATTTTTTAGTTTGTTTAAGAGGTGGTTTTCTTCAAATGAAAAATAATTGTGGGTTTTCTGCAAAAGTAGCATAGAAATTGCCCTTTTAATTCTCAGTGTTCCGTACCCGAAGCATGCCATATGCTATAGGGTTCCGTTATTAATAAGCTTCCACTGTCCATCCATAAGAGGAAGACAATTGAAATTGTTACAGAATATGTATTTCTATTGCCGCTATAACAACAAATACTTAATTATATATTTAAAAAAATAAATTAATTAATTAATTAAATTTAAGTTAAAAATTAAAGTGTGTCAAAGTTAGTGTCTCCATACAGACGAGAGGTGGGTCTCCACAGAGACGAGTTTTTACGTTTATCGCTCGATTTTAATATTGTAGTACGGAACCCTTCGTGTTTGAGTCCGAATTGCACTTAGCCAGTTTTTTAATCAAGATTTGACAAGGGAAATCATGTTTATTTATAGGGACTATTTTTTATATACCTGTTCTGCTCCTCCGCATCTACACTCCAGGTATATCCAACAATTCCCTCTCCAAGAAAATTCAAATTAATTAACTGCCCCATACAGTACATAACCACATGAAACAGTACTCCATTCGCTAAGTAATAACACTAAAATGATCAGTAGTGTCTCGGAAACAAGCTAACGATAATTGCTTGCAGTTATCAAGGGGGCTGCATCCGGGACGGGGCGACGAAGATACTGCTGAGCGCTATCCATTGCGGTGTAGACACCCAGCGATGGCTGGAGGCGGGTGATATAGCCAGAGATGTTTATGCGACATTTGTTTGCGTCATATTAATATGTTTGGCTGACTAGTGGACGTGTTACGAGTATGTATGTACACTATGGGAGACGATGGCTACGCTTGTCTAAGAGAAAGGGGATGAAATGGGTTGGAGTTCGAAACTTTAAAGTTATTTTACTATGGAGTCATCTTTATACAAAGATAGTAAGGTACTTACGGCTGTACAAAATTAATTCAGTCTATAACAGAAGCAAACGCACGTTTATCAATTTGACATAAAAAAATGTAGAAAATAGTAGTTCTATAAAAAATGGAGATAATAAATTCTACTTTAGAGCAACGGAACCTTTAAATATCATTTAGATTATTACGTAGCTTTACGACTATTACTTAACGCTACCAATGTAATCTCCCTTTGCAATATTACTATGACATAACAATCACACAATTTAAGTATTACATTACCTCCACTGATAATGCAAAATAATGTCCATAAGCGTCTTAGCAAGCTGTTTGACAAATAATATCTTCTCACAATAGTTAGCATTGTTAGCTAAAATGAGCCTCCGCAAGATTCCGCCGTGACTAATGTGCCTGCGCGTGACAAATCGACGACACGGCGCAATGATGCCGTCTGTTGTGTGCTAGTTAGAACTTGTATGGTGATCAATAAGGATGTCATTGTGGTAATAAATATGTTCGCTATGTTTTGAAGAAATTATGTCGTGATGGCCTAATGGTTGAGGCACTCGCTTCTCATGCATGAGGTTGCAAGCAAGGACCAATATGATTTTTTCAATTCATATGTGCTTGTCTAAGTTTATCAAGGACTGACACTCCGTGCCTCGGAGAGCACGTAAAACCGTTAGTCCCGGTTGTTATTCGTAGATCTGTGACAGTCGTTACAGGTAGTCAGACGACAGAAAGTCTGACCATCAGTCTATTTAAGGAGTATCGTGTTGCCCAGTAACTGGGTTGTTGAGGTCTGATAAGCCGTCGCTCCATGTAAAACACGTAGCCGTATTCGGTTAGACTGGAAGCCAAAAAAAGCCAGGGAGATAAATATGATAGTCAGAATTTAAGTTTGAATATGTGCGGTGTCCGATGATTTAAGTTTGAATGTGTTTGATAATTTAATTTCAATACGTTAATATTTTATGACATGTTTATAAAAATTCTAATCAAATATTCAATGAATCTATGAATTACTAGTTATGTTTATTAATTGAATGTTTTAAATGTATGCATGCAATTAGTGAGAAATAAAGGTTTATTATTATTATATTATTATGTGCGGTGTCCACTGGATGCGAGAAGCACAGAATTGGCCCACGTGGCGATGTTTGGGAGGGACCAGTTCTGAGCCAAGAGCGAACGTCACTCAGCTGGAATGATGTTAATGTTGAAAGAAAATAATCGTATATTTCACACAAAATAAAATATTTATCTACTTTGTAAAAATACCTGAACAGTGTATTTAAATTGTGGGAAGAACACCACTTATCACCATCTGACTTTTTAAAACCCCAGGAAAATTTGCCACCTGGATGTGAATTTCAGTGGCCTATATGGAAAGCAGTAAATCGGCTGCGCACCCAGGTAGGTCGCTGGAAACGCAACTTGGCGAAATGATTTATTTGAACTGTCGGATACTCAATGTGACTGCAGTACTCTAGTTCAGAACATGAGCCACACGCTGGAACGCCCTAAGTGCCCATCCTCAAGTGCCCATACTCGTGCACTTTGGAAGACTTCATGAGTGCCACCGATACTGCAGTGATCCTAGCCACCTACTGGGTCTAAACAATTTAAAAAGTTACCATCGACTTGAAAAGAAAAAGAAGGAGACAGAATAACACTCTAATATTATAAAAGAAGGAGACAGGATATCACTCTAATATTATAAAAGAAGGAGACAGGATATCACTCTAATATTATAAAAGAAGGAGACAGGATATCACTCTAATATTATAAAAGAAGGAGACAGGATATCACTCTAATATTATAAAAGAAGGAGACAGGATATCACTCTAATATTATAAAAGAAGGAGACAGGATATCACTCTAATATTGTAAAAGAAGGAGACAGGATATCACTCTAATATTATAAAAGAAGGAGACAGGATATCACTCTAATATTATAAAAGAAGGAGACAGGATATCACTCTAATATTATAAAAGAAGGAGACAGGATATCACTCTAATATTGTAAAAGAAGGAGACAGGATATCACTCTAATATTATAAAAGAAGGAGACAGGATATCACTCTAATATTATAAAAGAAGGAGACAGGATATCACTCTAATATTGTAAAAGAAGGAGACAGGATATCACTCTAATATTATAAAAGAAGGAGACAGGATATCACTCTAATATTATAAAAGAAGGAGACAGGATATCACTCTAATATTATAAAAGAAGGAGACAGGATATCACTCTAATATTGTAAAAGAAGGAGACAGGATATCACTCTAATATTATAAAAGAAGGAGACAGGATATCACTCTAATATTATAAAAGAAGGAGACAGAATATCACTCTAATATTATAAAAGAAGGAGACAGGATATCACTCTAATATTATAAAAGAAGGAGACAGGATATCACTCTAATATTATAAAAGAAGGAGACAGGATATCACTCTAATATTGTAAAAGAAGGAGACAGGATATCACTCTAATATTATAAAAGAAGGAGACAGGATATCACTCTAATATTATAAAAGAAGGAGACAGAATATCACTCTAATATTGTAAAAGAAGGAGACAGGATATCACTCTAATATTATAAAAGAAGGAGACAGGATATCACTCTAATATTATAAAAGTGAAAGTTTGAAAGTGTGTGTATGTTTGTTACTTCTTCACGCACGAACGGCTGAACAGATTTCTATGAAACTTGGTACACGGGTAGACCATGGGCGGGTTTCTGAATTGAGTATTTTGAGTTAAATATGTCTCAAACCGTACTTTAACGCCAAATTTTGACAGGTTTTCAAGCTAAAGTAGAGTTTGAGAAATACTCAATTTCAAATGCTTAATTCAGAAATCGGAGGTATGTCTTGGAATAGCATGTGGAAATAATGTATTATATTCCGGAAGATTTTTCCCTTGGGAGATGGTAGATAATTATTCTACTAACACTCGGGCGAATTCGCTGGTGGCAGCTAGCTAGTTACATCAAATCCAATAAAATCTCCAACTTTGACACTTGACAGATTGTAGCCAAAAAAATCTTAATTTCTTCCCGACACCTTCAAAGTGATCGCGAACTCATAATAAATTCTCGCCTGATAACACATGATTACGTGAACACGCCAAATGAAAAAGCTGCCAACCCGAATGATTTATAAGCACGTTAATTTCCATATGAAATGCTAGGCGTAAACCGCGGGGTCGCTTGCCGGTGATAAATATCTAAGGTGGGGAGGTTATCGAAGATCTTGGTTCAAGGGCTCCAATCGGCTATGATTTTTGTTAGTAAAATATTCCATCAACTTAATGCGCTTGCGGAAATCGTTACCTATAATTCCATTGCGTTTAATAAGAAACAAATATTTTCTAAGAAATAGTTTATCTTTGTATTGATCTCGGTAGGAATAAGGAAGCAGTATTACCTCAACTTGGTAGTCCTTTGAGACCGAACTTCCTTCGAAGTTATGAATCTGATCGATACCCAAATCTGGTAACCAAAAATTTACATACGGTAGGTACACTGGCTATACAAAAATTGCAATACACCTCAGCTCAGAGAAGCCTTGTAGATTTAAAAAAAAGCATGTCTTCGAAAAAACGTGAATGGCTTTTCTGACATCTCTAAGACGAGAGTATTTGGGTGACCCACTTCTATCGTCGACCTTATCACCGTTTACCATCAGGTGAGATAGTGCTCAAACGCGAGCCTACAAAAAAACCCGGTCAAGTGCGAGTCGGACTTGTGCACCGAAGGTTCCGCATAAAACTTACTATAACCCTTTTTGACCCCTGAGTTTCTTTCGGTGTTTCTTCTCAGGGTAGTCAGCTAGGAAACACCGGCCTCATCTAGTTTAAAACGACAAAAAAAAATTGACGTGTAAAAGTGTTTTATAAACCTATTTGAAGAATAAATATCATTTATTATTTATAGATAGTTCGATTTTCGAATCGAGTCTCGAAGATTTATCCGAATCGCAAAAAGTAATTATTTTGTGATGTAACTACTAAACGGTTTTCAGGTTGTTTCCTTTACTTTTGCTATGAGTCAAATTTTGGGATTCTAGGGTACCGGAAAGTACCCAAAAGGATATGATTTCCTTGCGAGTGTTTAAATATTATATACCATAAACGGAACATAAACAGCCTTAACTTTACATTGCGTTGACTTAAATGTTAGATTTCTTCACTGCTCCAAGGGGTAACAGACTTGAGTCTAGATATTTATTTTTTATTATATACTTTATTGTACACAAAGAAACATAACAAAGAAAAACTTATATTTAAAACATACAATGGGCGGCCTTATCGCACAGCGACAGGTAGGCGTGTTCCTTAACAAGATATCTCATTCTCTACTTCTATTTTTCTGACGGTCAACATAGGAATCTTACCTATAAGAGATTCGATTTTGCTGACCAAGGTACAGAACCTTAAAAACCACCAAAAATCTGTATCCAGAAAATCCGGTGAGTTCGAGAAATCACTAGTCGAAGATTTCCTCAACAGAGTCGTGTAAAGTGTCCGTCCCCTGCGGATGTCCAATCAATCCAATTGCTGCCCATCATCGACCGGCTTCCCGCCGACCACGGCGTCACAACCGGGTCAATGACAACATTCTACAACTAACAAGGGATTTGTAAACAATAGTTCAAACTCAATTTGGTCAGTACTGAGACAGGCCCTCTTTCGAGCAGAACGTTTCGTAATCATCCAGCGCAGCCATTATGACTAGTATAAGCCCTTGAGCAAGATATGGAAAAACAAATTGATACCAAATGTACCTAATAACCACGACACTATTTGCGTACCGAAAGATTTAAAAACAAAAAACCGCCAGCAATTGAAAATGTTTCAGTATTTTTTTCCAAGAAGTGCTATCCATTTCTTCAGCCAATATCATAACAAATTTCACGATTTTACTCTGTACCAGAGAAATCTGATCGCGCACACTCAGATTTCAACTTCCATTTTTCCGATAAAAGTAATTTATATTGTAAGTCCGGTTCGGCAGAGGTTTCAAGTCTTCCAGAAATAAGCGCCAACAAATAAATTCAAAGCTTATACATGCTTCTGAAATAATGATGTTTTCATAAATCAAATATCTCTTTAACGAATCAAAGTTTCGTGAAGGGGAATAAATTTAGGACAAAAAGGAAATATTGTAAGAGGTACTTGAAGTGACAATTCTCGGATTTCAGATTAACGATGGTTTTCTCTGAGAATTATTTCTCAAAATTATCTGTTGTGAAATTGTAGAGTAAATCTGTTTATACAAATTCTCGTTAGCAAGTTATTGATCCATTTGTATAACCACCTATTTGTGTAATACATACCCTCGTTAGTAAGCAGATAAAAAATATTTAACAATTGCTACAAATTAGATATACACTGAAATAAAAAGGGCATTGCCATACAGCGTGGCAATGCTAGTCTTCTGGGTACATTACCAGCCGACAGTGATGCGGAAGAGTTTTTCGACGCCATATTTTTTATTGTTTTCAGTTAGTTCTAAGCTTTCTAAATAAAATTACATTAACATGTGATTTTATTTAGAAAGCTTCCAAAATTCGAAAAACCATCAGACCCTATTGATCAATTCAACCTTGAACCTCACACGTGAATTTGCAAAAAAACTCAAGAATACATACATTTACCTGAATACTGCTAATACATTCAATGTAAGAAGAAAGTGTTGAAAAGATGGAAGTATTCCTAAAACGTTAGGCAGGAATCCGACAGAGCATTCTGAGTGAGGAGAGGTATTCAGACCACTCTCGTGGAAATTATAATACTTTATTCGCTTCTGCAATGCTGACACATACGAAATAATGTGATGAACAGGTTCCGTAATAAAAAGGAAAATTATGTGAATGTTTACATGAATGTAATTATGAAGGCTGGTTACAACTTGCCATTTGTTGTAATTATGTTAAAATAGATTTGCTACCCGATTATATTTTTATGAGTATTAGGTTTATTGATTCCCATTTACGTAACTTAGCAAAACTTGGACACAATTCTAGCACCCAAACATTAGCGTTGGGGTCAAACGAGATTTATTCTTGTAAAAAGATGTATTTCTAAACGCCTGGTTAACAGTTCGCGTGAGCGTGACCCAAGATCTTTTACCTCGGACAGAGGATAAGCATTGCCATACAGCGTGGCAATGCCGCCAGTCTTCTGGGCACATTACCAGTCGACACTGATGTGGAGGAGCCGAGGAGTTCGGCGACGCTAAATTTTAGATTATTTTTAGTTAGGGGTTTGTTATTTTTTTTGTTTTAGCGCATATACCTATAATTATAGTAAGTTAAGTGTGTCTACGGCGATTTTAGTGTTCTAGAGAGATTTTCATTCATCTGATCAAAATTGATTCATTCATAAATCACTTTCACTGAAGACCAAAATTCCTTTAATCGCAATCACTCACCAGTCAACTTGAATTCTTTCATTAGATACATTCCTTGGAAGACGTCTTCAGCTCTAAAAGCATCTCAGTGGTGGTTGTCTATAAGCATTAAGGAAACAGCACAAAAGACGGGAGAGCGGAAATTAAATCAATCAGCGGACGAGCGGAGCAGGAGGGCGAGTGACGTCAGTCAGCGTATCTTTATCTTTTATTCATCATGTCATTATTCTGCGAAGATGGTGAATGACGGTATATGAGGAAACGTGTGGGACTCGCGGGACGTACTGACGATATTTTCCTATTGACAGACACCAGAGGGTGACATAGAAGTAATATGTTGGTGAAAATACTTATTTGAACTCTCTATTTACTTGAATTCATTACAGTAGTAAAGGAAGAGGAAAATTTTACCTTTCACTCTAGAGTATGGGCCATTGCTTGATCAGTAGAAATATTGTCAACTTATGATTATTCTAAGATTTCAAACAACCCATTTTTTTTTTATTATTATTGATAGGCTCGCGTTTGACTACTATCTCACCTGATGGTAAGCGATGATGTGGCCGACGATGGAGCACGCTTGCCTAGAAGTAACCTATTCACTCTTGTCTTAAAGACCCCTAGGTTGTAGCTATCAGGAAAATATCACTCTGTTACCTTTTTATTAAATTACATAAATCTTATTCAGACTCACAAAAACAGCAATGAAACTGTCAAAGCGCGTGAGGTGTCAAAATGAAGTATTTTCCGTAAATCAAAGCTTTAGAAACGCTAACACTCATTACAAAGTTGGTTATTCAACAAAATCCTCTTTCCGCTGGTGGGGCCATAAAAAACGCGTTAAACAAATCTGGCCACAAGAAAAGGTTCGCCCGACTCAAAGGACAACCGCGGACGAGTAGACCAGCAGAACCTAATTAGTATGTTTACGCAGGTCGTGCCAGCACCCAAGTCATGAGAGGTAGCGATATACCACGTATTTGAGGCTTTTCAGTGCAGAGCGCTTGAAATTTGAAATTAAATAAAACAAACAGTTTAAATGATATCGCGACAATAGCTGCTTACCATCAGGTGGGATCGCTGTCAAACACTGGTTATATGAATGAAAAAAATATAACTATTTTACAAAAAAATAAAAAATTGTCTGCTATAACCACGCCTCAAGGTGGAACCATTTTGAATGATGTGAAACGGGTTTAATTTCTTGAAAAAAAACGCTATTTATTTATTAATTATACACATTATTGTAAATGTCTCATAATGTGTTTGTCATCAACACAAAAATCGTCGTCGTATGGTTTGTCAGCATATACCAGAGATTCCACATAACCCGACAGAAAATAGTCGAGCGACGTTAAGTTACAAAATGTCGTTAGATAGTGAATCGGGCAGCGTACAGAATGTTAGGCGAACAGATAAACAGAGAGAGATTTTGAAAGTAAATTTTAACAATAAGAACACGTTCTTGAATCGTGTATCATTCTACGGTTAATACCCGCCAAATATGACAGCTATAGCTTAAGGCCCTTGCTCCCATTTAGTGCCATAAAACAGTGACATTCTGAAGCCTACTCTTCGGTAACGTCTGGGTTGATAGATGTAAAAAATAATAATTATAGATTCTTAGATAACATTATTAACAGAAGACTTTTTTGTATGACTACTACCTACTTTTGTTTTGTATGACTGTTGCCAAAAAAAATTTTTTTTCGCTTATTTTCCTTACTAAGCTACGGCTTTGATCTTTACATAAAAAAAGCTGGTTAAGTGTTCTTAAGAAGTTCTTCTTCTTCTTCTTATCGATTCGATGATAAACTCGTCAAACTGTTTGGGCCCAATAGGTGGCTACATTAATAGCAGCATTGGTAGCACTCATCTTAAGAAGTTAGGTACATATCATATGTAAATCAATCAATATTTAAAAAAAAAATGGTAGGTCAGCAGGGCTTTATGCGGGTGCAGGCGGCAGTACAACTATGTGTGCACTTAACTCCAGCCAGACGTTCAAGGGACTATACGCCTTAACCAAGGTAGTCGATATACCTACTCTGTCAAAGTCCAAGCGTGCGTATTGAAAAACCTTAGCATAATAGTATAACATAATCAGCCTTTTAATGTTCCCACTGCTGGGACTCAGGCCTCCTCTCTCCAGGAGAGGGAATGGGCCGTAATCCACCACGCGGGCCCAGTGCGGGTTGGTGAATGTCACATGTCTTCGAATTTTTGGTTCTAGGACATTGCCGGTTTCCTCACGATGTTTTCCTTCACCGTTTTGAGAGCAGTGGTGATGAAATAAATTACACAAAGTAATGCGCCTGGCTGGGTTCGAACCCGCG
Organism: Mythimna impura; assembly: GCA_905147345.3. NCBI lineage: Eukaryota > Metazoa > Arthropoda > Insecta > Lepidoptera > Noctuidae > Mythimna > Mythimna impura. The sequence goes on along the minus strand of LR990357.1, from coordinate 28,865,645 downwards.
ACCTACAATTCGTAGGTCGGGGCCGTTACCACTCGGCCACCACTGCTCCTGAAAAACCTTATACTATAATAAATAACTAGTTTGGTCATCAACTAAATCTGTACCTATTTCATTAATTTTATAATTAGTCAAACAATCAAATTGATTTTCATGTTTTCCATTACTGTTGTGACTAATTAATTGACGTACAATAAAGTAAAATAATTAATTACTTGTTTTTTGTTTTAATGGTATTTGTATTTATTATTAGCATCTGTTTAAATTACCAAATCATGTCGCTTGATGGTAGATTATATTAGCATACGTTGTTTAAAGATGTAGTAACATATAAAGTACTTTAAAATTTAAGATAATATTTGTAGACATGTAGTGTTTGATTACAACCTGGGGGTCTTCAGGTCAAGTTAATAGGTTACTTCTAAGTAAGCGTACCTACTCCATCATCAACTACATCATCGCTTAACATCAGGTCAGATAATGATTAAGCAAGTGTCTATCAGTAGTTAAAAAAAACCGGGCAAGTGCGAGTCGGACTCGCGCACCGAGGGTTCCGTACAAACTTACCTATGGAAACAGTTAAATTCCCGAATTGAGTTACGAAGATTTTTTAGAATCTCAAAAAAGGTTTTTTCTAGTAATGTAACTACAAATTTACAGTTTTCAGATTTTTCCTATACTTGAGCTATGAGACCTTGCTTCATGCCAAATTTCAGGATTCTAGGTCAACGGGAAGTACCCTATGAATGTTGATTCCCTTGAGAGTGTCGAAATACACGTTTTTTGCGACATAAACGGCCGTATCTTTCACGCGTTACCTTACGCGTTTACCTTCACGCGTTCCCGAGATAAAGGGTCTAGACAGTCAGACAGACAGACAACAAAGTGATCCTATAAGGGTTCCGTTTTTTCCTTTTGAGGTACGAAACCCTAAAAAAAGTAGTGAAAGCAAACTCCTAGTAGTCTTTAGTTCAGTATATTTCTTAGTAATAACTACCACCTCAAACTCAACTATGGTCCCTAGAATCTTACGAGCCTACAAGTAATACAGAACTACTCATAGACAGGACCAAACGAATTGCTCGCACAGGGTCAGAAACGCCTAACACATGAGAAATTAGCATAATATATTAGCATAATCAGCCTAATAATGTTCCCTCTACCGGGACTCTGACCTCCTCTTTAACAGAGGAACTTGGCCGTAGTCCACTCCACCACGCGGGTCCAGTGCGGGTTGGTGAATGTCACATGTCTTCGAATTTTCGGTTCTTGGACATGCTTGTTTCATCGCGACGTTATCCTTTACCGTTTTGAGAGCAGTGGTGTTGAAATAATTTACACAAAAAATGCGCCTGGCTGGGTTTGAACACGCAACCTACAACTCGTAAGTCGGTGCCGTTACCGCTCGGCCACCACAGCTCTTAATAGAAGAAGAAAAAGTAGTATTTGATGAATACAAGTTCGTGTCTGATTAGTTTAAAGGCTGACCTGTGCTACTGTCCACATTAGGCAGCTAACTTAGTACGTTTACCCAGCGGCCGACCCAAGCCACGGCCGATACCGGGACGTGATTCACTGAAGAATTTTGTGGTGTGGTGCAAGAGAAGAGTTGAGGCGACTTGTTAGTAAAATAAAATGGCAGGTATTTTACTGAATCTGAATGCAAGTTGTTGTTCTAGAAAAAACTAATTAGTATGTGTGTATGTCACGTTCTCGATGTTTTGATGGATTTACGAATTAGGTTTCAAATGTCATGGTCATCTAGCAATAGATTCTTTAGTAATTAAAATTATCTAGACTTATATATATATGGACTTATGTATTAGTATTAGCCCATATATTATTTATAAATTAAGTCCCAGATACTCCCTCAGAGACTATTTAGAGACATTAATATAATGACTGTACCCTCTCAGTATATTTACGAGAATATTTTGTATGCCCATAAAAATAAAAACATGTTTAAGAAATACAGTGATATTCATGATTTTAATACTAGGAGTAAACATAAATTTGTAGCTCCTGCTACCAGGTTCAAAAAAATAGGGGACTCACTCAGATGCCAATGTATACATTATTATAATAAACTTTCTAGTCATATCCAAGCACCATAACAAATTAAAAAAATTTGTAAAGCGAAAACTTTTGCAAAAGGCGTTTTACACTGTAAAGGACTATCTTGAGGACAAAAAAGCTTGGGATTGACGTGCTCCAGTACGCTCTACAATAGTTGTATTTTTTTTTATTTTTCTTCTCTTTTGAGTTTTCTTTTTATATTTCATTCGTGGTTTTTTGTATTCTTTTTACAATTTGACATTGATAATTATTTTTTTACAATTTAACATTGATACTTGTTTTTATTTTACAATATGAATTTATTTGCTTTTTAAATTAATTTCTGACATAAAATATTTACTTTGTTAAATACTACATATTGCTACACTTTATTTTAAATATTTTCGTTTATAATTGTAAATATGAGGACCATGTGCATAACTTTTTTTTTTTCGGTTATTTTAATGTATTTGAGTATTTTTGCGGTCTACCCCAATGTCCTTTCCTTGGTATTGTTCGTCAAATCGTTGAGCTATACGAATACTGACCAATGCTGGCACTGACTGGACAAGTCCACTCAAATCTGTGTGGTTCTTTTCTCAAAAGACCATCTCAGACACTAATCTGTATGGTACTCGTATGATTTGATCATTACATGTTTGCTGTATGGACTTTAAAAGTGACTTTGACCCCAGACTTTGTTTCGGTGTTTCTTCTCACATAGTTAGACAGTTCTGATTGTGCCTTTTCAATGGTCGTCGAGTTACTGTTCTAAAGTTCCTGGAGGTAGCCAGGAGGAATTGACACGTATGGACTCTTCGCCACAGCCAACATACTTTACATAAACAGCTTAGTTTACATAGTTCGGGGACCGTACACAAGTACTCATGAAATATTACTTGAGCTACTTGAGCTAAGCTAACTTAGTTCAACCCTAACTAGCTAGCCTAGCTGTGCAACCGGCTTCTTCAATGAAGCCGGTTACAGACCAAGGGCTAATAATGACGAATAACGCGCTGTAGATTAATGCTTAAAATTTAACTAGCATGCATCTGTCCGAATGTGGTATCGATTGATTCATTATCCCTTCATTCCCCGCTCATCACTCGTCACTCGCGCCTACCAGGACCACGTATTTGAGTTGCTCGGCGCGTTACAGTGCGCGGGACAAATCAAATATTTACCTGTATCCCGTGGATCCGCTAGATCCGACAGAGCCGCCGGATCCGCGCACCGCTGTATGTTCGCGGATATTTACACTTTTACACAACTAGAGCGGTGATCAGCGGTGTTCAGCGCTTCAGCAGACTTTATTTGAACGACCTGTTTTTGCGCGACAAATTACGATTTGAAAATTCCGTTTTGATGCAGTTTTAATCGGAAATCTTTGAGTGAGGTGTTTGTTAATTGATTTGAGTTGAAAAAACCTGTAGTAAAGTGTCAAAATAAACTGTAAAAAACATTTTCATTCACAAATAAAACTTTATAGTGTCATAAGCCAGACAGGTTTTGAGTTGATCGGAAAAATCCATTTATATTGTAGGTATTCTGGGTATCAGATAAATCAACATAAATATTAATAACCATTGGATGACTCCATCATTCCGGCAATGATTGAGATCCGCACAAACATACCATTTTATCGATGTTGCGAAAATATTATCATTGTTGTGTAATCAATTCTGAATTCTGTCGCAATCGAATATATTTCTTATAGCTACAAGTTTAATGTTATGTATTGAACTATTAATAATACCATAATTAAATTAAAGAAATAAAAAAAGCAATAAAAAAAGAAATTAACTATACCCTCATCATACATTATATTAACCATAGGTTTACTCTCCGAGCTCAGCTACACTCCCGGCCTTTATCCCCGAAGGATAATGCGAAAGAAATCGTATCGTTCAATGCAAATTTATGTAGATCTGTGATTATCAAGGTTGAATAATTCAAAAATTATTATTCATGCAGATTGTCGCAGCAGTACTTTTGGGGCAGAAATTCGTAAATTTTTTCCCCCCTGACTCCATGGCAAGAAGCACTCCGGAAGTTCGAGTTCGCACAAAGTACCTGAAACAAAAAGTTTTCATTGCTTTAATTGCCGTTTGGGATGACAGAAATTTGAAACAAGTTAAGGTTTATGAAATTTTATATTAATGGCAGCCATTTGGTCCTTAAGGAAAAATTTGGATTTATAATTTCTTAAATAAAAGTTCGCTATAAGCTTGTTTGACCCTGACTTTATGCGAGAGATCAGCTATAGGAAGGATGAAATTTTATAACAAGTGTGGTTTGTCGTGACACAGGCTGGCCTTACAGTTCTGAAGTTACGCCACGTATTATTTAGGGTTAACGCAACACGTTTTTATTCTATTCTGGTCTGTCACCTATCACGCTATCACTAAGTTTCTTTTCTTTCAAATCACTCCTCACACAACCCATCCATATTTTCTCTGTCCTCCGTCTCCCTCATCATCCACCCGTATACTCATAATTCTTTTAACATGCGCTTCATCCCTCATATAACGATGACCATGTGAAAACATACGTTTAACTTTCAACTTTTCAGTTACTGGCGCTACTTTCGAACTTCCTCTAATATCTCGTTTTATCCATTCTCGTCACTCCACAATCCTCCCAATCTTTTTTCAGCCGTCTTTTTCGCAGCCTAATATTCTGATCCATACAGTATGACAGGTCTTATCATGGACTTGTAGTTTTTCCCCTTCAACTTGAGGAGTATCCGTGGGTCACAAGTCGTTCCAGTGACCTGTTGGCATTTTATCCATCCTAAGGTGATTCAGGGCGTTACCTTTCCGTCTACCTCGCCAACCCTTTGGGCAAGCGACCCGAGGCTTCGAACTGGATAAAATTAAATCCAAGACACAAAAGAATTAAATTAATTCCGCTTTTATGTCTAACAAAGGATCCAAATAAAAGGAAAATTATGAAATAAAATTTGGTACTTCACCCCTTAAGAAACTGATCAAAACTATATCACATCCATGAATGACTGCTTCGATACACCGCTAAACTACATGCTACACACATAGACAGATAGGATCTGAGTATAAGTTTTATAATTTACAAATACTACTGTACTCGACAGGTGACCTTTATCTAGTTCGAGAAGAAATAACATTTCAACGACGTGACGTGCGTTTTACGATCTTGTGTAGCAGATGGACCGTAAACATTTCTCAGACAAGTAGCAATTAGGTACATTCTACTATTTTCCAACCCTTGTGCAAAGACAAAAATAAGAACATGATTTTGACAGATCTTAATTTACTTGACACGTACTACACCTATTCTATTGAATTTCGCAAAATCAGCTTCACAAATACTTCGTAACAAATAAGAAACATAAGGGCGTAATTCAAAGCGTTTCTGTCGCAAAACCTCACACAATTAAATTCTGGGAATCCTCGTAAAACGTTACAGAGAAGACAGAACTTCGTAGACACATAAAAAGTTCATACGCTCGTCGATCAAGGTTGTGCAGCGTGTGGTGTCACGTGTGACGTGGTGCGTGCGAGCGAGATGGCAACACGCTAGACATGCTGCGCGCGCGCAAGGCACCGGCTGGCACCGCCATAATGACAAATCAGCAGGTTTACACACCCGCAAACACGATCTTGCCGTCCTCACAACCTTTTAACTAACATTTTTCATACAAAAACATTAAAACCTTAATTTTGTAAAACGCAAACCTAACTTTGTACTGCCGTACATAAATTGGCTGTAAATTACGTAAATAATCCGGAATTTAATCGCAGTTTTCAACAGATTCTATTTTGAATTATTATTATTGCTGTTTTTATTGAGTATGGTTAGGAATTTAGGATATTATGAAACAGCGGAAAGACCAATATGGATATTAAGATTTACGACAGTAAATTAGATCTGAAATATCAATTAAGCTCCTTTGAAATGTAATTAATTGTACTAGGCTAACACAGAAAACCTCATTTCTATTTCGTTGACTTATTAAGATGTATTTTAATTACAACAAGAGTTATTCTTATTATTTGTACCGATACTATCAACACTAGCAGCTCATTAAAATGGCTAAAGCTTTATTCGAGTCTTCTCACAGAACATAAATTCTGCTTGCAGTGAGTAGAAGGATCCAAGCTCAACTGCTTACGTATATTTTATATGCCATGCGTCACCAGTTCTTGGAATTAAGTACTTTTTCTTCCTCACGAACGTAACAAAGAAACAAAACCTACAGATATAAGTAATTCATTAATAGATTCAATTCAAACCTGCATTCAGTAATGAAGTGCATTTTAATGACGCGCTGTAATTACTTGGCGTCGTCGGTCATTTGAATGTGAAGAACATGAAAATATATGCGCGGTAATGGGTGAAAAAAAAACCACTGGATGTTAAACGTCGATGCCATTGCTTTTAAAATAGACATTGACTTAGCAGCAGACGATCCAAAAGACAATTATAAATCTATAGGAAAAGTAGACGATGCTAATTGGAATTTCTTCATGAATCTCAATAGAGAAGCCACAAATCTTCTCAACTTATGATCAAACGACTCTAAATATAGGAGCAAGACTACACAATTACACAAATTCCACTCTTCAAGTTAACTCATCCGACAATGGGAGTGAATCATTAAGCGAAGTACAAATAAGAATTGAATGCTGCACAAAGGCTGATGGCCGAGATAATGCAAAGGGTAGTTGACAAAATTTAATGGAAATGTCACAGCCACTCCGCGCCGCTTATAGAAAATACCACTTAATAAGAGCTCCCAATTGGTTGTGCAAATGCGGAGGGAGAAGGGGTGGAAATATTACAGGAGTCCAGTTGCATGAAAAAGAAACTAGTGTTCAAAAGCATTAATGATGATGATGTAATTTTGAAAAGCTCATTGAGTAATTTTTGATCGAGTCATATTGTATGAATTTGATAATATCATTTTTTTTTCAGTACTCAGTGTAACGATCAAAATTTTATTATATTAAGCAATATTAATCATTCATAATTATTGACGAAACGAAGTATTAAATCGGTAACGCTTCACTAAACATTCAGACTCAGTTAGGAATACCTTTGTTCATTCTATCGTATAAAAAAAACTGATATTCTTCCAAGCGTGCATAAATAAACTCAGTTTATTTTTTCAATACACATTAAAGATTATCAAAGCTATAATGGACTACAACATTCAACAACTCCGTAGAACTACACAATAAACATTACGGAACAATGCAGGAAGTGCTAACAAAATAGCTGAGAACTACTATTATATTCTATAATGCTGTTCACACAAGTTTGCAGCTGCGGATCCCGACTGATACGGTCGGTGTGAGCCTTTATTTTGGGAATATTAGTGAGTGAACAAGTCCCGCGTTGGGCGCCAAATATACAAACATTGCAACATGTTGGGCGCCAAATATACAGAACATGTTGCCAAATGTTTAGCGTTGTCGTAAGTGTAGTTGTGGGCAGTGGTCGCGTGATGAGGTGGTTTGGCATACAGCTTTATGGAATGGACAATTAGTTTAAGACTTAAAAGTCCTTTAAGGAATAATTTCGCTGCAAAATGTTACCTTATTTCAAAATCAAATAAGTACACTTTAATTGTTTATGAATGTTTGTGCATTAAAACAAAAAGGAACCAAAAAATACATATTTTTAATATGAATAAAAACATGTAGGTAATACGCAATTTAAACATAATTTTTGCATACATTTTTCGATCGTTTGATAACAAGTTGAGTTTAGGTTACCATGGCGTCGCTCGCTAAATTACAACATCTACGCACTTTTGATTTATGGGTCCCATGGAATATCTATAAAGGACAAAAGAAAGAAAAGTACAACTTTGCATTTTATCTTAACTTTTTATTTAATAGCAGACGTTGTGTCTGCTATTAAATAAAAAGTTAAGATTCAATGGTACTTTTAAGTACCGTTGTAGTAATTTAAAAATTTAACGAATTGCAGTATTTACAAATGTAAAACATTTGGAAGAAATACAGCGACATCACAAATGGCTATCATTTAGCATCAGCATTCTTCTCCGGAAAACGTATTCTTAATGACTTCACATCTAAATTTGACTGCCCAAAGCCAATTTATTCGTGTTTATTCTTCAAATCCTATGGACCATCAACTTCAGAACTAAGATTTAATCTTAGAATAAGAGCCCTGTCTGCGGTGCCTATGTGTGGTCGGACATGAACTAAATCTTCTGTCCGCCATCTTTTTGTGGTACTTCTTCTCGGTCGGGGGGGCGTTTACCAGACTTTATAAATAGCTACCGTTCGTTCTCAATTGTTTTCCCCTGTTTATAAACTGACATGGCAGCAAAACGATTCTTTTTATGAAAGCTGCACATAATTTTGAAATCAGGCTTTTTTTTTTAAACGCTGCAAATGAAACCAGTGTTTACGCTTGACTAAGTAGAACTCATAATGGATTAGGAAAACTTCTTACAAGTTTTAACTATATAATTCCGAGCACTATAGGTACACAAGTTGCCGTAACATTGTCTAGATTTCTTTAATAATGATTTAAAATTCTCGTCTAAAACTTTCACACTACCTACTTGTATTACACAATTTCAAATCATGGCATGTTCTATTACAGATTACTGCTCTTGTTGGCTCATTTTCCATAAAAGAATGGCTTAGTAATAAATGTTAATTAAAATCGCACTAGTTGACGTTAGTCAATAAATTACTATTTGTAAAAGAGGTCAATAGGTATATCGCATATCAACACGACAAGCGGATTAATTTGCCTCTGAAGCATGGTCATAAATTAAGATTACATAGATTGATTTGCAATGAAACAGGTGGATACAAAATCTGACACTTGACAACAAATTTGGGTCAAGTCAAAGGCAGAACGAAGTCAACAACTCTTCAAATCAAAACGGTACATCACCAATCAAGACAAAACATTCGATTTCAAATCGATTGGTTAGCGTCAATAAACACAGCACTTACTATCGAGCAGCCATTAGAACGTACCTATCACAGCTATCTTCTCATGACATTTAGCAGGGGTTATTGACCTGTTGGATAGTCCGACCGGTTGGCCAACTAGTTGGGTGACTGCTGGCCAGTTTGCAGATAGCCTTTAGATTATGTTGCTGATGAGGCGAAATAATTAACATAAGCAGTTTTTTTTTCAATAGAACTTGTTATACACTAAAGTACTTAAGAACGCAGAAACAATTTCTGTCTTATTTGAAGATGTTATTTCAAGATGTGGGACGATCTCAAAACATTACTTTATTATTTATTCAGTAGCTGCGTAGTTTATCTAAACCTAGCAGCCATATTTTCTTAAGTTACAGAGTAATGAGATATGAGTTTTGAAAAACGAGGTTAACTTCTAAGAAAGCCATTTGGATGTAGCATCTGTCTCGGCCATAAAACAACGTCGACTGTTTTAGCCGCAGTTGATGTTACTTTTATAACAGCAAAACTTAATTACTTTAACTGTCCGACACAATACGGCAATATTTCACCATCTCATATAAAGATAAGTTAATCTGTAATTACAAATTGTGAGTTTTTTGACCTGCTGTCCCAGACAGAGGAAAATTACGTTCTATTTTCATCTTGGGATGTTATTATTTGCTTATCATCAAAAGCCATAATGTTCAAATGACATAACATTTACTTTAACTTGAAAATTATGTCAAACAAAATTATATGCTTTGTTGTTAAATTAAAAAATAATTACACCATATAATACCCTAATTATACCAACTCACAAATTTTTATGACATTTAAATAGACCATGTGACGGTCTCACGATGTCTTTGACCTTACAGAAATGGTCTCAAATACGAGAATTTGATAATAAATTTGTAGCTTCCCTAAATCTACTCGCAAAACTTAGTGTATCCAACACTCTTGGTATATCAACTCGTGATTTGCGTGCAAAATTGGCGTTTTTGCGCTGTTTACTGCCTGTACAGTTATAACGAGTCTAGGAAGCAAATATGAAGTAGCAAGGCGGTTTCGAGCCGGTTTTTATACATTTTACCAAGTCATACTAGAGTATTTTTTGTTTACAGATGAACATATTATTTTTATCCGGTTTCAGATTTCAACAAAATAAATACAGTAAGGCTAAATGAAAATTCAAGCTTTTAATTTAAAATATTTACTTCAAAGAAAGCTTCTGATGACATGAGCTGATCAAATAAGAAGGTATATAGCTCCGTTTTCCATTACATTCATAATGATGGTGCTCTTCATTTCTAAAAGCGACTAACCAACAAAAACCGGTAAAGGTTTCAAAACAAAGACATCCAGGAACACAATCTGGCTCAGTTTCATAAAGCAGGTCAGTCTGACAAAAAGCCAGCTCATCGCGGTTCGCGTGGCGCAGTGAAAGTGTTCCCACGAGCGCACGCGCATACTACACGACTGCGGGGAGAACGGCGCGAGCTGCAAGCTTGCAGCGACGCGAAGCGAACGTGGAGATGCAATAGAACATTAGTTATGTTGACGAAATTGACCTTAGACTTTGTTGGAATACAGTCGTGATCGTTATTTATAGAAACTGTGAACATATAATACCCATAGCAAGACCCAGCGTTCACAAGGTGGACTGACGACTATTCGTTTTAGTGATCTTTAAGGGAGGTCTTTGACCAGGAACTGACATCCATTCCAAATAATGATGATGTGCAATTCAGCAATACCTAATCTTCTTTCGATGCTTTGTAGTTTTGCTGTACCAAAGTTTCGTGTATAAAACGAAAACTTCTTATTACTTGCTCAGCGGTGCAGTCGTGTCACAGAGGTTTCCGGGTCATCCTCAATTCGGTTTGTGTGATTGTTTCGTCACGCAACGCGCATTGTGGTACCCACCACTACTTGCGCTACTTACCTGTGTTAGTGATAGTTCTTGACTCTAACTTAGTGCTACTAGAGCCGTTAGAGACTAGATACAGTAGTTTAGTAATCTATGTGAGTACATTAACGTATGATGTGTATTTTCATCCATTGTTTGGTCACGGTAAATATAAAGTAAAGGTGTTTGTCGCGTGATGGGTCAGAGGTCTTGATTGCTGTGTAACTTTAGGAAAGGTTCTCTAAGTTAAGTATGATTGGAAGAAAGTTGGGTGATTGAGGAGAGTGTAGTTGGCTATTTATGTTGAGATGTTTAAGATGATTTGTTATCCAAAACTTAAATATCATCAACTTTGCTCCATCAAACGATCCTTTAGTCATAGAAGAAGTAGTCTTAATCTATGTTTTTCTTTTAATGAATAACTGCTCTCTAGCAAGTGTATTGTTACAATATGTAAGGTATTTATAGCTTTGCACCAGCTTAATAATTTAATAGGACACATATGTCTCCAAAGAGAAACGACTAACTACTATAATGACTGATGATGCGTTATGAGAAATTTCTCTCTCATTTCCATATTATCTATGATTCTATGACTTTCATCGAGAGCTGCCCTCTGAACTCACACGTGCTTCAGTGAAGGGAACGAATGAGTGAATGAAGACGGCTGGGGCATTATTGCGATCATAAATGAGATATATGACGAAAGTTGTTCATAGTGGCCATCTTTATGATAACTGTTTAGGATGAAGACTCGACGCAACTTAACCGTATACATCCTTTTACTCTTGTATGACCTGTTAGTTATTACATATAATAGAAATGCTTAAGCCATGGTGGGTCAAAAAGGACAGTGAAAAAGGTAACTAAAAAGCCTGATCAATAATTCACACAAATATTATAAACGCGAAAGTTTTTGAGAATGTGCTTGTGTGTATGTGTGTATTTCACGCTCGGATGGCTGAACGCATTTCGATGAAACTTAGTATACGGGTAGATCATGTCCTGGAATAGCACTTAGGATACTTTTTATCCCGGAAGTATGTTCTCTCGGGATAATTTCTATTATGACGCGGGCGAAGCCGCAGACAGCAGCTAATAAGGAGATAAAAAGGTAATCTTTCAATCACCTATAAAATAAAATATACGTAGCATCGTTTTAAGTTTAAAGGTATTTATTTCACAATGAAGACACAAAGTCACTTATCTACTTGAGAACAGTTTTTCCTTATACTAAACGTCGTCACCGTGTACGTATGTTTGTTTTAGTGATCCAATGCATTCAGTCTTTAAGCGGATATTTTGTAATCGTTTTTAGGGTATCTCAAAAAGAAAAAACGGAACCCTTATGAGATCACTTTGATGTTCGTCTGTCTATCAAGACCTTTTATCTCAGGAACGCGTGACGGTATCGAGTTGAAATTAAATACACTCAAGTCTGCGGTCCCTTGAAGCTGTGAAAAAATCAAACTTTTAAGTTAACGAAAAAAAAAGATACGGCCTCAAGGGAATCAAAATTCTTAGGGTACTTCCCATTGAACCAGAATCCTGAAATTTTGCATAAAGTAAGGTGATAAAGCACAGGTATAGAAATAAATTTGAAAACAGTAAATTTGTTGATTTGTCACAAAAAAAACTTTTCGATTCGGAAAAATCTTCGAGACCCCATTCGGGAATGGAACTATTTACATAGGTGAGTTTGTACGGAACCCTCAGGGCACGAGTCCGACTCGCACTTGCCCAGTTTTTTTTACATATTGTGCTAGGGTTCTTGAATACATTGAATGAGTGTACATTTTTGATAAATGAGGCTTTTTGTTTTATAACTGAGTTCCTTCAAATGTTGTCATTTTTTTGTCGAATTTAGTTTCCATCTTTGGTAAAATTAGATAACTAGCCCGGCTAACGTTATGTTATTTCTTTTACTTCAGTAATCGATAGCTAGGTACTTAATATTCATCTCACCAAAACCCAAACACATTATCAGCCACACGAGCACTATCAGTCTACTCCATCGCACTCAACTGCCAACCAATTACGTCGAACTAAAACAAACGTCCGCGAATATAATAAACTCGTCCACAATAGCCTCTCTTCGGCCGATTACGCGCCTCCCGAAATTCGACCGAATCGCATCGAATCGCATCGAATCGGGCAATCGTTTCCGCGCGAAATAAATTCGCGATAGTCGCGATGAAAGCCCGGACGGTAATTGGCCGGTAGCTACGTAGGGATGCCTCTAGGATTTTGGTGATTGAAATTGCACGAATTTCAGTTAAATATAGAATGTAAGCTGTTTTGCAAATTCAGGGCGTAAACTAAGGCGTACTGTCCACGTGCTATCGTGTCGTTGCCGCTACGTCGACAGAGTTTCATAGTTTTGTTTGTATGCAAACTTTGAGCAGGCGTACACCAAGCGTATAATGACGAATAGGCGTCCATGAAGCTACGCGTCCCTGGACAGTAGGCCCAAGTGTATAGTTGACAATCAATTTGCATCTCTTTATACTGAAAAACGTACCTTTTACAACTTTGTGTCGTAAACTGCTAAAAGTCATCCAGGTAAATCCATGACAATCAAGAATTACTTTACGCTGATATCATTTTCTAGCGGCCTACCGGTCACCAAACATGGTCTACAGTTCCATTACTTCCATTTTCATTTATATTCAACATTTTGAAAAACTTATGTCAATTATTATTGTACCCGGAAAATATTCAGGCATGTGAAATTGTGAACCCTACCGTTGCATTTGGACAATTCAACCGCACAGCTCATATTCGTATTGTCATCACCATCAGTGACGGAGATCAAAGTACCCACCGCCGCCACCGTATTGAGTATTGTGTATGTAAAGTAGTGATGGGCGGCCGCCGAATGTGACCGCTGATGTGTATTGGTTATAGAAGACTCACTCAGACCAACACTGAATTCATATTTCCAACTAAACCAAACCACGGCATCTAACGGATGATGTGAAGGCAGTATTCTTTTTTCACCAAATGTGATAATGATGTTACATCATTATTACAATTTCAACCCAAAGACGTTCACCGCTAGCCACACGCCAGCTTCAAGCGTCTCTCCATCGACTTGTCTAGCAGTACCATGATCATCTTTCTGCTCTTGACCCGTTTTATTTGGGGTCGGCGCCACAAGTTTTTTTCTTCCATTCTATCCTGTCACCCGTCACGCTATCAACTCCCTTTTCTTTCATACCACTTCTCACACAATCGATCCATGTTTTCTTTGGCCTCCATCCACATGTATACTCATAACTCTTTTAGTATCTCTGCATGTAGCGGTACCAAGGCAACATAAACTGACTGTCAGCATTAACGTTTTTGACAATATCTCCCTAGCCTTTTCCCAACTAACCGGCTTCCAATCTAACCGGATGTGACTTAATACCCGTGTTTTACATGGTGCGACTGTCTGTCAGATCTCCACAACCCTTACCGGTTACTGGACAACACGATAGTCCTCATATATACTGATGGTCACACGTTTTGGCTTCTGCATATCTGTAACGATTATCAAAGATCTACGAATGACAACCGGGACGAACAGATTTACGTGTTTTCTGAGGTACGAGGTGTTAGTAATGTCCTAGATAAACTTAGAAAAGTACATATGAATTGAAAAATTCAATTGGTACTTGCTTGGTTTCGAACTCGTTCCTCATGAATGAGGGGTGGGGTGCCTTAACCACTGGGTCATTACGATTTCAGAAACTAAAGTTATTTTACAATTTTCTGTCCTTTTTTTGATGTAGAAGATTTATTCTATAAATCTTCTACAAGTACATCCATCTACGTTGTGGCATCATACTGAATAATTATTATTGTTGACATTTCAATGTAACGAGAAGCGAAATAATTTGAATGTACTTCAACGAAATGCTTTTGATTTGCTTCTCACAATAGAAGTGATATATTTACAATAGTTTATTTTAATAATGCATTATAATAATAAGTAGGTACCTAATCGTCAAGTAGGCAAGCAATTATATTTTTTTCGTTATGAATGTATTTAGTTTCAAGGTTAGTCCAGACACATTCAGCCAATTCGGTAACAGTACATTCTCTTTCCGAGTTACAAGGACTACTGATAATTTGGGTCCTATTCAAGTCGTAGTCTATTTCTATAACTTTGTAATCTTAAGTTACAGTGTTTATAAAATATCAGCCTTTTACTATCCTACTGCAGAGCAAAATCTTCTTATAAAGATAAATCAAAATGAACTATTTAAAGCTATCAAAGTTACTACTAAAATCCTTATTATCAGTCAGTGGCTACAGAAATTGTTCCGAATGCGTTTAACAAGGTAAATAATAAGGTTAACACAAAATGAAAATAAAGCACGATATAAAGGGTACGCGGAACGGAAAAGCTGATTGAATAAATGGTCACTATAAATAAATAAAACATTCATTCCGTAGTTCCACGAGTGCCACCGAATAAATAAATTGCAGGAAAACTTACATTTCAGCACTGCGTTTGTTTTATATGACACTTTAGTCTTTTGAGTAGGTACCGTAATTAGAGACACAATAGTAAGACAATGAGCGAGCGAGCGCCGGCGTTCGCTTGGGGTTTAATGAATTTAGACAGTTCAGTTTTTGAACATTCATATCGGTGGCATTTTTAATGGAGACAATAGCCAAAGAAAGCATCGCCTCATTATCAAAGACGTCTGCTGTTGGACCTAGACCTCCCCCAAGTGTCACCACAACGAACGGTCCTGTGCGTCTCGTATCCAACGGATTCCCGCGACTCTCGCCAGGTCATCGGTCCACCTTGTGGGAGACCGTCCAATGCTGTGTCTTTTCTCTTGCGCGGTCACCACCCCAGAACCTTTAGGCCCTATCGACTATCTGTTCTGCAAGAGACTGTCGAGCAACGTGCCCCTGCCTGCTGCCACTTAAGTTTGGCAATTCTTCGGGCTATGTCAGCAACCATCGCCTAGCATAGAAGTATTCGGAACCCAATCATTGTCGTTTTTTGGACTTTGATTTTTCACCTCATATGTATATGTACTAGACTAGCTGCCCTCCACAGTTTCACCCGCATCTTTGGTGACTGTTCCGCTCCTATCAGTCATAGCGGGATGTTATATAGTCTTCTACATTAATATTATAAAGAGGTAAAGTTTGCTTTTTTGTTTTAGGAGGTAATCTTTAAAAGAAAGTACTGGTCCGATTGCGAAAACTTTTTCATCGATTGAAAGCTGCTTTATTCCCGAGTGACATAGGATATATCTTATGTATGCGGGAGAAGCTGCGGGCAAAAGCTAGTTCTCAATAAATGAGCTATACTATACTAAAATATATTTGAATCAGTAGTTCCTCAGATTATCGCGTTCAACCAAACAAACTCTCGAGCTTTGTAATATTAGTGAAGATTTGATTTTTGTTTTGTGTGTTTTTGTTGTCTGTAAGAAATTGCCCTGTGCGATAAGACCGCCCATTGTACACTTATTTTTAATTATGTTTGTCCTGTATTTTTGTTTATGTGGTGTACAATAAAGAATATAATAAATTTTACGTAATAAGTTGTACTTCTGTGTTTGATTCTTCGTTCTGTGGCAGTGTTAACACGTTCTGGTTCATTAATTATTTCGGTTGGACAGTTTTTCGGACTGTTCGTCTAATTGACTAATTATCGCTATTCGCTTGCATTCTCAATGTTTGGTAACGCACTAACGATACAATAGTTTTTGTGTAATATAGAGAAAGTGCATTTGATACGATTGCCTAATGTAGCACAATAATTACGTGCAATGTACGAGGAAATAGTGTTGCATTCTCACCTCACAGTAACAAAAACAGTGCTAGATTTTATATTACTCATTATTTATGAGCGTGCATAACTGCAGTAAAAAAGTAAGCGAAGTATCGTGTAGTGGTACATACTCGTATGTCACATAAGGAACCTCTTATTTTCACAGAACTATATCTTCTTTACATTGACGTAGCTTCTGCCATTAGTTTCGATAAAAAATATGCCTATGTTTAAAGGAAGGGCAATAAACGAGGCAGGTTTACGTATATTATGTGTACCCGAGTAAAGCTGGGGCGAGTCACTAGTAATAGGAAAAAAACAAAAGGAAATATAACGCTGCCCTAGTGTGTGGCCAATCGACAAATTTCAGCAAAATTTAAGTTTTCATTTCAAAGTATAAAAACTACTCTCTAGTGTTTATTTAGATTTAAATAAAGAAATATTACACGTTTCTATTGTGTGAAAGATTTTAATGAACTTCTGATAATATCCATAGACTCAAAAAAATGTCTCCTGTAAAATTTGCTCACTGGTCAAGCACTAGAGCGGCGATAAGGCGAACCAACGGTTATTGAATGCATTCCTCCGTTCACGATATATGGATCGTAGTACTACCTGTGCACCTCTTGGGTCGACTTCTAAAAAGGTTACCCGCGGTCTTAAAACGTAAAGCGCAACTGAAGGAACATAGGTATGGTTTAAGTTAGTAAAAGCCTGCCCTAGAGTGGGAGAAGTTATTAGATGCTTACCCACCTCAAAAAAAAAATCGGTGCACCTCAGCCTCTTGCAGGGAATATAGGCGTGACGTTACACTATCAGTTTTATTACATCACTTAAAACCAGACAAGCAGACATACAAGAAGTGTCACAAACTCCCAAGAACCAGGTAAGGCACTCTACTCAGGACGGACGTAACGAATAAATCACAAAAATTCAAGGAACACGCCACTTAAACAGCTTTATCCTCACAAATGCAATCCGAGAACAGTGGCTGCACGCAGGACGTGTTTTATACCAGGGCTGTCCAAACATAGGATCCTCTTACTACGTCAGGGTTACATCCACATGTGAACACTAGTAGTGTTAGGGCTTGTAAAAATACAACAAAAGAAAAATACAGACAAGTGACACTAGTGACAGCGGCTAAACGCGATTATGCAAGCCAAAAGTTAAAACGCGATTAGTTTTATTGGTGAACTCCGCCCTTAGTAAGTGAAAGGAGATCAAGTTTAAAGGTTTGCGGAATAGGATGTAAAATCTCTCAAACATCCGTTGAAAAGAGAGAATCCTTCGACCTGACAGGTATTGTGTCTGCTCCGGGCTCCGGCTGCCCGATAGTTGATTTCGGACTGTTTTATATGTTCTATTCGCGCGGAGAATTCTAATACCGTGATGCAAATATCGCTACACAAGAAAACTAAGAATGAAGCTTTTCCACCCTTAGAGGCAAAATAGAGTCACATGATGTCTAGATTTGTACTGCCATGAATACATATTGTAAGACTCTTAGCAGAAGAAGAAAGATGAAGAAAGAAAACGTGTTGCATCGACCACTAGTAACAGAGGCAGGAAGATGATGGTCTAAGACACTTGGCGCGTTGTACTGACAATCTCTGAGTAAATTGTGGTTCAGGCAAAACAAGAGTCGGCATAAACTTTGTGATCCACTACTCAGACGTAATGAAATAGTAAAGGCAGTGGTGTAGCTGCGTGACTAACAGCCCAAGGGCCAAAAAATACTGGGGCCCCTTTTTTATTTAGGAAATCATCCAATAACCTCTCCTGCTCTTGGTGGAGCGGGAAGGAGTGTCAGACTTTTAATGACTAAAACGAGGTTTTTTTTTCAGTGGGAAAATAAAACGAGTTGCCATTGTTAAAGTAGTGTTGCAACCTATTTTATTTAGATTTCGAAAGTGGGAGACTTTTTCGATAGTTCAATAAGAGTTTTAATCATCAAGTTTGGGCCTCTCCCAAACTTGGGGTCCCGGGGCACTACCCCGCATAGCCCTTTGTTAGCTTCGCCAGTAAGCAAAGGACGTCCCGCCAAATATAGGACACATGAACGAGCCCTAAACATCCGAACGCTAGAGTGTGGCCAGCCCTGTGTCACCCCGAGCCGCGGGTTCCATTACACTAATGCACTAACACTAGCCTGCAGCCGACGTTATCCCGGTGAAACATCGCATTTTTCAGCAGAACATCTCATATCGCAGATGCTATCGTAAGATTACCCTGCAGCTGTAATGCATGTACCAACAGTACTTTGTAACTGGGGGTTGGGTTAGGGGAGTTTTCAATTGCAATGGATTGTTATTTAATAGAAATCTAGTATTTTTGTAATATTATAAAACGATTAGGCTTTGTAGTTACTTATACATTCATTGTTCGTATAGCTAAGGAGTGGAGAGTTTGTTGTCCTGATAACTACAACATGGGGGTTTTGTTTTGGAGTGAAGGCAAGCATACCTACTCTGTCGTTGACTACATAATCGCTTTCCATTAGACGAGATATATATATTTTTTTAATTCAATAATATATATATTGGTCAAGCGCGAGTCTATCAACAGAAAAAAAAGAACAACATGAAAAGATGACTAACGATCGCCATTCAGTACCCTCTTAGGAGGACATCGCCATCAAGGTCAATCGCGGCTAAGATGGTGTGCCGATCTTCGTATTTACAGGAAAATAATCACCAGGGATCGAGGAAAAAAAGGTCTGGCTTGGGATACAACGTAGGCTAACAAACAACATATGACGAGCATCGGGTAATACCTTATGTACCTACTTCCATTTCCGTCTGCATCATACAGTCTGTAAGCACAACAGTTATTTGTAAAAAATTCAATTCGAAAATGGTAGTGAAGAAAAAAATTATCATCTTTAATACCAGTCAAAATAGATCTACTTTCAGTAAACACGTTTATAACCTTTGACCTTAGCTTCTCATTTGTTTTGTTGGCAAAATAACCTTGAAATTCGTAAACGGTCAATCATTGACATTGAAACAAAATACTGAATAGGATGAAAATGATCACGAATTAGTGTCTAAGTGACAAAAATTGTCGAATCACATCCGGGTGACGGCGGCAGAGTCACGTATTTAGTACCTACTGAAAGCTAGGCGGAACTGTGGCCTAGAAGCCTGATAACCTAAAAAACTTGATATTAAACAAGAGTAAATAGATAAGAATGTGATTTTTTATTTGATGTCTAGCTAACCTGAAGTGCTCGTGTTTTGTTTTGTTTTGAGTTGATCAAAAAACAAAAACAATGTAAAATCTTAAAAAGAATACTTCCCAGCAGATATTGAAAAAAAGAAGAAATAAAAAAATATATAACGATGAAAGCGCAAAGTCCTCCTGAGACCTAAAGCTCTTTTACTTAGCAAACAATCTAATAAATTCATACCGAAAACTTGAAAGTTGAAGAAGAGGCAATGCTAAACAGATCATTAAGTAAACAGAGCAAGTCTCGGGCATAATGCAGCTCGGTCACCGCCTTGCCGCGCCGCGCCGCCGTCGCGTCGTCCCCCGGAGTTGCAAGAACAACTCATTTCGCAAACATTTTTGATATTTAATTATATGAATAATTGATAAAATTCGCAGTTTTCGGCTTTACATATTTATAACTTTTAGAGAAGTTTTGAGTGCGATTTCATAAAATAATAGTACAATAAAAAATACGATAACGCAACGACTTTAGAGTCTTATCACATGTTTTAAAAATGTCCTCAATTTCTAAGTTGTTTTTTTACAATACCGGAATTAATAAGCTGTCCTCGAAGTGATGATTTAAATCTGACAATGCAACTTATACAAAACCTAAGTTATCATCATGAATATAAAACAACAAGCTGCATGCTCTTATTAAGTTGACCTAACACCGATGACCCATAAAGAATTCATGACCTAAAACCGGATTAAACATATTTTTTATAAAACTAGCGCGGGCTCGCAAATTAGCAATTCCGCGGCGCATAGCGGCACAGATGCCAGCACTAGTAATATGATATTAAGCGCAGAACTTCGATACGCGACTAGTTTAAGAGTGCATCTTCGGGGGATGCTGAAAGGGCATAAATAACTAGAAGATAGTAGAAACGTGCCGCAGAAAGGAAGGCAGGAGTGCCGGAGTGCCGCGGGCTGCCTTGGGAGAATTTTCAAGCGTATGTGGATCTTAGGAATGACGCTCGCTGTTGTACCTAGATTTTTTTTCGGGAAATTCTAATTGAAAAAGTGTTGTATGAAAGCGGATTAATGTGTGAATATCGCTAAGTATTTTAGATTACTTTTGAACCCGCACAAAGGGGAGGATCCTGAGGGATAGCTAGCTATAAGCTAAGAAGCTAGCTTCGTTAGCGTATTTTTCTAGTGAAATAGTGTTAATTTATGATATTATACCGCGTACATCGAAGGACTGGAACAATTTGCCTGCTGCGATCTTCCCGTCCAACTATAATTTAGGTGTCTTCAAGGCTAGAGTGAATAGGCTCTTAATAAACTAGTGCGCCTCACCATCAATGATTGCATCGCTGCTTACCATCAGGTGGGATCGCAGTCAAGCACTGGTTTATATGAATTAAAAAAAAAATTAAAAAAAAAAATATTGAGTTAAACATTTCAATTGACGTGTAAAAGTGTTTTTTAAACCTATTTACAAAATAAATATCATTTTTACACCACCTGCTCGATAATGCCCTTTTATACGTCATACAACCATCACTTAAAGCAAGTCATTATGTCCCTAGGGAGATAATGCAGTATGGGCGATCCCTAGGGAATAATGAGATTTGAATTTGGAACGTGAAAAACCGTCAGCATTATGTGAATTAAAATGTAGTGCATCAAACAAGTTTATTCAAATTTCAAACTGGCCACTAACAAAAAAAAACAGAATAAAAAAAGTTTCTAAAAAAAGTAATGAACAAGCGGGAGCGATAGAGAAAATTTAAATTATAGAATCTTTGAGTAGTGAATTTGGTTTGTTTCAAATCTCAAAACATTTTGAGTGATAGTTAAGATTAACTCGTAAATAATACTTATATTTCTGTATTATATGATTTCTTTTACTAAGTTGTCTTTTAATTATCTCACAGATGGTGTAAAAAGTAGAGTATCCAACACGGGGATAAAGCTGTCTTTGTCTTGGGCGGCTTGAATTCCTCACTTCACTCAGGTTTCTATATTAACTCCCTCGCAATGCTCGGGAGTTAATTATATAAATCCCTCACTATCGTTCGGGATTAAAATTAGCAACCTTCGTTTCGTTCGGAATTCAACATCCGCCACCCGCGACTTAAAGACACTGCTTTATCCCCTAGTCACATAATCTACTATTATCATTTAGGTGTAATGATGCATTCTTCGGTTAAAAATTCTAAGGTTGAATAGCTAGCCTGTCGGTTTTCATCGGTTGCCCAACGACAAGTGTTCGAAATTGTATAACTTAAATCCGCCAAGCCCGTTCCATCATACGACCACTAGGCGGCGATACACCGGTACATGGTGGACCTCCTACACATACGAACAAAACGTTTTGAGAACTTCCTGCCGAAGTCTGAGTTTCCTGATAACTACAACCAGGGGTTAAGTCAAAGTTGAACAGGTTGTACTTCTAGGAAAATACGCTTTAACATCGACCACATCGCTTCGCCATCAAGTGAGATAGAGGTCAAACGCGAAACGTTAAATATATATAATTGAATACAACCAAACTTAACCTTTTGACGTGCGTAATTAGAGACACAATAGTAAGACAATGGCTTGCGGGCGCCGGCTACCGCCTGAGCGTTAATGAATTAAATTACAACTTAAAACAAGGTAAGTTTTAAGTTGCAATTCGTACAGTATGTACGTGGTTATAAAATGCACTTGCAATAACTAAGAGTTAACATTAACTTTAAGTAATTATCAATTTACGTGCTTGCAAAGAACGCAGCGCTCTTGGGGCTGTTCGGAACGGATCTGTTTTTCCAAAACCTGGCGCTATATTGCATCGTGTAGGGAATATTAATCTAATCTAGGAATAGCTAAATGAAAGTATGAAACCTGTAATATCTGCGTTAATTAGAGAAGCTTTATATCTCCCTGTAACTTTACAGAATGGATTTAAATAAGTTATTATGATGGTACGTGAGCAACACAAAGGAGAGCCATTTTATCGTGTACTTGCGGGAGAGCAGCGTGTTGCGGAAAAGCCGTTTTATCTAAAAACTTAACGAACATTAAAGCATAGAATACATGTTTATTAAATTGTCAGGTTGAAATTACTTAACGCGTAAGAGCCTGACAAAATGAAGATTATATACGCGGAGATATAAATGACTGCTTTGTTGGCCTAAAGACGGGGTTTATGGAGTGTTGCTTGGGTTGAATTTCCCGGCTAGGCAGATTTTCTATTAGAAGCAGTGGTGGCGCAGTTGTAACGGACCATGACTGTATGTCTCTGGTTCAAACACAGTTACGCGCATTACTCTGTGTAATTTATTACATCACCACTGCTCTCTCTGCGGTGAAGGAAAATATCGTGAGGAAACCGGCAAGTCCTAGGACCAAAGATTCGAAGACATGTGACATCCATCAATGCGGCTTGATTCCCAGCAATGGGAACACTATAACTGACTAAACTGGCCTCTTGGTCTTGTGGTTAGTAGCCCTGACTGCTATGCCGGAGGTCGTGGTTTCGATTCCCACCCAAGACAAGTATCCATAGCGCATGCTCTGCCTAGTTTGAGACTAGATAGCGTTGCGTGGAAGTTGTGGAATATTATCATTATCATTATCTACATACATAATAGCAAAATACCACTCACTGATTAATCACGAAATCTCCGAAACTATAACAACTCCTACAAACTTATGATTTGGCAGATAGGTTCCTTATAGGGTGTAGACACACGCTAAGATCGGATTTTACGAAACTCTACCCGTAAGGGGGTAAAACGGGGGTTGGAAGTTTGTATGAAGAAACCAAGTTTCGCGAAGGCGAAGCCGCTGGCAGTAGCTAGTATTATTATAAAGCTAATTATGCTATAATCTAGGGCTTATAAGTAGGTATTCTAGGCCAGGTTGGAGAACACACACGTGATGTGTGTGTGTGCGTGGTATATGTCCATATTAAATGCGTTTCCAAAGCACACGTGTGTTTGAACGATGCCTTAAGCCAGGTCGCTGTATACACGATACACATAATACGCGTATCACAAAGGAAGCGTACACACGCTGCACACTCTGGGGATTGTTCTGCTTGACGGCGTATTCTGGTGAGAGGCGACGCTGTTACTTGTAGCTTTACTTTTCAGAATAAAATTGGTTTTTATAAAAGTTTTTTCATTGGTCGTTCACACATATACTTTTGGAAAATACTTTGCGAAGACTTTGATACTTTGATTGATTTTCTACTGCTGCTTAAAACAATGGACCAATGGTGGCCGAGTGGTAACGGCCCCACTTACAAGTTGCAGGTCGCTGGTTCAAACCCAGCCAGGCGCATTGTTTTGTTCTTCACCACTACTCTCGAAACGGTGAAGGAAACGCATCGTAAAGAAACCAGTATGTCCTAGAATAATAAATTCGAAGACAAGTGACATCCACCAATTCGCAGTGGGCTCGCGTTGTGGATTACGGCCCATTCCCTCTCCTATAGAGGAGGTCTGCGTCCCAGCAGTGGGAACTTTATAAGGTTGATTATGTTATACTATGCTTATAATAAAACTCTTCAAATTATAAACATATTAAGGTGTATTATATGTCACTTTCTAAAAAGAACACCACCTTCCTACATAACTATTATGCGGCAGGGTGTTTCCGAAAACGGTCACAAAAAGGCAATGGCGCTAGGGTGCGATGGCGGGAATTTTTCGCGCCACTTTGATTACCGCACAATGTTCACTACACTTGATTTTTTGCATAAAATGGCTACAACACGTTACACGGTTTTATATAGGAACCTTTTTATTGTAACCACTACGTTTGTGTTGGGATTTTTATTAGGAGATTTAACTTATGGAATGGTCTATAACATTTGTGTAACACTATATTTTTTCATTTATTTGAGATTTGCTTCAGGCTTGGTAAACTTTTTCCTAACTGAATTTAAAATGGAAACAAACTGAAACTGAATCTATATTATTTTATCCTTTACTAGCTGACCCGACAGACATTGTTCTGTCAAAGTTAGAGGATTCACAGAGTTTTTTTGGGTGGGAAACCCACCTATGTTTCTTTAGTTGCTCTATGCGTTCGAGGGCTGCGGTAGGTAATTCTTCCCTTTCTTACAATCCCGCTGCTCTGACAGGTAGGACTGAAAGCTAACTCTAATACTGCTGCTAGCTAGGAACAGTTTCAGCTTCCAGATACTTCAGTAAATAGTTCAACCAAATTAGTTAGATGGTTCTCGTGTACTGCGCTTAGTAACACATTTAGCCATTCATTTTTAGGGTTCCGTACCTCAAAAGGATAAAACGGAACCCTTATAGGATCACTTCATTGTCCGTTCTTCTGTCTGTCAACACCCTTTATCTCAGGAACGCGTGGAGGTATCGAGTTCAAATTTCTGAGTTAACGAAAAAAAAGATACGGCCGTTTATGTCACAAAAAACGTATATTTTGACACTGTCAAGGGAATCAAAATTCATAGGGTAATTCCCGTTGACCTAGAATCTTGAAATTTGGCATGAAGCAAAGTCTCATAGCACAAGTAAGTATAAGAATCAATCTGAAAACTGTAAATTTGTAATTTGTTTTGCAAAAAAAAAAACTTTTTTGCGATTCGGAAAAAATCTTCGTAACTCAACTCGGGAATTGAACTGTTTTCATAGGCAAGTTTGTACGGAACCCTCAGTGCGCGAGTCCTACTCGCACTTGCCCAGTTTTTATTTACATAAATGATGACATCGTTACAAACCATATTATAGGTTAGATTAAAGATTTTGATACAGGCGTCATTATTTCCCTGTTTTTCTTGCCGGATTGATTGAACATCGCATCATAGGTATATCTAAATTCGGTACATGTTACACAGGCCTTTAAAGGCTACATAATTTATCTACGTCCGTACTTCTGCTCGTCATTGCATAGATACGAGCAAACGATTGTACAATAAGCAGTTACACCAATATTAAATACATTTCCAAGAAGGCATAGACAATCAACGTCTGGTCTCACGAACACAGGGAAACATAACAATGGTACCAGGAGCACCCTGTACCATTTTGTTATGAATTTATTATGTTTGTTCGACGTTAGTTGATTAGCAGGCAACCATTTGCAAATTCCATTGGCAGACCAATAGCACGATAGGGGCAACGACTACGGGTAAACCTCGAATGAGGATCACAAGATTCTATGAGGTATGACGGAAGATACCTTTAATCCGTAATGGATGGAAAAAGATGAAGATTATTCAATAAATCCTTATGCATAACGAGCATAACCATGCTTGTCCAACGTATTTATTTCTTTAACTACCTAACTGCTGGCAGCAGCATCAGCCTCGTGAAAGTAGAAACATTGTTCCATGGGAACGTCCTCCCGAGATAAAAAAAAGTGTCATACGCGCTATTTTTTTTTATTCTTGTTAGTTTCGCGCTTGACCGCTATCAAAACGGTGAAGGAAAACATCGTGAGGAAACCGGCATGTCCTAGAACCAAAAAATTCGAAGGCATGTTACATTCACCAACCCGCACTGGGCCCGCGTGGTGGATTACGGCCGATTCCCTCTCCTAGAGAGGAGGCCTGAGTCCCTGCAGTGGGAACATTAAAAGGCTGATTATGCTTATGACCGCTATCTCACCTGATGGAAAGCGATGGAGCGCGCTTACCTAGAAGTAACCCATTCACTCTTGACTTAAAGATTCCCGGGTTGTAGCCATCAGGAAACACAGATTTGTGCAAGAAATTCCACTCCTTAGCTGTACGCACAATGAATGTGTTCCCAAAACGTTTTGTGCTTATAGGTGGGATGTCCACCATGTGCCGGTGCCGGTGGCGCCATACCATTTCAGTACATTAATCGTTTGCTAAATTTCATCCAAATCCGTTCAATCGTTCGAGAATGAAGAAGTAACAAACATACACACCACTTTTCTGTGTTATCTCTGCATTAATCACAAAATCTTTGAATATTCTTTAAAGTTAGTAGGTTGAGGTTACGAATTTTGTGATCAATTAAGCAAAACGACAAAGAATTTGAAGGTTACTGAATCCGACACAAATCTCATAGTTCACAAGTGATTGTAAGAAAAGACCAAACTTCAAAGTTTCTTCAATGAGTCATCAGTCGTAAATGTCATTCGCTACTGCATAATTGACCTTTATCGTGTTGCAAAGTAAATATTGAAATACAAATCTTTTCAAGAGTGCTCAAAGGCTCAGAAACTTAACAAAGTATATGGAAACCAATAAAACCAATCACAAAGATCGATTGAGGTTATGATCATATAAAATGACGAAATATTAAAAATACTGGAATAAACATCTGACAGTATGACGCTACATTACACGACTAGGTAATAAAGTCTAAATAAATAAAAATCCACCAGCAAAAATCTACGACAAACAAGCAAGACAAAATGTAATTTTAATTAACAACAAAGACTAAGAAAAAATAAACATAGTTATACGTGATGCGATTCACCCTTAACTATATAACTATGAAGCAATGTAGAAATACTTTTCTGATTGAAACCATTCATTCATACAATTGTATTGTAGCCTTGTTAGTAACTATCCCATTATTCTGAGGTAGACGAAGCACACCATACCTTTCTTCTCTATTTGCCACCTTCTTAAATCACTTTCTCGCTATATCATCTTTAACTAATGACAAATTATAGGTAAGTATCTATTTATTTTGCAAATAGATTTAAAAAAACACATTTTTTTTACTCTTCAATTTGGTCGTCAATTTAAACTAGATGTTTCCTAGCTGACTACCTTGAGCAGAAACACCGAAACTTAGAGATCAAAGCCTCGTTTACAGTCCATAAAGCAAAAATTTTGTGGTAGAGAATGCATTTATAATTTCTTTGCTCTCCCTCGGCTTTTATAACTATTCGCATTAACCGTTAAAACGTTGATAACATTAAATGCTAGAATTATAATTGACTGGCCTGTTGGTCTGGTGGTTAGTGGCCCTGACTGCTATGCCGGAGGTCGTGGGTTCGATTCCCACCCAGGACAAATGTTTGTGTGATGAGCACGATCATAAGTTCTGTGTCTGGGTGTAATTTATCTATATATGTATGTATTTAGACATATTTAAGTATGTTTATCAGTTGTCTAGTACCCATAACACAAGCTCTGCTTAGCTTGGGACTAGACGGCGTTGTGTGATAGTTGTGGAATATTATAATATTCAAGATAAACAACCCCTTGAAAATCTCCATCAATGTGAATCGAATCAGCAAAATGTCGACAACGAATACAAATATAAACGCAGATGAGCTGCTGACGTCACACACGCAATAAAATGACGATATCAATAACACTTAAGCCGATAACATACTACCTACAGGGCTACACCCAGTCACCGAAAACCTCTAGCGTTTGTAAGTTAAGAAGTACGTAAGAATGAACATTGAACATACTTGAATAGCTTCTTATTGCTTCTGCATTTAGCCTTTGTCAAGTACAGAAAGTATTAGTATAGTATTTAGTTTTTGATAGGTACACAATACAGTCACTTTGTTTTCTATTAGAATGCACATGTAATACATTCTAACGTGTTTCCAGTTTCGCTGAGATTGACAATACTATCATGCATTCTCTACTCCATTTAATCGAAACCGCACTTTTTTAAATGATTTTACATATTTTCTAGTTGTGTAAATACTTGGGATACAAAACTACACCAATTTTACGTCACATTAAGAATCATTTTGCTAATAATTAAAACAGCCGCTGAACTTCATTCGAAAAAATCCCACCAAACACTTGAAAAAAAAGGGAGAATTAAATATATCAAATATTCTGACCAAAGAGATTTATATTTAATGTCTTTGATTCTGACGTTTCGTAGACATTACAGACAGTGACATTGTTCAAACAGGGCCCTAGAAAACTCCACAAATACCATAATAAATCAAATCTGAATATACCATTACCATAGAAAAGACTTACCAACTCCATGCATTGAGCGGTGTAACCAATCGAGCGTGTAATGAAACATATGATGTATCTGGTGGCGTACCTGTAACAGATTTAAAACATTTGTTACATTCATGTTACGAGTACATTTGCCGCGTTCGGGTATTGTCTCGTTATTGAAGGATTATTGCTCGAGAACGAGAATATTCGGGATATGTTATTGTTTTTAAAAGGTGTGGTATAAGCGAAAAAGGTTGGAGCTAAGAGGATTAAGTTTTACATATTCTTCTGAAGGACTGAAAAAAGTAGGTTGGTTTAGGGAACGTAAAATAGAAATAGACATAAGTAGGTAGTTGAATAAGGGGATCCAAAGTGGTTTGTTTATGGCGAAATATAACTAAAAGCTAGTTCTTTCAGTGTTTTTCGGGGTTCCGTACCTCAAAAGGAAAAAACGGAACCCTTATAGGATCACTTTGTTGTCCGTCCGTCTATCTGTCTGTCAAGACCATTTATCTCGGAAACGCGTGGAGTTATCGAGTTGAAATTAAAACCATATACTCATGTCTGCGATCCCTTGGAGCTGAGAAAAAATCAAATTTCCAAGTTAACTAAAAAAAACGATACAGCCGTTTATGTCGCAAAAAACGTATATTTCGACGCTCTCAAGGGAATCATTTCATAGGAAATTTAACCTAGAATCCTGAAATTTGGCATGAAGCAAGGTATCATAGCACGAGTATAGGAAAAAAACTGAAAACCGTAGTAGTTACATCACAAAAAAAAAAAACTTTTTTTGCGATTCGGAAAAATCTTCATAAATCATTTCGGGAATTGAACTATTTACACAGGTAAGTTTGTACGGAACCCTCAGTGCCGTTTTTTATTTTTTATTTAATTAGTACATATGTAAGAAAATAAAAAAGATCTTATCTATCTTCTGTAAACAACTAAACTAATAAATAATTTAATTAGTACTGTCAATAATAATGTGCACAAACGCGAATAAAGAGAATTCATTGGGCATAAAAAAATTCATCCACATCGTTGGCATTGGGAAAAGTCCCCAGAACGCTAGCAGCATTAACGCGTTGAATAGCAATGCCTATACAGAACCAAAATCATCAATTTTATAAACCATAACCACTATTTACATACAGCCTCCTTTTATTTCCCTCCCTGAATCCTGCTAACCAGAGACTCAAACAACACGGGAAAATTCTGAAGCACAAAAAAGAAAGCCTTGGGAACAGTTATTGGTACATTTGTCGCTGCACTCCGCTGCCGCGTGCCGCCGGCGACATAGCGACATACATAGAACTCGCATTAGGAACAGGCGTCTGCAAAAATATATTTTATACTTTGAACACGAGAGGACTGTGAACAGGGATTTGGGAGACATGTTCGACTAGGTTTGTCTGCGTTTTATTTTACTGTAACCCTTAATGGATCTTTTCTTTAGGAATATTCTCAAAATTGTTCCATTAAGACACGATGAGGTCTTGATTCCATATCCTTGGCTGAGCGCACTGCACCTTCAGCCGGCCACCTGAAGAGCCAAGAAAATCTTCTCCTGGGCGACGCCAGCAGTTAAGCCACTATGTTTTCGCACAGCACCGCTCCGACCCGATGGAACCAATAGCACTACTCCGCGTGTTTTGAACGTACAATATACAGCGGTCGGAAAATCCTTTTTCAATTGAGATTTGCGGGACTTTAGGTACACCCTGTTTCGCATATCTTGATCTTAAATGTCATAACTTGTACCTTTGTCGAAATTTGTATTTTTGGTGTACAATAAAGAATATATCTATCTTTCTATCTATCTATCATAAAGGACACTCATTTATGGGAGTAAGATCAGATACTGTCCAGAATGAACATTCAGTTATGAATTGCAGACGCAATAGAACGAAACGGTGGATACGGTATTATATGAAACAAAAAAATCTATCCAATTTTTTTAAGCTATTGCATAGCTTCTATCGCGGGCCTTGAGCGCGGGGACCGAATCCAGAAATTCCGTAACGAAAAATATACCTCACGCTCCCCACTCCGACGGGCACGGAGGTGTGGCTTGGAGGCCGACAGAGACCGAACACCTATTTTAGAAAAGTCGTTAACGACCTGTGTGGCGCATTGGTACAGCGTTCTACCTATGTTATCATCGTGCCTCGAGTTCAAATCTCGGTCAAACAAAATAGTTTTTTTGTATTATAATAAATTATAGTAATGTTCTATGATAACAACTGAACATACTTGTAGCAATTTATGAAGTAAACAAGAAAGAAAAAAATTTGTTTTCTTATCGGTCACCACGCTCAAAAAGTGTAACTTGAATTAATAGCAAAGAAAAAAAGAAATACTGCATAAATAAATAATTATAATTGCATAAGTTGATACAAAATGCTATGCAATAGCTTTACCGCGGCAGTCCCCGAGTGCCACACTTATTTTTTTTTGAGAAAATACGTTTTTGCTGCCGAGTTAGCAAAAGTAGTGACCAAATAACCGCACTCGGAGACGCTAGCACAAACCGATCACATACATAATTATAAAGTTGGTCAGTCACAAGTAATGCCTCGGAGAACTGGCATAAGTTACACAGAGGACAACACAATAACTTATTACCCTTTTGAATTCCGCCAGTAGGCAAGAAAATGTATCTAATCCCAAAGAGACGCCATTGAGCATCTAAATATCAAATAAATAAGTGTTGACAAATTCATTTAATATTGTAATTGTGTAACTCAATCTAGTGATTTTATTCAATAACTAGCTTCTTCCTGCGGCTTCTCCCGCGTGAAAGTAGGTTTCTTCATACAAACTTGGGACCCCCATTATATCTTTATTAGGGGGTGAATTTTGGAAAATCTTTATTTATTTAACCCCCCGCCCCCCAATATAAGTACCTATAGGTCGCTATACCCTACAGGGTTGGTTTGAGTCACTAGATACTTATGTTACATCGTCTCTACTGCATGCTTGACTCACGGGGGCTACCTTTAATAGATTCATGAAAATATAAGGATGTTTTCTCTATAGCAAAAATAATAATATTATTTCTGCCAAATTTCCAAACCTCAAACGAATACTACTTGTAAGTCAAGGAACTTTTGTTTATCAGCCAAACTCAATATATTTATATTAAGTACGTCGAAATTCCCACAGATCGCGAAGTTCATTATTCTAACCCATTCCAATTTGAATGGAAAAATATTTGCTGAGAATCTCGGTTGCCATGGAATTAAATATAGTCATGAAGGAGCGAATTTTCGTATATTTACAAGAAATTAGTCATAATTTTGTAATAACATTTATTAAACAGGCCCAAGCTTACCGCGGGCTGGTTGAAGATCCCTTCGAAATAATTATTTAAAAATGTGGTTAGTTTATTTCGTATATTTTCTTTACAGTGAGTTGAAATTGTTGTAATGTGCGGTTTCGGCAGCCTCTCCTATCCTCTGGGGCTAATAAAAGACAGCGAAAGTACGGCAGGAGAATGGGCAACAAAGGCAACATTCTCTTGTGCGATATATCGCGGTCTCAATGAGGTTATTCCACCGTTTAAAAAGTCATAATAACTGGGCTATAACCAAATGATTATTAGGTAGGAGCTTTTCAAAATACAATCACATAGGCTGATAGTGTAATACATTTTCCAATTTAAAAAACGGTAGTATCGTACATCAAAGTAATTTTTGTATTATTTTCAGATTTTTCTAAATTAGATTTTCTTAAAGCAATGTGTAAACGATTAGTATTAACAGATATTAGGAACTAGTTATATCAAGTTATTACCGTTATTTGCGTTATATCTGAGTACTGAGTTTGTTTTATTAAAATATATACCTCCTACTAGCAGAAAATATATAGCTATGTTACTCAGCGCTGAAGAGGCACTCTACTAGTGAAAGAATTTTTGAAATCAAACCAGTAGTTTTAGAGTTCATTCATTACAAACAAAAAATCAAAAATGCGAATCTTTCCTATTTATAATATTAGTATAAATTTGATTTGGCTGAAGAGATAGATAGATACTTACAAAGCTTTTTTTGTCGTAAAGATATTATTGTACAACTGACAACATTAAATACCTTGAAATCATAATTGAGAATTCCTTGCATGACATACGTTATTTACCACAATTATCGAATGTTAACTATTTAAATATCGTAGCATTTGCTGAGTTAGGCGCCTTTTTGGCCTTGCACAGTTTTTGACGTTATTTTTCCATAATTATTACCTATTTTATTTCCACTGTATGTGTGAGGTAGGAATAAACGTGTTTTCTTTCTTTTAAATCCGATATAATCCTAAAAAAAATAATGGAATTAAAGTTCACTTAGTATGTCAAACTAAAAAAACCTACAGTCACAATTGAAAACGAGAAAGAGTTTCTATCCATTACTGTCCAATTTCCAGCAACTGAGCACTGAACAACACAATAACCCTCCTCAATTCACTTCAAAGTAACTCACAGTCAGAAAACAGCAATAAAGAGGTATTCTCTACGAATACCTACCTAACGAATGCACAAATGGGATTCCGAATGTATCTCACAGGAGATAGATACAAGCCGAGTTAATTGAAAACGGCATCGAGCCCGTCCACACCGGGCGACGGCGCGAGGCTTCTATTTTGTCGCATTATACCACTAAAAAGTACTAAAAGGCTGGAGAAAAGTTATAGCAGTCCTTTGATTTTTATTCTTGAAAAGCTTTATGAGTCGACTGTTCATTTGATGTCCGTTTTCAATGCTGGTCCTTTGGTGCGAATGTAAAATGTTTTTTTTTTACGAATTTTCTCGTGTTCTGATTACATTTCAACAATTTATCTTTACAGGAGGATTGTAAATACAAAACTATCGCATTAATTAATGTCTTAGGGTGGAAAGATTGAACTTAATCTGTCACTAGTCAGGGACATAGCACTGGATCACTGCGTCACTTAGTGCTACATCCGCCCGTATCCATAAAAGTCAACCACTTGTCTAGCACCTACTTTCTAAACATTTTCAGTCAAGAATAAAATCTGGTGCTTACAGACCTTCTCACGAGACATATTCGTTGACTAATCTACAAACATTAAAAACCTATCATCTCCCAAACCTGTCATAAAACTGACAACAATTTTTTTTCACATTACTTCGGCAAAGACATATCCCTAAACAGCTTTTACGGCAGCAGAGGTGTAACTCACAAAATTTAGAATCTTTCCCACATGGCTCAAGTTGGCAAGTAGACGCGAAGTACGCGAGCTGTCGGAGACTTATTATCAAGGGGGGCGGCCATTTTGCATAGTGCACGTGTGAGTAACCGTGTTGACTCCAAGTTCACAGGTCGGGGTTTGGGGAGCGGGTTACTTTACTGCTGTTAAGATTGCATTGTGCAGCTGCCCGTGAAGTTAAATTAGCCATATTGGACGTATGAGGTGAAGCCAGCTTTGAGTTCTCATGTTTACTTAAGACCTCACATGACATTATCGGTAATGAGGGAAATATGAAACGCTATTTTCGGTTAGTTAGTTACAAGAAAACGTTAATCCGCTTTCTAAGTTTGGCGAGTCTCTTTGTTTAAGAGTTTACTGTATTTAAAAATCCAAAAGATATAATTAATTATTTTTTGTAGCAACCAAATTCCAATTTCTTAACCCGCCAACATGCATTACATGAGGAACTATGATAACACACACATTCTTTGACTTAGTTTAGGACACATACTAACCGCTAAGTAGTGGAGTTCCCGGCCGGAGGCTGTGTTTCCTGATAGCTACAACTTGGGGATCTTTAAGTCAAGAGTGAATAGGTTACTTCTAAGCAAGCGTGCTGCATCGTCGAACACATCATCGCTTACCATCAGGTAAAATAGTGGTTAAGTGCGAACCTATCAATAATAAAAACATCTACGAGTATCCATGACCGCTGTTTATACAACTGTGTTTAGTGTATTACCTATGTGCATGATCATTATCTTGCCTATATCCCAATTAATAATTAGTGGTCGTCATATCTTGATTTTTTTTCATACCTACTACTATGTCAATCAGCGTCTCGCCCCCTTTCCAGGGGGTTATTTTTACTGTTTTATATTTGAAAACAATAAAAAATCTAATTAAATTCAGGCCTGGCTGGCAAACGTCCAAAAACATAAAATAATACAATAATTTAAAGTAAACGAATTAGAATGTAGTGGTGCGGTCGGCGGCCACGGCGCGGTGGTACAAATCTGACGCGAGACGGGATCACGTCGACGTAACAATGGTAATGCACTACTACCGCCCGCCGGATTTGCG
Source organism: Mythimna impura (assembly GCA_905147345.3). Lineage (NCBI taxonomy): Eukaryota > Metazoa > Arthropoda > Insecta > Lepidoptera > Noctuidae > Mythimna > Mythimna impura. The sequence goes on along the minus strand of LR990357.1, from coordinate 28,830,576 downwards.
CGGGCCGGGACTTTAATTACATTAGCCGAATTACTTGAATATTTGTACACGCTAATGTTGGGGTAATAAGCGAGCTACCTGCCAGGGTTATGTGGGAGCTGAAATTTGTAAAGTGGTCCTTTCATCATTTTAGTGGAGAGACTCAAAGGACCAAGATTAAAATTACTTTTCAACCCAAATACTTATCTTTAACTGAAAATTACATTTAAATAAGGCGTTTATGTACACATATTTTAATATTTCAAAATTATGTCTATTAAAATAAAAAAGAAAGCTCTTGCATATTCTTTGAGTGTATCTAGATGTACAATTACTCCGTTTCGGTCATTAGAACACTGTAAGTACTATTTTTGGCAATCACTCTAACCCAGGATCTACCTCAAAAATATTTAAAATAGTTTATGTACCTTCATTTTACAATTCCAAAATTTATTTCTGAGACTTTAAGGTTCATAGTCGTTTGTTTCTATGTCAAACTTATCCGAGCGCACAAATTTAATGGAGCTCAACGTAAGACGAAGAAAGTGGGAAATATAAGTAATTCGAGATATTCCTTACAGATGCTTGGGTACACGCAAGTAAATAAATTCCAGATTATTGATAAAACAGATGCTGTTCTATTCAGAAAACTGTATGTAATACTGGATAACGGAAAAAAATGTTTATTTCTAAGCGCTTGAATTTTAGAATATAGCAATATCAACACTGGAGCATTGACTGTGAACATAATAAATAAATTTCTTTATATTATATTTTAAGATTATTTTTTTTCTGACTACTAAATAGCTTCAATACTTTTTTTTTATTATTTGACATACATACAGCTATAATTACAGATCAACCCAATGCGATAGTGTAGTCTAAATATTAATTACAATAAAAATTTCATGTCAATTAGATAATTCCAATTCATAAAGCTTACAAAAAAAAAAAAAAAAACAGTTATCATAATAGATCAACCCAATGCGATAATGTAGTCAAAACTATAAATTACAATAATTATAATAAAATACAATAATAATTTAGTGGTGTCTGAGTCGTCAGTGAAAAAATATTGAAAATAAAATGTATCAGTAACTCAAGGTATCTAGCTCCTATCTAAAGTAGGTAATGTTTTTATCATTAAAAAAATACATTTAGCTTTTAAAGTGTTACCTACATACTGGACGGCCACATCCTCTCACAACAACCATTTTCGAGAGATTTACAAATTACACTTTTTTTTTCAACTTTACCTCTTAATACAGCTAATACCACTGTACACTCATTAAACATCTTGATATTTGAACACAACCAAACTAGAGTTTAAGTAAAACTGTGACATTCAGTTAATTACTCGTTAAAGTTAGACTCAGTATAATCTGAGTGAGACGGTATACTGCTACTGATACTGCTACTGCTATGATACGATTTGAATAAACTACAGTCGCTCATTGGTGTTATTTAGTTTAGGGTTCGCGGTCGCTGTGGTGTAACGTACCGTAACAAACGTGTGTGGAGACAAACTTTGAAGTTGGTTTTGTTGTAGAAATAATGTAAATTCTGCGCTGTTAAACTAAAGAGCAGCATAAGTAGTAAAATGTGTACGCTTATCGCGCCCGCGGAACAGCAAAAAAGTGCTTTTATTTTATAATATTTTAAGGAACCAGTGTAGAGCGTAGTTACTACTACTACTATTTTATAATCAGATTACAAATTACAACTAAAAGTAATTAAGTACAAGTAGTTTGATTACATGTAGTTATGATTACATGTAACTTAAATAAAATAATCAAACTACATGAAGTAGTTGTTAATTTGATTGCTGTAATCTAGTAGTTATAACTACTGATTATTTCAGTACTAAGAACTTATATTTTGCAATTAAATAAACATGTAATGTCTTAGAATTATTGATTTATCAAAACTGAATCTGGCCCTACAATTTAATTTAAAAAAACGGAATCTAACTGTATAAAAAAATCACGTATCATAGATGATTATGTTCTAATATTTATTACATATTATTATTGCGTTGATTGACAAGTAATAAAGAAATCAACCTTTAAATATGTAGTTATAAAAAGTAGTTTTGTAATCGTGATTGCAACTACAATTTGTAGTTAGTAATCAAAATGTTTAACTACCTACATTTTACGATTTTTTAACGTAATTTGTAGTTGTGATTACGAACTACAATATGTAGTCGTAGTTATTAATCAGTAGTTAGATTACATATTGCCTAACACTGCCAGTAACTATAGTAAATCAAAGTGTCGTACCGTCTGATTTCCATTTACTCGTAAAGAGAAGAAAGAAAGCACCAAACAAAGCAAAGCCGAGAGCACAACTCACCGACGCCCGGTGTACGCGAACCTTAACCTGGGAAACTTTAAATGATCTCCGAGTAGTTAGCTAATGAGCCCAGTGAGCCGACAGCAACAAATGGCAACGCTTAGCAATGGCAATTTCATTATTGTTTAAACATCCCAGATTTGATAAAATGCACCTTTGTGAGATATTATTCTTGCTTACTTAGCAATTAGCTTTATTGCTTCCTTCTCATCTCGTTTTTCATGTTTTGTTTTCGTTTAGCTTTTCCTTGTTTTGCCTTTTTTTGCAGTGCTTGTCGTGAACGTGTTTTGGTCACAAAATAAAAAAATATTTCTCTATTTAGGCGAATATTGTCTTATAGAACAGAATATCTCTCGTGTTCGTTACGCCTAGGCAGCATTAGCCCTATAAACAAAAGGCAACGGAAAAAGCAGATTTGAGAAAGCCGCTTGCTAAATCGATATTTGCCAGAAATTAATTATACCTACTGGGTCATTTATCCCTATAACTTATAAAGGTTTAAAATATATGGAACTTAAAGTCCAAAAAACCATACAGTATTTTACCATATATGACCATACTACTAAAATCTAATATTCCTAATTTCCCAATTTCCTAGTCAAACAAAGCCAGTTGCACATCAACCACAAAAGCGAAAAGTCACATGCAAGTCCAATCGCAATTCGCGACCACTCTATAAATAAGAGTAGACCGTGGTAGACCTAAGGCAAACTTTTGCCGACACTTAATGCAAGTTTAAGCGAAGCCGTGTGCGTGAAACTGCCCTAATCACAGTTTGAAGTCACCACCGCCCGAGCGAGGAGAGGGGAGGGGGGAAAACTTGTGAGAATGGGCCATGCTGTTAATTCTGAGGGACAATTGTTCTATATTTGATTCGTTGTGGTGAAGTTCTATTTTTATTTTTAAGATACTTTTTAGTGTGAATTAGATTGAATTAAAATTACGGCAAGAATATCTGATAGCATTTTGCATGAGGCCCAAATTTGTAATATAGACAGGATGACGATAATTATTGCTTTGGATTTTTTAATTATTTTGTTGATATCTGAAAAACGTGTATATCTTGAATAAGACTTCTCTCTTTCCTATAATTTTCAGGGAAAAGTATTTTTCCTAGTACAAGTTTACAGTAGGTAATAGACAATTACCAAATATGCTTAAAGGTGGATTTAAAAAACCATGGGCTGACAAAAACACATCTTTACAAAATAATTTGATTTGATCAATAAATGACAGTATAAGATTGAACTTGTATAATAAGTAATGGTTAACAAGCTCCAAAATTTATTAGCGAAATACCTAACTCCCTTTGTCTCACAATCCACCCCCATAGGCTTGCCATCACGCCTAACTTAACCCAAACTTAGCATTATTCGATACAAAACTTGAACAGTCAAGTTAGCAAGTTCCCCGAAGGTCAGACGGTGACCACCTGCCCTTAATGCCGGTCTAATCTCTGGTCCTTTGGTACCAGATGGATACAGTAATTAAGTTCTGTAGTTAATTTCGCTGACTTAATTTTTTTTTATTTCTGGGCAGATGAGACTGAATTGAGAGATGGCTGGGCTGTAAAAAGGAAATTAAATTCGTTTTTTTTTCTAGGTGAGCTATTTTTGGACTTATTTGAATATGGAGATTACTATCTAGCTAGACGCAATTCAATAGACTTGGTTTACATAATAAAAATAGACTAATAATTATTTTGTATTCATTTACATGGATAATATAATACAGCGAACTTATGGCCAGACAGGAGCCATTCTCAGCCAGTCAGCCTTATTATCATAATCATTATAATTTTTAATTTTATGTCGGGATAAATAACTTAATACATTCCTACAGACATAATGTCAACTCAATGTTTTATATCACAAGTCAGTTTCATGAGAGCCAGGCATACATGTATAGATATTTATTTATTAATCTCTTTGTATTTTCCAGTCTCTCAAAATTGAGAAACATTCGGTACGGAACTTAACTGTTCCAAGCGTCAGTGAAAGCCGTGCCTATTTGTGGATCATTCGGAAACGTGTTCGTTAAGTATTTCACTCTTTTCCATAATTTCGTCTGAATACTTTTACTTTGGGCAAGAAAGGGACGCTGCGTTGGCAAGAAAGATATGACGGCCATTAATGACCAGAATATGCAGTAGGACTGGATTTTTTGAGGTTCTGTGACGTAGACTGATTGACATTGACACAGTGTTAAATATTTGATAAGAATTATTTACGGACTTACTAATGGAGTTGATAGTTTTCTTTTTTAATTAATATTGTTGACAGTATCGCGCTTAACCACTTTCTCACCAAATGAATTAATTTCTAGAAACCTAGAAGTAACCTATTCACTCTAGTATTGTCTAGATTTGTTACGACTAGCTTTTATCCTAAACTTCGTGGCCATGATGTCTTCCACTGGAACCGAGCATTTTTTTTAGGATAAAAAAGGAATGGTAAAGTACGTACTCCGTCATCTTGTTGCTTGCTATTAGTAAAAAAAATCGTTCTCAGATCAGGATTTAAAAAAATGACTTCCTTTTAACAAACAGTCCAACCATTTTACCTCTTAAAAATATTTGAATTTACTTTGTTGCTTTCGTTTAGTCATAGAATTGCCACATTTATCTTTTAATCATCAAAAAACAGGAAGTGAAAGTAGCATCATGCTTTAACCACAGAAAATAACGAAGCAACAACTGTTCGTCACCACAGATGTCATTCAGACAAAGCTTCAGGTAAACTTACAATTCCTACAAACAGAAATGTCCTAAACAATGTCTAAAATTTAGAGGATTTAGACTCTCAATTCTCTAAAAGGCCGAGTCTGACCGAACTTCTCCGACAAAACCCGAAAGCAAAAACCGTGAACTGTCAAAGAAGCCACTTGTAACTTGGCTCGCTATGGCAAAAACTGACGTACAAAAACTTTGTGTAACTGCGGCCGTGAGTCCGGGAGACCGTGACTACTGTCCTCCTAGCTAATAGAACGGGTTGAATTATAAGGGTCCAGCCAAGTTTGTGGTCGCTCCTTAGTTGGTACGACGAACAACTGCAAATACGTTTAAAATTAGAGGGCTACATGTGATTAAGGAGTTAGTTGAGAAAATAAATATTAGGACGCTGAAGAAGGGTTCATTTAAAGGTTGTTCTGACCACATGACGTGTGAAGCAAGTAAATAATGTTTTATGACTTTAAAGAGGTCAAAAGTAGAGAAGCTCTAAAACAATAAAATAAAGTCAGTGTTGACATAAAGCTTAAATCTGTAAGTTCTAGGCATCGTCGAACACACCATCAATTAATATATAATTGGGGTCAAATAGTAAAATTAAATAATGTAACAAAAAATAATAATAAGGGAAACATAAATCCTCCCCATCGAAATTAATTCTCAAAACAAAGTGTTAATGATCATAAAGGTCAAAGCTCAAAAAGATGAAGAGCCCAGCTCCAGCACTAATGTGGCTTAGCCTGGGAACACGGGAAGTAATCCCGGGACACCGCAGGGTGGCGACGCGGCACTGTTCGATTTGTCAAGTGTATCTGCGGCTCTGTGAAATACTTGGTCCTCCCGTACGAAATAGGCGAGCACGAAATTAAACCTTTTACTTAAATCTTGCCTTTATGTCTGTGGTTGTGTTTCTTAAATATAGTTTTTATTGTTTTTTTTTTCGGTACTTGTATTTTTTTGACATGACACAATGCATTGCAAAACTAGGACACACAAAGCTAGAATATCATTGAAATCTTTAGTAATACAGAAATCTATGAACCAAAATAATCATGTAGGTATGTATGCGCTGGAGCTATTAATTGCATATCTATCAATTAGCCAAAATACAGGTAGTAATACCGAATCAAATTTGTTAAACTTTAAAACAAAATTTTCGGTCACGTAAATCTCTTTTAATAAGTAGCTAGCTGCTTCAATTAATGCAGCGCACTCGAGCTAATCCCGGGACACGGCGACTAATTCCGGAGACCGCAGCCCGGGACTGTGCGGGACCGGCTAGTGGTTCAGCACTCGGTTTGGCGAGCGGGCTCGCGGTTTGAGGGTTGTTACTGTACTTACCTATAACTTTAGGGATTCGGAATCGTGAGTGGTTGTGTTATACTCAAGAGTCATATGACACTTGTCGGGGATTTTGGAAGAAATTTCAAGGATGCAGAGGGGTCATTTTAAGAAATTATTTTTGTTAAAAAATCCAGTTTCATTCTAACATGTCAACTAATAAACGATGAATGGGCTATGTGTATACAAATGTTTCACTGATCTCAAATATATATCAATATATATATATTTGAGATCAGTGAAACATTTGTATACAAGATAAGCAAGCGAGTGATGAAGTACGGAGAATCGTCGGTTATTCCGTGCTAGTGAATACTCCCTTACGCCTTCATTAAAAGCTTAATCTACCATTCATTGAACATCAAAATCCTTTAATCTCACTAATCTCTCACAATCAAACCGAGATATTTCTCATAAAAAGCGCTCCAACATGAAAGCAATGCAGCGCTTTAAATTAAAGGGTTTTTTTAAAAGGAGATTCAATGAGATGCGGTTGGGACGATCTGAATGGTTTATTGCGCACAAACGGACCGTACTGTACTATTTTTATGTATTTTTCCGAGTAATTAAATAAAGTGTTTTGTTAAAACGTTCTGTGGGCAAAATAAATGCGAGTAACGTGGAAATGTTGATGGAGTGTAAAGATTTAATCGCTTTTATAGCTTCAGGGTTTTGTATGACATCGTAATGGATCGCATCGGCCTGATAGTGGATCCGATAGATCCTGTGCTTAGAGATAAAATCCGTTTTAAATTTTACACTTGGGAAATAGATTGGAAATGGTTCACGTTACTAGCAGACATATACGTACATAGACCCAGTTTGTAGAACGAAAAATATCGTAAAATACAAATGTGACAATTTGACAAAAGCGTGCTAGTTGCTGTGATGGGTGAATTAATTTTCAACAGATAGTGGTTCGTTCCACTTAACTTCCGTTTATTATCTAGAAATTGCTATTATAATAGGAGGGAGGAGGGATGATGAGGATGCGGAGAGGAGAGATGAAACGCATGTTATTAAAAGATTTACGAGTATCCACTTGGATGGATGGAAAAAAAAAGATGGAGGAATTGTGTGAGGAGTAAAAGGAAAGAAAAGGGAGTTAGTGTAGCGTGACGGGTGGCAAGACAGAATGGATGAAAAAAAAACGTGTGGCGCCGACCACGAATAACACGGGACTAGCCCAGGAAGTTGATGATAACTGCTTGTTACACTACTGCTCATAGTCAACTATGGATCAACTATGGTCAACCGAGGGCTGCGAGAGAAAGAGTGACGAAAAGGCCCGAAACGCAAAGGGCAACTGATAAAAAAGGTAGATAGTCAGTTAATTCTAATACCCCTTCTCGCTCCACTCAAAGCGGAAGGAGTAATTTGATGACCACCAAAAAAACAGAGAAAACCTTTTATACCCATTAATTAGGCAATGCTGGCCGTTCTTACCGTAGGTTACCCGGTATTCAAGCCAAGTTAGACAGTCAAAGTTCCGTCGCTACGAAATATTTCCAATAATTATTCATTATATGCAGCTAAAGGCAAACAAACGTGCACCTAAATGTGGGCAACACACCCAGAGCTGCCTCACACTCTCCGCACCCGGCTAACTGTTTATAGTGTTTATCGACACGAGAACTTAGTTTACATTCTGATAAACTCCATCGGGCTTAGCACTATGTACCTTTCTACTTTGCCAAAACCTACTTTAAATTCTACACGACACAGTTGCGTTTGATTAAAAGGTGTTGAGAAGGTGTTTGGAAAACAATAGGTGATAAACGGAGAAGCAAATATTGTTAAGAGCTGAAAATTTTCAGGAAATGAAACGAAGTTTTCATTTTCTGCTCATTCGTTTGAGGTTGTGTTGAAACAGTGATTAATTGTACGTTAACCTCTGCAATAGGGCTTGCAGAAGCATTGTTTACTTCTAAAATAATAAACATTTGCTTGTAAGCTTTTAAATTTGTTTGGTTGGGAAATCATCTAGTAACTTTCATCCGCTAAGTGGAGCATGAGGGATTATCAGACTTTTACAAACTAAAACCCAGCCATAATCCTTCAGGCCCTTTGCTTTGCAGGGCCACGGTAACTTTTTCGAATATTCCCACAGTCAATCGCACTGGCCCTCCTAGTATTAGCACTCACCATAGGCTTCGTTATATTCGGAAAAAAGTAAAATTCGTGTAGTACGAGAGCCAAGATGCAGAAAAAATACAGTATTTTTTATTATCACAACTAAAGAACAGTACCATAACCCGATTCGAAGGACCCATTTTAAGTTAGGCTAGTATTAGGGTACGTTTTCACTGAAGCGGAGTGGAGCGGAGAAGAGCAGTAAAAATTGGCAAGTGTCTCCATTGAAGCGGAGCGGGGCGGAGTAGATCTGAGCTACCCTCCGCTTCGTGCTCACCGATCGGCACATTCGGCACCCGACTCAATTCTGCCCGGCTCGAGGCCACGTGTTTATTTGTTATATTTCAAAGTTAGCTCAGCTCCACTTTGCTCCACTTTTTTTACTGTCCGCCCAGCTCCGCTCAATGGAAACGCACCCTAATGACATAGGTACATTTACACAGAACCACAAATTTAATCAAATCCAGTTTTATTTCAAACAATATTGTAACGAAATTACGAATACTTCCACAGTATTCACGGTAGAACAATGCGCATAGTAAATTCGTTGTCAACCAATTACAGTTACCTACTGTACACGTACGGCTCGCCACAATTGACGCCATTGTGCCACAAATCATATCACCCGGCCCTTTCAGCGGTAATAACTAATTTACTGACGTGGATGTCTAGCAGTTCAATAAGCATTGTTGTGCAGTATCCATTGAATATTTGTAGGGGACATAGACATTTAATTGCAACGAGGACAAAGGTTAATCGAAAGATATTTACAAGACAAACAGAAAGGGAGATTGACTTTAAACGTTGTCTAAACTAATATCAAAAAGTAGTTAGGATGTAATCTCTGAGCAGGACAAGGCAAGGAGCGGTGATGACTGGAACAGTAAAACGATGGTCCAGTGACGTCCAAGGAACGGGATTGTCACAACAAAAGAGAGGCCTGTGCTCAGCAGTGGGTGAAGTCCAGCTGTGGGTGATGATGATGAATCTCTGAAAGAAATGATCAGACTACAAAAAAATATTGTGCATTTAAAAAGCTACAGTACAACCGAGTATAAACAGTATTATATTGGCAAAATTCGCAGGTCCTGTAGGGCACCTGTACATAATAAATTATATAGGGAAGCGCAAACTGAAAAGCTACTCAATCAACATAGGTTATACGGATTCAGATTTACCGTCTACCTTTTTTCGATTCCAAAATGAAGTTTATTTACCTTTGCTCCCCACATCCAAATGGAAGTTTCCTAAAAACAACATACATGTCCTTTTCAACCCCAAAGTGATTAGAGGCGTTAAACCGAAATGCGTGTTAATTGGACCCTTGTAATCAGACGCCCCATACAAACAGTGCCGTTGTCCAGGAGCCACGTACACCAATAGATAGGTAAACCGGGCATGGCAGGGTTACAAGGGGTGCAAGCCGATATTAATTGCCGGTTCGATGATCGGCTATTGCGTTTGCTAAGCAAGGAAAGGGGTAGGATTAACGTAAGGCAGCCGCTTGATATTAAAATTCATAAAGTATTAAAGGACCAGGATTTTAAAATTGGTCCTTTGAGTCGTAAGAGTGAAAATCGAAAGTCTGATGAAAAGGTTTGATCAATATAGGTACCTACGTATTACATTTGATTTTATTAAATCTACTTTAGCGACATTTTTGACGCCATATATGAACTAAAATTCAAAATCCTGTATCGTACAGTTCTACGAGCGATTAGAATATATATAACAGCCCGAAATCAACTATCGGGTAGTTGCCCGGATCAGACACAAAATCCGTCTGGTCGGAGGATCCTTCCTTTTCAACGGAGGTATGTAGAACTTTACTGCATTCTAAACCACAAGTTAAATGTAATTTTTTGTCCACTAATTTTATACATTCTGTTATGTCGCCCAGCTAGGCAAATGGCTCTTTTCTACACACTTCGGTTTTTTTTAATTTAAATGGTTGACCAGTCCTTGCAGGACTGAATTTACTTAAACATTTCAGATGAAAAGACTGTATTTTCCACACACTAACACAATAACCTTCACAGAGGGGACTCGAGAGGTACAAAAGGAAAAAGCCCTGCACACTAGCGCAAACAGTCCTCTCTAATTGACTCGATAATCCCGTCATTGAGCTGCTCAAACGAAGCGTTCTGTTCATATTCGTGCTTAGAATCCGATTTAAAACGATGAAATAAACAGTTTTTATATTTTTTAAATGAACATTTCGATTTAAAAGTATTTATTAGATAAATCACCACAAAAGCCATTGATTTCGCTTTTTGTTGTAACTTAAAATGAAAATAATATGATAAAGTAATATGGTTTTTATAAAACCGTGAAGAAAAAAATTTTGTTGCGCTGACCCCAAATAACACGGGACAAGGGCAGGAAGATGATGAATATGGTTTTATAAAACGACATACCTACCAATAACTAATCTAATCGAAAATCTAAAGACACAAACACAGAGGTACACAACACAACAAGTTTAAAAGTACAAACGAAATGAAACAAAGTAAATCGGTTATTAATAAAGACAGGGGCTAAACATGACGTGGTAAAATAATAGTGTGCCAGCGAGAAAAAGGGATGGAACTATACACCCTATACTGCTCCATCCCTTTAATAGTTCAGTTTAGGTCGTAAAATGGATCGTGTTGAAAGCTCGTGGTAGCCCTGCTGGTCTAATTCAGCTTAAAGGCCTGACGCCGGCTGTCAACTGGACTTGAGGTTGAGAGGTGACGGATATAAATCAGTTTTGTTGCGTAATTTGTCGGTAATGCGTGATCTCTTCCTTTGATCAAGGTTTATATCAGCCAGGCACAAGATATAACTATATTATATTCTTAATAACCCTGAAAGATCCATTTCTTATATTGTTGATCGTAACTAATAAGCAAATCAACATATCAAATATTAAAAAAAAAAAACTATTAACATCACAACTCATCACAGCGATGCGGAATCACACCATTACTTTATTAAAACATATTTCGCGGCGTTTTTAACAAAAACGTTCCATTTTACGAGCCAAGCTAGTTACTGACTGATGCAAAAACTTGGAAGTAGAATGTATAAACGCAGTAGATCTTGATTGTGGAGCAAAATGGACATAATTGCTCCTGGATGGCCGCCCGGGCAATTTGAAGAATTAACGTGGAACCGGTCAGAAAGGCTCGCTACGTAAATTACTGAGTTTGTGAGCTAGAGGTGAGTTTTATAGAGACGGGCAATTTGTGGGAAGGTAGAGTAGAATAGGTACTGGTATTTGATCACCATTTAACAGGATGTATTTTGTTTTTTTTTTTCAATAATGTTATATACGTAACCAAATCAAGTCTAAAATTAATGGAATAATTGAGTTTTGAATTTGCTGAATTGAACCGATGTACTAAGTCTGTTTTAAACATTGAGTTAGGTACAGGTTTCTACTGAGAAGATAAATATTAATCCAGAATATTCCATGTTTTATCATCAGATGATCGAATAAAAAATCTACAACTAACAAAAATAAAACGGTCTTTACAAAAAGTGTCGTGATGGCCCAGTGGCTAAGGCACCCGCCTCTCAGGCATGAGGCTGTGGGTTTGAAACCGAGCAAATACCAATGTGAATTGTTTCAATTCATATGGACTTTTCTACGTTTATCTAGGACATTACTGATACCCCGTGCCTCGAAGAGCACGTAGAGCTGCTGGTACCGGTGGTTGTTCGTAAATCTTTGACAGTCGTTACAGGTACTCAGACACCAGAAAGTCGGACCATCAGTTTATCTAAGGAGTATCATGTTGCTCAGTAACTGGGTTGAGGAGATCAGATACACAGTCGCTTCGGTCGGTTATACTGAAGGCCGACCTGGCTAGTTGAGAAAAGGCTAGAGAGATGATGATCTCAAGAAATATATTTATCTCCAGTCTGCATACAAAATAAAGCCACACAAAACATTGATTCCTACATTACTTTATCCCTAACCTCAAAGCCCTTAAATCCTCAAAAAGAATAAAAAACACGCCGCCATTCATACCGCCCGTCACTCACGCCGACTTTATAGCGAGTGTCAGCAGTGACATGCGGCGAGGCAATGAAATTTCGCGTCTGTACCCGATGTTGCCGCTGTAGGCTTGACACTGACAGTTATTTTTATTTATTGTATGAAAACACTGGCTTCTGCCAGCGGTTTCACCCTCGTGAGGGCTGGTTTCTCCATACATTTGGAATCATACATCTCCATAATTTTGAAAAATCCTCTCTTAGGGCTCGCCTACGTCATAAAAGGAAACCTTTCGTGAAAAAATGAAAAGTACACAGACCGAACATTGTGTCATTCATGATGACCCTGCAGGCCTAGCCAAGTTACGACTGTTTCGTATCGAATCTCCTTCTACAATCGGTAACGCCTCGGCGCGTAAAAGAAAGAAAACGATAAGTTGGTAGCCATGCTGACGCGCCAAGTCGATCGCTCGTTCTACAGAAATTGTAACTTGGCTACCATACCTATACCATAAAACTACAGGATGTAGCAATGAACATTGTAGAAACGATTACATTTCATTCTATAATTTTGAACGATGTGAACTTGGTTACGAATTTTCTATTCGTTTGTTTTGACGTTCCACGTGACTTAACGTTGAGATGATGTCATTCCCATACATTTGATTAATTTTCTACTAGCGTTAACGATTGTAGATTAACAACTTGGCTAAGCCTACAGTGGTTAACACTACAGTACACGCGCCATAATTTTCTTATGTTTTACTCACGTGGGGTGAATATTAAGACCAATTGTTTATTTATTAGGTTAGTTTAGTCGAATACGTATTAACTTTTTGAGTAGCGTAATTAGAGACACAATAGAAAGACAATGGCGCGTTAACGCCGGCGTTATTGCGGGGATCAACAGCTTACAAAGCTTTTAAATATTGTTTAGTATTTATTTGTTACTATAAATAATATGGCACTTTTACATTTTAATTTAATAAACACGAAATAAAAAAGATGTTTTAAAAGGAGAAAAAGCCATAAATTTTTCTATTTCTAAAGATATTTTTGATTTTTTATATATTTGATTTTTTATTATTATTAAAACAAATCTATTCATTTTGATAATATATTGATCAAACTAGGACTTGATGGTCCGGACATATCCATTTATTGCGTGTTTTGTAGAATTTTGAAGCTGAACGATCACGTGCGTGGTGTGAAATTCCGTCCCAAGCGCTTTTCAGCCTCTTTTATTTGCCAATGATGCCCTCAACGAATGCCGGCACTATTCTCACCTTAAGCCTTGTCTACTTAACTAGGATTACACAAAGTGACACAATCCATAATTAAATACTTTAAACAATATGGATGTAAATATTGGTCTGGGGCGAATATTCACCCCACGCGTGTACTGTAGTGTAAAGGCCACCTCTCATGCTTGAGCTTGCGAGTTTGAAACCGGGTTTTTTTATGTTGGGAAATTATCCAATGACTTCTCCCGCTCTTGGGCGGAGCTAGAGGACGTGTCAGACTTTTACTGACTAAAACCCACTCCTGTTCCTTCTTTGCCTTGGTTCCAGGGCCCTGGGGTTAACTTTCACTTAATCCATGGCCCCAGTAGGCTTCGACCCTGCTTGGCCCCTACGATTTACTGACATCTCCTTGAGGCGCGCGTTTAACACTACGCGCCGTTGACGGTTGCCGGACGACCGGACGGCGTGCTACCCATTGCTCGCCGCCCGCAAGCCCTTGCCTACGGTGGCTGGAAATCGGGTTCGGGATCCCGGCGACTGGGGCGTGAGAGTCGTTCGTTGCCTCCTTCGCTAGCATTACCTATTGCTTCACAGAAGGAGGCGACCGCCAGCCATTGCTCCTCGCTCTGGATCATGGCCTGTGCCAGGGCCTGGCGCGAAAGGTCGTTACCGCCGATCGCGAGGACACGGCGGTGCTCTGCTCAGACGGGACACATGCTCAGACGGGACACACCTCTACCGTATGCTCCATCGTGTCCTCCGGGTGTTCCACAAAATGGTGACACCCGGGCGTTTCTTCCGCACGAATCCGGTGCAGGAACCACCTGAACTTACCATGTCCGGTGAGGACCTGCGTCATGCGGAAGGTAAGGACGCCGTGTGAGTTTGAAACCGGGTAGGTAAGTACCTACCAATATAAATATTTCAGTTTATATGTACATTTTATTGAATAAACCGTGAGCGCAATGGTAAAGCGATTGGCAGCTGCGCTGTGTATCGCGGATTCGATTCTCACACGGCACAAATATTAGTAAGACCTACAGATAGAAGTTCCGGATCTGGGTGTCTTGTGTCTGTGGGTTTAGATGTTTAGGTACGCACCTGCGATACAAGATTAATTCCTATGGTACGGGCCACGTATTTAAAAATAAATATTTCACAATTTTTTATCTTTTCCCTAGGTTGAATAAACCTAGATTTGAAAATAAAAGGTTAACAGGAAAACTGTATAATATTTAAATAGGTTCCAAAATGATGGCTGTTCCATTTCCTGGAGCTTATCAATCAAAAGTAACAAAAACTCTGCCTACAAAATAACCAATTCTCCTTTGTTAACAAGAACCTCAATAAAAAATTGTCCATACATTTTTCCTCTGATATGCCAATAAAAAGCTTTTGCCTAAGTAATTGAAACACATCAGTACTTCAGTTGAAATCCACTAGAACATTCACGAATAAAATCTGTGATACTTCAAAAATAAACTCCATTCTCAATAGCATTTGCAATTGAAAATAGACTTTAGTATGTACACGACAAGAATGCTAATGTATTGATAAGTGTACTGAAATAGTTACTGCAGTACACGGGCTGCTTAGAGTGCAATTCCTCAGGAGAAAAGTTTTGTTTTAAAATTCTTTTTAACAGGAAAATAAGTATCGGGAATTTGTGTGTAAAATTTTGCTTTGATGTAATTTTAATAGTTACCTGTATGAGTCGTCATGTTATCGATTCCCATATAATGTCTTCTTATCGAGTTTTAATTGATGTCCAATTAGTATTGTAGACGTACCTGTAACAAGGAATGATTAAATTAAGACAAAGTCTTCAAAGAAACGTGATTTCTTGAACGGGAGCCCTAATTACCTAAATATTTATTTTATTCTGTTTTTGTATAATTATTCTATTCAATATTTGTTGTTAGAGCGGCAACAGTTATACACGTCTATCGCTAAACCCGCTGTAAATCTAGTGAACGACCCAAGAGCTAGATTGACTCGACACTATACCGAAGATATCCCGGACGTCAGCCTGTACGAGATTAGGATGGCTCTGAAGCAGCTGAAAAACAACAAGGCGTCGGGTGAGGACGGAATTACGGCCGAACTCCTGAAGGCGGGTGGAAAACCGGTCCTTAAGGCCCTTCAGAAGCTATTTGATTCCGTCATACTCGAGGGAAAAACGCCACAGGCGTGGAGCAGAGGCGTGGTGGTACTCTCCTTAAAGAAGGGCGATAATGCCCTGCTTAAGAATTATAGGCCCATCTCGCTTCTGAGCCATGTCTACAAGCTGTTTTCCAGAGTCATCACGAATCGTCTCGCGCGCAGGTTCGACGACTTCCAGCCTCCCGAACAAGCCGGATTTCGTAAAGGCTTCAGCACCGTGGACCACATACATACGCTGCGGCAGGTTATACAGAAGACTGAGGAGTATAATCAGCCTCTCTGCTTAGCGTTTGTGGACTACGAGAAAGCCTTTGATTCGATTGAAACTTGGGCTGTACTGCAGTCTCTCCAACGGTGCCAAATTGACTATCGGTATATCGAAGTGCTGAAGTGTTTGTACAAAAACGCCACTATGTCAGTCCGACTACAAGACCAGACCTCGAAACCTATCCTCTTGCAGCGGGGTGTGAGGCAGGGAGACGTTATTTCTCCGAAACTGTTCACGGCAGCAATGGAGGATGTCTTCAAGGTTTTGGAATGGAGAGGGCTAGGCATTAATGTCAATGGCGAGTACATCACTCACCTTCGGTTTGCCGACGACATAGTAGTCATGGCTGAGACTACGGAGGAGCTCAGTATAATGCTTGGTGACCTCAGTAGAGCTTCCGAAAGAGTGGGACTTAAAATGAACATGGACAAAACCAAAGTCATGGTAAACAGCCATGTAGCACCCACTCCTATCAAGGTCGGGGACTCTACACTCGAAGTTGTAGACGAATACGTTTACCTGGGACAGACGGTCCAGTTGGGAAGGTCTAACTTCGAGAAAGAGATCAATCGTCGAATCCGACTCGGCTGGGCAGCGTTCGGGAAGCTGCGCGGTGTCTTCTCGTCCAATATACCACAGTGTCTCAAGACGAAAGTCTATGACCAGTGCGTGTTGCCAGTGATGACATATGGCTCCGAAACGTGGTCGCTTACAATGGGCCTCATTAGAAGGCTTAAAGTCACCCAAAGGGCAATGGAGAGGGCTATGCTCGGAGTTTCCTTGCGTGATCGAATCAGGAATGAGGATATCCGCAGGAGAACCAAGGTTGCCGACATAGCACGAAGAATCGCCAAACTAAAGTGGCAATGGGCAGGGCACATTGCTCGCAGAACAGATGGCCGTTGGGGCCGAAAGGTTCTGGAATGGCGACCACGTACCGGAAGACGTAGCGTTGGAAGGCCTCCTACAAGGTGGACCGATGACTTGGTAACGATTGCGGGAGTCCGATGGATGCGAGACGCACAGGACCGTTCGTTGTGGCGACGCTTGGGGGAGGCCTATGTCCAGCAGTGGACGTCTTTCGGCTGAAATGATGAGCGGCAACAGAAATACATCGTCTCTGAAAATTTCAACGGTCTAAATATCACGGTTCATAAGACACAGCCAGGTGACAGACAGACGGACAGCGGAGTGATAGCAATACGGTCCCGTTTTTACCTTTTGGGTATGGAACCCTAAAAGAGAACTAATTTTAAATTAGTGGCAACTCAGACTCAAAATATAAAGTAGCGACGAAGTTTTGAAGAATGTATATTACATACACACAGAAAATACATGTTTTCGATAAATGGATACCCTTACCAAATGGGGATATATAACGTCAACCCTAAATTGATTTACCTACTAAAGCACTCCTCTCACCCTTTTGAAAAACAAACATACATACCTACCCACGGTACAAAGTGTATCAACATTAATTTCCCTATCCCATTTCACGAAAATCTCGTTTCAAAAAAATCCTTTTCTGTATTCCAAATCGATATAATTTAACCCTTTAATAATCCGTTTTGCCGATACAGGTAAATCGGCAATCCGATTAGAGGCATGGGCGTCAATAGACGGCGATTAGCACCGGATGGCCGGACCGGGCGGACCGGGCCGGTCGGTGGCAAGCGAGGCTGGACGTATTATTAAGGACGTTTATTTTTTTATATCCTTGTTTTTAGAATTGTATAAAATGTTGGATTACAGTATTTGATTTTTTTTTTCATGTTTATATATTTATAACAACTTTATGCACTAGTAAGAAACACTATACAAACGCGGACTTAATGCCTTAGGCATTTTCTACCAGTCGACCTTAGGGTAGTGCAGAAACATAACATGGTAGATACAACTTAATGGTAAACAAATGGATAACAAATACAATAATAAATATATAATTAGATACATACATACAAATTAACAATGGAAACGAAGAAACAAATACAACAAATCGCTGTGATGATTACACCAACTTCCTGCAAATGTGTTCACGTGCCTTCACCTTTTAAAAGTGAACCGACTGGAAGCTGTCCTGATGTTCAGCGAGAGCGCATTCCAAAGGGAGATCACCTGGACAAAGGAGGACTGGATAAACCTAGAACGATGTGTGTGACATCGTAGAAGACGATTATAGGTAGATCGGAGATTTTTATTATGACCAGAGCAAGGATATTTAATTTGAGAAGTCAAACAAGAAGGAGAAGAAGGTTTATCCAGAAAAGAAAACAGGGTAGTCAAGGCACTTAGCACTCTACGCTGACGGATGGGTAACCATTTAAAAGTGATTGTTGCTCGGAAACATGATCATGTCGATGATCCATCAGTTGCACAATGCGTTGCTTTATACTTTTTTTTTTGGGGTAGGAAATCATCAAATAATCCTCTCCCGCTCTGGGAAGGTCAGACTTTAACTGACTAAAACCACCTGTGTTCTTTCAGTTGCCGTTCACATTCTATGGCCACGGCAACTCTTTCGGACAAATCCGAAGCCCTATCAGGTATCATCGGCCCCAGTGAGCCTCGTCCGTTTGCTGACCTCTTTGTGAGGTGCGCATGGTCTGTGTTTGTTTTTTAACTAATGTGTACTTTATAAGTGTAGCCTATGACAAACAAAACTACAGTTGAACTTATTTGTAGCAGAAATCGTACAGTAAAATAGCTTTTGGTAGGTACTAATAAGTAAAACTAGTACATTTTGGGTAATTAAAGGCATTTTTATTTAAAAGTATAATAATATTAAGAGCATTAATTAATTTTACATTTTAGTATTTAGACAGAACAAACTAACATCGTAATATAGTAATCATAATAGAGCTTGATATATTTGAACATAAATAACTATTGGAAACGATTCCTTTTAATTGAAGGCTTTCGCATTTAAGCACACAATAATGATTAGGTTATGTATGTTAATACACATACGCCTTTTCTTGGCAAGACTAGGTACTTCATTCCAGCAGAAAGACGTCCACTACTGGATATAGGCTTCCCCCATGTGTCGCCACAACGACCGGTCCTATACGCCTTGTTTCCATCGGTCCACCTTTTGGGAGACCTTCCAACGCAGTGTTTTCCAGAACGTCCATACTTCATCCATGGTATCTTAGTCTTCCTGTACCTGTTTATGTAATCTTCCACATTCGTGCATACACAAGTTTCGTATTTGTCAAAGGTAATATCGGAAAATTTTAATTAGGTCACGCAATTTTTTTTGTTGGTAGAAAGCTACCTTGTTCCTATCTGTCAGCAGTTATTCGTTGCTCTGTAAAGTTTCATCAATCAGACATCAATCTATATTAGAACAAGGCTCGTACACACAAGCGAAATTGAATCACAGTTCAATTTCATGGATCGCATGGCGAGTCTGAATTCTCGCGCCAAATCAATGAGCCGACATCAATTCATAGAGAACACGAAGCAGATTACAGTTACTCGTAACAAGATTATAATCAAGTGTTTATTTAAACACATAATGCCCATATTTATACGGCCTATATATTGAAATACGACCATTTAAGATAAATTTATAATATACTTAATTTAACGCTCACTAAAATTCTCCGAAGGAATAGGTATATACACACATACATTCTGTATACTACAGTCAATTACTTTTTAAATCCCATTTAAATCCAATAATAGAAAGGCGAGACAATTCCTATTAATCGAAAAAAAATCCAGACGCCGCGTTGCTTCTGCAAATCTCCTAAAATTCTCAGATTCTCAGAAGCTGGTGGTTGATTTCAAAACCTCGTCCTGAATAAAGCCAAATAAAGCCAAAAGGTTCTGGGAAATAAAGCTAAAAGGTTCTGGGAATTGAAGCCGAAAGGTTCTGGAACGGCGGCCGTGTTACAGAGAACGTATAGTTTAAACGCCTCCCACAAGGTGGACCGATGACCTGGTGAAGGTCGCAGGAGTCCATTGGATGCTAGAGGCCCAGGACCGGTCGTTGCGACGACGCTTGGAAGAGGCCTATGTCCAGCAATGGACGTCTTGAAGAGACATCTTGTCGTCAGTTGAAGTTATGATGACGATGATGATGATGATGATCCTTGACCATAGAGGCTATTTAAAATCAAGCCAATCTAGCTAATATTGCAATTAAGGGGTTAATGACACGTTAAAACATCGCTCGCATTGTTTAGCTCCATCGCATTATCGTTTAGTTTTATTGATGACATATCAACTGTGTGTCAATACGTTGATTGGGCTGGTGTAATTATGTCATTATCGCAGTTAGCTGAATCGACGGCAAAGGACGCTGAACTACTCATAATAATAACTGAAATCGCTTGCAAATAGATTTTACAAATACGATGCTATAAAGCTATTTGACAACTGGACATTACTGATTTCATCTAAGCTAAAAACCACAAATAGGATATCTACAGATGTCTATATTGCCTACTTAACAACATATAAATCCTGCCAGGTATTTCCCGAAGGCTTAGGCAGAGCTCTGAGAAGAGACACAAAGTGTACCCACATTTAAATTTCTTATCTGCAAAGTTAAAAAAAGCATTGGTGAAAATTATGGGCCCCAAATCACGGTGTTCGTCATCAAAACATCACGTTTCACAACAAAGTACATACAAAATAACTACCTACTTATTATATACACACACTACACAATACTATTATATATATACATTGTGATCTGAAATAAATGTAATTATTATTATTATAAAAAAAACGTAACGGAATTACAGTTTTATGCCAAGATTAATATAATTGATAACCAACATTTGAATAGAAACTGAGATCATCCTCTAAACAAACTCATCTCTGTACTTACTAACAACTCTCTGACTGACCACCGACTGTAAAAATATTTAATTCCGTAACGCTTACATAACCAAATTGAGCCATTTTAAACCGACAAAAATAAATAACATAAATAGCGAATAGATTTTGATTTTATCAAAAGGATTACATACTAAAATAGCATAAAGCTAAAAGATGACTCATGGGAATCCAACAAATTGGTAAATTGTTAAGAGGGGTACATGTTCACCATGATTTTTGAATAAAATGGTCAACTGTAGCGTTTATATTCCGATTAACTTTGACTTATTAAATGGTAGAGATTATTGATCAAAAGCGAAACCGCTATGAACTATTTCATAGTGATTTCGGTTTTCACAATTTTTTCTTATGTATATGTATATATAAAAGGAGTAACTGACTTACTACTGAGACTATGAGTGACAAATTTTGCACAAGGGTTCCTTTTATGACGTAAGCAAACACTAAGAAAGGATTTTCTACAATTCAGCCCTTAAGAGCATGAGACGGGGCTCCGAAGTTTGTATGGAGAAACCTACTTTCACGCGAGCTAAGCCACGGTCAGAAGCTAGTCTATTTATAAATCCAAAATACCGAAGAAATTTTTCCATAAAATCCGCAACGCCGATTTTCGAGCTCGTAGTTAGGTTGAACTATTTTATTAAACGAAAAGGAGCATTTTTGGACTGAATGTTCGTATTTAACGACTTCCGAAAGTTATATATTTGTATTTAATAAGTTTTTTTAATTAATTATTTTTTAAAGTTTTAGTGACTTTTTGATTTTAAAGTCAGATTTATCTTTTGAAATATAATTAGTTATAAAT
Source organism: Mythimna impura (assembly GCA_905147345.3). Taxonomy (NCBI): domain Eukaryota; kingdom Metazoa; phylum Arthropoda; class Insecta; order Lepidoptera; family Noctuidae; genus Mythimna; species Mythimna impura. The sequence continues at coordinate 28,808,725 of LR990357.1, read as the reverse complement.
CCATAAATAAACATAATTATAACAGAAAAAAAAATGTAACATCATGCGATGGATCAGCCGTTCGATATTCGAATGTATCAAAGAACGCGATTGTGTGATAGCGCTCTTAACATAAATTACGAGGAAGTCAAAAGTTCAAATTGAAATAACAAAGCAAAATTGTGACGGTCTTGTACAAGAATAACTTATCAAAAGCAACAAATATGGAAGAAACTTTGGCGAGACAAGCTCATCAGGGCAAAACAGACGACACAGTTACAAACTAGATTTCTAAAAGATGAAAATTCTTAACGACCTAACCAAACTGCCTAACTAGAAACTAGATAACCAGGGGACAGACATAACATAGATAGGTACACAGAACACACAGCAACAGCACAACAGCTGAACAGCTGGTCTATCAAATAGGTAGCCATTTCTCCTCCATCATTCTATTAGTCTCTATACTGAGAGATTAGATAATATTAACAAATCGCCAACCACATTTAGGAAGCTGGGGGTTGGTCAAACAACATAATAACAAAAGGCTTTTGAAGACCATTTCTGACAAAATTCATACAAGTATCATTCAACGTTATCTATTCTCGTTCAAGTTCAGAGCCTTTCCCACCTGTGCCTCTGCCTACCCCAGCGATGATAAAGCGATGACAAATAACTGCGGTACATCACCCAGCATCCATGCATCACTCGCACAATTCTACCGTTCGCACACTTCGTACTGTTCACACACACACCGGCCGTTACTCACAAATAATCGTGCGATGTAGTCAAACACAATTGATAGTTGGTCGCAGAGGATGGAAGGTACAATTGTTACGTTTTTACTGTTGTAACGGCTTTTTGTTTTTGTGGATATTTATGGGGCAAACAAAAGGGAAAAAATGAGTGAGAGGCCTCTTAAATAACCACACACAGTACCATACCTAGTTTTTTTTTTGTGTTTAATCTGAAATCACTCTAAAACAGACTTGCTAGTTTGATTTTAGTATCTTATTTTTCACCTTATATCATACTATTTCTACTTAGCATGAAAAATAAAAACTTCATCATTCAAAGAACTCTTCATACTTACACACAATCACGCAGATCTACGCAATAATACAGAAATTGCTAAAATAAAGCTTGGCATTAGTATAAAACACGCATGACCCATAAAAGGAGACGTAGCTACTAAAAGAAGTCGTGCTACTTAACTGAGGCGGGGGACATAACTTGTAATATGCTCAGCCGGCGCATACAGTGCCACTACGTCTTTATTTCACGGGGTTATGCTTCATGCACACCACGTCACATAAAATCTGACAACACTGGTAACAACACAGAATAAGTTGAAAAGGTTAACCCAAAACATATTTTCGACAGTCGTTACATGTAGTCAGAAACTGAAGGTAGTCAAAGTGTAGTCACCAGTTTGGTCAATGATATCGTGCTAATCGGTGTATAGTTTTTTTTTTATGGCAAGCGCCGATTTGTGGTCGTTAATGGAGCAAGCTTGCCTAGAAGTAACCTATTCACTCTTGACTTAAAGATCCCTAAAGGTTGTAGCTGTCAGGAAACACAGACTCCGGCAGGGAATTCCACTCCTTAGCTGTATGCATAATGAATTTTGTGTGTATGGGTGGGATGTCCACCATGTACACGCAACACCCTGGTAGTAGTTCGATGATGTCCCATCAACAAATCAGCTAGGTAGCCAATGTTTTCAACGTGTGTATGTTTGTTTTCACGGTTCGATTTGATGTGGTCCTTCTATTACTTCTGTTCACGCGCAACACCTACGAGAAGCCACAACTTTAGAACACGATACTATCTTAAGTTCAGTAACTTTATAACAACTTGAGGAGAGTATTGAGATAAACTATAAGTAACGCTGGTTTTTCGATGAACACTGAACTGAGAACCAGAGATAGAACTAGGTATGGCAGAACGGTTAAAACGGAGGACGAAATAAAGATATTAGTTTAATACAATGGTCATAAGTTGGGCCAGTTAATAAGTTTCGGTAAGTAGAACCTGAAAGCATCTGAAAAGTTCCTTGACGTTAGAGTTCTTGTGACGCAACAACAAATTTTCTGTTTTCAGATTTATTCCTATACTTGGTTATAAGACCTTGTTTTATGCAAATTTTCGGGATTCTGGGTCATAGGGAAGTACTCTAGAATTTTGGTTCCCTTGAGTTTCGAAATATACGTTTTTTGCCACATAAACGGCCATATCTTTTTTTACGATAACTTAGAAGTTTAATTTTAAGAAAAAACGGAACCCTTATAGGATCATTTTGTTGTCCCTAAAAAATTTTTTTGTAGTAGAAAATCATAAATCAAAAAGTTGCGGATCAATTACTGAGAAATATCGAACCTTCGAATAAAGACTGACAATCGGATTACAAATGGGTCGAATTGGCTAGATTAAAAAGTTAAACGTTTGCCTAAGAATTGTACATATAAAAAAAAGTTCAGTAAGAGTATCGTTTGGAACCGTTAACGAAAATTTACACCGCTATAGGTGTAAATTTTCGTTAACGGTTCCAAACGCTAGTATCCAACTTTAAGGTATTGAACGTCATTACAAAGTTATGCAAGTCGCAAATAAATACAGAAGCACCAATAATGAGCTTATTCATTACAGGTTTCTTCTGAAACCAGTGATATATGCGTGATTCGAATATTTTGTTATTTCCTTATGAACTTTAATTAACGAATATTCACCAAGGATGACGTCAGTAACAAGTCAATGACAGTTCACTGACTATAGTTAGATAGATATACTCTTTACTGTCCACCAAAAAAAAAACAGTAGGAGCTTAAAAATTACTACTACCACACTACTTCCACTTGACTGTCATCATTAATTGACATCATCACCTTCCTGTTCTTGTCCCGTGTTATTAGGGGTCGGCGCTATACGTTTTTTTTTTCTATTCTATCTTATCACCCGTCACGCTATCACTAACTCTCTTTTCTTTCATCTCACACAATCCATCCGACTTTTCTTTGGCCTTCTCCTCCCTCTCCATCCATCAAATGTATACTTACATTTAGTAACATGCGTTACTTATTAACCTCTTCATTAATAAATTAACATCCCTACATAAATATTGAATAGGAAAAAAACCTTATAAAACACAAAGTATTGCACGAATACTAAGAAGAGAGGTAAATAAGACGCGATTGTTTTTCATTTTCGTAGAACTGTTTACTTATTGTTGAGGCAGGCTTACTTGGCAGGCAGGTACTTGTAAGCTTACTTTTTTCTTAGAACCTTATTCTTGGTTTTTCTTAGCCTTTTTACCAGTCTAAGGTGGAGACGCAGTCCACCTGCAAACAAGTTGCATTACATTGCGGGCTACCGAAGTCTAATGTGATCAATCGCTCGTTCGTAACCCGAAATGGTATTTTACTTCATGCATTTTACTTGCAGGTGGAATCGAGATGTGGAATAAGTTTACTGCTGAAGTCAAATGATAAATGATACCTACTTGTTTCAGTAAAATGATTTGAATAAAAATGGCATGAGAAAGAACATATTAATAAAACTAAGATAAGGTCGATGATTCCTGTCTGACTACTCTGAAGAAACACCAAAACAAACCTACATAGCATAGCATAATCAGCCTAATAATGTTCCCACTGCTGGGACGCAGGCCTCCACTAGAGAGGAAATGGACCGTAATCCACCACGCGTGCCCATTGCAGGTTGGTGGACGTCACATGTAGAATTTTTGGGTTTAGAAAGAAAAGAAAGAAAACATGTTTATTCTGCCTGAATAGACGCACAATTCGTTTCAAAAATACAAAAACCAAGTTCCCTGACAGGCCATGTGTGTATCTGGCATAACTGTGTTGCACCGCTAGGACCATAGACAACACAGCTGTCTAGGTTATCTGTTGCATTTTGACGCCGGCCTCAACAGAGACAAACATAAACAAAAACTAAACCAAAAACTAAAAGAAAATATCATAATTTTAAACAATAAAAACTAGGAATCAAAGTTGTGCGTCGCATCGCAAGAATAGGCCGTTGCTCAGCATATACCGTGACGCTAGGCAAATAGCACATACCGGCTTCCTCACGATGTTTTATTTCTTTCCTTTACCGTTTTGAGAGCAGTGGTGATGAAATAAATTACACTAAGTTATACGCCTGGCTGGGTTTGAACCCGTAACCTACAACTCGTAAGTCGGGACCATTACTACTTGGTTAAAACAAATTTACCTTCAGTAAAGTACAAATATTATCTTTTCAGATCGATCACTTCCAGGTAAACAGCGTCCAGTTTCAAGTTTTCACAATATTAGTAACAATTTCCACTCACAACGTAAAATTGTAATAGAATCCAATAATTCATGAATAGGTTATGTTTACAAAGACACCGTAAAGTTAAGCCAAACTGAATGAATGAGGAACGACGTACACCGACACACGTACACCGACACACGAGGCACAGTTTACAAACAGTACGGCTGGTGACAGTGTCGCGGTGGTCGGAAGAAATACGATATGACATGTTTGTTTAAGGTGAACCAGACCAGCAAGTTCAAGGAACCAAGTGGTATTCCGAGACTTAAGGAAATCAGGAAGAAAAGCTAAAAGAAAATCAAAAGAAATACAATGACAGATTGTTACTATTGTGGTTCTGTAGCCAAAATAACAAACATGAAAGTTACCGTATTATGTCGCCATGTCCATCTTTCCTTCTGTTTCTAGATTTATCAGACATTTTCCGTTGTAGTAAGAAAGCGAAAGGCATACAGATTGGATCAAGAATCTAAGAAAGACCATTACTTTTATCATCATCTTCCTAGAATTTTTCCAACTGGCTTATGGTCGGCTTCCAGTCCAACCGAAGGCGGCTGAATACCCGTGTTATACATGGAGCGACAGCTTATCAGACATCCACAACCCAGTTACTGGGCAAAACGATAATCCTTGAATAGGATGATGATCAGACTTTTTGGCGTCTCACTACCGGTACCGACTGTCAAAGATATGCAAACGAAAACAGAGACCAACGGCTTTACGGGCATGGGGTGTCATAAACTTAGAAGCGTACATATGAAATAAAAAAAATATATTGGTACTTGCCCGGTTTCGGACCCGCAACCTCATGCATGAGAGGTGGGTGCCATAACCACTTGGCCATCATGACATTTATACAATACTTAAATACAAAGTCTGTCCACTGCCGAGATATTCACAACATTCAACAATACCTAATACGTTTCGTAGACCACCTCCATCATCTCAATGATCGATCATTTAGCCTCCACAATGATCAGTCATTGCGAACATCTGATCTCAGGCAGATTTCCCCCATATCCATCACACTGGAGTCTTGAATGCATCCCTTAATTAGCTAGCAATTAATGAGTAGTAGTTGACGAGCACTGGTCACGCGACCAGCTCGTTAGACACACAGCTTCTTATAATATATATGTTAGAAGTTTATATGTACGTGTGTATACGTACATGTACATATGTGTTTGTTGGAATTCCTCGAGCCACAGATGAAACTTTCACAACAAAATATATTGTAGAAAATCTAGGTACAGTTTCATATGGAGTATGAGATTTTTAATGTCCGACTACGGTGGTAGAACTGAGCTGTTTCCTACTAAGATTTTTCATTTTCTTTCATTTATCGTAGGTTACTGACTTATCCGTTATTGTTTCTAAGTATAATGAGACTTTCTGTTTTAACATGGCTTTTAAATTACCAAGCAAACCCATACCAAAACAAACGTGTAATCAAATATTGAGTAATGAAACGTTCATTTGTCGTTCATCATCTCTCTCGTTCGTCATTTGTAATCATCTCTCTCGTTCGTCATTTGTAATCATCTCTCTCGTTCGTCATTAGTAATCATCTCTCTCGTTCGTCATTTGTAATCATCTCTCTCGTTCATCATTTGTAATCATCTCTCTCGTTCGTCATTTGTAATCATCTCTCTCGTTCGTCATTTGTAATCATCTCTCTCGTTCGTCATTTCTTATTATTTACCCAACACTCCTTCACAAAAACTCATAGAATCAAAGTATTTATTACAAATAAACCATTTACAGGGTTTTTAGAAAAATGTCAGAAGAAGAAGACAGTCAGAAAAATGATGCTTATTGTACATTCCGAAGTGTAGATCTCTATGGAGAAGAATATGCAAGTAACCCCATGGACACTCTTTTAAACTTAGAAAATCGAGATATTTGTAGTACTTAAGTTATGTAGGTACTACAAATATCTCGGTTACATATTTCATATCGCTACTATTATGTGAGAACAATGTAAATAAAGTGAAAAAAAATATCTAAATATAGAAGTTAAAATAAGCCACTGGCAGCAAAGAGATGACTCCTAACTCATCAAGTCGTTGCTTACCTAATTACCCTACCAACTAAGAACAAAACCGTCTGTTATCAGACACAAATACGTTATCAGCAGAAACAGTTTGCTCACATTACTGAGTGCCTCACTGTCTGCGCCTATTTGCATAAGAACGCATTCTTTGTCTTGAAACAATACTGCAATTATGCCGCAAAGAAAAGTTAATGCGGTATTAAGATGTTTAATTTATAGTTTGGATGGTAGAAAGAAAGTGAATTAATTCATGTTATTAGTCTAAGGCCAGAAGTAGTGGGTGTAATATACCCACACATTAATATATATGATTGGCTATCATTGAAACGTACTGAGCCAGGGATATTCCAATCTGAAAAGCAGTAATATCCGGTACCCAGCTGTGACTCAGCGAGAACCTTCTCTTGCAGTCGGATATATATATAAATCTATACATATAATAAAACAGTAAAATGGTGGAGCGTTGGTATTAGTTGGCGCAAAAACTACTGAACCAATCCTGTTCAAATTTTGCATACATAATCCTTATAGGCCGGGTCAACTGTTAGGCTACATATTATCACGCTTTTTGCTATGGGGGGTGAGCAATATTCCAAAATGTTCCAATTGAACGACAATCGCTCTAAGTTCGATCCTCAGGTACAGTTAATATTTTTGTGATTGTTTTAGTGTTTTTTTGTACATAATATAGAATGATATTTCCAGAACAATAATAAAATGGCTTTTTATGTATTTTTAAATTGCCATCGACATTTTTATTCGATATTTTTCCAAATATTTCAGTAAAAACCCATCAAAACTCATATTAAAATGGAACCGGAGATAAAAAATACACTTTTTTTTAAAATTTGGTTAGGAATTTAAGGTCAAAAATGAAAATCATCACGCTATTTTGTACAAGGAGTCAAGCAGACAAGCAATGACGTGTATTTAAGAACGGCTATTTAGATCTAGATTCTGCAAGGACCGTGGCGCAGTAGTATAGTGACGGATCCGCGTTTGCTATGTTGCGAGTTCGAACCTCGCGTAATTTTTGTGATTGTTTTCTTTTATTTTTTATTTATTTATTGCTTTTTTTTAGTACTTTAGGGCTTTTATTTTTATTTTGTAAGTTAGTTTTAATTTCGTTATTATTAGATTTAGATGTATATAAAATGAATAAATACAATTAATCTGTGAAGTAAGTTTTTATACGTATTATTTGTATCTCTAGAAATTAATCAATTCGTATTAATATCAAAGCGAATTAAAAACTTCATTGATTTCTTTTACAGTACTACATGTTATTATTTTTAAATTTAACTACAGAACTTCTATCATCACTTTAAAGACAGCGCATTGGAAAGGGTTTACACCGTTCATCCCAATAATGGATAGTGTCATTATTTGCGATGATTGCTTCACACTGTACGGGCCCCAACGTCATCACGATCAACACTGGGACGACACTGACAGCGACGGAGGCCAGCATCACCGATAGCCCCAGACGACTGCGACATTTGTTTGCCATTATTTTAGTATTTTGTGGAGTCACAAACCCAGGTCGGTTGTGGGTCTCATGGTGGAATGGCAACAGCGACTGTCGCAACCCAGTGCTGGGCACGCCACAATTATGGCGGTAAGTCCCCTCTTTAAGGAGTGGCTGGAAAGACCACATGGCGTCCTTACCTTCCACATAACGCAGGTCATCACCGGACATGGTAAGTTCGGGAGCTTCCTGTACCGGATTCGTGCGGAAGAAACGCCTGGGTTCCACCATTGTGTGGATCGCCCGGAGGACACGTTGGAGCATTCGGTAGAGGTGTGCCCCGCCTGGGCAGAGCTCTGCCGTGTCCCCGTGGGGGCGACCGGTGTCAGTGATCTCTCGCGCCGGGCCTTGGTACAAGGTATGGTCTGGAGCGAGGAGGAGTGGCAGGCGGTCGCCTCCTTCTACGAAGCAGTAATGCTAGCAAAGGGGGCGGCCGCACGTGCGAGAGAACGGCCTTCACGCCCCGCCGCCGTCCCGATCCCGATTTTCAGCCACCGTAGGCGCTGGCTTGCAGACGGCGAGCAATGGGTAGCTCGCCATCCGACCTTCCGGTAACCGTCCGGACCGAGCCCAAGTTGTCGACGGCGCCTCAAGGAGATGTCAGCAAAACCGTAGGGGCCCAGCAGGGTCGAAGCCTACTGGGGCCATGTGATGCGAAAGAGAACCCCGGGGCCCTGGAACGAAGGCAAAGAAGGAACAGGAGTTTTTTTTTTTATATGTGGGAAAATCATCTTATGACAAATCTCGCTCTTGGGCGGAGCGCGAGATGGTGTCAGACTTTCACTGACTAAAAACCCACTCCTGTTCCTTCGTTGCCTTCGTCCCAGGGCCACGGTTTCGTTTTCACACTACCCATGGCCCCAGTAGGCTTCGACCCTGCTGGGCCCCTACGATTTGCTGACATCTCCCTGAGGCGCGCGCGGAGCAATACGCGCCGTCGACGAGCCGGAAATCGGGATCGGAATGCCGGCGGTGGTTGGGGCGTGAGGACCGTTGCCGTTGCCTCACGCGATCGGCCGCCTCCTTTGCTAGCATTACTGCTTCGCAGAAGGAGGCGACCGCCTGCCACTCCTCCTCGCTCCGGACCATTGCCTGTACCAAGGCCCGGCGCGAGAGATCGCCGCCGCCGATCGCCCCCACGAGGACACGGCTTTGCTCTTCCCAAGCGGGGCACACTTTCACCGTGTCCTCCGGGCGGTCCACACAGTGGCGACACCCGGGCTTCGCTTAAAAAAAAAAAAGGTCGGTTGTGGGTAAATTATCGCCATCATCTGTCCGAAGACTTTTCACGTGCTTTAAGGTGTACTACTGAGGGTGACATTGAACAGAACAACGAACGCGTTTCGAATAGTTGTCTAGGTTCACTTCAAGACGTGGTCATTTCCATCGGTGGCAATCCACTGGACTGGTCGAATATGGATTACCGGCTCCGCAATCATTGGCATATCAAGGTCGAGGAAATCGGGGTGATATCGTCAATGATCACGACTCACCTCAGAACAAAATGTCCCTGCATTTTTAACATCGTCGCGTTAGGCTCAGCCAGGGTAAAATATTTTGCATTAATGCTCCAGGTGAAACAGGAAAAACATTCATTGCCACTGGCATCCTTGCAGAAATAAGGTGACAAGGCAAAATAGTGATTGCGACTGCCTCTTCTGGAATTACTGCCACACTGCTTCCACGGGGCAAAACAGCGCACGTAATGTTTAACATTCCCATCGATTTAGAGAGCAACGAAATGCCAGTGTGTGGGCTATCACGCAACTGTGACAAAGGTTGGGTACTCAAGGATTGCTCTTTAATCGTATGGGATGAATGTACTATGGCGAATAGAAAAGTAGTGAAGGCTGTAAACAGAACCCTGCAGGACATACGCAGGAATCAAGATGTGATGGGAGGTGTCACTGTTTTGTTTAGCTGCGATTTTCGGCAAACTTTGCCTGTGGTGTCGCGAGAAATTAGCGTTGACGAGGTGAATGCTTCGTTGAAACGATTGAATCTATGGTCACGAGTTTACAGACTGCGCTTGACCATTAACATGCGAGCTCAGTTGGGCGGATATATTCAAGAATTCTTGGATGTTCTTTTAAAAGTTTGGTGAAGGCAACTTACCAGAAGAGAGCTCTGAAGTGCGCCTACCAGAGACTCTAAGCAAAGTAGTTCCCACTATTGAAGAACTAATTTGTCTGGTGTACGGGGACGTCGGCCGAATACCGCTACAAGAGAATTCTTGGGTGTGTGAACGGGCCATTTTAACACCCAAAAATGATCAAGCTGCAGCAATTAACGAAAGCGTTCTCTCGCAAATTGATGCGAACGAAGTGGTATTTCTATACCTCTATAAATACTGTTGTAGAGCTGGATGACGCTATATATTATCCCGTAGAGTTTCTGTATTGGAACGGCAAGTGGACTCCCGGCGCACACTATCCAGCTGAAGGTCGGTGTCCCGATCATGCTGCTACGGAATTTAATTCCACCTAAACTATGTAACTGGGCCTAGCTCAAAGTCATCTCTCAAAAGCATTAAAAAAAGCAAAAAAAAAGTAAAGCATAAGCAAAGCATAAGAAAAGTAAAGTTTTGGTTTATGATTTATCCGCAAAAACAAATTGTGTTAGAAATATAATGGTTATTTGCGGACGAAGTCGCGGGCAACAGCTAGTAATAATACAAAATTGCTATCTTATCAACTAAATGGTATTACTGACCTGATGAACTTTATCCATTTATTGTGTTTGACAAAGTACTAACATATATTTTAGTGAGCATAACATATTATGTACCACCCAATAATTTTCCAGTCATTGGGTAATTGATACCCAACGTCGGGAAAATAAGACACGATTTACGCAAAAATCAACATTTATTAAAGAAAAACTTCTGCTATTTTAGGAAACAACTGTTTTTTTTCTATTACCACACGGTTTGATAGTCTTATAACAGCAGGTATTTCTCAAATCCCCTCATTACATGACAAATATGTGTAATCTAAGATACATTTCCGCCATTACCAATACTTGTCGTTTTCTCTTCAAATCGGCATACAAATGATTATAACACAATCATCATTATCACCAAGAAAGCGTACCGATTAGCGTGGATACACAAAAAGCCTGCGCCAACTAAAGTTTACGCTCGAAATGATCCGAAAGTAACAAAAAATATGAGAAATGTACCGCTCACCGAGCGGAACGAAATCGTCTGTAACAGAGGTCTAAACCTGAAAAAAATCAGACAAGCATTAAATTCAGTCTAGATTTGGCTCTGAGAAAGTTACGACAATATTTCTTATTGTAGTCATTCAATACAATAAATCTATTTATTACTAAATAGCGCGGAACTGACTGGTCTGATTTCGATTAAACTTCCTCTGGTTAATAATCATAATTTGCACCAGCAATAAACACGGCTCGGAAATCCGATGTTCCAAAATCGCTTTCTACAAACCTCGTTTATATTTGAATCAATCAATGAATCAATTTTCGGTTCATCGTATTTTAATTGCGTTCTTATAAATATTCAGATTTGCCCTGACACTACTTGGCTCACGAATTGCACCTATACTCGTACTAGCTGTGCCCTGCGGTTTCACCCGCGTATTTTGTAACTGCTCCGCTCTTGTGGGTTGTAGCGTGATGTCTAATAGTCTACAGCCTTCTTTGTTAAATGAGCTGTCCAACACTAAATAGAATTTTTCAATTCGAACTAGCAGTTCCTGAGATTAGCGCGTTCAAACAAACTTTCAATTTTATAATATAAGCATAGATTTACTGAAAAATGGAATCATTCACAATTAACTACAACTTTAGATCACCAACTACATACGTAACTCCGTACTACAACAATTAGTTTTGTTCCCCATCAAACGGATCAAAGCAATTTGATCGCGAAAAGGACAAGACCTTGTCAAACACAAGTCTTGGGTCTGAGAAGTTACTAATAAGCAGGACAAGCTGCCTCATTACTGCTACTACTTCTAATTAATTGAACAAATCTACACAACATATCAATTGCTAGAAGATCAATTTGTAGAGTATTTTCTAAGCCTTCTTAGAAAGTTCATTTAAATTGATCATTGAGATATTCTTACATATAAATATTTTAACGTTGCCCCACAAAAAGAATTACTCCTGAATCGTAGGTGTGTTCTCGAACATCTAACCTCACATACACAAGCCTGTCTGTAGGACTGTCTGTAGGCCATACAAATATTTGTTGCAAGCAGAAATCGAACCCGCAACATGCAGCGCAGCATCCAATCGCTCAATCACTGCACCAACTGAGCCTTTATAATCATATTTCGCTATTCTTAGGTCTGAAAACACCCATAGCTCAGTGCTTCTTCTAACTCTGGCCATAGATAGCGTTAAAAATAAGACAAGTGGATCTCAATTAATTAGAACCAAATCTCAATGTCAAAGTATCTCCTTTGCCAATAACGTCAGAGCATTCATTGTGTGATGTAGATAAGCAAACTAATCCTGCAGATAATTTAATTTGTGTCAGACGCATCACTGAGTGAGATGCAGACGTCAAATTAAATAGGAGACTGCTATAAACATGATAAAGTAAGTAGTAGGTACACAGGGGCCTCTGAGATTTCTGCTTGAGTCGACAGTTTTTTTTTAATTGATATAAACCAGTGCTTGACTGCGATCCCACCTGATGGTAAGCAGTGATGCTGATGATGAGGCGCACTTATTTATTAAGAGCCTATTCACTCTAGCCTTGATTACACCTAAATTATAATTGGACGGGAAGACCGTAACAGGCAAATTGTTCCAGTTAAATTAATGACACAGTTGTCGTTCACTTCAGATTAAACATTAAACAGAAATAAATAAAGATTCACAAATCCTGTCCCTAGGTTGGCTCTATTCGAAAAGAAAGGCCTAACAAGCCTATTTGAACATTTGTACTTTGGTCCTTCGAGCCGGATACTACAGCAAAAATAATGAATTCTGCATGAATATAAATTGGTTATCAATTAATTGAACTGTACGACAAAATCGAAGTAGACAAAAACTATGATAGAAGGACTTGTGTCCGTATGCCACAGAACACTACATACTACACAATACTATAAAACTGTAATCGACGACATATTATTATGACCGCCATGTTTAACCAACTAGAGTAAAAACAATGACAATGAACTGACAATACACGTAGGAATGTATATTTGTGTAAAGAGGTAGGTACTTTATAATGTGACAATGGCGATTCGAATTACTTTCTACTGGGTCAAACTTTAATGAACCTTGTTTAATAGAAAGCAACAGAAATCGTTGTTTAATGCTTGGTAAAAAAATCAGCTGGTTTCAGAAACTGATCCTGAGTGAGGCCATTTTAATGAAAATATGTTAACAGCAACTATTCTATTAGATCAAAAGTTTAAACATGAATAATAAATTATTATTTTTTAGAATTATGTTACCATAAATACTTGTAACTATGGAAGAGAAAATCCATTCCTGCAAAAAAACGCAAACTGTCGCTTACGATGTTCTTCTTGAAAAGGATCGATATTATAAATTACGCAAACTCAGATCGGACAGATAGTTGTTCTGATGCTATTTTCACGATCCGACATATAATCTCTATTGATAAGAACTACTGATAGACATAAAGTTAGTCATTACTATAAGAACACTTTGTGTTTGTTAGCAGTTTTCCTAATGATCATAAAACAAATCGCCTCTTTCATAATCTTCTTTTAAAGACAACCTTGTTTTTTCTTCTTTGACACACAACTCCAGAGCAGTAGACATGACTACAGAACATTGTTCCAACCAATCAGCTGGCCCAAAACAAAACGAACTGAAACCACACTTAACCCAAAGCTTCCTAATTCAGAGTCACAGTCTACCAACAGAACCGAGGATCAAGGCAGTATCAGCAACTGCATATACTGATGGTGACCCACATCGCTGACCCGCAGCCAGAGCAAATAAGAGCTGACTGCCGGCCGCCCAGCGACACGCCGTAACGGTACCGACAGAGGTGCAAGTCACAGGGGATAGCGGGTACAGAGGCCTCACCGTGATCGTTTACAGGGCTAGTGATGTGTCGGTCAGCTCAAAATGAAAGTTACTACGTCAACCTCACATGGGCGGAAGGAATAGAGGAATTAGTCCTTTAACACATGTCAACAAAAAGCAAAGAATTTTTTCTGTCCGATATGTCTTTTGGGATACCTAGGCATATGCGCAACTGTGACCTACAAGAGCATAATTTTTCTTAAATCGCCAAGGTTTTGCTAGCAAAATGAAATGTGGCTTCGTGTGTGTGAGTGGTGTAATTCTTGGACACCGCTAACATTTTCATAAAAACAATTAGGTAGATTCTTCACGCCACTGGAACATCTCACGTAATTTTACTAGGCATTCGAAGTGGGTGCTATGTTAAAGGGGTGACTAAACACCTTGGTTGCAAACTAACGTTCCAACCAAGGTGACATTGGTTTATGTGTTTGGTTTATGTTGCGGCTACATGGATGTCAACCATGCGCCAACACGTTCGGTGGTTGGGAAAACGCGCCCCCAACTAAGGGCGTTGAAGGTCATGGATTACAACTGCTGGCTACACGGATTGAAACTAGCAAAGTCACCTTGGTTGGGACGTTAGTTTGCAACCGTTTGATCACCCCTTTAGTTACATTTAAATCTCTTTACCACTTACGGACGTACTTGTAATCAGCCCCGCCATCGCTGCAAGCTCACAACTTTACTACCCGAAATCACAGTTAACGGTCTGTAGCGCACGCGCACGTGATTCACTGCACCGCACCCGTCTCTCTCACACCTGCGCTAAAGCGGCGCGAGCGAGCGAGACAAAGGAACAATCGCCATTGAAGTTGTGGGAGACAGCGAGTCAGACAGCAACCGACAGATTATATGCTGATTATTTTGTTTAATGATTAATTAAATGTTTCGTCCATTGTAATAAACACTATTTAGGTTATTGTAAACGGATATTCGATTAAGGCCGACATTTTAACACCATGTGAAGAGAAAATGAAACATTTTGTACAGTTAGATTGTCGGTGCTGCTCATTTGAATATGATGAACAAGTTTTATGAAAAGAAAAAGCTGTGAGGAGTTTTACCATGGCAGTGTCGCTGTTGGATGTTTTTCTTTTTCCTTCAGTCAAAGACATATCTTAATAAACTTGTATTTTTAGCCTGTCATAGTCTCACAAGGCAGCTGGTGTAACATTTCCTCGGAAGTATAGAACGGTTCTGATTGACAATAGTCACCCATGCTAGACGAACGCCGCTTAACCTCGATGATCAATCGACTGTTGCGACATCGTGTCGTTTAAAGTGTAAATGTGCCTCGCCTTCTAATCCCCTCTATTTTGTCTGTTCATACAAATATTGAATTGCTAATTTTTGTAATTGGTGAAAGAGACAGAGCGAACTTTTGAACAAGTTTCAAATCAAAATTAAACTAGTTTTTCCCGTAACTTTGTTCTCTTGGTCTCACAGGAACCGTACTTTTTTGGAATAAAAATAACCTCCGGCACTCTACAATAGTGTAGCTCTCTTTGAGCGAAGATTACTTATCAGCCTAGGGCCTAGACTTTATTACCTCAAACAAATAAACAATTGTATTCCTTTGTATCACAATAACGTTCGAAAGAGTTATTGCGGCCCTGCAATGCAAAGAGCAACCGCAGGAATACAGGTGTTTTTTTTTTTATTCAGTATAAGTCTGACCCTCCCTCCCGCTTCACCCAGAGCGCGAGAAGTTATGTGATGATTTCTCACCTCAAAAGAAAGTGTGGCTTACTCAGATTTAAAATAGCCTTAAACTGTCTCTCAAGATAAAGGTAGCCCTAGTTTTAGAGCAGGATTCATAGAATTTATGGTACTTACAGTTATTAGACGTATGTATTTTTTTTTATCTGGGAAATCATCTAATTACTTCTGCCATCTCCTTATAGGAGATTAGATTTATAGCTACTTGGATTTTACACTGGATTAACTAACATTAATACAATCCTACTGAGTTTTACCATTCCCACGCACCGCCTCGGTACATCTATCTACAAAGCTCACCCATAGGCTCTGACTGACTGAGGTTCCAACAAAGCCTTTGACCCTTTGTAGTAAAAGTCCATTACTTGATGAGAGTTTTGCTCATGGTAGTTATGACGGATAGAATATTTCTGTTAGCAACTAATCATAATAATATCATCCATATAGGTACGGAAAACATCAAAAAGTGATGGAAACCATAACTTTCGTAATGTTTAGTTATTTTGCGTAGGTAAGAAAACGAAATGCATACGATCAGAAAGTCTTTACATTACAATATGTATAAATATTGTAATAGCTCCTGCCAACAACTTAGCCTGCGTAATAATAGACAATAATCCCAAGGGAACATTCGCCAGGAATTAAAAGTGCTATTCCAGGACAAGATCTACCTGAGTTCGACTATTTAAGCCTGGAAGAGCAACACACTCACAAACTTTCGCCTTTATAATATTATAGTGTGACCAACTGACTCAGCATTCGTTGTTCTGCCATATAAATAAAAAATGGGGGTCGGGGTAGGAGAGTAAAAATAGCCTACTATCTAACTAGACTCACACTTTCTAAAGATACACCAAAAAAGGCATAAAAATTGGTCAAGCCGTTTCGAAGGACTTCGATAAGGGTCGCCGCACACGGGCCACAACCACAAAACGCCGCCACCGGCATATTTCTTGTAGGTTTCATAAATTTTATATGAATTTGCCGCACACGGTTGACGCCGGTAGCCGCCACACGCTAAAAATCACTTCTACTCGCTTTTTGTGGCCCGCACTAGCCACTAAACGCCGATACAAAACGCCGTCTTACGCCACTCGCGCAGTATGGGTTAAAAAAAAGTAACAGCCACCAGCCACAAGTGGCTGTTGCGCGCTTCAGCTTCCTTTGTGGCCGCTTCTAGCTTGGCCCGTGTGCGGCGACACTTACAATCACTGTGACACGAGATTTTTATATATTAGAAAGATTAACCTAAGGTTTTAACCGTTTTGTCTTAAGTAACATACTTTAGCAAATCTTCTAAGAATTGAAAATGGCTAATGCTTTAAGCTTATCTTTAAACCTATTCTATTTGTACAAAATTGAAAAATAGCCATTGTATTTCCATTCTATGATCCATAATGTGAAGTATAAAGCCGGTTTAGATTTAAATCTGATACAATAAACTTGCGGTCACAAATACTGATTTACAAACATAGATTGTACCACTATCTGGGTCACGAACTCTTACATAACCTACTGTATAAATCACTATCTGTTACCCGCAAATTCGTTCGTGTGGAGTTTAAGAACAATACTCTCCTTTTTTGGGTTAATCATACAAATAATTTATCCATTTCGTACATGCAGGGAATTGGGCTGTGTCGCTCCCTGGGAATCGCGTCCCGTTCCCACGGGATAAAAAATAGCATCAACTATCAATCAGTGAAAGGTTCGTCAAAGTTCGTCCAGCCGTTTCAGAAATTAGCCGAAACAAACAGGCCGACAGACCAAATTTCAAAAATAGCATTTTGTTATAGGTAGGTATTGAATATACCGTCATAGGTATGCATTTAGTAAAAAAAAAATACAGTTACATACTTCAATTTGGTTTATTCTTTGTAACACAAAAATGGGTGGTCATATTTTTAATACTGCTTCTGTCCATAGAAATGAACAAATATTTCTTTAATAAAAATAGTTAATTCCGAAATATAGTTGTCACACAGAAATATGCAGAAAAAAAAACCTTTTTAGTCAAGACCAAACCAGACAGAAATAAAAGGGTCAAAGAAAAGGCGAATCCATCATAAAGGTCCTAATTTATTTCAATTTTCCTGAGGCTCTGAACAAATTGATGAAGACTGCGTGTAGGTAACCTAACCTAAGTCAAAAATGAAAAATTACGTGGCCCATCCTTTACGCAGTACCTTTTAACAATCATTTTCACGTAGAGTCCAGTGTTCCGCAAAATATGTGTCGCGGCACACTGGTGTACCGCAGTAAATAGTTGGTGTGCCTCAGAAAAATACTAACAAGAAAAATATAAATCTATCTACCTATAGACTGGGTTCTAAAATCATTCTCCAAGGCTTTTTTTGAAAGTCACCGATTAATGAGCAGGAATAACTTTTGGATTTTCAGAAATCCACTTATTGTTAATAATCTGTAAAAAGTGGGTTTTTCATTTATGGTGTTCCTCCAAAGTTTTCCGATTTCCTATATGTACTTTAAACACAAAAAGTTTGCGGAACACTGACGTAGACAATATCACTTTGCCTAGGAACTCTGGGACATAATATAGCGTCTTTAAGTGTGGTAGCATCTGATACCCATCGAACCCCTCATCCCTTTCAATAAAAGCAGTGAGAAGCCACTTATCTTTACAGTTTCCAATCGTTCAGGAAGTGGCTCCAGACACCCTCGAACCGACAGCTGTTGTCGCGTGGGTTTTACTGCTATCTCTATATCTGACCACTATGTTTTATGATACATTCTTGTTGAAGTATTACCAAAATTAATAATAATTAATTAATAAAAAAAGTTTTAAAAAGGTATAATCTTTTTATATTTAATATGAAATATTTTTTTAAATTATTTGTTTATTTCGTGATCGTTGGTAGCAATGGAGCAAGGTATTTGCCCAGCAGTGAGACAATACGAGCTAGTAATAATAATATAATTAAAATTAATAGTATACTAGCAGTAAGAGCTAGATCTTCAGGTGCAGAAGGTTGGATTTTACTAAAGATTTATTTCATGATGAGGATCTAGGATTCATGAACGCTCAGGCTTAGCACGCTTGCTAGTGCTTCTGGGCATTTCAGAAAAATCACTCGTAAGATGCTATACTAAAAATGTAAAAATACTATGCAAAAGTGTTCAAAAAATTATGAATACTCGTATTATATGGATTCATTTTTTAATTTATCCGTTATGAAGCCTCATCAGACGCACAGGACCGTTCGTCGTGGCGACACTTGGGGGAGGCCTATGCCCAACAGTAGGCGTCCTTTAGCTGAAATGATGATGATGTAGCCTCATCTCGCAGAAAGCTTCTGGACCAAAACGTATTGACGTTGCAAAACTTTGAATCAAACATACCTACTCTTTTGTTTGAAATACTGACAATTTCATACTAAAAAAAGCGTCTATCCGCCTACACAATAACCTTTATACAATCTATAATAATGACTCAATCTATATTTACAGTTACGATTATACTTACACTAGAAATAGCCGCTAGGTCTAAGTTTAAACGGGCCATATCGGTCGCCTACACACACCCACGTGTCCTAACGTGGCTCTCTGACTAATAAAGTAATTATTTTTACACTCAATTGAGAATAGTTGAAAAGTTGGGTGTTCTGCTAAAGATAGACATCCTTAGTACTCTCGTGGGAGGTGTGACTAAGATAAGGAAGTAGGAGGACTTCAAATGTGTTACTGGAAACATTAGGAAAAGATCCTACTTAATCAAAATCATATTTTTTTTATAATATTATCTAGTGCTTGACTGCGATCCCACCTGATGGTAAACAGTGATGCAATCGTTAATGGTGAAGCGCACTAGTTTATTAAAAGCTTATTCGCTGTAGCCTAGACCCACATTATAATCGGACGGGAAGACCCCAGCAGGCAAATTGTTCCTGTCCTTCGATGTACGCGGTAATATATTTGTTGCACACTAGCGTGGCAATTGCGGTTATCATTGCTTTTTCCTAATCTTCGTAGGAAACTGAAAAATGAACTATATTAAACGTTTTTCATCAGTAGAAAATGTTTAGGACTCAGAACATCTTTATTTCTATTATTGACTAAAAATGCAGCAATATAGTCAATAAACACTGGTGACATAATAAAACGGAAATGGATGCGAAAATCTTGTTTTGTCATACCATTCATAACAAGATAATTATCATTACATTTTGGATGACATATCAACAATCCTGCTTGTTATTAATCGGTGTTTCTACGCTCCGTGTCGCTCAAAATGGCTGTCATTATTGATGTATTTCAAGCTGTACAAAACATCAGGCAAAATAGATTCACTATGCGTAGTATTACAAATCATTGATCACTAATATGTCGATTCAGAGCAGATTGCGCAATAACCATTAAATAACTACATACAGAAGGACTACTCCTTACGACGACTGTAATAGTGAACCAACCTAGTGCAGATTGTCGCCGTTTATTGCAGACTATGAAGATTTAGTTACAAAGAACCCAACCATCAAAAAGCAGTGCAGAGTTTTAGGCGCAAAATGACAAGCAGTAGCAAAACAAAAAAAAAACTGAAAATGCTTGTCGTCAATTACTGACTAAAACCGACTTATGTTCCTTCATTTGCCCTTTGCGACTATCAACTATTACTACTAGGACTTCTGTACGTGCCTATTGAGTAGTGCTGTGCCGAGTCGCGAGGCAGGCTGCACAATTACACAGCTGGGCGGCTACCTAATCGCTCAGCGTCATGTCTTCACGTTCAGGGATATTAAATTTACGCGGAATCACTCGCTGATTCAATTACGTATTCCTACGCTTACAGGTGGATAACACCTGGATCCGTTCGGGGCTAAAGGACAAAAATAAAAAGGCCCACAATTACGAAAAGTGTCGTCGACTGACGCCAACAGTTTTAGATTTAAAAGAATTCCACTGGTCACAGTGGTTACAGTGGAGCAAAGGTCTTCACACCGAGACAGCTTGCAATGTTATCCAAAGCACAGGTACGATCGTGTCTGGAGTACCGCAGCTACTTACATATGGCCTGGTGCTGCAAAATGCCATCTAGCAATTTTGGACTCAGTGAAAAGGCGTACGATGAGGCTAATTGGTGATCCAGATTTGGTTAAGTCTAATCTACAAAGCCTGGAGCACTGGCGTTACTAGGATAGCCAGCCTTTCGTTATTTACAGGATGCATTTTGGAGAAGAGTCCAAGGAAATTGCATGACTTGATTCCGCCATCACCTTTCTACCGTCGGACAATCCGACGTACTTTGACCCTTACATTGTTAACACCTCTACGGTCTGGATTAAACTTTTCGCCTCGTCGTTCATACCGTGTATATCGAAGGACTAGAACGATTTGCTTGCTGCGGTCTTTCCATCCGATTATAATCTAGATGTCTTCAAGGCTAAAGTGAATAGGCTCTTAATGAACTAGGGCGCTTTACCATCAACGATTGCATCACTAGTTTTGATCATTTAATAAAAACTTTAGCTGAGGTCAATTTGTGGTTTATTTACATCTCTTTATTTCTTCCTCAAGTCACCACGGTGGTCCTATTTAAAAATACAAAGTATCAAAAGAACAGGAATTTATGACAACTCCTACCATTATCACCCCTCCCACAAAACAATGTGAGGAGTTGAACTTACTCATCGGAAATGTACCGAGAATAATCATAATAGCTAATCTTTCTACATTACCATACAATATGGTGCAGGACCGGTATGTTTACTGACGTCATCCAAAGGTTCCATTAAAAGATGAGCTCTGATGTTGGGCTTTTTCTTAATGATTGAGGGTCAAGATAAGCTAGTGTAAATCGTCGATTTAAACGTAAGAGGTCGGGTTAGAACATAAACTTAACTGGTTCAGGAATAGACGCTAGTGAATCAATTCTAGAGTCTGTAAAATGTGTGGTAAAAGGCAAACATACTAAGTTTAATAGCTCAGTACTTTGTTCCTACACTAAACTGTAAATCCAGATTTGTCCAAGAACCTGGTAATCAAAAGGGAAAACAAACACTACTTAATTTTCGTACCTTCCTTATACAGGTTAGTTAGTAAAAGGAAACGTCTAGAAATATATAACTATACAACAGTGGTGGCTCTCTGGTACCGGCCCCTACTTACCGAGTTGTATATCGGGGGTTCTACTAACCAACATAGTGAGGAAGCGGGCATGTCGTAGAACCAAAAATTCGAAGACATGTGACATCCACCAACCCACACTAGGCCCGTGTATTCCGGCCCATAACGGGTCCTAGAGACTCCTCTCTAGGAGAGAGAATGGGCCGTCATACCCGATCCACTGTAGTAGACTGGGAACTGGGAGGCACTGGAGGGGGAACATTATGAGGCTGATGCAGTCTCCAACAAACGCTTGGATACTGTTGGACAGGGTACAGGAGCGAAGCCGAAAAGAATATTATACCTACTCTACTACATACACAACAAATAACTACCTGAAAACCCGTGACAAACAAATATGTACATTTATATGATTAGCATTCGTCCGCCGTTTCGAGTGATTGACCCAAAACAATGCGGCTCTTAAGTCAGCAAGCGGAGTCGATGGCCAGCGCGGCTGTATCTCTTTGTGAAGACGCACATCTTTGTCGCAGATGTGATGACGTGGGCGAGTGATAGTGGACTGTTGTGGGAGCAAGATGGCGTAGATAAAGAGAAAAGTATACTGATAAACTGAGATATTCTAAGCCGGAACGCAGAAAGTCAACGAGCGAACTTCTGGAAGAGATTGTATTATGTAATTTCCTGAAACAAGCTTTAGAAGAATGACAATTTAGTGACAAAGGAGAGATTGCAGTAGTTCTCAAACATTTTAAAAATTACTAGAACCATCCAACTGTAGAATTGGAGTCTTTTCTTGTTGGACGAGGAAATACATTAATTAGTCATTATTAGTCTTCAGCGTATGGACTTCACGTATTGCACTCCCTAAATAGATGCTCATTAGAAGTCGTGATTGGATTGAGAAGGTAGTTAATCTTGATAGCTCACGACATTAGATACTTAAATATGTAAATTATACTTTAAAGTGTTTTGTACAGCTCTTATTTTACTGCGCAAAATATTCAAATGACGAACGTCCTTGAACTTCCCAAGCACATACTCGATCAAGCGTCCGGATTGCCCAAGTAGGCACGTTTCCAAAAATCCTCAGGAGTGGTGTAACAATTCACCATTCTGGCTCGGACCATCAATCAGGACGGATGTGTAATCCGACGCTGTCAGGACTCGAAGTGCCGCGTTCCGGCAACAGGCTTAATTTGAAGCTAAATATAGACGAGTGTGTTACGTTATCTGATCTGCGATTACAGACGAAAAGAAGTGGTTTGCAGGTGTTCGACTGTTTACTGAGAACTAAATTAATTGTTGAAGTAAAACGTTGCGTTTATTTGCGAGAAGTGCTTGTATGTAGTTCAAACGGTGTATGAACTCTTATGAAGCATCAATTACATAATTAAGTTAAGTCGGGTATTCAATAGGCAACATTTTTGAGAAACTGTTTACGACTTGTTCATCACAGTTTATTTAATAAATAAATAAATAAATCACCAAGTTTACCGTAAACACTGTTTCTGAAACTTAGCTGACCACACTTGTCAGTTGTTTCCCGAGGAGGCAATGTGCTCTCTGCTGCTTACATAACAAATAATAACAGTGCTACTAGAAAAAAAGATGAAAAGGTGATGGATTTGCAACTATCTCTTAAATAGAAGTTATGTATTTCATGACCTTCGTAGATTTGATGGGTCTTTTCAGAATTTCTGCCCCAGCATAATTTTTTTTATTTATCTTTATAATCTTTATTTGAAGAATTCTAATGTACATGGTGCTGTTGATAAAGCTCTATGAGCATCGAAACCTGGTTGTTAGACCACACTACTTCTATGTATATAAACTCGCACAACACACGTCCACCCCTGTTGACTTTTGCTTATAAACTAGATGTTTCGTCTTGCTCTCCATTTGAAGTGGAAAACACGGCAACATATTTCTTAAACAAAACTTCATCACCTTTGTTTATAAACTGTTTCCAGAGATGATGAAACATTGTGAAACACTGTTTATGAACTGTTTAAAATCAATAATTATATATAAGTTAATTACTGTAACAGTTATCAGTTATTATAACAATTGTTGCCTAATGAATACCCGGCTTTATTTTCTAAGATCCAAAGAATAAGTATTTTTAATTCTGAAGACAGGGCCGCGACGGGTTTCATCCCATTTCGAAAGCAATGTTTAAGTATTAGGTACTTTTTTTCAGTTGATTTGTTTTTAAAATGAATACTAATGACTCACCCGCCGGCTCTTTCCTGTTGGATCGGTGAAATAATAGCAACAGCAGGAAAAGAATGGAAGAGCAAAACAATGAATAGAGAAACGTAAATAAAGCTGGAGGAAGCCTAAGCCCAGAGAGGAGTTGCAATAACTGAAACTATAGTATTTTTTACATTTACATTAATTAACAATATATTTATTGCATTAATTTACATTAATTTTTTTTTTTCATTTATAAGTTAAGTTTTGTAAGTTAGTTTATTTTTATGGTAACCGAAAACAAAATAGGCTAATTGAATTATTATAATGGCCTACATAATCCTGTTTACTTCTCTTTCCGTTAGCGAAAACCGCATCAAAATCCGTTGCGTGGTTTAGGAGGATTTAACGGATAAACAGACTCGGAAAGTGAATGTTTCATACAAGAAGATTCACAAGAAAGTTTTAGTACAAACGCCAACACGTAACAAAGCAACCAAAAAGTCAGCTACCTGTCGGGTGAATTACATTTGTCCCCGTACAAGGTCATATACTTGGCAACACAGAAAGAATACTAAACATCTACTGAGATCATCTTTTGACTCACAATTTCTTGCACTGCACTTCTAAGTTTCAATAGGTGGGTGAAAGCTTCTTCTACATTCATTGCTGACTATTCATCTTTCAAATATTAAGAATCCATTTCTCTGGCATATCTGTTTGAATTTGTCTAGACACCAGGATAAACTTTCTGCGGTCATTACTCTATCACTCTTTCAAATTCAGTATCTGTCCTGTAAATTCAACAGAGAGCTTACTAACACGTACTATCAAATTATAGTGTATCTGATCTTCTTTCTATTTGCCTAACTCCGCGACGCAAAGGAGTGAGTTATAATTCATCAACTAGGTACTCCTATATGTCGGCGGCCCATAGACAACTTGTAGAAAATATAAATAAATAAAATATTATTTATTTTAAAAACCTTACGCTAATTACAATTCAATAAAATCAAACTAAGATATGGCGTCAAAAAACTCTTCCAATGGTAATGTGCCCAAAAAATTGGCAACATTGCCACGCTGTATGGCAATGCTTATCCTGGCTTATCCTCTGTCCGAGGTAAAAGCCAGCCCTTGGGTCACGCAAAGTTTCAACTAGACGTTTCGAGAGATCTTTATACAACTTGTGAGCACTCGAAATGGAAGGATTTTTTGACGCCATATTTTAGTTTGATTTTAGTTACTTGTAATTAGTGTAAGGTTTTTAAAATAAATAATATTTAATAAATAATATTTTCGTTCTGCAACTCGTCCCACGTTTCTTTTGTGTGGAACTTTATCAACGTTTTGTACATTTAGTAAAACAAGATTTAAAACTATTTTTAAAATTAGTTTTTATTCTTTTTGTTTATAGGAGGTCCAATGCATTGTGTTTACCAGTCTATACAAGTATGTAGGTACGTATGTATGTTTGCTCTTTTTTGGAACTCTATAGACAAAACGCGTGGGCCGATTTTGATGATTCTTACGTCAATCGATTGTATTTTATTTTTGTGTTGTTTGTTTGTGAACCTTGTTAGTGTCATTAAAGACAAGACGATCAAATTTCAATATAGCGATAACCAAATAACCATATTGTGAATATATATTGAACAGGTTTTTAAAAAT
This sequence comes from Mythimna impura, assembly GCA_905147345.3. NCBI lineage: Eukaryota > Metazoa > Arthropoda > Insecta > Lepidoptera > Noctuidae > Mythimna > Mythimna impura. The sequence continues at coordinate 28,783,130 of LR990357.1, read as the reverse complement.
CATCTCTTGTTTTTCAAGTCATTTTTATTTTGAATTACCATTTATCTATTTATAATGACTTAAGTTACCTAAAAATTTTGTGATTAAAATAAAATTAATGTACCTTGGATGTTTAGAGTTGAAATGGACCTTGAATAGCAAACGTTTCCATCAGAGTTTTGCTGTGACTACTTTTAATCGTGTTTATTGATTTAGAATTTATGACAACGAAATTACCAAGAGAATGTCTTGGAATTATTTAAATGTGCATGTTTATGATCTACTCGTACATTAAATGACATTATTAAAGGTTATTCGTTTTTACAACTCAGATATTAAAGCCTTTCAGGTTAAGAAAAGGTTAAAATACTCAGCCCGTGTGATGTAGCCATGTTGTTTCAGCCGATAATAATAAATGATAAATAAATGTTTACCGTCTAGGTGCTGTTTATACTAAATCTACATGTTTCACTTTACACATTTTGTTGATAAATGATAGCGTGTGGCAGATCGTTAGCACCTACGACCTGGGGGCATTAACACTTCGAACTTTCTATCAATATGCCTTGAAATTAAAGAAACCCGAACCATACGTATTAAATCTTTTAGCTTGTGCTTGATTTTTTCTAACAGATTTAATAAATAAACCCCTAAAAAATTCGGTATTAAAAAAGAGAAACAAAGCTAGAGCCACCGACTTCTGAAATTGAAGTTCTTTTGTCATTTTTATTTTGTATTTAAGGTTCCGTACCTAAATTGACAAAACGGATAAGGGTTTCGTTTTCAGGATCACTTTGCTGTCGGTTTATCTGTCCGTCTGTCAAGTCCTTGCAAGAACCCGGCAAGTCCGACCCGCACTTGCCCGGTTTTTTGTGTAATTGTGTCAACAAGTACGGCGGATAAGCCGGCGTTACCGCTGCGGCTGCTGAGATCCTCAAACGGCGCAAATACTGTAACCTTATTGGTAATTACAGTTTTGAGCCGCTCGGGTCATGGGGCCCGAGTGTGAGTCTTCTTTTAAAGGAAATTTCGCACCGACTGATCGACATCAGAGGGCTAGCTCGTTCTTCACCCAAAGAATTAGCATTGCCATTCAACGTGGCAATGCTGCCAGTTTTCTAGGCACATTTCCCGATGACAGCAATGTAACGGAGTACTTCGACGACTGTGTGTATTTTGTGTTCTTGTATTACATGTGCATAGTTAGGTTTAGTACTTATAAATAATTAGCGTAGTTAATATTTAAGGTTCTTATTTACATAGATGGATTTAATAACTGTTGCAAATCTGTAATAATAAAAACCTTCGTCTTCAATCCGACCCGAATACGTGGTCACGGGTTCAAATCCTGCCGATCCGTGTCCGAGGCGACTCTGATACCACTACCACGGTCACAAACACAATCGGTTATTTAGACTCACTCATTATAACTTTACAAGGTTATCTTATTCGCCAATTAGAACTGGAATATAATGTCCGAAAACAGTCTCATTCATAATAGTTTCAATTTTAATCGTAATTTTATTTATTTATTTATCTACTGTGATTTCTCTTTATTTATTAGGTATATATACAAACTAAAAATAATGTTTACAAACGGGTAGAAAAAGAAATGATTGGGTATCAAAAAATTCATCCACATCTATGTATCAATGGGAAAAGTGCCCAGAACGCCAGCGTTCAGCGTTCAGCGCCAGCATTGTTGGATAGCAATGCTGATTCGTTGTCCGAAGAAAAGCTCAGCCGAGTTGAGAAAACCACCTGTACCCCTATTTTCAACTTCCTAAACTACTTAAGAATACTAAAATTAACATTCTGATGAGGGAGTGCGTCAGTGATACAAATTGCGATTTTTGGACTTCATTATCACGTGTATGGTTACATAGGATTTTTATTGAAGTCATTAGAATAACCTTACTAGATGCACAGATTGAAGTGTGTAGGTTACACTGATTTTAAGTTATGAGGACTCGAAAGTGGACCTAAATTGTTGCCATTGTCGATATGTCGTCCATTGTTCCGCGAACTTGGCATTTTATCTGTGGCTGACACACTAACGTATATCTAGATTGTCAGTAGGTACGTAAAAAGAGAGAAAGAATATGAAATGTAGAGTGTTACTTCCAACCGCTGAACAACCAAGTCTTACACTAAAGTGTAATGTAAAATAGAATAAACTTTATTGTACACCAAATTAGTAACAAAACTTTTACAGAAACTGTCGCCTTGTGACAACTTCCAATACCTAACTTTTATTAATTTACCTTCTACTCTAGACCATGTCATCCTAAATCCGAATAAGTAGTCTTAATATCCTTCAATCAATAGGCACTCTTCAATATTACCTACAGCCCGGTGAACGATGGGCCGCCGACAGGGCGCGCGGCGGCGCGGGCTGCGGGGGCTGTCGAATTTAAATAATGGCTGACACGGGCGAGCTAATCACTGAGAGAGGATGTGTCTGTCTGGCGTAAGGTGTAGAAGGCAGGTTTTGTGAGGAATATTGAGGAGGAGGCAGTTTTATTGCTTACCATTAAAACTCTGCCTCCTCCTCAATATAATTGGATAATGGACAGATATTTCTCTAAAGGTCTGATCAACCACTCTGCTGTTACTATTAAACTAGACGTAATAGTTACATTGATTGGATCTTCTAATAATTAAAGCCTACCTATTGATGTGGCCAGACAAACAGTAGTTAGATCAATTTAAACAGTCAATGGCTATACAAGTCAAAACTCACCTTTTTGCATGCCTCGAAAGACCAGTACTTTAATAACTCAAAAATTACAGCATACAAAAGATCTTTTGTTGTTCATTTGCAAGAAAATCTACGGAACTCTCAAAGAGATGATTTAAGTTAATAGGAGCTAAGTACGCCTACTTAAAAAACGACTGAGGCTATTTTTTTTTTTAATTGATATAAACTAGTGCTTGACTGCGATCCCACCTGATTGTAAGCAGTGATGCAATCGTTGATGGTGAGGCGAACTAAGAGCCTATTCACATTATTAAGAGCCTACTCTAGCCTTGAAGACACCTTTATAAATTATATTTGATTGATCAAAATTAATTTATTCTTTGCACATTCTTATAACCGCTTGAATTAGGTAAAACGGCCCTTGGCGCCTGCCCCCAAACCTTGGACCACAACCTAGTACATGACAGGCGTCTCCAATCCATCAGGACTCCACCATACTCAGTGAATGACAAATTGACAATCCTTCATGACTGTCAGTCTGTCATGAGACCTGTCGTACTGGAGATAAACTTAAATCCTTACACGTTTCTATATAAAGACTAAGCTTAGTAAGTTAGTACAGATTTTTAAAAAGGATGGCGTATATATTTCAAGATTTGTATAAAGTGTAGCTTTGAGTTTTAATTTTTCGTTTAAATTAAGGTTTATTATTGCCTTATTTATTTATTTATATATACTTTATTGCATACAAAGATTACAAATTGAAATTATAATACAAAAAAAAAACATACAATTGGCGGCCTTATCGCACTCGGCGATTTCTTCCAGACAACCCAGAATGGATAGAGATTGCCTGGACACAAAATGGGGTTGCACTTGGTGCAAATATAAAAATAAAATAAAAACTTGATAGTCGCTCAATACTAAAATAGATACCCATATACATACATACAAAATATAAATATATATAAACAAGAGAATAAGTGATGAAACAAAGACAAGATCACAGTGATAAGTAATGATCCTTCACAAGCCTTGTATATCACTTTTAAATACATGTATACGAACATACTTTCATGAGTAATATTTTTATTTAAGAGTAAAACTGGCGACCTCGATAAGTAAACGGAAATAAATAAACATACCTACTGATATAATTGAAATAAATTCAGCAAAAACTAAATTGCAAATGCGGGCTACATTTTTAATTACAAATTAATTAATATAATTTTCTACTTGTAAGGAGATGGCGTGACGATTTGGACTCCCACCTTAAGGATTGGCCAGAAGTAGCTAAGGACAGAAAAGAATGGAATAACGGAAGGGGGCCTTTGCCCTGCAGTGGGACACAACGGGCTCATAATAATAATAATAATAATAATGGTACGCTTCTACATCTACAGTATCGCAGTCACTGGCCAATTCAGAATCCGTACAGGAATCACACCAATAATATAAATTCTAAAATTTGTATGTATGTGTGTGTTTGAGATACATAAATCTGATTTGAATGAAATGTAGCACACGAGTGGAGCATGTCCTGGAAAAATATACAGGGTGTCCACACGTTGATCTCGGCAGTACGTTCCCTTGAGATAAATTTCTACCTTCAAGCGGGCGAAGCCGCCGCTAGAAGCTAGTGTTTCAATAATCTTCGTCTACAAAATTAATGACTTTAAATAATTCGAGAAGACTACATAATGCTACACTGATAACTATGTCTTGAAGTGTCAATAAAAATATTATAATTATTATTATAATGAGGCTCCAGCTAAAATGCTGTAAATAGCATTTTAATAGGTGGCTATAAATCCGCCCACTTCCGGTTTGTCTCGATTTTATCCGACTGTGACACAGACAAAAGGAAGTGTTGTGCATTTTCCTCTTTGCGTGTATGTGCGACTGCACGTGTACGCTTCTTAAAAACGATTTATCCGGGTTTTGGTAAACGTTGTATTATAGTCTTGTAATGTGAATATACTGATACTAATGTATTCTTACGTGATAATTATTGATATAAATAAAAGAGCTATTTTTTCCAGTTTATAACATTTTTTACCACAAGCTACACCCAGAAAATACAATCAGAGAAAATGGGTAATATTATGATAAGATCAGAGTTGTGATTCATACAGACGAATTCTACAAATGCGTAATATTCTAGTCTTAGACTCCTCATAAACTGGTTTGAAAATAACATTTAAATAAACTATTTTCTCAGAAACATCGTAGCATAACACTAGGAAAAAATACTAACAATAATAAATAAATTATACTTGCCTTATCTGCCTTCTTAGATAAATCCTTCAAGTCTTTCCATAACAAATCCCGAGAAATAGTGATCAATTACCTGCAAAGAAAAACAAACTTTTTTAGTAAACACTTAAAGTTCAGATTTACGATACCTATGTTTTCTCGTACCACCATGTGCCAGGCAAGGCATTACGTCAGAATAAAAATATTATCATCTAGTATTTAATTATTGCGGTGACACTGTTATGTTCATAATATCGAAGACTAAAGGAAAAGTTATAGGCTAAACATTTTATGTTTTCATAAACGACACATATTCCAACTCCCAATGAGTTAGAATATGTGACGATAATAAAAAACCTAATCTTTTAATTGGAAGTGACAAGACAAAATAAAATAAAATTACCTTTATTTACTGAAGGTGGTTTACAACCATACAAAATCTTAACATTAGTAAAAACTCAACATCATGTCAAATAGACCTGAAAAGTATATAATATTATATATACAGGGTGTCTTTGAGTTCGACGCAAAAACGAATACCAGGATCCGGTACACGATCCTGGACCCTCAGTGGTAGAATTTTTCGTCGGTTTTTTTTATCTTTGCTTTAATTTAAACTATATAAAATCGTTATTCTAAAATTTTTAGTGAAAAAAATTAATGAATTACTTTTAAAATTAAAAATGTCATCGGGATTGATTAGAATTACGATTTTATCTACCTCGATGACTTTTTAATTATTATTTTTTTTTATCACCGGGGTTAGTTAGAATAATGATTTTACACAGCTTAAATTTAAATAAGAACAGATTTTTTTTTTAATTAGGAAAAAGTCGAGGAAAAATTCCACTACTGGGGGATCATGTACTGGATCCGTGGTATTCGTATGTGCGTCGATGTTAAAGACACCCTCTATAGATATTTTTGTTTTTTTTTTTCTTTCTTTGACCAGTAGTCAACTGTATTTACTTTATTAATTTTTCCTTTCTAGTCTAAACTGTGTCCCACGGCTGGGCAAAGGCCTCCAATTTCCCCTTCCAAACGTCTGCGCGATCTCTGCTCAAGTTTGACCAGCAAACGTGACCGGCACACCTCCTACGCTACTTCTAGTCTAATCTAATATATAAAATTCTTGTGTCACAGTGTTTGTAATAAAACTCCTCCGAAACTGCTAGACTGATTCTTATGAATTTTCTTGTGTATATTCAGTAGGTCTGAGAATAGGTCGCGCTATTTTTTGTACCCCCAGGTGATAATTCTACTATAAAGCTGGCGAAACCGCTGGCAACAGTTAGTAAAATTATTGTTTTTTTTTTTTGATATTATCATAACCCATCGCATCTGCAAAGTTTTATTAATTAATTCAATTTGACGTTACATATTGAGTTTAAAATATAGCTATATCAGTAAAATAAATGCTCAAAATCAAGGATATAGAATAGGTTTATCCAGTATACAACCTACTTTAACAATCAAACCCTCTTTCAATTGGCCTTCACCTAAATATGCACAATTAAAATATTATCAAATATAATGCAACAAGATAGAAGCTAATAATCTGGCAACATTAGCGTCCATAGTGGAAGGAGTCCTCTAAATCCTCTTACGTTCCTCTCCTTTGTTGTGGCATAATAGCGGCTTTGCTGCCGTCCCCCGAGTGGGTGAGCGTGAATATATTGTGTTATTGTTGGACCAAATGTGTTAGTGGGTGGTTTGGGAAAACAAAATACTTGTAGTTCTGCATTGCATGCGATTCTGTGAAAATACGATATTATACAATAGCGCAGCTGTTTTTCTGTAGTGGTATTTATAGACTAGTGCCTGAATTGAAACTAACATCATAGATGGCACACCTAAGTTTCTGGAGCCGTATAGATAGATCGAATATACTTTGGTGTATTCTGTATTTTCTCGCAAGAGGTAAACTGGTAGAGTTATTTTCCAGAAATCACTACGACCACATCCAGGACGAACTCAACAAACACTGAGTGCTGGTCATCACTCATCAAAATCAATAAGACATTAACTAACAACTGCATCTCTATGTGTTGTCTTCTCCTGTTTAGGTATACACATTAACTGTCTCCAGTTATTTTTGATTTCTAATTTCACAGGTCTGCTGGAAGAAACTTATTTGGAAAAAGCAGTTCCATTATAATTCTCGATAATCTATTACTGCGTCTTTGTGTCTACATAAAAATGTAGATCAATACATAAAAACAAATCTAGTCTACGATAGTAGAACAAATAAACAAAAAAAATAATTAACAGGTTGTCAACCATATCTCATTACATATACTTCCAGATGATAAAATAAAAATAAACAGAATAATATTCTTCCTATCGTCACGAACATATTACCCATAAATATTATCTCGGCCATGTCTAAACGTGACTGCAAGTCGATACAACTAGCGACTTAAAGGAAAAATGCAGGTTTTACAGCCTTGGGATGCAAGGTTGATTCTTTGTTTGTGTATGATGAGGAAACCGTCAGATGACTGGGGCTAAGTTCCGCATCTGACGCCCCTTGAGATAACTGGGTAATCTCTCCAATTGATAGAGATTATTGTGCAAGTATGCGGGCAGGAATTGATATGTATTGTGCAGTTATGCCATTGTATTCAAGTAGTATCGTAGACCCGGAGCCTAGCTAGCTCTTTACTTTTGGGATTTTACGAAAAAGTCGCCGCGATCCTGGATCGCAAAGGGCTACCGAAGGAACACGAGTAGGTTTCAGCCAGTTAAAGTTCGACACTCGATCTCTCCTAGGTGGAGAAGAATTATTTGATGATATCTCACCATCAAAAAAGACTATTTGTGTAATTTATTTTAACACCAGTGCTTTAAAAACTGTAAAGAAAAGCATCGTTAGGAAACCCAAAAATTCAACATGGTACATCCACCGACACGCACTATGACAGTGCGGTGGAGCCCCATCTTTCCCACAGAGAGGAGGTCTGTGTCCCAGCAGTGAGAGCGATACTGGCTTTTTTTTTGGTGGGAAATTATCCAAAAACTTCTCCCGCTCTAGGGTAGCGCGTGTCAGACTTTTACAGACAAAAACCCGCCGGTGTCCTTTAGTTGCCCTTTGCATTCTAGGACTACGGTATTCCTTTCAGGAATTCACCGTGACCCTGCTATGTCCCTGCGGTTTTACCGACACTCTTTGAGGCGCCCGTGGAACACTGGTAGACTGATGGCTTCATTATGTGCTAATGTGTAGTAGTTGGGTAGACTTAGGCTGGTAACCATCCTCGAGATGACGAATAGATTACAGTGTCGTAGGTCAGGGATTACACGACACATCACACCAAACAATAAACAATTTGAGTGACATCTGTGATCCCATTGTTATTGATCTGGCATTTGAATGCAATCTGAAGGCATTGTATGATGAAAAACATTTTGTTGTTTTGCTGTTTGAGGCGCCTGAGATGGTATAATACGAGTATGTCATTGTTTGTGAGCCTTCGATATTAAGTACGAGTAGGTTATGGAGATTACAAAGTGGGTGACAATAACAATACAGGACATAACAAAACATTACTACATTGATGTAATTGCTGAGAGGCATTCCGATGTGAAGATAAATAAATAAATAAATTACGCTTGTATGCCCTGAAAGTTTATGCAAAGGTGGAGCTGCGTATGGTACACCCACATTCCACCGATAAGGCTCATGCAGGCTAGCTGATTGCCATCAATGGGACACAAAAGTTCGGGATGAACCAACACACCGACAAATTCCAGATGCTAAAACTCAGTAGCACTTTTTTCCGACTCGAGAATCAAACCAGGGGCCATACCATGATACTCGTACCTTGTTAAAAGGTTAGGCTTGCGAGCGAGGAAGAGCGATGAGCTACACAGTCTATACAACATTATTTTACTATATGTGAAACCCGAAATACGTGTCAAGTATTTTGATGTAAAGAATCTATGTAGGTACAAAATTTCATAACTATATCATGAAAAATCACAAAGTTATAAGCTTGTTATGTTACCTTGTTGTCCGCAAAAATACATGGTTACCGGGCCATCCAGGCGACTGAGGGGTCGTTCTGCTCCCGTACCCCACTGTGCGCTGGCACCTAATGCCAGCTATGACCTACCGTGACCTGTGTTGTACTTAGTGTCAGTGGTGTCCAACTTGGGACTTTTTTTAAATATTTTTGGGAAAAAATATAACATGGTGTAAAAATTATTGGAATCGAATCAGTTACTGATTCTGAACAAACTATATTCAGGTTTCGCATATACTAAAAATAATATTGTATAGCTCCATCCCTTTAACAGTTCAGTTTAAGTCGTCAAATGGATCGCGTTTAGAGCTCATAGTCGGGCCTCTAGATCTCATTATCCTCGCTTAACAGCAGCAATGGCGACCACTAGATTAAAGTAACAAGAGTATTTTTTTTTATTATTATTGATAGGCACGCGTTTGACCACTATCTCACCTGATGGTAAGCGATGATGTGGCCGACGATGGAGCACGCTTGCCTAGAAGTAACCTATTCACTCTTGACTTAAAGACCCCTAGGTTGTAGCTATCAGGAAACACAGACTCCGGCAGGGAGTTCCACTCCTTAGCTGTACCTACGCATAATGAATGTTGGGATGTCCAACATGTATCGATGGCGCAACGCCGTACGTCTAGTGGTCCGATGATGGAACGGACTTGGTGGAATTAAATTGTGCAATTCCAACGGACACTCCCCAAAATGTAATTGATAGAAAACCGACAGGCCAGCAACTCGACGTCGATGCTGAAGGCTTTGTAGTTTTGACTCGACAAGTGCATCATCACCGATGACAATACGATTACTTTGTCTATTTGGTATAACATTACTTTGTCGCTTATAGCCTAAGATAGTCCTTCGATACTAACTAGGCCACGTAGATTACAAAGTGTGTGATAATAACATAATGAAACTGTAGTCTATAGTGTGAAGGTATTACACGCAAGGTAAGTAATAATAAGGTCCTATTATATAAGCATAGCAGAATCGTGTATTGTTTCTACAGTTGTCTACTTATCAATTACTATCAATGAAGGTTTACTTTACAATATATGTAATTATAATGAAAAGGACAATACTTTAAATCTAAGTTACAGGTCGTTGGTGCAGGTACGTGATATAACTTCTATAGTAACTTATTCTTTGGAATTGTTTTATCTTCTTCACAGAAGTTATTATTATTTTTTAAATCTTAGCCCCACACTAGAAATTACTCTTGTATTAGGTATAGGTGCGTCCACAAACATGTAAGCTCACATATATAAGACACCCAAACCCGGGACAACTCGGTCAGTCAACCATACAGCCAGAACCAGCGACACCCAGCGCCGCAGCCAATCGCTCAACCCTTTCAGCCAGTTTTTGACCAGGAGAGATGAGATTTACAAATGAACTTGAGAGACCAGAAGATGTCTGCTCGATGACTTTTTAAACTAATCATAATTTTAGTCTTTTAGAAAAGTCTTCTCTCTCTAGTCTTTTAAAGACGTCCACTACTGGACACAGTAGTATCGCCACAACGAGTGCGCCTGTGCGTCTCGCCTTCGCGCGACTCTCACCAGATCTACTACCTTATGTGATTGGAAATAAAGATTTGAATTTAAGAGCGTCCTTTTCGAGGTGATTTTCATACAACCGCTCTTACGTGATTATGATGTTATTACACATCTTTCTCTAGATATTTTGGATACACTTGTGAATATTATCTAGGCTTCTATAGAAATAAAAACATAAAGTGTAAAACTAATCTAGTAAAGATCTCCGAAAATCTGCTATTTTTTCGTGAACTTTGACCCTCCATAATGTACTCATATATTAAAGATATAAAAAAGTACATCAATAGAAGCCTTGCACATTTAATTGAGACTCTGAATGATCACAATTTAAAAAAAAAACACGTATTTCCTGGAACAAGTTTTGTGAAATATTCGAGTATATCACGGAATTACCGAATGCCAACAGAGTTTTCAGGCGTTATCTCTCTTTTTTACCCGACTACGGAGGGTTATGATTTTGACAGGCTATGTATGTATGTGAGTTTGTTCATCTGTTCCCACATAGCTCCTAATCTACTTATCGGAACTCGACGTATGAGGTATCGTTTGAACCGTCTTAATTGTCCGCTGAACATAGGTTACGTGACGTGTCACAAAACTTGATATGGCGCCCTCTAGCGGACAAAAAGTAATGTATAAAAAATAAAAATGGAGATAAATACGCCGTGTTTGGTATCATTTGAAAGGGCTTTACTTGTACATTTCCAAAATATTGTTCAAATTTAAAGTGACGCCCTCTAGCGGACAAGAAGTCATGATAAATACACCGTGTTTGATATCATTTGAAAGGGCTTCACTGGTACTTATCAAAATATATCATCAAAATTCAATGTGGCGCCCTCTGATGGACAAAAATAAATTTACCATTATTAATTAGAAATTTTAAATTTAGCTTTTGCAAATGGTATAGAAGCACAGTGATTTAACACCAAAATAATTTAAATTAAAAAAAAGTAAAAAAACTAAAACCCGACTACGGCAAAAAAACGACGAAACTAAAAGTATGAAACAAGATTTCCAGGATGCTGAAATAAACAAGGTAAAAAGAAAAGCCGTAGTCACACGTTATTAAAGTGTTTCGGTTGTTACCTACAACGTGTGACTGCGGCTTTTCTTTTTACCTTGTTTATTTCAGCATCCTGGAAATCTTGTTTCATACTTTTAGTTTCGTCGTTTTTTTTGTCGTAGTCGGGTTTTAGTTTTTTAACTTTTTTTTTTACATTTCCCCTTCATCAAACATCACGTTAGATTGCGTTAGATGAAGCAACAAGCTTTTAAACCATGCTCGATGTTGACGATAGGCGAGTGGAAAAGGACCCTCTTAAATGAGTTTCTTAAGACTTATATTTGCACTACTTTTTGCAATATGTAGCTACATGTTACCCTCGCTTTGTAACCCGTCCGCGCCGAGCAGCGAGCAAGCGCCGACACATCCGGGTCGTGCGACGCCTTCTAATGGCGGCAGGCGGGGGTTAACACCTGATACTGCTCAACCTGCTCACAGTGAGCTGGGACGTCGATAGTGTGGAGGTTTGTTTGGAGATAAGGCAGTACAGGGTTAAGTGTTATCGAGAAGGTTTAGAGGTAAGTGCATTTTGTTTACTTAGGATAGTTTTTATTTATGTTTTTCTTCTCGCTTTTCGTTTCAAAATAAGCAATTCTCTCTACTCATTTCTGGATTTAATACGTAACAATTAAGGAATTGGTTATAATATGACTGCCAATCTTCATTCTCTTTCCTCAACCATAATTAATTTACACTCGGCGCAACATGTTTTTTTCTTCTGCTTTCTTCATAATATATGTTGACTTTTTTCTGGCCATATTATCTTTAATGTAGTCCATCCATTACATTTTTGTCTAGGGCTGTGCCCAGTCCAAAGGGTCACCGCAACATGAAGAAAAAGGGTAGATTTTACACTCTCTCTCGCTCCGCCCAGAGCGAGAAAAGATATTTGATGATTAGCCACAAAAAAAAATACATAATTGTTTTTGGTTTACCTCGCCACTTAGAGACACGACTACCAAAGACAAATCCACAGAACGATAACTGTCATTTAAATTCTTGTACCCCTAAAATATAATAACACACCGATTCAACAAGCTATAACAAAACGGACATGCTAAAAATCAAGCATATTACATTACAGAATCCGTATAAACATTAAACACAGCATTCCGGACGCTGTGGACTACGAACGGAAATTCCGGGCAGTTGCGTTAATGTGTCGGACGACTGTCCAGAACTCCAGATACAGGATAACGGTTATATGCTCGAACACCTGGCTTATGTGCAAGGGTCTTAGGAGATGGCGAGCAGGGCATCCATTGCATCACTGCTTGCATAGGTTCACGTTTGACCTCTATCTACCTGAAGGTAAGCGACGATGTGGCCGATGCAAGGCCGATGGTACAGCACGCTTGCATAGAAAAAACTTATTTACTCTTGGCTTAAAGCCATCTTTTTTAGGGTTCCGTAGCCAAATGGCAAAAAACGGAACCCTTATAGATTCGTCATGTCTGTCTGTCTGTCTGTCTGTCTGTCTGTCTGTCCGTCTGTCCGTCCGTATGTCACAGCCACTTTTTTCCGAAACTATAAGAGCTATACTGTTGAAACTTTGTAAGTAGATGTATTCTGTGAACCGCATTAAGATTTTCATACAAAAATAGAAAAAAAGCAATAAATTTTGGGGGTCCCCATACTTAGAACTGAAACTCAAAATTTTTTTTTTCATCAAACCCATGCGTGTGGGGTATCTATGGATAGGTCTTCAAAAATGATACTGAGGTTTCTAATATCATTTTTTTCTAAACTGAATAGTTTGCGCGAGAGACACTTCCAAAGTGGTAAAATGTGTGTCCCCCCCCCTCTAACTTCTAAAATAAGAGAATGATAAAACTAAAAAAAATATATGATGTACATTACTATAAAAACTGCCAACGAAAATTGGTTTGAACGAGATCTGGTCAGTAGTTTTTTTTTAGTACGTCATAAATCGTAAACCGCATTTCTTGCTGCTACGGAACCCTCCATGGGCGAGTCCGACTCGCACTTGGCCGGTTTTTTTTTTTAAGTTGAAATTTCATCAAATAACTATTCCCGCTCGACTAAAACCTGCCTATGTTCCTTTAGTTGCCGTTGTTGTTGACTATTAGTAAAGTATGAATTTACTTATGTACCTACCAATTTTCCTGAAAAATTAAATGAAGCAGTATGACAATTCCATTTTATTTAACTACACCGCTAATGATCTAGACATGACAAGGTACTCTGGTACTAAGGACCAAATTTATAAGTGTCCTCCTACCAACCTAAGACCATTAACTTAGGTCCAAAAAGGCATCATTCTTATGAACCTCAGCTGAGCAAATAATACTTATGTAAATAGTGTACGTTGTTCATAATAATAAGTAATTAATCATGTCTATTCAGCCGCCGTAATTACAAGATGGAGATAGGCTCCACAATATGCCTTGGTTCGTGATTTATATCTGTATGTGAACAAGTAAAACATGAGGTCTTATTGTGATGGAATATGGAAGATTTTCTTGTAATTATTGTTCATTAGTACAATAAATAAGTAGTCTGTGGTTGTAGTCTTCTTCCATGCTTGATGGAGTCAGATTCTAAAAGCCATTGATATTTGGTCTAGTTGCCACAAGTGCGGACACGAAGGTCAAATATCTGAATTCAAATACCGGGTCGGTTTCTTTTTGGTTTTTTGGGCTGATATTTCTCTTTAGTAGCTTGGAGTCCATATTTGGCCTATATATCTTTTTTTCAGGGTGGGAGTCCTGATGGATGTCCTCCGCCCTGGGGTGGGTGGTCTATCAGACTCTTACTGACTTGGTCTTGGCTTGGTGGTAGCAACATGCTTCCGCTGCCCCGGACGGGTTGTATCTCTTGTTCAATCTTCATGGAACCTAAAATATAACTTGTGAAATGTGACCTTTAAGGTATAATACAGGTAATTCGCGTAATGTACAGTGTTTTGCTGACCAAAACCAATAGTTACGACATTAGCCTGCCAAGGCTGCGGGAAGGTTCGAAAGAGTCACCACAGCACTGGAACGTAAAGACCAACAGGGTGGATTTTAAGTCAGCAAAAGTGTGACACTCTTTCGTTTCACCTAGAGCGGGAGAAGTTATTTGATTATTTCCCATCCCCCAAAAAACCACATGCGACGTCACATTAACTAACAACATTCTAGAAACTCTTGTATAATCACGATTTAGAGTAACACGTATTTACTTAATCACTTTTACTCGACCAATGAGTTATCTAAGCACTTTCTAGAGCCCTGTTCGGTTCGAATATGAGTTTAACTGGATTTTTTCGATCGATGCGTGTGCGCAGCGGAAGCCGGTCCACTCTTCCGTAGCGCGTTTTCCGGTGGAGTCGATCGAGCACGGCGTGTGGCATACGTAAGTATTGATACCATTTATTTGTAATCTACGAATAAACGAGTTGGCATGTTGATGCTGAGGCTATGTTTGACTGAATCTTTGCAAACAATGTTTAACATCAAAACCGTCTGACTTGAATTCTGAGAAGATCTGTTTTTAGCGTATCGATGCCAAATAGTTCGAAACTGTCTCGCCCAAAGTACAGTTACGCGGACTTAACAACACATTTATATGCCCTAGATTCTTTGCTCATCGATATTTTACAAGATACATTTTGGAGAGTGTGCGCGGGAATTGTATGACTTGATTCTACCATCGGACAACCCGACGTACGAAGAGTATCCACCGAAACCTCTACGGTCCGGACTAAGCGTTTCGCCTCGTCGTTTATACCGCGTACATCGAAGGACTGGAACAATTTACCTACTGCGGTCTTCCCGTCCGATTATAATTGAGGAGTCTTCAAGGCTAGAGTGAATAGGCTCTTAATAAACTCGCCTTACCATCAACGATTGCATCACTGCTTACCATCAGGTGGGATCGCAGTCAAGTTAATTAAAAACAAAAACATCAACGATCTCCATATTCATATTTATTTAAGAGCTATTATATAAGATAATTAAGTATATCAATAATATTTAAATAAGTACTGCCAGGTAAATATTACCGCTTGTGACATTGTCAAGTGTCGGGTCAAAAGTGAACGTTCAAAGTGAAACAGTCGTGCTTGCAGATCGTATCAGCCGACTATTACACTAATGGCTTAAATCGAACTTCAATATTATTCTCACAAAAATCACCGGCCATTTTTTTAGTCTTGCCAAGCATTTATTTTGGTGGTCTAAGCGTTATTAGGATTTTATTTGTTTTATCAATTTAGGATTCTTGCTGATTTTGCAGAATATACCGACGATTTTAGGGTTCCGTACCCGATGGGTAAAAACTGGACCCTATTGCTAAGACTTAGCTGTCCGTCTGTATGTGGCTGTATCTTATGAACCTTGATAGCTAGACAATTGAAATTTTCAGGGATGATGTTTTTCTGTAGCCGCTATAACAAATACTAAAAACCGAATAAAATAAATATTTAAGTTAAGCTCCTATACAACAGACAAATTTTTTTTCCGTTTTTTGCTACGGACGATACGGAACCTTTAGTGAGCTAGTCCGACTCGCACTTGGCTGGTTTTTCATTCTTTAAAAAACAACTTTTAGTAATTGGAGTTTTGTTTGGCTAAACTTAGACCGAACAGAGGTTATAAATGAATATTTTATTTAACTGTTATTATAAAATAGGTACATAAAGAAAAAAAAATAATTACGAAATGTAGGAAACGAAGATAGTCCAGATCCTCATTTAAATTCCTAAGATCTTTAAAAAAGCAAATAAAAAGAATAAAAAAACAAAAGACCCACCAATAAACCAAAATTCAAATCGTCCGTCCCTTTCATCAAAAGTTTCACCCAAAAGACTTTGTAACAAAGGAATTTGTAATGTTCGTGAAGCCAGTGCTCTTGTTTGTACATTAAAAAAGCGATTGTGCCCGAATTAATTCGCTCGGACCTTATCGTATGGATAAGCATGCATCGATGGTCAAAGCTTCGGCGGGTCCAGTGCCACTCACAGAGGACTTCAACCCTCAGAGGACTTTGAAGAGAATCTCTCCAACTGAAGGATCTCTACATAATGGTTGTTTTGCATTTTTGTTTTAATGATGAAGCTGTTGATCAGGAGACCTGAAGACTCAAGAGCAATTCAATTCAATTCAAAATATTTTATTTTTCAAAGACCTACGCCTAGGCATTTACGTCAGAAGCTAGTGCACGGTTCCAATTGTCTTTTCCTATAGAGAAGAACCGACTAGAAACTCCACGGTTACTCTTACCAAAACGGTTTGATCCATTTTCATTATTTTTTGTATATTTGGTAAGTCTGGTCGTAGGCTATTTTTTATCGTCCTAGACCCACCCCCCATTTTTTTCTTTCATAATAATTTATATGACAGAACAACGTATGCTAGGGTAGCTAGTTTTTTTCATAAATATAATAAATCTAACAGCTTTTGAAGTTTGGACCACAAGACCAATTTACAGTTTCACTCGTTTCAAGTTCTGTGTGTTTAGATTCCAAGATCATGTGGTGTTTAAAACTCTTTTTACAACATCCAAATAAGTATATTATAACCACAATTATCAAGTCTGTTTGCCACACCGCTATCATTCGCTCCGCACCCCGTCTGGCTGGAGCCACCGAAGTGAACACAGCGTACCTTACATCAAACCCTTTGCAGATTAGTTTTATATTTCTGCTGAAAACTGACGCTTAATATTAGTAATCATTACATGATTTATAGAAATAATGAAAATAACTTTTTTTTAACTAGCCTGAAAAACAACGTCTTTGAGTTTGACCCTGGTTTCCATATCTAGCCAATAGCCGAACGGCTAAAGTTATCGGACTCTTCTCTTAAGGAAATTATATTAGCAACCAGGGGCTATTTTTTTTTGTGGGTTAGATATCATGGAATAATTTCTCCCGGTCTGGGTGAAGCGAGAGACAGTGTAATATATTTACCGACTACTTATGATATAATACGGAAAATTAAAATATATTGTTTGATAAAGAAGTCCAAAATGATAGGATTGACCATGTGACATTGACATGTAGCATACAAAAATTCTAAGTTTAAAGCTTTTTGTCAATCGTTTTTCTTGGTAAATGTCCCTTTGTCTAGGCCCTCGAGGAGTTTGGATTCGTGAATAGTTAGTAGCAATAGGCCCATTGGGTCCTAATTCTAGTCTTATCCAAAAGCGTTGCCGATGCTGCAATCATCGTCATCATTTCAGCCGAAAGACGTCCAGTTTTGGATATAGGCCTCCCCCAAACTTCGCATCCAAAATAACCGGTCCTGTGCATCTCGCTTTCATCGGATTTTCGCGACCCTCACCAGGCCACCGGTCCATCTTGTGAATGGCTTTCAAAAGCTGAATCTTCCGGTACGCCGTCGCCACTGAAAAACCTTTCGGCCCCATTGATCATCTGTTTTGTCTTTGTTGTTTAATAATCTGTGATTTTTTTTTTCTTTATGGGTGGGATATCATCAAATAACTTCTCCCGCTCTGGGTAGAGCGAGAAGGAGTGTCAAAATTTTACTGACTAACTAAAATCCACCCGTGTTCTTTCAGTTGCCTTTTACGTCCCAGGGTCGAAGTACTCTTTCAAATAATTTCGCAGCCAAACTAAATACTTTAACTAATAATATCAATCCTGCACAAAAATCTATTTTCCAAACAGTACGATAACAAGGTCCATACTGCACAACACACATCCCCAAGCTGCAACAACTTCTTCGCATCTTAAGAGTAATGGCACATCTCAGGCAATACGGCTAGGTGCACACTACTCAGCAACATTTCATTACACACTGTTCGTTGCCAAATTGCTCCGCTCAGTGGCGCCTAGTAATTGCTGTTATCGGCCGGTGTGTACTTGGGTTAAAATCGCTTCGCTGGTATTGGCCTGGCCGTGTGTGAGGGCTTTACCGCCGTCCAAGAGCCAGGTAAGCTGGGTTGATTGATTAAATGGATTAATCAATGAATTGTTTGGGGAGGTATTATTATGGTATGTGTTTGTAGGTATCTATACTGGTTATTTCAGATACGTTTATATGTATGTTCATACGTGATTGAATATCTGATGAACATGGAAAAAAATATGTTTGAAAGTAAACTTATTTTGTATCCTCTCTGAAAAAACTATCAATAGTGCGCAGAAATGTTTATAGATCATCATCACTTGAATGCCTGCCTTCCTTCAACGGAAAAACCAGAATGAACACAGCCAATCAACCATGTCAAACTATGTAACACTCTCATAAACAAAAAACACCCACTCATCGCATTTTCTAAGAAAATCGCGCAGATTTCCACTCTTGTGCATATGAATGCTAGACACGTGTGCTGGCGCAATATTAATTATTAATTCGTTATTAATTATGATGGTACGACGCAACTTTTTCTTGTCTATAATTGCTAAGCTAATTTTATAAAGAAATCATGACGTAGGTATGGCTTCCTGAAATCTTCATTGAAATCTACAATGTTTTGATGCAAGATGCACATTGAAGAGCTTCCTGGTCGTCCAGATAAAACACCACAACCAAGCTTGTATGGCAGTTGTCTTACTTTGCAGAATGTTTATAGACGCAACACTTTAAAGGGCCCCCAAACAAAACTGCGATACGATGGTTACGTCGTAGGACGCTGCGATGCGAATCAATTCGCAAGTGGTCGCGATGCGTCGTGCGAGCTCACAGATGAAAGAAATATTCGAGTAAATGACGGCATTACCAAATGCCAACAGAGTTTTAAGGCGTTATCTCTCTTTTTTCGCGTTACCTCTTCATCAAACATTGCTTTAGTTTGAGTTGGATGAAACAACAACCTTTTAAACCATGCTCACGTTGACGATAGACGAGTGGGGAAGGGCCCTCTTAATACTGGAGACTAAAAAACAAAAGACGATTCCTTATGCTTAAAACGTGCTCAATCAAGTCTTCTGCTGAACTGTATATTTCTTAGCGACATTGAGTGTACAGTAACATAATTTAATTGCTGTTGTTTCTTTATAAAAGTAAGAAAACTACAAGATGTACCTTTTTATTCTTTCCAAATGAATTCTACCACGAAACTAAATGCAAACAAAATTTCATTAAAACTGAATAAAAAAGTTCCAAGTAAAACAATTCTAAATCGCCCTTGACTGGTGTAACCAGCTCTGCAAGCGGTGCGCGGTGTTCGGCTGGAATAACAAGCAAATACAGCAGCAACACAAACTGTGCACCGCTGTTAGTGCACGGTCGGCACGTGCAGGCGTTTGTTGTGGACACTGGGCACACTGGGAACTGGGACAGGACAACACTTATAAAACACCAACTACACCTACTGATGATTTGTATAATTCCCGATGAGCCTGTGAAGATCTCGATATCACAGGTAGATTGCATCTCATGCTACAACTCAATGCTGCTATAGAAACCAAGAAATCTAAGTAATAACACTTTCACAAAATCATGACATATTACTATTTTTTTTTCCGGTGGGAAAATCATCTTATGACATCCCCCGCTCTTGGGCGGGGCGGGAGATAGTGTCAGACTTTTACTGACTAAAAACCCACTCCTGTTCCTTCGTTACCTTTCGTACCAGGGCCGAGTCTTTCTTTCAGAATCAGACCCTTGGCCCCAGTAGGCTTCGACCCTGCTGGGCCCCTACAGTTGCTGACATCTCCTTGAGGCGCGCGTGGAACAGCACGCGCCGTCGACGGACAAATTACTATATACTACTACTATATACTAGCGTTAAAAATCTTTAAAATCTTCATCATTTCTCTAATATATTATGCATTTATTATACACTAAAGCCTTTCTAAAAGAATCACTCTGTCTATTGGTGAAAACCACATGAAAATGCGTTGAGGAGTTTTTGAGTTTATCGCGTTCATACAGACAGACAGACGCGATGAGGGACATTGTTTTAGAATATAAGCCGATGGTTTTATTATTATGTAAGAATAAGACAGATGTGCTATTAGACATTAGGCTACCATCACTGCAATACTGAAAACTTCTAAATTCTTTACCATTTTCATTTACTGACGTTCTCAAGTTACTTATCTTCAGGCCAAGATAGATACCCCGTTAGTGCTGAATATACTACACTTCTGGACACATCTATTGGCCCACCTTAGAGTTTAGGTTTCGATGGCCCCTACCGAAATATGATTGCTAGATTGAACAAAAACTGTTGATGCAGTTTTAAACCTGATACATTTTACCATCTTTTTCGATCGTATTGTTTTAAATTTGAATTCAGAATACCATACGACATGGAGCTACGCCTAACAAGTCGGATATGCGCCTTGTTAAAGGCAATTGATTTTTGAATAAAAAACATGTTTTATCAAATAAAGGTTTAATTTAATAACGCGTGTTGCCTCCATGGGCATCTACCACAGCTCTCATACGATTAGGCATAGAGTTTATCAACCGCTCTATGAAATTTTGAGGGATCATCTCCCATTCCTCTTCTATGGCAGTTTTCAACTCCTGCATCGTCTGGGCAACTGGCTGACGAGCCCTAACACGTCTTTTTAGCTCGTCCCACATGTGCTCAATGGGGTTCATGTCTGGGCTTCTGGCTGGCCAGTCCATAACTGTGATGTTCACATCCCGAAGATATTCCCTGACGATGCCGGCCGCATGGGCTCTTGCATTATCATGCATAAAAAGGAAATTTGGGCCCACATAGTCCGCGTATGGTATCACGTGAGGTTCTAAGCACTCACGACTGTACCTTTCAGCATTTAATGTTGGCAGCCGTGGTCCTGTAACAACCTCAAGTTGAGTTTTGCCGCTAGCGGATATACCGCCCCAGACAGTCCATGAGCCACCGCCATAAGCAACCCTCTCTTCAAAGCAGCATTGTGCGAAACGCTCTCCCTTACGTCGGTAGACCTTCTTCCTTCCATCATTGCCATGTAACACAATTTTAGACTCATCAGAAAAGAGTACACAGCTCCAATCTTGCTGTGTCCAATTTAAATGACTGCGTGCGAAATGAAGGCGCGCTGTTCGGTGGGCTCACGTTAGTTTGGGCCCATTAGCTGGCTTGTGTGGTACCATATCGCGTTCTTTTAACCTTCTCCAAACAGTTCGAGCGCTCACAGATACTCCGTGGAAGTCGCGAAGTTGGTTTTGTATCTCAATGGAGGTAAGGTGACGATTTCTCAAGCTGGTCGTCACGATGAATCGATCCTGCCTTTCAGTTGTGACCCGAGATCGTGGCCTTCCTTGGCGACGAACAAAGCCGCCAGTCTCTAGGTACCTCCGATAAACATTTCGGACCGCAGATCGACTTAAATTAAGTTGAGCATTCACGTTTCTTTGGCTGTGTCCGGCCTGAATAAGTGCCACAGCTTGGGCGGCGACTTCAGGTGAAGTATCCATAGATTATTGATAGAACCTCACCTTAATGTTAAGAATAAGTAATGTTTGTTGCAAAACCAAAGATATCAATCACTTTTTCAAGAATTAAATCCAAGTAAACCAATAAAACCAAGTTTTCTTAGTATTCGATTGTTTGATATCAACAAACAAGCTCCAAATTGTCTTTTGTTTCTTTAAATTCTGTGTTCGAAATTCAAAAAAAGACTATTGAATGAAATTGTGAATGTGCTAGGTTCAAAACTGCATAAAAACTTTTTGCTCGACCTAATATAAAATTTTAGCTAGGACCAAACGAAACTGAAAATACAAGGTGGGCCAATAGATGTGTCCAGAAGTGTATTTCAAATTTGTCCGTCCATAGTTTTCAGATCGCCAGTCATATAACTCTAAAACTAAAAAAATGGAAGCTATTATTTTTCCCAACAAAACCTAATCAAAAGTCCATCGTATCCAGTCCATCGGGCGACTATCCACTAATAAAAAGACTAACGCAATCAATGAATACCGTCCGGCCGCCGGCGCCGGCAGCCGGACGGGTAACGAAGTGTACGGCGCAGCTGCACGCCATCCGGACCGCTCCAGTTCGCTGCCGGTGAACCCGATCATTTTCCGTAACAATTTTAATAAAGGAAAAGAGATTTAAATATAACAATTAATTACTATATTTACCACACACCACATGTGACATGTGTGTGTGTGTGTGTGTGTGTGTGTGGTTTTTCCTACCACAATATTGTCTTTTTAACCCAAAAGTTGACTGGTAGAGAATGCCTTGTTGCATTAAGTCCGCCTATGTACCACTACTTTACATGAAGTTTAAATAAATAAATAAATAAATTTACGACGTGTTTTATTAGAGTTCTTGGTCAAGTTACCCAGGAGCAGCGTGTGCTTTTGCGGCCACAGAGAAGGACAAATGACATCTACTAAAATCAGAGAAATATCTTATTTCTTTGTTTTGACTCCTGTAAGACGATAGCCAACTTAAAACTTCCAATGTTAAGTGATTTATGTAGTTAATACATATACTAGTAGTATACCACTTACTACGGCCTTTCAATTATTTGGTTCTTACAGACCATCTAAAGGTGGTCTGTAAGAACCAAACCAAAATCAAAGGTGGTGTGTAGATACCGTCAGCTATAAGACCGTCATCTATAGAGAAAAATCATGCATTTCAAAAATTTGAAGCTAATCCGGGACGCAAGTCTGTAAATAAAAACCAAACTATGGTTTACGATGTGCTAAATACATATATTGACATCTGAGGGTATTCAAAATCTCAAGGTTGTAAAAGGGTATATCGAAACTGCCAACACAATTAACATAACAATAATTGGGAATCAAACGAGCTTACCTGTTAAGCGAAGTCTTGATTCTAATTTTATGAGCGCCGAAACTGAAATGCAATTCTATTATTGTTCACATAATGTAGTAATATTTTCATTACGGGTCAAAGGATTCGCAAGTTTAGATATATATAAAAAAATACAATCAATGTATCCTGGCAACACCATCGCGTCTAGATGTCACTTACTTTAGAGATTATAGGACAAGGAACAAGCTGTCTTTTGGACAGACTTGTTACCGCATACTTACATTCACTATTTCCCTGTAAGGATAACTGTGAGTTAGGTAGGTTAATTATTGCAGCTTTGGGGCTATTAACTAGTGGTGGGTGGGTGATTGCATTTCAGTTTCGGCGCTCATAAAATTAGAATCAAGACTTCGCTTAACAGGTAAGCTCGTTTGATTCCCAATTTTACTTCGCGCCGAAACTGAAATGCAATTCTATTATTGTTCACATAATGTAGATGTTTAGAGTTTGCTGCAATAATTAATTGTTACGCTATTGTTAGTACTGGTACTATCAACTCAAGTGCGGTTTCTTTTTATAGTAAGATATGAGTTGATTTCAGTTTTCCCTAAGGTTTTTTTGTCGCTACAGTCATACGTTCTTGCTGGGAGTGTCCCAAGGTGTTGACTAGACTATCCGTTCATTTTTTTTAAAGTATTGTGTGACAAGTATTCTCGTATTGTAAAAATATATTTGATTCATTGATAGGCAACTGATTTAGATGAGAAGCATGTTATCTTTAACAGGGGCAGTTATAATACCACGGTGTGAGACGTGTATTGTAATTAATTGGATTATTCTTAATGAAAGTCACTTATGACTTACTAGCTTATTTTAGAAATATTATATCATTACTCTCAGTATATTTTAGTACTTACTTGGTTATTTGTACATCATCGTTATATGTACCTTGCCAGGGGCGCCGATTATGAGAAATAAACAGTGGGTGCCGAGCACCCCTGAGAATAGACATCAAGAAACAGATAAGTAATCGCCTTTTAGGTTACGGTTACATTATAATATTTCTTGATACTAAAAACTAGTTTCATTTTTATAAAATGATTTCATTTTATATTTTTATCGAACATAATTAGTAATTAGGTACGCAGTATGTAAGTAGGACATTTATTTATTTGTCGGTTGATCAGTGTGCATTTTTCTTCTCACACTTCGCCACTTTTTCGAGTCCATCAAATGAGCATGAGCACCCATGGGGTTTTCTAAAAGCCAGCGCCCCTGTACCTAGCCGTTGATGTCGGCTATATTACAAGGTCATTATTACTAAATGTAATCAGACAAAAAGTTACTTTGGTTTTATAATACTGCTGTTCCCACTTAACACAAAGACAATTTGTTGAAATCTATTGAAGCAGAATAATCTCATTAGTTGTTTTTATCATACCATAGTGATGTTTTAAATGTCACTGGGGGTAATGTAATTACATTACATGCATCATATAATTAGCCTTGCATTAGGCAATGCAATTAGGTACATGCATTATATATTATCACATTCATCATTTTCGTTTCAAACGATAAGTATCTATTCACATCTAAGTTATATTTGTGTTGACATTGTAGGTGACTGGTATGGAAGTCTAGCTTATCGATTTTATTATTATTATTCCGTTTGTTCATTTAACATAACATATAAATTATATTTTATTATATTAAATTATTATTATTATTAATATTATTATTATTATTACAATTTTTTTTTTTTTTTTTTTATTTTTTTTTCTACTGCATGATACAGCTAGTATACTAACGTTTATTTCAGCATGTATGTGTATACTTGTATATACCTGTATGTATATGCATATGGGTCTATCTAAATATATGTAAATACAATTATTTTATACTTATGAAGACCATTTTATGTCATTTTTTTTTTTTGTGCCTCCCGAAATGGAAGTTAATGCGATTGTCTTTCTCTGTCATCATAGTAGTATTTTTGTGTCACAGTTTATGTTATATGTAACGAGAAACTTTGTTTCTTGAGGGAGGGGTTTATGTCATGTCGATGGAATGAACTTCCTGCTAGGGACTAGATACCTAGAGAAGTTGTATGGTCACTGACTTTTCACGAGGACCTGTTGCACTAGTTGGTCCCCAGCATACACCCCCCCCCCCTTTTGTTTCAATGCAATTTTACTTTTGTATTGGTAAGTTAAGTACTTATAGTTTTGATGATACTAGTAATTCAAATGGGGTAATTCATTGCCTCAATTAAGTAAGTGTATTTTGAACATTCAGTCCCACTTAGCTATTTTAGAGAATAAAGAGGAGATAAGATATGTTTATTCTACCTGGATAAACATGAAATAAATTTAAAAGTATCAGCCAAAGAAAAGACTAGTTTTACTGTAGGTCATGTGTGGACCGGGTTTTAGCTGCACCATAGACAAAGTTGTCTATTGCATTTCTGACACTGTTTGACAGTGACAACCTAACAAAGTAGAGAGAAGCCATAATTTCACCATATGACTTATAGGATAGGTACATATAGGCTTATAGGCATGATATTAAACTGTGTTCAGCAAACCATCCCTGTTCCAAAATTGGTGGGTATGCCATGCATGTTTTGGGAATGTCTGAATGATCTAACATAAAATCTAACATTACATTTCTTTACCAAGTGGTAGATAGTTGTCTACTTTTATGTTAAATTTTTAAGTTCAGGAGTCATGTATACTGCAAAGTAATTTTTCTATTAAGCGCAGTGAGATTTTTTGATTGTCATAGAAGTGAGTCCTTTGTGAAACAAGTTGCTTTGGTGCACACTTTTTGTGTCCCGTGGCATGAGAGCTCTTATGTGCCAAATGCATCAGAAGTAATGTTTCCATGACAAGGCCAGTTGTCTAGTCATGGGAAGTTTGTTCCTAGGTATTCCCTATAATAAGGCAATTTCCCTCCATACAATATTTGCTTTGAACACAGAAAATATTGTCAATATAAGACAATTGCTACTGGAAATGTTATACCAGTGCAGATCAAATTAAATCTGAATCTTGTTATTTCTATTTTGTTACAACAAAGATTTCCCTGTTTATTCATTTATTAGGAGCACCAACCAGGTAAGTTTTTACAAAAGATTTGAATTTAGGTTTAGTTCTGTGCAATTATGTCAATAGCAGGCGTACACGGTTTGTGTAATTTGACATTCATTTATATTGAATTTTTAGTTTATTGAGTGATTTAGACATTAAGTACGAGTAAGGTAGATACCTCATACCATTTTGTTCTAACAACTATTTACAAATATATCAGCACATATTTCATTATTTAGTTGTTGTATATCATTATAAGTTTATTGCTGACTTACTCCCTTGGGGTGATTATAAGTAAGTAGGGCTGGTGGTTTTGCCCGTCAATATTATTCCCTTCTGCTTTCAACAGTGAGAAGTTACTTCTTCTTAAAATCAATGGTAGCTTCCTCAAACCGCTCAGCCCAGCGGGTGGCCACACCAATTGTGGCATTGGTGTCATACATCAAGTATTCCAAGGTGCTGGTGCACGGGTTCTTCGAGCCTGTGAGGAGTTCCTGTAATTCTGGTATTGAAACTTTAGAACCTTATAATTTTATTCAGGACTGCTGGTATCAGCAGAGGACTTAACCTGCGATTTCCTTAGGTTTTGGTTCCTTAAAAGCTAGCTTACATGCTCTTTGAGCAAGGTTTTTACTATAAGCTTAAATACTGAGGATGTGGAATGATATGCTGTACCTATGAATTTAATCCGTTTAAATTATATCAAGATTTTCCATAGATATTATTACATGGAGTCATATCATAATCAACACTTACTGATATTTGTTGCTATAAGTGAACATATCATTTGTAAATTGTTGATGAAGTATTCATGTCACTTAGTGCTTAGATATATATCATTGTGAACATCTCGTGTTCCATGGTTTGTTTTTGTTTTTATTATTTTGAATATATTGCAGGTCAGTGTACAACATAACCATAAGGAAATAATAATATTTCTATTGAATAGGTCTTTACTATTTAACTCAGCAAAAAATAGGTTTGATAATCGGCCACCGTTATGCTCGCACTATGGCAGTATTTTCCACCAGCATTGTAGCCGGTGAGGGTGTCAATAATTCTGCCTTGCCTTCTCCCATGGTTTTGGGTTGGCTTCTAGTCCAACAACTGGACACAGGTGGGTATCTACCGGCAATCCGGCTAGGTACATTGGATTAACTTATGACAGTTTGGAATATCTCGTATTCTTTAGCATTACTTTGGAAAGTTTATAATTTACATATTAGGCAGTATAACTTGCCACCTTATGGTGGTTTGGAATATCTCGTATTCACTAAAGGAGTTTGAATGTTTTGTAGCGATCTACACATAGGTGGTGTACTGTTTTTACACGAATTAATAATACACAGATGGGTAGTATGAACTTGGCCTTCTCGTGACCTTTATAGGCACTGATAAAGTGGAGCACGTCGAACTTAGTCTTTTTGCCATTTTTGTTCTTTGGATTATAAATGAATGGGACTCACCTGCTATAACAGATGCATACCAGATTAGCAACGTAGAGTAACGAAGCCAAGAGTATCGCGTACTAGTCTGGTAGCTTACAATCAGTTGGCGCGTAAAAATTAACGTCGCCAATGGTATCTCGTACCCTGATTGAAGATTGAACAAGGCCTCGGACTCGCAAGTCCGAAAAACAGCACTCGCTATGATCACTTAGTGCCTCCGCCATTGCCCGATGAGGATCGCGTCCTCGATGACAGGTTTCAGGGGCCTTTTCAGACTAGCAACGTAGAATAAGCCGCTAAGAGCATCACGTACCAGTCTGGCAGCTTCCAATCAGTTAGCGTGCAAAAACAACTTCGCTAATGGTATCTCGTACCCTGATTGAAGATTGGATCACTTATTGCTTTGGCTTTTGCTGGATATCGGTTCTTCATCCTGTGTGATTGTAGATTCAAGGCTTAAATTCGACACTGAAATTCGTTATTGCACAATACACTTTATAGGTTATCACTTGAAATTTTGTTATTTTGCTAAAGAAGGAACTATTTCATGTATTATAAATGAATAATAAGATGTATCACTTGGGATTTTGTTAAATTGCTAAAAAAATACTATTCCATGTATCTTAAATGAATAATTAGATAGGATAAAGTTTTTTCCATGCGAAACTTTTACCGCAAAAAAAATAAGTGACATCTAGACGCGATGGTGTTGCCAGGATACATTGATTGTATTTTTTTATATATATCTAAACTTGCGAATCCTTTGACCCGTAATGAAAATATTACTACATTATGTGAACAATAATAGAATTGCATTTCAGTTTCGGCGCGAAGTAAAATTATTTATTTATTCGCATACGTAACAGCCAGATGTCCCCGCGACAATAGCTCGCTCACTTGTTTGGACTATTCTCGTGCGTGAGTCATTCCTACATGTGTCACTTAGTTATATTTGCAGGGTCAGTAGGTGTTTAGGTCATTAAATGTAAAGATTTCATCAGCAAATACTTTAACTCTTCATTAAGGTGCCCACAGACAGGCGCGACGCAAAAATATGACAAAGATTTTCCATGGAAATTGATCTAATCCGTAGAACAATTTCGTACTAGCTGATTCGGCAAACGTTTTTCTGCCATATATCAAAGATAAAATATGGGGGTGGGGGTAGGAAGGTAAAATATAGCTAAGACTTATTTTCAGCAAATATGCACAAAAAAAATCTTAAAAATCGGTCAAGCCGTTTCAGAGGAGGTCGATAACAAATACTGTGACACGGGATTTTTATAGATATCCCGTTGTTGCATTATCGCATTATTAATTGAGACAAAACAATTACGGCAATATCAAAATAATTTACAAACCCTAAACGACAAATAAACAAAAACACTCAACGGAAACCCCTGAAAACGTCACACTAATAACAACCCTCCATATGTATGTCAATTTCAGTGACGGACAATTTCACAAAATGTCAACTGCCAATGAAAATGACAACTCCGCATGAAAATAATTGTCGCCAATGAAAACCTGGGAAAGCTGCGCGGCAGACAAACAGGCCAATTACGCAAGGTAAACGGAACGCGGCGGCTTGAAGCGGCTGCAAGCGGCAGATAAGTGTAAAGCGCTACGTTTGCAGCCGCTGCATTCGCGTTCGGCTTATTAAATAACTACTGTATTTATTGCGAGGATAAGTACGGCTGTTGCGGCCGGACCGGGTGATAGTTGTGAGTAGGATTCTTATTGATTACCTTAAAGGCAGCGATACACTTCCCTGTAGCTAGCACATAAATAAGCAAGTAACTTGAATGCCATAGTGACACCAATCAGAACTTGTTGTGGCTTGCCAGCTACTTGCATACTTTTATACTAGCGACAAGCAAGTGTATCGCGGCCTTTTATTTATAGACCATCACTGTGACTGAAATGTTCAAATTGAATTATCCTAAGACTCCCACACTAAGACCACTTTTTGAACAGAAAAAAGTTTTTTTTTTTTAAGTTTTAAAAAAAATACAACCGAGTCTCGCTTTTAAGTCGTAGTACCCCTAAACTAAATAGGAAGCAAAATCTATAGGATTGACATAGTGACCAATGTTTCAATCTACACCTGTGCCATCGCACTCCAGTCCAGCCCATAGTTATTGGTATAGACCTAAAAATAATTATCAAGAAATAAAACAATGTATAATAGAACAAACTTACCCTTTGAAAGATCAAGCAAATGCCCACCTTTACCCACAACAGTAACTCAATAAAGCCAACATATCATTAGTTACCATAACTTCACTCAGTGCATCTACAAAGAGTCTATCGGAGTTAAAACGGCCTCATTAGATCAAATCTGTATTTTTCCGCTCGACAATCCACTCCATCATGCCAAAAAATTACAGTAATCGGCATGCTATTCACAGACTCATAGCCATATCTCAACGACAATGTGAACAATAATTTCATGAAATAACTCTGTAATAACCAAGCGCAGCCAGCGCATGGTCATTGTCTATGGATAGTTGTTCCCATGGAGTGTCCCAATACCGACAGTTTGCGTCCACACAATGGTTTCGACATTTTGTGCACAAATGAAAATGTTTTCAACGGTTTTAGTTAAGTGGGTGTTAATTTAATGTTGACTTAAAAAAAAATACAACTAACTTCAATACAGAAAAACCAATAAAAACAGAAAAATATCTTTACATTTCGGAAGTCGGTGTTCCTGGTTTTGTTTCTTCTGACTTCCAATATGTTCTTTATTATGCTTTCCAAAGCACGGTAGTGTCACACCACCAACTTCTAAACTCCGGGCTACTACTGAGTAATTCGTAATAGAAAAACCTGTAGCACTTTATGCCTAACCAAGAATTGGATTCAAACTTCACTTTCAGCAGTAGCACTCTCCACCACGAGGTCAGCAAGGCAGAAGCAGCATCAGTTCTTCTCTCATACCTACTAGGAGCCTGGTGATCTGTGCGACAGGATTTCCTAGTGCAGATGCCAGTCTCCCACAAAGGAATAATTGTATCTTGTTATGTAATGTTAGTTTATAAGGTACCTTTGTGGAAGAGAAATGAATAATACTATCTCAGCGGCCACCCCCTTTCTAAACATTATCCTCATGACTCCACTTCCAGACTATTCATTCATCTTTGTTTTTAGTTTCTCACGATATACCCCTCCACCAAAAATTTTCAGGTGTCCAAAATACAGAAACTGTTAGGCATTCTAGTTTCTGTTCATACAATATTAACAATGTCTTACTTCCCACTTCACAGACAGTTACAAATCTCTGACTCATCAACAAAAGTGCACACCCATCCGAATCGCGACCGTGACAATACGTGCCGCAAACTAGGTCGAACTCAACGTAACATTTGCTGATGTTATAACTCCTGCAGTTTATAAACACATGCATGTTTTAAAATAATCTGAATTTTATTTATTTTTGTTTAAATTACCTCAAGCAGGTCGGTTACCGGTCACAAGTACGAAGCAGTTTATTTTGCTTCGACTCGAAACAATGTGTGGCGAATTTGTGTTAGACACGGCTGAAATATCAGTACTTGCTGTATGTTTCATAGAACTACTTCTTGGATTTCCCCAAAACATTCTAGTATTTCGATGTTAATGTAATTTCTTGAAACTGTCCCCTCAACCTATTAATAATGTAAGAAGGAAATATTGTACAAAAAAAACAATAATTTTTTAAAGAGAATACTAGATTTTCTTACTGGTTCTTCTCCATACTAATTAGAACCATTCACTAGCTTTTGACGTTTTATAAATGACTATATAAATATATTTTGAAGAACTTTGAATCTTGACTGTATTCCTCATCTCGATTAAGAATTGACAACTATTGTGGTTCTCGCATAACAAACTGCGATCTCTTAATACATCCTTCTTTCACAAGTAACAAAAGAATTCTAAAAATATGATCTAAGTTAGGCGATATGATAGCTACTTAAATGTACAATTGTACATATGTCAGACTACGTCGCGCGTCGTGATGCAGACCCCAATTAACTTGGGATAAGGGTCAGAGGACGATGATATTAAGATCAATCTCAGCGTCGACTTTAAAGAGCCACTGCTCATAAAAAATCCAGGATCTCCAAGTGTCCTTAATCTTTTAAATCTTAAAAACAAACATCTCATAAACGTCGTTACATTGTTATCAGTTGTCACCGCATGCCCCAGTTTCCTCCGCTGTTGGCTGCGCATCTCACGTCTCGCTAGAAACACTAGCGTGTCTTAATTAACTACTGTCATTTATTACTTAAAGCTAAACTATAGCTGTGCATAAATGCTTATTGTTTCACGCTGTTCTTTAAGTATTTCTACAACTACACTTCTTGGCAGATAAATTTAGCAGCGAAAAAATGGATGCTCCTAACTGCTATTTCTTAGTTTTTGTTTTCAGTAATATAAAAATGTAAAGACTCAAAAAATGGGTACTTTATCTAGGAAAAGTCTAGTCATGTAACACCTAATGTTGTGATACTGCCATCGTGGCAATAGCCCTACACACAATGGTCGGTTGACAATGATTGCATTAGCGGTGCCGGGCCGTGCCAGGCTGCGCGCGCGCCGGTCATAGGGCTGCCCAGGCAAACAGGTGGTTCGTACGATAATAAACATTGTTTATATGACGTGAGATTTTTATAGGTTATCAAAGGTGGGAAAATTGTTGTGTGTAACGATGTCGTTAGTATCTCTGAGATAATTTTTATTTAATACGAGTATTTTCTTAGCCTAGAATGACATTTTGACAAATGTTTATTACGCCTTGAAGACTCCAACAAATAAGTAGTTACGAAGATGTTTTGCGATAAATGAATAACATAGGTTTTTAAGACTTCTCTTTAACTTCAAAAAATAATATCGAAAGCAAGGGGTTCTATCTTTTGTAAATTGTACGGGACTTAATTTAAATACACTGTATTGAGAACTGTCTCCTTTTTTTGAAAGTATTTAAAAATTACAAAGGTTACTTGTTTACAGGGTTACATGTTTTATTGTTTTTTTATATCTCACAACAGAATACCTATTATTCACTTACAATGAGAATCGCTAGATAAGTATTTGTAAACATTCGTAAGAAACGAGTCTCCCCTCTCCAAAAACTTCCTAAGAAGTGACTCAACAAACCGGGTCTGATAACATCTTAAATTTGTACAATTTTAATTAAGTAAATTACTGAATTCAAGCGACTAACAACCCTATTAGAACGGAGGCCGTTTTAAAAACACAACACAACACAAAGTACCTAGTCGAGTTGTTTCTTTAGAAAAAATTAACCCGCGCCTTTCAGACCGACACTTGAATACACCAATAACTGTTTCAATGGTATTTCTTTTTCAGGTGAGAAATCATCAAATAACTTCTCCCGTTATAGAGTGGAATGAAAGCGCGTGTCAGACTTTTACTGGGCAAAACCCACCTGTGTCGTTCAGTTGCCCTTAGCGTTGCAGGGCCACTGTCGGTCATTCTTTTAAATGTTCCCGCAGCCCTAGCAGACATCGGCCCTATTGGGCCCCGTCAGTTTTGATGACATCTCTTTGACGTTACTTGGAATATGATGGATGGTAAATGGCAAATCGGCAACTGAGACGAATATAACCTATATCATTAAGACATGTACATATTTATTACATTGACACTTTTACACATTTAAAATGTAGTGTCAATGGTAAGCCCAACTATACCGCTGTTTTAACTGATGAGTAAGCCAGTTGTACTTGTACAAGCCTTGCAAAGTGAATTAGGGCAATTTATTGAAACTCGACACTTGTGCATACAAACGTAACACAGTTTACTTTCAAAGTATGAAGTCAGAGGTAATCTCAAGGTTTAGGTTACCCTTGAGATTCAAAGTTCAAACAAAAAAAACATTTTATTTCACATAGGCCTACACGGGCACTTATAAAACGTCAGAATCGACTTCAAGAAGTCGGTTGCCTCGGCTTCCTATTTCTTGAAGTCGCTAGTCGGTTGAAAAGGTAACTTGTTTGCTGTTGGATCACTCGACACTACATAAATATATTTATATCCATTTTATACTGGCCTGTTGATCTAGTGGTTAGTGACCCTGACTGCTATGCCAGAGGTCGTGGGTTCGATTCCCACCCAGGATAAATGTTTGTGTGATGAGCACGATCATTTGTTCTGTATCTGGGTGTAATTTATCTATATATGTATGTATTTAGAAATATATAAGTATGTTTATCAGTTGTCTAGTACCCATAACACGAGCTCTGCTTAGCTGGGGACTAGACGGCGTTGTGTGATAGTTGTGAAATATTATATTATTATACTTAGGTTCAAATCAGTTAACAAAGTAACGAGCAGACCGAAGTAAACTGCAGAATCGTGATAGGTTAAATTATTTTCTAATTGGCCCGATCATACTTTGTTATTCAATAGT
Organism: Mythimna impura; assembly: GCA_905147345.3. Classification (NCBI taxonomy): domain Eukaryota; kingdom Metazoa; phylum Arthropoda; class Insecta; order Lepidoptera; family Noctuidae; genus Mythimna; species Mythimna impura. The sequence goes on along the minus strand of LR990357.1, from coordinate 28,748,925 downwards.
TATAATAACTACCTCTGATAACATTAAACTTTAGTATTGAACTTAGTTCAGTTTGGGCAGCCAAGCTCATCGAGTTTGCAATAGATACGTTAATTGGTGAGAAGTAGACTGGAGCTGGACTGATCATTACCAAGTTAGAACCTAATTGATATTTTTATCTTGTGAACTGTTTCATATTAGAGACACAGAAGCATGTATTCCCTAAAAGCTAACTTAAGTGGCAGGGCACATTGCTCGCAGAACAGATGGTCGATGGGCCAAAAGGTTCTGAAGTGGCGGCCGCGCACCGGAAGTTGTAGCGCTAGAAGGCCTCCCACAAGGTGAACTAACGACCTGGTGAGAGTCGGGGGAATCCGATGGATGCGAGACGCACAGGACCGGCTGTTGTGGCCGCACTTGGGAGACGCCTATGTCCAACAGTGGATGTCTTTCGGCTGAAATGATGATGATGATGATGATTTCATAAAGAATTAAGCAGAAGTGTGAGTATCAGAGTACACCCACATTTCTCAAGTTAATCAGTTATAGTTATAGCAGTAGTTAAGTCCCGCGTAACAAATCCTAATTCTGGTTGTTATTGAGAAATTCCCAAAGGAGAAATGCAATAACACTTCGCAAGACCCGGGTTTTGAAATCAGGACCTCATGCTTCGCTGTAGTGCTGGTGGCTGACCAGCGAAGCAGTCGAAATTATAGTAGGTAGGTAAAGCAAGATGGTGACAATACTTCAAAATCGTTTGTTGACCAATAATTCCAGTATATATTACTAAATGTTAAAATATCAGTTGGTACCGAATAATTCAGCTCGCGTGGAATTTAATAAGCAACGATTAAACACAAATCATGCAATTGAAGCCGGCGTTTTAAACCGCCATTTACATGATTGATTGGATTAATATTATTACCTGTTCCAGTTGAGTTTGTATCTGATATTTAATTTAGTGCATGCTATGAACGGAAATGCGCACACTTTTAAAAGTTTTAGTATCTACTCCTTTGTAATATTATAGTTAGAAGTTTAAAAAGAAGAACGCCATGTAGAGAAGAATGGACGGCATTAGAAATGATATGGAAGATAAGGGAGTAAATTATAGGCGAGCTTAACTCAGCAATAAGTCAATGACAGCATGAGATTTAATTATTTTTTTTTATTAATTTTAATCTTATTTTGATGCAATGATTGTAATGTAAAATTGAGTGATGTAATTTTAATTTTATTTTTGTAATTTATATTTTTATGTAATTTTTAATTTATAATATGGGAATAATTTCCTGTAATAAAATGATTATTATTATTAAATGATAGCAAGACAGTGGACAGGAGAAGATGAAAGAAGATGAAAGAAGAGAGCATGTTGCACCGGCTCCAAGTAACATGAAACACGGGAAGAATGATGATGGGCTGCAGGATTGAGCTAAAGAATTACCGCAACCCTGGAACGCAAAGGCCTAACACTCCCTCTCCGTCCACCCAAAGCAGGATTAGTTCTTTGATGATCCTCCTGACACTAAAAGTTACCGCCGTAAGAGTGAGTCAGGAAAATCTTATTACAATAGAAAATTTTCACTTATCTATAGAAATCTATATTTATTATAGTTTCAATAAATCACAATAGTCTTCTCTTGGCCTAGATAACTGTTATGAAAACGTATAATTAATAATTACAGGTCCACGACCATCCTTGAATAGCAGTCTTTATTTTCTTCATTATCTGATTAAAACAATAAATAATAATAGACTCCAAGAAAATTAATAGTACATATTCATTATTTATAATAGAAAAACGTGAGCATTACGTGTATAATTAATTATAGTTCAATAAGATTTGTTTTTATTATAATATGTATTAGTCTATTATTGTTTAAGATTATTTTTATACAGTATTTTTTCTATGGGCCTCCGATGCCTGAAAATAAAATGGTTATTATTATTATCTTTTAGACTAACAATATTTAAATATACTCTGATATTATTGTTTTCTTTATCGTTAATAACAATCATGATTTAATTAAAATCATTGATTATTGTAGATTTAGGAAATTACGCAATTACCTATGAGATGTCACCGTGAACGTAGAAGCGTTCTCCAATAATATCTGTAGGTAATAAAAGGCTAAGTTCTCTCTCAGTGACTCATTTAGCCCAAACCCTTTTTATTGAGGACTTTTTGCGCTCTAGGGTGGAGTGAGTCTGCCTAGATTTGAACCCGCAACTTACGACTCGTAAGTCGGGGCCGATAACACTCGGCTAATAATGGTCACTATAAATGGTAACTTTTTTGTAGGAATGAGGCCCATAAGGCCACAGGATAATGTATCGCTTAGCAAGATTAAAAACAATCGACGACGGTTTTTAAGCGTGGCTGTTCCACTAATATTCGCCTCACGACACCTAATGTGGTTAACAGCAGTCTGTAATTACGTTTCAAGTGGCCAGCATCAGCCAGCATGGCCCAATATGTACACGTGGCCTAACACATGATCAAAACCTCATAAGTACGGCATGAGGGCTCTATAAATCATACTACGTCTTACCACAACGCCCCATCGCAGTGTAGCCATGCTAATCACGTGTAACTGCCATAACTAATACATAGAAGTATATAATGTATGTATTGGTGTATTTGTTGTACATAAATGTAGCGCTGCCAAGGTTGACTGTCGGTGACTTAGCTACAGGTGTGGAGAACAATAAACTAGTTTGTTTTTTGTTAAATACTTTCATCGTAACGATGACAAGGCGAGACTAATGGCAATTTTTTACTACTCTTACATATCTAGTAACATTTTAATTAGAAGTCTTGTGTGTATTTAAAATACTACATTAGTGAACAAGAATTATATAAATAAATCATATCTTAACCTTCTGAATTGAAATAATCATACATTTGATTCTCACTCAAAATTCGGATCTAAAAACTGTTTTACAAATAACACAACCGACTTAAATACAAAAAAAACACTAAAACAGTGCAAAATAATTTTGCACTTCGGAAGTCGGTATCGGTTCGGTTTATTTATACGTTATTTAACACCGAATTCCGAAATTCTTTATTTTATTGAAGTCAGATGTATTTTTTTGTTAAAGTTTTTTATTTTATCATTTCTAGTTGTGGTACCCCTCAGTTAAACGTAAATAGTGTACAAATTCTATAGTAAAATATCTATAGAACATAACTTTTTCAAGTGTGCCTATATGAAGAGTTCCCTCGATTTTTCCAGAATCCCATCATCAGATACTGAGCTTGGAACCATGGGACCACCTGGGAAGTATATCCTTTCAAACAAAAAAAGTTTTTCCGAATCGGTCCAGCCGTGTACGAGTAAGAAACATGTAAAAAAAAAAGATAAAAATAGATTCCAACTAATTGAGAACCTCCTCCTATTTGAAGGCGATTAAAAAGCAGTAGGTGTCAGTTATACCACGGTAATATTACCGTGGTTATACTCCATTTTATGATTTTAATCTACACACTAAACGATTCTAGGATATAATAGAGTACAAACATTGTGACCGATCTTGACCACTATATGTTTAAAGGACTTCACCGTTCCACCGTCGCCGTACGGGAGCTACAGGCAGCATTTTAAATTATTCATAAACATTCGACACGCTTTGTGAACATGCTATATAATATACATGATGTTTAGAGGGGGTATTTCGAGATTTAGGAAGTTAAAAGGTGTTGTATATATACTAATATTATATTACCTGAAGGATTTGTTTGTTTAGTTGAACGCGCTAATCTCAGGACTACTGGTTCGAATTTAAAAATTCATTGTGCTGTATAATCCTATCGGAGAAGGCCTATAGGCTTCATTATATCAAGCTAAAACCCACGGAAGCAGTATCCAAAGATGCGAGTGAAACAGCGGGGAAAGCTAAATTTTCTACAAGTGTAGGTTTAAAGAAAATATGTCCTAAGTATGTAATGTGAGGTCAAGGCACACTTATCATGCTTAAAGAAAATTAATGCACATAGTATTGCTTCGTCAACATCGAAGGTTAATTCCCTTTCTACTATCTGACAATCTACTACATCGACTTTTAAGAAACCTGATGAAAAAATCAGGTACAAAATAAATTTTCCAGATCGAAAATCAGACGATGGCCCTCAACTTGGCCAAAGCCTTAAATATCTGATAGTGGATGAGGTAATCTAATTTGATTAATAATAATTTATTACAAAAAATACATATTACACAATTTGTCTGTTTTTTTTTTTTATTCTTGATAGGTTCGCGCCAATTATGATATTGTTACATTACAATAAAATTGTGCCTAAATTAACATGTGCTGCCGAACTAGGCTTGGAGCCTGTATTTCGGCATGCAGCATCTCAAGCCCTGGAACTGGGTCTCCTAGTATGAGCTCATGAGCAAATGGTATATTAAACAAAAGTAAAGAAAAAAGCACAAAATTAAAATTGATCCGACATAAAATAGACACTGTGTGGTCTAACTGAACTATTTAAAATCTGTATTCTTGTTAACCTAACGGCATGGCCGCCTATCGTGACTAAACAAATAACAATAAGCATCCATTTATTCCACGAGTGTTCCTAAAACATGCGCAAGAGTTTCTCTAGCCTCGCGCACTGCGCTGCGCCTGCGTGTCAGGGGTCGACTAACAGTTCTTTAATTCGCTATAGTATTGCGCCGCTAACGCTTGGTAATATCGTAATGATGGATTGTTGTGTACTCGTGTACTTACTGTGGGCTCTGGATTTTGTTTTTTTATTGCTAACCTGATTCAGGTTATCACATTTACCTACCTACTAATAAGCAGCTTTCTTCTTATTAAGACATGTCGATCAAGGAATTTCCCACTTTGATCTAAATGATCAAAGTGGGAAATTCCTTGATAAGTGGGTAACGAGCAATAAACAAACTATGTATTTTAAATATCGCAACTTATGACGTAGGCTTTAGGTTTTCAATTCACAACGAACCGAGGGACAGTTCATAGGCACTGTTGTTCACACGAATTCCAAAGAGCAAAAGAGCTCTTGATCTTTTTTTTATAGCCGGAACGACTGCAAACGTCACAACACACAACGCTTCATCTCGTTGTCAAAATGGCTTCCGTACTATTGACTTCGCCAACAAACAGAGAGAGTCATAGAACAAAAGTTGTTGTTTATGATGTTAGTAATACAGTCCTGCAAGGTTGTTAGTGTTTTACAAATAACCCTGTATATCACCCCTATTTTTTAATTAGTACAAAAAATATGGGGCTCTATCAGTACCTATCATATTTGTGTAGTCAAAAGCAAAAAAATCGAAATTCCAAAATTGTCCACGAAAATTTGTCATAATTGGTAAATTCACAATTGAATCAATTATTTATAACAATTGCTTCTAGAAAATACTACGCGCAGTGTTTTTCCTTTTTTTTCATTCATAATCAATAGCCTGTACAATATTTCCATAAATTGAGTGACATTTTGAAATATAATCAAACTCTAATAACTTTGCTGTTTATGAATATTATTTATTGAGACTTAAATAATAACGAGACCTTTTCTAATAAGCCCTTTAACTATTTGTACCAATTAAAAATGTGTGTTGTATATGATATTGATTTGTATCTTTTACAGAACAGATGAACAGACCTATGAAATAAAGAATGATTCCATCAATAGGGATCACGAAAATCGCCTTGTGAGTTGGAAGTTTAACCAAATGAAGGCGCATATTTTCATAGTAACATACAATAAACATGTTTCATTAGATAGTTTTTATTATTATTGTGACAGCAGACAATCGTTGTTGGCCATCAAGGATTCATGGCTGTTTGAACAGGGTTCGAGACGACGCGACGACCGGAATTGACACGCTTAGTAGAAGGAAGTATGGTTGACAGGTTGACACTATATTCCATAGGTCAATGTGTTGCAGAAACAAAGGAAGCTGTGCAATATTTAATAAAATCTACAGTTAGCTGAGAATATCTCTTATGTTAGTTAACGAGGAGAAACCTTATGAGATAAGTGTTAGAGATAAATATGATGCTACTCTTTTTCATGCGTAGAAACGATAAATACCACTACAGTACCACTGCAATACCACTACAGTACCACTGCAATACCACTACAGTACCACTATAGTACCACTGCAATACCAGCACAGTCATTAGTATGTATACTTTTAATCCTTCATCTTCGTTCATGATATGACTACCGGCGCTCCATCTCCTCTTTGGCTTGCTATCCGTAAACCTGTGTCAAAAGACAAGGCCTGTCATATTCCAGATACGAGCATCACCAAGAAATATTATAGAAACATATTGACAACACCATTCCTTAAAGGAAGCCCCTGAAAGAGTGCGCGATTTCTTTCCCTTTCATATTTCAATGGCACGGAAGTTTTCTGCATCAATCTAAATCATTGTATAAGGTTTCTCGGTAATATTCAACTCCTACGCAAGTTCGAGGCAACAATGGCGGCCCACTGAGTCAGTTTTTTCAATGAGCGAAGTTTTTTCCATCAATCACCCCTTTCAAAGTTAAATTAGTCTGCCGCACTAAGTGTCGAACTATTAACTATGGGGCTGCGAGCTCCTAACTTGGGTTATCTAAGGTTGTGCGCTGGTGTCGTTATCGAGATTTACGATAATCCTATATGGGTGATGGAGTTGAAGAGAGGAACTCTAATTTAGAAGATTTAGGTGAGATTAGGAGAGGCTTAACTTGATGCAGTCCAGATGCCTAATGAAAGCACCAATAGTGTTCGTGCCAGAAACTTCCTTGTCCTTAGCTGCTTCTATCCTTGGTCTAATGTATTATTGTAGGCACGCAGTTTCACAAAAAACCATAATTTCGAACTTTGAATATTTAATTCCATTTTTTTTTGTTATGTATAGGCTCGCGATTGATTACCATCTCACCTGATGGTAAGCGATAATGTGGTCGACGATAGAGTACGCTTGCTTAGGTAACCTATTCACTCTTAACTTAAATACCACTGGGTCGTAGGTATCAGGAACAGGACTCCGGCAGGGAATTCCACTTCTTATCTCTACGCATAATAATTTATGACTATTTATATATACTCGAAGGTTTACGATACTTTCTCACGAGTCTGGGCATTTCAATTACATTGTAGAGGATTTAAATCAACCGAGGTCAAGTTCGATACATCAGTCAGCAGTAAATATCTGCTCTCTCCTTCATGAGAACCTGAAGATACTAGTACTTACCTTGTGACCGGTACCAGCAGTGACATACAGGGTTTAGAGGTGACCAGGGTTAGCAAGAGGTATGCCAATCTTATTTGATTTTTTATTTAGACTTCAGCGGATTCTTGTCTAGATCCACCCTGACTTGTTTGGCTGCTAGCTTCAGTTTCGTTGTAAGTTTCTCAAGATACCATGATCGTGGTGTATTTTACAAATTACTTTTGAGGTCTTGTAGTTTATCACTCACTTTTATTGCTTTATCATCAGAACAAATGATAAAGCAATATTATAAATACCAAGTATTTATAATATTAGAGACACTCCTAAGTACCCTCGGTAAAAACTTAAGTACAGTATGGGCAAATCACGAGTCACGACGTTAAAATACGGTGCCAATACATCCAAGTAGCTAAAGTCGTGTCCGGTTGTAATAAACCAGGTCGAAAACTGATTTGCAACAGTTCCGTATATCGTCCAACATATAACCATACAGAACATTTAGCAACCACGAGCCACGAAGGAAGGATACACACAAACTTAACCCCATGCCCTTGAAAGCCTACTCCAGCCATGGTTACTATACTAACTGCCGACGATTTTCCACCATACCCAGCGATGCATGCGAGTCAATGACCTACTCTGACAACACTTTCATTTCACCTCCCAACCATTGCTGACTACATTCGCATGACGAACAACTCAGCTCATTCCCTCCCGTCAACGGACATAGAACATAGTGATGTTTCAATTATAAAAGTGGGCGATCGAGGTGGGGAGTGCGGTGACATTCTTTTCGCCCGCGCATCGGCAAGCGGTCGTCGTCCACGTCCGCGAGGCTGTTTTTTGACATTGACAATGCACTGATAATGTTGGGTTTTATTGTATTATTATGGTGGCTCAAGGTTGTTCCTGCACGCGTGTGCAATAAAATCGCGGTGCGGTATGTGAAAAATGTAACTAATGGTAATTTTATTGCATTTTTTGCATAAATACAATACTTTTAACAGTTAGGCAAGTGAATCACCAGAAACTAAACGAGCAACACCAAAAGACTGAGCCATAAATGCTTCTTTCCGGCAGCTATGTTTACCAACCAGAGCTTGAATATGCACGATTGCGCATAGCCCAAGACACTTTTATAACGGCACAATTGAACGATTAGGACAAAAAAATTATATGTAGTTATTGATAAAAATTTGAATTTATCAAAAACTGCGAGCTTCTTCAAACACTTGATTTCAAGAAACAACACCCATCCATCAAGAATGACAGCTTATTACCGATCACTGAACTTTATAGTAGAAACTTATTAATTCCATGCCGATCACCAATATCTTGGACGCACGCGATTGGCTGGCAGCGGCGTAACCGCATGTGCTAATCACAACTTTTCAATTAATTGCCAACAACACGCTTCCTGTTATGCAAGACTTTCATGAAACAAACCAATTGAATTCAGTGAACCAGCCGCTAATGGCTGAAAAAACTCTGACGAGATTTTTATTGTGCCGGTGAAGTGAAAGTAAATTTGGACGGCGGAAAATTTTTGATAAAATAATGCTTTGTTTCTTTAAAACTCACGCTGTCACATTCTATAAAACGTTTTTTTAATTAACTAAAAAAATACAGTGGACTTTAAACCCCATTGTAAACTATAAATATATAATAAGTTAGCCATATGTTCCTAAGTTTTTTTGTGAGATTTTTTCTAGATGTTAAGAAAAATCTGTAAAATATTACACGAATTCACGACAAAAAATCTAAATTGGATCCTTCAAATTGCAATCCTTATTTTTATTACCAACCAAAACATTCTAGCAAATTGGCAATTCCATCAACGTGTTTCTGGCTTTTCTGGCAACCTATTCGCGATAGCCTAACGTGAAGACATATTTACTGCTAAATGTCGGATAAGCACAAATTGGCAAGCAAATCTAAAAAATAGTGGGCAGCCTACAGCCGGGTATGCTCAACAGCACGTCAGAATAACGCATAATCATCAAAAATCGTCCTTACTCCCATGACATAAAGAAGCTTCCAAACTCAAACTGTACCATGGACGGACAGTCGACTGTACCACTTGGCCTAGCGGTTAAGCAAGTTCAAGGCGAATGCTTGCCAAACTGGTTCTGCTCTCCCTCCCTTTCTCTCGCTCGAAGAAAGAGCGAGAGGACACATGTTTAGATACCACTTTAGAATGTTTTGAACTAACTCGTAGTAATTCAATGTAAAATCTTCAGTATCTTGGACCGGTCCGTACAAAGTTTGTGGAAATTAATTAGTATAATAGTGACAGATAGACTTATATTGAATTGAAGTTGACAAGTTGAGATGGAAACTGTCGTTGGTAATAGTTTAATGCTATTTCTGAATGATACGAGTAGTAACTTCTATCTTCTAAAATGAGGACTTACTCCCCAAGGGTTAGGCTAAGGAAAAGGAAAGATTTACAAACAGGAAGAGGAAGCAAGGAAGTTTACAAATCAATTGATTCATTATCTTTGTTTGATGAATCGATTGTCCCTGTGGAAACGTCAACGAACAAGCTCAAAAATATCCTTTACAATGAGGAGGTAAACCCCTAGATATCCAGCTTTTCCATATTACAGACAATAATTTCAGTCTGCCCATTGGCGTTGGAGACCATTGATACACCATCAAAAATGATTATAGAGTTCAAGCTACTGGTCGTCAGGGCTCCAAAGAAAAGAACATTGCCACATTACGAGGAGTGCCGCTTTCTGAATCAAAACCAATCGCCTAACGGGATTCTCCTGATTAGTTTGGTCGAGGCTCGTGACTATGACATATTACAGACAATTTAGTCTGCCCATTAGTACTAGAGACTAAATTATCTACAATTTATTGATAGCCTTATCCATTTCTATGTATTGATTCACAACTTGCACCAGATTAAATAGATTATTAAATTCCAAATTTAGCGGTGTGGGTCATTCTTTTGGGTAATATCTTAGGAATCAGCGCTATAGCAAGAAAGACAAGATATGAGCCCCGAATTTAGTGCTTCTTATTTGAAACGAGAGAGGAGATACTTCACTGATCACTGCAGTGTTTACAAGCCTTTCAAGGGTTTATCTTTACTGCAATTTCAAGTTTTCTTCAAATACATTTTGTAAAGAAACCTGATGAAATATAAATATCTCAGAGCGAGTGCAGTAGTAGCAAACTCTAAACACTTATGTTTGAAAATCAAATTATCTGTCTGTTTTCTAAAACCTGCCGATTTTGACAACATACCGATAATACTTTACAATTCTTCTCCCATTACCAGCAGCTCAGGTAAAAACCTATTGTCATGTGGCAATACAATCAAAAACTATTTAAATCATTCTTAAACCCAACAAAGCGGATAAAAAATCCATCTATAAAACTAATAATTTAAATTTCTACTAGTATTACTTTCTTAGCCAGGTTGAGAAGTCTGAAAATTGCGAAATTCTCTGTGAATTTAGTGAACCTGTAGAGTTGTTTTTAAAATCCAAAAAAAGCGATTACGTTCGCTTGCGAGCGCACGGTGGGGGAGCTGGGCGCGGGGCGCGGGGAGCGGAACGGCGGAGAAAGTGCCTTCGTTCGTGTCTATTGTAATTTCGACCGCTTTTTCATAAAAACGCTCATCGATGTAAAAGTTTTTGAAGTTATTTTTTAATTTCGCTATCTCTGCGAGAAACCATTTTGTTTGTTCGGGCGATGCAAATGTGTTGTAATTGTAATTTTAATCTTCAGTTTTCGTATTTAGTTATTTTTATTACAAGGATTATCAAATACTCCTAAATGTTCGAAAAAATGTTGTTTTAGTTTCCTATATTATTATCTGTTAGTCATACAATTGTGACTTTGTGACCGAGGTAATCCTACTTCTGTACAATTTGCGTAAAATACAACCGAAAGCGTGTTTAAAAGATTACTTTTCCAATTGTGACCAAAAAGTTTGTTCTCAAAACAGTCCCCTTCTACGAAAACTCTTTGAACCATGAACTTTTTATTACAAGCCTACTTTTACCAAGTGAGAGGTATCGGGCGGCGACCGTGAAATCAATTAATGCAAAAAAGCAAAAAAAAAATCAATTGTTAATAAAAAAGTACTAACCACGTAACCTAAATTCGCCGGATTGCGGTCAACCACACGGCAATGCAACTCTCAAATAATAAATGCAATTCTGTACTCTACTACCAGTGCATTAAGCAACAGATTAGCATATGCTAAATGCAGTCGTATGAAATTTCAGAAGCATCAGCGTTTTGGACACTAAACATATAGGTTGCAGACAGAATATGGCTTTATTTGTTTGTAGGTAAGGTATGATCTTGACTGTGATGTTGCTTCGTTGGGTCATACTACCGGAAGCCACTTATTGAGCGGACAACACGTCGTCGCGACGAGTCGTCTTCCGGTGGTCAATGTTTGGTACTTGTCTGCGTCTTTTCCACGCAGCATTAATTCTATACACTTCGAACTTCTGTCAAATTAGCTATAATCAGTGTTTCCCAAAGTTAGCTGGACCACGACTCATCTAATAAGAAATACCGAATTCGGGACTCATGTCTGTGTTTTCATGAAGGAAAAGGGGGCAGAACTATACGAATGAAGGCCTGCTCAAACAAGAAAAAAACATTTAATTCTGATCTATACTTATTCGTGTGTATTTAAATATACGGAATACTATTTTTTATTTGTTTTCTCATTGTAACCTTAACATTTAATAATGGCAACGACAGAATCAAAATACATCTAATTTTTTTCATTTTTTTTTATCGCCGCCAAATCAAGTATCTTTGTCTATTTTAGATTTATTTATACTTAGCCGAAAATCCCGCCTCACATGGTATGAGGCTGGTACTGAAGGGAAGAAAAAAATTCGTAACTTCAATCTTCTGCGCGATTGCAGCCATCAGTGGTGGTCGCCCGACCGTTGGCGCGTCAGTCGATCTGCTGTCCTATTTTTCAAAGCCCACCACATATTTGCTCGCGAGCCATACTTTGGGTACCGGTGATCTAGTACATCACAATAGTGAGTACATTGTACGAGCAAGCTGAGTAGTGGCTGTAGGCCATCAAGCCGGGTACAGACTGCTGTAAAGTAATATAAAAGGAGCATTTGAAATGCTCGGTTCGCGCGCGTAGTATGCATGGTTCGCGCGCGCAAGGCGTTCACACTATGGGAATTCTGTTACATTGCATGTTACGTTGCAGCAGTCTGTACCCGGCTTTAGATTTAATTTGTGGGTTTATTCGCTCGGAGGCGCGTCTCTTTTCGATTCGCTAGGCACACGGGCACGTCCTAGTGTTTGGTAAAGTTATATGTGTCATTGTCTAGAACTTTTTGGCTGTTTTAAATGGCATTGTCGACTTGTTTGAATGATTAGTGGACGTATCTTGGTTGAAACTGCAGGCTGTAATCCAATAAACTGTGTACCAATCTGTTACTCTTTCAATTCTTACTGTGTGTACTTACTGAGATAAAAGACTATATGGAAAAACATGTGAAACTGAAGCCTTACTACAAAAACACCCGACCTTAGATTTAATAAAAACCTCCAATTCATCATTTGTATTTAACTGTCTATATATTTTTAACGAAATCTACGCCCATGTTTTTACATGAAACATGAAAATCCAATCACTATTAATCAAACAAAAAATAGAAGAGCAGACCTAATGAGACACCATTTTGACTTCTTAGCACAAAAAGGTCATCTTACCTAAACCGGATTCACAATGACAAAAAAATATATATCCCAAAAATCGACCGATATGACGATATCAGCTTTATAAGAATGATCCTAAAACAAATGGCAAAAGCCGTGACGTCATCGTTAAGGTCATTAACCCGTGTCACTCGGCGACCTCAACAGAACATAGGTTTGACCGTATTACTGTCAAAATGACACTTTTGTACCCGACTTTACGATAAACGGTAGATCCGTTTAAATTGCACTTTGATTGTGCAGTTGACATTTGGGTCTTGGAAAAGTATCTTTTGGCTAGTTATGGACTGTAAAAGGTCGGTTATTATGGGGCTAGAGGGCAAAGTCGTGATTGCATACACTGATAATTTGACACAGCCTCTATGTAGGAACATTTTTTTTACGTAAAATAGATTCACACGGCGACCGTATGTTTTGAAAAACCAGTTTTCTACAGAGACCTTATAAATACTTAAACCGCAAGCTAAACTATAATACAGTATAAAAAAACAAGGCCTTAAGTCCGACTTTGTACTTTTGTGTTGCATAAAGATTAAATGAATAAAAATTAAGATTTTTTGTCCACCTTTCAAAGCACTACCTTACTATTGTATGAGGTAAACTTCTCGCAAATTCTGTAGCCTTGTAAGACGCTGTCTAGACTTCCTCATAAAACTATATAAAGTCAACTTACTGAACCCCATTCCACTAATTATTTTACATCTGTTTATTATTCGGTAATCAATAGAATGCTAGAATATAGGCAAATAAAGGCATTGCAGTGGAAAAGATTTCAACGAGCGCGCACTTACGTTGTATCTAATTTTTTAATAATTTTAATTTCGTTTGTAGGCTTTTTATATGGCAATATTGAAAACATATTGCGATTAATAATTCGGAATTTTTCCGAGTGAATTACGACGAAGCCTTCGACCCCTGAGTGTATTTTCTGTCTTTGTATTATATGTACATAGTTAGGTTTAGTATATAAATATTTATAGTTAGTAATATATATTTAAGTTTTCTTCGTAGTTTATTAAATTAATAAAATTAAATTCGCAAATTGATTCCTACTGGTTAAAAATTGGTGTGGTTTTGTATCTCAAGTGTCTGCATAACTGCACAATGTGTGGAATACATTGAAACAGGTGCGATATCGGTAAATGAAGCCGAGATTTTATTGTAGTATCTATTGACTACCTTAGCGACACTTGGCGAGAAGGAGACTTGATATATTTGCTTGAAATACACAATAATATGTGTTACATACATCCGCATTGTAAGCGAAAATAAAGTGACTAGATATTCTGTATCAAAAACCCAGAAATAACTTTCTAAATTTGACTCTTATGAATATGGGCCTTATGAATGCATAAGGCCCATATCCTGCGAAACAAAAATAAATAAATATAATTTTCTCCTATTGTCATTAAGTCTTTTTACTTATCTGTGGTGGAATTTTTCAAAGTCGGTTTTTTATCGTAAAAATTCTCAAGTTATAATCACAATTAGTAATGATAAGATAATGTCACCCTACTACCCCAACTTACTTCGAAAGTTGTAGAATTCTTCCGCTTTGATAAGACATGATAACACAAAGTACCGACTAACTCGGAGCGGAAATACTTTTGCGTTTGTTTCATATAACAAAAAATAACAGGGTTTTAATTACCAAAAATACCTTGAATACCATAGATTTTTGGGCTTCGAACAGTTATTTAATATTCACAAAACATGGCGCACAAAAAAGTCGGCAGTTCAACGAACACCAGAGAGCCGCCATTCATTCCACGATCACGTACCATAGACACATAGACCATTGTCTATGGCCTTTGTGATGCAAACACACCGTTGTTTAGTACGTCCAACATCGCTAATTATAGAACCTCCAAGCCTGTTGAATGGGGTAGGCAGAACTATGTACCTATGGAACCTTCTCCAATTTGAGTAAATAATTTACCTGCAAAAGTTCTTGGGAGTTTTTATTCATTATAAGTGACCCACCACATGGCACTTCAATCTCTTGATTGGCACCATAGATTGTGGTGGCATAGTTTAGTTGTTCATCTCAAAAATATCTATTAAATAAAATACCTACAGCTTTTTTTATGTGAATTTTAAAAGGAATATAATATGTAGGTAGGATGTTTAATTTAACTATGAGAAAAACAACCAATTAGAATTAGTCAATTTGTTATTTAAATTTATTGCTTATTTTCAAAAGATATCACTGACAACCCGACTGTTTACTTTTAAAATGAATTAGTTATCTTGCTACGTCAGCTTGTGATTAAAATAGTTACGTTTTATTGAATAAAGTAAATTAAATCCAGTTCTTACTTCTATAAAATATCAAGACAACGGTCTCCATAAAAGTTGCTAAGTAGGTTGCCTATCACGACAAAATATCTCCGACATTTACCGTTACCTACAAAACTTGGCTGTAATTTTCTGTTTTTTAACCAAAGAGTCGTGTTCAAAATTATATTAAGTAATCATTTTGAAAATTCTAGAAAGACTTGGTTATACAGAAAAAAAAAAGTTTAAAAAAGTTGTGTTCTAAATTCAAACAAAGTAAGTTAGTCTGATTATAGCGTGTTTTATTTTTGGAAGTGAAATTCGTTTGTTGATATATTTTATGAAAAGTAATTTTCTTAAATTTTCTTTAAAAATTCTAACCTGATAAGTGCCTCGTGTCGATCTGAGCTGCGGCTGCCACAGCCAGCAACAGGAGGCAGAACGCCTCCCAGGCGCTCCGCATCTTCACTTCACCTCAAACCACATCAACACATACAAACACTCACAAAAATATCAATAAAAATTGGGCACTCGCGTTATAACTTTGTAATCGTTTAGTGGGACGTGAAGAAAGTTTAGTTCGATTTGGAAAGTTTTGGTGACGTGTCGTACGCTCCGCACGACAACAAACGTGGGCTCGAGACGGGCGCGGACTGACGACTGAGGCGCCGGCCGGCTCCGCTCGCTCGCCTCGGGGTGGCAAGCTCCGCGACACTCAATTTCACAAAAGGTGTATTTTTCACGCGAGTTTGCGTAAAGGTGTTGCATTTTTGACTTTGCATTGTTATGTCGGGGTTGCTCAAAAGTTGCATAGAGGTTATTGGTTAAGAATTAAACAGTTGCATTAGACGGCCACGTACCAGCTCAAGTTATGAAACAGTTGACTTATTTCAATGAAAATCTAATACAAAGATAGATTTATTTAAAGATAAGTTCAAAAAAAACTTTAAGTTGTAACGAAAGTACAACTTAGGAAAGGGAAAAAAAATTAAGGTTAATTATAGTTAAATATCTTTTTCCTTTCCGCAGTATTTTCTTTAGACATTTGTAATTAGTATAACTTATACGAAATCTTTTTTAAATACATAATCAATAAAACCTGCAAACATTTTCAATTTTACCCCACCTCAAACTTAATTCACATAAGAAGCAAAAACTCCGCTGAATTGCGCGACTATTTTCTTAGCTAGCAACCCTATGACTCGCACAGGTGGTCGCAGGCTCGCAGGGTGCAGGTAGGCGGTAGCGGGTAAACAGACTCACAGACACGCCGACTGCACGCGAGCCCTATAGCCCTGTAGCTTGCAGCCCCCGGGAGCCCAAGACAGGGATGAGGAACCTAGTAGACAGAAACTTCTAGAACGTTATTGGTCGTTTCTCCATACAATCTGCAAGGTGTCCATTGTCCAAATATTTTTTTTATACACTTACTCGAAAAACCGCTTTTATCCCTACCGCTTTTAGGCACGCAATTTATTGTTTTTCGTACTAGTGCGGAAAAGTACGTGAGCTCACCCCTGCCACAATTTTATTACATTTATTTTATTTGGCAGGGCGCGCGTCGACCCCCACGAGGCGCTCATCAACCCCCGTTTATTTATGTCTTCGTAAGTGTATTGAAAAACGTCGTTTGACACACGTGATAAGTCACTGCAACACTCGGCTCCATAACACCCTCGCCTACGTCTTGTGCGAATTCCGCCTCGATCGCAATGACAAAGTTTCTCCACTTGTATCAAAATACTACAAATACTGACTACTTTAGTATAAATTTAATTACGAGCAATTTAAATTTATTTTCCAGAACACAAGCGCCACAAATAAATTGAGATAGAGTGGTCGATAATGCAAACCAAAACATTTTAAAATTAAATTCTATATGTTTATTTATTTATTAAATGCTTTATGTACAGAGCAGGAGAGCAGTGGTGGCCGAGTGGTAACGGCTCCGACTTACGAGTTGTAGGTCACGGGTTCAAACCCAGCCAGGCGCATTACTTTGTGTAATTTATTTCATCACCACTGCTCTCAAAACGGTGAAGGAAAACATCGTGAGGAAACCGGCATGTCCTAGAACCAAAAATTCGAAGACATGTGACATTCACCAATCCGCACTGGGCCCGCGTGGTGGATTACGGCCCATTCCCTCTCCTCGAGAGGAGGCCTATGTCCCAACAGTGGGAACATTATAAGGCCGTCTATGCTATGCTATGCTATGCTTTATGTACACATAAGTACAGAGGCGGACTTAATGCCTTATTCATTATCTACCAATCAACCTTTAGGTGATGCAGATAAAAATAGTGGTAGGTGCAATAAAAGAAAAGGAGGAGACGAATACAAGAATGTATATAGATAGATACTAATATATATAATACAATTATACAATATACATATACTCAAATTAATAAACTACATATCTAACTAATATAGTCAAACAATTATTCCAAATCGACAATTGGAAAACATTAACGTGGTGATGATACTACTGCCAACTTCTTACGAATTAGCTTTCGAACTTTTGAAAGTTAATCGGCTTGTTGCCATCCTGATCTCCTGGGGAGCGCATTCCACAGAGAAATAGCTTGAACAAAGAATGAATTGTGAAGAAATTCAGTACGATGAGAGGGACATTGGAGTAGGTGGTTATGAGATGAGAGCAGATTTCTATTGTGGTTGGCGCAAATATATCGGAAATGAGGAGCTAAATAGCTAGGGGAATTAGAAGAATCAAGAAATGGAAACAAGGTAATGAGCGCTCTTTGCTCTCTGCGCTGACGAATGGGCAGCCACTTTAGAAGCGACCGATGCTCTGAGACATGATCATATTTACGTAGATTGAATACAAATCGAATGCAGTAATTCATAAAACGGTCCAGTTTGTTGAGGAGATCTGCATTCAGGCCACAATAGCACAGATCACCATAATCGATGATTGGAAAAATTAAGGTCTGTGTACAAGCATTGTCTTCGTGCTCGATGGTAACATTTCTTCAACCGAAACAGTGCCCGCAGCGTTCCTGTAATTCTGTGACTCTAACTCCAATGGCCAACCTGAACCCAACTTTACTTTAATTTGATACTGTTCGTCGAATAGTTCAGAGGCCTCTAGGAACCACGCAGATGGATCGCGGTAATTCTATGAACTTTTAAAAAGACTTTCACTTTTAAGTTTATTTCGGTGGCTCTATCCTAAGTATAAGCCAGCTAGGAAATATCGGCCTCCTCTCGTTCATACAACATTGACGTGATAAAAAATTATTTGTATTCCTCATTTAACGAGAGTAGTGGTGGCCCAGTAGTAACGGCCCCGACTTACGAGTTGTAGGTTATAGGTTCAAACCCAGTCAGGCGCATTACTTTGTGTAATTTATTTCATCACCCCTGCACTCAAAACGGTGAAGGAAAACATCGTGAGGAAACCGGCATGTCCAATAACCAAAAATTCGTAGACATGTGACATTCACCAATCCGCTCTGGGCCCGCGTGGTGGATTATGGCCCATGCCCTCTCCTAGAAAGGAGGCCTGAGTCCCAGCAGTGGGAACATTAAAAGGCTGATTATACTATTATGCTTCATTTAACAGTAACTCTTACGAAATTCTAGTTTTGCCCAATATTAGGTACTCAGCAATGAACGAAGATGTACCTACATATAAGGTACCATTTATTTTTCCGAATTCCGCTCAGATGTGGAAAAGGTTTGCCATCCCTGCCTGAAACAACAGGCTTCGCGTGCCCGGCTTAGGTAGCTTTGTTGAGATAACGAGAACGATCATAAACCTTTATATAGCTGTTTATAGCTTCGTCGAAAAAACAAAGACGTGTGCCTTTGATTGCTTCAGATGAGATATGATGAATGCCGACTGTCTGTGGACTGTGTTTGTGTCTCTATTATCTAACAACAGGGATGCTGTACCGTTTATCTTTTAGCTTCAGTTAGTGCAACGTTGACTGCACACCTTAGAACTTGATATTGGCATTTAAATAATTTTTATGACATTAATATTGATGAATCTTATGCACTAAAATAATATAATATAAACATTGTACACTTGGTTTGCAATAAACGTCTTGACTTTGACTTTGACATTCAAATTGTGCGAATTGAAATTAATTGAATTTTAAAGCATGTTTATCGTGAGGATTAAAGACTTTTATTCGATTTTCAAATTATTAGGTATTTACTATGAGAATTATAATTAGGTAATTGAATTGTTTATTTATCAGCCCTTTCTGTAATCTCTCTATTACGCTATTCACAAATAATATTATAAATAGAATATCGAAACATCGTATTACTGAACAGAGGGCAGGCAGCATCATACTGTGTCGGACCGCAATATGTTTCAATTTGATTATACAGAGGTATACCACCGCGACTGACTGTGTGTTGGGTGGTAATAATCCAGGCAGACGACTGCATCTACAGCATATTGTAGGCTGGTACTAGTAGTGAGGCTGTATGCAGCATCAGCCGAGATTTTACTGATAATCAACAAACACTACACGAGGACAACAGCTGTCATGCGTGCACACGTGCTCTCATCTGATCATACATATATCAAGATAAACCGAAAATTAAGCAATGGAAGAAGAAGAAGCTAGAAGCTATGGATACGGATTCACTTTTAGATTTCACTAGAAGTATTTACCATGTCAGCTCTTCATTGTACAGGAAAAAATATAAACAATTTTAAAACTAGGAAATAAAGTATTTAGCTTACTTTTTCTTCCATTTCATTTAATTAGGTACTAATGGTACTCGGTGAAAAGAGAATTAGAAGCAGGAAACCCTCGGGCTTGTGGACGACGAGCAATGGCTAGCTCGCCATCCAGCCGTCCGGTAAGACCAAGCATGAGTCATCGGCGGTGCGTCAACACTACATTTTAAACGATAAAGAATAACATACATGCGAACGAAGAAGGCGAACAAATATTCTGTCCCATGAAAGTATTAGCTTCGCTCTTCGATTGTTTATTCTGTAGCAAGTCTTTGAGAACACTTCGAGTATCAGCCGATGCTGGTGTACTAGAGAAACTAAAGGCTGGTGCTACTGGCTTCAGCTGTGGTATTTGCGGTTGGGGTTTAGCTGGCTCTTGTTTCGGTTCTGTAAATCAGGGCCGAAGTCCGCTAGGGCCCCGGGGAATTTCTGAAAGGGAAACCTGGTCCTAGAACGCAACAAAGGGAACTGAAGAACACAGGTGTGGTTTTTGTCAGTAAAAGTCTGCCACGCCCGCCCTCCCAGATCCACCCAAAAGCGGGTAAAGACGTAGAATGATATCACACCTCAAAAAAAGTAGGAACCACTATTGTAGCAAGAAAACTCGTCAAATTTTCAATTGAAAAACGAAGAATTACACAAAGTCCGTAAATAAAGGTCACATACTAGTACATTATAATCTTCCCGACCGATTTTTGAATACGGTAACCAATCTCAACGGACATTAGCCAAGTACGCTGGAGAATTATAGTGCTCAAGTGTGTGCGCAGACACAGGTACACTCTCTGCTCCTTTACTCTCATAGTCTAATGGCACGACAATCTGACACGACCAGAGAGATCAGGCGCTGGATCAACAGCTTTACGTGTATTCCGAGGGCCGGGGTGTCACACCACCAACTTCCAAACTTCGGGCTACTACAGAGTAATTCCTAACGGAAAATACCCAAAAGCACTTTTTGCCCGACCTGGGAAACGAACCCAGGACCCCATACTCAGCAATCGTACTTCGTTCACGAGACTAACAAGGCAGATAACATAAGAATGCGATGGTAAAAATAGGCAATGTAAACAGGGCATGTTTCATACAACAAAAGACTTGTTAAGTCCGTATCCAGTAACACCGACATTTTATCACAATGACTGCCATTTCTTGAAAGAACTGAAGTTATAGGAATGTTTTTCTTCTTACGGGTAAAATTTTATTTAACGCTAGCTATTGCCCGCGACTTCGTCTATGTCAAACTATTGAAACAGCACAAATACCACACTTAAAAATAAAATCTTTTAATATAAAATAAAAGCTCGTCAACATCGGTCTGTACCGACGCGTACTTAAACGTCTGTACGTTTCGGAGATTAGCCGGAATAAAAAGGACAGATAGATGAACATTTTTTTTTATGTGTCGTGTTTTGAGTTCGGGTTCCGTACCCAAAGGGTAAAAACGGGACCCATTTACTAAGACTCTGCTGTCCGTCTGTCTTATCAAATTTTCACAGATGATGTATTTATGTTTTAACAATAAATAAATAGGTATAGTGTGGCTCCCATACAACTAATGTGATTTTTTTTTTGCTCAATATTACTAACGTCAACAGGACACTTGAAATATTAACAGAACATTTAGTTGTATATTCACTTTAAAAATAAACGATTAAAATAAATAGATATTTAAGGGGGCTCCTATATAATACAAAAAACGTGATTTTTTACCTATAATATGTCGGTGAAGTGTTCATTTGTTTATTTATTTATTAAAACTTCATGCAACATAAAGGTACAAAGGCGGACTTAATGCCTTAGGCATTCTCTACCAGTCAACCAAGGGTAGTGAAGAGAAAACATGGTAGGTGCATAAAAAAAAAAGAAAAGAATAATACGAAAACAAGGGATCAAATGTATAAATACATAAAATAAACATACACAAATATTTAATATAATATAAACCTACATATATATATGCAAAAATATATATTATTTATATAAGGAATAATGAAAGGATTTTTGAGACTACTCCGCTATTTGTATAGAAAATAAAGCCGCAATTTCCGCTTAAATGCATATTGACTGGTGGCCGTCCTGATGTCAAGAGGAAGCACATTCCGCATTTGTTCACAAGCGTCCGTACATATTGACTTCACCGACATATATATAGTGTCTAACATTGTTTAGATAATGGTACGGAACCCTTCGTACGCGAGTCCGACTCGCACTTGGCCAGTTGTTTTATAAAACTGTTATTTTGACATAAGTATCACTACATCAGGGTTACTTTCACTCCTGGTCACACCGCAGAGCTCTATGCGTTGACCACACAGCTGACACAGCTGTGATATACGGGGTCATGACTTTGATACCGCTCATGGAGTAAACGGCAGTAACTTTCCGAGTTGTAAATCGTGGGTTCATACCCAGGCAGGCTCTTTACCTTGTGTTCTTTATTTGTTTACCACTTATTTCAAAACTATGAAGCAAAACAACGTGATAAATTAGAAATGACCTTATGTCCTAGAATCAAGAATACGAAGATATGTGTCATCCATCCACTTACACACAGCATGGACCCATGTGATGGATGACCATTGCTTCTCACAGATAAAAAGGCCAGTATCCTAATGACCAACGAAATACTTTAGCTAGATTAATTTAGTAGGTACACATTACTTTTATAATTAATAGAAAAACTTTTTAGATAAACTAGCTCGATTTACAAAACTGAATCTAAATAATATTTAGTTTTTGAAAAAAATAATATTAAATGTAAATAATAAGTAAGTAGTAAATGCATCAAGAAAACTTAATAAAAAATCAAAACTTCAGATAGACACTAGGTATACGACTGTAATACCTACGGCATGACTTTTTTATCGATCAGTAATTATTACTTTGCATACTTCAATAGGTAACATATTCATAAAAACTAGTTGCAGGAACTGATACTGCTCGTTTTTAACCGACTTCAAAAAAGAGGTTCTATGTTCGGCTGTATGTATTTTTTTTGTAAAAAGTTTTTTTATGTAAATAAAATCTTTATGTACAATCAATCTTATGATAGACGTCAGCATCTAGATTTTAGCGTTGCATGCACTCCTAAGTTCACAACAAGGATGTTATTATTATGGATATGAAATTTCGGATCTGAATACGGATACGAATATAGAATTAATATTATACCGGTTTCGGATACGGTTACCGTAGATAGATCAGGCACAGGACTAACGGCTTTACCAACCTTACCAACTATAAAACTCGAATCAGTTACAGAGTAATTCTAATGAAAGTGCAATTGGGTTTCAATTGCACTTTTTGCCCGACCTGAGAATTGAACTTTACAACGCGCTTGCGACTACGAGGCCACCGAAGCAGTAGTAGTAGGTACATTATATTTATAATACAATAAAACTACAATATATCTTCTGAGGAGCTGTGGTGGTCCAGTGGTAATTAACGGCCTCGACTTACAAATTGTAGGTCGTGAGTTCAAACCAGGGCAGGCGCTTTACTTTGTGTAATTTATTTCATCACCACTGCTCTCTAAACGGTGAAGGAAGACATCGTGAGGAAGCCGGCACAATCTACAACCAAAAAGAGGACATGTGGCATCTACCAACCTGATTTGTCCCGTGTGGTGGATTACGGCCCTTTCCCTCTACTAGTGAGGAGGCTTGAGTCCCAGCAGTGGGAGTATTATAAGACCGACTATACTTATTAGATACTAGCACTATAATTAATTAAACACAAGTTAGATCAATTCCACTTTACCTTCGTCCCAGATTCGTACGTTAGAAGCATTAGCTATTGAAAGCAATCAGGCGCTCACTCTGATCACGTCATTAACAACAGTCGGCTTCAATTAAAATCATACTTAGCCTTCACAATTATCTAGCAACGAGAGAATTTGAGTATTTCATCTAAAGGATTTAGACTACTTAGGTCATTTTTGACCACAATCTCTACTGAAAAAGTAAAAACTGAACAAGAGCGTGTCGGACTCAGGCGTTGAGGATTCCGTACAAATTTACCTATGTAAATAGTTCAATTCCCGAATTGAGTTACGAAGATTTTTCCGAATCGCAAAAAAAGTTTTTTATTGTGATACTTGTGCTATGAGGACCTTGCTTTATGCCAAATTTCAGGATTCTGGATCAACGGGAAGCAGGTACCTATCCTATGAATTTTGATTTCCTCGAGAGTGCGACATAAACGGCCGTATCTTTTTTTTTTCGTTAACTTAGAAGTCTGATTTTTTTCACAGCTTCAAGGGACCCGCCGCAGACCTGAGTATATGGTTTTAATTTCAACTCCATGCCTCCACGTGTTTTCGAGATAAAGGGCAGACAGACAGACTAACGGACAACAAAGTGATCCTATAAGGTTTCCGATTTTTCCTTTTGAGGTACGGAACCTTAAAATGATGAGGCAGTTATATACGTTACCTAACTTGCTTTGTTAACACTCTCTTATTTTCTGGGCTATCCCCACATAAAAACTCGTTGTACTTTATTATAAAGGGCGAGACGTCATCCGAGAATAGGCCTCTTCGTTCCAAGTATCGCTTTCGTGATGGATCCGCGGTCGAAAGAGGTGACAAGTTACCAGACCCCCAAAGCTCATATTATTAAATAAAATTATAGTACGACTCTGTCTTAACCGAAATCTGGAATGGTACAATCGCCGAATAAAAGTTTTCATTTTTTATCTCCTTCATTACTTTCAGTTTATATCTTTCAAAACAAGGTTAATTTAAATTAAGTAATTTTATTCTAACACTTTTGGAGATGTCATTACGAGGAATGGTCAAGTGTGAACTTTACAAATAAATTAATTTTATGTTTTGGGGACGTAGAGAATGAATGTACTTACGAAAAATCATTTTGAGGAACTTATAACTTGCGGAGACAGAGCATTACCCGTCGAAAGCATACAAACAGTTTAAACACATAGGTTACAACATAAGGAACAAAATAGAATTATAAATTGGAGTATCCGCCTGTGCTCACAGAAACCGTTGCTTACTGAAGCTGATTATTCTGGGTAAGAGGGTAAAACCCAGCGTTAACGTTATCTACCATACCAATGAACTAAAGAGGACAGTGTGTCGTAAGAAACATTTTTTATCTTTTCCAAACAAGTGAATAAATAATTATTAATTTATCTTTATTGTTATTTATAAACCTACTCGTACCTACTGGTAAAGTACTGGTACATCGTAATTGTATTAGTTTGGTTTGCAGTGTAATAAAGTAATTTATTTATAAATTAACTTTTACACATATATTATAATTTGCTATAGTTTATATATGTAACTTCTGAGTATTACGTAGTTTTCCTCTTGTTTTGACGCACGTCATACCTCGAAGATGGTACGAACAAGCACGGAGGCTCTTAAGGAAAATACTATTGATGTCTAAACAAGTTATTTCTTATTTTCGATACCTACATATTAATCATAATAATTATTTAAGACTTTTCCTGTAGGTAGATATTTCGTGTTTTCCTGTCGATCTCGTTTGATGATATCGAAAGTATTTTTTGCTATTTCGTTGTCAATTCTGCGTTTCCTGATATAAGCTACAACTTAAGGGTCTTTAAGTCAAGAGTGAATCCTGAATAGGTTATCTGCTTCTAGGCAAGCGTGCGTCATCATCGACCACATCATCGCTTACCATCAGGTGAGATAATGGTCAATTGTTAGCCTATTCATAATAAAAAAGAAAAAAAAAGAAAACAGTCTTCATTGCATAGTTTCTAAATACGAATGATCCGGCGGCGGTGATCTCTCGCGCCGGGCCTTGGTACAGGGCCATGGTCCGGAACGAGGAGGAGTGGCAGGCGGTCGCCTCCTCCTGCAAAGCAGTAATGCTAGCAAAAAGGCGGCCGATCGCGTGAGGCAACGGTCCTCACGCCCCAACCGCCGCCGGGATTCTGATCCCGATTTCCGGCCACAGTAGGCGCGGGCTTGCGGACGGTGAGCAATGGGTAGCTCGCCGTCCAACCGTCCGGTAACCGTCCGGACCGAGCCCAAGTCGTCGACGGCGCGTACTGTTTCAAGCGCGCCTCAAGGCGATGTCAGCAACTGTAGGGGCCCATCAGGGTCGAAGCCTACTGGGGCCAAGGGTCTGATTCTGAAAGGAGGACTCGGCCCTGGTACGAAAGGCAACGAAGGAACAGGAGTGGGTTTTTAGTCAGTAAAAGTCTGACACTATCTCCCGCTCCGCCCAAGAGCTGGGGATGTGATAAGATGATTTTCCCACCGAAAAGAAAAAGAAATTACGAATGATAATCGACGGCTAATGGCTGATAACATTCAGGTCCTGCTAGCACTGTAACGGATCTCTCCGCCTTCGCAAATGCGTTAGTTCCGAATATACCTAGATTACCTAGACTGCTACCTACCTAGCAGTTTGAATCAAAAATTGACTTATGAGTAGGTACCTACATAATAACTTACCTCCCTAGGTAACGTAAGTACTATGTCCAGCGGCGCCGACTCCGTGGGTGCTCGGGGACTCGAGCTCCCATGAGAAATAAACAGTGGGTACCGAGCACCCCTGAGAATAAACATCAAGAAACAGATCAGTAATCGCCTCTTAGATTACGTATAAATTATAATATTTCTTGATGGTTTCATTTTATACTTTTATCAAACATAATTAGTAATTAGGTACGTACGCAGTATGTAAAAAGGACATTTATTTATTTGTCAGTCGATCAGTGTGCCACATTTCTTTCTCACACTTCGCCACTTTTTCGAGTCATGAAATGAGCATAAGTGCCCATGAGGTTTTCTAAAAGCCGGCGCCCCTGATTATGTCGTATGTAGGTACCTACTCGATACAATTTTTTAATTACAAATTGTTAAGTAATTAATCTTTTTATTTTATTACTAGCTTTTTTATTTTCTTTTGATCAATATTTTCGGTAGCAGGTATAATGAGTTTTGATACTTTTAATTTATAATGCGACTTAGACTAACTTTAAATATTTCTTTTCAGGCTTGAGTAAAGATACAGTATCTAAAATATAAAAGAAAGTTCCACAAATAACGGTGTGTGGTGCATATAAAAAAAAAAACGTAAAGGAAGACCAAAAGAAGTGATTCTTGGCTGTTGCGTTCAATAAGTAGACTCTGGCCAGCGAAAGTTCGTATATATATGGCAGCATATACGGACAGTCAAAATTGTGTCATTGACGTTTCATACTTATTTCATCTTGTGTTCACGTGAATCTTATTTTCGTTTATTTTGTTATAATAATGCGGAAAACAATAAATAGTTCGATGAGGAGGCTTCTCTTCATGATGTTTGATAAATTTTAAAGACCAAAAAAGTGAGATTGAGCAGAAATCTGCAGAGAAAATGCGACGGCTGTGTACAATAAGTTCATTTGTAGGTTAGTGTTTTGAATATCTAGTAAAACAGCTTGATACTTTTCGATTATTTATAATGAATTGCAATATTACTCACTGTGTATTATACTTTTTAGGAGATATCGACAATGAGCAGGTGAAACTTCAAAATATTGCAATTTGTTATAAATTATCGAAAAGTATCAAGCTGTTTTACTAGATGTTCAAAACACTAACCTACAAATGAACTTATTGTACACAGCCGTCGCATTTTCTCTGCAGATTTCTGCTCAATCTCACTTTTTTGGTCTTTAAAATTTATCAAACATCATGAAGGGAAGCGTCCTTGTCGTCCTTCGTTTTTTTTTTAGCATTTTAAGTAAATAATTATCTTTAACAGTTATCTTTTATCATTAATTTTATAACTGTTTTTCAATTTGCATAAAATATCCTTTCCAAAATATATATAATATACTTTTATTTATTTAACAAGAGCTCAATATTTAACTCTGAACATAGGTAATTTGAGGGTTACAATTTGTTGAATTTCCACACTGTTGAGTTCTAATGCAGTTTTATCTATTACTGTTTTCGCTCCGGCAGAAAAGAAATTTATCTCAAATTATCGATAAAATAAGAAGTAATCAAATAATAACCAGTTTTTATCGTCATCCTTACTTGCAAACTTATAAAAATTGCTAGTTTTATTTTTCAGGCGTCGATTTAAAAATATATTTATTTAATTATTTTTCAATACCTCATTCAAAAATATGATTCGGCGCATTATTTCTGCATCAATTCAATTCAAATATATTTTTTTCGTTTCATGTTTTTGCGTTTTATGAACTTCTATCGTGGGGATTTATAAATTCTAATTTCAAACATATTTTAGGAAGCTCCGAGGATTTTTTGGGGCAATTTTGGGTTTACATGTGCAAAGACAGGGCAAGCGTATGTCACGATCGTAGGGATGACCGCCGTGAGAATGCGCAATTCGTACTTGAAAGACAGATAGAAGATCCGGTGGCCATTTCTGGTCTTCTTAATCA
This sequence comes from Mythimna impura, assembly GCA_905147345.3. Classification (NCBI taxonomy): domain Eukaryota; kingdom Metazoa; phylum Arthropoda; class Insecta; order Lepidoptera; family Noctuidae; genus Mythimna; species Mythimna impura. The sequence goes on along the minus strand of LR990357.1, from coordinate 28,720,622 downwards.
GTTCCACTTCATCAAATGATACTTTTTGGGTGTAATTGCTTGAGTTCTCGATGAAAAATATAGCAGCATAACAAAAATATAGTTATCAAAAATAAATATGTAATTAACAATTAGGCTATTTGTTAATATCTTGCATGATTAATAAAACAGGCAATTTTTATATGTTTGCAAGTAAGGATCACGATATCAGCTGTTATTGTTTTATTATTTATTATTACTGATAATTTGAGATAGAGATATCTCATTTCCGCCGGAGCTGGTTTTTTTAAGCATTCACCTTTGTGTCTTACTTGCATATTTCATGTAATTTCGTATTTAAATAAACAATTTTACCTTCTACATGTATAATAAATAAATAAATCGTACATTCAACTAAGCAACCTCATTCTTATTATATTAAGCAGTCTAGCTAAGTATAGTATATATATAGTATAGTAGCCATCATTTTTAGATGCACGCGTATAAGAAAATTGATTCAATTTTGTACCCCCATGTCACAAAAAAATTCACTTCTACTAATTTCACTGTTGAAGTAATAGTTAAATAAATTATTTTCCTTCACAAGTGCATTGAATAACGGCGGCGGCGTATCTATGATACATGTGAGAATTAATAATTACCTTCCTCGGCTCTCATTAAAACCTTCGCCTTCGGCTCGGAAAAACTACTAGACGGATAAATTAATGGTAAACGTTGCAATAATACGTCCGTGAGCAAGTTCAACAAGTAGGCTAATTTTTATTCGAGGGTTTAGCCGCCAGTCTTACATACGAGTAGTTTCAAAATATCAATATGGTACAGTCGCACTATAATGACGTAACAGTGTTGTCAATATAACAAAAACGTTTGTTGTAGTGGAGCCCCCTCAAATATATATTTTTTATTCTGTTTTTTTTTTGTATTTGTTGTTAAAGTGGCAACAGAAATCTGTGAAAACAAATGTCTAACAATCACGGTTCATGAGATACTTTGTGGTGACAGACGGACAGACAGACTGACAAACAGACAGACGGACAGCGGAGTCTTAGTAATTTGGTCCCGTTTTATCCTTCGGGTACGGAACCCTAAAAACGATATTTATATGCAGCAGCGCCCTCAAATCTTATGACTCTATCTACGTACCCTACCTTCCTATTTTTTTTTTGCTTTCCCTTTATTATTATTTATGCTGATAAGCAAAACAAAAGAAGAATTATTAAAAATCAGTCCAGCCGATCTTGAGTTATTCTGATGAGATGAGACTAACGAACAGCAATTGATTTTTATTTATAAATATTTGTACTGGCAATAGTGGTTTAGAAAACGTCACATTCAACTTCAACCAAACGTCAAATTGTTGGGCTCCAGTTCTCATCGCATCAAAAGCATAATTTTAATCATAATTTTAATACATATCTTACTCTAACAAGATACATTTTCCCATGTAAAAGTAATGCTTAAAACTATTAAAATGTTCCATTCGTGTATATGGTGAACGCGCGGGCGAAAGCAGACGACGCGAATTTGTGTTTTGTTCGACTATAAAATGTTGTAATCAACAAATTCAGAGAGAGGCTGACTAAAAAACAGTAAAATGTCGGCAAATGAACAGCCTAACCTTTTGTTTTTCGACACATTCTCCCACGACACCAGTGAGGTACAGAAAATGAAATAATTTTCAAGCTGCATATCGCGGCTGTTTACCGTAATCTGTGATAAGTTTATCCAAATCCTTGCATGTCCTATTTCAGGAACTAAATTTAGACTTGGTGCAGTTTCCAAAGTCGGTTTATGTGAGGGAAATACGAATTATCCCCTTGGGGGCTCGCGTGGAGGGCGACTTTCCGGGCGGTGTGCGTCTGGGTGCTACAAACCCAACCAAGTTTCACATAGATTTCTTCGTAAACGACCTGAGCAAACCTGGAGCGTCCACATTTGAGGCCCTCGGTAGCCTGGACTACTGCCAGAATGGACAGATACACATGGAGTGTGGTGACGGGCTGGATCAGCCCAGAATCCCAACTGATGGACTCGTTCTTAGAGGTTAGTTTATTCTTTACCAATTCCTTTTATGTTTATTTAAAGTGTATAAATCTACCAGCTACTGCTATGTTATTTAAAATAAATCAAAGTACATAGTTACTACTATAGTGGCAATTATCCAGCATACCAGGTAAAAATTCATTAATTTTTCTGAAGATGTGTTGTTGTAATTCACAGAACAACTATCATGGAGCCCCCTTTGCTAAGTTAAATGATACTTGATCAAACTAGTGCAGTGAAACTGTAAAGCAGTGTCATTCCAATTTCCCATTCCTGAGCCTGATGGCATTTTCCATCAATGAAATTTATGAACTTTCCCATCCCTAAACTATTTAACCTCTTTAGGGGATGATTTTTTAATAATTCTTTTTTAGTGATCATCTTTGGTCTACATATAATGCTTTTAGATCCAATGGTTTATTCTTACAGTAAATTAAGTATTAAAGAATTATATCTGAAAAAAAAAACATTGAAGGGTTGTCTGTAAAAATCGCTCTCAGCGATAAGACCGCTCATTGTGTCTCCCTATTAAAAGCTTACAGGCTAATAACATTTATAATTTTTTACATAGGTAATGAAAATTGCTAATAACAAGCTTTCAAATATATATATCTAGCTACAGATTGCAGTGACATCTTTTAGGTTTATGATAAAGTTAAAAAATTAATTTAGGTAGGTATAATAAGAATTGAATCAAATCATGTAGATATAATTATATCAAAGATGAAGAAAAAGACTACATAGCGTTATCTTAAATAACAACTTATAATCAGACATAATACATTTTTTTGTCTTTACAGCTTGTGTTACTATGAAATAAGTTTTTAATTTGAATAAACACATTTTTCCTTGAAGCCTTTCCTTGTATTTGCAGTACCTTCCTTCTAAGGTCCTTTGTAGGTAAGGAAAACAGCCATGTTTGTGTCTTAGTTAAAAACCCAATGCTAGCTATACTTGTGTGTATGTCGGGTTGGTGTCCGCAACTCCACATCTAAAATGCGTATTTTGCACACGCCAGCTATACTTTAAAGAAGCAGTGATGTCAATTCTTGTTCACGAAATCCTTACTGATGTATTTTTCAGGTTGGTACACTACAATCACCCTGGCTGTCTACGGCAACTTGACTCAAGTACTGCCTGAAACTCCAGTAGGTGCTAATCCTCCTCCAGTGGTTCAAAGACCTGTAGTGGCGCGGGAAGTTCCTCTGGCTCCGCCACCAGCCGTCCCTCCAAACCCGGAATGGACTCAAGAGCCCGTGGTCCCAATACCGGCTTACACTGGCAATGTAGCCACAGCAAACCCTGATGCATATGGACCTGCAAACTACCCTGAGAATTACGACCATCAGATGTATAGAGCTGACTATTATGATGCTGAGCAGCCCAAAGATCCTCGGACTTACCAACACATTGAGGAGAGCACTTGGGAGAAAAGAGACATTAGCATTGAAAGAGATGCGGACAGGTTGCGTCATAGTCCCCGGTCTATAGACCATGACAGGGACAGAGATCGCAGAGATGCGCGAAGCCGTAGACGTTCCCTCGACAGAGGGCGAAGTCGAGAATCGTCCCGACTTCGAGACAGAAGCCGGGAGATTGACAGAATGGACAGACTTCGGTCTCGATCGAGGAGTCGCGATAGAGATTATGTCGTTAAGGGAGAATATCGTCCTTTAAGCCGTTCGAGATCACGCAGTATTGACAGATTACGCGCAATCTCAACCGACCGTGACCGTGACTGGGACAGAGGATCCTACAAAAAGGATGATTATCGTCGCCATCGCGAACCATCGTACGACCGATCTCGCGGCGGATCTTACGACAAAGAAGCCGGTTCGTACGAACGTCGGTCACCGTACGAGAAGAGGGCTCCATCGTACGAAAGAAAGATTCCGTACGAGAAACGTTTATCGCCATACGAAAAACGCGCATCATCGTACGAAAGACGTGCGCCTTCTTATGAGAAGCAGTCATCATATGATAGGAAGCGTCATTCACCATACAGTCGGATTAGAGGATCTAGTTACAGCAGCCGTTCTCCGAGCCGCGACGACCCTAGGAAGAGACCTAGGACTCCACCTGGAGAGAGTAGCCGAAGACCTGTGTCACCTAGAGAAGTTGATGCGTCAAGTCCTATCAACTCTATCAGGTCTGAGGAAGGGGGCGAGTATGATAGGAGTGGGAAGCAAATTCCAAGAGTGGACTTTTACCATCAAAGCTATCGCCACAAGACCTCTATCCGCAGTCCTTCCCAAGAAGCCGAAAACGCGGCTTATGTTGAACAACAGCAGCACACCAGCTTGGTTACTGTCCAAATAGTCGACAATGCAACGGCTAAGCCTATTGAGTCTCCAAATAGGAACCCAGAAGAAGACAGATCCATAGATGCTGAGCAATTTGAACCTATTCTATCTGATGAAGATATTTGTGATGATCTTGAAGGTCCAGCGTATATGGAGGTTGATTATGACGTGAATGATTACTGTGGCGTTGACGACATCATCAAATACTACAACCCATTCAAGTGTGACTGGAATAAATATGAGCATGTGAACAAAATACATTTACTGGGACCTAATAGGGAAGGTATTAAGGATGTCTTAAATGCTACATTTGATGAATTATGTGATGCTAGTCCAGAATTGTTCAAGATTTCAGAAATGGCGAAGTCCAATAAGAAATTGGACCAAAAATACTTGACAAACACTTTTGCTGAAATTGACAACACAGCTAGAGAAGAATGGGTACACCAATGTGAACAACTTTACGTATCTATTACAACTCTTTGCAAGAACACGGATATTATACTGAGAATTTTCAACAATCCAAATAAGAATGACACAAGTGATGAGTTTACAGAAATCTATCAGTTAATGATAACTTTTTGCAAAATTGGCTTGAACTTTGAGTTTGCATTGGCTCAGCAACAACCAACCTACAAAATAAGGCACATGAAATGTGGTATAAGGCTAGCAGAAGCTTTAATGGGTCACAGACATAATGGAGAAGTGACAAAATTACTGCTAACATCTGGAATAGATATGTCGATGTTACTACTAGAAATGTATTCCAAAGAATACATGGCATTGAGCATCCGTCTCATGATTCTAAAAGCCTTAAATGCCTGTTTATCTTCAAAAGAATCTATAGAGCATTTCATGAAAGAAACTGTGTTCCCAAAGTTCGATAAAAATGATGATAGAAAACCAAGGAATGGTTACCAAGCCTTGATCACGATGATGCAAACCAATCCTCTCGCGAGACTGAAGTTTTCGATTAGTGCTTTGATTAAGAAACTCAATATCTATGAACTGTTGAACAAATTGCATGATTTGGTGATTGACTTCAGTAAGTCTAGTAACGATGATACTGAGCTATCGGAAGCTGACTCGCATTTCATAGTAAACTCTCTTGAAGAGTTATTATACATGTATCGGTCTCAATGTTTCCACTTATCACAACCGAAGCGTTTCTTGCCAGTCTCCGCACAATTCGAGATCAACAAAGAATGTTCTAACGAAACTTTACTAGAATTTTTCAGTATTCATCAAATCTTAGAAGTTTTTCTTTATCTGCTAACTTGTCCACAGACTTGCAATAATCTTGTAGTGGTCAGTCCGATCCATGACTTGATTTACGAATTGATAAACTCGCAAAATGGACTGAACTTCCTTTACAAGAATATGGAAATGAGTGGATTGCTGTTCAAAACTTTGACCTTACCATACAGTCAACAAAATACTGACGAGTTCCTCTACCCTCATGATTTAAGTAACTACAGTGATCTGCAAATTCTGGGTTTAGAGCTGGCATATAGATTAAAAGCTTTGTATTATTTGCAGTCGATCTGTGATCAGCAAGCAGGAAAAGCTGATGAAAATGAACTAATTGATAGATTACAATCCTTATACTGTCTCAGTTTTGGTAGCATTGGTAGAACTGCCGTACCAGATGTGATAGTAATGGGAGACAATGCTGAATGTCTTATGGAAGTATTTGAGAATGACTTGAGAGCAAAACCTAAAAATGACTCACCGTTAAAACAAAAGTCACCAGCGAAAGGGTACGCCATCGAATTGATAGTTTCTGCTGTAAGATTCGCAGCTAGCGTTCCATTTTTAAAGAAATACGGACAAAGATTAATCAACGTTTCCAGAGAACATGACAGATTTGAGCCTAGCGTCTCAAGTGTCTTACAAGAAGTGATACCATACCTAAAGCCTGTTGAAAAACCAACAGTTTTGTCCGGCGAAGACATGGCAGAATGCGTCGAAGTGTTAAAAGCTAGTTCGGAACATGCCCCCGACTTGCCGGGAGAGTTAATGACATGTCTAAGGATATTGAGACACTACTGCATATCAGACTATGAGAACAATGTGACGATTGCTTGTGAGTCGGCGACTGAGGAATATGTAGAACTAAAATATAAGTACAATGTTCTTCAACTATTTTCGCTAGACGGTGTGGCGCATTTGGCAGGAGTTCTAGATCGTTTGGCCACACATTTCGACCAACCAAGCATGCATACCTCGTTATTTGCATCAGTGAAAGGGCTACAACTAGCTCAGATGTTGCTACCATGTCTCAGATTACTAGATGCTATGTTAGCAAGAGTAGTTCGGTGTCGAGGACCAAGATTCCGCGACTTAACCGCAGCCCCTGTGCTACTGAAGACTTACGGAATAGCAAAGGCCTTCCCAGTAGGATCTGTAGGATACAGAACTGCTTCCAAAGCAGCAGAAGCTTCGGTGAGAGCATTACTGGCATATGCTCAGCCAATAGCTGATGATGCAAACGATGGAGACTCCATCCGTCGAGGACCTTGGACTTCCCTCTGTTCCGAAGTCATATCATACATAACCACAGCTCCATACACCTTCGTTCCTGGTCTATTAGTATTTTCGGAGCTACTCCCTCTACCGCTACCGATGCAAACTAAAGCTCCCCCTACTGACCGAGAATTAGCTGATGCATCGAATGAAAGACGTCTCTGGTCTGCACATCTTCACGCTTTATCCAATGACTTGACAGACATGATACAGATCATCTGTATGTCAACTTATAGGCCTGTGGTGCATATGTTAAGACGCGTTTGCGTGCAAATCGCTGATTTAGCTCCTAATACAGCTGCTACCGTCGCAAGAGCCGCTGTTGGAGCCGTGACCAGAGAATTGAAGCCTGGAGAACCGGCTACTGCCAGCATTGCTAGAGTTCTCGGCTTTTTAGCTTGCCTAGTTTCTCATGCCCCAGTTAAATGTGCAGTTCTCCATTCTATGAATAGTGGGGGACCTAGAGCAACAGATGTTCAAATTGCCCTGTGCTCGGTCCTAGGCCTTGCCAATGCTTCTAATGAACATGCCGCAGCTCAAGAATATGCAGCACATGCGTTAGCAGCCTTCTGTGATGCCGAAATAACTTTAACTCCTGTAAATGGTCCTTCAGATATAATTTTATCCAACTCCTTGCCAAATAAAGATGCTTTGGCTGCATTTTTGGATGCTACAGCAGACTGCCTGGAGTCGACCACGAAGACCTGTTCTGTCGCATCGTCGATACTCAGAGCTTACTTCGTTTTGACAGAACATGAATACGGTTTCCAGCAGTTTAGGAAATTCGTGTCTAAAAGACGAGAAAGTTTGGGCAAGTTCTTTAAATGGGCGTTGGAAGGTCAAGGAGAAGATAAGGCGGAGTGCTTGAGTCTGTACATAGATTTGATCAGGATCCTCAAAATGGAGGAAGGCGAAGGTCCTGTGGGTCGAAAGACCATGCTCACGGTGGCAGAAATGGCTGACATGGTGGGCTTCTCTCCAACTGATGAAGAGCATCCTGTCTTGAAGTTGGATACAATTTTGAGAGTGAGTATTATTTTGGTTATGTTATGAAAGCTTGAAATTGCATTTCGAAGCTCGATTTTTACTTAGAATGGTATTTAAATTTATATTGATTAGAGCTTCTAAATCATAATTTATAGTGAATTTATTTGACAGTATTTAAAATGAGACTTATATCTTGACTATAAAACTGAGCTTCGCCTGTTTACTTACAACATTTTATTTTGAGTCAGATAATCTAAATGAACTGTGGTGTTCACTAGAATCACTAGTTAGGGATACGGGTGTATAAATTAAACAACCAAATTATCAGAACCACAACTCAAGAATGACGTCTAGTCGTTCCCTGGGTGGGACGGATCGGGACTGATCACGACAACACTTCTTGAGTTGGTCTACATTTAATTGTCAAGTGATTTCACTAGTTGATATTATTTCAGTCACCCTATAACTAATTTTTGTGTTCCTTTTAGAAACTGACTATTTTAATCATAATGTATAGTCGACCTTGTCATATTGCTTTATCACTACTTTTAAACATCACTATCTAACTACCAGTTGTACAAATAAATATAATCTTTTTAAAACATGCTAATGGCATTCTCCGGGTAGTAAAGGTATAACGAGTTCGACTATAAATAGGTACCAAATGAGTCCCTGTGCATGCACCTAACCAACATTACTTGTAGGCATACATTAAGAGTAGACTTTCCTTCCACAGCCAAGAGAACAGAACAGCAATTTTAATCACCGTTTTCAGGAAAGGAACTCCGACGAAGATGCCTTGGCCAACGCTAGCTTCTTGGCGAGCCACCTTCAAAAGCTGAAGGTTCTGGATGAGCCGGCAACTCCTCCGGAAGCTCAGGATCTGGTGCTGCCAGGGCCCGAGAGCTTGGTGGCTCAATTCCAAGCCAGAACAATATATACGATTGGAGAAGCGAGCGATGAAAGGCTGACGTCTAGTTACTGGTTGAATGTGCCCGCGGCTGGGGGGGAAGATGATGTCAATGATAGTGAGCTGGTAAGTGCACTTGCGTTTGCTTTTCTACCAATTTTGATATTGTTTTCACAGATAGTATTCTATTTATTGATAAACTGGCTAGATAACAAATATTTTTTTCATGCATATTCCCCCTTCAGGGTGAGTTGGACCCTACCTATCATTTTAGTTTGTATTCTGCTGGATGTGCTACGTCTTTTCGACGCGGTTTGTTTAAGAGCAGCTTCATTTATGATCTCCCCGTGTGATGTGTCAGGTGTCGTGCGACATCATGGAGATAGCGGCGGGATACGTGTGCGGCGGCGGCGCGGCGCTGGCGGGAGCTGTGCGGCGCCTGGCCGGCTGTCTGCTCGCCGCTAGCGACGACCCCGCCCCCATCGACGACAAGAGGCCCCCCGGTAATACCCACCACATACATTCTTACACTACACTTACCTGGCCGGCTGTCTGCTCGCCGCTAGCGACGACCCCGCCCCCATCGACGACAAGAGGCCCCCCGGTAATACCCACCACATACATTCTTACACTACACTTACCTGGCCGGCTGTCTGCTCGCCGCTAGCGACGACCCCGCCCCCATCGACGACAAGAGGCCCCCCGGTAATACCCACCACATACATTCTTACACTACACTTACCTGGCCGGCTGTCTGCTCGCCGCTAGCGACGACCCCGCCCCCATCGACGACAAGAGGCCCCCCGGTAATACCCACCACATACATTCTTACACTACACTTACCTGGCCGGCTGTCTGCTCGCCGCTAGCGACGACCCCGCCCCCATCGACGACAAGAGGCCCCCCGGTAATACCCACCACATACATTCTTACACTACACTTACCTGGCCGGCTGTCTGCTCGCCGCTAGCGACGACCCCGCCCCCATCGACGACAAGAGGCCCCCCGGTAATACCCACCACATACATTCTTACACTACACTTACCTGGCCGGCTGTCTGCTCGCCGCTAGCGACGACCCCGCCCCCATCGACGACAAGAGGCCCCCCGGTAATACCCACCACATACATTCTTACACTACACTTACCTGGCCGGCTGTCTGCTCGCCGCTAGCGACGACCCCGCCCCCATCGACGACAAGAGGCCCCCCGGTAATACCCACCACATACATTCTTACACTACACTTACCTGGCCGGCTGTCTGCTCGCCGCTAGCGACGACCCCGCCCCCATCGACGACAAGAGGCCCCCCGGTAATACCCACCACATACATTCTTACACTACACTTACCTGGCCGGCTGTCTGCTCGCCGCTAGCGACGACCCCGCCCCCATCGACGACAAGAGGCCCCCCGGTAATACCCACCACATACATTCTTACACTACACTTACCTGGCCGGCTGTCTGCTCGCCGCTAGCGACGACCCCGCCCCCATCGACGACAAGAGGCCCCCCGGTAATACCCACCACATACATTCTTACACTACACTTACCTGGCCGGCTGTCTGCTCGCCGCTAGCGACGACCCCGCCCCCATCGACGACAAGAGGCCCCCCGGTAATACCCACCACATACATTCTTACACTACACTTACCTGGCCGGCTGTCTGCTCGCCGCTAGCGACGACCCCGCCCCCATCGACGACAAGAGGCCCCCCGGTAATACCCACCACATACATTCTTACACTACACTTACCTGGCCGGCTGTCTGCTCGCCGCTAGCGACGACCCCGCCCCCATCGACGACAAGAGGCCCCCCGGTAATACCCACCACATACATTCTTACACTACACTTACCTGGCCGGCTGTCTGCTCGCCGCTAGCGACGACCCCGCCCCCATCGACGACAAGAGGCCCCCCGGTAATACCCACCACATACATTCTTACACTACACTTACCTGGCCGGCTGTCTGCTCGCCGCTAGCGACGACCCCGCCCCCATCGACGACAAGAGGCCCCCCGGTAATACCCACCACATACATTCTTACACTACACTTACCTGGCCGGCTGTCTGCTCGCCGCTAGCGACGACCCCGCCCCCATCGACGACAAGAGGCCCCCCGGTAATACCCACCACATACATTCTTACACTACACTTACCTGGCCGGCTGTCTGCTCGCCGCTAGCGACGACCCCGCCCCCATCGACGACAAGAGGCCCCCCGGTAATACCCACCACATACATTCTTACACTACACTTACCTGGCCGGCTGTCTGCTCGCCGCTAGCGACGACCCCGCCCCCATCGACGACAAGAGGCCCCCCGGTAATACCCACCACATACATTCTTACACTACACTTACCTGGCCGGCTGTCTGCTCGCCGCTAGCGACGACCCCGCCCCCATCGACGACAAGAGGCCCCCCGGTAATACCCACCACATACATTCTTACACTACACTTACCTGGCCGGCTGTCTGCTCGCCGCTAGCGACGACCCCGCCCCCATCGACGACAAGAGGCCCCCCGGTAATACCCACCACATACATTCTTACACTACACTTACCTGGCCGGCTGTCTGCTCGCCGCTAGCGACGACCCCGCCCCCATCGACGACAAGAGGCCCCCCGGTAATACCCACCACATACATTCTTACACTACACTTACCTGGCCGGCTGTCTGCTCGCCGCTAGCGACGACTCCGCCCCCATCGACGACAAGAGGCCCCCCGGTAATACCCACCACATACATTCTTACACTACACTTACCTGGCCGGCTGTCTGCTCGCCGCTAGCGACGACCCCGCCCCCATCGACGACAAGAGGCCCCCCGGTAATACCCACCACATACATTCTTACACTACACTTACCTGGCCGGCTGTCTGCTCGCCGCTAGCGACGACCCCGCCCCCATCGACGACAAGAGGCCCCCCGGTAATACCCACCACATACATTCTTACACTACACTTACCTGGCCGGCTGTCTGCTCGCCGCTAGCGACGACCCCGCCCCCATCGACGACAAGAGGCCCCCCGGTAATACCCACCACATACATTCTTACACTACACTTACCTGGCCGGCTGTCTGCTCGCCGCTAGCGACGACCCCGCCCCCATCGACGACAAGAGGCCCCCCGGTAATACCCACCACATACATTCTTACACTACACTTACCTGGCCGGCTGTCTGCTCGCCGCTAGCGACGACCCCGCCCCCATCGACGACAAGAGGCCCCCCGGTAACACCCACCACATACATTCTTACACTACACTTACCTGGCCGGCTGTCTGCTCGCCGCTAGCGACGACCCCGCCCCCATCGACGACAAGAGGCCCCCCGGTAATACCCACCACATACATTCTTACACTACACTTACCTGGCCGGCTGTCTGCTCGCCGCTAGCGACGACCCCGCCCCCATCGACGACAAGAGGCCCCCCGGTAATACCCACCACATACATTCTTACACTACACTTACCTGGCCGGCTGTCTGCTCGCCGCTAGCGACGACCCCGCCCCCATCGACGACAAGAGGCCCCCCGGTAACACCCACCACATACATTCTTACACTACACTTACCTGGCCGGCTGTCTGCTCGCCGCTAGCGACGACCCCGCCCCCATCGACGACAAGAGGCCCCCCGGTAATACCCACCACATACATTCTTACACTACACTTACCTGGCCGGCTGTCTGCTCGCCGCTAGCGACGACCCCGTATTATAAAATAACTGTTGCCACCAACTTCTATTAGGAAATCATCCCATGTTTCCCAAGTATCCTACATGCTATTTTACGACATGATTCACCCGAGTGTCCTTAATCCAAATCCGTTCAGCCTTTCGAGCGTGAAGAAGTGCCGAAACTGCGTTAAGCGACGCCCGCGCGATCCCATACAAAAATGCTCTATGCGGGGGACCCGCGCGGGCATCCGTCGCGGAGAGCCAGGCCCCGCGCCTCCTTTTTGCTACGTAATAAATATTAAGTTCTCCATCGACACAACTACATGCACACCGTTGAAGTTGAACTAACGGCACTACGCAGGTAATAATCAGGTTTCCGAGACGGGGACCGTCGCACATGACACGCGCTTTGTCACGCAATGGGTGCCCGTTGCAGCAGTTTCGGCCCTTACTAAGACAAACACTCACTAACCGTCACTTTTACAGTATTAGTGTGATTCTAGTTTCTGGAGAGCCTGATGAGTAAATGTGGTGTCCTAATAATCGAGTGATTGTTTCCAGTGGCCCTGAGCCGCGTGCGCGCGGAAGGCGGCGCGGACGCATTCCGCTCGCGGCCCCCGAATACGTCGCGGCCGCCCTCCCTGCACGTGGACGACTTCACCGCGCTGCACCAGCCCTACACCGCCACGCAAGTCACCAGGTAACTCATCTGTGCCACATTATAGAACGCAGGCTTGAAAACAAAACTGTTTCTAACTTTTCGAGATTGCCATCTTGAAATAAAGACAGCAATAATAATTTGCTGTAGGCCAATAGTTAAACCTATGCAACACTTTACATTCTAACTAATTTATGGATCAAATAGTCTAAGAGCCCCTGTCTGCCAGACTTTCGTTATTTTATAAAAGCTGAGTGTTTGTCAGTGCATATCCCTAACACAGGTAGTACAAACTTCATAGTAGAGCATCGTTCTACTATGAAGTTTCAGTTATGTTGGCTTTACTATGTAACAAGTAACAAAGGTGTGTAATATAGCAACCTAAATTTATAAAGTTCTTTTTTTTTTATATGTTCTTCTGGATAGTATTAGTAATCATGGGCATCCATTGCCAGACACAGAAACCATTCTGATTCTGACCTGATTCTGATTTTTCGACCAGGTAACTCTTTGCCAGACACGCTTAAACTTCAATGTAATTGTACTTACGTTATACAATAAAAGCTGTTTTTTTTATGTTTCTTCTGTAATTGTAAGATTATGTTTCCCCGGTAGCCACACGGTTTTGATGGTTCTAACACTAGTAACGCTCAGACAGACTATTTTAATGGTGCAAGCGCATAGCAATACTTATCCGTGGGTGCGAGTGAGAGGGTGAGTTAGAACATTCCTAGACCACTCAGTACGTGAATAAAAAAAAAACCTTATAATAATAATAATTATTCACGATCACTGCATAGCGTGATCTCAAAGATCGAATGCGCAATAAATCACAAAGGCTCCTCGTTAGCAGTCTTCATCGACATCGAAGGAGCCTTCGATAAGACTATGTTCCGAAGCATCAGCACAGCACTCGAAAGTCACGGTGTTGACCCGACCCTGAGTGGCTGGATCATAAATGCAAGGATTAAAAGTAGTAAAAGTAAACATAAACAACACCACATTTTGCCATAGTGGCGAAGGGTTGCCCCCAAGGGGGTGTCCTCTCGCCTTTACTATGGAATTTAGTTGCAGGTGATCTCGTTAAAAAACTCAACACTAATTGTTACTTCGCCGTAGGATATGCCGACGATATAACCATTATAATAAATGGCACCCACGCAAATACACTATGCAACCTTATGCGGCAGGCCTTGAAAATAGTAGAGGACTGGTGCAAGGAACACCAACTGACTGTAAACCCCACCAAAACTGAATTGGTTCTCTTTACCAAAAAAAGGAAATTGGCAGCACTACAACTGCCACGTTTCTTTGGAATTACCCTTAGCCTATCAACTGAAGTCAAATACCTGGGCGTTTAACTGGACAAATAGCTGTATTGGGCAAAATACACCGAGCATAACACAACATCACTAAAACAGCCACTATATCTATGTGGCAGTGTAAACGCATATTAGGCCGTACCTGGGGCATAACCCTAAAGATCGGTCACTGGCTATATACCACTATAATCAGACCAATAATCACATATGGCTCTCTAGTTTGGTGGCCCAGGACCGAACTGAGCACAGCCCAGAAAGACCTTGAAAAACTGCAACGACTCGCCTGCGTAGCGATCACTAGCAGCATGAGAACCTTGCCACGGCTGCCCTGCAAGCGATGTTGGGACTGCCTCTACTGCATCTAATAGTGCAGGAAGAGGCGGCCTTAGCAGCCTTCAGGCTCAGCGTATCGGGCACCCTGAGTAAAGACTCCAGAATCAAACACATACGCATAATTCGCCTGTCGCCTATTCCTCGGACAATAGCCGCCATTAACGCTCTCCTGAACTCAAACACAGGTCTTGATGTGTTTGCGGATGAATGGAAGCTGATAATGTCAGAATGTTTGAATTTTTGTGAGAAGGATGCATGACTGAGTTAAAAATTAGGTATAAGTTTAAATAGTGTAATTGGCTTCGGCCGTTCTATTTAAAATAATAATAATAATAAATAATGGAAGACGCTATTAAACGACAGCCCATGATGGCATCACCTAGCGACAAAGCTCCAAAGGCGTATCATTTCCAAAAGCATTTCAACATTCAATTAACAGAAGTGTACGACTACTCAGCTGAATTGAGGGTCTACACGGATGGATCAAAGACAGATACTGGCACGGGAGTTGGAGTCTTCTCCAATGACTTCATTATCAGAATATCCAGAACGCTAGGAAAATTCAACACCGTCTCGAATGTGTTGGAATAATCCTAGCGGCCCACGCCATAAAAACTAGGAATGTAACGGACACACACATTCGGATACTCTCCGATAGTGCCTCAGTCCTACAATCTCTAGGCAAAAACTCTACCACCTCGAGAATTATACAAGAATACCACTCAACACAACGCAACGCAACACTGTGATACTACAGTGGATTAATAAAGGTCATAGCGGTTCTACTTATATATGTGTGTTCACGTAGTTGGCTACGTGAACACACACATATACAAGCAGAACGCTGGTGGTCCTTGACACCAGGATGCAGGTAGGCCAAGGAGGCCATGCCACACATCAACAAAGCCCTCACCAAAAAACTTATGAGACTGGATAGAGGCAGCCTGCGCCTGGTGGCACCATCACCGGACACTGCACACTGAATAAGCACCTCCACACAATAGGCATCACAGATAGCCCCCTGTGCAGAGTATGCTTGGAGGGGGAGGAGACAATTGCGCATGTGCCCCTAGACTGCTCAGGTGTCACTGAAATATGCACACGAACCTTAGGATCCCCGAACTCCCTTATTGACGCCCTGAAAAACCGGAGAGGCCTAATCTGTTTTTGGAGAGAGGTGGGCTGGTTGGAATAAGCCCACCAAAGATTATGGCTGCCATGGCCCACGTACAATGGTCCACATAGGACTAAGTGCGGAAATCATACTCAGACAAAACATAATATTCACGATTACTTTCTAAAAATACAATTAAGTTAGTGGTTTGCAGCGACATCTATGATGCTACATAGCTGAATTAAAATTCAATGAAGAGGTATTTTGAATTTTAATTCCTTTGGTATAATAGATATCGTTACAAAACAATCACGAAAAAAATTTGCTGCTCAGTTCATTTTGTTGAGTTATACAATAGTAAATGTATCATTTATCAATAGTATGGGTCAGTTTGTTTTTATTTCGTCAATTTTAAAATCAACCAATTACATTACTTTTCTCTCATCTTGAAGATATGCACCCTGCTGTCATCCTACCCATGTTATGTAAAAACAGTGTACAGTTTGTACTGCCGTTTCGTGTGTAGGTAACATTATGATTTTTAATTGCAGAGGCATGCGGCGCGGCATCGCC
Organism: Mythimna impura; assembly: GCA_905147345.3. Classification (NCBI taxonomy): domain Eukaryota; kingdom Metazoa; phylum Arthropoda; class Insecta; order Lepidoptera; family Noctuidae; genus Mythimna; species Mythimna impura. Next base: position 28,704,201 of record LR990357.1, on the reverse strand, counting down.
GTCGCGGACCGCGGCAGGTTCGCATCGGCCGCGCCCATGCACGCGCACTACCGACATCTGTGAGTATACCACTTTATATACACTGTTCTATGTAGTAACACTGACCGAAATTAGGCTATAGCGGCAAATGTTAGCGAAGACTTACCATCGAAGCAGGAGATGTGACAGTACACAAGTATACGCAAATACAGGTCCATGCTCTTTTAGAGAGATGTGGAACAGGGTGTAAAATCCCGCAAACCTCCGTTGAAAAGGAAGGATGCTCGAACCAGACGGGTATTTTGTCTGCTCCGGGCAACTGCACGACAATTGATTTTGGACTGTTGTAATGTTTTAATCGCGCGGAGAACTAATACAGCGATGCAGGATTTTTGTAGTTTCAGTTCCTGTGGGGCGGCAGAGATGTCGCCACACTCTTCCTTTACTCTTATAGTCCGATAGGGCGAAAATCCCGCCCTCAAGAAGCTGTTTTACAGTGCCAACAAAGTAAACTCGTGTGCAGCGAGCCTCCGAAGTATTGCAAGCTCCGAGCTACCGCTGAGAAATTCTCCCAGTAACTACGCAATCTATTCCACAAGCGCTGGCCCAGCTCCGACAGCCCAGTTACTGCTATTTAGGATGTGAACCGAGAGGCTTGTTATGTTGCCCTAGGACTGCACGATTCCGCCCACGTTCTCGGGCTAAGCGTGGCTAAATATACGTCCGGAGCTTAGTCGTAGACAAAAATACATAAACGCAGATTTACACAGTAGAATATAATTCTACTGTGCTTATACTTTTAACTGGATTAATGTAACTTAATTTTCTAATTGGGGTGTGTATAAATAAGGGATACACCAATTAGGAAATTAAGTTTCAATGATAATCGTTGCTGGTTCATCTATACGTCAGGGCTAGCTACCGAGCAGGGATGTTATAAATATGAAATTTCGGATTATCGGCTAGTTTCGGATAATTTCGGTTACTGATATTATTTGAATGTAAAAGTAAAATATAAATAGAAAAAAAACTTCTTTCTAGTCTATTTAGTTCATTTACACTCCGTCTTTACCCGAAAGTTTTATATTGGTTTCGGTTAGGGAGCTCCATAACATCGGGGGCTACCGAGCCTCGTGGCGGGGACAACAAACCCAAAAAATATTTATCGCACGTAAAAGAAATTTCTTGTAATTTATTTTTTGATTGCCTATTCTTTTTTTTTTAATAAAACGTTGCCCACTCTAGGAATTACTCCTATATCGTGGGTGCGTACACAAGACACCCAGACCCGGAAACACCTATCTGTAGGCCATACAAATATTTGTACCGTGCGGGAATCGAACCCGCGACCCGCAGCGCAGCAGCCCATCGTCCAACCACTGCGCCAACCATACCGTCGCCCTGTACCTCGAGGTAGTGAAAACCTGTTTTCCCGTTTTTCAGTCGCGGCCGCGGAGCGTGGGAGATGGGAGCCTCCCATTTCGGACACTTTCCTCCAGCAACTCAATACATGATGGGTAAGTTTTATTATTTGAGTTTATAACTTATTATTTAGAAGATGCAGAACTAGGTGCTGAGGAAGCGGTTCAAAACTCAATGACACTATCCGTTCTGGGTATTGAACCCAGGGTATCATTCTCAATGGCCGTGCATAAAGGTTCGTTCCTGTTAGTCTGGTGGTTGGCAACAGGAGCGAACCTTTATGCTTCTATTTCCGAAAGAAATGGGCAGACGTGTGTAAAGACAAGTACACCCTAATTTCAGCAGTTTTGTTTACTCTATATGTAATATTTTTGTAAGCCTATTGCTAGAAGCTAAATATTGATCCAGACTACGTCTAAGAAAGTAAATCTAGAAAATCTAGTAGTAGTAATGTTAACACACTTTCTGATGGAAAACCTATGAGAACCTGAAAGTCGAATCCGAGAACCTCACGTTCTGTAGTCATGCTTAAGTAAACTCAATTTTAAATATTTATTATTTTTTAGTATTTATCGATACTTTCGATCCCTAGTGTGCCGTACTGATCTTGGTGGAACCAATCAGAACGCAGTACCCCGCTCCCCCATACATCGACTAGTTGACAGAATTGTTTTGGTGCGCTAGTTCAAGCGTGAGGAGTGTAGTGGCTGGAAGGTCGTTAACTTATAACCATATTGTTGCAGGCGGCATGGGCTGGGGGGGCGCGGCGCGAGGCCCGCGGGGGCGCCCCCCGCGCTCCTTCCTGCGCTGACGCGGCGTCCCCCGGGGGGCTCCTCCCATGTAGTGCGCGCACGTTACACCTGGCACGAACATCAGCGTCCCGCCCGATGGCCGGAGACCTGACATAAGGTCAGGTTACCTCATCGACAGGCATCTTGTGCCACCCTTCACTTCACGGTTTTTCTCCCTCCATTGTCGGACTAGTTCCGAATAAGACAATTTTGTCGATAATCATACAAAAACCGTGACTCCTATTCTGCCTATGTTCATGCTAGGTGTCAACACAAGATCATTAAAACTATTTTATTGTTCCAACATGTACAAAAACAATCGGTTTCAAATAACGTGTGTATGACTGATTTTTTTCTAAAATATTTTTTGCTGCAATATTAGAATAATGTTACATAAGAAATGTGTGTTCTTTTATATTTCTTGAGAAATCCAATAGCTCGTAATTTTGTCTTTAACTGAATTAATTGCAATTTTAAACATGTTTAATAACCATTTATTGATAGTAGTATATCTCTGTGTAATTATGATCTCTGTACTTCAGTTCTCATGACTAGTTTTATGACTCCTTAGTGTCAGATCAAGTTTTTCAACTTTGTGGTAGACGTAAAGTCAATAAATATTATTATACTAGAAATAATATCTTGTTTCCTTATAATCCATTCGCCACTTGCCTCCTAAATAAATGAAACCATACTGCAATCGAAAAGGTTTGTAGCAACAATATGTTTCTCCTGTTCACCTAATTTGGACATGACACACAAAGAAAACAATGTTAGAAAATTTAGAAACAAATCAACTTTATTATCAAGATGAAAAAGATCAAATCATATATTATATTATAATATATAAGCTTAAGAAACAGATATGTAACCCGCGACAACCAGTCAGCTCGAACATAACCCTTGCTTGGTATACCTTACTGCGAAACAAAACAAACGTTCACTATACATACAATACAAGTATATTATAATTTACATTATACAATTATACATATCAAATAAAAACAAACTAATCATTTCGGCGCTTGAACTAAAGAGTAACGTTGTAAAATTTATAATTATAAGTATTATTAATACTCCACCGAGAATTTCCCATAGCGTTTCGTTTACTATAATTGTCTTTGTTTTTTTCTTATTTTGTTTTAATCATTAAACGGTAAAACATCTCACTAGCATAAGTTTATATTTACAAGCCCGGGGGCACAGTCAGTTCAGTATAAAAGTATCACTCGCACACATGCAGGCGGCGCCGCGCCGCGCTACTAGTCGCCGGGGTGCTCGGGGCACGATCTGTTCACTTCGAACCATTGGTCTATACATCTGGAACATAACAAATTATACATGTTAAACTTTTACACTATGAATAACATTTCTTGGAAACCTTGAACTCAAATATTCATAAAGTTATGAAAACTGCGACAGGATTAATGTTTTTGTTGAAAAATATGTTCTTCAATCTAAAGTACTCTGGCAACTTTTTGTAATATCCAAACGAAGACCTAGTAACTACTAACGCTTTTCTGAAAATTATAAACACACAGTGCAGTCAACAGATGGCGTTAGCAGCCCTTCTAACATCCAATAGTCTTATATATAGCTGCACTCGAGCCTCCACTATCTATAAACAGAGGCTGGGTAGGGTACTGGTGCTACACTAGATGCAGGGCTCAGGTCAAAAGTTCTCGACTAAAGTATCGGACGACCTAGATCGGCGAGAGCCTTATCGGAGGCTTTGTCTAGGTACCGCTCTGAGCCCTAGAGTGGGTTGAAGAGCAGCGATGTTGCTAAGGGGGATTTGAGAGTATTTCTCAGAAGTATAGCAAATATAAAATGTAGGGGAACAGTTATATTACAGTTCAAGTGAGTTATATCACAAACAAGGAGTGGAATAGAAACAGGTAAGTATACAAGTTTTTAATCGATATCTATGTGATCAAAAGCTACTGAGAATTGTGATGGCAACCTATCATTATAGAAATGTATAGACGGAAAGGCAACAATTAAAACTAGTTTTAGGTGCTAATTGGTATCCAATCGATTCTTTAGAAATACAAGGCGCTGAAACAAACAGCCTACAGTCTTACAAAACCGGCTATTAGACGGAAATTTATTAAAAAACCCATGGATAATCAACGTGGTAGTCACAATAACGATTTTACGATAACACTGCAGGTTTAACTAGATAACTGCAAGTCTGATTCAGTTCCCAGTGTCGCGGTGTTCCGATACAATCAATGTACAACGACTATCTGCCAGTCTCATCAGATAACGCGCTATCGGCAAATTGATTGTGAAACTATCATTTTGTTTTATCTAGCCTTCATATTACATGAAACTGAACAAGTTGATTTATGTACGACTACCTAAAGGCTAGAATTATAATAATTATTATCAAAAAAAGGTTTGGTTCCTCGAATAAAACACATGAGATTAATTTTTCGATACAAAGATTTACTGCGATCATTTAATTAATTAGCGGTCTTTGAAAGGTCCACGATAAGCAACTAATCATATTAGTTAGGATAATTACTTTTGTGTTTGTAAACAAATAAAACATAAAAAGCCACGTAACGCTGATATTCATGATAGTCGTGATGACTGACGCAGGTCTCTCGTTGGTTTGTGACGACTTATCGAGTGTGTCATCAGAAAATAATGTATTACATTACATATTACCTACTGCGAAAAACGCTGACTTCTATGTTTCTAGAACGAGTATACAGCAGAATATAATGCTGATAGAAAAAACAAACTTTAGATTCACTTCCCAAGATTAGTTGCGTCTTCAGTTAGTGTTCCTAGCACGTGCCGTAATAAAGACAATTACTGTGGCATGTGGCACAGCGGGCTAGCTCTGTTACGTCTATACAGAGTGCTGCCTCGCAGAAACTTAATAACGATTCCTTCACAGCCAAGATAAGGCTATTTACCCATATTAGAGCACATGATTGCAACCCACATAGAAATTAGTCGTAGCCGAAATCGGCATGGAATATATCTATTAGACTTAGATAAGCAATAACATGTCAACGTATCAACCCACACAAAATGTTGAATTGACTTATTGTTACCATGGCATTGTTATCAAATCATATAGACACTATTTTTAAGTGGTTTAAGGTATGGTTCTATGAGAAAATCCTTTTCTTTTATCGTGTCAATGTTTTGTAAATCTCAAAACGTTCTCAACATAACAGCTGTTTGTGTTATCTGAGTTCACATAGTAACAATACCTTATCTAATCTTTTCTGTTTTCCTGTAGAAACATGCTAAATTTACCTTGTCACCGTATTATAAGTTATAACTCTAATTTATGAGGTACCACTAAGCCTATCGCAGGTGCTTGCTGGACAGAGTTCTTTCCTTTCAAGTGGGGTAACAAATACACAATCCACACTTTGCCACAGTTTTGGTGAACATAGAGATCTGACTGTCTATCTGGGGCCGAAGTCTGCTATTTTTATTAATTCGTTATTCCAACACGATCCCATTGTCATTTTGCTAAAAGTTCGTAATCTGCTAATTCGTAATGATCGATCATTGATCGGTCAATGGTCTCGTAATAGAGTTGAGATAGAATGACAATATCGAGCTTATTAAAAGCAATGACTGTACAATGGCATTCTAATGGTAGGTCACTGATCAAAGAAACTGTCAAAATTTTAGCAAATTACCGCATACGTCAGACATTTATTTGTCAATATGTATGAGATTACCATTCTATGCCACTTCTTTCAATGAAGTGTCAGTGGTTGACCATTGGAAAGTCATAATGACGCCATTACGCCATTATATTAGTAGATTACCAAACTTGTCAAAATCAACAATTATGAAATCAATGATAGACCATTCTGACACTATTGTAATAGCAGACTTGAGGCCCTGATTTCAACAATCCAGGTAACACGTCACCCATTAGTAAATCTAGCCTAGACCAAGTAGAGTAGTCTACCAATAAAAAGTAAACAAAGATCTCACCCCTTGTGGTAGATGCAAAGGCAGGGCAGGCGGGCTATGGTGTCTCCGGCCGAGAGCTCCTCCAGGCAGATGACACACTCGCCCTTTGAGTCACTCAGCACGTCCTCTGGAAAACATAGTAAACACTCATCAGATAAAGACAGACTAAGACTGGCAATGGATATGAATAACACTATAGGTACAGAAGTATTCCCTGAAGCTGTGAGAGGTGCATCTATTGTACTCCCACTTTCCCCCGTTTCCCTGTTTAGTTCCATGAAATACCCCATGCAAGCCTACTCTCATCAGGCGGGGGTTATAAGTCTAAACTCCAGTGTGCTACTGAGAAATTCCAGATAGAAAAACTATATAACATTTTGATCGACCCGGGTATTTAACTCAGGTCCTTGTAATCGAACCTGAAATTCACCAACAACGTTTGCTGCAAACATTATCTGGCTCAAAAAGATGGGGTAAGTTGTATTGTTTGTTCAGGGTAACACAATTTATAATCTTGTTTATGCAGTTTTATAAATATATGTATGCTACCAATAAACTGCAAAAGATTGAATCAAATAAGTAAATCGTTATATGTAAAATTGTATTACAAAAGATCAACAATTTATATATTAAATTAACATAAACAGAGCTTAATTTATTGGATATTTAACTATTGAATACTTACTAAAGTTATAAAGTCAAGTTAGTTTAAGACATACCAAACATTTCATACCAGTTATTAATAAAGTTAGTGTAACTGTACAAAGTTTACATAATTTGATAAACTTTCTTCTATAAATTGGATCTGACTTCACATAGCTATAAACTAACGCTTTCCACAACATTACACGACGTTAAGTCTCTAAAACTTTAACATCGCGCCTATATCCCATGAACGGATAGGCAGCACAGTATACTGTGTAGGCAGGGGTGTATAGTTCAGCTAAGGCAGCGGGATTATTCGAAAGAGTTACCGCGGCCCTAGAACGGAAAAGGCAACTGAAGGAACCCATGTGGGTTTTAGGCAGTAAAAGGCTGATAGTCTCTCACGCTCCAACATGAGCGTGAGAAGTTACTTGACGACTTTCCAACCATAAAAGAAGGGGTGTCTAGTGCACTCTCATATCGCTAGTTATGTTTACGTACTAAAAGTGGGCGAGTCTATTACAATCAACCAGACCGTAGGCCAGACCCCCGAGTTGGTGTTAACAAATTCCTAATGTCCATCCACTTTGGCCACCTAAGGACTATGTTCAACAGTCGCACTTCTGACTACAACACCTATCAACGAGGCAGTTAATTAGCATAGCATAATCAGTTTTATAATGTTCCCACTGCTGGGATTCAGGCCTCCTCTCTTGGAGAGGGATTGTTCTGTAATCCATCACCCGGGCCCAGCACTGGACTAGTGGATGCCACATGTCTTTGAATTTTTGGTTTTAGGACATGTCGGTTTCCTCACGATATTTTCCTTCACCGTTTTTAGAGCAGTGGTGATGAAATAAATTACACAAAGTAATGCGCCTGGCTGGGTTTGAACCCGCGACCTACACCTCGAAAGTCAGGATCGTTACCATTAGGCCACCACTGCTTCTGCAGTAATTTCAAACTAGTAATTTAATAACATTACATTTTCTTGTCAGTTTACGAGGAAAACTGTAATAACCATAATGCAAAGACAAGCATAATCTCTCAGCCAATCTCTCCGGGCTCTACATAAATACTTAATGAGCTATTTCACTCAACGTCTTGTTGCTAATTACCGGGAAAGCCTCCGTCCTGCTCTCAAGTGCTCATTTCCACTATTTCTTGATGAATCGCATTGTGAATTACGTTCAGCTGCTTACAAATCTCGTTGGGAGTTCCCGACGTAGTTTAACTAGTTGGCTTTAAAATAAGTACCTAAAGGGCTTTGTAAATACAGTAGATTATGTAGATACTGTAGCTTAAGCAATCTGTAATGTTCCCACTGCAATAGATTACCTGTTTACTGAGAAAGGGTATAATTTGGCATATAAGCATAATCAGCCTTATAATTTTCTCAGTACTGTGACTCAAGCCTCCTCTCTAGAAGAGAAGAGGGAATGGGCCATAATCCACCACGCGACCCAGTGCGGTGGTGGATGTTACATGTCTTTCGGCCATTACCACTGGACCACCACTGCTCTATATAATTTGGCACATCGGGTTTAATTTTATACAGTTTCGTCTTGTCATATAACCGCCTCGCTCCTATAAATATTTTTCTTATAACATTCACTTTTTCTTTGAATCCCGAAATGATTGAATAATGTGAGAACATTATAGGAATCCTTTAGGTAACACGGGCGTTAGTTTGCCAAGCATCATTCAGTGGTCATCAAAATAGTTCGCTGGCGTGTCTAACAACGCTAGTCAAACAACGCACGTTGCTGTTTACGCTCAGTATAAAGAATCTGACTCAGCTATACAAGCATGCACTATTGACTCATTGCGTTATAATTTTCCCAATTTTAAAAATACCCCATTCCATGAAATGGAACTAGTATTTCAATCACAAATACTAAGGATTTTCTCTAGTACCTACTCTTAACTGCGTTGTGGTCTCTCCACAGTCATAATGTTCTTTGTATAGCGGAAAGATGTAAATATAGGCCTCCCCCAAGCGTCGCCACAACAATAGTCCTTGCTTACTTAGTTGGTGATTTCATAGTATCTGCTGAATATATAGGTATTCAATTCGCTGTATACTCAGTGGATACTATGAAATCATCATCATCCACAGTTTAACTTCGCCCCCAGCTGAGCGAAGGCCTTGCGCCAATCATGAGGAATGGCGCAAGGCCTTCGCTCAGCTGGGTGCTCAGCTCCAGTGCAAGCCTGATCTATGACAACAAATGGACGCGATGAATACTACCTATCCAGTTCCTGATTAAATACTTTACAAAAGAAAGTTAAACAAAGTGTTACTAACCATTATAGGAGAGTCTTGGCCTGGTGAGGCACATGACAAGATGGCACTCGATGTCGTCCGGAAGCACGAACTTGCTGCATACCGGACATTTTATACCTGGAACACAACGAGACATACTGGTTAATATAGATAGTTGCTTACTGGGTTACGAAGATGGAATTGCAGTGCTTCAATGTTCAACGCAAGTCTAAAAATTAGTCAAGAATGCTCTAAAAAAGTGTAGAATGTTTTAAATTAACTTGTATTGCTCAGACATTATGAATAACATTGTATCTAAAATGTACGTAACTATTTTTTTATACTACAGGTAGCGTAAGTGTTGCACTAAGTCCGCTTGTATGCACTATCACTGCAGTTTAAATAAATTAATAATAATATATCTTCATCGAAAACAATATTCTTTCTTTTGAGTAAAATAGATATTAGATGGACATGGAAACACGTTAGTTTGAACGAATACATGTCGTTGAAAACCTTTTACTTAATTGTAAAATGTAAGTAAGTGTCTAACTCATGATAATTATACTTATGGCAATGTTTAGGTAAGCGGTACATACTAAATAAACCAGACTATAAGTAATACCTACCTATTATAAGTTCCAAAATTCAATTTCAAAATCAAATTAAGTAAATATCAAGTTGGTTACGCGTAGATAATACTCGTAGTAGGAGCTTAACAAGTAGCAAACTAATCCATCAGGGTTATCCATCGACGTCGTCGCGTTCATCAAACATATGTGAATAAGTTATGGCGAAATAAATATGTCTACTGAATAATAAACAACACGTTAGTGTCAATACGTAAATAAATAATCGACTGAGCTTTACGGAGTTTATCTTAGAGTCAAACACGGCGGAGGTGATATAAAATTCTGTGTGACGGTACAGCATCCGGTAATCCGGTCAGAGTAAGCCAATTTAACGCTTATCGCGTGTACGTAATGTAGCTGTAGCACAGAATATGTAAGTATACCATATAGTGTGTGTTTCATCAATGTTTTATTTTTGTTAACGAAGTAAACACAGTTTCAACGTAAGCTGAACCAAACATAATGATGTGTATCAAAAAGATCGATAATGTTAAAACTATTTTTGTCTTAGTAATTTCTTTAATGGCAACACAATTGAAGTTTTCGATTAAGACACGTAACGAAATTTACAAACAGGATTTTCCTGTGGAGACAACAGTTTCCCAGGCGAATTCACATGGGTGACAAATTCTATAGATGCTCTCAAATTGATTACCCAAACGCGGTTGAGGGACTCATGGGTCAGACTTGAAGCGGAAAGCGGAGAACCAGGGGATGTGGTGCAACTTGGAAACCGTCTATAATCAGCAGGGGATTGTGGTACATTGATTGGATATATGGAACTGTTTCCACTAGCGGTAGAGCGCTAATCAAAATTATAATTATTTTTTATCACTATTGGAACCGACTATGGCAGGCTATTATAATTTAACACAATAGTATTGATCGTCAATTATCCGTATGGAGTCAAGTATAACATAATGGAGGCCGCAGGGTACTGTCTATGCAATTAGTCGTCGTCGACAATAATGGTGAGTACCGAGTCACTGGCAATCGATATTGCTGTGCTACGTGCGTTTAGTGTTGATTGATGTTAAGAGTTTAAACAGTTTGGGGCTGTTATCTGTTCACGTAGAATTTAACTAGTTTTGCCATTGACACGCTAAGAAGATAGTTTGGGGCTTCGCCAGATGCTTTCTAGCTAAAACGCCGCTCCAATTCTTGATCCTTTCAGTAGAAATATGTCTGCTACTAGATATAGACCTCCCCCAAGCGTCGCCAGAACGACAGGTCCTCTGCGCTCCGCATCCATCGGATTTCCGCGACCCTCACCTAGTCATCTGTCCACCTTGTGGGAGTGGAAGGTCCCACAAAGTGGACCGATGTCTAGGTGACACTGCGTTTTGCGGTGCGCGGTTGTCAATCCAGAACCTTGCATTAGGCCACCATGATAGTGGTAATACCTACGTTGATACAATACAAAGCGTTTCTCAAGCTGAATGGTTAATAATACCTGTGTACGACCACGGCATGATAAACTCTAATTCAATTCGTGCCGATACAATACCAGAAAAGAAGAACCAGATATTATGTTAACCCGTTTTTATCATAAAGGAACCTCATGTTAGCTGCCACGGTACATAATGTAAGAACATAGCACATTACACACCATATTAATAAACGATAGTGAATCTAGTTAGGTAACACGCGTGTACATTATGTAATTACTCGGACGTGTCCAGTCATCAATGAAATGGAACGTGTTATATACTCATACGTTCGCGTCATGTGTCCAACTTGGAGAATTCCATTTAAACATCTAACGTGAATAATATCACGCCGTGCTTCTTTATTTAACTCTTGAAATCAATGACCGTGCTTACGCTTGAGATGGAAGATTTATACATTTTCAATTCATTCACTGAAATACAACGTAGAACTTGAACCGATGGGTTACATCTTTTCTTTTGGGAACAAGCTTTGAGAATCGTCCTATAGGGGACTTAAATAGGGGAAGGTTCATCCCCTATAACATTATTAGGAGTAGCCAGATAGTATTGGGATGAGGGTCGTAATTTTTACCAAAGGTACACACACTATTCTATAGCTACCTAGGTAACGAAACCGGATTGGCATAAAAAATCTAAATGATTGTGCCAGACGTAACCTTCTAAAAAAAATTGCCTGTCTATCAATATTCTGCATGCAAATACTGCTTTCTTCAGGCATGTGATGGTAACAAGTCAATTACCACGCGCGGTCTAGCATAAAGACTCGATCTAGTCGCTGAAAAGCAAAGACAGAAGCCCGACTGCCAAATGAGGATAAAACAGAACATTTTAAACTATAGGAGCATTTTTTTTTACTATCTCCTCAGTTCTCAGGCAAGTTTTGCGAATGTCTATTCCACAATATCAGTTCATATTTTCTGGTTGGACTACAAGAAGATGCGATACATGGGTTGTGTCGTGTGAAAGATATGGCTTGAAAGGGCGTGACTACCAAGATAGGTAAGGTCTACGATACCGCACTTGGCCAGGGTGACTGCGGCCTAGCTCCTCTCAGAGAGAGAAGGTCTGTGCCCAGCATTTGAAACAATTATATAGATTATGACGTCTTCTTCTCTAGCATCGACCGAATCTTAAGAAATTGCTCTGTATGCTGTGCTTTCAATCCTTAGTCACAGGATATATAGGATCAGTTTCCTGTAGCTACAACGGTTGAAGTTAACGGTTAAAAGTCTGCCTTTGCTGCCCCATCTCAAAAATTGACCCCGTACTGTTTTATTCACCTAAGTTTGTGTTAATGTACCTTCTGCAATTATTTGTATGACGGTGTGGTTCTGCGAGAGCACTAGACTGTGGGTAATACTACTATGATGTTGCCAGGCAACGGGTTACAGGGTAATTGTTTTATTTTACATAAAGAGATAAACGGAAACGTTGGTACTTTACTATGACTTAAAGTGTGACGCAGAATGAGTTACCTAAATATAAAAATATATGTATAAATATATATATAATATACTATCCTATCATTCAGAGATTATAATACTACCATTCAGTTCCTTTTCTTTATGTTATTCGATTATATTTTCTTTGACATTTCTCTTCCTCCATCAATATAAATATCCTTAATAACCTTACCATGAAGATAGGAAAACTGCAGATCTCCGTCTATTACGACCCGTACACACTCTTACTCGATCCATCCAACACGTAAGGACTAAGGAAGTAATATCAAAATATTCCAAAAAAATCATCAGTTTCTTAAACAAAGAATACATTACTATGCCATTCCCTATCAGACGATCGTCACAACAAAAACACGGAGGCTTCGAGCCCGGCACCGCGCGTTGCGAGTCCGGGCACGCGCGCCGCCGCACCCACGGCACATAGCGACGTGCCTCAAGCTACGATGCCATGGAAAACATGTGGGACTGTGTTTACTATGCCAAGTTGGGCTTTTTAGTTGTGGTTAAACTGGCTTGTGTGAAGAAAAACAAGTTTTTATTGAGTTTTTTTATGTCAATTCCAAATACGAGATATTATCTTAAACTGTAGGTACAGTTGTTTACGCGAATCAAACACATGTTTTGTACTTCCTAATCAAAAGTTAGACCTTCAAACCAATTGTTGACTGGTTGATGGTAAGCAAGAGCTTCACACGTTCATTAAGTTTTAATTAAATTATTAATAACAAAACTAAGTATAAAACTAACCGTATTAGTTTTACTGTCAACAACAAGTGCAAGGAACTGTGCCCAACCATATCGTCGCCCTCCCCGCTAACCGTCGTATCTCACAAACTGACGTATCTGCACTGACATTACCTACGTGTTCATAACGTTGTTTCGAATAAGTTCTCTCTAATCGTCGTATCTGTGTCGTTTACCGTTTAGAAGATAATCACGTATTTTGTTTTGCGTAAGTGCAAAAGGAGGGAAAAAATATTCTCTCTACCTGTCGTATGAACATACTACAGTTAGTCAGATTTTTTATTTTTCGTCACGATTAAAAATGACTGAAGTATGTACATATGGCACTTAGTTAGAATTTTTTTCTACGATGTTTACACATTTATTTTTCATTTACGTCGTATAGATCAAAGCTTTTTTACGAATATGAAGCTTATTTCCATAGCATTAAGTGAAGCCACACTGCAGTACGCACGGGGTGTAAGGGTGGGTGTATAGCGAGTGAACCCAATCTATTCAGTCGAAAAATTCTTTGTAGAGTGACACTGAAGCATCAACAAGAGAAGACTTTGTTTAGATCAGAAAGAAATAAATGTAAAATAGCATCACAGCAGAACTCAACCACAATACAATGTGCTACATTTGACCTCCAACAAGTCATAAGCTTGCCTATTAGCAATGAAAATGCTGTTTTTTATAAACGTCGTCTTTCAGCGTACAATTTCACAATTTATGATATGAATTCTGGAGCCTGTTCGTGTTGTACATGGCATGAAGGAGCAAGCAAAAGAGGGTCGTCAGAAATTTCGACTTCTTTGTATGACTTTCTGAAGAAGAGTGACGCAAAAGGCATCAATATTGTTTACCCGTTTGCTGATGGATGTAGTGGGCAGAACAAAAATTCCATCGTGGCATCGACCTTATCTTATCTTATCTTATTGTGGGGCTGGCCCTAAACCAGAGCACTTCGACCCTTCTGGATCTTTTGTGCTAATCCCTCTCCGTTCTACTCAACCCCAGGCCTCCGTGCACCTTCTTCACGAGTCCCAGTATGGCCTTGATGGGGCTGAGCCTGTAGTCTTCTGGTCTTGGAAATGGTTGGCCCAGATACTCTAGTCTTTTGGAGCCTAGTGCTGCACAGTCGCACAGTAAGTGTAGCATATTCTCCTCTGCCTCTCCACAGATCCTGCAAGTCGGTTCGCTTGCTATTCCCATGTTGTGGAGCTGTTTGTTGGTGGCATAGTGCCCCGTGAAGAGTCCTGTGATTGTTCGGAGCTGTGATCTGCTGTACCTCCATAATTTTTGGGTCCAGGCCTTATCTATGTCATTAAGAAATAGCTTTGCATGCTTTTGGCCTGTTGTGTTGTGCCAGTGTGTACTGTGTATTTCCAACGCAGCCCTTTTCAATGCTTGGTTGATGACCCTTGGTGAGAGTCCTATGAAGGGTTCCGGTCCGTATAGGGGTGTCTCGGATCCTTTCCTTGCTAGAGTGTCGGCTCTCTCGTTGCCTTCTACTCCTGTATGACCTGGCACCCAGATCAATCTGACCTTGTTGCGCCTTCCTATTCGATTTATTATTTTAATACAGTTTAGTACGAGCCCAGAATCCACTCTGTTGGACGTTGTTGCTTGGCTGTCGCTTAAAATGTAGACAGTGTCCCCTTCGGTGCCTCTGTCTAGTATTTCCTGCGCGCATGCGATTATAGCATAGGTCTCTGCTTGTAAGACTGTCGCCAGTTTGCCCATGCTTAAGCTGAGATTGCAGTTGTCGCTATGTACCCCCGCTCCTGTACCGGTGTTCATTTTAGAACCATCCGTGTACCATACCTGGTTGTTCCCTTCTTGGGGTTTTATCCCACCTTCCCAATCCTGCCTACTCGGAATGTAGATCATAAACTCCTTTTTGAGATTGTGAATGGTATGTATTTTGTCACATCCCATGTCCATCATCCAGTCAAGTTCCCTGTTTGATCTTGTGTTTGTATGGTTTGTTTTACATCCGGCGTTCGTCCAGTGCCCCATACTTTTAAGCCTCTAGGCGAGGAGGGCCATTCATATGCTTAAAAGTTCCACTTCAATGTGTGGTGAGATTGAGCAGCTTTTCCATCGCCGCAGTTGGCGTGGTCCTAAATGCTCCTGTAATGGCCATGCAGGCAGTCCGCTGTACTTTGCTTTGGGCCTGTCTGCAAGTTGCCAGCTTGGTTTTGGTCCACCATACGATGCTCCCGTATGTGATCAGCGGTTTCACCATCATGGTGTAGATCCATTTGATAACCTGGGGTCTATGGCCCCATGTTTTCCCTTGACATTAGAGTTTTCACTTCTCTTGTGACATGCGCCCTTTTGGTCTCACCTAGCGTGTTGATTCTATAACTCTGCCCTTCAGCATATTGTCCATCGAGTCACAAATGGTAGGGTCTATGCCATGTTTCTCTGCAGCTGTTCGTATCGTTCTAAAAGTAGTGCGATCGAACGCGCCTTCTACGTCGAGAAAAGCTGCTAGGCATATCTCTTTGCATTCTAGCGCCTTTTCGGCACGGCTTACTGTATGTCATAAACAATGCCACAAATAGTCAAGAAATCACTTTACGCTTCTCCGTGCCATATCATGGACAAAGCGAAGGAGACTCCGTACACAGCACCATCGGCCATGCTCTGAAAACAAGTGGGGACATTTTTGTACCTAGCCAATGACCTCCAATTTTTAGATTGGCATATAAACCGTACGTAGTAAATGATCTCAAATACACTGATTTCCTCGACTTCAAAAAACTTTCAGCCGGCCTAAGGATGGTTTGATGCTTTCTATCCATAAAGACGATGAGGGCCGATACTTGAACTGGACAGAAATAATGGGATTTTCTGTCAAGAAAATTAAACCTGCCAAGATTTTTTTAAGAATAGCCACGTAGACGAGATTTCACGTTCTCTTTCTCTTAGGAGACAGGTCTCTATGTTCTTAAGAGAGGAAATAGGACTTCTTAATCCGATAAAATGACATGTTGTCACTAACATCAAGACACAAGAGCATGTGGCATTTTATACATCACTTTCTCACTAATTACTCATGTCATGATAATTTTTTACTATTGTTCAATTTACTAGCTGGTTGTAGATTTTAAAATTTACGTTACTTACGTTAATATTAAGACGTTGTTTACCTATAACATAAATATTAACCTTATTTCTAGTTCCTATGTTCAATAAATAAGACTGTTAACTGACGCTTTAATCCTAGGTAAAGCAAGTCCAATTAAAGATTAATATTTTTGGAAAGACTGTAATTGTGATATTAAATTACTTAACAACATATTATAAGACTTATAGTTCTTAGAATAAGCATGATTAGATATAAGCACAAGTATAGACTTGAAATACTTATTTGAAATAAGGTTGAGTTTCAATTCATCTCATTAGGTACTAGTTTAAACATAGAGTACACAGCTAAATTGCCAAAAATGTTTAAACATTTTTTTTTAACTCCTTACAAGTAACTTTTAAGCTTACGAAAGAAATTTACTATTGCTTTTAATAAATTTATATGATATTAGTAGACTTTTATTTATATTTTATACCAAATAACCACGTCATAACAGACACAAGTTATGAAACAAAGTTCTCACAGAGAGACGTATCTGCTTCAAATTAATAGAAATAAATAAATATATACCTTAGGGCTTTACGGCTACTACTAACTTAAAGAATAAGCCAAAAGCAATATAAAAAACTTATCAATTAATTGATAAAGCCACAACTAACGCAACTACAGGAACATGATTGTAACGCCCGACCGAAAAACGGTTGCCCTGGAAAAATATCAATTGCTAGTTAGGACAGTTAGCAGGGAGGGTGACGATATGTGGCAGTTACATTGAATCGTATAAGTACAGCATTGTAGCAGTAGGTACATATAATAACATTTAGTTACTTTGTTACACAGAGTTGCCACAAGCCACAACGACCCGTTTAATTGGTTTCGTTCAATTACTACACGACAAAAAGGAAAAACTGGACGACCCTTTTTCCACGTGTGACAAGATTAAATTGGATGAAGAGAAAAAAAATCGTAGAAGAAGTGTTGTAGTCTTATTCTCTCTATTGGGCTAGAAAAATAAACCAGCGCTCTACATGCCTATCAAGTCGACAGGTTGGAAAATAATGACAGTTAATCCTATTTTCGTTTCATAAATCGACGAAGGTCGATCAAAAGAGTAATCTAATTCGTCAATCTACCTTTTCCTTTTTCACTAGCAAATACTTATGAGCACCTACGAAGCCCCGTAATCCTGTATGTGCCGAATAAAAACAAACCAAGTGACCCATCCACAACACACGTCAGCTCGACCACTACACAGGCAGATACAGAAGCCTCACGCTACACGAAACCGACCAAGTAACTAAAATTAAGTTAAAAACAAATGTACAAAACGAAAAGTAAAGGCCAAGTAAAGACACCAACTGATGGCTATTCAATACTGTGCAAAAGAAACAAGGACTTGATAACTCCAGGCTGTATATTTTTTAATATATACACGTACATAAAATATAGCCTATGTCACTCAGGACTAAAGCACCTTTCTATCGGTGAAAAAAATTTAGCAATCGGACCAGTAAGCCCCTACAAACAAAAAACAAACTTTACCTCATTATAATGCATAAGGGTCTGATTCTGAAAGGAAGACTCGGCCCTGGTACGAAAGGCAACGAAGGAACAGAAGTGGGTTTTTAGTCAGTAAAACTCTGACACTATCTCCCGCTCCGCCCAAGAGCGGGGGATGTCATAAGATGATTTTCCCACCAAAAAAAAACCTCATTATAATACATATTAGTATAAATGCACAAATGGCAACGCTATGATGGCTCATGTGCATGTTATTGTAGAAAACTCTCGGCAGAAATTGTAAGTAGCAGAATTGAAAAGTATTAGCCTTATACTTGTATAAGGCTAATACTTCCCCAGGAGCCTGCCAGGGCTGCGGATTGTTCGAAGGAGTCACCGCAATCCTCGCAATAAATGGCAACTGAAGGAACACTGTGGGTTTATATCAGTAAAAGTCTGACACTCCTTCCCGTCCAGTCAGAGCTGTAGAAGTTATTTGATGAATTTCCAGGTAAAAAAAAAATAGTTTTTCCCCAAACAATCTCCTCTCCACAAAGAACTCGTATGTTACTAATAAAAAAACGCTCAACTAGCCTTCTGCGAGTACACGTGAGGTGGTCTAACTAAACCCAGCTCATCCGCAGTCCACACACGTCCGGCCGAGAGTGACGGGCGCCGGCTCATTGTGCCGCTTACGGCCCGGTCCGGCGCGGACGGCGGCCCGGACTAACGACCGACTACTGGCGCGCCGTCCTCCCCAATTGACCATTGTTCTACGGGTTTCGTGATCGGCTCTATTTGTACTACTAAATGTACTGTCTAACTGTCTGAGCAAGGCTGCTTCTAGTAAGGTTTCATACACACATGTATGTATATGTATAAGAATTTGTAACTGACGGCCTTACCCATGTCGTTCGAGCGAGAAAGAGGTTTTTTTTTGAGGTGGGAAATCATCCAATGACTTCTTCCAGTCTGGGTGGAGCGAGGTGTCAGACTTTAACTGACTAAAACCACACCTGTGTCCTTCAGTTGCCATTTGCGTTCTGGGACTACGGGTTTCCTTTTCAGAAATTCCCCGCGGTCGCTCTTTGAGGAGCGCGTGGATCACTACGCGCTGTCGACGACAGGGGGCTTGGTCCGGTCGATTACTGAACTGCCGGACGGCGAGCTACATTACAGCGAGAAAGAGGGGCGGCGCTATACACCCTATATAGCTCCATCCCTTTAACAGTTCAGTTTTGGTCGTAAAATGGATCGCGTTAAGACCTTGTGGTAGCACTTCTAGTCCTGAACTCAATTTTCTCCATAAATTTGGTAAATCTTCAGAGATATTTGGACTTTATTGCCGATAATGTGACATGTAAGCTAAAAAACTTGTATTGAAATGGATAATCGTCTGTCTGGGTCAGCCTAGTAAAGGTCGGCTAAACCTCTGACTAAATAGATATCGGTCCGAATGACTAATAATTCAGTTTACTTGGCAAGATGGCGGCAATCGTGCAAGATAAATAGTAACTTACTCTAACTTGTCTCGATCACTAGACATCTCTCTCTCTTACACAAAATATATTTGGAAAATGATCTCTAGTACAGGTAAACGAGAGCATTACGACTACAGTACATATACAATAGGTATGCAGAACATACAGTTTAACCAACAACGCGGCTGATGGAAATACAGGGAAATGTTACTAGGACAACAGGACATAAAACACATTATATAAATACGTATGAAAGAATTTGGAAAACATTGTAATTTATAGTAGAATATAGCTCAAAAAAGAAGTCTTCATCACAAGATCTAAAATCTGCATTCCAACACTTGGTAAAAAAACATAATCGTCCTTCTGGCCCAGTCGGGTAAAAATCGGTTGTGTGTGTTGTTATTCACTACAATAACTGTTTTGCGCAATACTTGACGGTGTATCCCCTTTCCCGGTCGCCAACTCCTCAACACTGAACACCTGATGCCTCAATAACTAAAACAAATAACTTGGCGGCACATAAATTGCTTTCGCAATGTTTGCGTAACACGCCGTTAAAATACATTACACTCTGAACACATCAGTAGCGACTCGCTCCGAACAAACGATCCACTACTAGTGTTTAACTTTAACACCGTCAAAACTTACGCATGCCGAATATTGGGAATCATGAAGCCAAAATTGGGTATGATTTTAAGAATATTATAGAAATAATATAGAAATCGAATACAAACGAATTAATGACAAGAAATTGAAATTAAATTTATATTAATTTCTAAGACACGTGGAGTTGTACTTTTTATTGTATCAACTATAAAATAAAAGAAAAAACTGACTGACTGATACATCAATACACAGCCGAAACTACTGAGACAAGGAGTGCGAAATTTTGCAAAAAAAAAAAATTGTAAACGTACCACAGCGGTGTGGTTTAGAGACGTCGTTGACAATACACGATTTACGCTCTTGACAAAGCTAAACAACGATCTCAGAAATACTTATTCTCTCGAAGGTCTTCCGTAATGATCACCCACTTGCACTGGTATATCAAACGAAATTAAATGTTCACACAATCAAATTTAATGTTCCTCAGTAGCACAAAACTCCTGTGTATAGGGCTCCATCCAATCTGGTGTAGATGCATTATTTTTTTATACTACTTGCAATATTCTGTTCCAGGCCCCCAGTACTCTTAATACTGATGTTGCTGACCATAATACCCTCGAGTCCAGGGTACATAGACTGTAGGATATCCTGCAGACGGTGCCACGAGAACACAGAACATCCAGCAGTACTTGAAGTGTATTGCGCTATGTGCGAGGAGTGCAAACAGAGACGACGAGAAAGGTTTTTTTCGTTTATATCTTCTAAGTCTAGTCAGAGTAACTCGTTTAATTGATATTTCCCAGGTGTCCAATGTAATCTAGTATTTAATGAGAAAATATTTTTCAAGGATGCAAGGACGGAATACAAAGGGAAAGATAAACCCTACATCGAAACCTTCGGCAAAGCCAACATTAAAACCTTTAGCAAAGCTAACGAAATCAAAACAATTGGTGAGAATGAGGGACGGTGTAGAAGCCAACTCCAATGACGAAGCAATGATAATCAGACAACAGGATAATGTACAATTTCGACAAGGGGAACAGGATTACCCAGGGCAGTCACAGCAACCGTTTGAGTTACAACAGCAGCAGTTGAATCCACCTCAGCGGTCGCCAGAACGAAAGCAACCTCAACCTAGCTATAATCTTCAAAAAGCACTTCGAGGTTTGTATGGAAATTGTAAGACTGGGCTCTGTAAAAATGAAGTCTACCAAAAACATGTGCTGAAAATGCTGGGACAAAAATCAGCTTTTGCAACAAATCTTATCGAATAAGCAGAATAAATTAATTTAATTATAGTTTAACTTTTACTTGTTTGCTTTGGTAAGTATCCGTTATCTAATACTGTCTGATGATTAGGGTTGGTGTATCCGGAGGGTTGCCCGACGCCGCCAATATGCTCCGACAGTGACGATGACGTGGATCGGCTTCATGTAACAGATGAGCCTGCCAGCACCACGAAGGAGACCACCACCACCACCACCACCACCACCACGACCACGACCACGCAGCAGCCGTGCCCACCCGTGCCAAAGTGCAGGAAGAAGAAGAAGACGACGAGTCCATGTATGAATCCGTGCATGTTTCCTCCGTACATGTGCCCGTGTCCTATGTACCCATCGACCCCGAAACCATACTGGCCGGGAGATGATCCTGCGAATTTCCCATCTGTGCCGCCAGGTTACCATCCGTCTGATGTACCGCCTATGCCGAACCCATATCCACCGAACCCATATCCACCGAACCCATATCCACCGAACCCATATCCACACCAGCCGTATCCACCGCCTATGTACCCACCACCGATTTTGGTGCCGTTACACCCTCAGTGGCCGGGATGGTTTCCCCCGATGTACACACTGCCGCAGACGGAGAAGTATTCAACGACCTCGTCATTTCCTGAAATTGAGGATTTGAGACCAGATCCGAAAAATACGACAAATTCTACTACTACTACTAAATCGGATACTAAGAATGACGAGTATTATTACTTGCATGTTGGACTGCCAGTATAATACATGAGAGAGTGTGCTTGGAAGCGGTTGTGTAGGCACCGAGTTTTTATGAGTAGAGTATATTGAAGTAATGTTTGTACAGGTATAAATGGACTTTATAGGGTGTAATATTATTTGGTAACGCACGTTTCTATGTTGTAATAAAAGTATTTGTTTAGTAAAAATTTAATGATTTGCCTATAAAGGTTTTCGTAAGTAGGATTCAGCTGTTCTCGATAAACTCCATTTACGATATTTGACCTTTTACGTTTGGTAGCCTCGTGGTATTAAATAACTTGTAGATAATCAGTGCACTGCTACTTTGATAGATAAAACCGGTTCTTCGTATAACTTGAAATAAATCTATGAGGAGAAACTGACTGGCTGACATCAACGCACAGCCAAAACTACTGGGACTAGGGGCGTGAAATTTTGGAAATTTTGCACAAGGTTTCTATTCTAGGATTTCTTAAATTCGGCCCCTAATTGGGTAAAGTGGAGGTTCTAAGTTTGTATGAAGAAACCTATTTTCGGTCGAAACCGCTGGCAAAAGCTACTAACTAATAAAATGATGAAGTATAGAACATTGCCCTGTCAGCATTCGGCCCTTGAAATTGTTATCTATCAAGTTAACAAAAACATGGCTGAACATGCTACGCCACATTTCCAAAGGGACGTTGAACACGAGAATCAAGTCCTTGGTCAAAAGCACCATTGTGTATAAAATGCTCTTAGAAGAGTCTAGAGTGCCTGGTGCAAGTTTGTTTTAGATTAACGCGATCGACACGTTTTTGACGTTCGGCGCTCCGATTGGCCCGCTCCAAGCTTTTAACCAATCAAAGAGCTAAACGCGGTAAACGTTAGGTTACAACTCGCACTCAGCGCACAGACGAGCGACTCCTTTCGCATGCGTCGGTGAAGTTACAGGGTTGTCTTTATGTGAGAGGTAATTTTTGGGCAATTAGCACTACTGTTTTATCCTGCACAATGTATGTATCTACGAGCGTAGGTAACGTAAGAGTTACGTCAGAGGTAGATAGTGTTTTGGCCCCGAGTCCGTGACCCAAAGATAACTCAACTCATGTTAAAACAACTGAAAATAAATTGATATTTTTAATAAATGAGTTTAACGCGTCGTTTGGTTGAGATTTGGTCTTCCACACTCGGTAATGTTGGTGAAACTGTTTACTGACCGGTACTGTTTTTTTATTTGGGATGTCTTCAAATATCTTCTGCTGCTCTGGGTGGAGCGAGAGGATGTTTCAAATGTTTACTGATAAAACCCACCTGCGTTCCTCAAACTATTTCGTTTAAGTTTAAGCGTTCTCTGCCTGAAATTGCATTTCCACGAAAAAATATCGTCATTTTACACAGTTACGTTCCGGGATGTGGGTGCAGGCCAGCCTACAGGTCTACAAGCGTAAAGGCACAGGTTTACAGGTCACGCTAGAGGTCTGGTCACTTGTGGAGGGCGACATCTATCAGTGTCCTCGACGTCATCTGTATGTTGAGAGTGATCGGACATGGCGGGGGTCGGCTTTAATATTTAGGTCATCATGATGTAGTCTCAGGATTCGATTTGAGATTCATATTATCTACAAAAACTTTAAAAAATCTAAAGTACTTAGAACAGTCGGAAGGCAAACAGTTTGAATAGTCTTATATATGAACTCTTATTAACACGAAAATGAACGAACAATAAAACGAATTCATTTGAGTAAGTATGTACCTTGTCATTTTTATTGGTTAGGTATCTAGTTAAAAATATTTATTTCAGAATCCAGATATTTATGAGGACATTTGGACAAATTATTACAAAACATTAACCAAAATAACTAACTTATTTTTCCTTAATAATGTTGTTTTCCTGTGAGCATAAAGTAGATACTTACTCGTATTTAATTAAAACCAACCAAAGGCCGATAAGTACGATAATCGGTAAGTACATATTACATGAAAAAATGTGGTTCCGCATGATTGCCAGACATTCAATGGGGTTCATCATTACACAGTATTTTTTTATATCAATACCTTCAACAAAAATCATACCATAATTTAGCCAATGAGCACACCACACCATAATCAATAAACAATAACTTTAAAGGCAAACAATGGTCACCAATAAAAAGTAATGTTGTACAGTTCGTGAGTGATGACGGCACAAGGCACAAGGCGCCGCGCCGCGCTCCCTCCAGCCCGTCTGATCGGCATCGGCACTGCCGAGCCGGCTCCGAGCACGCACAACTCACTAAGTTCGGTATTTTGTCTATTTTCTATCGATATTACTATGGTCTTGGTACGTGACCTTCTAAACGAAACTAATTTCTAAGGAATTGTTAATATTTTAGATGCCACCTAATACGATGCCCAATCAAATTAGTTTACGTCACACATTTTTGTGAACATTACCCTTTATGGTAGAAAAATGGCACACATATGTAGTACATATGTTGCTCTGGGAATGTTTTTCTCGACAAGTTTATAAAAAAAAAATTAGTAGGTATGTATAATGTCCGTCATTGACTGAGTGCGGAAACCAAACTCCAACAGACAGGATACTTATCATCACTTATGAAACTTAAGAGAAAAGAAAATGGAGCAATAGAAGCAAAGTTTGTCTTCTTACAGATGTATTTGACGTGGACGACAGACGTTCTAATTTAACACCTATCGGAAGGACCGATCTCGGGGGCTGCTATCAGGAGTCAGGAGCAATGTCGATAAGTGGGGACGCAGAGTGATTGGCTCTGAACTAATAGCTGCGCAAAATACCTGCTGTAGAAATAAGTCAAGTTTTAACATCTGTTTATTAACATTTTGATCAAATTAAACAGAAAGGACCTGGAAAATTATATAAATCAATCAATCACAAAAAAAAACTTATTTAATAAAATAAAATACCAGAATACGTAGAAAATTACAAACCACCAAACATTCATCCACAACGAGCTCACAGAACTAAATTGATATATTCCTATGTTTACACAAACGACGTACCTATGTCTAGCAGATAATACTACATAACGGACAAACTTTTTATTACTTTCTCCATCATTGTTTTATTTCGATCGATATGTGTACAGAGCCACCGATTTATCAGACACACTGATCAAATTATGACCAAACTTCTGCACTGCCTGCCCGAAAATCTGGCACACGGTTTTTATACGGAGTTCACATTTTAAAGCTTCATTTCTGTCACTTATATATAATCGATGTCCATGTCGACGGACTCTAATCATTTTTTTTTCTGCCCAGTAGTCAGCAACCTGTAGAGCTCTGTTATTGGCCTCGTATACATTCTGAAAAGCAAAAAGTACAGGTGGTAGTGCAGGACGGACAGCTTAGCAGGTAACGCATGTCTTGTGAGGTGTCCATGTTCATGTCCACTCATCTCAGTGCAATAATCTGGTTTTAAAGCTCGGTATGTAATTCACTCAAGTTTCCAGGTCCGAAGGTACAGAAGTTATAAGTTCTTCTTTGTTTGGTCTATGATGGACTAAGCTTCATAATCCTCGTTTACCATCAAGGAGATAGCAAGTAGTCCATTTAGTTCACAGATGAACATTGCTCACCATTAGGTGACGTTATCTAGTCACGACTGGTTATTTTTCAACTGTTAAGTTGAAAAATAACCAGTCGTGACTCGAGATGGCTAATTATATTTATTTAAACAACGAGGTACGAGGCAAGCGACCTCGTAAAGTTCCAATGGACCTTAAAATGACAGCAAGGATCTTTGTACACAGAAGCCGTACCTAACAACCGGCTTCAACCTTATAATTAATTTTAATAAAAGGATTTTGTTGTTAGACCGAAAATATGAATAATAAATGTGTCAATATTACAAGAAGGACATTCAGTTATTATCAAGAAAAATAAATAATGAACCTTTTTATAATTGCTACGATTATCCTTGTTTACTTCTTAAACAATGAGATGTTTTATAACTAAGCGAGGTAAATTAAATCGCCTTAAAATGCATACCGTATAAAATCCTCCTTGGCGGGCGCCGGATCTGAGCCCCATACGCGGAGTCCTGCTCAGCATCAGGCACACAGGTTCCTATGATAATACCCATCGCCACCATACCACTAGTCCGCACACACATCAGAAAATTCACTATCAACTCACGTCATAAGCACTCGAGGACACAAAAACGTCACACGTCTCATTATTTCAAAAAGTCGTCACAAAATAATTACGATAAAGTTTTAATACAAATTGGATAGCGGAACGTGCGTTCGTCGTTAGAGTTGGAATGGAACTGGCTGTGGTTTGCTACCGGTGTGGCGGTGTGCTAGGTCGCGAGGTTCTCGTCACATTTGGCACGCAACTCGTGACGTCACCGACGGCCAGCGCGCGTCACTTGCCCAGGACTGCTGGGACAACCCTGCCTTGAGCGTGCAAATAAGGCTATATTAATAGACCCAGTATGCATGCAGAAAAACTACCTGACGTTTCTTTTACGTTTTTCTTTGCGCTAACAAAGGGTCCATATTTCACGACTTGGCATGACTATTTCTGGAATAACATGGTTATTATTGTTTGCTTCCTCGTGTAAAATTCTAATAGACTACACGATTTTACTCTTAATGAAATCCTTAACGCTGATACATACTTTTAATATATTCAGAAATAACAACGTCGAAATAATTAACAGAACCGTAGGGCTGTATGAGGCAACATGATATGTCAGTCACGTGCATGTATGGCGAAGTTCAACTGGGTGGCAACTTAATGAAATGAGAGTGTCCCTGACTGTACTAATCAGATTCACAAGAGAATAAGGCTCGCGCGGACCAAAATAGAAACGGATTTCATTAATTTGATTTGTGACGTAGGAACTTGTGGAAACTGCCGCCGAATGCTGAAAGAATCAAGATAAATATAGACATGAGATGTGCAGAGGTGGGAAGCTTTCCATTTTAACTTTGATAGAGTAATAACTGGCTTGTGTACTTTCTTCATTTTCCGGGCATTGGATAGAGTACTACAATAATCAATACTAATGTCTGGAAAATACGTAACTCAGTTTCGGTACCTATTCCGTTTTGTGTCATGGAAAACAACCAGCGCTTTCAACAACAATGTCACAGTCGATGTATTTCTGTTTAGTACGTGTTATGGAAATGTTACTCAACTTCATACCGCCCACGAAAACTTGTGCAAATAAGATGAGCAATGAACTGATGACATAAAAGCGAAACGAATCATTTGTCTCTACTTATTTTTCGACTTCAAAACGTTACATAACTTTTTGTAGACATTTTCATATTTTTATAACCTCTAACGTATGAAATTACAACAGCTGAATCAACGAAAATTGTAATCATTGCATAAAAATAAAATCCAAATTACGTTACAGATGACTCTTTGTTGTATAACTCAATAGGCATAGTTGACGTTGAAAAGGCAAAGTTGGTGAAAACGGTTGTTTAGGAAAGGTTAGGTGTGAAGGCGTTGCGTGCAGCTAATGTTGCCTGCGACCTGGCACAGATCTGATACCCTTGTTACTTAAACCAAGCAGCTATTCAACTAAAATTTCTTAAAGGTAGAAACTTGAATGGCATTCAACTTTTCTATACAGAAGTTTTGGTTTTTGAATGCATGTTGACAGACTCACATGCATGCGAGCTCCAAACAAAACCGCCTGCGCTAGTTACACGATGAATATCTTCTGTACAATAGAACCAGAATTAAATGGAAGTCGACATACGAACCATGTACGAAAATAATTTAAGAAGAATTTGTTTCTGAAGAAATCAGTTATGGTATAGGAGAAAATAGTTTTATCATATAGCCATCGTAGTTTTCTTATTCAATTCGTCAATAGAAATACCTATCTACCCTGCCCTACTATAAAATGTAAAACTTACCTCTAATTAGTTAGTACCTACCACTTCGCGTACACCACAAACGAGACCACTCTAAATAAAGATTACTAGCCCTCAAGTACAGGCAGCGCTTGTTATCCGCTATCAACTTGAGTACATAATGATTACCCTTAAGGGACTGCTGTCATTTGCGGAGCCGTGAATGAGGCTACGTCGACACGCAACGCCACAAAGCCCAGGTTTAGGACAAACTACAAATAAATATTCCACAGAACCATCATAAATCTCAACTCTAGACTTTATAATATCTAAAAAAATTAATATTATGTAGGTATCTACTTTATTTTGGTCCGCAGTGTATCTGTCCTTTCAGCTAAATTAATACAATTATTTGTTTTTATAACCCCCATCGGAGTTGTTGATACTTCTTCTTATTTTATATAGTAGATAGAAATAGGTATAATAAAACTCGGCAAACATACACTAAAAGCCATTTCAATCAAAGAAGTCCTGTTTTATCAAAATAATAGTGTATTATAATGTAGAATAGTTAAACAGAATAATCAAATCCGAGATCTTTGATACAAGCCATTCAAATAATCTATTATAGACCGAAGGAAAAGACGTTACGAGGATAAAAGCAATCATTCGCTGCGTAATTTTGGTTATAAATCTTCCGTATCACATTTCAATTACATTTTCATCTTTTAGCTAACGTTATTCACCATTATTCACTCGGAAAACAGAATTATATAACAAATAAAGACCATAAATAAAACGAATACAAAGATGAAAATTGTATGCGTACAATATACATCGATCGGACGATTTTCATTGGCCCCAAGTGTATGTGGAAAGATTAATACGGAACCATTGGCGGAATGACGCGGCTGTCACAGGGAGGTTGGAACGATCCATTTGACTTGCGGAACCCTAAAAGGGACAAATTACTACAATCAAGAGAAGTGAATCAAAGTGAGGCGGATTGTCTCTGTTTGGTAAAGTTCCGTTATATTTTTCCAAGTAATATTATATATAGGTATGCAAGTGATTTATGTTTGGAGTGGGACGAGGCTGATGTTACAAGTCTTGGCCTTTTTTAGGGTGTGAGAAGTGATAGCTTTTCCGGATGTGGGTGGAGCGAGAGGGATTGTAAGAGTTTTACTGACTTAAACCCGCCTGGTTCTTTCATTGCCCTTTGGCCGCGCTCCGGCCGCGGTAAATCCTTCGAACAATCTCGCAGCCAAACAATTCTGTAGCGCACAAGTCTTAGGGCTGGAAATCACTTGTAGCAAGTTAGTGGCGTATCACCAGCACCACTGAGACTGCACGTTGATAGTCGATGAAAGTGTCGGAGCAGTGACTGAGCGGTTGGCTGCTGCGCCGCATTGAGTGTCGCAGGTTCCAATTCCCGCACAAAACGAATATTTATGTGGCCCAAAGATGTTTGTTCTGCATGTCTTTTTTTGTATGTCAGTTTGCACACACAGGTGTAAAATTTTCTTTAAAAAATGATAGTTCTGAAATAAGGAAAGAATTGTAACGTTAGTAGAATCAATTCACAATAAAAATGTGAACTGAAAACCTCAAATATATTGTCAAATACTTGTAGTAAGATATGAAAGAAGAATATCTTCAATGTAAGCGACGGTCACATTACAGCTACAGCCAATACCGCGCTCTCGATATATTCACTTGTAAAATTGTATGAAACTAAAGAATTGTATCGATAGTCTATAAAATGAATGCTCGCATTGTTTCTCCAAGTGAAAACCTATTGATAGCGGAGGAAATAACATGAACGGAGCTCTATTATAATATGTCGTTGAACTTGTATCGTAAATATCTTCAATGCGATGATTAGGCGGCTTTGTAGCTGGAGAATTATCTGAGACTACCCACAAAGAAGCCAAGTGCTTCGTTACTCACAATTGTACTGAGCACAGCATGGTGCTGACGTCACGACAAATTGCCAGCCATTATCGCAATGGGGTTTATTAACGTCCGTAGTGCTGTGCGTAACATGGGGAATTGTAGACTAACATATAATTTAGATGATTAATAGATAAAAATTGTGATGAGTAAGTGGAAAACACCAAGTAACGAAATAGACACCGGATATGACAAATATCATTGTTGGTAAGGGGGAACATTTATTTATTTATTTAAACAAAATTGTAAATATAAAACAATAAATCGTGTGAACCCAAGCTAACAGCTAACAAAATGGCCGGCCACATTTGAAGACGCCATTCCAAAACCGATCACATATATTTTTGACGGCACGGTTGGCGCAGTGGTTGAGCGATTGGCCGCTGCGCCGCGTGTCACGGTTTGATTCTGCACGGAATAAATATTTGTGTGGCCTACAGATAGTTGTTCCGGGTCTGGTTGCCTCGTTTATGTAAATTTCCATGTTTGTGAACGCACAAACTTTTTTTAAAATAAAATAAAATATATATATATTGATTAGTTTACAAGTTTGTTTAGTTCCATGTTATCCCTGGGAGAGCCGGCACAAAATACACCGAGGACATCACACTTAGGTCTGAAATTGCGTAAAGCGGGCGCTCGCGCGGGCATTTTTGTATGAAATTGCGCGGGCGCGGGTGTCACTTTCTAGAATTCTGCAAAAAAGCAAGAGAAGATGATATCCAGTTGCAGAGAGACGCTATTAAGCAATTTACTGCCCGAGTCGCCGTTATGTACTTTAATAGGTGTTGTCTTTTTTAACCCAAAGGTTGACTGGTAGAGAATGCCTTGTTGCATTAAGTCCGCATATGTACCACTACTGTACATGAAGTTTAAATAAATAAATAAATAGGTTCGAGCGGGTCATTTAGTGATATACCTACATACAAGCTGCTGATAAATTAATGTCAGGACAATTTAAGAATTCAGTTAATATCTTAACTGGATCTACAAGGAAAAAGAAACGACCTACATGAATACAGACAAAGTCACACAACGATATAGTTCCATTCTTAACAGTTTTCCTCATTGATTACGTATTCATAAGGTCTTGACGCAAAATCTCAAAGACTACGCGAATTGAAAGTCAGAACTTTAACCGCGAGAACAGAGTAATAACGCAACCTTTTCTGAAGTAGTGTTAAAAGCAATAATATAAACTTCTAAAATACATTTCAATATCTAAATAAACAGTTTCACAAGTTTAGATAAACAGGTGTAAGTAAACCGTGACGTAGATGTGTCAATGAACGCAGTTCGGTCCATTTACATAGTGACAGCGATCATTCTCACACAGGCTTTTGCACGTAAGGATGTGTGTGCAAAAAGATATGCGTACAAGTCATTCTCGGCTTAATATAGACCGACCTTAAGGGCACTGAACTAGACTTGCAAGGTTTTTCATATTAAGAAGCATAATGGTGGCATTAATATAAAAATAAATGGTAAAATAAACAAAACAAGGATAAAAACTACATCTTTATCAGTGCTAAAATCAAAAGAAAATCAAACTATATTTTTCTAGAGCCTTTAAGAATATTGGTTTAGAATATATTCATTAGGTTTTTGGTAAGTTTGATGTAGAAAGGAAATTAACGAAAAAATATGAATATGAAACAAGGTCAAAAGTATGAATATTAATTATAATCAACAAAGACGTGAAGGAAGAAAGTTTGTTAAAAGCATTTTAATTATAATTTTAAGTAAAGGAAATGTAACAGGCCTAAAATCCAGACTTCACCAATTAACACTGAAAGCATCTGTAAAAGTTTTACAGAAGATTTCACCAAAAATTTCGCTTGAGGTAACCCTAACGAAGACCAAATTACCACGCCCCAACACGCATAAGTCAAATCAGAAACAAATAAAAGCGGAGTTCATACAACTCGATATATTTCGGGAAGTCGGAAGTCATTACCACTTAACTATGGCCTGAATCTCGTACATTTAGTTATTTACTGTTTGTTTTTGTCTCATATTTATAACCAGCATTTGCGTTTTAAATATTTCAGCTCAGAGATAACGACCCGCATCATTAAAATGAAACATTTTTTTCTGCTTGAGCCTACGTGCGTACTCCATATCTGTAGCAAGTTTGTGAACATTAAACCTATTAAGCACATGACCAACCCCAAAACTTCTGTGTGACCCGTCCTCCAACTAGGCAAACCCATTGATCAGAAATAGTGCAAAGGTCCAATAACTCATGGGCGGTATATTGATCAGCGGTTATTGCAAAACGAGTAGTGGTGGAACCAGCGGGCCGTGCGACTCCATCGCGGGTCACTCGGCCAATTAAAAATTTCAGACATCAACGCCTCCGTTTATAGGTGACAGATTTAGGAGAAATACTAGTTTGAACTTTGTAAAAGACCTAGGACACGTTAAAGGCGTTGCTAATTTAGAGACATTCGAAGTTCGGGGCGGGGATGAAGTGAAAGATATATCATCATTATGTACAATGAAATAAAAGAAAACAATACTAGTAAGAGACAAATGGAAAAACACTTGATAAGCCAAAGCTATACGTTGAACCACAAAACGTTGCTGTTAAACTAAACACAAAAACAAGAGAGATGTAAAAGGGGAAATAAACAAATTAAAATCACCATCTTCCAAAAGCACTTATTCCGAAATCCGTCACAATCCAGAGCAGGAGTGTAAATTGTGCGATATTAAAACATGACACACGCCAGTTGGTAAGTCGACGTAATTGAAACACATCGGAGCACTCGCTAATGCGACGACGAGAATCCCGCAAAACGCTCGTACGAGCGACTTCATTTTACCGGCTTAACCAGAGCGTCATGTAGGCCTCGCTTCGCCTCATATTATGTCATATTTCACAA
This sequence comes from Mythimna impura, assembly GCA_905147345.3. NCBI lineage: Eukaryota > Metazoa > Arthropoda > Insecta > Lepidoptera > Noctuidae > Mythimna > Mythimna impura. The sequence goes on along the minus strand of LR990357.1, from coordinate 28,671,531 downwards.
AAGTTTTCACGTTTTACACGTCAAATATAATTTGATGGGACCGCTTTTTGAAACCTGCGGTTTTATTAAACTCATACGAAGCTGGCCTGATAATGAAAGTTTAATATCAGTCTGATTGGTTGGTTTATTTAATTTGGGTTTAATTTCTGATAAAGGCTTCATACTAATTGAATCAATTGATTTTATACCACACTGTAGCGGGGAGTAGGTACCATTATAGTTGAAAGACATTGATTTCTTGGTGCACGACGCGACGTATGGAAAGGAACAGCTATTTCTATTTTCATGTTAAAAGAAATAGGTCGAAGTAAAGTTTAAACTCAATTGTATGCTCAACTAGAATCTTCAAACGTTATCGAAGCGGCGCGCTGCTATCTCACTTCACATTAGTTCAGCTCGAGGTTTTCCCGTGAATGAAGAAAACGGGCAAATTCCAAGGTCTTGCTGCGGTTGAAATATATTCGATGCTTTATGAAAAGTCGGCGAAGGAAAGTCGGTGCACACTCTGCAGCAGATTCGGGAATTGCGGGAGTTAAGAGATATTGGAGAAATTGCGCTTGTTATAACAATTTTGTTTTCAACTTTGTAGTTGGAATGTCAAACTTACAAGTTTAGCTTAGAGTAGAGTAGCGGTATGAGAACACAACAGAGAAAAAAGTTACTTCAGTCACCCCAGTAAGTAAGCGAGATGTGGCCGCTACTGATAGCTCCCTCGCTGTCAATATATCGTGGCTTTTCCTCAAAATTTGCCCCGCCATCTCCATCCATCGAGGGATTAGTTTCCTTCCGGATTTCCTACTGGTATTAAACCGTCGTGGGCTAGTAAACCTCCATTCTTGTTGCCGGTATCAGTTTAGGGCACGGATTTAGTATTATTACTAGGGAGTAAGGTCAAGTTTATTTTTGGAGAGCATTGTATAAATTACGTTTATAAAATAGTTTCTGTTGACTCAGAACCATGGTCTAAACAAAACTTCTTCTGTCTCGAAGTTAACCAAAGTTACTGTTAAGTAGAACAATGAGTGCTCGTTTTTAGAAGGACAACAGTATTGCAAAGTTATTTAATAGTAAAACAGTACAAGTTCCTAGGTACACGAGTCTAGAATTAGTCCAATTAGCTAATTAGGTTATTTATTGACAAAACAATAACTAACCTAGCTTGCGAGAATTTACTTTATTATAAATGTTTCGTCTGGCGCGTTTTGTTTTTCGTCTTTTGGAATAAATTAATATCGAAACATTTATGAGAGCGATATTTATAGCTAATATTAACTTACCGCTTAATGAAAAAAAAATATTAAGCTTATGAAGCCTCATATGTAAGGCAAGTGTAAACTAGTGTGCTCACAGATCAATGAAATGCCCATAACGGGTAAAGAGTTGAGTCCTGCAGATACTGTAGACGGAAAAAATTACCTGCAAAAGCTTTGATCTTTATTCTTTCAGAAATATTTCGAAGATTTTAAGCTATTTACAGAATGCCAAGATAAAATCTTGTTACATAAACCACGGATTTTGACGATGATATACTTCAATAAAATAGTCTAAAGAATTCTTTGAATAACCAAAGCTTATGTTTGCAAGTCACATTTCACGAAATTCCGATACTTTACAAAAATGTAGATAAATAATATGATAACTTTGCGGAAATTCACAAAGCCCCGAAAAGTCGTGGGGTATTGAAGTGAAATGAGAACAATCAGCATAATTAAACCGTTCCTGCGGATTATTTCACAACCTGTATTTTTTAAATTCCCTTTTCCCATTTCACCCTTCGTCTGGTTTTGGAGGGCGACACTTTATTGGTTTTCTAAAAGGTTAAGAGTATCTTGAAGTTGGCGTTGGATTTCCCGGACGGCTAGAAAGTATGATTGTGTTTTTCGAACGAAAGAAATCCCGTTTCATTCCGGGATTGGATGGCCAAAGGATCGTCATTTATCGGGTCATGGGGCTTAACACCGTCATTGACAAACGATGAGCTAAAGATCGTCAACATCGCGCCCTTCCATTACAAAAGGGATCGTAGATGAGATATTACGGTACTTGTCGTGAAGCCAAATACATTGCCTTCACGATAAAGACCGTATATTCGTCTTGAAACATTGGGTGCAATAACAAGGTTAATGTAAATTCCTTGCAATAATAAAGGTCTCCCGTTCGAAAGGTAATACATAGGTCAGAACACAGAATTTTAACAATGTCACCGAGGCCAGCGTAACAATGTGGAATTTTTAAATTGAATTACAATAACAAAAGCTGAAAGTAGAACAGTGCCATTAAAGTGAGATTAACAAAATACACTATTGTGCTAGAATATACCAAAAATATTATGTTCCACGTTATCTAATCGCAGCATCCTTAATCCAAGGATCATAGAGCAGTTGCAACTGAATTTGATTTTCACACGGAGCTACGGGCTTCTGACTTAAACCCTATTGGGAAAACCAATAGCACCACCGCAAACAATATAATCTAAGCCGTTGTATACAGCCAGCTATGAAATCATCAGATAGTACCGTATCGTAATCGCGCAAGCTCGATCGATACAAACAAATTACGATACACGGCCATATATTTATAGTGATAGGCTGTACGTGTGTGCGTAAATCAACAAGAGTTCAATAATATTAGAAATGGAACCAAGGCCGTGAGAGCTAGGAAACATTATATTATAAAGCAAGTTTTGACTTTAAAATAATGGAGTTTCTTGCACGTTCTTCTTCGTTCAGATCTACGTTTTGGAACGTGCAAATGACTTCAAATTTTTAACTAACTGACCGATTCCTTGAAGATTCAAGAACTCCTATAAATGTTTCAGTAGAAATAAATGTTTTGACTTTATAGCAGTTAGATTTGTCTTCGTCTTGAATGCACTTTATTTGTTCAAGGAAGAGTTTCCGATGTTAACACAAACAAGTTGTGGCTGGGGAAATCTCAGACGTAGCTACAGCTTGGCTTAAGTAATCAAAGAAGGTTCCGAGTAAGAAAAGCTTAGCGCTGAGAACTATTCAGCCACAATGACGATCGAGCATAAAAATTAAGGATATCTAGAAGTAAATTGAAATAGACGTAGAGACGTCGACTCTTGGAGAATACTTGGAAAATATATCGCAGCAGGCACAAAACGATCGCAAATTAGATTTAGAAGAAGATATCGAATTCTGCAATTTAGTTTTGTTAGTTTGGCAACTTATTAGTCAACAAATCACATTCGATGAAGCTGTTCATTGATATTGTATCTGCTGGGTACCACGCAGCCTGCTACTGTTAATTACACTAATATTATAAAAGTGAAAGTTTGTGAGTGTGTATGTTTGTTACTTCTTCACTCTCGAACGGCTGATCGGATTTGGATGTAATTTGGCACACGGGTAGACGTCCTAAAATAGCACAAAAGATACTTTTTATCCCGGGATTATGTTGCCTTGTCTATCTAATCAGCAACGAATCGTTGTAATTTTAGTTAAATTTTTAACAGCATTTGAACAAACCCTTTAGCTTATTCATAGGCTTCATCAATTAAACATTTTCGTTTCTGGTATTCCCAGCGCAAACGTGTCTAGCAACAAGACCTGTACCTACTTATTTATGTACAAATATAGTACATTTTAAAACAAGTGGAAAAAGTCTGTCATTGCGACCGAGGCGGAATTCGCCCGAACTGTAGGCGAGGGTCTTATGGAGCTGAGTGCTAATTACAGAGCCCACAAATGAGCCCATAACTGTGTGTACTTTTCCGCACTAGTGCGGAAAACAGTAAATTGCGTGCCTTAAAGCGATAGGGATAAGAGCTGGTTTTCGAGCAAGTGTTAAAAATATCAATGATAAAAAATATTTTTTTTAAATTGTTAAGACAAAATATGATGTCTTGCGTAGGAATGTCGAGCTTGATATGTTACACTCATTTTGTACCTGTGTCAGTTAATTTCTTTAGTCAATTTTAATAAGGATATGTCTACCAGTTTTGTTTATTGACGTGAATACGTTTTTAAAATTGCTTCCGTACTGGGGGAAATACAAAAAAGCCAATGATAACAAAATCGGAGGATACAGTTTGGTATAGTAGCTACATATCACCTCTAACAAAAATATATTTACACTACTGGATACCCAAAGAATTAAAGTATTTTTTACAATTTTATTTGTAAAAAATACTTTAATCAAGCTAAAAATAACACTATCTTCCTCAAGTTAGAATGACTTAAGACAAACCTTTTGCTATTCAATTTTATAAGACCATTCTAGTTCAACATTGAAATGAAACGCTAACCTTGAGGCTTGTGTTCCTAAGTAACCCAGTATCGGTTTTTGTAGTGTTGAAGCTAATTTTAAGAACACCTAGACATATCACGAATTTGTTATTGAAACAAAAAACAAAAATATAACTTTGTATTATATTTTTTCATATTGTTCAATTAGGACGTAATATAGATAAATTTTAAGTCCCACTCTTTCGGAAGCTCTACTGAGGTCACCAAGCATTGTACTGAGCTCCTCCGTAGTCTCAGCCATGAGTACTATGTCGTCGGCAAACCGAAGGTGAGTGATGTACTCGCCATTGACACTGTGGCGACGCTTGGGGGAGGCCTATGTCCAGCAGTGGACGTCTTTCGGCTGAAATGATGATGATGATGATGATGATAGATAAATATTCTATGATTCTACATCTCGACTAATAACGTCTGTTCTTTATTTGAAATTGTTTTTTTAGGTTCCGTACCTCTCCGTAGGAAATAACGGAACCTTTATAGGATCTCAAGGGAATCAAAATTCATAGGGTACTTCCCGTTGACCTACAATCCTGAAATGTATTGTCTCATAGCACTAGTATAGGAAAAAATCTGAAAACTGTAAATTTGTAATAACTTCACAATTTTTTTTGCGATTAAAAAAAAATCTTCGAAGTCAATTCGGGAATTGAACTGTTTTCATATGTAAGTTTGTACCCTCAGTGCGCGAGTCCGACTCGCACTTGCCCAGTTTATTATTAAAAACAAAACCCTCGCTGTACAAAAAATAAAGCTCATTTTTAATGTACGAATTACTTTTGATCCACCAACTGAAGCCAGATCATAGCAGCTTTTCATTTTCATTATTAAGCACATGGTTTTTTAAAGAGAAAACAAAAAGTGAAAAAATTCTTCTTTATTTTAAACATACACTATACAAACTATAAAATCTCATATAAAGGGGTTCTCTCTCATATTTTTAATATTTCAGTGGTGATAAAAGGCGGAAACTATCCGGTGCCGGATGCGGTTCTGCCGCCCCTACCCGCCCGCCCAGAGCTACCGGAAGCGGAAATAAAGACACCGAGCGACACCTTCGGGCAACGACCCACGTTCGACAACACTCGTGTACGCGCACCACCCTCACTTGTTACTCGTACTTCAACTTTTCAACTGGTTTGTTTCTTTACATTCGAGTTTTTTTAACGACTTCTATGAAAGGGGAGGGTTGTTACTGTCTAGAGAGGGTTTGTCTGTCTGTTAGAGTATTAATTGTTCTACAATCATGCAGTTTGTTACCTTTGTTATTCAAAGTGTTAAACGAGAATGTACGAATGTGAGCGTGTGAATACTTCATTCTATTCGAAATATCTATTATAGTTTATTGTGCACACCTACCAGTGTTGTCTCACCCAAAGGTTGGCTAGTAGAGAATGCCTTGTTGCATTAATTCCGCCTTTGTGTCACTACTGTACTTGAAGAAAGAAATAAATAGAATGTAATCGAAATTGAGAGCAGTGTTGGCTACACTCGGCCACCACTGCTCTCAAAACGGTGAGAAAAAATATCGTGAGGAAACCGATATGTCCTACAACCAAAAAACTCAGACATGTGACATCAACCACCCGCCCGCGTGGTTACTAGAGAGGAGGCCTAAGTCCCAGTAGTGGGAACAAAAGCTAAGCGAAAATGTACTGTCACCTTCAGACTAATGGTAATTCTTCCGATGCCATGTCGATAAAATACACTGAACTCAAGTAATATCTTGTATCAAAATCCATTGCTGGACTTAGTCCCTCCCAGAATCGAGGGTAACAGCCGCAAGGCGAGTCTATCGCAGTTTAATTTGATTTGCCCGTTAAGAGGTCTCACTTAGGGATAACTTTACAGACTGTTAAAAGAAGTCGAGTAACTCATCTGCAGTCTGGATGTGTTCGGAGCTGTGCTAAAAGATCTGACGTGTTGAAATGAAAAATTAATAAACTTTAACAGAGAACAAAAGAGTGAAATGAAAGAAAAAGGGTCAGGGATGACTTATTTCATTAAATTGAATCTAGTTTCCAAGAAGTTGAGAACATAAAAATACTGGGCCAAAGCGTTCAGGCGCTTCAATTTTATACCTATGGTGGGTGCAGACATTAGGATCTTTATTTTGGTTTGACTGAACAAGTAGTCCTTATCTTTGACGAGCCCGCGATTTCATTCCCAGCCTCTGCAACTCCTGAAAGTCCAAGTACCAACGGTAGGAACTGCCAGAAAACCGCCCACGATCGACGAATCCAGAGAAACTATTCAATTGATCACCGAAACAAAAAAAAATAGGAGTGACAAACTGTGTTTCGTTCACGCGCCATTGTCTTACTATTGTGTCTCTAATTACGCACTCAAAAGGTTAAGTCAATAGTGAATAGGTTACTTCTAGGCTAGCACGCCTGTGTTGAGGTACGGAACCCTAAAAAAAATAACAGACTGGTTATTTAGTAAATCTGATCATAGCCTGCAAACTTAGATATTTTTCATTGCATCACTAGTAGCCATAAATTCTAGACATGTCATATAAAACACTTACATGATCAATGAGCACAATTTAATGCTTAGCTACGAGGTGCGTCCGCCCATTATCAATTTACATAGGTACACTTTTTCTAAGGTTGTCTGAAAGACATCATTGAATGATATTAAACTACACACTGTTTCATTATTAATGTATAAGTAATTTAAATGCTGTAAAAATAAGCAATAGAGTTCATATACCAGCGTCCAATAATATGTAGTTAATTTTCCTCTTTCGGATAAACTAGCGCAAATAGTTTTTCCCATCGTTACGTTCCCGACGAGCACAAAAATAAATATTGATGGTTTCTAAAAGGCAACAATCGGATCTTTTAAGCACCAACGAAGCGCCATGGACTGAATATCTAACATCTTAATGCAAACAACCGTCTCGAGGCGGACGCATTGAGGAAATTCTAGCAATAACACGACCAAACGAAATATTATTCGCTGTATTTTTGTAAGTTTGTCGTATTTTTCCAACCATTCCCCTTGAGATACGCTTCAAGAAAATGCCACTTATATAATTTTCCATTGTGGGGTTTTTAATTAAATATAATTGTGTTTGTTACGGTATGTCTTAAGGCCACGCCAAGGCTCAGCATTATTTCGTATAATTACACTGTAATGCGGCTAATAATCTTATTAAATAAACTCAATCACGCCAAGTCGCGAAATCCTTGACTCTACAAAGATATATGGCATCAATCAAGACATTAAACAGACTAACTTGATACAAAGTACATCGTCGAGCAAAAATTAATCAAAACTTGTTCACAACTCGTCGAGTGGAAGCCAGTGTCTTTGTTTTGTTGGTTTGCCGTTGTTAATCAAAGTCTCATTAGGAGATCTTCAACTTAATAATGCCTTTTACAAGCTAATGTAGTGATTAAATATTACCTTTATACCTGGCTCTTAACTGTTTAACGTTTCATCAAACCACAGACAGTAAAATTATGTGAATAATAAAAATACAACACCTAACACACACTGCGTGTTTAGTAAAGAATTGGTTGAAGTATCACGATTATTTAGATATATCAAAACAACATCAGTTATTTAAGATTTGTGTCAATATCGGAGGTCAGGGGAAGCGCGGCGACGCGACCGGCCGCGACTAGCGCCGGACGGCGACTGCCACTCGACCCGCCTTCCCCCACGACCAGCTCCCAGAAAATACGGAAAACCCAGGAAACAAGGTACGAGGGTGCATTTATAAAACGAGTCTTTAAGGATAAAATATAGCAGGCGAAACAAGACGTGTTTTTCTCTGCGAATAATATTTAATTAAAACGAAGGTGCTGTTAGAGGGAACTTACGGAATAATGACCAGGGAGGATTTATCTACCGTCTAATTAACTAGTTACATTTTTTTTTGTTGGCGTGCTAACATAATTAGGTACTTTTAATATGTCCTAATGACTAACACCCAGAACAATTCTGTTTTTCTTCTGGTAGATGCGCATTTAAGGCTTTTATCTCGGCCAGAGAGGAAAGGTTCAAGAATATCTTTGTGAGACATAAACAACACAATGTTTTCCCCATTCAGCGATATTTCTTGCGGGAGCTTTCCTCGGAACACTTTTAATAGGTGCTATCGTATAAAGTAAGACGTCGCTACATTTTAGATGCTGTTTTAAGCAATTAAACATTTATTTGGTATGAAATTCTGGTGAAATTAGCTTTGTTTATTATTACCAATAACGTTCTTGAACTGTAAATAAACACAAGCTTTGAGCTTTCGTTTTTCTGAGTAATCAAAGCGGAATGTTCTTCAGAAGTCAGTAAGACGTTCCATTCCGTCTCGTCATAATACTTCAAGTTATTCTGGCGTTCGGTGACGTGCTTCGCATTCTAAATAACCCTGACAGACGTTGAACCGATGAAGATTTGACTTGAACGGCCTCTCAGTGGTCTTTGAAGAGCACAAGGTACACACATAGATCGGATATCAATCTAGAGATGACTGTTATGGCCAAGTATCAGGTGCGATATTTTGTCGAATACACAGTCACTTCACGTACTCGTACAACGCTGGTATTCGTCTGGACTAAAACCGACCGCAACATACTTGGGTAAGGGCTAAGGAACCGATTGAATGTTTTTGAAACTGCTTAATTCTTTCTATTACAGGTTTTCCATCGTAGAAACCCATTTTTTGAAGTGGGGATATCCTCAAATAACTTCTCCCACTCTTGATGGATCGAGAGTGTGTGTCAAACTATTACAGACTACAACTAACCCATATTCCTTCCGAGAAGAGTTATTTTTTGTTTTTTGTAGTTGCATCACACTAGGCTTTGTACTTACAAACACGTAAACTCACATACACAAGACACCTGGACCTGGAAATTGTATCTGTAGGCCATACAAACATTTATTCTGTGCGGGAATCGAATCCGCAACACGCAGCGCAAAAGCCAATCCCTCAACCATTGCACCAAGCGTGCAACCGTCACACAACACACGACAACTCTTTGAGTCCCAGGGTCGCAGTAGCGGCGACTCTTTGGAACCATTCCACAACCCTGGCAGGTCCAATGGAACCTTTGATTCACAGTCCCCTTTGCGGCTTTCAATAACCACAAACCATGGAGGTGTGACAGCGGCACAAATACGCGGTTTAGTTTTCCAATTTACATTTATAACAAGCGGTGTTGCTTGGTTGCTATGGCAGTTATGTGGTATAATGTGAGAGCCATAATCCGTCGGTTCGACATGTCTGCAAACAAATTGGTTTGTTTGCGCTCTGAACAACACCCGAGTGTCGATGCGGTGACGTCATGGCACACATGTACACAACACTATGGGGATAGGGCTGGCAAGTTTGATATCTGTGTCGAACTTGTTAGCCCAGTTCACTGCACAGGACTATCAGCTATTCAATAATGGGAGCAATATTGTCGAAGCCATACAGAATGAAATCGTTTCAGGCATTTGCTAGTAAGATAAAGTCTGATTGAAAGCATGTCACAACGCGTTGTTTATCAAATCGAACACCCAGCTGTAATACATATTAAGTCATATCTTGCTGGAAGCAAAATTGACAATAAAACATTTCTGCTATTTAATGTGGCAGCCCTAACCCGGGAATAGATGCGAATATTTACTTTACCATCGCATCTTTGTGCCATTAGCGAGACCAGGCATAATTATTGGGCAAATACGAAGTTAGTTGAAGATCTTACCAATCTGGATTATACCATTTGTACTTACACACGATCGTGGAAGGTTACTGGTAAATGTCGTGATGCTGCCGACGAAATAATGGAATTTGTGATCAAAAGTAAATGCTAACCATATGACAATAAATGGTAAAACCTTCATAAATATTACGGTAAAAACCACCTTGAGGGATGTGAATTACTATCTATACTTAGATAAAGCGGAAGAAATTTATTGTTTGGTTAAATGCGTTTATCTCTGGAACTACCAGTCGGATTAAAAAAAACCCTGAAAATTATTAGTAGGTATAGTATAGGATATAACATCACGTTACGACCCACGGAAACGGATCAGTAGATAACCAAAGACGCGAGCGAAACCGCAAGGGACACCTAGTTTACTATATAATCATGAACATGATAGTCTAAAAATAATAACAAAGCCCAAACTTTTAATAACCGCGTATCAAAGGGTAGTACATAAAACAGTGTGTAAGCCGTAAAGTGAACAAAGGCGCGCAACAAAAAGGAAACATACTTAATTCTTTAACTATAAAGAGAGCCTTAAACTTTTTTAATAAGATCGCCGAATGACAGCGAGGCTCTGCCCCAAAGTTAGATTATTTACAGATTTCCAAACGGACGGGCAAGCTCGTAAATCCTGAGAGATTGGGAAAAGACAAATAAGTGGAAAACTTAAAAATAATGCGCTGGAGTGAGGGTGGGATGATGAACTGGCCCTATCAGCGGTGCTCGTTGCCTGATTCAATTATGGCCTCTTTGGTAATGGCCGTTATTTTTCTCCAATTTTCGCGGAGTTCGGACATTGTTTTTCGATTTAATGATACGGAAAAATGCGAATTATAGTGCTTTTAAGCTGACGTGAGCGGTGATGATGACGACTTATTAATTGAACACTTTCGCTGATTTTAACAAATAGTTTTCATTTGCATGATCGGCAAGGAATTCATATTTTTAACTTTTGGGCCATTTACCTCTATATAGCCGATGTTAAGTGCTTACAAAGTACCAGCTTGTATTTAGGGTATATGTGGAACGGTAAAACAGGGCACGATCAATACATAGCTGTTTCCTGAGCAATATTTCAGTCTGCACATGAACTGTGCATTGCAAAGTAATTTCCTTTTCACAGCTGTGTTATGACGTCTGGTTCAGCATTGTGATGAGGAAACTGAAAAGTCAACAAAATTTTTGCACTTTTCACTGTTGGGATCGAACAACTGTGAAAATCTGAAAAGCCTCAAGATAAGGTAGGTAGCTTCAGGTAAACTCAGTATAAAACAACTTTAAAATAGAGACTGCGTAAAAACAGAAAATACATCAAAACTACTACATAACATAAGCTCTAATTTAGATTCATGGAAGAAAAAGATTGCAATCCATACTAATATTATAAATGTGAAAGTAACTCGTGTCTGTTACGCTTTCACGGTTAAACTACTGAACCGATTTTGATGAAATTTAGTACGGAGGAAGCTTTAACTCCAAGGATACTACATACGGTACTTTTTATCCGTCTTCGACTTCACGTCCGCAATAACCAACATTCACGCGGACGAAGTCGCTGGTAGAAGCTATTTATGAAATAATTTCGAAAAAGGAAGGCTTTACTATAGACACATACATACTGACAATAGATGCAATAAATACGTCCTCATGTGTGGGATACCTGCTAAGTTCTACAACTCCTAACAGTACCAACACTAATCCGGCACGTTCTAACTGGCAACACCATCGGCCTTGTCCATGATTTATCAGGCTTCCACGCGTCAGGCGGCGCGATTATCAAACTTAATTGCGAGGAAGACTCCATTGGCCTGCCGCCATGATTAATGGTCGCTCACCTGGATGTAATCAACTAGAATAACTGACGCTAATCTCGCTGCTTCTACGTGTAGTCGTGCTCTGACACCTGTGATGGGGGTGTGAGGCTGTGGCCGTATTGTGAGCTGTTATTAACGGGCTTTTACTTCTGACAAGATGGACTCGGCTCAAGGTTTTTCATGCCAACTAAAATCAGTCAACAACTAGTATAGGGCAGGGATAGGGAAAAACAAGCAACCACCAGGTTCGAACCCTCCCCCTACCCTTACCCTACCCTTTTCGGAAACCATTCCGAACTGTGTGATCAATTCACGCATGAGAATTACTTAAAGTTTTTGTACAGAATAGACAGCCACGCAAGTTTATTGTCGTTTCAATTATATCTGTGTCTGGATAGCAAAGTCTATGCCAGTTTGTCATTATTTCAATATCATAGACACGGTAATTCAAACGCATTGTTAGATTACTTCATCTTTTCCGTACGTCATTAACCTAATTTCAAAGCCACGTGCGACTTCACTGACAAAACTGACAATTCAAAAGAAGAACACATAACTGTCATCCACTTTAAATTGAGAACTCATAACTGTCAAATTCAAAGTGATAATTAAGTTTTCATGTTTTAAAAATGGAAGGTAATAACCGTCGCGTCAGCGATGCATCAGTTACGTGATTACATCAGTCAGGTCATAGTTGGGAATGCAATAAGCGAGGCTAGGGCTGGCACGGCGAGTAGGCATCCCGCCAAACTGTCGCGCTTGCCAACTGCCAGGGTTCGATACCCTGCCGAGTTTGAGGGTGCTACGTGCTGTAGTCTCGTGCTGCATTGTTTAAGATTAAACTGCGAGGCTGATGTATGGGCTGCACGAATAAGTTATAAGTATTTGCATCTTTAAGATTGTTCTTATCGGGCTCCGGATGTTAAGCTCAAAACGTCTCTTAGGATCTTCGTAAGCTTGGATACCATGTGATACTCAAGTTTGCTGCATCAATACTGGGAAAAATATATGATATTACTAGCTGCTGTCAGCGGCTTTGCCCGTGTGTTAGTTGAAAATTATTCCGGGATAAAAAGTATCATATGTTCAATACAATAGTGGAAATCATATTATATCATATTGAAGCATACCTATATGTATATGTCGTGGATTGATGGCGCAAGGGTGCGACGGACAGCGCCATCTAACAATTAGTTCCGTAAACTAATAATATCGTCACCGGAAACGCAAGCGGCGCCCTACCGCTTGGACACGATCGTCGGTAGAGGGGATGCAGCGAGGACTGGAGGGAAGCCTGAGAAGTGCGGCATTCTACCTCGGACAGTCTCGGCATGCGCTCAGTACCAACGCACGTGTTTGTTTCCTTTTGTAAAACCGTTATCAAAATAAAATTATTCTGATTCAAATTATCTTTCGTTCGAGTACCCATGTCAGTGCCCACACCTACCAAGAACTATGTCGGAACGTATGAAGACCCGATGTTTCGCATCTCGGCCACCCTTGATGCGACATCAGAAGTGGGATACACTCGAACTAAAGAAACTCAAGAAATATTGCAGAATGAAGCCATGACGTCACGGTGCAACGAGAATTTACTCCGCACGCTGCTGGCTGCTCAAAACCAGAATATGATGTCCCTGATAGAATCCATCAAGGGCCCGGCAAGTACCAAGCGTATTTCTTTGCCTGAATTTGATCCAGATAAGCCGGATGCAGACGCACGTGCCCGGCATACGACAGCGGATCTGTACCTATCTGAGGTACCGCTTCAAGGAAGTGCCTTGATCATCACCTTGGGCAAGGCAACCAATGTTACCACTTGAGACCAAGGAAGAAGTTCTTCAAGACCAAAGCAGCCTTCGGACGTCGTCTGTTCCTGATGCCATAAAGCAACAATGGAGGTACGGCTGGAGGCCCGAGGAGTTCTGGGGCAGCGTCTGCGGCAGCAAAGCGCAACGAGACGTGTTGAAGTTTGCTATGTTGGCAATCCCACCAGTACGCTGATGAATCTGGTGAGTCATATCCATTTTATTATGATTTTGGTGTCGAATAGGCTCTCATCAAAGATTTTGTTGCGTCAAAACTTAGTGGCAAGCTTAGTGTAAATAACATTGTGATAGGTATCGAACTATCGACCATATTAGTTTGCAAAGTACCCTACAAATTTTATCTGAGGTTATGATTAACGACTGGGGCTGAGTGTTGTCTCTCTTTAACTTTAAAGTCTGTAATCACTATTTCACGGCAAACGTAAACACTGTTATTACATTGAAGGGATAGGTGTTGTGTGTTCAGATTACTTGCGTAGTTTAATTGAGATTTTATTTCATGCTTTGCCCAACATCAGATCTATTTGCGAAGTGATATTTAGGCCGTGGAATATTGGTGCAAGGGTTCAGTTCAAATAGTAAAAATTGCTAAAGTTCACGACGTAAACAATTGTAATCACAACTACCCTCATTAGATGCAGTACCGTTTCGATTTTTTTTATGACAGTGATAATTCCTCCATAGATAATTTTGACGTTATTGACACTGACGTGTGACGTGTGTCGGTATGCTACTCGTACAAACGCGTGTTGCAAAAAGTAAACTTATCCGTTTAATTGACTCTTATTTGACTGTATAAAGACGACCATAGCGGCCTGGCGCGGAAAAATTAAAAATAATGCGTGAGCGGGTAGATGAATGGTTGCGTGCAAATATTATTCGACCGAGTAATTCGGTGTTTGTTAGTTTAGCTCTTTTGACTTAAAAACTCGACCGGTCAGATATAATGAGCAAAGATTACTGTGAACTAAATAACAATGTGGGTAGAGTAAAGTAGTAGAGATAATGAGATTATTAAGTTTACATGATGATCGGACTATACCAGAGTTAATTTGTAGCCGTAGCTTAATAGAAATCGGTATCTAGTGGTCACAGTAGTCCGTGAGTACGCGGTATTGCGATCAAACCTGGGACATAATGTGGGGAAACCATTAAGTCGTGAGAGACTTGGCAATCCTGGAGGGATGCGCAGGAATGGTTGAGTGACTAGAGGTTACTGGGCTATTAGTAGCCAGAGATCACGTGCAGAGATTAATGTTTAGTGTTTTGGATTAGTTTGATTGATTGATTTCGTGGTGAAGTTACCATGATAATTAATTCACGGTTATGCTTTGAATTTTCTGATTATTGATTTTGATATTGAAACGATATAGAAATTTTGATGTTAATTTATTTTCTTTAATTGAACCTACTTAGCAGTACTATGAACAGTAGTGAGAATTAGTAGGTTAGTTAAAAGAAATTTAGAGTTTGGATACATCTCGAGTTTTGTTGAACCTTCATAATTTACGGTTGGCGCAGTGGTTGAGTGATTGACTGCTGCGCTGCGCGTTGCGGGTTCGATTCCCGCAGGGGGCAGACGTTGGTATGGCCTACAGAGAGAGGGATACTAAAACATGAGGTTCCGGTAGAATTAGATGTATAGGAAGCAGGTGGGTAAAGTGATCATGGCACTATTTAATCACTGCTGCTTTAGAATTGGAACGTTTAGTGAGTTATCCTCGTTTACGTTGGTGCGTAAGCGAGATGAGTCGTTGTAGCGACGCCTGTAGTGAGTTATCCTCGTTTACGTTGGTGCGTAAACGAGATGAGTCGTTGTAGCGACGCCTGTAGTGAGTTATCCTCGTTTACGTTGGTGCGTAAACGAGATGAGTCGTTGTAGCGACGCCTGTAGTGAGTTATCCTCGTTTACGTTGGTGCGTAAACGAGATGAGTCGTTGGTGCGACGCCTGTAGTTAGTTATCCTCGTTTACGTTGGTGCGTAAACGAGATGAGTGACCGCCGATGATGATGTGACAGAGGTTAATTTAGATGAGATTAGAGAGCAAGCGATAGAATATTGAGAAAAATGCAAATTATGATAAAAATCGATTTGATTTAAAAAAAAGGCTCAGGTTTCTAAGTTGGCTATTAATGATTATGTTTTTATTGAAAATGAGGAAAGAAATCAAACAAAATTAGATCCTACATTCAAAGGTCCATTTAAGATTATTGACTTGTTAGACGGGGATAGATACCTACCAAGGGCGCTTGACTCTAAGCGAACTTACAAAAACCCCCATGATCGTGTGAGGAAGATCCCCGATCACCAAGTTTCTCGAGAATTGGATGTCATAGTTGATGACAGTGGTAGTGAAACCAAATCTGATTAAGAATGGCTTGTATACTCATACTCGAAACTCTAGACCGCACCTCACGAGTAACATGTGGCGATGGGTCTGAAAGGAATCGTTGGTGCGATTTCAATGTGTGTTTAGACCGCACCTCATGAGTGACATGAGGCGATGGGTCTGTAACGAATCGTTGGTGCGATTCGGGTCTGTGTTGGTGCACAGAATGTAGGGAAAGTTAATGAGTTGAGTATGCTTTGCTTATGAATTATGGTAAAGAAACAGAATTGTTAGAATTACCTTGTTTATTCCTTTTAACTTGGTGGTCGGATCATTTCTAGTGAATTATATTGTGCAGGGAGCACTGTGTACGTAAGCTTAATTGCGAGGCATTTTAAGGTGTGAAAGTTTATTATTGTACTTAGATTTAGAAGAAATAAAGTACTAATGAGAATCAGCCACCTTTGTGTGTATTGGCAGGATAGCCGAGCTAGTTTACTCTCTGAGCATATTTTGTCCCCAGGTACTACACCCGAGGACGGGTGCTAGTCAGGGATGGCCGTGTCGTGGATTGATGGCGCAAGGGTGCGACGGACAGCGCCATCTAACAATTAGTTCCGTAAACTAATAATATCGTCACCGGAAACGCAAGCGGCGCCCTACCGCTTGGACACGATCGTCGGTAGAGGGGATGCAGCGAGGACTGGAGGGAAGCCTGAGAAGTGCGGCATTCTACCTCGGACAGTCTCGGCATGCGCTCAGTACCAACGCACGTGTTTGTTTCCTTTTGTAAAACCGTTATCAAAATAAAATTATTCTGATTCAAATTATCTTTCGTTCGAGTACCCATGTCAGTGCCCACACCTACCAAGAACTATGTCGGAACGTATGAAGACCCGATGTTTCGCATCTCGGCCACCCTTGATGCGACATATATATGTATAATATTTATGAAACAATTTAAAAATTATAATTGTAATGTATTGTATTATCAGAAATAAAGGCTATTTGAATGTCCAATACATGGTTTACCCGTGTACCAAGTTTTATCGAAATCCGTTCAGCCGTTCAAGCTTGATGGAATAACAAACATAAACTTACAAACTTTCACTTTTAGTGTGGTGTTGTTGCATTTTTTATTTAAATGTTTTCTACTCTGCGAAACAAAGATTTTTCTTTGAAACTTCCTTATCTACAAAGATAGGCATACAAGCTTTAAATTGTCAATAAAGCCAGTTGTAAGGAACTTACATAATTAAGATGAATCGTCTGAAGAACGGTTTTATTACGCAGAAGTAATAATGTTGAACTGAATGAGATATGGATGTCGTTAAATTAATCGTCTCGTTACTTACGCTTCCTGGTTCCAACTTTGTAATGATGTGAGATTCCTTACGTGGAACAAAAATAATGAAAAAACATTATTAAATCGAATGGGAAGGTTAAACGACAAGTCATCATCGTCGACTTCCAGTCTCACCAGTGCACTTGCATACCAGCATTTTACATGGAGCTACTCCCTCGGCCGGCCCTCTACAACCGAGTCACTGGACAATACCATACCTCTCGGTAAGACCCTCTAGGCAAGACTGCCTCTCACACATATTTTTCTGTCTTCTGACTACCCGTAATGAGGCTCACGCTTGACCGCTATCTTTGGTCTGTATCTGTCTATCTGATGGAAAGCGACGATGTGGTCGACGATGGAGCACGTTTGCCTAGAAGTAACCTATTCACTCTTGACTTGAAAGACTCCTAGGTTGTAGCTATCAGGAATCATAGACATCGGGGACCACTCCAGATAAGTCTGTACGCAGAATGAATGTGTTCCCAAGACGTTTTGTGCGTATGGGTAGGATGTCCACCATGTACCGGTGGCGCCATACGTCTGGTGGTTGAACGGGTTTGAAATGCAACTGGTAGAAAACCGAAAGGCTAGCAACTCAGCGTCGATGCACACTTTGAAGCTTGACTCGACGTGTGCATCATTTACAATGATCCTCTTGTATGCTATTAAATATTGTAAAGCCATATAATAAAATTACTACATTCTGTATATCAATACCCTGTTTCAAGTGAATTCTACCGGAACTTACAAAGTTAATGTCTCAAGCGACAAACTTTGGCCTAAACTTTGGAAGATAGGTGGCAAGGTGTGAGGTGCTCTATGCTAATGTAGTCCATAACTTTAGTTTCTGTATAATAATTCAATACTTAAACTGTATAAATAGGTGCTAGGTAATAATCTTCATGAATGAGGGGTATTATTATTGAGTGCTAAATAGTCTTGGTACTCGTATTAAGAGAATGATTGAAGCTGTTGTTAGGCTCTGGGTCTGATAATATTGCCAGTAAGTGCACGTAAAGGCTTTCAGTGTTTCTGTGCGTGTAATGTTCTGTGCATATCATTTTCTGTGCGTATCATTTTCTGTGCGTATCGTTTTCTCAAAACGTTATATATATACTTATTCTCAAGACGTTATATATAAACTAGCTACTGCCAGCGGCTTCGCCCGCGTTATAGTAGACTTATCACCTAGCGGTATAAAAAATAGTCTATGACTTATTCTCAAACTTAAATAACACACAAAAAAAAATAACATAAAATTCGGTCAAACCGTTTTGGAGGAGTTCCATACCAAACACTATCTCACGAGATTTTTATATATTAGATATACCTGTATGCACAATTTGGCAGAATGCAACTTTGCTCTTTGAATGAAAGTCGGCTAGATTTTTTCTATCTACAGACCTAATTAAGAATTCTGAAAGGCGAAGTATAGTCTAAATTCAAAATTGTAAACTAGACTTTTCCTTTATCTTAGGGGCCTAGTAGTCCCGATGCTCGTTAGGGCCACGGACAATTTTTGAGAGGGACATTATGGTCCTGGAACGCAAAAGGAAACTAAAAGACACAGGTGGGCTTTAGTCAATAAAATTCTGATACGTCCTCTCGCTTCACCCTAGAGCTCAAGAAATCATTGGATGATTTCCCACCTCAAAAAGAAAGCAAGGGAAAATTTCACGTATATACGTCATATACGTATGTACTTACATTAGTATTGTTATTATAACTACAACAATAAGATAAGTAAATTATGTATTATGAGTAAATGACATGTTAGTGTTATGTAAGGGGCCCGGAACCTTGGCATGACTAAGTAACATTGAGTTACACGCGCTGGACTTTATCAATACATAGTACACACATGATAAAGATAATCCTTGTCTATTTACCTTCTTGCTTTTGGTTATAGAACTTCAAAGAGGTAAGGAAGTTTCTTTCTGAGGAGCCCTGACCACCGTGCCGGTAGTTTGGACCCTGTGGTGCATTACGGGCAATTCCCTCTCTTAGAGAGGTGGCCTGTGTCCCAGTTGTGGGAACATTACAAATCTGATTATGCTAAATAGTTCACGCACGGCTACCTACACATTATATAATTGGCAAACTGACTGACCAAAACAAATACATAATAATATTCCACAACTATCACACAACGCCGTCTAGTCTCAAGCTAAGCAGCGCTTGTGTTATGAGTACTAGACAACTGATAAACATACTTAAATATTTCTAAATACAAACAAATTATAGATAAATTACACCCAGACACAGTACAAATGATCGTGCTCATCACACAAACATTTGTCCTGGGTGGGAATCGAACCCACGTCCTACGGCATAGCAGTCAGGGCCACTAGCCACACTAACCACTAGACCAACAGGTCAGTTAATGTCAGTCAGGTACATTGTTTTTTTTTTAAAGGTTTATTCAAGAAAATTTACATAAATATTTTCACATTATCTTCTGCCAAACTGCAGTACAGTTTGTCGGCAGTGTTCTCGTGGATAGTCTTCTTGATTAACTAACAAATAACAAAAGAAAGACAAAAATCAATGACAGTAAAAACATTATAAGTACTTATACTCCATCCGCTCAGTCAATCAACCAAACGCAAACAATCCCGACATGTCCCCCCCCATCTAAAAGTTGTCTAAAAATGTTTACAATTTGTTATTTACCTATACCGATGTTAGGTAATTAACTAAATTTAAATAATCTTTGTATGTCTTTTATACGTTTTTTTTTTTTTTTAATAAACAGACATCAAGACCGTCCACGTCCAGTCAACCACCTAAACAAATGGAGCATAGAAGTGTAGTGAAAAGCAAATTTGTAGGGGCATGGACTCGGACTACGTATTTACTGAAAGTATACGTCTCGTTTATGCCTTTTCAGATCATTTTCTTTTCTCTATAAGTTAAAAATGTTTTTAGTCCGCTTGTTATGCAATTGGGTTGTTTTTTCGACATTTCCCTGGAACTCTGAAAACAATTTCCCGGTAGTCGGTTAGTTTGTTAAATCTAAGCCACTCACTGACGGCTGCACACTTCGGGTTAAAAATACCGCTGCAAACGTGATGAGAGTGATGACTTACTCATTGGGAGTTATAATCGGAGCGACCGAGTATAAACACGAGTTTGCAGTTTAAGGGTTAAATTGTTTATTTTCGAACCCTGTGAATATTTTCTGCTGTTTTTCACAAAGTTTCTACATTTTCTTTTATTTGGTAAAACTTCATGCACTAGTAAAAACACTGTACAAAGGCGGACTTAATTAATGCCTTAGGCATATTTTTTTTCTTAGAAAATCATCAAATAACTTCTTTCGCTCTAGGAGGAGCGAGAGTGTCAGATTTTTAAGATTTAAACCTACCTGTGTTCCTTCAGTTGCCCTTAGCTTTCCAAATCCTCGGTGACTCTTTCAAACCATCCCGCATCCCTATTTCTGTGTCTTTGAAAATCTAATTTCAGTCCTTGCTTTTCCACCGAACAATCACAAAGTCAAAGCATTTACAGAATGTTGGAGGTATTCGGCAAGTGAAAGGTTTTGTTATAAAGTACTCATAACCGGGCCCGAATTTCATTCTATAACTTGTGATTTTTGCTCGTTTGTGTGCGCAGAGCTGCATATTGTACATCTCTCTCTTTGTAATTGTTATACGGACGCTATTAAAGCTGCGATTTTGACAGTTACTCAATCAAAATCAAAAGTCATTTATTCATTGCTGATTACAAAGAGCTAATACTTTGTATAAGTCAAAGTTTACATAAAGAAAGACTTACAATCTCAAAGCTTGTATAACTTGTGTCTCAAGCATTTCAGCAGTTGCGGCCATAACACTTGGCGTGCGAACGCGATGCATGTGTGCAGTGACGTCAGAGCGATCGGTTCGCGACCAGTGGACGTATGTACCTACATACATATATCCACACACACCCACTGCCGACCCGATCGGGTCTACACCTACTGGCACCAAGACTGACCCCGATCGGGTCAATAGCTTACTGACTGAACTTGAGTGAAAAAATTAGTGCAACAGATTTATCTTGGACACATTAATCAAAGTATTTTTGTGTAGGTAACTGTTTTGCTTTCGCATGCTGTTATAGCATAGTCGGCCTTATAATTTTCCCACTGTTGGGACTCAGGCCTCCTCTCCAGGAGAGGGAATGGGCCGTAATTCACCACACGGGCCCAGTGCGGGTTGGTGGATGCCACATGTCTTCGAATTTTTGGTTCTAGAACATGCCGGTTTCCTCACGATGTTTTCGTTTTGAGAGCAGTGGTATTGAAATAAATTACACAAAGTAATGCGCCTGGTTTGAACCCGCGACCTACAACTCGTAAGTCGAGGCCATTACCACTCGGCCACCATTGCTCTCTTTATGCGGTTATACAAAAGGTAAGATCATATTTAGTAAGATCGCGAAGATTTAGTAAGATCGTTGACGAAATACGACGAAGCCCAAAAAAATCACTTGTAGCAAGTTAGTGATATGTCACTGTGAGTACACGTTCATCTTCGACAACATGGTTGGTGCAGTGGTTGAGTGATTGGCTGTTGCGCTGTCTGTCAAAGGTTCGATTCCCGCATATGGCATAGATAGGTAATTGTTCCGGGTTAGGCGTCTGTTGTGTATGTGTGTAAACATTTATGTTTGAGAACGCACCCACGAAACATAAAAAAAAAATATGCTGACGAAATTGCATTGATAAAATTTAATTCAATAACTAAGATCAGTCTTTTTTTAACCTAAAGATTGACTCTAACCTTATTGAATGGCTATTTCATGAAAAGGTCATTCATTAGGGCTAGCTTCATGATTTTAAAGATTATAATTCCTTAAATAAATCTGTGTTACGACCGCCAATCACATTTTAATCAACATACAACTTGACACTGATCTGCAAAATGCTAAAAACTTTAGAGATATGCGGAACAGAGTGTAGTGCCACAAACCTTCGTTGAAAGGAAGGAAAAGGAGGATCCTCCGACCAGACGGGTGTTGCGTCTGGTATGGGCAACTGCCCGACAGTTGATTTCGGGCTGTTGTAATCATTTATGTTCTAATCGCACAGAGAACTCAAATACCGTGATGAAGGATTTTGAATTTTAGTTCCCATGTGACGTCACAGATGTCGCTGTAAACATGCTGGAACATCCACCTTAAGGTTTAATGGAATAACAAGTTAAAAAAGTCTTTCTCATACCTCAGTCCTCAACACAACTTTATGCTAACAAAGGATGTCAAACTGATGTTAATCCAGTGTCTGGAAACAGCAGCTTACCATTATAGAGTTAAATTTCCCTCCAACACTTGATTACCATTCACCATAAATTGATTTAGGTTCGTTAGCAAACAAAGTTAGCCTAAGAACACATTGTACACTCTGTACCTACTAGGGATGTAAAGGAACTGTTTATATCGGAAACGAAATCGGAGGAGGCAAAAGCGTCAAATAAAACACTACAAAAATTAATGAAAACTCGTTATAAATTCTTCATTAAATACCTCATAACATTCCCAACGACGAAACAAAACAACAAGTGAAAGAGTAATCGACAGAAGGCACGGGGGGAGGGTTCCCCGCGCAACAAGTATAAACTTAACCTTTTGAGTGCGTAATTAGAGACACAATAGTAAGACAATGGCGCGTGAACGCCGGCGTTAATGCGGGGATCAACAGCTTAAGAGGAACCACCTATCGTCAACGTGAGCATGGTTTAAAAGCTTGTTGGTTCATCCAACGCACTGTTCGATAAAGAGGCAACTCGAAAAAAGAGATAACTCTATAACACTCATTCGAATATTTCACAAAACTTTTTCTAGAAAATATATATTTTTTTTTAAACCCTTGAAAGTTTTTGGGAAGAATTTTCGTAATTCAGAATCTGGAGTTTCTATAAATGTATTTTCTTTAGTTTTTTTTTTTTCAATTTGTGTATACCTATATTATGAAGGGGCAAAATAGGAGATTCTTTCTGGATTAGTTTTACACCAATTTATGTTTTCATTTCAATGAACAACAAGGTAATATCCACAAGATATCGGAATTTCCAAAATATCTGGAGAAAGATGTGTAACAAAACCATAATCACGTAAAGAAACGAACGTATGGAAATGTATCTCGGATTGGCCGCTCTTAATTTACCGAAACCGAAATCGGAATCGATGGTACAAAATCAGTCGGAAGTTTCGAATTTTCGGAATGAATCGAACCTTCGTAACATCTCTAGTCCCAACAGACGACCATATAGAACTCATTCATACATACGTTGCAAGGGTTGTATACTGGTGTTTTATATAAAGTGGGAGGCGGGTGCTGTACAGTGTTTACACTCAGAAGTCTCGGCAGTCGCTTCGGTGTATAACCGCACAAGTACACCTCCGACCAAATGCATGCTGTATTAAATTCATTTTGTTAAGCAGTTCGTACGTTTGCTTGCAAATTAAATGAGGTGTATTTTTTTACTTGCGGTAAATAATTCTATAGGGTTCGTATTTTTTTAGCTTTCCCTACTTATACCAAATACAGCGATGTATTTTTAGGATTCCGTACCTCGGAACAAACGGAACCCTTACATATACTCAGTTCTGCGGTCCCTTAAAGCTGTGAAAATATAAAACTTCTGAGTTAACGAGAAAAAAAGATACGGCCGTTTATGTCGCAAAAAACGTGTATTTCG
Source organism: Mythimna impura (assembly GCA_905147345.3). Taxonomy (NCBI): domain Eukaryota; kingdom Metazoa; phylum Arthropoda; class Insecta; order Lepidoptera; family Noctuidae; genus Mythimna; species Mythimna impura. Next base: position 28,647,551 of record LR990357.1, on the reverse strand, counting down.
ACACTCTCAAGGGAATCAAAATTCATAGGGTACTTCCCGTTGATCTAGAATCCTAAAATCTGGCATGTAGTAAGGTCTCAAAGCACAAGTATAGGAAAAAATCTGAAAACTGTAAAATTTTAGTTAAGTCACAAAATATCTTTGTAATTCAATTCGGGAATTCATAAGTAAGTTTGTACGGAACCCTCAGTGCGCGAGTCCAACTCGCACTTGCCCGGATTCTTTTTTTGTTTTTCCAATCAAAACAGATGTATAAATAATTGCTAACGACCGTCTCATTTGTGCTAATGCTAACTGAAACAAAAAGTATTGGGACGATATATTTATTCGTCTGAAACAACTGGCAAATTGAATAGGAGATTGTGTAAATTCAAGCGCAATTTCAAGGGTCGTGACACAAAAAAAATATTATTTACTATAAGATACATTTTCAATAAAAATCTACTTTATTTCAAGGTGTATTTGCTGTTCTGTCTCACAAAAGAAATAAGATTATTTTTCTATCCTAATCTTTTTCCAAATACTACTTTGTATGAAGCCGAATGAAACATAGTAGATAGCTGAACCAGCTAAGATTAAATGACAAGACTATTATAGTGTCGTTACTTCATTAAGATTATACGGTAATTACGTTTATCTCTTAAGTCTTCAATTATTAGTTTGGACTGTGTAACAACGGAAAATAACTCTAGTTACGTGTGGTTATGTTGTCAAGTGCCCAGAGATTGTAATCAATCATTATAAATATCACACTTATCTATATATAATATATATAAAAATTAATCCCTATTTCCCTTGGTCACGCCATCACGCGTGAATGGCTGGACCGATTTCACAAATGTTTTTTTGTTGCATTTTTTATTGTCAGGAGAAGTATCTTATGAAAGAAAAAATTTAAAAAAATTGGTAGTAGGGTAGGGTAGGGTAGGGTAGAGTAGGGTAGAGTCGGGTGGAGTAGGGTAGAGTTGGGTAGAGCAGAATAGAGTAGTCAGTTGACAGGACCGAAGCCGCGGGCAAAAGCTAGTAATATTATATAGGCGAACGTTTGTGAATGTGTGTCTTTATGTTTGTTACTTCTTCACGCTCGAACGACTAAATGGATTTCAACGAAACTTATTACACGGGTAGACCATGTCCTGCAGTTGTATTCTCTAAGAAAACAGCGTTGAGCGCAGCGTTGGCCGCAGCGACGAAATGAAAATAGGTACATTGATTTAGGAACAATCCAATGTACCTATTTGGATTTCGTCGCTGGAATACACATGGGATGCGTTTTATCCTGGAAGTATATTCATTGGGATTATTAACTACTATCACACAGGCGAAGCCGCAGCCAGCAGCTAGTCTGGTTAATAAAAGGTTAATCTTAGCATAGATGGCAGCACTTGTATTAAAAAAGCTCTCCAAATGTTCTAGCTAGTTATTTTTCTCCGTACCTATCAACAAAAGAAAACTTCTGAAGAGTTGCAACTCGCGAGTGACTTTGTAGCGACAACTTCATAAAAATGTATTTTTATGGACCAGCTAAAGTCTGTGAACATTTTATCCGCCTTTTCTTCAAAAACAACTATTGAGACCTTTCTCACAACATGACCTAGTCGCCGAAACACACCGTTACACCGGTTACTCGCCATTTGTGGGAATCTAAGGAGGCTTGCGTATCAGTCGCATATGATTCCATGTACGTATACAACCGTAAGAAATCTAAATGCAAACATGTTGAATATTTCATAATCTAAGTCGTTTAACAGGATTGTTGTAACTGTCTTGTTATCTGATCTAGTAATTGTAGGAAAACCTGTTTTGTTCCATGTTCATTAATTATCTTAGCAAATCGCAGCTCGACTCGAGCCACACGGAAGAAACGTTTCAGAATCTGCATAAAGCTCATAAAAATATCCTTCTGGTAATAAAAATAATTTTAATAACGAGAGATCGCCACCTGGGACTTCTACATAAATGTAACAAGAATAGATGGGGCTTGAGCTCTCAACTAACGCCATTCATTTGACTCGAAGAGAACTTGTTATTACTAGAGAGATTTCCAGAAGGTTATTTTCTTAGAAAATACATAACGTAGTATTTGAGAAAGAATCAACATTAAGTCTAAGAAGCTTGTCCGGGGAAATAATCTACACATATAAAAGGAGAAACTGACTGACTGGCATATCAACGCACAGCCGAAACTACTTCTAGGAGTGTGAAATTTTGCACAAGGCTTCCTTTTATGACGTAGGCAAGCACTAAGAGAGGATTTTCTAAAATTCTCCCTCTAAAGGGATGTAACTACTTTCACGCGGGCGAAGCGGCTTGTAGAAACTAGTGTCATAATATGTAATAATAAATAAGTCATTTAATTTCATAACAATGGAACATTGTGTTGAAAATAAAATATAAATAATATTCAATTGCAGTAATGGTCAAAGAAGAAAAAACATACAACATACTACAAAATCCTAATAAACAACAATATTGTGAATAATTATTATATGCATAATAAAAAATAGAATATTTAATATCTTAGTATAAAATAAATTTCACATGTCAAATTATATATTTTTTTTTTAATTCAAAAACAATTATATATAAAAAGATCAACGAAATCACACTACCTAAATAATAATCCAAATTCCAAATTAAAGCCAAAATAGGATAAATTTAATGTAAAAAAATAAAAAAAATCAGTAGTAATTTATAAGAGAATCCATAATGTTACATAATAACAATAATAATATTCCAAATTCCATTTTAAAAACTATGTTTTTGTCTAATGTGTATTGGTCGGTCGGCCATCACAGGCAAATGAGAAATTCCAGCGTCACTAACGATTGCTATAAAATTTACGTGACATGTAGGTTCTCAAACAGATTCTGAAATTCTGAAGTTCAGTCAAGACAAAGTCTCACATAACTCCATACTTGAGATGTAACGCAACGAGCTGCACTTACATAACAGTCCACTCCGACCTCGCTGCACACTAACAGTTACGAATAACGTCTTCAAATCAGTTTTACTTTCTTGAAAACTGACCTTTTGGCTACAAAGTTGTACAATATTGCTGTAAATTGTACAGTTGTGCACGTTGGAGGAAAGATGACGCCGTCGATATACGTAGAAGACCAAATCTTTTATTTCTTTGTACCATTAAAAGACCTATTCAATCAGTAGTTTATTTCCTCATAGCTGTAAGAAGACATTGTTACATAGAGATATTAAACCACGAAGAGGTACTATGTTAACCGATTTTATTGACCCGACGCGCTGACTGCGAACTTATGTAATTTATGCTCCCCAGCAAACTCACGTATTCAGCGAAAAATACCGTAAATCTGTAGTGTCTACAGCTTCCCGCTATTTTCCTTGTACTATTTTTTTTTACTTCAAGAGGTAGAATATCTGTTCTGTATGCATTACAAGCTTCACTGGTTCAAGGAACATGTGCGTCACAGAACTAGATTTGTGATTCGGGATATCACGAGGGCTGCGATGCAAGTGAGCAAAGAAGAGACTCTGGTCCTTTGAGAGTCAGCGCCATTGTGAGATTACTGAAAGCAAAGTATTTGATGTAACCGACGCTGCCGCTGTAGTGAACTCAATCGCGAAGAGTGCTCTGGGAAATTGGTCTAAGCGGCCATTTTTATTAAACGATATTTTATAAAACTTGCTTCTTAAAAATGAACTATTCCATATTTCTGCTATGAAAACACTTGAAACCCACTCTCGTGTCCGTTCAGTCTGAAATTTCATCAACAACTGCATATTTCATAGAACCATTATGTTTTTTGCGCGTAAATAAAACCCCATGTATACTCGTCCACATATTCGCGCAGACTAACATCGTAGTAATAGTGCGGAGCATAAAGCCGTATATTTGAGTGGTTCATTTTTCTGTCCGCCAGTGCATCCGGGTCTGTTATTTGTAGGGCTGGCACTATAATATTATATTTATATGGTAAATATAAGTTTAAAATAATAATTTTACACTTCAAATTTTTAATGTTTGATAAGTGAAATCAGGGAACTTGAAAATGAAGGTTGTACTTATATGTTATATGTTTTCGCAACAAAAATCGCGTAAAACGTAACTGAAACGGTGTACATTACATCATTGCAAATTGTCTGTTTTAAACATCGAGATATAAGTAGGTACTAACGTACTAGAGAAGCTACGTCAAATAACTGAATTGTCCTATTCTTCGTAATTTGAATCTTTAGTTCGCTGCAGCGCTAAAATAATAACAATTCGTCTAAACCGTAACTAATTTACCACAGCGCTAGATTTGCCGTGGAAGTGTATTTATTCTCGGCAAAAAGGTCTTAAGCGCCATGTAAATCACGGCACTTACGCATTTTCTTCGTGCGGTGCGGCGCGATCGCCGTAGTTGAACGAGACAAAGTAGGAATTTACGGTGTCTTCTCTAGTGCGTTAGTACTTATATCTCGATGGTTTTAAACTATCCATAATTGGGGGCGTGCCTGCTTGCGATTCTTACAGAGTTCTATTTGTATTCGTAGATAATATGAAACAAAAATGTTCGTAACATTTTGATAGCACACTCTTGCTTGAACCGAAAGGTCATATTACCCAGAATTCGGGTAAAACTTTGTTACTGAATAACATTTAACTTACAACGACGGCCCTTCAGTATAAATGGCTATATTTATTACGAAAGGTACTTGGATTGCGACACCTAGCTCCATTTCACAATACATTGCCTTAATCTAGAATTCTAGACTATTTAATTGTGGGACGACCACTCGTAAAACGCAATGGAATACAAAATGATTCAGATTTTTGGCTTCGGGGCTGCTAATTCATATAATCTGAAATTGAATAAGGCTTAGTGAATTCGCTGATACTACTGGAGGCTGAGCATAAGATAAGGTACTTAATCGAATTTTTCTCCAGTACCTAAATGAATTTTCGTTAAGAATATGAAATAGTGGATTAGCCAGCGTCTAAAGTGGTGTGTTTATGTGGGCTGACACAAAAATAGCTATCAAGCGGCAATAAATAAGATTAGCACTTAAGATACCGAAAGTTATCTGAATTACAGGTTTACCCTAGTTCAGGCTGAATCCTATTATTATGTGTATTATACCATTTTATTTTAGTTTATGACCTTTAATTGCATGCAAGTTATCGCGCTAATATCACACTAGTATTATAAAGGCAAAAGTTTGTGTGTGTATATTAACGTTGTAAGTTTGTTACTCCTTCACGCTCGAACGGCTGAAGTGACTTCGATGAAACTTAGTATACAGGTAGACCAGATCGTGGACTAGCTAGGAAACTTTTTATCCTAGCAGTACGTTCCCTTGGGCCAATTTTCAACTTTTACGCAGGTGAAGACACTGGCAAGAAGCTAGTTTCAAATAACCATCATAAAGTATCTGGACAATTAAATATTCAATTTGAATACAAACTAAATGTGATCCCTAGATATAATGTGTCATCTTCGCCAACCCTACGTCTGTCGCTCTAGCCTCGAATTATGCAAGTGCACTGTAGTGCAGTTTAGTTATACCAGCGTAGTATAGTAACTTCACCTGGCGTCGCCCGCGATCGATACGTCGCGACGACCGGGAAGTGCGCCGTCTGGGGTGAGACTATCTTTTAGTTTAATTGTCAGTTGATATATGAATTTACGTGATGTTTTGTTATGAAGAATGAAATGTTCAGTGATGTTTTCTCACAGACATGCCTGGAAAGAAAGTGGACCTAAATGTGTTGTTAGAATGATGAACGAGATAAAATCCTATCCGTCGTCATGAATGTTTTACGACGTCAACAAATCCATAAATAACTCAATATTTACTGAAAGCATTAACATTCCAATTCAAAGAAAAGCCTCTAATTCCAAGACAACGTTTCACTACAATTTAAACTGTGTGCCCATCAATTGTGACTGAAAGGTACATTGCCACATAGCATTGACGCCATCACCGTCGCGACGTGTGATTGTGTGAACGATCTCGATCAATCTGCCACTACGGGCTAACAAGGCCCTCGTGGCAGCGCGCGGGTTGGATCCGTTCTATCATTGAATAACACAATATCGCAGCAAGATACTTGGAAAAACTTTAGCTTCATCTCTGGTTAAACGCGAACAATGACGATGAATATGAACGCTGATTGGCGGATATAAAATGTATGCATTTCCAGGTGCACTGATCGACAGAGAACCCCGGGGCCCTGGAACGAAGGCAAAGAAGGAACAGTAGTGGGTTTTAGTCAGTAAAAGTCTGACACGCCCTCCCGCCCCACCCAAGGGCGGGAGATTTCATTAGATGGTTTCCCACAATTCCCGTAAAAAAAGGTGCACTGATTGGTTAACATTCTAACGATGTTCTGACCAACCAGAATAAAGAAACTTGTTGTGCGTACTTCTCCATATATACTCGTATGTACGTATCTTTATGGAGAAGAACAAACAAGAAGTTTTAAACAAGAAAACGAGAAGTTTATTTAAAACTTACTTACCTTCATTTTTCTGAATGATCACCTTCTTTTTTATAACTATTGATAGGCTCGCGCTTGACCACTATCTCACCTGATGGAACGCGACGACGTGGTCGACGATGGAGCACGCTTGCCTAGAACTGAAGTAACCTATTCACTCAACTATCAGGAAACACAAACTCCGACTGGGAATTCTACTCCTTAGATATACGCAGAATTAATGTGTTCCCAAAATGTTTTATTATGGATGAGATGTCCACCATGTACCGGTGGCGCATCACCTTACTTCTGGTGGTCCGATGATGGAACGGGTTTGGCGGAATAAGATAAATGTTTTATTTGAGGTAAATAGTTTGAGTTCTTATTGCATTTAATCGGATCCTAAAATTTTCATGGAAAAACGATTTTTCCGGCAACATACATGAAAAACTTAATCGATTTTTATTCGAGTACAAATCGTTTTGTTTTGTCACGACTCGAGAGGTATTCAATTTGAAGTTGCGTGCTCCAGCCATTATTTTGTTTTGGATTTCACTGGACTGCAATACAAATAACAGGTACTATAGATTTGTTTATTTTGTTGGATAGAGCTGTAGGTATTCCGTCATCAGTTGATAGTTTCCAATGCTGTGGAGATTGAACAATTGGGAATTGAATGAAAGTCATAAACGTCGGTATGTTGGCGTTCTGATGTTTATAAATATATCATGTGCATTCTGATGAATGTCTACCTATTATATCATCTATTATTACCACAAACGTTAAAACCTTTTCATCCGACTTCAAAAAAAAAAAAGGAGAAGTTTCTATCGATTTGCAAAATTTCGGAAGTCGGTGTTATATTATAACAAACAATATTAGAAACATCGACCACTATTTCAGTGCTTTTTGTATTGAAGTTGGTTATTTTTTTATCCAAAAAGTTTTTTCGAACTAAGGTTCAGCTTGCAAACTTAGCAGATGCATCTGAATACCGAAATTTTTGAAAGAGCAACTGTGAGCGCCTAAAAAAGTGCGTAAAAATATTTTATCCTTTTGACCGCCACAGTCATGTATACATGACAGACTTAAACGCTAATAAATGTTATGAGAGAAAGTTGTTTTTTTTCTTATTTGTGTTGTGGAAGGATGAAATAGGAGACTTGCCCGTAGTAAAGCACGATTTTGCTTTTTTGACATGACGTTCAAAAAGTTAAAGATAAAGAAAGAAAGAAGATAAAGAAGGTTTAAAGTTATTATGAATAAAGTTATTATTATTAGGTTTGCTGGGAGAAAACTCATTGCTGAGTTAAGCTCGCTTTTGTATATGAACTGTCTGTATCAATGAGTACTATGTTATGTTTTTGTGTACAACAAAGAATTAAGAAAGATCTTCAAAACGAGTTTCCCATAATACGATGGAAAACTCTTAGGTACACCTACCTACCGTCGTAGGGTAGGTACCTAGTTGGACAGGGATTTTATTACTGTTAACGAACAGTAATAAAATCCCTGTCCAACTAGGTCCATTAGGTATGATGATCAAATTGAGCGCACTGATCAAATAGCTGCGCGTGATCAGCTTGAACCGGAGCCAATGGCGGTCAAGGTCGCCGTCAGATGAGTTACTGGTCCGTTAGGTGGATCGGTTACTTGTATTATGTCAAGATTTCTGTAGTAGTCGAGAAAACTCCAGTGATGTGGATTATCCTTCGATTAGATTTTCATAACGAGAGAAAAACTCAGTACATAGTACCTAGTATATTCCCAAATATATTAAGCGTCTTAACAAAAAGGTTGTGGCTATTCGGAGTGATAGGTCAAGAGTTTCGTAAGGCGAATGCTCCCCATGTGAAGGGAGCACCTTAACGGCATCATGACGAAATCGCGTTCTTTCGCACATTATGTATAAGTATGTGCATTATGTTCTACCTATACTCCATTATACTCCTTTCAACCGATTTTGACATTTATTGTGTTGATGGTATGATAAATGGCGGCTGCAGCAAATTAGTATTATTGTTTTATTAGTAGTATTGTTTTTTTTTTTTTCAGTGGGAAAATCATCCAATAACATCCCCCGCTCTTGGGCAGAGCGCGAGGGTTTGTCAGACTTTTACTGACTAAAAAGCCACTCCTGTTCCTTGGTTGCCTTTCATATTTCCAGGGCCGAATCTTGTAACCGCTTTTTTGTTTTTAATGCCATCCTTATGCCTACGGTCAAAAGTAAGTACCTAAGTCAAAATCGGTTGAACAGACAGTAATTTTTTTTATGTCTAATCTTACTTTGAATGGAATATATTATACATTTTGCAGTTGTAATTACGTTTATTTAAATATTTATAATTAACTATATAGTTTCAATATCCTATGCAAGAAGAAAATTACGATTAATTCTGAGTATTTTAGTCGTTTTATGTGAGTGTTTTTTAGATATACAGACATAACTCGTATATCTTGATTCCGAGGCCGTAATAATTGTACAGTTCATAACTATACAATTATTTTAACTAAACTTATTTGATTCCCTTTACTTAGTACAGTAGCTCGATCTACGAACTCGAAAGTGTCGTCGCGCATTTTTTCGAAACTTGCTTCGGAAATTTGGCTTGATATACCTAAATAGTGGAGCAACATTGTGAAAAGCAAGGCCGCTATGAACTATTTTGATAACTATTATGCACCTATCAATATATTATGTCAAACTTATCGAAGTGCTTCAGTTTCCCCTGAATAAGAACGCCAAAGTTGGTCATTTAATGCAAAAATGACGGTCGAAACGTCTTAGGACTCTTGAGAAATGACCACTAAGCTAGGAGGACTTCGTTGTCTTAGCCACGAGATAAGCGAATTAAGCTCTTACAGATCTACTTTGCGTTATAATGTGGTCTTTGTCTTAACAGTAAGACGAAGCAGGTCAACAACCTAATCAAAACAAAAGACAATCCAATAATCAGATAACTACAATTTGGTTCATCAAATATAGAGTTAACCTAAAAAGGCCAAGTCATCAGAAGTGCCAAAAACTGGGTAATCATTGAGTAGTTCAAAGCAGATCGGGGTGACCGTGTTTGTGTCACATTCGGACAATGACATGACGAGTGACGACGGAAAACTGCGCAGGAGCACCGTTAGCGTGACGAATTGACGATGCGCGAAAATTATCACGTTGTTTGGTTAGGGTTAGGTAAGTTGGGTTAATGTTGTCATGTATTTTGTTCAGGGTGTCCCATACCTTTATATAAGAGTTGTTAAATGCAGAAGAAGGATAGGAAGTCCAACCTATCGAGTATTGATCACTGCTCATGCCTTATATGTAAGTAGCCTTTGCTCTGCATTGGGACTAGTATCCAGTATTAGGTAAGCTCTTAAAATCAATAGTAGCGACAAGACACATGTAACCGAGATATTTGTAATACATAACATGATTTTAGTGTTCATGGAGTTTCTTGTACATAAAGATCTACGCTTTGGAATGTGTAATTAGCATAATTTTTCTGACTGACTTACTTTTTAACCGACTTCAAAAAGGAGGAGGTTATATGTTCGGTTGAATGTATGTTGTTTATTTTTTTTTATGTATGTTCACCGATTTCTCGGTCAATTTTGGACCGATTTTGAAATTATTATTTTTTATTGGAAGGTTATACTTCCGAGTTGGTCCCATAGAAATATTGTTATGATCTGATCATGAACTTCGAAGATATGGAACAGAACTCCTCATAGGATCACAGCAGAACCGTCGTAACAAATAAAATTGCTTTGTTTATGCGTGTAGTCGATGACTGACTGAAAGTAGAGGGGGAATATATCGAACTGATCTGATGATGAAGCCTGAAGCACCGGAACTCTGTAATAAATTAATGTAATCTAACCGTGTTTGGGATTATTAGAATTGTCATGAGATGCACTCTGGCTATAAGGTATTTAAGTTTGGCTGAGGGGTACTTTTTAGTGGTGGTACCATAACTAAAAAGTGTAAAATAAAAAACTTTTTACAAAAAAAAAATACAACCGACTTCAAAGTAAAAAAAAACACTGAAAAGTGCAAAATAACTTTAATTTCGGAAGTCGGTGTTAAATAACGAAGAGACAAAACTATTATAGAAACACCGACTTCCGCAATTAAAGTTATTTTGCACTTTTCAGTGTTTTTTTTACTTTGAAGTCGGTTGTATTTTTTTTTGTAAAAAGTTTTTTATTATTCTGTTTTCAATTCAAAAGTGCCTGTAAATGATTTATTTGAAATAAATGCTTTGAATATTTGAAAACTTTGATATGTAAATTAATATAAAACCTTTAAAACAATCATTTTCTAAAAATTACAAAACTATGTAAAACATCAAGTAAAATACCTGCGAAAAGGTAACCATTTCTTTTTCAATGTAGCAATTTCTTCACACAATAACCCTAATTTTGGCGCGTGACTGCTTTCTAGGACACACAATAAATAACACGGACACAACCAATTCTCCGTTTAACAGTTAAAAGGACAAGAAACACAAAGGACTAGTCTGAGGTTACGCGATAAAATGGATATAAAGAAAATACACATTAAAGGGTCTTTGTGACCCAAACTTCCTATGTATCCCTCAACCCGCTACAAAATCTGGCCTAACTTAATCATAGGCATGATTGACTTGTAAAGAAAAATAGTCTTTGTGTAGCGTTATCTTTCCGCCACCCTTAGTCGACCTATGCCCACCTATAACTTCAACAGTAATGGGTCCTAGACTACATGGTTTGAAATAGTGATACTGATAAGTGTGCACCTTATAGAAGCCTATGCTCTGCATCGGAACGGTTACAGGCCAATTTACTCAAGCAAGCTCCCAGCATCTGCTGCCCTCCACCGAAACGAGGCGTGAAGCAAACGATGATGAATGATTTAATAAATTCGCACCAGCCATATAAATCACTCGCACTGTTATAAAGACTTAGAATCACACGGGCGAGAGTAACGGGCGGAACCACCACGTCTATCAACGCTAATACAATTCTTATTGTTTTGCGTCATTCTTACGAAAGGACGTCAAAACACGAGGTTATATTGAGTCTTAAATTTTATGATTCGAAGCGATAGGTACGACAAGGTTCATAAAAATGCAATTTTTAACATGCAGTAATAAACGAATCTTAATTTAGATGTTCGGGTGTTGCATGAATAAAAATGTATGAGTTTGCGACGTGGATCGACGAATTCTTTGACATTTTTTCGTCATTATATTCTCATCATCATTTCAGCAGAAAGACGTCCACTGCTGGACATAGGCCTCCCCCAAGCGTCGCCACAGCGAACGGTCCTGTGCGTCTCGCATCCATCGGACTCCCGCAACCGTTACCAAGTCATCGGTCCACCTTGTAGGAGGCCTTCCAACGCTACGTCTTCCGGTACGTGGTCGCCATTCCAGAACCTTTCGGCCCCAACGGCCATCTGTTCTGACCTCATTAGAATGGGCCTCATTAGAAGGCTTAAAGTCACCCAAAGGGCAATGGAGAGGGCTATGCTCGGAGTTTCCTTGCGTGATCGAATCAGGAATGAGGATATCCGCAGGAGAACCAAGGTTGCCGACATAGCACGAAGAATCGCCAAACTAAAGTGGCAATGGGCAGGGCACATTGGTCGCAGAACATTATATTCTATTTTCTTATAATTTATTTGTTAATGTGCAGACACGTTACTTAATCTATGATGCATCTATGACGGAATAACAATAAGTTAATTAATATCTACATCAAGGTTCAATCATATCCAGCCATAAACAATTATAAATGCTCATTAGGGTCGCTTGTTTAAAATCATTAACAGTGTAATAAATTCATGATATAAAGTGTGTTAATATAGTGATTATGCAAGTTATCTATGACCGCATGTGACACGATAGGTTCGCGGGGCAGACCGTAACGCGACCCCGTATGTTTACAGCGACTAAGAGGCTAAACAAACAAGAGCCGAATGCTTTGAATTATTTCCTTCTTCGTTCTATTTGTAAAATATTTTGAGTGTCAGATGACGAATTAATCGCCTATTGTGGATTTTTTTGTAGCTACGTTTAAATCGTGGTGTTTTTTGACCATAATTCGTTTCTTTTTGTTTTCTTCAGCTTTCTGCTCTCCTTCTTTATATAGACGTTTACTAAAACTAATATCACGCTCCCAACGCGCACAACTTGATTAAATAGGTGCTAAGCTAGTTCGTGTTTAGTATTGTACGACTGTTTTTATGAAAATTTTCCAGAAATTCCTGAAACACTAAATTCACAGAAAATCCAATTACAATGAAGCGTTATTTTTTGGTTAATTAATTTATTTATTCATGTATTTATTAGCTATTTAAATGCGGTGACATACGGCGACCTAATTATTAAAATGAACCGAACAAAATTCAACAGAACAACGTGTGCGTCATACAAGTGTTGTTGCTAAGTTTTTACCAGAGTTTGGAAGTTTTTAGTAGTGTAAGTTTTTATTTCAAAACAGATTCATTTAATTAAAAAATATCGTAATTTTTTACCAATAAATATGTTTGTTTGGGCATCATCCACTTGACATCATTGTATCTAAGTTCTTTGTTACAAAACCAACGGTGTGTTTATTAATTTTGATAAACCTCTTTATTTGTAATATATTTGAATCAATATGTATACAAATAAGCTAGTACCTATTTTCTCCTCATGAATGTCCTCTGCCCCGGCATGGGCGGAGAGGTCTGTCAGACTCGTGCTGACTAAAACCACCCCAGTGTTTCCTCGCACACTTGCGTCGTGGGCTCTGGATGCTGTGTGAATTCCATTAGCCCGAACTAGAGCTGGCCCGCCGTCCTGGTGTACAAGTCTAAGAGTGGCGCGCGTGGAACACTACGCGCCACCGTCTGGGTTCCAAGCTAATAGCTTAACTTTCTTCAAGTTTCCCCACAGTAGGTACTTACTATTCCACAGCTACTTAAACGTTATTCCTGCACTTAGTAATTAGAACTTTAGTGTAACTTTTCTATTACAAGGAAGGAAGTCTTTTTCAAAACTTTACCGCAATAAAGGCACCCGCTTACTACCAGAATTCATCTCACCCATACGCTCAAAACGTTTTGGGTATATATTTATTGTGAGTACAGCAAGGAGTGGGATTCCCTGTCGGAGTCTGTGTTCTTGTTCTTGTGTCTTTTGAGTTAAGGAACCCTAAAAGCATAAGCGTAGTCGCAACGCACTTGTCTACTGGAGCCTAAAACTTTTTCCAACTGTTCTATGTAACAATATATTAGTTTTATCTCCCCAGCACCAGGAAGTAGCTAATGTCTAGCCTCTGTTGAAATAAGCGCAGTTCAGTGCGTTTCACAGTTCACTGGGCCAGCACCAGCTGACACAATGACATTGTATCCAAAACCAGGAAAATACATTTTGTACAAAAAGCTTGAAAGCCGTGAACGGGTTCATGTAATATGTAGTCACTTCAAGGGCAAGAGCGTATTATAAAGTGAAGTGATCTGACGTCGGTACACCTAAGTGCACTGGAGTCATTCAGTAATGCTACTTCATTAATCACATCTTTATGATATTCTGTCAAGGAAAAATATAGCTACTTGTTTGAATAACATAATAATAATTTAGACACAAGTAAATGGTGTGCACAATATTCCACGGTGTTTAAAAACGTAAAACAGAAAAATAAACAATTTAAAACATTAATCATTGTTAAATTTAAAATAGTCACATAACTGAAAGCTAATTCAAGTGCAAACACTAAATCACCTACATGCCATTAACAAAGTTTAAGTAAGTATGTTAAGTGAGGGTACGTCGTTAAAAGCGGCGTGGTGGGGGCAGACTACGTTAGATAAGGTTATTAATATTAGAGACTCGTTCCAGAGCGGTCGTGTCTAGGGCGTGCTGCCGAGTGTATTAGCATTCACAAAAAACCTTCAGAATACTAATAACTACTAAACAGCCTTAGTTACTTCATATTATGTGAAATTATATTCCAGTGATTAATTGGAATGGGTTACTAATGTAAAATAACTTAATTTATGTTGACTTGAATGGGGTGATTTATCAGATGACGGATACGTTACTAGCTTACATATACATATATATAAAAATAGGTCGGATTTTACGTCACTTCACGATAACGATAAAAGTAGCGTGGTGCCTGCGATCAAGGTGTATTCTTGATCGAGTATGGTAACAGATACTTTATCCGCACGTATTGCTTCCATCAATATGGAAGGAACTATCATCGATCTTATAGTTTGATAAACCTAAATGTTTAATCCAGTATCAGTCAGTCTCTTCGACCTGAAGCTTACGAAGATTGATACGTTTGCAAATTATCTTCCTATGACTCATTTTAATACGATTTAGTTGTAAATAGATTTAATCTTTAATATAGTTAAATCCAAAAACGTAACCAAAGCCTTTTTTTTTCGGTGGGAAAATCATCCAATGACATACCACGCTCTTAGGCGGAGCGGGAGGGTGTATCTCTCGTGTTGCTCGCCGTCCGCAAGCCCGCGCCAAGGGTGGCCGGAAATCGGGATCAGGATCCCGGTGGCTGGGGCGTGAGGGCCGCTACATCGCGCGTGCACGTGCGGCCTCCTTCTCTGTTAGCATTACTGCTTCGCAGAAAGAGGCGACCGCCTGCCACTCCTCCTCGCTTCGGACCATAGCCTGTATCAAGGCCCAGCGCCAGAGATCGTTGCCGCCGATAACCAAAGCCATAAAGATGTGTGAAAAATTAAATATATTAGGTAATTTTTATGGCTGTAATTGTTTCCCGATTCATCACATAGATACAGAATCTAGAGTGTATTTTCAGAGCTCTTCTCGTCATCATTTATCCTTTCAGCCACGTATTACCCACTGCTGGTTATAGATACATAGGCCTCCTCATTATTCTGTCATACTTCCCGGTTCTACACATCCCTCATCCAGGTGTATTCCGCGACTTTGATAGTGACAGCCTTGAAGAGTAAACATTTTGATAGCATGTTTCATAGTATCCGAACTAGGGGGCGCCACAGTGCCTGCCATGTATTGAAATGTTTGCTCAATTGTGCTTAGTAATTGATATTGGGTGTTGAAGTGTTGTCTGTTTATCTGTATTGGCAGCAGCAGTGAACGTTTCAGCTTTGTTATTTATTCAGCTTCTAGCTTTGTTGTGTGAATTGTGTACCTAACAACAATTGAATTTTTAATATCGTTTACCTATTCATGGGTTTAGGTATCGTAGTGATGGAATCATCAATGAAAGGCTTCATCATCATCATTTTTATTTCAACCGAAAGACGTCCATACGTCTGTTGCATATTGGTCTCACCCAGGAGTCGCTATAACGAGCGGTCCTGTGCGTCTCGCATCCATCGGATTCCCGCGACCCTCACCAGGTCATCGGTCCACCTTGTGGGAGGCTTTCCAACGCTGCAGCTTCCGGTATAAAAGAATTAAATTACTGCAATAGGTTTATTTTTTTATCATTATATTCATTAAACCCCGAGCGAACGCCGGCGTTCGCTTGGTCATTGTCTTTCTATTGTGTCTCTAATTACGCTACTCAATAGGCTCGCGTTTGACCACCATCTCACCTGATGGTAAGCGATGATGTGGCCGACGATGTAATATTGTAATAATTATATTATTACTAGCTGCTACCAGTGGCATCGCTCGCGTGATAGTACAAAATGATCCCAAGGGAACATACTCCCGTGGTAAAAGGTATCCTACTCCAGGACGTGGTCGTTTAGCGAAGCTTTATCTATTAATAAATTGATATGAATACATTTTAAATTGATAATTATGCTTAAAATCAATCCCGATTTTGCGGATGCCATGTAACACTACGCTTTACATATGGAAAATTAATTAAATAAATCAATTACTGAAATGACTCGTGGAAACGGAGTTGTATGCTTTAATTAAAAGTTATGTTGCATCGCAGTTATTGTAAACAGACAGTAAATTAATTACATAAACCAAGCATGTACTGTAAGCATGTACTTGTTGAGTAAAATTATTCTACTTTGATCTCTAAGCGGATAGGTTGAGTTGATTGATTAAGATGTTAGTGACATTAAAAATTTAAATAAAAGTAGATACCGAGTTTAAAACAGTGAAAAAACAAATTAAACTTTACTGTAACTTCCAGGATAACAATCTAATACACGCTCATTTCTTCAGTCATCATGACAAATAAAGATTAAAATAAATATAACAAAACAAAGTTTGTTCAACAAACGTCATACCAAATTGCTAAGTGACTCGCAGACTAAAACGCAAAACACTGTAATCAGTTGTTATTAGGACAACAAAGAAAGGTAGATAGGAAATGATAAGGATTATATCGAAGGCTGACTACGTCACAAGTTCATACAAACAAACCACATAGTAAAGGAGTAACGAAGGACTATTTCACACAAAATGATAAAGTTCACCAAAAGAAATGTCCCAAAAAACCCAGAGTGAACAACAAAAAGAAATGTGCGGTTCATAAAGGTTTATTATTGTGCATCAAAAATATGTAATCGTTAAACCATCGGGTATTATTTATATTTAGGGGTTAAAGTTCGGATTTTTGGTACTAAATAATACGACAGAATGTTTGTTTCTATTACCGCTACATACAACAACAAATAATAGAATTAAAATAAAGTAAAAAAAAATAAAGGGGGATTCCCATACAAGAAACGTTATTTTGTCGGCGGTTTTTGCTCGATTTTAATATTGCAGTAGAGAAACCATCGTGGGCCAATCCGGCTCTCACTTGCACAGTTTTTATATGGAACTAAGATGGCGTACATACTGCCATCTGGTTACTAAACATGGAAACTTGTACCCTTTAAATCGGTTACACGTTTACGTTATACGTTTCTTGTATAGGCTTTTTTTTCCTTAAATTTTTTGCTTCATTTTAATTCTATTTTTTTTTTGTAGCGGTAATAGAAATACATATTCTGTGAAATTTTTCTATTCTCTACTTTTTGCAGTTTGTGAGATACAGCCCGCTGACAGAAGGACAGGCAGACATACGGACGGACAGACGGACAAAGAAGGCTTAGTACTATTACGACCCAACGACCTAATGGTCGTCGGTACTTTTCAGGTACGGAACCCAAAAAGGACCTTTCTTGATGAAAGTAGAAAACAATAGACTAGCGCATTCAGTTCAATTCGAAATACGTGCCATGAAAGTGGGACGAAAGTAAAACTAGTAAAAAATGTACATAGTATTACTTTATGATCTACAGGAGCTGCGAGTCCGCTGAATACTGTGTACCGCGGTGCTGACAATATGGTCACATATTAAATAACGATTACATTACGATTTTGATATTTCTACTTGTCTTTGTTGCAATCTAAAGGTTGACTCTTGTATGCGGTAGCTTTCCGTTTCATTAACTTTATCTTTGTATATAAACCTTCTGTACCTCCCTGTTACATAATTATGTAAGTCTTTTAAGTTTCTTTTCCTAATCAGTAATATTAATGGATCATTTTTAGCAGCTATTCAAATATAGATTTTCCGGTGTTGTTGATTTCCATCGCTGGGGAGTAGTGTATCGCTTGAAGGTACATAGATACAATGTATGTTTATAATAAAATGTAATTACTTTAATCTATGTGATTATGGTAGTGTGAGATCATCATTGCTTATGAAGATAATGGGTCCATCCATAAATTACGTACCCCTTCGTCCTTGTCACAACTGGAGAAGGTTACATTAATTTGTAAAACTTCTCCAGTGTGACGTCACATTTTTTGCAATTTTTCATCTAGAAATGATTAAAATACAGTTCCAAAATTAGTTTTATTTACAATTAAAATATTGTTTTATAGGTAAATCCAAAATAAAATCAAACGTTTGAAAATAGTTTTTCGTTGAATGATAAAATAGTTTGAATCCTTTTTTTTTTTAATGGTAGCCAGTACTTGACTGCGATCTCACCTGATGGTAAGCTGTGATGCAGTCGTTGATGGTGAAGCACACTAGTTTATTAGAGGCCTATTGACTCTAACTTATCATTATAAATTTAGAATTGTGATGTCATGAAACTACTCCCATCCCTTGTCACACTTCGTCAACCCCTTCCCCTCTTTTTAATGTGCTACGTAATTTATGTATGGCCCCTAAGGTGCTTTTTACTTTCCTAGTCTCTTTGCTTGTTCTTTCTTATCTTAGTTAAGTCTTCTTTGAATCAATGGCTACTTATAAAACTAACGAATAACGCTTTCAAAAATTATAGTCGCTACTGCAAGATCAATAAGGAGGTATGTCATTATTTGTTTCTCGGAAAGTAAGTACTTCCAACATTGTCAGAGACAACAGACTACATTGACAATCAAGATGGCCATCTTTACATGTTCTTTCATGAATACATGATTGTTATTATATCTCAGAAATACATTCATATTCTGTGAATATCATTTCAATCAACCTTTCCAACGTTTCATCCGTGTATGTGTTTATATTCTCATTGTCATAATGTGTAATATATTTTATAAATTTCTTCATTGTTACCTGTATTTCCACGTGTTTATTACTCACTTAGTCAATTCAATGGTTCGTCAGAACTTACCTGCAAACAAAAAAGAAATATTATTAGTATATTGTTTAATTAAAGTAAATAATATCATCATCATCATTATAGCCGAAAGACGTCCACAGTCAGACATAGACCCCAAGTGTCGGGAATCCGATGGATGCGAGACGGACAGGACCGGTCATTGTGGCGTACTTATAAATATATTTTATTAGTAAATAAAACCATTTTAATTTACTATGAAAATATAACAATGCGCAACAAAAAACTATCGGACTCCAACTATTGAACGGCGACCTCAGTGAACAAGGGACGTAAATTGTATGAATAACTAACGCAATAACAATCGTAAAAACTTGAATATAATCTACAAACCGGTCAAGGCCTATACGTATACATGCTAATTACTAATTGCTTTAAAAAAATGGCAATAAAGCTAAGAATAGCATAAGAATAGGTTTTTATGAATATCATACCAAAGAGAACATAAACATAATTTATTATTTATAACAAACACCTAATAAGATTGTAACTAGAAAAAATATTTTAGTAGTAAATTAAAAAAGACAATGCTTTGACGAGGCTTCCAGAAGTGGACGTCTTTCAGCCGAAATGAGGTTGAAGGTCTGAATAAGCAAAACAATAGTATACAAAATCTAGTGTAATCAAAAGTAAAAACCATAATAAATCATGATTTTCAGTTTCAGACCTCAATCAAAAGAAAAATTATTCCATAGCAGTGCTTTTCCAAATACGCAATTAAAAATACTCCACGAGCAGTTCATTAACCGCTGTAAAGTTCAAAGAGTTCTTGAACCTGAATCGAACCGATGAAAAACGATTGAAAAGCCAACTCATCGATAATTGCTTCACTAGGCATCCGCTGAACTTAGTCTGGCCGAAGTCTGGGGGAAATGGAAAATAGATGTTGATATAAAAATGGAGAAAGTTTTTTAAAGTTTTAGAAGAGTTGACGATGCGGCTAAAAATTTATATTGTCTACTGAAAGATACTTAAAAGTTGACGTTGTTGGTAATACGTTCAACTTGTTCTTTTAAGATTTTTCCTTAGACTTTGACCTCTTAGTTAGTTTCGGTGTTTCTTCTCAGGCCATAATCACCGGCCTCATCTAGCTTAAATTGATTTCAATTGATGTGTAAAAGTACTTATTTATCCTATTTGCAAAATAAATACAACCTTCCACTGTTAGCATTATCAGCCTTATAATGTTCCCACAGCTGGAACTCAAGCCTCCGCTCTGGAGTCCAGGGAACACTGTGTTAATTATCTTTATTTCACTATAATCAGTGATCTATTTGTCATGTTAATTAATTAGAATCATGTTAGTACACGATACCAATGCTTCTCATCTAACTATACAGTTACTAGGTCCCCGTGTATCACGCTCTGTCTCTAGAGGGCCCAGTAGCACGTACGAACGAGTCTGTGTACGAGAAAATTAATGAGGTAAAACGGATTTCGGGTCTAAAAATTACTGGAAGAAGCAGATCGAACTTGTATATCTACTTGACTGGCCTGTTGGTCTAGTGGTTAATAGCCCGACTGCTATGCCGGAGGTCGTGGGTTCGATTCCCATCTAGGACAAATGTTTGTGCGATGAGCATGATCATTTGTTCTGTGTCTGGGTGTAATTTATCTATAATATTTATGTATTTAGAAATATATAAGTATGTTTATCAGTTGTCTAGTACTCATAACACAAGCTCTGCTTAGCTTGGGACTAGACGACGTTGTGTGATAGTTGTGGAATATTTATTAATTTATTTATTACTTGAACAGAATAGTGTAGAACATGATGTGAGTAACTTTTTAGTGCTACTGATGATACAACTGAAAATAAATTCAATGAATGTTTTTAAGCGTAGTGGAAAATGGAGCAAGTCTATACTCTTTAGCAGTGGGTATAACAAAGACAACAGCTTTGTATTTATCCAAAGGAATCTACGATCAACTTGCAATTCAATTCGATGGATTATAGCCTCGTAACTGCGAAATAAGTAACTTTTCAGGAGGCACAAAAAACAAGTTAGACTTTATATCATGCAATTTAAATGTGCTTCTTAAAAAAATTCAAAGATTTAAAAATATTGATTTATTTCGAACATTTATTTCTCTTGTTTTCAATATTTTCGACAAGTTTTGACGCGCCGTCGCGAAGTTATCACACCAAACTGACTAGAGAGACCAAGGTATGCATCCAACATCGTAGAAGGCGCTACAGGTATCGAATCAAAATTTTGCGTAATACAAAGATTGTGCGTTAGAAGCTTTTCATTCCAGAACTATAATAAAATAAAATTACATAAAATTGCATAACTCTAAGCCTGTAATGTTCATAATTTACCTTACAGTTATTACATTATTTACAGCTGCAATACCAGTAGTCACACCAGTTCCTGTACTGGCAAGTAACAAAACTGTTGCTACGATAAATTTCATTTCAACAACAGACAAGGTGCTATTGACAAACACTCATAAACTTCTCAGAATTCGTAATATTTTAAGGGCCATTCTAGTAATTTTAGATCAAGGACTACCTAAGTGCTGAGACTAACGAGGGAGACTCTAAAACGGATTACCTAGACGTCCTAGACCTAGCTATAATATCAATAGGTCTAATGAAGGGTAGCATAAAATACGACCTGAGTAATTAACATGGTTTGTTATGCAGACAAGGATATTGGTATGGCTCTTTAGCTTACAAACCTTTCTTAGAACGAAACAGAGTCCTTATTACATTGTTTGGTGGAGCTTGATAAAACAAGCACAATAAAAATATTTGTTATCTGTCTAGTTTATCTATAAATACACAAAAATAGAATACGAACTGTGAAAACAACAACAAAATTGGTAGAAAAACAACAACAACAAAATTGGTAGGAAAACAAACGAGATATAACGATTAAAACCAAATATATCTGTCTCTCTCGCCAAGACGTTGTTTTCTATGGCGGCCGTTAGATGAACTTTGATGTCATAGACCATATCGGACATCTCTTTCTTATTAGCAGCTCTGAAACTTTATAACTTCGTTGTAGACGTAGATTTTTTAAAAATTATTCCATATGTGTAAAGCTAAAAAACTTTGCACAAAAAAAAATAACCGACTTCACTACAAAAAACAAAACACTAAAACGATTAAAATAACTTTAATTTCGGAAGTCGGTGTTTCTGGTATTGTTTGCTTGTTATTTAACACCGACTTCTTTTGATCGTTCTTTTTTTGTTTTAGCAGTGAAGTCGTTTATTTTTTTTGTATAAAGTATTTTATTTCACACTTTTTGATTGTGATTCACTTATAGCCAGAATTGGTATCAATTTCTCATGACTATTCCAATTAACCCAAACACTGCTAGGATACATTATTTCATTATGAAGTTCCCATTCACCTCTCGGCTCCATCATCAGGTCAGTTCGATAGTACCTTATAGCCAAAGTGCATCTCATGACAATTCTAATATGCCCAAACACGGCTAGGATACATTTATTAATTACGGATTTCCTGTGCCTACCTTCCAGTTCCATCATCAGATCACTTCGATGATACCATTTTCAACATAACTATTTAGAACCATTTATTTATTTGTATTGTTATAGGTACTTAACTATCTTCATTGTGATATCTATGTGAGAGTGAAGTTCCGTTGGCCATTTTTGGTCTTCTTCATCAGTTCCATCAAATGTTACTTTTGGCGAAAATACCAAAATCACTATATGGTTGCCTATAATATTTGAGGAGTTCCCTCGATTCCTCATGGATTCCGTCATCAGAACTGGATTTTGAAAAAAATGGGACCAATCTGGAAGCATATCCTTTTAGGGGAAAAAAAATTACAAATCGGTCCATAAACAACGGAGTTCTGAGGTAAAAAACATTATTTAAAAAAAATGATGATAAAAAGAAATACAACCGAATTGAGAACCTCCACCTTTTTTTGAAGTCGGTTAAAAATTATTTAATTTAGCAAATAAAAAAAATTGCATTAATTCTTGATTTAATTACTAAACAATTGCCAATCGCAAATGATCTTGAACTAAATAAATATCAAATCGAAACAAGCTACAGCTAACTATAGACCAGTCCATTGAATTTCTCGCCCGTTAGGTACGCCAGTCATAAGTCCTGATCCAATCTGTCAGTACTGCGGTAAGCTCACTCCTCGCACACAACCTAGTCAATGGTTCTGTCTGTGCATAACTCTTCAAAAGATAAACGGAATGTAATTAAGATCAAAGAAGTGGTTACACAGAAAGCAGTCTCTCAAAGGGCTCGCTAAGTGCAATTAATTCTCAACAACTTGCAACTTTGTTAACTGTTAAGAAGGGGAAAGATGGTGAAGTTTCAGATATTCTGACTTACAGGTTACTAGATACTGCAATATTGGTATTCGTAGGTCTTATAGAATATTTTTTTTTTATTGACTAGAGCTTGACTGCGATCCCACCTAATGGTAAGCAGTGATGCAATCGTTGATGGTGAGGCGCACTAGTTTATTAAGAGCACTCTAGTCTTGAAGACCCTTAATATATAATCGGACGGGAGGACTGCAGCAGGCAAATTGTTCCAGTCCTTCGATGTACGCGGTATAAACGTCGCCGTCGAGGCGAAACGCTTAGTCCGGACCGTAGAGGTCATCATATCATCTTTGGCTTCAAAAGCCTGAAAAATATGTCATCTGTCATATTTTCGAGGCTTTATTTGATTAATTTTTTAAATTCACTGCATTGAAGAACCTACAATCAGAGTTTGTTACATTGCATAACTTTCGGTCTAATCTAAAAAGTTTCACTCTAGCGTATAGCCAATAACCTCGAGATCATGAAGCACAGATATAACTTTGTGAATGAAGATTCAACAAACTTTGGTTTAACAGATCTTTGACAGACTCCATTATAAATACATTTGAAGAAAAATAACAAGTGACATTAAATCTTAGAAAGGGAAAGTAGTTGTTTGCTTTCAAGAAAATTTGCGTTGAGAAAGATAAAACCTGGCCAAGTGCGAATCGGACTCGTACACGACGGGTTCCGTACTATGATAATAAAATAGAGCAAAAAAAAAAGGCCTACAAATATACGTTTTAACTTACTTGAATTTTATTACTTGTTGTTGATATAGCGGCAATAGAAATACACATTCTGTGGAAATTCAACCTCTTTCGGTTTATGAGATACCTACAGCCCGCTGACAGACGGACGGAAAGTGGAGCCATTCAAAATTCAAAGATTCAAAGTATTTTATTTCAAATAAACCATTTACAGGCACTTTTGAAATGTCAAGAAGTCAGTCAGTCAGAAAAATGATGCTAATTGCACATTCCAAAGCGCAGATCTCTATGAAGAAGAATGTGCAAGAAACACATGGACACTCTTTACAATCATGTTATGTATTACAAATATCTCTGTTACATGTTTCTTGTCGGTACTATTATGAGAGGACAATGTATATAAAGTAAAAATAAAAACTAAATATAGATATTAAAATAGCAACTGGCAGCTAAAAGATGACCAGTCTCGACTGACAGCACCCGTTCACGGACATGATGCGAATATTAGCACCACTCAGCTCAACCATTTTGAAGGGAACCGAATGATCCATACACACGCGCCACCATCAGTGAGCATGAAAAACTCTCAACTGCCATGCTCATTTATGTCAAACAAGTCCAATAGTACCCTAAAAACCATAAAAAGCTCCATGGTACTCACATTTTCAATTTTCAAAAAAAAAAAACAAACTAATCAATTCATACACCATGGTGGTAGTGGAGCTGGAACAGCATTGAGCCAAGCAGCATTTTTATCTTGAGTATAATCCTCCAACTTATAATATGCTTGCCTACATAGTGTGCGTTTAATACAAGATTTAGTTTCATTGAGTTCTAATATAGTAATAGGATCTTATTTGTTGCCACTCTTCGGGTACGAAGCACTAAAAAATACCTGAGACAGGAGAGTTAAATTGTGGACATAAGAGTTTGTTCTTTAAGCTGTAGGACACAATGCACTTTATTTACTCAATTACAGGACAAAAAACGCTAATAGTAAAACATAAAGGAGGCGTCACAAAGCGTGATCAATAAAGGATTGTGCAATCATAGCGCAGTTAGTTGCGCAACCGTGACGCTCAGACGCTCGCTGTACCGGAGTCCGTGTCAACACGATGATATCACGCAGATTATCTTGTGCACGGTCATTTGCCACCATCGAGGTAAACTAGTGTGGGTGAGAAGTTGGTTATATCCAAAGTGCGTGTCCATGCCTTACAATAATGTTGACGTAAGCTGGTGAAAAGTTTAGAAAGAGTTGAAAGTATAACGATGCTTGGGATGCAGATTAGAGAGGCTGTAATTTCATAATAAAAAGGGATATTCAGTTTTTATTTTTTTATTTTTTATTCTTGATGGTTCGCGCTTGACCGCTAACTCACCTGATGGAAAGCGACGATGCGGTCGACGATGGAGCGCGCTTACCTAGAAGTAACCTATTCACTCTTGACTTAAAGATTCCCGGGTTGTAGCCATCAGGAAAAACAGATAGCTATAGAGACATCCATTGAAAAGGGAGACCCTTCGACCAAAGGGGTGTTGTGTCTGGTCTAATATAACGTTGCCCCATAAGTACTAGGAATGACTCCTGTATTACGGGTGTGTCCACAAACATGTGGACTCACGTACACAAGACACCCAGACCCGGAAACTATCTGCTTGCATAAAAATATTTGTTCCGTGCGGGAATCGAACCCGCGACACGCAGCACAGCAGTCAGCCACTCGTGACGTCAAATTAATATTTTAAAAGCTATTTATAATTAGGAGCTTGTAATTTCATGTTAAAAAGCTTACACTAATATTGACAGTTAGGAATGGGGGAGGGGTAGACAGGTGTTGAGTTTAGTCCCGGCAACTGTCCGGCAGTTGTGTATAGGTATATTATAATCGCGCAGAGAACTCTGATACCCGTGTCTGATACCACGATGTAGCCACTTTTTTAGTTTCTCTACATTGTAATGATGTGTTAATTGTAAGGTTCTGTGGGCGGCTTTAAAATATGCTTAAGACTTGACTGCCATGGTTTGTATACCATGTCTATCTTACCAACCAAGGCTCTCGAGGTTTTCTAGCTGTAAAAATTCTTAAGATCATTATTGTTAGGTAGGTACTGTTTTTTTCTGCAAAATATTGCAATTAATCAATAACAGTATCAAGTCGTTAACAAATCTACCGTAGCAAACCATTTAACTTATTGTTATGCCAAATAACGGTTCCAAAACAACACGCACGGAAGTGTATGGCCAGGTTGCCAAAACCCTGGCTACTGTCGCCCGACAGTGCTGTCCTACTGGCTACGTTTCCGGTCTAAACGCGTCATTGAGACGAAAATACCAGGGTTCGACGACCGACCCACAATCACTGAAACTACCTGTAACTACACGCTACTGAAATACAGTGACAGTGTTAATGAACTGTAATTTTCGAATTGTGGAAATAAGGTTGTTAACGACACAAAAGTCTATGTGTAAGTCTTTCGTTTGAAATTGATTCTAACTGTCGTCTATGAACATCCCAGGCGTGACATTGATAAAGGAACTTATAGTGTTTACACACGATCGAACTTGGTGCGACGGACTTGGTCCGTCCGTACCAAGGTCGAGCGTCACTTAGCGTAATTAGTATTAACACACGCTCGAACTTGGTAAGACAGATTTGGTCCGTCCATACCGAGGTCGAACCCGAATTAGCGCAATTAGTATTAAAACACGCTCGAACTTGGTAAGACGGATTCGGTCTGCACGTACCAAGGTTGAGCCCGACTTATCGTGTTTAGTATTAACACACACTCGAACTACTTCGGTACGAAGGACCAAACATACGCTGAGTCACGACCCCGACCTACGGTCTGACCAAATCCGTCGTACCAAATTCGAGCGAGTGTTAATACTATTAAAGTCAGGAACAGACATCGATAGATTCCCCGATCATTCCATCTTACCACAGAAAACGTTCTGATTCCATTTCCCACATTTCCGGTTCGTTCAGTACTCGGTTTCCTTGCCCACAGAGGAAAACAAAAGCGTAAGCACGCAGATAGGAATCTGTGAGAAATGCTGGTAACATGGTGTCTACGTGGTCGTGCATTACTCACGTCCCTTGGGGCTCAGCCATATATTACGTCGCGTCGGCGTCGCCAACTGTTTCACGCTCCCTCACGTCACTCTTTCGTATTAGATGGAACGTCGCATATCAAAATGTCACAACTTCCAACTCCCGCCTTGTTTATACGACATGTAATTTATTGACGATCCCTTAAGAGGAAATTTAGTATCAGCCGTGTGTACTGTAACTGAGTATTAGGGTACTTGTATGTATTAGAGCAATATTTACCATAATCCTATGAGCAGAGCTCTCAACGGATTTGAGATCAAGACGAGATATTATGAGAAATTGCGAACGTATGTTTATTATGTTTAATCTCAGATGATCGTTCTGTTATTATGTATAGGGTACAGGCAGAATACATCCAAAAGATAGATGAATCTGCCAGTAATCTGTAAACCTTTTTTTTGAGGATATCAATCATCAAATAACTTCTCTCGCTCTGGGTGGAGCGACAGGGTATGTCAGACTTTTACTGAATAAAACCGATCCGTGGTCCTTGCTGGAAGAAAACTCAACTTTGAGTTAAGCTCACCTATGTATATAAACTCTGGTATCCACATATATTGTAACTTTTTTAGGTGTACCATAAAGAATTATGAATGATCCAAGCTCTTGACTGAGGTCCCTGGTATGGTTACAGTCTCACATAATATTACTGAAACACCTTCCAGTACATAAACATAAGGATAATAAGTTATTATTGAAGTTCTTAAAAAGGTGTTTCCCTTGGTGTTTTTTTTTCATAGAAACCAGTGCTTGACTGCGATCCCACCTGATGGTAAGCAGCGATGCAATCATTGATGGTGAGGCGCACTAGTTTATTAATGTCCACGTATTAATCTAGTTTTACTTTTTTACTTTTTTGAACAAACCCGCAGCCTTGGCAGGATGAACGGTCAGCCTCATCACGTCTAAACACGTCATAATAACCCCTTTTACGACAGAAATAGCGAAGGTATATACAGAACTATAATATCGCAGAGTATTCCGTCATTAGGCATGGTCCACACCTCATAATCGTGGCGAAATATATACAGCAGTGGATGGAGCCGTATCATTAGTGAGACAAACCCCAGCATACCTAGCAAAGCTTCGGCGTTAGGCGAAAACACCGACGTGCAATCACGATATCGAGATTTTCAAATAGTCAGATTAATTAGTAGGTACGCATATTGAATATCATTGATGATATGAGATCGGATGACCAATCATTCAATTGTGATTTTTATAAATTCGCTAGATTTGAATGAAAGTAAAAAATATATTTCAAAGTAACATGTACAATTTAATTTAATGTGTAATTTTAAAATTTAATTCAATGTACAATTTTAAATTAATTTATAATTTTAATTTAATTTAATGCATGTTTTTGCTTGTTTTAATAATTTTATATGTAATTTTTGACAAATTGTTATAGTAGTGATTTGATATATAGTATATTTATTTATCCAGCGGCATTTACTGCCGGCAATCTTATGCGTCAATATGTGGATAATGCAGTGGGATGCAATATTGTAAACTAGTTTGTACGTTTTTTTTTTTTTTCTATATGTATATTGTAGCTGTTTATTGTCCCACAATGAAATAAAATAAAAATAAAACATACCTACTTCCAGGATAAAAAGTATCCAATCTTTAAATCATGGTCTACTGGTCATCAAAATCCGTTCAGCCGTTTGAGCGTGAAAGAATAGCAAACATACTCTCACACACACTATTTCACTGACACGTACATTTTTTTTTTATTCTTGATAGGTTTGCGCTTGACCATTATCTCACCTGATGGAAAGCGACGATGCGGTCGACGATGGAGCGCGCTTACCTAGAAGTAACCTATTCACTCTTGACATACACACATATGCATACATACATACTACATACGCATGCAAACTTTCGCCTTTATAATATTAGCGTGATTTACGACAAAGATATGAGCACCAAGACTTCATGATTTCTAAAATGAACTCTGAAATGAATCACTGCTCAAAATTGCTTATAATACCTACAAAAAAAACACATTGTGACAAAGCAACCGATAAATCAATAGACCAAGAAACTTAATTCCGTCGTAGACTCGTATCATTTCAATATTAGGACAACTATTTTTATTAGAATGCCACTTGACTTTCAAACCATTATCCGATAGTGATATCGAAACAAAACAAATTCCACGCAGACCTTATCTAGCGACCATCAGATGTTTCAAGAGTAAGTCAAGTAAAACAAATGCAAGCTGCCATATTTGTGTGCTCAAACAAGTTAGAGTAGCGTCAACGGACTGCCAAGGTAGCCATTACAGGCCATCGAACCAGCTTATCTGACTGGACAGCCTTCATGTATTGAGTGTTATCTGTTTACGTACTTTTAAAGTTATTCAAATGAAGTATTTGTTTTGTTGCTGCCATAATGTAGCTTTGTGTTACGACCCATTTGTTAATTAATCAATTAGGGGAGAGGGGCTAGTTCATTCGGTACAGGGGTAGTCATTTATGGCCTTTTTTACGACTGGGCTCACTCCCTCGGTTTCTATGAAATCGTATTTAAATTACAAATTCTGTTGAATAGCAAACAATACCTAGGTAAGTAAACATTTAGTAAACTTCTTATTGGACGAATTTGAATCTACAGTCACGGTGAAGCTACACAATGTCTAATCCATCTCAGCATTGACGCCTTTCAATCAGTGATCTCAGCAGGCCTAAAGATAATTTAATTTTACATTTACAGGCGAAGTTAACGTTGGAAGACTTTCTAAAAGTATGCGCAAGAGCACTTGTTGTGTAATACATGATCCTTTCTAACTGACGTGAAAGTGCTGGATGCTGGGCAAGCACACAGTCATCTTTTGCTGATGCACATTGAAGATCATCATCGTGTTTGTAAATGGATAAAGAAGAAACAAACCTAGAGTCATTTCTGAATCAGTTGTTCGTAAAACAATAATATGAGAAAAAATTAACTGGGCAACTGCGAGTCGCACTCGCGCACTGAGGGTTCCGTACAAACTTATCTACGTAAATAGTTCAATTCCCGAATCGAATTCCCGAATTTCGGAGTCTCGAAGATTTTTCCGAATTGCAAAAAAATACTTTTTTTGTGATGTAGGTAACAACAAATTTACTGGATTCAGATTTATTCCCATATCTGTGCTATAAGACCCCGCTTTATGCCAAATTTCAGAATTCTGGGTCAACTGAAAGTACCCTATGAATTTTGATTCCTTGAGAGTGTCGAAATATACATTTTTTGCGACATAAACGGCCGTATCTTTTTTTTTTTCGTTAGAAGTTTGGTTTCTATACAGCTTTCAGGGACCGCAGACCTGAGTATATGGTCTTAATTTCAACTCGATACCTTCACGCGTTCCCGAGATAAAGGGTCTTGACAGACAGACAACAAAGTGATCCTATAAGGGTTCCGTTTTCTCCTTTTGAGGTACGGAACCCTAAAAATGTCTAGGTATATGACCTATACATTTATACGACACAATGAAATTCAAACCCAAAACCAACGACTTTATTGATATAAGACAGAAATTAGAAAAAAACTTATAGATTCCAATTCACTTGTACACGACCTTTTTACAATGTAAAGAAACAATCAGACAAGAGATTTGAATATTAAAAGCTTTATATTTGTCAGACTTAGGGGATCCGACAGGCGCGTTTCTTTATCCCAGGCTGAAGTCAATGACTCGAATAATATCTCGTCTGGGACACAATTACCCGAACTAATTAGATAAACACATTGTTATAAAAGTGTCAAGGTCATTATCATAATAAATTTTCTCGAAACCTTGATGGCCTGCTAATGATTTTAATTAGTTCACGATATTTAGGTACATGATCAAAATTTTCAAAATGATGTGCGTATGAAAGCCACAAGAAGATCTCTTTTTTACGAGACTAGGGCAAAGCCACGAAGTGTTATGATATGACTTTAGATTAAGACTATTGTAATTTGATTTCATGACATAAAATAAAAAATGAATTTATCTTCTTCGTAATTGAGCAACATAAAAAAGAAGAATCTATAGTAAACATTTTAAAATAAAAATGCTTTCCTCAAACAAAGAGCTGACATAAAAATATTTTCTAATTCCAAATAAAGAAAACTACGCATTTCAATAAAGTGTGTCAGTGAGGTCATAGCCCCAGATTTGGGAATTTCACTATCTATCATAATATCGCGATACCTTATCAATAGCAGGAATAATAACACCTCCCTTATCAAAAGGCTTGTTTTCTGTTCCGTCTCAAGATAAAATTGTTTGTCTGTTTGCACAATATTAGCAAGTTTTTGTAAGCCTTTCGTTGATAAAAGATAGTGAGAATACCACCCAACTTGTGGGTGGAATCGAAACGGTGTCAGCAGCGTGAGAGATTCGGCTGTGATGTCACCAATAGTCTTAAACCCAGCTAGCATTAAATCACGACTCAATAGTTCAGTAAGTACCCGTTATAACGTTTGGAATCTTAGCATGTACGTTGCAAATAATAAACGGTGTACAGTTGTTGTGTAGCGTAAATGTAGCTCTGTTTAGAGTTTGCCTTTCTCAGGACTCTGATGCTAGTTATTTCTTTGCTCTTCTTTAGCTTCAAATCTTTGCAGATGCAACTGAATATCAGTACCTACACAAAGTCACAGTTTCATCAAAAATACTTCTTACGTAACAACTTAACACAAAAGAAAAATCGTCTGTACGTTTGCGATCGTATCTCAAGAACCATTGCATTGTATCAGATGGACATTAACACGACGGACGTGATAAAACCAAAGTCAAAACAAATCCGACCTGAGTATTCAATGACGCGAAGGACGAATGTCTAGACTTTTCGACAACTGGCTCGAGGTACCTCAACTAGTTAGCAATCTGGGACAAAGTTTTACTTAAAAAAATACGTATCTATACAATCCATTCATGGAGCAAGTAATATAAGTATGTAGCGACTATAAAATTCTGACTCTAGGTATCTCAACGTAAATTGCACATGATTGTATCGGAAACCAAACGGATACAATGAACATGGACTTCATATTTTGATAATAATTGAGTTGACTGAGGTTAATAATTCAATAAACCTGAAGACAGATAAGCAGATAGCGATAGTCAATGAATTACGTGTTTCACAAGGGTAGAAAGCAGCAGCTTTACGAAGAACAAGCTACGGTCTGTACCCTTCAGCTTGCGTCGCTTTCTCCACGTCCTCGCAGCTTCCATTCAAGTGCAGATACACTCGTGTACTATTGGTGTGTAACAGCTGCTCATTTTCGATAGACGGTTCGCTTCCACCTGCCAAGCGCCATTCACTTTACTTCCCATATTCACTATGTACTCTCTTTTTCACATCCGCAATAATTTTAATCTTTATTGAAATGGCTTTTCAACAAACACAATAAATTATATCAAATATCTCTTCTTTTTGAGTGTTAAATAATGAAATAGCCCTTCTTGAATCAAATCAAATCAAATCAAATCAAAACGTTTATTTGCCAGAAATACATTGTTAACAAGGAAAGATCTTATAACCTAAAAGTCACTGTATTCTGCCTGCAAGCAAGCGTGCAAATTATTTATTTGTATGTTATTCTTCAGGTAGTTAAATTATTATTATATATACTCGTATATAGTTTCTTCTTATTCATTATTATACATACACAATTTTATTGTCATACATTCAATTTTCAAATTAATTAAATTATTATCTTTTATTTCCAGATTTCATAAATTCTATAGCACTATAAAAACAATTTTTTTTGTAGATCTGGGTGGAGGCAGTGTCATACTGACAAAGAACCCACTCGTGTTCCTCCAGTTGTCCTTTGCATTCCTGGGCCGCGGTACCGTCTTTCGAACAATTCCGCAGTCCTGGCAGGCGTATAAAAGATAATTTTTAAGTGTCGATAATTCTAGAACTACTATTTTATAGATTCTAATTCCAGTAAGTAATATAGAAGTAGACTCGTCATAATCGGTTCACTGACCTCTTATAAAGGACATGTCTCACCTAGATGACGTTACTTCGCCAGGAGGCGTGACGGGCAACCACAAAACCAAATACTGTAGCAGAGGTGACCTGAGACAGATATTCCAGATTTCCAGCAATCTGCAATCCGCTTTAAACTCCCGTCTACAACACAGATCTGCTAAATCTACATTTGAAGTTGTGCAACATTGTCGGACACCCACATTTGGAAATCGTACAAATACATCGAATGCTCTGTGCAAACTGGATTATTCGCGAGTGGCCCAACTAAGTGCGAACCGCACTTAACCGGTATCAGAATTGAATACGTTCCGCCGCCATTTTGTGTCATGTGTGATGTGAGTGCAACTGTTTATTACTCAGAATCACCTCTCGAACACAGTTCAAGGGAGTTAGCAGTCTTGACAATAAATAAAAGATTCAGCTTATTAGAAGAAACAAGGCTTAGCAAAAATCATATTACTTACTGTTTTTCTTTATTAATTTGAATAAATTAAATAAAACTAACGTTGTGATGACCTCGAAAGCGGCCAAAGAGCCATTAAAAATAATAATATTTTCATCAAAATATCTTCGTAAAAACAATCCCAAAATAAAATGTTCAAATGGCCTTCTGGCTTCTGGTTTGCCAGTCACCACTCGCGCAGAATTCTAATTTTATCAAATCTTAGCCGCAGCAACGGAAAACTAAAAAGCGGATAAAACGCGACTATTATACTATACCTACTGAATCATTAGATATCGGCTCAAAGCATGATATTATTGTTCCCGGAAAGACACCTGCAACTTGAAAAGTAAAAAGTTTTGTAAAGGAATTCTCTATCGTGACCAATTCTCAACTTGGGCTCAACTGCTGGATTCCAACAGATACTATTTACTGGCCGTTCTGAAAAGTACAGAACTTTCTGTAAAGTTCTTATCGATTAATTGTCCTCCAAAAGAAAAATTTGGATAAGTTTGCTCAATTCTTTCCGCACAAAACCGAGTATTCGTATCGTAAATTAAAACCGAATAGTGTTTGTTTGCGGGCGAGCGGTTCGCCTTGAGCTGCGCCGGCGCCGCTCGGCCTCAGCCACACTTCAGTACACAACGCGCGAATTGAACCTTTTTATTGTGTTGTCAACGCGCCCAATGATTCAGACTCAGATATTATTTTAAGCGGAGAGAATGATCAAACGAGTATCTTTATAATGAAGTACCTATCTACGTCTATATAATGATTTCAATGAAGACTTTATTAGTCTTTTCATTACAAAATCTATTTACAATTCTCTAAGCAGTAATGTGGCAGCTTGCGTCACTGTCGTTCATTGCCGTTCAGTGCTACAAGGCAACTCTCGAAACGGTACAAGAAATATTCGGTTATCAATATTGCACGCTTGACAAACAAAACATGCTTCTTTTTCGTTTTTCTTTAGAGCGAAAACAAAGGCAGAGAAAATTCGAGCGAATCGAGCAAAGTGGTCAATGTACTTTATTGAAGAGACATGGTTGAAGGAGTCGAAAGATAAAGACGTTGGGAGAATTGAAACGTTTAACTAGCCACATCCAATTCAAACTGATTCATCGCGTATTAAAGCACTATATCATCCAGACTAATTTGCGTTTGCACTTTTAATTAGTTCCCCCGTAACCCTATAACTGCCACAACAAACATGTCAAGTGAACGGCAGCTAAAAAGATAAGTGCGTATGCGATGCGGCGACGCGTCGGTACGCCTCGCATCCGGCATGCGCGCTGATTCAGAGCTGAACAAAGAATATAAACAAGCCGGCTGATACATTGTATTGCTTTTTGTACATTATGAAGGTGATTGGAGACAAATTATAAACGATTTACGGCTTGACTTATAAAATATTATGCTGTTTTGGTTTTTAAAGTACTAAGCTGCTGGAAGAAGGAAGCAATTTGCGGGAAAGGGGAACAATTGGGGTCGATCTATACTCAAGACGAGGTCTGTAAGGACTAGCAAAAAGAAGTGTCTGTTAAAGAAGCTGAGCATTAACATTATTAGAACCGAGCCATTATTTAAACATTTTATCCAAAAACATCACAATTTTGCAATTATTTAAAGCAGTTTCTTTCACTTTTATGATTCAGCCATTTTGCACATCCAAATTAATTGTACTATGCACACCAGTATAAAATACAGATAAATAATAAACCGCCAAAGAACAGCAAAGTACTAGGACATAATCACAGGTACTATGATTTTAATGAATGCTTGATACACACAATAATAGCGGTAATTGCGCAGTAATTAGTTTACGTTCAAGGTGACCGGTACTGCTAATTGCAATCATTACATAATCTACAGGTAATACAAAGGTGGATTACGTGTAGACGGTTTAAGATGATCACTATCTATCCAAAAAAATAAGGCTAGAGGAACGTAAGCGTAAAAGGACGCAAAGCAGAACTTTTACTTTCAAGTCTCAATACTTTCATTTTTGAACTGACTAAAGCTTTTAAAAGTTAAATCACGTGAGGATATCAATGTTTCTGGAATTCTGAAAAAAGAAGTCTCCATCTTCAGGATCATTAAAAGTTACGGGCTCGAGCGTTACCATTTTTTCACTAGATGGCGCTAAACTGAACATTTTAAGTTAATTTCATTTTTAATGTATGGGAGCATTATTATGTCAAGAAAATGGTAACTGCGAAAATCGGACATTTTTTTTTTTTTTTTTTTTTTTTTTTTTTTTATTGATAGGCTCGCGTTTGACCACCATCTCACCTGATGGTAAGCGATGATGTGGCCGACGATGGAGCACGCTTGCCTAGAAGTAACCTATTCACTCTTGACTTAAAGACCCCTAGGTTGTAGCTATCAGGGAACACAGACTCGGACATTCCAGTGTATTGAACTTAGTCAAATTATTGCCTAAAAATCCACCTAATTCGCACTGTTTATGTCTCAACTCTAGTGTTTAGGTACTAGAAATCATGAAAAGGACATTCATGGCGAAAAGTTAGCAAATGCGTCATATATAATTTAATTATATATTTTTTTTATTATTTAGCCTATACTGTCCCACTGCTGGGCAAAGGCGTCAAAAGACGGGAATTATGGACTTAGGAAAAAAGGCTGCCAGGCTAAAATGGGATTGGGTGGGTCACATCAGCCGCATGCACTTTGACCGGTGGGCAATTTAATTACTTATACATATAAAAAAAAAAAAATTAGGTACAAAATAATTAGCTTTACTTTTATAGGACTATATAAACCGCGATTATAGTGATGAAGTAATTGTATTTGTGAGAAAAATTTACAATACAATTACGATTTTCATGATGACAATCTAGAGATGAATATATTATTATAATATTTAAATTTAAGACAATCGCACCATATTAATATCATAAAGGCGTTAAGTTTGTGTGTATATGTTTTTGTATGTTTGGTAGTTCTTCACGCTTGAGCGGTTGAACAGATTTAGATGAAATTTGGCGCACGGGTAGATCATGTTTTCACTTTTTATCCCGGGAGTATGTTCCCTTGAGACAAATTTGTACTTTCACGCGGGTTTTAACAGATTCCGTACTCATCGTAGTTTTGTTGTTATTAAAACATACGATTATGAGGATCCTGTTGATCTCATTATTTTACTTTTGTTTTTGCACTTCATTATTATTATTAAAAACCAATTTCTTATTAACTTATCATAATCTAGCCTAAAATACAAATAAGCAATTTAACTGTAACTAAATTATTAAATGTTTATCCTACAGTTGTCTTTAATAGCATCCAATGATGATAAGACAAAATAATGCTTGCTTTGTAAAGAATACAAAACAACCTAATAATAGACCGTAGAACATTCTACAGTACCATCTATAAATTGTCTATTTACATTTCAATTAGTAAAGTGATAAGCAAGTTTAAATTAGAAACATCGATTACTTAACAAGAGCTGTACACACTGGCTTTATTTGTCATACTCTGTATATTTATATTATCACCCTTACCAACCGTGTTATCGACTGAAGAGGTTGACGTCTTCTAATTATGATATTTAATCAATATACTAATACATAT
Organism: Mythimna impura; assembly: GCA_905147345.3. NCBI lineage: Eukaryota > Metazoa > Arthropoda > Insecta > Lepidoptera > Noctuidae > Mythimna > Mythimna impura. The sequence continues at coordinate 28,610,378 of LR990357.1, read as the reverse complement.
CGTAAAAAGGGTGTAAGAGACATTAATTTTGATGTCCCTTATGTCATTTGGTCAAAAATAATCAATATTAACTAGCTACCTGATCCCAGGCTAAGGACCTTATTAAGTTTCTTAATAATCTCTTTTGGTCCGTATTATCTTCTTATTCATTTTCTTGTTTCCTCTTTTCACCTTCTACATAAAACCAGAACAGGTTTGTAACATAGTATATATGTATTTGTATACATCGAGTCGGTCACCTTAGTTTTTGGAGCAGATCACATGACCTGTAGTTCTACCTGCCTTTTTTATCAGCCTCAACCGGTTTTCGACCTAACTTATTTTTAGAAACTATATTTGCTTGAAATATATTTAAGTATGTGTCAACTTTACGTGTCAATAAACTGATTTGCAGATTTTTGAATTCATTATATGATTTGATATGAGCCTCGGTACCTCGCATAGTAGAATGGAAAAACTTGATTTTTATGCAATATGGAAACAGATGAACCAGAAGAAGTTTAATTGTAGGTACAAATAAATAATTTAACTAACCTATACAATTAATAAGCATATCCTTCCGTTATGCCTCAGTTACGAGCAAGGTTGATACATAAGGAAACAACCACGAACAAGAAACACACATTAAACAAGAATTATTCGTTGGTTTCCTGTCGTAGGTATAGGAAGAAACCTTAATTCGAATAAATTATTATTACAATTGATAAGTATGTATAAATCGATTAAGGTTATTAGTGCGCTGATAATTAGGTTATCATATCAGACATGAGAGTGACATCACAATGTGTCTGTTGTGTTTTAGATAAAACTATGGGGACTGGCAATTGTTGCAATACTAATTATTTATCTCTAGAAGAGAAATAGATTTTTAAAGCAAGTTACATCTCAGCCAAATAAGAGATTGACGGTAGCGGAGGTCGAAGTAAACGAAGACACCCAAGCATAACAGAGGATTTTAAGAAAAACAAACAAAATCTTCACACAGAAAACCAGTCTCAACTCACACTTGCACTTGCAAGCACTTGAAGAAGAAACCGCAAACTACAAAGATACACACACAGTTTTCGAAACCGACAGGATTCCATACCTCTGTAAGTCATGACAGAAAGTGTACCCGAAGTGAATGCAATCATTAGAAGAAAGTAAGCACAGGCTAGCAACAGGAGAATAATCTTGCCGCAATAAAACGGCAAATAGACCGGTTTTCTACCCGTTCTGGTTAATGGTCGCAAGTGGACTAACCACAGATTATTGTGAAACGAATCAACTGGTCAGTTGGTATTAAATCACAGATCTATCAATAATTTAATTATGTAAAGATACGTTAAGTTATACAACCACAGCCGTAGATACCTATATGATAATCTCAGTGACGGGCTGACGGCCGGGTGGGTCAATATAAATATATGACGTATACAAGATAATTGTATTGGTTTTATGGAAACTTTGGCAATGAAATTGTAACGGCTTGATGACGATGCCAATATTAAAATAATTAATCGATAATGTTCATTTATAGATAGATATTTTAAAATTAGCTAACCATAAACTTAGTTTAAATACAGATACACGAATTTCAAATTAAAATTCACTACAGAGAATTTTGAATCAAGAACCAAGAAGATTTTTTTATGTATAAATAAGGTCCACCTAATTTAGCTCCTATCAATATAAATGAATAGATTACATCGTTTTCAACAATGGTAGATAAATAATAGACACATTGTTTCCACGGTAGAACTCATATTACAAAATAATGCGAGTTTTCTTAGATTTCATACAATTTTTTTTTTATAAATACAGCGATATTACAGAAAACACAAAACACAAAGAAACCAATTAATACCTAATTTTGAAAAAAGAATAACGTATGTACCTTTAACATAAAGTTTGTTTGAACATATAATTCCAAGTCAATCCAAAGATATAACACTTCAAAGCAACCAGTTTTAAAAAACGGTAATTTCATAGGTAAAGAAAGACCTATTATTTAAATAGTTAAGTTGTATCATTTTTTTTGATATTTAGGAATAATTTATCTGTATATGTGTCCTGGCCTATGTCCAACAGTGGACGTCTTTCGGCTGAAATGATGATGATGATGATGATGATAATATGTGTCCTAGCTTAATTGTGTTAATGAAGACAATATATTTTATAAGTGTTAGTTTGTTTAAAATTCACTTATCATTAGACCTGACACTGTTATTTCTTTGACCTTTTCCAAGAAACGATGACTTTTCATAACAATTCTCTATTTTGAATAGGTTTGAGTTAATTGTCTTTAAAACTCATTCAATATCAGGTACGTATATTGCTTTGTACTGGGGAGAGGGGACCCGTTTGGATTTACCATCGATCGTGGTGAAAGGATTTGTCAGTTAGACTCTGCGTTACCGAGTGCTTAACTTTGAGGAAAAGAAAACCATCGATTCGAGAAGAAGAAGAAGAATGCTTTATTCTCTTTTATTTCTAAGGAGCAAAGAAATAATAGAAAACAAAGCATTAGAGTGCAATAAACATGGATAAATGGCATCTGGTTTTTCAATTCAAAGAATGTCACTGACTGACTTTTGAGTTTCACTGAGAAATCAAACATGATGCCTAAGGCCAACCACCGCGGTTTCACGACTAACTTTTTTACCTTTGAAGGTTTGCCAAATAATTTGGTTTGACCATAAAATGAGGTCTCTAAAAATATGTATTAATTTCCACATTTATTTTTATCTATTTTGCAGGAGTTGAAGAAAACCTTATTAAGCAGGATGTTAATGTAACATATTCCATGGTTCTGTTCCAGACAGACTATGACGAAACAGAAGCCATTATTGTCAATCTAAAAGTGTCTTTGCAACTGGCTTTGACAATATACTTATACAAGTTGTAAAAAGTACGAAGACAAGTCTGATTCCACTTGCACAATCATCAACGTTATCATAAATTTTCAGTGTTGACGCTAGATTAAAAGGGTAAATTGAATATTTAGAATAAACTTATTTATTAGTTTTGTAAGAAAGAAAATTATTCAAATTTCTTACTTTTATATTGAGGAATGTCAACTAGTTTTTAATTAAAACAAATGCATACCGTAACCACTTGAACCAAATATTATAATTCCAAGGTTTCTGTTTCAATACCTTGAAGAAATGCAAAACATGTAACTAATAAATTAAATAGCATCGTTTTTAGCTTACTTTAACGTTTTAAAACATATTAATAAACTTACTCTCCATAATGCCATTATAAATTGATAAAAAACATGCCACTTCTCAAAATCGCTAAAAACAAAAACAAAACTGATCGTTCATAATTTGTTATCAAAATATTGTTATTCAAAATTGTGGAGAACTTTGTTAATATTCAATCAACGGCCAATTTTGGGAAACTTAAATAAATAATTCCGTTATTTCAATGCCTCATGTATTTTTATCAGTGGGATATTTATATACAGAAAAAAAACATTATTTCTATAACACTACACAATTAGCTCATTTAGATGAATTTTACGATACACAAATCAATCAATTGTCAATTATATTGACACATACTTTCTGGAACACCTCAAAATTAAATTTATATGTTTAAATAACCGATAAATTATAGATTTCATAATAGACGACAAGAAGTGCATACATCATGAGTACAATGAAAGTGTCACAAACATTGCCTTATCAGTTACAACGAAGGAAAAACAACTTTATTACGCGGAGATAAGATATGAGGGGAACGCAAAAAATAAGTTGTTTTTGTTCACACGATAAGAGCAACACACAATCAAACTAACATACGTCTGGGGAGACGATCAGTATGCCATTATGGACCATTAGTGTACATTAAGATATTGAAAATGGTTATTAATTTTATAATTTTCCGTTATTTCTCATTCCAAGATAGGTTTGATTTATCAAATATTATTTGCAATACTCATATTTAATCAAACGCGTTAGTAAGATTTCTATGTCCTCTGACAACGAAAGCAATAGTGTCACATTCAAGTCGCTAGTATTAATATATAAATCAACGGCAATTTTCTAAGACAAGAACTAACTTAAAAGAGATTCGAATTGACCGGCTTATTCAGTAACGATGACAAAAGATAGTGATCCATAACTCCTAAGAACAAATAATAAACAAACTAAGGAAACAGCTAAGGTTGATAGTGGACATGGAAATGAAGAAGCAACCAAGAAAATGAGTCAATGATACGAGTTAAAAAGGGCCTAGGTCCAACACTGGACTGCTATAAACCGATGTACTTAATCGACACTTCACTTCTTTAAAAAATATTAATAGCGGTGATTGTATTGTGTGAAATACTCTCAAGTGTTGATGCAATCGTATATGACGTCACACAGGTTCTTTCCTTTTGAGAGGTTAATGTGTAATAGTCTAGCCTAGACGTAATGTCTCTGGAATTCCTGTAATCGCATTTTAAATTCATAATTAACAATACAATATTAATCAAAATAAATATAGTATTGTTAATTTGAATCATTTGATTAGGCCACTCCAAATCCATATCTTACTTATGCAGTATTATAGCTTGTATATTCAAATCTATCTAGAAGAAATCTCTGTCCAGTTTTTGGCATACCAGAATATTAAAAAACTTCATTAATAAAAGCACTGCAGTAAAAAATCATGAATTCACAGCACACCTATCTGTTTAGTGCATCTGTAGAAGAATTGTAAATGAATTAAGTAATGAAATATAAATTTACCAAGGCGCCAAGACGCCAACTTCATATAGCCATTTCAGCATCGCTACGGAACACCAATGGATTCAACTTGACATTAATCACTGTTGAAGTATTTTTCTTAATAATGCGGGGCGAGAAAGAGATTTGTGAATAAATGTTACTGATTTAAAAGACGATGAATGACTCAGGACATCTAATTCCGTGTTGCGACTCGAGTTCGATTCCCGCACGGACAAATATTTACATGGTCTTTAAATAGTTGTTCTGGGTCTGGGTGCCATATGCGTTTACATGTTTGTCAATGTACCAACGATACAGGAATAATTCATAGTGCCTATGCCAAGTTAAAAAAATAATAGCTTTTCTTTTTTTACAGTACAGTCAAAATATCTCTCAATGTTTGTTTTGTTTTCATTCCATTGTGAGAAACAAGTCATAACGGTAACGCTTTACATAAATATGTAACAGAACATTAATAATTATACGTAAACGTTATAGAGAAAGTTTCTGTTTGTCTGCTGAATAACAGACTCTTCGGCTTGTGGCCACTTTCCCGACGTGGTTTAAGTTTACTTCAACTTTGTTTATTATTTAAATTATTTACAATTTTGAAATTCTTCAGAGCTCTTTCAAGAAAGTACAGACAGGCAAAACTATTGAATTTAAACGTAAACAAATATTGAAAAACAATATTGTTAACCGCGGTTTTGTTAAATAACATCAATAATGACTTCCTACTTATATAAAACACATTCTTTAACACTTGATTATATTTCATTGTCCATTTATAACGATACTGGCTGGTATAAACTAACTTTATTAGTCACAATAGTGCCTCGTTTGCCGGTTATTAAGAGCACTCGAGTCTTAAAAGCGAGATAAGACCATGAAGAGAACTATGATATGGACTCAATAGATGATAACACTGGAAACAGTAGACGTAATAAAGCTAAATACATATGTGTCTGTACTACTTCAGACCATTTAGAAGGCATTATCCAGGCCCTTTTCGGTGTATTTTTAGAGGTATCTCTGAAATGACTAATCCTTTTGAAGTTCTGACAAACTATTATTTATACATGACACATACAAAATCTTCCATATTCAAACATGTCGCAGAATGTTTTTATTTTTATAGAAGAACTCTATGGATGTATCACAGAAGCAATTAGGGGTACCGTAAGGGATACCTTGAGGTTACGCAAAAACCATTTACTCATGCATTTTGTTTTGTTTAGTCAGCTGCAAAATTTTGAAGTTGCAACAGATGCATAATGAACTCATTTTGGATTGTGAAGATGGTCCATTTATTTGTTTCAAAAGTGGGAAACTCTACATTTGAGAATAGGCCGAGAGCTAATCCTCAGTAATGAGCTGGTTTGGATTCAGAAGCTGTTCTTTTCTCGTTCTAATATCCAATACCTTGGCAAAACAGAAGGCCTCGCATAGTGCCTATAATAACACACAGTGCTCCGCCCACCTTCAGCGGAGTCCAACAATAACAAACAAGACAATTGACATACCTATTTCTTTTCTGGTATAATGCCTCTGCTCATCATTGTGAGAATTCGTCGTTCCAAACGCCTGACCCATCTTTATATCACAGCACTGAGATCACAAATAGAAAATTACAAAAAACAATGACAATCAGCTGATTACACCGAACGTAATTATGCGTTTGTAAGCATGCGCGGGCTCATATCACGGGAGACGTGCGCGCCCAGCGGCGTCTCATACAACACTGGAGTTTTGAGCAAAGGCCCGCGGCGTGGGAGCGAGACAGGTAACCTGTGACCGATAAGCTCATCGGTGACCTACATACAACCGGTATACGAGCGACAGAGACAGCACCACTTTAAGTTGCACAGATGCAGTCAGACACGGTCTGTTTACATTCTGGGTAAGCGCAAAATGGCTACCGGCCGAACGTCTCAATTCTCAGACAAGTTGCAAAAACAAACTAACACTGTGTATTCTGCTTAGTTTCATCAACGTCAATGTAGTTCTAAACAAAAATAAGGTGCTTTGCTTTTCCTGAAAATAAGTGCGGTAGAAAAGCGACCCAGCCTGGGAAAACCCAGTGAAAACTTTTCTAGTTTAAAAGTTTTTATTGCTCTCGGTTCTACAAACTACCTGTAGCTAAATTCATTTCGCTCACAAGAAAAGACTGCTTAGATGAATCTCTCAGAAAACTTATTACAATATAAAATAACAATTAATCAGGCACGATTTTAGACATCAGAGACACTTGTCGGAAGCATTTAAATTGAAACACCACAAATAGCCGACCGTAAACAATCTATCGAGCTGTATCTAATTATAATTGACAATTGGACTTGAGGTCAGCAGAAAAGTCTTTGACTTGGTACGGAGCCTCGAATTTCGTAATCTTTAAGACAAAGTGCATTTTTCGGCAATTTTCCTTTGGGGGGATCATCGGAATAAACCTTTAAATGGTAGAAGGCCACGTGTTTTATTCAAAAGACTTAAGAACAGAAGAAAATAAATAGGATTGTACATTTTTTTTTTGGTTTTATCATTCTCTTATTTTAGAAAAAACATGTTGCGCCGACCCCAAATAACACGGGACAAGGGCAGGAAGATGATGAGATGATGATGATTCTCTTATTTTAGAAGTTACGGGGGGGGGGACATTTTACCACTTTGGAAGTGTCTCTCGCGCAAACTATTTATTTTAAATAAAACTGATAATAGAAACCTCAATATCATTTTTGAAGACCTATCCATAGATACCCCCACGTATGAGTTTGATGAAAAAAAAAAAATTTTGAGTTTCAGTTCTAAGTACTTATGGGGAACCCCCAAAATTTATTGTTTTTCTTCTATTTTTGTGTGAAAATCTTAATGCGGTTCACAGAATACATTTACTTACCAATTTTCAACAGTATAGTTCTTATAGTTTCGGAAAAAAGTGGCTGTGACATACGGACGGACAGACAGACACATGACGAATCTACGAGTATAAGGGTTCCGTTTTTTGCCATTTGGCTACGGAACCCTAAAAACGTTGCCTAACACTGGGAAATACTCCTGTATCGTAGGTGCATTCACAAACTTGTAAACTCACGTATACACAACACTTAGACCCACTACCCCGAACCCTGAAGTAAGTTTTGTGGAGAAAATTGGAAGATAATCCAGATTAATATTAAGGATATTAGAGCAAAAAGCTTATCTAACAACATCTTCAGGTCGACATGAGTCAAAATCTTCTGACAAGTCTATTGTCCCTGTGCCCTTGACATGTTTGAAATGACGTCAAAAGCAGAACAATGCCTCTATATCGAAATGTATTGTGGCATTCAAGAATTGAATTGGGTTGGAAACTTTAAAAATACAATAGTGAGAAAAGGTGTGAGTAATGAATGACTTAATTGTGATCTCATTAACAAATGTTTTTCTTTTTTTCTAAGAATGTTTAAACTAGAGAACTAGACAATGATATAGATTATATCAAAGATGAAAAATATAGAAAAAAAAAATATATAGAAAGAATCTGTAGATACAGTAGTAATCGAGGCACCTTTCTCTAAGATGGTGTGCAGTGGTAGAATAATCAAAGAGTATGATTTGATAGAGATGTCAATTTTTCTTGAAATTATAACATAATTTATAATCGGTCTTCCCGTTAGATTATAATTTAAGTATCTTCAAGGCTAGAGTGAATAGGCTTCTAATAAACTAGTGCGCCTCACCATCAACGATTGCATCACTGCTTACCATGCCGTGGGATCGCAAATGCCGCTTTAAATCATCTATAGCACTAAGTAATATTTTCTCATACATAAAAGGATTATATTATTGGAACATTGCAGAGACAGCCCATGAAGATAATCAACTCTAAAGACACAGACTCCACAGAAATCAAAACTATGTATATGTGTACCTCAGTACCTTCTGTTTATTCAAAGGACAAGCTTTAGTCCCTTGAATAAACAGAAGGAAATCATCAACCTAATTGCACTATGACAAGCACAGCGGCTCAGCTCGATGTACAAACCGCAGTCTGATGATATAACACCGCAGTTGGCGATGCAACCCATCCCAAAACAAAGGCGGTGGAGTGCGAGATCGCGTTACCGATGCTATTGAACCGATTGTGGAGCGAGGCAGCTGGAACGCTGCTGCGGTTACCCTACATTCTGGAGAAGTGGAGATGTCGAATGTTTGGGTTACCGATTTTATCTATAAAGCACATGCACATTGTAATTTAAGGCGTATTTGAATCAACTGTGAAAGTTCATAAATACATAATGTTGAATACTCATTTTGGGACCTGAAATGTAAAAAACTTGACTAACATTATTTTGGTTACTGTTCCGATAATGTTTACTCCTGGACCGTAGGATTTTAGAGTAGACGTGTCTTGAGCTCAACAACTTGACGAGCAATGCCAAAGAATGGACATTTGGGTAGGCCGCATAAAGTACTCAAACGACAGTTTAGAGTACTTTTTGCGGGTTTATCTTTTCAGTAATTTTAACGTATGTCTGACAAGACATACGTTAAAATTACTGAAAAGATAAACAATCCAAATAGTCACCACATTTAAAAAGAAGATTTAAAAAATATCCATGTCAAAAAATAAATAAAAACTACAATAAAAAAAACCCTAATTTTTTGAGCCTAGTTTTATAAATTGAACGAATAACCCTTTTTTGCAAAACAAAAATACACGCAAACAATATACAGTAGGTTCGTCATGAAACTAGTTAAATTATTTAACAAAAGACTAAATGATGATGATGATCGTAATGTGAAAAGTAAGTTGTCTTCTCTACATTTATTTTGTCTAAATAACCAATAATCTAAAGAAATAATCAAAAATCAAACAAGTTTAAGAAACTTGTTTGATTTATATGTACCTATAAATAGAGGAATATCCTATACTGTACTGAGGTCAAAGCATGTTTTTATAAATAGCACCATTCTAAGTAAAATTTATATCTTTTTTTTTATATTAATGCTAGGCTTGCGTTTGACCACCATCTCACCAATATGGTAAGCGATGATGTGGTCGACGATGGAGCACGGTTGCCTAGAAGTAGCCTATTCACTCTTGACTTAAAGACCCCTAAGTTGTAGCTATCAGGAAACACAGACTCCGGCAAAGAATTCCACTCCTTGGCTGTACGCATAATTAATCTGAAATGGACATTAGTGAATCAACTTTCAACCATGTAGCACAACTTAGTAGCATGGCACGAACATCCAGAAAGCCGGTAGTAATTTCTACTGATAAAGATAATCACGCTTCTGGTTATAAATTCCAGTTAAATCCAATAACCTCAAATTGTGGAATCAAGTCCATTTCCTAGTACTAATGATAATTTGCCTAGATTTTCCGCAGTCGACAAGGGACAAAGAGACTGTCGGCGTACTCTACGCAGGAGCTGATAAGGATGGCCATGAGACTGTACATGTGGAAATGCTACGTAGACACGTATTGCGCAGTTTTCACATGTCCACGCCATCGACACGAATATGAATGAATTTGCATAAGTGGATACAAAACTCTTGAAGACATTACTACAAAAAAAAATCGATTGACGAAATCCCCTGAGATTCCTAAGAGTTCAAAGAGCCAGTCATAGATAGTTGAATTATTGGCGGGAAGGAAGGATTCTTACAAAAGCACTTATGTTCTTTTGGCTTTTGGTTAAAATGAATCTTCTCTATATTATGGTGCAAGACGTCATCAAAGTCAATGTACATACCTGTCGAATCGTAAAGAAGAAAAAACGTTGAGCAAGCTAGACAGGTAGCTCTCACTCACAATACTATTGTTTCTCTAACATTCTGCACGTGGCTTCTGGGTATTGTATGTGCGTTTGTTATGCTTCTCATTGTCATCGCTCGTGCGTGTTGTAAGAGACGCAGAAACTACTCCTGTGTTGGTAACTTCATTTGAAGTTGCGACTATGGATGTTTCGTTTGAGCATGGTAATAACGGTCATTACCCTATTCCCAACTTCTATTGGTAGAAACCCGAACCAAAAAACTATGCAACGTTGTAAAGGTAAATGAGAACGTGAGGTAAACGTAGGTATTGATTGAGTAAAGCTTAATTATTTAATTTCTGTTTTTTTTATTAATTATGAATATAGCGCGTACATCGAAGGATTAGAACAATTTGCTTACAGCGGTCTTCCCGTCCGATTATAATTTAGGTGTCTTCAAAGCTAAAGTGAATATACTCTTAATAATCTAGTGCGTTTCACCATCAACTATTGCATCACTGCTTACCATCAGGTGAGATCGCAGTCAAGTAATAGTTTATATCATTAAAAAAAAACAACAAAATTTAGGCGAGTCAATTACCTTTGAGTGCGTAATTAGAGACACAATAGTAAGACAATGGCGCGTGAACGCCGGCGTTAATGCGGGGATCAACAGCTTAATATTGGCATGTTAAAACACAGCAGCTTTGCCAAACTTGGTGATTGTGACTAATAGCTTGTTGGTCACATCGCTTCTCAGACATATTTCGTCTTGTGTAACATAGCTAAGTTTAAATAAATTAATGAACCACCATGTAATGTCAAATTATCACAGGTAAAATAGTAAGTTAAGGTTTCCGTCACAAAGAGACCAATTTAATCATTTTTCCCTCAAAACGATATAAACCAAACGAGTTACGAGAACAGAGATATGCGATTCTTAGATCGATTGGAAATGACAATTGCGCCATTGGCAAGCCTGTTTAAGATTTTACAACATTCTTAGTCAAAGTTAAGCAACCGTATATTACAAAGTTAACCTTTACAGCCTTCCAATATTTACTTCACACCAAGTAACGTTCATTTGAGACCGAAACCTTCGGTAGATAACTGCGTACAGAAATAAGTTGTCCTTCAAATATTGTTCAGTCAAGTGTGAACTTTGTATTCACACCAAACCCTGCCTTAACTCTTGAAGGATAGAAGCCAGAGTCGTGTGAAGTTCTTCAGTCTGTACATAGCATTTGAAACCGTATTAAAGTCGGTATTAATGCCGTGTATCATTAATCCTCTTGGAAGAAAACCTTTTATATTAGTTGCTTGTCATCTGACGCATACTGAAAGAGCCAACTGAAAGTTAATCATAGCTTAGACTGACGCGAAGGACGTGTTTTCTACACAGGGTATAGAATATAATAATGTACAAGTTATAGCAACATTATAAGAGAGTCAAGACAAGCAGACAGATTGTTATACTTAGTTTGAGACATCCTTGGCAAGGGATTGCTGGGTCGAATCCTAAACTAAACAAAGGTCGTAGTGATTGAGATAGTGACTATAATTACACAGACTCATTAGTAATACACATAACGGTAATGGACTACCATTATACTAATTGCTATCGATGGTGTTCTAATGACGTAGGGAGATAAGAAGACTGTGTATGAGAATCTGCTGAGGATAAAACTGATGGAATTGCTAACAATCAAAACATGCCGCTATTTCCTCACATACTCTGACATATTAATGTCGAACGTGGTTCTAATTATCACATAGGCGTTAACTTTGCTCCAGTCCTCACTTCACACTTCAAAGATCATAATAATTTAAGTACACTACATAGTAATATATTTTGTCCCAAGTAAGTACAACTGCACATTTGAATATCATCATACTCGATTTCCGCTTTTACTCTTTGTTCTAAAATGGAGTCGTGAGTAAACGTTCGTGGAATACTTGTAGCCACATTACCTACTGAGTGACTGATGACATACCTCTAGCGAACCCAGCAAGCACTAGCGTGACAAGAGATAAGACGTCAAGTGTCACTAAAGTCCTAAATTCGTGCGAGAAAATCGGGAATGCCTGTGACATAATTCACAGTAGAGCGTAGTTTCTTAATACATTGTATTGTCATGTAAGATGAGACAACAGGCCATTATCAAATTATGTGTTATCAGAAGTGGTGAGTAATTAGTTCTAGGAAGACGATACTGTTAGCTTAATGAATAATTTAAGATAGGAAGCCTGTAGGTACGTAAGTGCTGATGGCAGGACGACTGTCAACGATGAATCAATGATACCTTTCTTTTAAGTATATATTGATTATACTTTGTAAGCGGTTGGTCTCATTGTCATTCGTAGATCTTTAACAGTCGTTACAGGAAGTCAGACGCCGGAAAGTCTGACCATCAGTCTGTCTAAGGAGTATCGTGTTGCCCGCTAACCAGTCTGATAGGCAGTTGCTCCATGTAAAACACGGGTATTCAGCCGCATCCAGTTAGATTGGAACCCCAACCAGGCTAGTTGGGAAAAGGCTAGAGAGATGATGTTGTAGCTAGACAGGAGATATGTGGAAGAAGTCATGCTGCGTCAAATTAATTGGGTGAGGGCAAGAGGATGATGGGCTGCTGGGTTGTGCGAAAGAGCCACCACAGCCATGGAACACAAAGGCCAACTAATGGATTACGAGCGGGTGTTAGTCTGTGAAAGTCTAACACTCCCTCTCACTCTAGCTACATCATCTTTCACGAAAGCCAGCCATCATTTAATTAGTCTTCCTTTACTGTAATGCGTCTGATTTCATAGTTTAAATCTAAAGCTAATCAAAATCTAAGCAGAACTTACCATAAACATTGAACTTAGCCAAAACACAATAATAAAATTACCAAAAAAACATTCTTATTGAATCCTCAGAATCGTATGTGACTAATAATGACCTACATTACTTTGAAAATTACTATGTCTTAGTTTTTCTGCTGCTAACATGAATAAAAATAAATTGTGAAGTCTGTAAAAACTACAGTTATTAGTACTTGGTACTTCTTCGAAAGAAACATTGCAAGCACTTACCAAGCGTGTTTTTCGGTCAAACCGCAAACATGTTCATGATTTGTTTTCTTTATTACTTAGGTATACACTCGATTTTCGACTTCATGTTGGTTTGTTTGGTCAGATATGATGTTATTAATCGTAAGTATCGGACAAGAAATCCTTACCTGAAACAAATAAAGAAAAAAAAATTAAATCAGAGAATCAGAGTCAATAAAATTGTTATTGCAAATAAAAAACATGAAGTTCTACGTAAAAAAATAATCATAGATAACAATAACATTGAACAAAATAGCTCAAAATAAAAATAACATCATTCTTTCTTTCTAGTTCCCCGTCGCTGCGAGCGCCTGAACATTTGGTCACAGCAACGAGTTGGAAATTGCTGCTATTACTTTTGTGGTAGGCGCTTTTATAAAATATTACAGGGCATTTATTCACGACAAACGTCCATCTTGAGGTCTTCTGTTTACATTATTATTTACCACAATTTCATTTTCACCAATATATAATTCAAATGCTTTATTGAATAACTATTTGAATAGAAAAAAGAACAATTAAATAAAAACAGCACGCCATAAATAAATTTTAAATGTCATCACACTCATTACGTAGAAGTTAAATATAAATCAGAGGTTTAATTGAGCGTTGGACTATAATGAAACGCGTTGAAAATAGTTGGCAGCTGATTGTTATTCGAGACTCTTAGCGCCATCTCGTAGGGAACATAAGAACTCATTATAGTACTTTTTTTTAAGTGTGAAATCATTATATAACTACTTTCGCTCTGGGTAGAGCAAAAGCAAAAGCGAAGTGTTAGTCTTCTACCGACTAAAAGCCACTTGTGTCCATTCAGTTGCCTTTTTCTTTCCAGGGCCACGGTAACTATTTCGAACATTCCCGCGGCCCTAGCAGGCTAGGCAGGTGGAGTCCATTAGAGACGCGCGTAGAACACAACGCACCGTCGACTCGTGCTTGGTCCTTAGCGGACGGCCAACGGCGAGCTACCCATTACTCATCGTCCGCAATCAACGCCTACGGTGGCCTATAAACGCCCTGCGACTCCCGTGGCGTCTTCTGCGGTGGCGGCTGGTGCGTGAGAATTTCCTGTCCCTTACGGTTCCGACCAACTCCTTCGCTAGCATTATTGCTGAGCAGAAGGAAGCGATCGCTTTCCATTCTTTCTCTCTCCGGACCATGGCCGGACGCGAAAGGTCACCACCGCCTCCACCGATCGCCTCTACGAGAACAAAACTTGTACCAAAACTAAGTTTCGCGGTAATATGTATAAAGCACGTTAGAAGATTCCTTAGCAAGCAGAAGTTCGTTTTCCGTTTACATCGTCATCTTCCTGCCCTTTTCCCATGTCACTCGGTCGGCGCTACATGTTTTCTTCCATTCTGTCCTGTCAACGTGTCTACCATAGTGTCTACCGTCACTTTAATTAACACGTCTGACTCACTTTTCTTCCATACCATTCCTTACAAAATGTAAGCTTAGCTGTATACAGCAGCCTTACTGAAAAATGAAGCGCATAATAAGGAAAAAGCTGCTTGTCACAATATTTCTTAGTTGTTTCCTCCACCTTCCCCACCTTGGATCCGGTGTGAATATATTTTCACTTGTACCCGCCTGGCCTTCCGAATAAATCTCGCTAAAAGGGGTGCATGAACTCATTAATCTCACGTTCTCCCATTCTATATCGCTTCGAGTGCTCTATGTACCGCGATGAACCGACTGCAGAGCTAATTTTGTTATTTGACGTAGATGTAACTACATGTAGCCATAGTTATTACAAATAACAGGGCTATTGTCTTGCAGTGTCTGCGGTATGCCCGAGAAGCATCTTGCGTAAATGAAGAGGGAAGACTGACTGTCCCCAGGAAATAGACTTAGTCTTAATCTTACTAAATGAGAGCCTGGTATAGATCTAATTGAACGCAGCTTTCTTTTTGGGTTTCCTTTCCAGAAATTCCCCATGGCGCTAGCGGCCATCGACTCTGCTGGGCCCTTACGTTTTTGCTGGCATCTCTTTGCCGCGCGCTTGGAATACAATTACAACGGTCGACAACTAGGGATCAGTCCTTACCTGACGGCTGACAATGGATGCAGCTGAAGAGAAGTATTAGGTAGGCTATATTGTTAACACTAATACGAATTTCCTGTTTAATTCATCAGTAATTGACCCAGATTTCTAGTAGTCCGATCCACTCGTTCCTTATTCTTAGGAAGAGGTTTTATCATCTAGCAGCCACGCTTAACAAACTTACTATACACTCTACTTATCTTCTACAAAATGCATATCAGAGGAGTTTATTTAGACGCGTACTTGCCATTGCTAACATATTTTACAGACTTACTCGTAATTTATAGGTAGTTGTACAACATCTAATTGATAAAACATCCACTACTAATCAAAGCTGCAGTACCTATCCGCTATCTTATATAAACTCGGAACGAGCGGTATTGAGTTTATTCCTGGAAAAAACCGCTAGGAATTTTCACTCCGGATGTGAAAAACATTCCTTTACATTTTTACACTAAATCTGTTATTGAATAATTTAAGCCAGCGCTGTTGGTGTTTTTGCAACTTAGTCAAGAGATTTACGAATGCTATGTTATTTATTGGGGTCATCATCATCACCATTTCAGCCGAAAGACGTCCACTGTTGGACATAGGCCTCCCCCAAGTGTCGCCATAATGATTGGTCCTGTGCGTCTCGCATCCATCGGATTCCCGCGACCCTCACCAGGTCATCGATCCACCTTATGGGAGGCCTTCCAACGCTGCGTCTTCCGATAGGTACGTGGTCGTTTTCGTCTCCATCGACCATCTGTTCTGCGAGCAATGTGTGCCCACTGCTACTTAAGTTTGGCGATTCTTTCGGCTATTTATTGGGGTGTTTTGTGAAATCTACTGCATCAAGCCTGAGATGAATTAACAAAGTTCGTCGCCGCGTCTGTCTGTATGAACGCGATAAAATCAAAAACTACTGAACGGATTTTCATGCAGTTTTGATTTTTTATATTATTGCAGACAGAGTGCATAATCTATATGTATATAAAAAGGAGAAACTGACTGACTGACATATCAATGTACAGTCGAAACTACTGGGAATAGGAGTGCGAAATTTTGCAAAGGTTTTCTTTTATAACGAAGGCGAGCACTAAGAGGGGATTTTCCAAAATTCACCTCTTAAGGGGATGAAAGGGGAGTCCAAAGTTTGTATGGAAAAACCTGCTTTCACGCGGGCGAAGCCGCTGGCAAAAGATAGTACATACATATTATAATATAGAAAAGACAAGAAAAGTTGGGGCGGGTCGCTAGTAAACCTTTATAATATAACATAACTGATGCATAGGGGGTGGCCCGTATAGTACCGTAGGTGTGATTTATTATGGGCGATGAACCATTATTTTTTATGAAGTATTATCTTTATTTACTATTCTTTGTTAACTGTATGTCAATAAAACTCCATCTGACGTCCAACAGAGTAATCTAGACGCGTAACATAAAATGAAATATGGCTTGAGATTTTAAATTAATGTCTTCCACAAATCAAAATTGTTTTCTTGACAGCAACGAGAAAAGAACTAGCATTTGTTATAGCTAAGTGAATCTATCTTGTGAATTAAATGAAGATTGAAGAGATCGTGATGAAATATATTAGAAATATTCTGGAAATAGCCGAGAGATACTGTTTACGTAAGGATCATAGCTCGTAAGGTTATGTAGTTTCTGCCTGCTCCCTTGGGGGAAAAATGTGAGTTTATTTTTTATTTGAATGCTAAACTGCTTATTAAATAAGTGCAAGTGCAATTTGACGAGCATTTAGGAGTAAAACAATGAATCTGGACGTCATTGTGTCCCAACATGACGCGCAACGATAAATCTGTCATTGTGCCACAACATGACGCGCAACGATAAATCTGTCATTGTGCCCCAACATGACGCGCAACAATAAATCTGTCCAACATGGGCAACGTTGGACAGATTGATCGTTGCGCGTCATGTGTGTCCTCGGTGGGACACCACAACTTGCCTCCAACCTTTTACAACGCATTCATGTGTTGCGCGTCATGTTGGGGGACATTTTGCCCCTAATGTATCTGAAGCTTCAAGTTATCTTTGAAATACTTTTCGGTGATTTATTGGAAACAAAGAGTGCTACGGGCAATAATATAAGGCAACTGAAGGAAAACAGGTGGGTTTTAGTCAGTAAAAGTCAGACACTCTCTCTCGCTCCACCTAGAGCGGGAAAAGTTATTTGAT
The DNA here is from genome assembly GCA_905147345.3 of Mythimna impura. NCBI lineage: Eukaryota > Metazoa > Arthropoda > Insecta > Lepidoptera > Noctuidae > Mythimna > Mythimna impura. The sequence goes on along the minus strand of LR990357.1, from coordinate 28,592,613 downwards.
GATTTCCTAACAAAAAAAAAACCTATCAGTCGCGCCATTTTACAAACAGTCACAAAAACTAGCAGGTGGACCTGCCTAGAATCAGTAGCTGAAATACCTAAAGATTTATGGCTTTAATATTCTTCGATTTATCGCGATTTCCCATTTCGTGTTAGAAAAACTTAAACGTTTCAAAAAGTAGGCTATTTTATTTAAAATGTTGCTTGATTCTGCATATCCCTTTGAAAATCAGTTCGAAATAGTACCTATGGCATTAAGTTATTAACTGATTTTTCTTTTATCTGATAACCGTGACAGCTTTATGGATTCCCATTTCACACGCTTTCACGATTATCAAGGGGACGTCTGGTTTTAAAAACAGATACAGAATTTACTCATTTTTGCCCGCGTTGAAGAGATGATGCTGGAAAATTCTATAAAAAATTGAGCAACTGAAATCGATATACAGTTTCAGTAAGCAACTAGCTCTGTAGCTCATTTAATTTCAGTATAATGATTTTAAAACTGATTTCAGAATTTTATAATCAGTTTCGCGGATATCGGATATCATGGGTTACCAAAAGCTATCAACCACAAATGTGGGAAGCTTTTAACAAAAATAATAAATGATGATGATTTATAAGCCTACGTAATAGGGGAGGCCTATACCCAGTGGGCGATTCAGGCTGAAACACAAAAGTCAGCCTTCGAATGCCTATAAATGCCGGTAACGAAACCATAGCGACTTCTAATTCGACGCCAACGCCATCTAGTTACAAACTAGGAACTAAAACCAAGAAAATTTTCTTAGAAGAAAATTCAGTGGGATTTTTTTGACTTTTCAATGGAATCATAATAAAATTTTGATGCAATTTTTTTAGGTGATGTAATTCGCTCAGTTCAGAATGCTAAGTATGGGATTAAAATAACTTATTTACATACATATCGTTAGCTATACATTAGCGAATGTGACAGTTTTACAGCCACAATAACTCATCTAATTGCGACTGATTCTGAGACAAAGCATCTTACAAACGCATATGAAGGACAAACTTAAGCGTCGGAAACATATCGTTATTGGTTCATTGACATTAAACCGGTTTATTGGGCATAACATTAATAAAATATGTAAAAGTAAATAAACCTGAAGCATTGACATTTATTATAGTTTTCTGCTTTATTATGTATGCGGTAGAGGCCAAAAATAATAAAGCAATAGGTTTCCACCTATTTATTACAATCAGATTTATATAATGAGTTGTTTTTACTGATGAGCCAGTTCATGAAAGTTTTCTATCTACCCAACCTAGTACATACTATATAGACAGTAATTCGCTAACAAGACAAATGTTTTCCTCTCTTTGGACGCAACATAATGAACAACGGTTTTCAGAATATGGAGGAAGGTTGTGGGATATTTCCTTATATGCTATCTTATCTCTTGTTTTTATGTACGAAGTATCTAAAATAAACTATAAAGTTAAAAAAATCAACTAGCAGCAACTTTGTGTGTCTAGAAGGCTGGCTCGTTGTTTTCCCAATGAATTAGCACTGCCATTCAACGTGGCTATGCTGCCAGTCTTCTGGGAACGTTTCTAGAGTGTCTAGATCAGGGATGGCGAACCAATGGCACGCGGCAATATAATTTGGGCACGCCAGTGTTAAGATATAGGTACAACATGGAAAATATTCTGTTTTATTTAATTAATAAACAAACAACTATAAACATTACGCTATACGAATTTCGGCATAGTCAAAATTCTTTGCCGGCACGTCATGACCACCTTATTTCTTTTCGTGTATTTAGTGGCACGTTCTCTAATAAGGGTTCGCCATCCCTGGTCTAGATGATTGTGTACTTCGAAGTTCAAGTGTATTTGGTTTTGTATATCTGTAATAATAATATGAGGTTTTTTTTTCTTTTAAAGGAATTACTTCCTGTATCGTGGGTGCGTCGTCCAACATGTAAACTAGACATCCAGACCCGGAACACCTATCTGTAGGCGTAGAGAACCGAACCCACGACGCGCAGTGCAGCAGCCGATTGCTCAACCACTGCACCAACCGTACCATCAAGTTAGGTTGTAAATACTCATAGTTTGTTAATATTTAACTCATAATAGACATGAACAGAGTTTCAAGGAGAAAAGTTTAAAGACGATTGAGTGAAGCCATTTGTTATTACAAAGCTGAAAGCTTTTGGACTAACCGGTTATTAGTAATGGCCGACGGCGAATAATTGCTGACAGTAATCTTAGATCTAACTACCTAAATAGCGCAACATTAAGTTATCTACTAGGGCCATAGGTGGCGGAAGAGATCTGAGACCCGGAGCCCTGGAAAAATGGCAAAAAAGGAACAGGAGTGGATTTTTAGTCAGTAAAAGTCTGACACTATCTCCCGCACCACCCAAGAGCGGGGATGTCATTAGATGATTTTCCCAACCGAAAAAAAAAGGAAAAAAAACATTAAGTTATAACACTTTATTGATTGCTTGCTTTGATTTGTCAAAAACAGGTACCATGTAAACAATGGAATGGAAACCTCATCATCTTCCTGACTCATTTTACTTGGGGTTGACGCAACACGTTTTCATCTGATCTTCCATTCTTCCCTGTCAACTGTTATGGCGTCATTCACTCCCTTTTTTCATAGATATCATTTATCACAGCAGTACGTAGGTACCTATGTGCTGAATGTCATGTTGTATGCTTGTGCTTTTTTAATATGTGTGCATAATTTATGGAAAAATAAAAAAAAGATCATCAATCTTTCTTTTGTCTCTTCTCTTTCCCTGTCCACGAAAAACACTAAACAGTTAAAAAAATTAAGACCTTTTCGCCCTAAGTTATGGTGAATAGGGCAAGCCCGCGAAAAATAAATTTTCGAATATTTCAAGGTGAAACAACCATTTTTTATTAAAATAGTATATTTTACTAGTTATGATGATGATTTTAACGAGTGTGATTGTGTAAATACATTCATGTCATTATTGCAAATACAATTTCTATTACCGTACTATCCGATGCTGAACTGCAAATAGCAGAAAACGTATGGAAATTAGGGCAGGAGCATTCACCTTAATAAAGAACCATCAAACGAAAGCTACTTACAATCTAACGCCAGCCGCATTGTTTAAGCCGCGTCATTGAACAAAGAGTTGCATGCGCTATTTATAGCGCTCCCCCGCGTTGTCATCACAATTCACACGCCACCGAGTCCACTGACCAGGCCTTGGGGTATTTGTGGCCAGGCTTGCTGGCTGCTGGGCGGTGGGCCACTTGCGAACTTCGCGGGTGATTACTGTTTGAAATTATTGTATGATTTATTGATGTTGTTATTGGTGTGTTGGGCAGGGATACCACAACATTGTTTTCTTCAGAAGGAAATAAGGGTTGATTTTTGACAGGAACAGGGTCACAGGGTTATTCTGTTATTTGTGTAATACAGGGAAACTTATTTTCAGCTCTAGATGAATGGTCGGGTCGGGGTGCTACTATTGAGTCGCGGTAATGCGATTTGTGCGAGACGCACAGGACCGTTTGTTGTGGCGACACTTGGGGGGAGGCCTATGACCAGCAGTGGACGTCTTTCGGTTGAAATGATGATGATGATGATTTTTGTTTATACCATAGTTAGCACTGCACTGACTAAATGACATAGCACAAGGTGAAATATATTCAGGATTTGAACAAGAGAAAAGCCATGATTTAAAGTAGGTAAAACGTAGGTAACAGTAATCTCATGATCAAGGGGTGGCTGACACCATCCCTTGTTAATAATAAGATCATTCATGTTAACAGAATTTAAAGGAAAACCAAAATATCAAACATAAGCCAACGGCCTTCTAACATATTCCATGGCCATAAACGGAAAGAAGATTGACCCAAGAACTTTAAAAGTATTTTATTTGCTGACTGAAACCACGCTTTTAAAAAAGGTATTGAATTAAACCGTAGTTGGGATAATCCGATTGAGGTTGGTAATATTTTAGATGGATTGAAAACTAACCACTTCTCTACTCTTAAGTTTCCTTAGAGAGATTGTAGGTACTTTAGATAATAAAGATTAAAGGCATGAAGAGGCACGTAAGATATCTTACACCCAGAAGAGTAAAGCTTAGAACTACACTGCGCACACGTGTGCCACACACGCCGATCTGTGCGCGTCGGTCTCCATAAATTTTATTTGGAAACTAGACTTGTAGAGCTACACTTGATCCACGCCACGCGACGTCGTTCTACGTACAAATCAGGCGTGTTACACGTGTGCGTCGGTCTAATGTAGTTCTAGCTTAGATTAAATACCTATAGATGTAGCTACCTCGTGGCCGCACATGAGACAGCACTATAAGCCTTCAATGAGGTTATTACGTAAACTTTTCCTTAAATATGACCACAGAAATACACTAAAAACTTAACTATTGGAGTCTATTTCTCACACATACACTAAAACTATTACTTTAATTGCCGAAATTATTCTAAAAACATAAAAATTTACTTGAGTTGACCTCTCAGTGACAATGACAGGCCTTTGTTTGGCTAACTTTTTAAAGTTCGCCAAGCAAAAAACCGGCCACGTCGAACGAGACAGAGCATGTTATGTTTTGTCTCAATTTTCTTACTTATTTCGTATATATGCTTCTCACTTTCGCACTTCCCTACAGTCTCATGGCTACATCTAGAGGTATATAATCTAAGAGTTCTAGCTTAAAGCGACGTCGCGTAGCGTCGCGTGTATTAAGTGTAGCTCTACAAGTCTAGTTTCCATATAAAATGTATGACGATGCGCTCAGATTGAGTGGAGTGTGTGGCACACGTGTGAGCAGTGTAGTTCTAGCTTAATGGAGGAGACCAACGAGGGTAGTTAGCACCTGACTTAGTTACATAATATTAAATGAAAGGCTCATGTAAGTCTATTCTAAGTAAAATTTCATCGTAAATACTTTGTTGAAATTAAGTGAATAGCACTATTGGTCGATGCTTCATAAGAATTTAAGATGCATACCAATATTTGGGAATACTTTCATTGTGCGTACAGCTAAGGAGTGGAATTCCCCGCCGAAGTCAGTGTTTTCTGATAGCCACAACCTGGGGATCTTTAAGTCAATAGTGAATATGTTACTTCTAGACAAGCGTGCTCCATCGTCGACCACACTGTCGCTTTCCATTAGATGTGATAGTGGTCAAGCGTGAGCTTTTAAACAATAAGAATAAATGAGACAGTTGTTCGCTTTTCGACAAGCTTTTGGAGGTATGCGGAACAGAGAGTAAAGTCCCGCAAACCTCCATTGAAAAGGGAGGATCCTCCGGCCAGACGGGTGTTATGTCTGGTGGGCAGCTGCCCGATAGATGATTTCGGGCTGTTCTATATGTTCTAATCGCGCGGAGAACTTTGATTGCGCGATGCAGGATTAGTTCTCATGTGACGCCGTAGATGTCGCTACAAGCTTATTTGGTCAAAATAAATTAAGAAAACGAACTGAACCTAAGTTCGACTGTTGTTAATAAAACCTGCTTAGTATTCCAAAGTTAAACATTAAAAAACCGAGTCAGTTAGCGATTACGACTATCATAGAACGTGACATGAATTTTACAGTAAACAATTCACAGTTTGAATAAGTCATTTAACGACTGTGATGGATTGCCGATAAAAGGTCCGCTTCGTATGGCTACGAGTACTCATTGGATACCGAGGAAGGACAGGATTGACGTCATTAGCTTGGCGGTAACAAGCACGGAGGGTGACCTGCTTTTGCTAAGACCGTGACCGGTTACTGTATGGAACTATGCCTTAAATGCTTTTGCCAAATAGGTATAAATTTATTTATGGGATCTAACAACGTATGAGTTATAGCCAACATCGTGAGGTAATTCCGAAGTGCATTCCAAAAATGAGATTTTTAAAAGAACCCTACATTACCTACACAATTACACATGTCATTCATGTAGTGAACATAGTCTGTTAACGGATAATTCGAGTTATCAAGAACTTAGCTTTTTTCTTCACCTAAGCTACGTAGTAAATTCTCCCACTCTGGGTGGAGCGAGAGCGATTGTCCGATTTTTACTGACTACCAACCGAGTGCTTCTTCAATTGTCCTTTGCTCTCTTTCGAACAATCCGCAGCCATCGGCCCTAACTGGCCTCGTCAATCTTGCAGAAATCTGTTCGAGGCGCGCGTGGAACACTACGCGCCGGCGCGTGGTCCTTACCGTACGGACTCCTTTGCTCGTATTACTGCTTCGCGGAAAGGAAGTGACCGCCTCCCGTTCCCTCTCGCTCCGTACCATGGCCTGAGCTAGGACTGGACACGAGGTCATCAAGAACACATCTATGTATCCAACCACGATATAATCAAGAGTGACGCTAACATAAAGATAGAAATAAAAGGAGCAACAAACTCCCTTTCATTCCCGCATTAATAAGAAAACCAAGCGAATCACTTAAATCATAAAAAAGCGAAAATAAAGAGCACGTTATTTCCCTTTCCCTTCAAACGATAAACAGAACAATAACACACTCAATAACATTAGAAGAGGCCGTCTATTCCGCACGAAGTGTCCTTGTACTAGCGGGCTGCGGGGTGCGAGTACGGTGTCATACGAACAAATCAAATGTAGCGTTCGACTAAATTCACATTTGCATTGCAAAGCGGGGACGGAACAAGTCGGGTAAAATGTGTTTTAAGAGATGAAACAAAGGATTGTAATTTTCGGGATGCTGGAGTATTTTCCTTCTGGAAGTTACAAAGAGTATTGGAATTCTATGTGGGTTGCTGAAAAACACATTTGTGTAATCACATCCCTCTGCCAGAGAAGAGGCCTGAGCCCCAGCAGTGGGAACTTTATAAGGTTCATTATGCTTACGCTTACACTTGTTTTGAAACAATTATTTTATTTTTATGTTCCGTATAGATCTTTCTCCAACGGAATCACTTTCGAAACAAATTGCAAGCGACAAAATTATCATCTTAACAGCAAAGTATGCACGACATAAATTGTGTCTAACTGCTTTTACGTGTTATGATATTTAAGTCTCGTGTTTCGCTAAATTAAATTATTTTGCACAGTAGAACTGAGTAACTGAAGCCTAAGAAACCACGATGAAACTTAATTTTTACGATTTTCCTACGAATAAAGTTGGCAAGCGCTCAACAAACGATTACTGTGGCAAAGAAGAAGCTTTACCACATTAGATAGAGCGTTGGGATCGTATAAAAAAACATTTCTTATTAAGAAAACTGATTATTAGTCTACGTCAAAGAATATGAGATCAGCGGCGAAAAAAATATCGAAATAAAACTCAGGCAGAATTTGAGTTGAATTCAAAACACAGTCGAAAACGTGGCAAAAATACAGAACATGCAGATAATATAAACATAATAGACCTATAAATCAATTGAGAATATTTGAGTTCTGAGAAACATGAAAAATTGATGTTTAAACATTTAGTTTTATGGTTTCATTTTAATGCTGGTCAGGATGCAAAAAAAAACCATGATGTTTGAAACATCATCATATTATTATTCATACGCAAATTCATAAAACCATGCCATTCAATTGGTCTCTAGAGTCACAACACGGGATTTCCTAGTCACTGCTATTTTAAGACCTCTTTTATTATGACGTTCATTGAAGCACTAGCCATTGGCATAGCAACCAGCTATTTATTACTGAACTCTACGACTTGCTTAAACCAGGTTGCAGTAAAGCACCCACATCAATTAAAGATAGATGTTCCAATAAAAAAAAAAAAAAAACACTTAAGAAAAAAAAATCTGGATCCTACCCTCGAATATGTTCTCTATTCAAAGGTTTGCTGGGATAAAACTCATTGCTGAGTTAAGCTCGCCTTTGTACATGAACTGTCTGTATGTCAATATATTATGTTATGTTTTTGTGTACAATAAAGAATTAAAGAAAAATTGCTAACTCGAGCACGTTTACGTATCTTAATATTATCTGCGTAAAATTGGCGTCGTGTTAAAATAACTCTGCCGTCACAAGGTCACTGCCTACCGAACATGACCGAAGATTGATTCTAAACAAAACAAATGAACTAAAGTAATAATTAATTACGCGGTATCTTTAGATGGGAATCGGTAGAAGATTTTCTTAAAGTGTGTAAATGAGGTTCCTCTAGAGAGAGTGTATGATTTTAAATATCTAGGTCATATAGTCTCAGCAGCAGACCTGAAAGATGGTGCGGACATTGAGCGGGAGCGGAGGGCGCTGTCGGTCAGGGATAATATGCTGGCCCGCAGGTTTGCGCGCTGTTCGAGGGAGGTAAAAATCACACTGTTCAGAGCTTATTGTACATCCCTCTACACGTGTAGTCTGTGGGAAAAGTATACTCGTGCGGCATACAGCGCCATCCGCGTCCAGTAAAATAACGCGTTCAGGGCGGTGATGGGGCTACCCCGTTACTGCAGTGCCTCAGGTATGTTTGCAGAGGCGCGCACTGACTGCTTTCACACAATTATGCGCAAGCGCGCAACATCCTTACTGATCAGAGTGCGGGCTAGCTCCAACATCGTACTGGCGATTATTGCCACTAGACTGGATTGTCCTTTCATCCGGCATTGTTCGGCTAGACATGTTCCGGTACCAATGCCGGAGAGGAAGTATTAATTTTAATTTATCCAATTTTAATTTGTTTATTTTCATTTTCTGACTTTGATTTTAATTTATTTCTTTTAATTTATTTTGATTTTAATTTTGAATTATTTTAATTTATTTAATTTGATTTTAATTGATTGACTTTGTTTTTGATTGAATTTATATTGATGATTTGTTTATTTATTATTTTTGTATTATTAATGTAATTATTGTGTTTTATTAATTAATTTAATATTTGAGGCAATTTTATTGATTTATTATTATTCACTAGTCTTATTAGGTGAGTACTTAGTGTTGTGTTATTTAATGATATGGGTGTAACTTACCTGAATAAAGATGTTTATTATTTAATATTTAGCGCTTGTGTATATTTTTGTTTTGTTCAGGTAGTCAGAACAGCGATATCTTAAAATGAAAGTTTTTGAATAGATTCCCAAGTAACTTTGGAGAACAATTTAAACATTTTCCCCACGGATTCTTAGGGTGTTTATTTATGGAAATAAAAGGAAAATTCCCAGGTAAAGGGATACTTTTGAGAAAACTAAAAGTAACTAGCGACCGACATTAGTAGTATAAGATACTGTCACATAAGAAAGTTTAGAATTGAGTGTGACTTTACGAACTGAGTCGCAGACGAAGTTTATGATAATATCACGACAATGTTTTAATATCGTAGTTATTATGTGCAATATTATACACGACTTTATTTAACCTTTTGAGTGCGTTATTAGAGACACAATAGTAAGACAACGGCGCGTGAACGCCGGCGTTAATGCGAGGATCAACAGCTTAATCATATCGAAAACACGTAAATATAGTAAATATGGTGGATAAATCTATATGTCCGCGATGTAAGGTTGAGCCACCGATTTATTACTGGGTGCTTAGCCACAGATAATGTAGAAACGGAGCTAGTCCGAAATTATATTGACCTATTGTGCTTCATCATCATCATTTCAGTCGAAAGACGTCCACTGTTGGACATAGGCCTCCCCAAGTGTCGCCAGAATGAACGGTCCCATTGTGCATGTTATCATTAATTTTGGCTTAGATGATATGCCGATAAAAATATTTTATTTTATCTACTTATTTTATATAAAATAACTCTATTAAGCAGAGTAATTTTTTTTTTTCGTCATCGTCAAGTAAAACTATGGCATGGTCTTTATGGTTTGTTAGGGAAGATGTTTTATAGAAAAATATTTTTTAATTTTATTACAGTTGCTTGTGCATAAAGTCTGTAAATGAGGTTTACTTTTGATTTCAGGACTGGAACAGTACGATATGAGAGTAGAAGAAAGACCATTTTACACTTTTTGACCCCGACTTTTCATTATATTAAGCTATTTATGAATGAAATAAAAAATATTCAGTGTTATGATTTTTTACGACCGCACCGTAATTTTTATAAGTAAAACCTGGTCATCAGCCAGGAAACTATTTTTATGAACCCAATGTCGTAAAACACCTGTAGAAGGGTCAACATACTGAAAATTACTTTACCTTGACCGAGTTCTTAAAGAAACTATAGATAAGTAGGTACTTATATATAAAAAATATATTTAACAAATCAATTAAAACACAATTGGTGATAAATCGTAAAAACTAAAATATTCTTAAATTAACAACAAATACTTAATACCTATCTACAAAAGCAGGAAGAGATAGCAGAATATCTGTAGCAATTATAAAAACAATCATATTCCGAGAAGCAACACCAGCTTATGAATAAATAAAGAGGGATCTTCGGATCTGTCTGTTGTTCGGCAGCATGCAATCTCGAAACAGAGGACTTTACGAGTTTGGGTGCACTCGTAAACTGGTTTCTTAGTCTAGTTGCTCCAGAACAATATTAATGAAACAGAATAGCTGATCCGAAAACCTCGAGAGAATCATAAAGCAGTCATTTGAGCTACTGAAACGAATTTCACAGTTGAATTAGCTAAAGAGTAAAATGGTTTCGGGGAAATTGCAGCTCTTTACTAAGATTATGAAGCACTAAAAGCAAATTGTCTGAACAAAGATTTAGAAACAGAGCAATGTGCACGCGGGATATGTTTTAAGCTTTCAACTGAGAAAATTAACGCTATAATTATATCTGGCTTCAAGCTACTACAGTAAGGTAAATCCTAACAAACAAAGCAACCAAAACACAACAAATCGTTCCCCAATTCTTTGAATCAAACGTCCTAATTAATTCTTTGGTTAGCATGTCACTGTCTCATACAACAATAAAATCAGTGACACAATCAGAAACAAATGAGAAGTGTTGAGATCCGTTGAGATTAATGACCCTCTTTGAGAATAAAATGAAAACTTACAACACAAACGACTTGCCAAATCCTGGCAAGTTTTCTAGAAATCATTTCCAATGATAAAGTTAACATTTCTTAATGAATTAGAATTTCAGAATACATCTTTGACTAGATTTTCAATTGGAAAGATGTTTTTACAATATTTTTTTCTAACATAAGACATATTATCGTCGTCTGATTTTTAAGCTCATTAGCCGCTTGTGGGGCTTCGTCGTGCGTAATCAGGATTCCTGCGGTTGTCCCGTCAACGGAACGTGCAAAACGCAAATAACTAAAGAAAGTTATAACTTGATGACTTCATATACATATACATCTAAAGTTATTCTCTTTTCAGAATAGCTGACTGTTTCCTAGAGCGTTTTTAGACAGTACTAGAAGATAAACGTGTACTTGTGTGAACAAAGCCTTTAAGCACGCAATATTTTTGTCTCATTAAAAGCACATGACACAAGAGAGCGATATAATGACACAGAACTTAAACCAAAATCAAATGTAATCAACCCAAATTAAATGAAACTCCATCTGAAGTGGCAGACATCAGAATAAATTAATGAGAGTTGTTCCATACAACTACCACACTGTGAAACAGACGAGCAATGTTGCCAAAACTTAGCGCTGTGAACACTGGACAAGCTGCCACGACTCGGAAACTACCACTATGATGGACACTCTTTATTTGTTGCATGAGAAAAATGTGAAGGTTGTATAATCATCTAATCATGCAGAATTTATTGATGTAGAATCTGAAATTTTAGTTGGGATAAAGAACGATGTTGCTGGTATAGATGTAGCTAAAGCGGATTTGTTCGCTAGTATAGTACACAATGAATATGACTATAGTAATTCCTTGATATAATTCTTTATTTCCTCCGTGTGAGTATCATGGGGATCGATAGGTGGGAAGTTGTTGCACGAGCACGGCACATGGATACAAGTTTATGGGTTTCAGTTTTATATTCTTCACTCTAGCCCATTCATCGATGTCAAAAAGGAGCTGTTGGTGCATTATGAAGAAAGAGACATCTCCTTATTTAGACATAACCATAATCGCAAAAATCTTACACCGCAAAAGCCATCAATGCTGATCAAAATGATGACAGCAGTATGTTTACAGAAATACCTTTATATGATCTGAAAACTGTACTTGTATACAAACAAAACATATTTAGGAAATTAAATGTTGTTTCTTCCACATAAGAAGCTATGAAAGTAATATAGGCATAAAAGATTGAACATATTCGTCCCACACGTAACTAAGTCTTCTTATATAACTTTGTTTACGTCTGAGGTTCAATATCTCGGAAACATCTCGTAAACTTATACAGCCTGACGCTTTGTGACTTAAATATTTATTAGAGAAAAATGTAGGCAATCTAACAACATGATTTCTGCTTCTGAACTAGGTAAACTAAACCAAAAGCATCAACTGCTGAACATCAGAATGCTCAGTGACAGTAATCTATCCAATTATTTATCCTGGGTGGAATTGTGCGATTAAGCCTATTATTCAATCTACATAGAACCCCTCCTCTAAAAACGGACATGACAGCCGGAGGATTTTTTTATGCGTAACAAACTCAAATTCAATTTATTACGCTTAAAAACTCGATTGTAACCGGGGCTAATGGCTAGTGAAGAGTGGCCTAATAAATTATAAATCAACGGCTCCCGAATACACCACTTAAAATCACGAATCTGGTGTAATAAAAATATTGTTATATCCCAGACACTTGTAAATTGCAAGCGTTGACAAATGAGAGGAGTCAGAAATATCTTGGAAAAAAACTGCGCAATGCAGCTGCTTTATCTAGTCTAATTGGTATAGTCTGTCATCAGGTAAGAAGTGGGTGTACAGATCAGCTCTATTGCGACACATGAGCCCTGACAATATTATCACGGTTTGACGACCCTAGTAACATCAGGTTTAAAAAGTCCTGCAATGGACGAATCTTTTGAATTTTAATCTCTGATAACCTCAACTTTCAACAGTTGATGTTTTTTTTTTATCAATGATAGGCTCGCGTTTGACCACCATCTCACCTGATGGTAAGCGATGATGTGGTCGACGATGGAGCACGCTTGCCATAAAGCATACTAGAGGAAGGAGATAACTATAATTTATGGAAAGTAGTCTTAAGGGTGTTATTAGACGTGTGTCAACAACCCGTAGGCGATTTAAAACTGAGCCAATTGTGCCTGGCGCTCGTTCACAAATGCATTGGAATTCATAGTCTCTCTAGTATTGTCTCAATTTCTTAAATAACATTTAACAAACATTTCATCACCTTATCCACAATGTCAATTAAGGTACAATTCTGAGATGGACTGCAGACCGCAAACTGCAACCGCAAACTGCAAGCGACACTACTTGTTTTTATTGAATCTCTTGAAAATGATTCCGAGTCCGGCGACAATGCAGCCTGCAGCCGCGACACGAAGCGACGGCAGACTGCAGCACGAGTGGTGTCGCAAACCGCAGACTTCATACGTACAAAAATGACAACTTTTTCGGAAGATGACGAAGAGAAATTAATTAACTTTGTTGCTGGTCATCCGACACAAGTCGCCATCATCTTCCTCTTCTAACGAAAGTATTGATAGTGTAATGGACGCCGAGCCTGCGGACCTAATATGTGTCAAAGTGACAATAGACTGATAGGACAGTGAGTGATTATGTGAATAATTAGTGTTTTCTAAGTGAACCTAATTAGTTTTTAGTGAGGAACTCATAAAATGAGCCCTAATTGTGTAGTGATAACGTGTAATTATATTACGTAGTGATAAGGACTAAGGTTTTGTTATGGTGACTTTTTAAGGTTTTTATATTTTTGTAGGATAGATTAGTGAATTCTAAGTCGAATGATATAAGGTTTTATATGTGAAATATGGATATTTCTATGTAAAAAGCATGTTTAAAGTGTAAAGGCTCTCGTTAAGGTAAAGTTTCGCGATACTAAAGGTTATTGCATGTAATTTCGAGATTATTCCGGGCTTGATTCTGATTGGTTGAAATATTCGTGAGCATTCCGGAATGTTCCTTAATGGTTGAAAAGCTCCACCTCCTGACCGTTCGACCAATCAGCGATCAGCTGCGTAATGTATAAATTGGAACCGGTTTTGTTCGTAGACACAGTCGTTTTCCGAATATTCAAATAAGAATACCCGAGAAGAAATAAACCTGGAAGAAAAAAGCCTTGTTTTATTTCAAGTTCAAGAAGAACACAAGACAAGAAATTATACAGTCCACTTCAGTCTGGTCCTTCGAGCGCCGGATTAAGATCGAAAGAATCAGCGACGAAGTACTTTCAGTCTGGTCCTTCGAGCGCCGGATTAAGATCGAAAGAATCAGCGACGAAGTACCTACAGCTTGGTGTTTCGTTCGCCGGATTAAGATCATAATAATCTGCGACGACGCACCTACGGAAACGACGTGTGAACAACGAGTCTGCGTAACGAAGATTGAACCAACGTTTCAAGATCACGCCAAGTGAGGGAAGAAAAATCAGGATCTGCTAGTCTCGCTTAAAAGAGGGCTCCGTTGAAGTGGAGACGAAGAATTCACCGGTTCCTAACGTGTTGGAGGGGCCCCGTTGAGGTGATATTCGTTAACCACTGGTCCTAGAAGAAGAGGGACATTTGATCAAGGGTGGATCCAGATTATTTAGGGGCGGATCAAGAAGAGGATCGTTGGGCTCGGGACTCGTCAGGGGCGGATCAAGTGAGCCGCTAATAGTGAACATTTGGGAACGATTCCACATACATTCCACAGTGAAAATGGTGGTCACCCGAAGCCAGGGAGATGCAGTGGAAGTGGAAGAACAGCGACGCGCCCAGCTACAGGAAGCAGCGCGTATTGAGAAGGAGCGACTACGAAGACTGTCGATGGAGCCGCCAGCGTCACCCTTTTCAAGGGGAGCGGACGCTAGCACGGCAGGACCTTCTGGGGTCGCCACAAGAACCGAAGATCTACAGAGACCAAGGTCGCCTACAAGATCAGTAAGGTCGATACGCTCAAACACCAGCGTCACGACACGACTACGAGTGGCGGAACTGGAGGCAGCAGAGAAGTTGGCCGCCATAAGAAGAAGGGAATTAGAGCTGGAAGCAGACTTGATCAAGAAGAGGTTAGCAGTGGAAGTGTCGGTTATCAATGACGAAGAGAGCGTGCATGAAGAAGCCCTCCCACGGGAAGAACCTCTACGTAAAGTGGACGACTGGCTAATGAAGAACCCGCTCAGTTCACGGGGGGAGGAAGCACCCAGAAAAGAGGAAGCGAAGCAGCTCCGGTTCGACACAGCACGAGGAAGATCACCGACACCCACCAGGACCAGGAACAGCATAGAACACCTGGCAGCTACCCTAGAGAAAATGGCAAGACCAAGACTGCGACACACGGACCTTCCAACTTTCTCCGGCGCGACCAACGAGTGGCTTCCATTCAAAGCATCGTATCGGGACTCAACACAGATGTACCAGATCTCGGCAGCAGAGAACATCCAAAGACTGAGGAGCTGCCTGAAGGGAGAAGCTAGAGACGCAGTAGCCGCCCTACTCCATACGGCCACGGACCCGAACGTCATAATGAGGACATTGGAGCAGTGTTTCGGAAGACCAGAAGTCATTATCGACAAGGCAATAGAAGACCTGAAGAAACTTCCGAGACTGGGGGCCTCAGCGACGGAGCTAAATAGCTTCGCCATCAAGCTGCAAAATATAACCTGCGTTCTCAAGACTATCGACCAGAGAGGGTACCTGTACAATCCGATGCTGAGCAGAGAGGTGCTAGAGAAGATGAGCCCGCACCTGAAGGCAAGATGGTGTGACTACGCGTACGACCACGAAGGCACCGGGGACCCAGAGATCATCGTAATGTCTCAGTTTTTGATGCGGGAAGCGGACAGGGCGTTACGATACACATACGCCCCTGCATCGTGCGCCTCTAGTGTAAAGAGAGAGGCAAGACCTGCTGTGACACTTAAGAAGAAAGCGACGGTGTACGCCACGGTAGAAGACACAGAAGAGAAAAAGGACTTGTGCCCAAAGTGTGATCAAGATCACTTGCTAACAGCGTGTCCCAAATATAAGGCGCTTTCGGTTGACCAGAGATGGCGTCTGATTCGCGAGAAGGGAGTCTGCTTCAAGTGCGCCCAGAGAAGACATCGACGCATAGTGTGCAAGGCGAAGCCGTGCGGCGTAAACGACTGCCGCCGCCCACATCACTCTTCCCTGCACAATGACGAGAAGACAGAAGCCAGGAAACCCGAAGAAGCGAAGACCGACGAGTCACCGAAGCAAGAAGCAGTACTATCGGTAGCAACGAGACCTGCTCCCGGACCCAAGACAGTGCTGCTGAAGATGTGCCCTATCATCGTGACGGGACCACGGGGGGAGGCAAAGACCTACGCGCTGCTGGATGAGGGAGCGACGATCACCCTCATTGACAAGGAACTAGCAGCCAGCATTGGGGCAGAAGGACCGTCACAACCGCTTCACCTGAGCGGAGTGAACATGTCACAGCAGGAAATGGAAAGTCAGCTCGTATCCGTCGAGGTTAAGGGGGTTAAGGAAACGGATGGACATCGGATCAGAGCAAGAACGATAAAAGATCTGAAGCTGTACCAGCAGGCCATTCCGGAGACCTTATTGGACTACGAGCACCTGAGGGACTTGGACCGAGACGAGGTGTGCTATGGAACGGCGCGCCCTGGACTCCTGGTAGGAACTGATCATTGGGAGTGTATCGTTTCAAGAGAGTTGCGAGTCGGCAGCCAGAACCAGCCAGCTGCTTCAAGGACTCAACTCGGATGGGTGGTGCATGGGACCGCGCCACGCGGCACCATCTATCGAGAGGGAAACGTGCTACACTTATACGAGCCTGCCAGACCCACCAGTGCGGGCGATCAGGAGCTCCACAACTTGGTTGAAACCCACTTCAAGATCGAGTCTCTTGGTATACAGAAGAAGCCAAGAGTCAGCGAAGCGGACAAGCGAGCCATCTCTATAGTCGAGAGAACGACAAAGAAGATTGACGGAGGCTACGAGGTGGGATTGCCATGGCGACGGGACGACACCGCCATGCCCTCTAGCTACAATCAAGCGTTTCGTCGACTGAAGAAGATTGAGGAGAAGATGGACTCGGACCCCGCCTTTGAAAAGAACTACTCCAGCCAGATCGAGAACTTGTTGAAGAAAGGGTATGCGACTCCGTGCGACGGCTCTGAGGACGCAAGTGCCATCAGCTGGTACCTGCCACACTTCGCGGTGCAGAACCCCAACAAACCGGGGAAATACCGTTTGGTGTTCGACGCGGCTGCTAGGAGCAACGGAGTGTGCCTCAACGACGAGTTGCTGGAGGGACCAGATCTGCTGTTGTCGCTGCAAGGAATCATCTTCAGGTTTAGAGAGAAGGCCGTCGCGATCACAGCAGATATCCAAGAGATGTTCCTGCGGGTGAAGATAAGACCTCAAGATCAACCGGCTCAGCAATTCTTGTGGAGAGGAAAGGAACGAGAGAAGCCTCCACAGAAGTACAAGATGACCAGTATGATCTTCGGCGCCGCTAGCTCCCCGTATATGGCCCACCATATTCGCAACCACAACGCGGAAGTGTATGGGCAGGAGTTCCCGCGCGCACTGGAGGCAATCAGGAACAATCATTACATGGATGATTGGGTGGCGAGCTACGAAGATGTAGAGGAGGCACGGAAGGCGGTTGAAGAAACACGGACCGTACACGCACACGCCGGGTTCACCCTACGAGGATGGAGTGCCAGCGATAAGGCGGTGTTGAGCGACGTGCCCTCGGAGCTACACGCCACTACCCCTACGCCACTGGGGGGAGAACAGCCAGAGAGCAAGATCCTGGGGCTGTTCTGGAACGCCGAAAAGGATGAGCTCGGGTTCAACACATCGATGAACCGGGTCCCAGAAGAAGTGAGGTCAAGAGCACGTGCGCCGACCAAGCGGGAAGCACTCAGCGCCGTGATGTCGATCTACGACCCGTTGGGACTGCTGAGCCACTACACGATCCGTTCCAAAATTATCCTGCAGAACTTGTGGCGCCTACAGATAGCCTGGGATGAACAGATACCGGAAGAGGAGAACGAACTCTTTGCGTCCTGGCTTGCGCGCCTTCCAGAGATAGCCATGCTGAGGTTGCCGCGCTGCTACATTCTGGGGAAGTACGAACGAATCGATCTCCACGTGCTGTGTGACGCCAGCGAGCAGGCCTATGCGACCGCGGCATACTGGCGCATCAAGAGGAGCGACGGGAGTATCGCAGTCGTGTTGGTAGCAGCGAAGGCAAAGGTGGCGCCGAGGAAGACACAAACCATACCTCGGCTAGAACTCCAAGCGGCGGTCATCGGAGCAAGACTCGCCGACACGATTAAGAGGGAACATCGAGTGGAAATCGGCCAGACAACATACTGGACCGACTCCTCGACGGTCGTGCACTGGATACGACACGACATGCGACGCTACACACCGTTCGTAGCACATCGACTTGGGGAGATCGCCGAGTTGACGCAGAGAAAAGAATGGCGATGGCTCCCTACTGACCTGAACGTGGCTGACGATGCCACACGTCTGACTGACGCGCCGATCAGCTCAATGGATCGGTGGTTCCAGGGGCCGAGTTTCCTGTACTTGCCAGAAGACCAGTGGCCCGGGACGTCGACAGGTGAAGAGAACGACGAGGAAGTCCTGCACGTGAGCGAGACATCGGGGCGAGAAAGCTGGCTACCAGAACCGGAACGCTTCTCCAAGTACGAGACCCTGGTGAGAAGCGCAGCAAGAGTGTTGGCCTTCACCGACATCTGCCGACGACGAGCGACGCAGCTGGAACACCGACACATCGAACGCGCTGAGACCGAGCTGATCCGACGAGCGCAAGAGGACAGTTTTTACGACGAGATCGCGCGGATGCAGTCTGCTCGTCCCCTCCCAAGAGCGAGCCGACTCTACCGGCTAGATCCGGTAATGGAAGATGGACTCCTGCGAGTGAGAGGCCGGATCGGAGCCTCCTCCGCGCCGATCGAGACAAAGCGGCCAGTCATCTTGGACGGCCGTCACCGCATCACAAAACTCCTGGTTATGCGGGAACACTGTGCAGCAGGTCACGCCAACCGAGAACGCGTGACCAACGACCTGCGCCAGCGGTACTGGATCATCCATCTGCGACCTACAGTACGCGCTGCGGAGAAGGACTGCGCCCTCTGCCGGAGGCGGCGAGCAATGCCGCAAACGCCAGCCACAGGAGATCTGCCACAGGCTCGCCTTGACCCGTTCCACCGCCCATTCTCCAACTGCGGGGTGGATTATTTTGGACCGATGATGGTCAAGGTGGGGCGTCGCCGTGAGAAGAGGTGGGGTGCACTGTTTACGTGCCTCACATCCCGCGCTGTGCACATCGAGCTCGTCGCGTCGCTCTCAACGGACTCGGCGATCATGGCATTGAGAAGAATGGCAGCGCGCAGAGGGTGGCCACGAGTCATGTATTCCGACAATGGGACGAACTTCCGCGGAGCAGATCAAGAGCTTCGTGCTGCCTATGAAGAGTGGCTCCCCGCATTGAAAGACGAAGGGCTACTTCATCGGATGGAATGGCGGTTCATACCACCTGGGGCGCCAAATCAAGGTGGCGTATGGGAGAGAATGGTACGCTCCGTGAAGGCAGCTCTTAGCGCAACTCTGAGGGAGAAGGCGCCAGCTGAAGAAGTCCTGCAAACGCTCCTGACCGAGGCGGAGTTCTCCATCAACGCACGCCCACTGACCCACGTGAGCGTGAACCCAGCGGATCCTGAGGCCCTCACACCCAACCACTTCCTGTTGGGATCCTCCATCGGCCTACCATCGACGGGGCCCTGCGACGAGGCTGATCGACGAGTGTGGCGAGCAAGCATGGCGCTCGCGGACCACTTCTGGAGGCGCTGGCTCCGGGAGTACCTTCCTACTTTGGTACCCCGAGGCGAGCCACAGAGCGACGTGCGTCCTCTGCAAGTTGGTGACGTGGTCCTCGTGGTCGACAGCACACTGCCCAGAAACACGTGGCCGATGGGACGAGTCGAGCGCACGCATCCAGGACCGGACGGCGGCGTCAGGATCGTCGAGGTGAGGACCAGGACCGGCGTCTTCCGGCGGCCAGTTAGCAAGCTCGTCGTCGTGTTGAGGAAGGAAGCTACGCAAGCTGCGCTGGGGGGAGAGATGTAATGGACGCCGAGCCTGCGGACCTAATATGTGTCAAAGTGACAATAGACTGATAGGACAGTGAGTGATTATGTGAATAATTAGTGTTTTCTAAGTGAACCTAATTAGTTTTTAGTGAGGAACTCATAAAATGAGCCCTAATTGTGTAGTGATAACGTGTAATTATATTACGTAGTGATAAGGACTAAGGTTTTGTTATGGTGACTTTTTAAGGTTTTTATATTTTTGTAGGATAGATTAGTGAATTCTAAGTCGAATGATATAAGGTTTTATATGTGAAATATGGATATTTCTATGTAAAAAGCATGTTTAAAGTGTAAAGGCTCTCGTTAAGGTAAAGTTTCGCGATACTAAAGGTTATTGCATGTAATTTCGAGATTATTCCGGGCTTGATTCTGATTGGTTGAAATATTCGTGAGCATTCCGGAATGTTCCTTAATGGTTGAAAAGCTCCACCTCCTGACCGTTCGACCAATCAGCGATCAGCTGCGTAATGTATAAATTGGAACCGGTTTTGTTCGTAGACACAGTCGTTTTCCGAATATTCAAATAAGAATACCCGAGAAGAAATAAACCTGGAAGAAAAAAGCCTTGTTTTATTTCAAGTTCAAGAAGAACACAAGACAAGAAATTATACAGTCCACTTCAGATAGCATTGTTGGATATTCTGTCTCGCACGTGCGTACTAGAGTGACTGAATCGAAATAGTTCTATGCCATGCGCTTGGAATAGAAGCAACTGCGACCGCAGGCAGCACTGCGGTCAACTGCAGCCGCTAGCGGCAATGTCGCCTGCGGTTGCAGTCTGCAGTCCGTCTCGGTATTGTACCTTTATTACACTTTACCCCAGTTCAAAGGTTAATAATTATGTATCTATAGGGTGACTGGTAATTAGTGTACGATACGTAAACACGTGATTGTGCTCATGATAACCAACAACTTTTACTATGGGAAACAAACCTGTAATCGCGAAAAAAAAACCAGCTGTTCAGTATTTATATTTGCCTAATGTACTGAACAGCTGATTTTTTTTCGCGATTTCGGCTTTGCTCCCATAATAAAAATTGTTTATTATCATGAGCACAATCACGTGTTTAAGTATCGTACACTAATTGCCAGTCACCCTATATAATTTCCACTGTCATAACTTACGACAAAATAAACTTATTATTTATTACTTCCACTGCATGCATCCAGCCTTTTGCGCGACAAGCCCCGACGTTGGGAACAATGCGTTGCAGTAAAAATAGCAAGTTAGCCCCAATACACAAGGCCGAGTGCGCTTTATTTTAACTGTAAAGTGACACGCACTCGAAAGAAAAACAACGGCAAAAAGTTTCTGTTCCAAGTTTAAAAAGTCTGGCGCGAATTCAAGGACTTGTGTGGTCCTTAAATACGCAATTGTGACGTCGCATGTCCTAAAAGGCAAACTAAATTTTCGGAAGAATAGATATGATCAAATCAGGAATTATTTATTTTCACAAGCAGGTAGTCAGGTTAGACAACAATATTAAATTCCGGCGACTTAGCACTTGCGTATGATTGTAGTATTGCCTGCGAAGCCACATAATTAATTAAGTTAAGCTAGAAAAGACCGCACATTGTTACACTGTATTAATTTTAAGCTTCTACTGTATTTTTTATAGTGTATTATAAAGAGTAGGTAGGTATATCTATCTATCTTTTCTTCAAAGGCAATAAAAATATTGTATTGTTTCCATTATTTCTTCAAAAACAACCCGACATTATTGGATTTATCACTCAACGTAGACAAAGTCAATCCGACACATTTTTACAGCGATATAAATCAGTTTTAGAATAAGAGTCGAAGTCGATCAGTCCAAGCCAATTCGAAGGTCGAGGTCACGAGGGATTACGAGTGTCAAGGTCACGTATGAAAAATACAAGGGCTTATATAACGCCCACGTACTGTTAAGTCTATTTGTGAGACGTTGTATGGGCGCCATGTTTAGGCGTTTTATCAAGCAAAGCCCTTTATGAGTTTTGCGAGAATCCTATTTGTGTGTTTGGTAAATACCAGGGACTGAATTACCCAAAAATTAAGATACCTTTAAATTTCGGTATGACGTCATACCGTTAAATAAGGGTTACCGAAATATTTTGATACCGTAGCATAGGTATATTAGCTGAATTTTAAGGTTGGAAATACATACCGGTATATTTCGGTACAAGTACTATAACCTTTATAATGATTACGGTAGCAATACCATGACTTTTATAAATGAATCGGTAGCAGTACCTAAACCTTAATAAATACGGGTTTTCTTTGATGCACCGCCTCATCACTGTCACTTCCTGATTGTTGCACGTTGTGTAACTCAATATTGGTTTTTATTTCCGATCGGAAAGACTGTGACTGTGTGACTACTCCTTTCAAACTTTGATCTTCAGAAATAGGTTTACACAAAAAAAATACTGGTACAGAAGAAGAACACTTATCTTCAGAATGCACATTATGTAAATCAATCGATATTTCACAAAGAAAATGGTGTGCGTTTAACTCCGGCCAGATGTTCAAGGGACTATCATCATCATTTCAGCCAAAAGACGTCCACTGTTGGCCATATGTAGGCCTCTCCCAAATGTCGCCACAAGGAACGGTCCTGTGCGTCTCGCATCCGTCAGATTCCCGCAACCCTTACCAGGTCATCGGTTCACCTTGAAGGAGGCCTTCCAACGCTACGTCTTCCGGTACGTGGTCGCCATTCCAGAACCTTTCGGCCCCAACGGCCATCCATTCAGCGAGCAATGTGCCCTGCCCATTGCCACTTAAGTTTGGCGATTCTTCGTGCTATGTCGGTAAACTTGGTTCTCCTGCGGATATCCTCATTCCTGATTCGATCACGCAAGGAAACTCCGAGCATAGCCCTTTCCATCCAGCCCTTTAGGTGACTTTAAGTCTTCTGGTGAGACCCATTGTAAGCGACCACGTTTCGGAGCCATATGTCATCACTGGCAACACGCACTAGTCATAGACTTTCGTCTTGAGACACTGTGGTATATTGGATGACAACATACCGCGCAGCTTCCCGAACGCTGCCCAGCCGAGTCGGATTAGACGATTGACCTCTTTCTCGAAGTTAGACCTACCTAACTGGACCGTCTGTCCCAGGTAAACGTAGTCGTCCACAACTTCGAGTGTAGAGTCGCCGATCTTGGTAGGAGTGGGTGCTACATGGCTGTTTACCATGACTTTGGTTTTGTACATGTTCATTTTAAGTCCAACTCTTTAAGTTCAGAAGCTCTACTGAGGTCACCAAGCATTGTACTGAGCTCCTCCGTAGTCTCAGCCATGACTACTATACTATGTCGTCGGCAAACCGAAGGTGAGTGATGTACTCGCCAATGACATTAATGCATCTTGAAGACATCCTCCATTGCTGCCGTGAACAGTTTCGGAGAAATAACGTCTCCCTGCCTCACGCCCCGCTGCAAGAAGATAGGTTTCGAGGTCTGTCGGTAGTCGGACTGACATGGTGGCGGTTTTGTACAAACACTTCAACACTTCGATGTACCGATAGTCAATTTGGCACTTGACTATCGGCACTGGCGTTGGAGAGACTGCAGTACAGCCCAAGTCTCGATCGAATCAAAAGCTTTCTCGTAGTCCACAAACGCTAAGAAGAGAGGCTGAATATACTCCTCAGTCTTCTGTATAACCTGCTGTATCGTATGTATGTAGTTCACGGTGCTGAAGCCTTTTCGGAATCCGGCTTGTTTGGGAGGCTGGAAGTCTTCGAACCTGCGAGCGAGACGATTCGTGATGACTCTGGAAAACAGTTTGCAGACATGGCTCAGAAGCGAGATGGGCCTGTAATTCTTAAGCAGGGCATTATCGCCCTTCTTAAAGAACCACGCCTCCACAAATTATCCCTCTTCCGAAAAAGTGTAATCCTGTTTCCCCCTCTGAATTCCGTCTTATCTCCATACTACCGTTTCTATTCAAAGTCCTAGAACGCCTTATCCATAACCAATTTAGTACTTTCCTTTGCAAAACTGCCTCCTTAATCTTTTCCAATCCGGGTTTCGTCCAGGTCATAGAACTACTACAGCTTTCATTAGATTACAGACGATCTTAGACTTGGTATGGAAAACGGAAATCTGACGGTCCTTGCCTTGTTAGACTTTAGCAACGCTGTAAATACCATCGATTTCGATAACTTACTTGGCATATTAGGCTCTCTTATCATATCTCCAACGGCAATTGATTGGTTTCGTAGTTACCTGTGTTGCCGTCGTCAACGTATTCGCTATGACGGTTCGTCCTCGTCATGGTGCAATACCTCTGCCGGCGTACCGCAGGGGGGCGTTCTCTCTCCTCTTCTTTTCGCTATCTTTATAAACTCAATTTCCAATGAACTTCTCTCATCCTACGACCTTTACGCTTACAATCTTCAAATAAATTCGCAAGCTCTGTTAGATGGACTATCAGAGGCAGTTAACATGGTCAATAAAGATTTAGCTCGTATATCTGAATGGAGTGTGGCCCACGATCTGCAGGTAAATTCTATGAAGACCCGAGTGCGTAGCCGAATATAACGATGGGTTCGTGGGAACTGTCCATACGGTCGGGTCTCAATTTTTCAAGCCTCACTGTACAAATAAGAACAAGAAACTGTCAAATCATACTCTCGAGCTTATGAAGAAGAGGCGTGAGATGTCTTTGCAGTCTTCAGATGATGCGTGCACATACCGACAGCTCAATAAACGGATCTCAAATTCTCTGAAACGCGACCTTCGCCGATTTAATATCGCGAGGATTATGGATGTGATTGAGCGGAATAAGGGCTCTAAAGTATTTGCACGAAATCTGTCTATTGGGCAGAGCCAGCTCACGAAACTGAAGACCGACGATGGCAGAGTCATATCCGTCAAATCGGAGCTTCTGGGAGAGATCGAGGCTTTTTATGGACAGCTGTACCTACACGTCAAACTCCGAACCCACTGTAAATCTAGCAAACGACCCAAGAGCTAGATTGACTCGACACTATACCGAAGATATCCCGGACGTCAGCCTGTACGAGATTAGGATGGCTCTGAAGCAGTTGAAGAACAACAAGGTGTCGGGTGAGGATGGAAATACGGCCTAGTTCCTGAAGGCGGGTGGAAAACCGGTCCTAAAGGCCCTTCAGAAGTTGTTCGATTCCGTCATACTCGACGGAAAAACGCCACAGGCATGGAGCAGAGGTGTGGTGGTACTCTTCTTTAAGAAGGGTGACAATACCTTGCTTAAGAATTACAGGCCCATCTCACTTTTGAGCCATGACTACAAGCTGTTTTCCAGAGTCATCACGAACCGTCTCGCGCGCAGGTTCGATAACTTCCAGCCTTCCGAACAAGCCGGATTTCGAAAAGGCTTCAGCACCGTGGACCACATACATACGCTGCGGCAGGTTATATAGAAGACTGAGGAGTATAATCAGCCTCTCTGCTTAGCGTTTGTGGACTACGAGAAAGCCTTTGATTCGATCAAGATCATCGTCTCTCCAACGGTGCCAGATTGACTATCGGTCTCGGATCATCGAAATGTTGAAGTGTTTATACAAAAACGCCACCATGTCAGTCCGAATTTAGGACCAGACCTCGAAACCTATCCTCTTGCAGCGGAGTGTGAGGCAAGGAGACGTCATTTCTCCGAAATGACGTCTCCTTGCCTCATAAATGTCAATGGGGAGTACATCACTCCCCTTCGATTTGCCGACGACATAGTAGTCATGACTGAGACTACGAAGGAGCTCAGTACAATGCTCGGTGACCTCAGTAAAGCTTTCGAAAGAGTGGGACTTAATATGAACATGGACAAAACCAAAGTCATGGTAAACAGCAATGTAGCACCCACTCCTACCAAGATCGGAGACTCTACATTTGGAAGTTGTGGACGACTACGTTTACCTGGGACAGACGGTCCAGTTGGGTAGGTCTAACTTCGCGAAAGAGGTCAATCGTCGAATCCGACTCGGCTGGGCAGCGTTCGGGAAGCTGCGCGGTATCTTCTCGTCCAATATACCACAGTGTCTTAAGACGAAAGTCTTTGACCAGTGCGTGTTGCCAGTGATGACATATGGCTCTGATACGTGGTCACTTACAATGGGCCTCAGAAGGCTTAAAGTCACTCAAAGGGAAATGGAAAGGGCTATGCTCGGAGTTTCTTTGCTTGATCGCGTCAAAAATGAAGATATCCGCAGGAGAACCAAGGTTACAGACATAGCCCGAAGAATCGCCAAACTTAAATGGCAGTGGGCAGGGCATTGATCGCAGAACAGATGGCCGATGGGGACGAAAGGTTCTGGAATGGCGACCACGTACCGGAAAACGCAGCGTTGGAGGGCCTCCCACAAGGTGGACCGATGACCTGGTGAGGGTCGCGGAAATCCGATGGATGCGAGACGCACAGGACCGGTCATTATGGCGACATTTGGGGGAGGCCTATCTCCAACAGTGGACGTTTTTCGGCTGAAATGATGATGATACGTTGTGTTACTTTTTTGGTGTACAATAAAGTTTATTCTATTCTACTTTTATAACAGCAGAACATCCAATCACTAGGCAAGTCGAGGCATTATTTTCCTTTGAAAATGAAAAAATGCGTAAACTGCGTTTCGATGCTTTCTTCTCATTTTATTATTAATAATTATAAAAATGACGCTGATGAAAAATCAGCGGCTGACGAAAAAGAAATACCCTACTACCCGGTACACAGTCAGCAACAAACAAAGATTTAAGTAAAAGAGAACCTAAAGTAAATAAAATGTACAAATACCTACACTAGTTCTAACGTGTTCGACACCCCCGTGCACCCGCGCCAGGCCTCTCGCATGTTTTTCGGTACCGAAATCGTTTAAAGGTTAAATAACTATTTAGTCCAACCTTTATTTGTAAAGGTACCGGTATAGCTCAACCTTTATTTGAAATCGGTACCTGTTCATTTTTGAGGTATCTTAACCTTTTACCGTAACCGCTTTCAGTCCCTGGTAAATACTAATACCTAATGGAAAGTTTTCTGTATTCAACGTGTTGTATAGTGTTGACGTTTTATACGCTCTAGGAATAATTTCTTAGGACGCTGAAAATTCAATGGTGGAATGAAGGTAACGTATAACTTGAGTAAAACTTAAATTTTTTTAAAGTCCCGACATACATGTAATCAAAATCAAAACCAGAGTTCTAAAGCTTTGTCAACAGATGGCGCTATTACAAACAAGACCTAACACGAAGGCCTCAACTCGCATAGGCAAAGTTTGCATAATCAGTCTGTTTGTTTTAAACACGTTACGTGATTTTAATCCAAATTACATGTAACCCAAGAAAGTGGTGTTGCTTTATATTAATTATTACATTATTAATAGCTAACAGCATTTCCATGCGCGGTACATGCGCCTGATTACTTGAAATAAGGCCGACATTAGCATAATTATGCGTGTCTACGTGGGTTCAGTCTCAAGTTTGTTCGATTTGTTAAGCTGTACAGGTTAACGGTTCTGCAGGGTTGATGTAACTTGTAAAGATGGACGTAAGTTGGAAACACTTATTGAATTTATGCGGACTTTGGACTACTTTTAGTTAAAGTTGGTTCAGGTAACCGTACTTCCTTGATTTCTAGTATTTCAAAAGTTGAAGATGTGAGAGGTCGTTAGAATTAGTTCCACGTCAAGAAATGTTTTGAATATTTAGAGGTATGCGAAATAGGGTGTGAAGTCCCGCAAACCTTCGTTGAAATAACTTTTTACAAAAAAAAAATAACCGACTTCACTAAAAAAATAAAACACTAAAAGGATCAAAACAACTTTAATTTCAGAAGTCGGTGTTTCTAGGTATTGTTTGTTTCTTATTTAACACTGACTTCCGAAATTAGTTATTTTGATCCTTTTAGTGATTTTTTTTTAGAGAAGTCGGTTTTTTTTTTATAAAAAGTTTTTTATTTCACACTTTAGTTGCGATACTTATAATCAGAGTGCCTGTTTCTCGTCACAATTCCAACTAACCCAAACACTGCTAGGATACATTGTTTTATTATGAAGTTCCCGTGTCTGTCTTCCACCTTCCGGCTCATCAAAATGCATCTTATGACAATTCTAATAAGCCTAAATACGGCCAGGAGAAATTGATAAATTACGTAGTTCCAGTGCTTATCTGCCGACTCCATCATCATCATGTCACTTCGATGATACCATTTTCAACATAACTATTCAGAACCATTTATTTATTTATATTGTCATAGTCGCTTAACTATCTTCACTGTGATGTCTATGTGAGTATGAAGAAGACCAGAAATGGCCAACGGAACTGCCGTTGGCCATTTCTGGTCTTCTTCGTCAGTTCCACTTCATCAAATGTTACTTTTAGACTGTAAATGCTAAGTTCTCGATGAAAATACCAAAATCACTATATGGTTGCCTTTAATATTTCGATTCCTCATGGATTCCATCATCAGAACTGTATTTTGAAAAAAAGGGACCAATCTGGAAGCATATCCTTAAGCGGAAAAAAAAATTTTGCTAATCGGTCCATAAATGATACGAGTTCTGAGAACCACAAAACGCCGCCACCGGCATATTCCTGTAGGTTTTATACATTTTATATTTATTCGCCGCACACGATTGACGCCAGTGGCCGCCACACGCTTCAAATCGCCGCTGCTCGCTTCTTGTGGCTCGCACTGGCCACTAAACGCCGATACAAAACACCGTCACACGTCACTCGCGCATTTAAACCTTCTTCGTCAGAGACCATTATGATACTGCGCGTATGATTTAAAAAAAGTAGCAGCCACCAGTCACAAGTGGCTTGTAGCCGCTTCTAGCTGCTTCTAGCTTCTCGTGGCGGCGTTTGTAGCTGTGGCATGTGGCCCATGTGCGGCGACACTATAAATACCATGATGGAGGATTTGTCTTTTAATTTCTATAACGCGTCATACACTCATAGATGTCGCCACAAATACCTAGGTACTCTAATTTTTGGTGAGTGCCTCAATTATTTTTTTTATGATTTAAACTTATGCTTGACTGCGATCCCGCCTGACAGTAAGTAAGCAGTGATGAATCATACTAGTTTAGTAAGAGCCTTATTCACTCTAGCCTTGAAGACACCTAAATTATAAATCGGACGGAAAGACCGCTGCAGGCAAATTGTTTCAATCCCTATGTACGCGGTATAAACGCCGAGGCGAAACTCAGTGCTCTTAGTTCGAATTTGTACTGAAGCAACACAAACCAATGACGATAGTCGCTACGAAGAGACGCATGGCGTGTGATTGGAGAGGCCTATGTCCAGTGTAGCAACTGCTGTATGCTGATGGCGATAACAGCCCCATACAATCAAGATACCTATTAAATTAAGTAGCATTAACAATTTTAAAACCACCATCATATTCTGTACCTATTCCTATATTATTTTTTGAAGTAGTTCCCACAAGTCCCCAGAGACAAACACTCCACGTATTATGATCGGCCAGTCGTACATGATTCACAGGTCCGCAGCAATTTGAGGTCATTACGAGCACCCACGCAGTCGCTTTATGGTTATTGACTCTACGCGACTCCAACATTCACGGTTAAGACCCAAACATGCCTTTCGGATCTTCTTTTTGTAGAAACCGTTTGTTGAAAAATAAAAATGTTTCGATTTTCAAATTGTTGTCCGTAAAGGTCAATTCCCGTACTTAAAAATCGAACCAATTCAAAACAATATATATTTTTTTGTAATAAAAAGCCTTTAATAAGCAACCTCTAAAAATTTTATGAATTTATTTAAATTTGATAGTCCCTCAAAAACTGAGCAATTTATTGGGTTTGCATTTTGCATTTATCATTTGATACGGTGACACAATGGGCCATTCTAATCGCAGAAAGCAATCTCTTTCTTACTTAATGACAACAAAGACGGGAGAGAGAGAGATACAGAATGACATAATTATGTCATCTCAGACCGAATACCTCGTTAGGACTAAGATACCTAATACAAGTACTAGCTGACCCCGCCAAAATCTTCAGACCTACCAAATATACACATAAAATTTTATAAAAATCTGTCAAGCCGTTTCGGAAGAAGTTCGATAGCAAACACTGTAATATTTATTATTTAGATTAGAAAATTTATTAATCTAGGGGTAAGTAGCCATAGGAACTTCATATGTGCTAAAATATTGAAGTTTTTCGTAAGGAGTTTTCATCTGGATAGACTGAACATGATGTGTAATTTAAATGTTTTGATCATAACGCTGCCGCTGTACATAACATAAAATTAAAGTAATATTGAACCAGAGTGTATTACGGAACTACCATTAAACGAGACAGTTCTGGCAACGAAACACGACATACATGATAATATAACCCATTGCCATTAATTTATTTCATTTAATATCACAAACATCCGTATGTCTTCCCGTCCTAAGCTTATTTCTTCATATTACTGTTATTCTTCTAGAACTACAACCCAGTCCAGATAAAAGCATGGTTGGCACAGTGGTTGAGCGATTGGCTGCTGTGCTGCGTATCGTGGGTTCGATTCCCGCGCGGAACTAATATTTATTTGGCTTACAAATAGGTGTTCTGGTATCGTATGGGTGTCTTGTGTATGTGAGTTTATGATCTAAGATCCGGTAGAAGAAATACCTTCCCTCATTTGTTATTTAATTATGATAAATATTATATGCTAAATTATAATGCGTTTATTGATACATCACGAATAGGTTGCTTAGCTAAATCACATGCCGATGATGTTAAACAATAAAATTGTAATTGTGTCACATTCTTTCAGCCGGTACTCGACTTTCACAAATAACAAATCGGGGGTGGTTGATGAAAAAAATGTATTAACAATTTTTATTGTTTAACATCATTGGCACCAGATTAAGCTAGGCAACCTATTCGTAATGTATCAATAAACGCATTATCTTGCATATAATATTTATCATAATCAAATAACAGATGAGGGAAGGTATTCCTTCTACCGGATCTTGTACTATTACATGTTTGTGAACGCGTCCACGATACGGGTAGTTATTCATAGTGTGGGGCAACTCTTTATTAAAAAAAAATACATCTTTTATTTTAGGAATCACAGTAGCATTGCCTATAACTAAAATGCTCCCGAATTTTACATTATACAACCAGCTTTTGCTATTTGTGTATCTGACACTAGCAAAAGGTCCCCGCCTTCGTGCGGGCAGCACTATGATGTCTTCTACTCGGTGGTTGAGTGAGGGCCGTCATGTGATGAAACTTTAGGAGATGTCTATTGTATATGTAGCCTTCGCGAGAGAGCGGTCTGGGCACCAAGCGCGCATTGCGGTCGGTTATGAACATTTCAAATCAAGTGAATACCTGTCAGGCGACTCGCTGGGCCACCTGTCAATGCGCTTAAAATCTTAAAGAGTACTCTAAATCGATTGGCTAATTATTGGCCAAGATATCGCCGAAAAATATTTTTAAAAGCCTAGATAAGTGCATGTCGGCCGAGATGACAGCAAACCGTAGGGGCCTAGTAGAGCCGATGCCTGCTGGGGCCATCGGGAGAAGTACGAAAATGATACCCGTGGTCCTAGAACGCAAAGGGCAACTGAAGTAGCATAGGTGTGGTTTTAGTCAGTAAAAGTCTGTCACGTTCTCACGCTCCGCCCTAGAGCGGGGGAAGTCATTAGATGATTTCTCAGCTTAAAAAGAAGACATACAATTGCATAACATTAATTTCAACTTGTTATTTCTAGGCTTCCAAAGAAAAAGGGTCGTCTAGACCGGCAGGCAATATTGTTCAAAATTAAACACTCAAGATATTACCTACATATTTATTTAGTAAATCTTCTTATCTTTTACATCAAAAAGAAAAATAAAGAAGAAAGATAGACATAAGATGCTATGCTGGAATTTTTTTTTAATTTTTACAGGAACTTTTCCACCATACATTAATTTCGCAATAAATATCTTAAAATATTCGTCTCTCTAAACGCACATTTAGAGGTCACACTATCTTTGTCATATTTCAGCCAATTTATACAAAACTTCAATGAACTAAACACATAAACCTTCCTCATATCATTGTCCAGTGATGGAAACCGTATGAAAATAAGTTATGTAGTTTTTAACTTTAACGTGTGCAGACAGACGCGAGACGCAGCGGGGGACTTCCTTTTTAACCGACTTCAAAAAGGAGGAGGTTATATGTTCGGCTGAATGTGTTTTTTTTTTTAAATTTTTTTTCACCGATTTCTCAGTCAATTGTAGACCGATTTTAAAATATATTTTTTTGATTGAAAGGTTATGCTTCCGAATTGGTCCCATAGAAATATTGTTGAAGATATGGAACTATGGAACAGAACTCCTCATAGAAACACAGCAGAACCGTCGTAACAAGTATAATTGCTTTGTTTATACGAGTTGTTGATGACTGCCTGAAAGAAGAGGGGAATATATCGAACTGATCTGATGATGAAGCCTAATTAATGTAATTCTAACCGTGTTTGGGGTTATTAGAATTGTCATGAGATGCACTCTGGCTATAATGTATTTAAGTTTGGCTGAGGGGTACTTTTTAGTGGTGGTACCATAACTAAAAAGTGTAAGTAAAATAAAAAACATTTTACAAAAAAAATTCAACCGACTTCAAAGTAAAAAAAAAAAACTGAAAAGTGCAAAATAACTTTAATTTCGGAAGTCTGTGTTAAAAAACGAAGACACAAAACTATTATAGAAACACCGATTATTTTCCATCAGGTGAGTTAGCGGTCAAGCGCGAACCTCTCAAGAATTAAAAAAAAAAAACTTTGAAGTCGTATGAATTTTGTTTATAAAAAGTTTTTTATTGTATATGTAATGATCATTTATCTCAGCTTATCGACGATGTTTCTTAAAGGCACATCAACTGTTGGGTCATCGTAAATTGGTTTAGTAACCAAAACTAAAACACCAATAAACCTATCATCAAACAAAACCTCTTAATCTCCATTAACTGACACATATTGCAAAACATCGTAGTCAAGAATACATACGGCCTATTTCTCCCGACCTTCACACTACAAAATATATAAAAAACAAAGATTAACAACTTTTTAATCTTAACTTTTCCAGCCTAAAATAATGATGGCGTACTCCGGCAACTGAACATATAAATCAAGCAAAGAGTAGATAATAATTACTGCAAGAGACGTTTTTATATAAATCGGCGCGGAACCGACGGCGTTTGCGTCAAGTAATAAATTGCAATTTGGCTTTATACCAAAACATGGTGTAAGATGTGTCCAACTCTATTAAAGAATTGATACGAGACGAGTTATCCAATTGCAACTTTTAAGACGGCTGTGGTTTTCTACAAAGTTCTAGGAATAAGATAAATCGAGTACAAACAAGAAAATCAAGCTGAAGAAACTTTTGTAAGCATGAAAGTCACTAAGCCCCTCGCCCACGGCGACTTTTTGTAGCGATGCTGTCGCGCGTTTCGTAAGTACGCGACAGCATCGCTACTAACGCGCGTTAGTCACATTTGCATATATTGCTATAGAAAAGATGCCAACGCGCTACTAACGCGCTACAGCATCGCGACTGTATCGATGCTAACGCGATACAGCATCGCTACAAAAAGTCGCCGTGGGCGAGGGGCCTAATAGCTAAACCCCAAATCAATTCCAGTATTACTAATCTTGAGTGGACGGAACGTGAGTGAAGTGAGTGCGATATGATCTTATGTGTTATGACCAATGCTTGTGGTAATAAAAAAACTATAATAAATAAAATAAATAAATAAAATAAAAATAAAAAAGCCTTTTAATTCATGCAATAATAAGTAATTGTACAATTAATGGATCTTAAAATTCTGCTAGAAATAAATTAAAAATATTAGTGATGATATTTGGCTAATTAATAAAATCTCTACTTTAGGTGTTATCATAAATTTTTGGCAAACATTGCTGTAAATTATATAAATTATCACAGTTAATTACATCGCCAATTCTTACAAAATGTCAAACAATTAAAAGTATGTAACATAAAAAATAATTAATAATATAAAATTAATAAATAATAAAGATTTCATTGATTTTGCAATAAAAAAAAAACTATAATAGACACTGTTAAATGTGAAAATCGAAACGAAACTGGACAAGAAATGGCGTCGGAAAAGTTGTAGTTAAAAACGGCGATTAGTTTTCTACCATAAATGATTGGAGATGAGCAGGTGACGGAAAATGACTCCTCTCTGAGTGGAGCGAGGAATGTCAGACTTTTACTGACTAAAACTACTCAAACCCACCTGTGTTCCTTTACCCTGTTGCCCTTTGCGTTGCAGGGTCACGGTCACTCTTTCTCACAATCCTGCGGCGAGTTAAAGCGCCTCGCACAGCAGTTTACGTCCCACATCGAACACTTCGCATTTCAACATTCAACACAATATTCTGTACAGCCTAAAGCTGAGATAGTATATTTAGGTAGATGGATTGTAGCAGTATGATGAGTTGTCAGAAAACGAACAAAGGTCGTTATAGCGTCTGAAGAGACATCAGCCGCAGTTTTTAGAAGTTTTCAGAATTTAATGTAAATTCTTCAAGGTATCGTGAAAAAGATACGAATAAACCAGTGGTTGCAAACGCTTTAATGTGTATTTAACTTGAATACACACACATCATGAAACTAGTCAAATTAAAAGCATCCAGAAGTAGAAGTTCAAATTGATGACCTGCAATAACTTGCTCGGTATTGTGACAGGTCACATCGATCAAAAGACGTGACATTTGTTCGAACTCGGTTTAATTCAAGTCTTGTAATGCATCCAGCCTTCGAAGTGCAGAAAGCTGCCAGACCATTTCCATTGTTTCTAAGATTAATAACCCTTTTCCTTCAATTAGAAAAGTAATTTGAGGTGTCTCCGACCATAAATGGCTAGTATCCAATCATTGACTTTTTGCTTCTTTGAGTATTTATTGCATTTCTTGGATAACAAAATATCAGGACCCGGAAGAACCAGTTAGTTCAATAAGCTCTTAACCATCAACTTTAATCTTCAAAAGTACAGCATAGACATAACTTACAATCATAGATGCATTAGAAATAAATATTACAAATGGAATACTATCAATAACTTTGCGGAAAAGAACACAGCTGATGACGTCAATCCACTAGACGAACCCAGTGACGTCAATGAAGTAATGTGTTTCTATTGATGTTATCATTTCATCAAGATACGAAGAAAAACCAAAGCTGTTTAGAACCAACAGCACTGAGACACCGGCTCGCATAAGGGATTCAGCACAAAGAGAATGACGCGTAATTATATGAGGACAACATCCTGATTCATCTGGGACAACTGGGACTAAGCGACATCAAACAAAGCAGTGAATTGCAACCAGAGTCGCAACAGTCACAGCAAGCTCGGTTTATTCGCAATGATTGACTATCCTGATAGATCCTCCAAAACTAACGTAACGTTTTGGAAACTAAACAACAAAAAGACAGCTTCTCAAATAATTGGACCGATTCAATTCTCTACATGCTTTGTAGAAAATAACGGTCTGATATTACCAATCACTTTTAGAGGATCCATTACAAGGAACAGAGGAAACGAAGTTACGTATTTTGGAGATCGAAATGTTTTTGCCAGTCGAATAAAATTTTCCCAGATGTTCTCAATTTATTGGATAATGCTTGGAATTATTTTTTTTTTGCGTAAGATCAAAATTTTTATGGACTCTGTAACGATTTCAAAAACACGGCCGCTATGATTTCCACAAAACGCAACATTTTGTAAATGAGTTCACAACACGTATTGAAAAGTGCTCATCTGTAAAGATCGAGATAAAAATGAACTTCCTGTGAAAAAGCTGTAAATTAACGTTGACTTTTACAAGATCGTAAGATGGTGCAAGCCTATGTCATTGCCAAGGCGACGTCTCCTCTTGTTTATAAAGGCCTTTGTGCACTGGTGAGTAACATGGTAACATGTATTGTTATACATGATTTCACTATTGAATAATTTAAAGGAGGTAATCAACCGAATTATTAGGGTAGAGATATTAAACTCATGATACTTCGAGAATTGAGTATTGATTACTTTCTCATAACAAAGACAGACACGAACACGAAATAACATAGATCAATGGTAATATTAAAGATGACAGAAAAAAAAACACCATCGCAACAAAAAATCGGTTAGAAGAAGCAACTTGTAACAGTCTGGACTCTGTACGCCACAACGCCAGTGAATCAAAGTTTAAAGATATGAATCTGCAAATTCGGGGAGACATCAAAGATAAATTCACATCTGCGGGGATTAAAGACAAATTATTATCTCTGATCTATTGTTGTAGGCTGGATATGCTGTAACAACACGTGAGTTTATTTATATTGCACCACAGACAAAACATGATGGCATGACGGTTTATAGTATATTAAACGTGCGTTTACCGTACTCCGCGGTAAGTAAAACAAACAAGTAGTTTTGTTGTTCTTGCTAAATTACCAAGTGAGTGTTAGCCTGGATGTGGCAAATTATGTTTCAAACATGAATGATTACTTGACAAAAACAAATTAGGAAATATCGTTCTTCAAAACCGACGTGAAGTGAACAATTTAAATTAAAGCTTAGTTTTTATAATCGTGGGAATACACATTTATTATTCGTTGAATATTTAAACAACATTTTTAAAGGTTTCAAATCTAAAACCCTAGCGTTCCAAATACTCATGAATCATTTGTAATGTTACTAACGAAACCGAAGTAATAAAAATACCAGAGCCCATAGTAATAACAGTAAGCAATACAAAGGGGTAGCTTTAGGGTAAAACCACTAGATTTGTGAACAACTCTCATGTAACAGAGCGGTTAACAAGACGAACTAAAAATACGCGCGCGACACGACATCGCGGCCTTCAAACCAATTTTTGTACAAACCGGTATTGTAATTCGATTGAACGAAGAAATTCTGTCAATTTCTTTAATACTTTAAGAAATATACTGATCCTCCCTCAAGGCATTTTTGCAAGTACAAGATTATCCTTATCGAGTTTTATGATCTCTTCATGCAAAATCCAGTTTTGGGGTCCCTGAGGTCAATTGAGACCTGTTTTTTATTTGGTCAAATAAGCAGATATCGATTAAGCATAAAAAATCAAGCTCACTTCCTTTTTAGGCACACAAATAATGCGAGACTTGATTAACTTGTTTTAACAACATACATATATTATAAATGTCGAAAAATTATAAGGAAAACGAATGGTTAAAAGACGGCGTAAAAAACATCATTCAGGAAATTCAACGAGGTTTTGTAAATATAGAAGAAGCTAAAAATTGTAAACTCACGCAAAGCACGTGTGAAGGACTAATAAATTATTGCGAATAAACGGAATATAAACACAATCGCTAAATGGAGCTGATCTGGAGTATTTCCAACTGATTGACGAAGATGGAACGAATTACTGGTGGAAATATTGACGAAAAACACAACAAAGACATCGGGGTATAGAAGAAGAGAAAGCAACTGAATGAAAAATCAATGATGCTCAAACATTCTCACGAATTCCAAGGAACTGAAGGATAAAAGTTGTGACATCCAAGAAAACCTTCCCACGCAACTCTCTTTTTGACACCTTCCCCGAAATCAAACATCAAAAGCCACATCCCGGAAGCCTCAAGAACTCAAGACCAATGAACCTGATCAGTTATTACGCAAAGAAACACGTGACGAATCTAAATGCAGAACTTTTAATTCCTGGCGAGATGCACAGGCTGAGTTCAGAGACCGGCGCGGGTCGGAGTCGCCGAGACTGAGTTAAATCCCGTCGTGAAAAACACGGGAACTGGCGAGTATCCAACGGGAATTGAACTGCACCCACTGGTGAACGAGCCCATGATAAATACTGGTCTATTGTTTTTATAAATTTTGATGGAATTGGAAACTTTTGGATAATGAAATCAGTGGTCGTGGTATTGACTTTATTTGGAAATATTGTCGTTGACTTACAGAAAGAAGAAATTAAGAGCTTGTTGATGAAGTAAGAAATGCCACAGTATAAGCATGATCTGACGAGCTGTGAGAAGGAATGAGCCGTAATCCACCACAAGGACCCAGTGCTGTTTAGTGAATATTTATATATATCGAAAATAAATTATATTTAGAAAAAAAAAAACTCACAGACGCAACCTCTAAGTCAAGAGGGCCTTTTTCTTAGACCACGGTATTTGTAACCGTCTGAGGTCTAATCTTCGTTTGCAAAACATCTGTTTTTCCATTGAATAAAGAGTAAACATATTCGGTTCATAGACTTTTGTATCATCAAAACACATCCCAGAAAACGAAATGCGGAGTGTTAGTGAACTTGATTGTTAATTTTGGACATCCGGAGAAAATTCTGATAAATATAGTCCGCGTTCCTTTATAATGTTCTTAAAATAGCTTTTCACAAATATTTTTCCCGGTACAGACTTAAGTCTGTTGTACATTTGTAACCTTGATGTTCGACGCAAAAGGTGATGCTTTACTTGACATTTTGTTTACAGAAAAAAACTGGACCTTTTCGGGACCACTTAACCTGGAAAAACATAAAATAATTTCTGTTACCGGAAAATAAATGCTTCTTGGAATTTCAGTAATTTTATTAAGCATCTCAAGTTTCCATAACATCCTATGTAAATTTTTAGTAAAATCGACATGTGCCAATAGCGGCTCGGTAGATGCGCGTACGCACTATTTAAAGCGGATGTAGGGCAAGTCAGTGGGGCGGCCGAGTCCACGCTAGTGCCAAATATTGGCCAGGTGGCAACCGCACACGGTTACCGACTATTTTAGCTCTTACTACACCGTTTGGGAGCGAAATTAGTTTTATAACAAATATATGAATGGATCAATAAATAGCTTTTTATTTTGGTGTTGCGTTCTCTACTTTAAGTCTGTCTTTTTATTGATACGGTTTACTATTGTTTTCACTTCTATCTTCACGCCAAAATCTATCCATCTTCTCCGATCTGCTAATCTTTTCTGCACCAATTGCAACTTTTTATCGCCTGCATTCTGAATAAAGCGAAATTTAATTGTTCCTCTGCATTCATAAATCAATTCCTGCATATTCTAAAGCTATGATGTCTGACCTAGTTTTATTGTTAGCGCATATAGGACATCGCTGGTACTAACCATGCTACTATTTGGAACACACGGATGTTTAACTTACGCTCACAAATAACGTTTGCATTTAAAATACATACTTATTAGATTGCCTTTTAACTTTTTGATACGAAGTGAACCAATCACATTTTAGGTTGCAAAATATTCAGGAGTCTGGTCCCGAGTTTACAAAAACAGTAGATTTTCTTTCTCTTTGACTTTCAATACTGTAACTTATGATGAAAAGTTAACATCTCAACTACATAACTGATGATCCAATTAAGCAAAAAATGTGGTAACTAGCCTTAAATTAGCTGCAGACACGAGACACCGTAACAAGTCTATCAGTTAGCACCTGAACGCGAGCGCTACAGCTAATTAGACACAATCTCGTGCGGTTAGCAGTTCCGACACGTTGATTCACTTTTTACACAAAATTCGACTCTAATTTGGCATTAAATAACAATTTTTCTTGTAAATCTAAATTATATTATTCAATTTACTTTGAAACGTTTTTTAAGGTGCTGAATTGAAAGACCAAGAATAGATTCTTTTGTTCATTGAAATCAGTACTTACAGCAGTAGCATCCGGTCAAATTATGCACACGCATCCACTCGAATCTGATAATGATAGATCTCCTATTGAGTTCCTGGCCTAGTGGATGATCCAATCGCTTTTCTAAACCGATGACGGCTGAAGCTAGTCCAACAGTTTGTATAAAAAAATAACTTAGTTAGAAGCCACCTAGAAGATAATCACAAAAGAATAGAGATCCGCAGTCCGTACATAACGCGAGAGGAATCTTATGGCACCCTCGGGATCAATATGAGAGGTATTCATTGTCGGCACGTGTGTGTTTGGGCGGATAACGTAAAGATGCTGCGGTAAATAGAAAAGAAACATATTGTATTAAGCTATTCTACCTGGCGATATTTTTCTAGTTTGTATTTAATAATAATAATAATATTCCACAACTATCACACAACGCCGTCTAGTCCCAAGCTAAGCAGAGCTTGTGTTATGGGTACTAAACAACTGATAAACATACTTATATATTTTTAAATACATACATATATAGATAAATTACACCCAGACACAGAACAAATGATCATGCTCATCACACAAACATTTGTCCTGGGTGGGAGTCGAACCCACGACCTCCGGCATAGCAGTCAGGGTCACTAACCACTAGACCAACAGGCCAGTCGAAATTATTTTTGTAGTACTGAGAAGTTCTAGCGAACAAAGCACAAGGAAGATTTTACACTTACATCTGAGTCATCATGATCATACCTTTTTTCCAATCAAGAGCTATCGACCTATTATGACTAATTCTTTGCCTTGCAGATAAACTTTCAGCCCAGTTGTGGCAACTAACTTCAAAATGTTTGAAAGCTCTGATATCTGACAGACAGCTCCACGCCAATCCAGAACAGTATCAGTATAGATGCAAAACTACAACGACACTAAATAAGTTCCAGAAGACAGATACCAGTCGTTTCGTAGGGGTCTGTATCGTGTATGTTGGAGAAAAACTGAACTGATGAATTGCATATACTGCATCCTTGGATTTATGTTCACCACTATATGCGTACGTACGTCCTACCAAATAACGCTTTTCCCTCTACAACACAAACAAACTTCGAAAGCTCGCAGCAGCGACGTACCAGCTTCAGGTGCAGCCACGTGGATCACATTACATGTGTGGTTTATGTGCGGCAATGATGCATAAACAGCACGGAATTTATGACCTCAATTTACCCGTGTAGGTTTATGACATGCGTCAGTAAGTATAGTGGAAAACTTAAGCACTGAGAGATGGTATGAAGTATTATTTGTAAAGCTCTGTTCAGAACTTAGTAGGTTTGGCAAGTTCAGGTCGTAAATCGTTGTATTCTCTTGCGACCTTATTAAGTCTTCATTTTAAGTAGGGATTACTTATTTGTTTGGTATTTAGGTTCTGACACTGAGCTGAGGAATGTCTCCCTGTGGGCAGAAGATGAAATCATACACACACTACCAGCAGTTAGTTTGCTTACTGAAACTTGGGTGAAATGATGAGGTCAACGTCCTAAAGGCCAGAAGATGATTAATTGACATGCTGATTTTTTCCACCAGGCTTTTCATTCATTCCTATCATTTCATTTTCCTTCAATATTTTTAAAATATTTGAAAAGTGCGTCATTTCCTAACAGAATTGGTGTCGCGTAAACATTGCGATAGCGGATAGGATAATAAATAGAACATTATTGAGGCAACTTCCTCGAGAAAACTGCTACATTTCCACTAGGGAAGCGACCCTGCGGATATGGAACCGACTCGCGGATACAGATACGACAAATGTGGCGGCAAGCGATTACGTTGTTTCATTGTGAAACTGTGAATGTTATGGCAGTTTTCAGAGCTCTTTTTAACACCCACTTTACCTTATATTATGTAAAAATACCGTGGAAACAATTGGTAAGTTGTTTTTGTTATTCGGTATAGTAAGTACTCGCAAGTTGTTTGCACATCGCAGATCCACAGCAAAGCTAGCAGTGACGTTGAAAATAAATAGCAGCAGTAATTTATACCGACACGTTGTTAGGCTATCCACGATAACCTAGATCCCAGTATTCCCACAGCTGATTCGTGAAACTCGTTCGGGATAACAAACACCAGATACACTGTCTTATTTCCAGAACAGCGTGGAAAACCGCAATATAAAACTGAACAATTGTAAACAAGAATGAGACGCAATAGCTTAAACTATAGTAATGATGGTGCAAAAACATTGTTACGATAACACGATAACCTAAAAGACCGATTCTGCGGCAAAGTTAAAAAAAAATGCGCAATGCTAAATAAGTACCCACAATCCTCCACAAAATGCGCAATGCTAAATAAGTACCCACAATCCTCCACAAAATGCGCAATGCTAAATAAGTACCCACAATCCTCCACAAAATGCGCAATGCTAAATAAGTACCCACAATTCTCCACAAAATCCCTACTTTTTTATTACCTTTCTTAATTCTTTAATGTACACAGTGATTTGATAATTTATAATTCATGTACCTACAAAGGCGAGCTTAACTTAATAATGAGTTTCCACCCAGCAAACATTTAAGTGATAGAGAGAAATCATTTTCGAGGGTAGGATCCAACACGACGAATTCTTTCATTCAGTGCGAAAACTTATTCTAAATTCACGCTGGCGGATATGTAGCTGTTTACAAGCGTGGTAACGCCACTAGTTTCGTCCGAATCGTAAATATTAAAATTAATATCTTAGCGGAGTGACACGCTGTTTGATTTAGATTTTACGACAAATCGGGATCAGGCGCTAGTCAAATGTCAGACTTATTTAAAGTGTGGACGTCTGTCATTTCAGCGTGTTTACATGTGGCCTGACTATAGTTGGGCTGGTCATATGTTTTAATAGGAGACATAACTATATACCTAAATGATCCATATCAGAGACTGTCGCGTAAATCTCTCGTTGTTCGCTGGTTCGTGAAAGCATTAAACATTTAAAAACATTTATGTTTGAATGAACTGATTCCTCAGTTTTGTAGTGACGTTTACGCTAACTACCTATTAACTGTGACATTTTCATAAAACTACTGATAGAAAACTTCGCAGAAAACCTACGGTATTTCAAATAGGATAGTTTAAAGCACATTAAGGTCGTGGCACGCGGGCAAAAGCTCAATCCTAGAACTTAATTATGCAAAAAAGGTAAAACACACTTAAATTACAGCTCATAAAGAGTAGAATAAAAATATTTAGTCAAAGGTACGCTTTGCCTGCGCTCACTTGTAACTAGACTACCTGAAAAGGCGGACAGAAAGGTAAGCTTTTGAAAAAAATATTAAACAAGGTCATTTGTTAAAAAGTTAAATAACCTTAGTCCTCTGGGGATGTTTCTAGCAGTTCATTTACTTTAAGAGTGTATTTTGCGTTGA
Organism: Mythimna impura; assembly: GCA_905147345.3. NCBI lineage: Eukaryota > Metazoa > Arthropoda > Insecta > Lepidoptera > Noctuidae > Mythimna > Mythimna impura. The sequence goes on along the minus strand of LR990357.1, from coordinate 28,549,447 downwards.
GAAATAGTTTACGTTCCATGGTTGATAGGAAATAAAATAAGTGAGCCTTTTAAGTTTTTTAGTTCCCAAAATTTGTATTACAACAACATACAATCGATTGAGGCAACCGTTAAAATAATGGCTCGTGGCTTGCTTGTGTTTCAGACCAATCGATAAAGCTTTTCAGTGGTGTAATACCGAAGACCATAATATCAGCGAAAGCTTTAAATCAGTTATACTCAAGGTTGAGTAGCAGCCAACTAGTCTAAAAAAAGAAACATTTACTTATGTAGAAAATATTAAGTGTAAAATTTATTTTACTTAAGGTTATTGCGGCCCATCATGAATATGATAGAAGCACTATGTGGCCCCAGACGAAAAAAGTTTGAATACGGCTGCTTTAAGTCTATGCCAACACACAAAGACGAGTTCAACAGTATGTTTCGCCAACTTTTTCAGTTAACCCTGAAAGATTTTCTTTTCAGTTTTCATTGTCACTTTTTCGTAGCTAGCTCTTAAGGTCATCTGGTCTAGTGCTTGTCAAACCGAGTAGCTCTACGTTCTCAATATTCTCTCGTTGTCTGACACAATTATGTCAAAGCTTACTTGTCAAAGAATTCGGGCAACTCCACTATTAATAGGACATGTAACAACTGTATGATTTATTAACTAAACAGCGGTTCCAGCTAGCTGTTAGATATTATTCGACTTTTGTTTCAGATTTCAGTTATTCTCTCAATAATAATAATTGAAGTTTAGCTAAACAAAAGTTAATAAAAGTACGCAAAAATTTTAGATAAAATACAAGTAGTATTTATTATTAAACTACAAACAGTAGCTCCTCCAATAAAACGATAATATTAAAAGCTAAACAGAGTTAAGTACCACATTTTTATCTGGATCACGAAAATTTTGTTTCGCTCGGGAAAATCCATGTTATCAAAGAGGAAAACCATTACAATAAAGGGCGGGGAAACAAATATAGTTGAAATGGGCAATCACAACGAACATCCCTCACATAAGGAAAACTAACAAAGAGGCTACGACCAGCCATTACTCAGCTGATATATGCGAGAAAAATAAACATAAAAATATCTCTTAGTTTGGAGGAATCACAAGAGAATGGTTATTAGTCGCACACACGTTAGTAACACACGCACCTTGCGCTGTGCCGGCGTTTTCGTACTTCGATTTGAGCTTAGCGGCCGTCGCACGCGCATCCGAGCGGACGGTATCGGTGGCGGTGGACGTGGTGGTGGTGGTCCTGAACGACAGCGTCGTGGAGAACGACGACGAGAACGAGGAGCCCAGCCCCAGGCCCAGGGTGGTGCGGTAGCGGCGTCTGTACATAGTGCTGATGTGAACGCTGCGGTAGTCCGAACGCGACTGAACGACGAAAGCGCGTGCGCCCCAACCCGGAAAAGCGGCCGCGATTTATTATAGTACGAGAAAGTCGCTCCCAGACGCGTAGACGCACGGGAGTTAACAGTGCTGTCGCTTTCCGTGGAGGGTAGGCAGAAATAGCGCGGTGATAGCTCAATAACATGACAAGTGATGCCCCTGTCGGTAGCACTGTTCATAATGCCTGAGGTGAACAAACTATTTCAATAGTTTTGCTCCAAACATGCCAGAAATATCTCGCGTGATGACGCCAAAATACCCCCGCGTGGATATGTTTATCAATGTTGTATTGAAATTGCGATCCTGAATGCAGACGGGATTCAGTTATAATGAGAAGATCGGATAATATAAGGACAATAGGAAAATGAGAATATTTTTTTAAATTGTTTGATCATCACATAACAAAACAGGTAAATGTTATCCTTATTTGACTAGTATTTTTACCAAATGTGATTTATATTTATCTGTTTAAATAAACTGAATAAACACATAGGTATATTGATTAATAATAGTGACATAAAAGTTTTTGAACCTACATATATATTTGTTATTATTTTATTATATGACTCATGAATATTGAAATCAGAAAGAAAGTAAATGCAAGTCAGCACTCCACTCGATAGACAAATAAATAGAATTAACTAAGAGGTTTTAGAAGCCAATGATTAGGCATTTATAAAAAAAAAAAAAACTTAAAAGGATCCACTCTATTTTTTAAAGCATACTTTACACACATAAAATATTTAGTTTTATAATATATAATTATGCAAATTGTGAATATATGGTAATGATGTTTAGTTAAAAAGCCTACCTATGAGAACACAGTCAGTAGTAGTAACAAAGTATGATTCTATTCAACACTATTAGGTAATAATATTCTGAAGAGAATATTCCATTATTCACTACATCATTTTTCCAAATTCCACGGTCAATGTCAATACAAATAGGTAAGTAGGGACTCATTCTGTTACTTTTGATAGTAACATTGCATTCTGCCTACTCTCTTACCAAAATCAAACAACTTGATTAATCAAATCACTAGGAATGTTACTTAATTTGACTCCATTATGATCAACAAGAATCTGGTGAAATCTCACGATTGTTTCTCTTATACCAAAGAATGTCATTTATTCCTTTATCATCTGTCTAACCTATTTCCAACTGACTTAGGGGCAACCTCCAGTCTTACTGAATGCAGCTAGATCAAGCCTGCCTGCCTAGCTGACCTCCACAACACAGTAAACAATTAACAGATATCCTTGATAATTCATAGAACCCACAACCCTACAATAATAACATTATTAATCAATTTGATTTCAGCGCAGTTCTCACTGCAGAAGACAATCATCAAGAACCATTCATCCTTCAAGTACATACTAGTTTTATTTGACCTTCCATGAATGTCAATTGTATTGGAAATTAATGTGCATTCTCAAAATGAATTTTATTAGGTAGGTACTATTCTCACAATGATAAATGACCAAAGCAAAAAAAAATTAAGTATAATGATTTTTTTATAGTGTGATATTTGTCATAGTTCAACATTAAAAAAAAAATCACACTATTATAACATAAACATAATTAGAATTAGTTTATGTATTCAAAACTGATCACATAAATAATAACTTATAGGAAGAAAATGTTTGTTCATAAGTAATAATAATATACTAATGTCAAAATAAGACTAAGAAAAATAAATAATAAATAAAGGTGTTCCAAAATGTAAACATTAAAAGAGAATGTGTTTTGTGTAGCGCTAATATTCATTCTCCATATTTCTACACATTTCAAATGTACACAGAACAATTTGTAGACAGAAATAGACCTTATCTATTACAGAGAACTTGTTAATAAGCTGATCAAACAACATTCTACTCATGAAAACATATCATTTATCTCAGAGCATGCCACTTGACTGGTTCTCAACAGCTCAATTTGAAACATTACATGATACTGCAGCATATCTCAAACAATGTATTCTGTGCCGGCACGTACACCTACTTGTGCACATAATACCACTAATTAGTTATTATTGTGATCATAAACATTGTTAGTTTTGCAAAGCAGTCATTATCTAAAAAAATAAAAACACTGATGATTACCTAACAGTTGATAACACTGAATGAGTACACATTGAATGCTGAATGGAGTAAAATATGTTAGCTGAGAGTGCTCACCGTTTATGGACCAGATGTGTGAGGGCAGCGAGTGCGCGGCGTACACCCGGCCCAGCGCCAGCGACGTGCCCGGGCCCGGGCCGGCCTCCTCGTTGGAGCTAGAGTCCGTGTCGGGGCTGGCGGCCGCCGATGCCTCGTAGCTTTGTGAGTTGGGCGGGATGGCAATGGCTTCGTGCGACGCGTGCAGGTCCGGCACCGATGACAGGGACCTGGCGCGCTGACGGTCGTTCGTCACCTGTATTCCCGGTATCGCCCTCAGCAGGCTGAAGCCCGCGCCACCCGACACCACCTCCGAGCTGGAGCTCGTGGAGAATGTCCTCGTGCGCGGACTCTGCCCCCCGTTCGCAGTACTCGCCTTTGCGCCCATCGCGACTCCGTTACGCAAAATTCACACCTGTCACGCACTAAAACCAAGAATCACGACCACACGCTAGAACCGACCACCGCGCCGGCGGAACACATCGTACGACACACAATATTTAGATAACTCTAAGCTAAAAAATTAACACTGTATCGACAAACACAAGTCTGTTGCGAAATTGTAAACAGCCTTTGCATGTGCCCTGCTGCAAAATTTTGACAGGTGTATCTTTTTTTTAATCGAGTGAAGTTAGAACGGGTGTTTGCGATATGCGCAAGCTTCGTTCAATAACTAATTTCTGAGTTTCAGTTTTGCTCTGCTGCAGAATATTCTTGATACGGAGCAAAATATATTAAAACATCTTTAGAATAGCAAAAAATGCTTTCAAACAATGTGTTGGATAACTTTTTAATGGATTTTTAGTTATTTTTTTATTAAATTTTCTAAGTTTCGTTCAACAACATAAAAACGTCACTTCACTATCACACTCCATTATCATTTTCTAATATTCTTGTAAAGTTCATTATCTTATTTATGTACGAGACGAGGAAAGTTGTATCCAAATGTTTGTGGTATTCTATAATTCTAAAACTTTTCACATGACTATGAGTCATTTACGGATCCAAATTCTAGTGTACAGTGGTATTGACATACTACTACTGAGGGCCCCAGGGGGCTATTGGCTAACTTTTTCAATAACAGTTGACAACTAACATTCGTTGCACACTAAACTTAGTTGTCAACTGACAATTTCATAAAATTGGTATTACGTATCACACAAGTGACTAACAAACTACGGTGGAAATGTGGTGAATTATAAAAATTTACGGTGCCTATTGTGACCACTCTAAAATTTTATCGACTATTATACAGCTTCAAAAGCTTACACAATCGCAATTCTAAAAGTATCGATACAATAACATCTGTCAAAACGTGTTACGGTGGCTATCAAAATGTATCAAAGGCACCAGTGGTTAATGACGTCACTGCAGTTGGTCACTGAAGATAGGTAATACGAAACTAGGTAGCTGTTTGACAGTTCAATGATGCACATTGTTAACAAGTGATCATCACTTGAACTGTCAACAGAGTTCGCAATAGCCCCGCAGGTCCCCCTCAATGTTGAAAACTATCATTCTTGTTATCATGTCACCAGCTGGAGCTATGGAATGTAGATGCCATCTGTTCATTCGATTTTTTGTATTTTCCATTGCTAAATAACCCAGTTCCATGTTTACCTGTAGAGTTATCAAAACTTTTAACAGTCCCTTGGATATGCGAAGTAGTATTTGTTTAATTTTCTTAATTAAATAAAAATGAATGACTCAATGCGTTACTAAGCTCAAAACTTAAAAAGACAAAGGATAAACATTAAAATCGTCGCTTTCCATCAGGTGAGATAGCGGTCAAGCGCTAACCTATAAAGATTAAAAAAAAAACTACTAGCGGTCCCGGCAGACGTTGTCTTCGCCGAAAGTTGGCTTTTTGTCAGAAAATAAAATTGAAAACCCGATTGCAGCGCTACCTACCGGGTTCAAATGTATTTTCAAACCATTTAGGGACACACTCGAATATCGTTTATAAACGTATTTTATTAATTTATTGCATGTAGTGACATCTATGACACCAAATAAAAACAAAAAAAATCAAAACACATAGCCTGCTTGCATATTGCATGCCTTCTTGCATGCTGCATACCTTCTTGCATGCTGCATGTCTGCTTGCATGCTACATGCCTGCTTGCATGCTGCATGCTTAAAGCAAGGATCCTTGTTTGCATGCTTCATAATGGGACCAATTAAAACCACTTTTGTTCATAATCAACTATATCATTAAGTGCCATTACATTTGAGTAATTAATTAAACAAAATATTAGGTTAAACTAATCTGAAATTACTAGCTCCTATTGCCTTGATCATGCTAGTGTAATAATTACATTTGTAGGCGTTTGGTGAAATGAAAATATGGTAATTAAAACAGTGATATAATGCTGAAAAACAATGCAATATACATTTTTACACACCTTTAGATTTCTGGGAATATTACTTAAATTACCGTCCAAATCTCTCTTGAAAATTGTTAACGCACTTACCCGAAAACCTGCTTTTACGTCTAGAAACACAGTGGTATTTCTAGGCGTAAAAGCGGGTTTCCGGGCGGGTTTTCGGGCGGGTTTTTTAAAATTGCGTGTTTTTTAAGCACGCAATTTACTGTTTTTCACACTAGTGCGCCAAAGTATATCAGCGAGCCCCTGTCACAATTTATTACATTTATCGTATCAGGCTGGTTGCCAATCAGTCCCCACGAGTCACCGGGCAGCCTAAGTTTATTTATTTCTTCGGAAGTGTATTAAAAAATATAATTTGATACAAGTGGAAATTTCCCACTGCAGCACTCGGCTCCATAACACCTTCGCATGCTGCGAGGGCGAATTCAGCCTTGGTCGCAATGACAATTGTAGGTATCAAAATACCTACAATAATAATAGTAAGCAGGTACATATTCTTTTCTATTTTGTTGCAGGTTCAATTTAACATTACTCAGCACAGGTACATAATAATAAATTGGACAAATGTCTTCAATTATAAGAGTTCCTTTAAATACAGGTTGTATTTAAAGGAACTCTTTTTTTTAAATAGTTTTATATAATTATTTAAAGAACCCATTTACAAAAATTGTTTTCAATATATTTTTAATGTCTTTGTTTTCAAGGAACCCTAATCCGACATGTCATCGCTATGCCTCGTCCACACCATTACAGTCCACACTGTCAATGTAATGTCAAATAGTAATGCATTTCATGATTTCCATAAATACGCTCTTGTTATGAAGCATACACTATGCAGTATTCTTACTCTCTCAAATAGAGTTTGTATCTAGCTGTCTCTTGTACTCCTCAGTGAATGCTTCTCTTGACAAATAAAAAGACTTGTTGTCAAAATAGTGATCGATGACGAACTAAGAGAAGTGTGTTATATGCATTTTAGTTAAAAATTACATAGTATTGATAGCGTAAAGTGTAGTAATTAGCAATTAAACAGAGATGAATAATCCAGGAATGAATTCGGCGACGGTAAGTACTTTAAATATCTAAATATAACGTCATTTTATAACGTGTTTGGAAGCAGCGTATCTATTAATTTTCATAACATTTCCCTGATTACTAGATCATTATCATCGACGTTATAATAAAATAGCATAGCCTGTTACTGATATTTAGTCCTTAGCTGTTTTGATTTGCGAGTAATTACGTAGAGAGAAGTTAATTTGGAGCGATGTATTTTGGAGCTCGATAGCGATAGTGGATGGATAGCGTTGATTTGCTTTGCACGGCTTGAGCTGATGTAGTTTTGTTACCGCGCTACTTACAGCCAGGTGTGCCGCAGGTGCCGCTGCTAGACGACGACACCCTCGCCTTTGGTGAAGAGGATAATGCTACCAAACAGTTTGTGTAAGTGTTACTTTAGTCCATCTGTTGAAACTATATTACAACATTGTTATCTACTATACTCCACGATTTAAGAGATATGTGTAGGATTAATGTGGTCTACTACAGTTTACATTTATACATTACCTGCAAATCCTATGATGAATGTTTCTGGAAATTTATTTTACAGTTTCTTGCAAAATCAAGATTGACTGGACAGTAATTTAACTGGAATTGGATCTTGCTATCCTTATCAGCAAACTGTCTTCTATGTCTAAAACTTTTACAACATTATAAATGGGTACTGTTCTTGATGCCTACTACATTGTCAAGATTCCAATAAAACCATGTTTCAAATATTTTCAGGCACCCATACATAGTGTTCTTCCACCTAGTATTCCGGTGCTCAGCCATCGTGGTCTACATGCTCTGCGGCTGGTTCTCGGACTCCTTCATCGCCAGCTTTGTGCTAGTCATTCTTCTGCTGTCTGCTGACTTCTGGACTGTCAAGAATATTACTGGTTTGTATTGAATCATAGTATAATCAGCCTTTTAATGTTCCCACTGCTGGAACTCAGGCCTCCTCTCTCTGGGAGAGGGGTGTATTGAATCAGATATTATAAATTAGCAAAATACTGATATCATTAAAAACTTTATTTTGCTTGAGACTGTTAGATTCTATAAGTTAACAATTATAATTCGACACCCACATCGAACAAGGCAGTATCTCGGATTACAGTCCAAATAAAATTCAAACTTGGCACTATCACTTTTTGGTTCATTCAAAAAATTTATGAATTAATGTTACAACCTTGTTTGTTGCGGGTGTCGAATTATCTTTATGTATTAATTTATCTCAGGACTCTGAGGTTCTGGATCTGGAAGGCATTTTGGAAGACCTTTGGAGGAGCTGAAGCCAATTCGCAGAAGCTCCTTGACACTTCATGGAATGCAGTTCTCGTTATTAGGACAGCAGCTTGCCTTCTCAAATTAGTAAAGAATAATACCAAAAATATTCTTGCCACACAAATCATAGTCATAGTTCCATCATAGTTACCACAGAATAGTAAGAAATGGAGCAATAATGTGCCAGAGAATGGTGTGATTGAAAAAAAATAAAAAAATTGGCACATAAGTAAAAGAATACAATAATAATTGAAATAGGTATCTACTTTATGTGGTCAAAAAATACTATCTAAACAGAAACATCTTGGTGTTTGACATAATATAGGATTATCTCTTGTAGCAAATTACATGCATAAAGTATTGTGACTAATAGTGGCAAAATATAATTTTATTAAGGTTATAAAAATAATTATTCCTGTTTCCAGGGCGTCTTCTAGTTGGTCTGCGATGGTGGAACTATGTAGATGATGATGGCAAGTCACACTGGGTGTTTGAGACAAAACAGGTAAATGTGAGTGTTATTTTTGCTTTTACACTTTTACCATAGTTAAGCAAAATTATCTTTTTCAAAAACAAATGTTAAATTAAATGCTAACTTTATAGACTGTGCACTAACTGATTTTGTAATAATTATTCAATGTTTTTTTTCCAGAATCGTGTGAACCAGAATGAGAGCCGTCTATTCTGGATGGGACTCATCCTGTGCCCGGCCATCTGGTCAACATTTTTCATCTTCTGTTTATTTGGGCTCAAATTCAAATGGATGGTATGATATATATATTTATGCTTTAATATATACCCTGCATTTTTCCTAGCTGGACGTTTATCTTTAGGTTTAGCTAGAAGCAGAACATGTTATTGCAATTCCTTGCCTTGGAAAACCAGATTAGCAGCAGAAAAAACATAACTTTATTAAATATTATCTTGAATTTCTGATGATTATTTTATACACTACTATGTTTGATGACGCAATCAAACATATTTATATTGTTTCATCATTAAAGTTAAACAGTCATAATCAGATAAAATAAGACATGAATTACCTTTTACAAATGTTGATCAACTGAAGTGACATTTCGTTAATCACTTCAGTTAATTGGAAATACCCTTTTATTCCATTATCAAACTATCTAAAACTGTAAAGAGGTAAAATTGATTGAATGTACCTATCTAAATGTAATCTCTGAGAATTTTTTTCAATAATAAAAAACTACACTATCATGGTTCGCTTCTTCTATGGTCATCATCATTTCAGACGAAAGACATCCACTGCTCGACATAGGCCTTCCCCAAGTGTCGACACAACAAACAGTAATGTGTGTCTCTCATCCATCCGATTTCCGCGAGCCTGAGGTGATTGGTCCACCTTGTGGGAGGCCTTCCAACGCTGCGTCTTTCGGTGCGCGGTCGCCACCCCAGAACCTTTTTTTGTGGTAGTGAAAAAAAAACGAATCTACCTAACTGGGCTGCAATGTGTCACTGATGGACTAAAACCTCCTTTTCCTTCACCCTCTGTGAGAAATGGATATAAAGAGCCACCAAATAGAAAAATAAACTGGGCAAATGCGAGTCGGACTCGGGCACTGAGGGTTCCGTACAAACTTATCTATGTAAATAGTTCAGATCCCGAATCGAATTCCCGAATTTCGGAGTCTCAAAGATTTTTCCGAATTGCAAAAAAGTAATTTTTTTGTGACGTATGTAACAACAAATTTACTGTTTTCAGATTTATTGCTATACCTGTGCTTATAAGATCTTGCTTTATGCCAAATTTCAGGATTCTGGGTCAACGGGAACTACTCTATGAATTTTGATTCCATTGAGAATGTCGAAATATACGTTTTTTGCGACATAAACGGCCGTATCTTTTTTATTCGTTTACTTAGAAGTTTGATGTTTTCACAGCGTCAAGGGACCACAGACTTGAGTATATGGTTTTAATTTCAACTCGATACCTCCATGCGTTCTCGAGATAAAGGGTCATGACAGACAGACGGACAACAAAGTGATCCTATAAGGGTTCCGTTTTTTCCTTTTGAGGTGCGGAACCCTAAAAAGAGTACAATACAATAACTTTGATGTCTTTTTTCCTTATCAGCTACTAGTCCTCATCGCGCTGACCCTGACAGGCGCCAACCTGTATGGCTACATCAAGTGCAAATTCGGCGCCAAGGAGAACCTCAAGTCTGCCACTACGGAGTTCGTGAAGAAGCAGCTGTTCCAGAACGCGACCACCTTCATGTTCACGCAGCCCGCTCCGCCCACTACTGGGAACACGGGAGTCGTGTAAAATTGTACTTTAAATTAATTAGGGCTGTATATGATGATGAGTTGAGTACTTGAAACATTAAGTTAGTTGGGTTTAGCTGACCAAAGTTTATTCATCATAATTTTTTTGTCATTAAGAAATGTTCGTATTGCGGCCCAAAGTTGGTGATGCTAATTAAATCCGAATTTCTTGGTCCTATAAAAAAGTTTTATCGCCAACCTCGATCATCGGAGATCATAAATGTCTCATGTCATGCTGTTCGCACGATTTCGATTTAAATAATTGTTTCGCACTCTGCTCTTTATGTAAAACAGAACTTAACATACTAAATAAATGTTGTATTTAGCTGATTTCACGCATCTAAACGTTTTTAGTATTCCTAGGTTAAATTACTATGTGATGTAGTTTTCATATTACGCGTATGTTGGGAGTTCCTTGTTTGTAGTTTATTTATTTGTAGTAGTCAGTACTTCGGTCCAAGCATATTAAGTAAGCTACACAATTAACTTAATTGATAAGGCTTAATTTTGCCACATCCGGAAAATTCACGAGTATGTTATATGGCAGAAAATTTTATAGTAAATCTTGCTGAAATGATGTGACAGATAATGCCTATCCAGACTTTGTGAAACAGTTTCATAGTTGTTTCGAATTTAAAACGAGTTTAAATTAGGTGATTTTAGTCAGTTACTTGTCATTTAATCTTGATGTTTACATTTCTATTTGTTTTTGATTTTTACATGGTTATTTATTTCTTTCGTTATGTAAAAAATGACGTGACAATGAACACTTCATTTACTTAGCACTTATTCTGTGATTATTACATAATTTTACGGTGTATTGCAATCATTCAATTTCGTGCATTTTGTATAGAATATCTTTAAATTTAGGTAGCATTAAAAACAACGCGTGAAACAATTCCAATGACCTGCTCTATTTAGACAAACCAATAAGTTATTCATGATTTAAATTGTGTTGTATTTTTGTGTTGAATACATACAAATGCCTTTTTTATAAACATAAAGTCATAAAGTTTTGCTTGCGCTTTGTCGGAATTAAGTGTTTTTCCGTTTTTCCAGTAAAATGCCCTTTATGAAACAGGTTTTATTATGTAAATAACATTTGAATTGTTGTTTAGTAAAAAAAAGAAGGCCGGTTTTCGGGCTCCAAAACATTATAAATAAATAAAAATTTAAAAATGTAATTCTGTATTTTTCTTCTGAATTTACGATTGTTCTTTGAAAAAATTGTTTTTTCTGAACAATATTTTAGCTGTGTAACAGGAATGTCTAACTGTACATTGTTGAAGGCCCGATAGTTTTATTTATATTGTATATAATTAATTATTTTAAGATAATCAATAAATTATATTATTAAATATATGTTTACAATTATTTATGTATTTCTTTGGTAAAATATTAAAAAAACACTGATTCTCCCTTTGAGTGTGTCGAAGAGAGGCAAGTCTATTAGAAAATAACCATAATTTGAACATTTCATTTGACTCACTGAAGAACTTCAAAAGTCTGTGTTATTCTTTTTTTTTTTTTTATTAATGATAGGCTCGCGTCAATTCTACAAGACCAAGAAGCTTTACCCCAATTCTACTGTTCGCAGAACACGTAAAATAGGTTTTGATAAAATTGTTTTATGTAAAAAGCAGGATAAATACCAATAAATAAAATCAGTCAAAACCTATTTCTTTGCTTGCCAAGTAAATACGTCACAGAGTACCTTTTAAATACGTTCACCTGTGCTTCGTCTGTGGCTTCGTCATAGACGTTGTTGTATTATACAGATACAATGGTTTTAATCACTTATTATTTGATAGATAATACAATTTTGCTTGAAATCTAAAACAAAATGTTCAATAACGAATAAATCAAGTAACAAAAAGTATTGCTCCAGGTGAGGCTCGAACTCACAACCCCGGCATTACTCACACGAAGCACTGTCTTATAAGTACCGTGCGCTAACCAATTGCGCCACTGGAGCTATGAAGAAATACTCGAAAAACCGGACCTATATCTACGTCACCACCAGAGTCAAGCGATGTACTCTTTTGTGATTATCAAACGTCAAATCAATCCCTCAATACACTTTTCGTGGCACTTGTTCGATCTGAAAATTATCGTATTATTTAGTATTAGTTAAAAAATAAGTCACAACATACATTTTGCAGTAAAAATAAGTGAAATAATTTGACAATTGCAAAATTCTTTCAAAAATACATAAACAAAATGGAAACGTCATCTGGTTTGTTGTGATAAGTTGAAGAGTATTTCCATGGATAATCTCATAACAAGCACGTTATTCAGGCTGTTCTAAGGGTTACATTACTGAGTGTTTTGATTAAGTTGTGGTTTGTGCCGTGTTGTGTCTAATGCGCCGACAAAATGAATTGGTTCGACACGTCAGGCCTCACGAGCCTCGCTAAGAATGCGCTAAAGGAAGCACAGAAGACTATAGACAAAGCGCTGGACATCCAGGACGAGAGCGGAGAGGAACCAGAGGAGGAGGCGACCCCGCAGACCAGCGCCAAGTCGTCCCCCGGACACAACAACACGTCACATAATGACAACTCAGATTTCTTTTCCTCCTGGGGACTGACCGTCAGTGCGGAAAGTGAACAGAATGCTCCCATCAAAGACCAGCCTGTCGTCACCGAGAGTCCATCCAAGTCCACGTCTCAGAGCATCTGGGGCTCGTTCGCGGGCTCATTCTTTGAGCAACCTAAAGAAGATGACCCTACAATCGTGAGACCACCAAAAGCTAAGTCTATGAATGTTATTTCTGATACTAATAAATATGGCAGTCACGATGATTTGTTCTCTAAAAGTCAGCTAATAATGTCAGACAGTGATGCATTAGATCACAGAATCACAAAATCTTTAAAAGACGAACTTCCAAAAGCTGAAGTGCGACGTGATTCAGCCAAGTCACACAGATTGTCTCTTGTGTCAAGTAGGAATAGTTCTGACTCAGTAGAAGTGTTATCACAGAGCTTGAAAACAACTCCTGACTCTGAGGCATCTGTTCATTCCATATCACACAGCAGCAGTACTGGTCAGAAACATAATTCAGAATCAGTAGAAATATTACCTGATAGTCTGGTGAGTCCTAGCTCCATTGAGTGCCTTGGTTTTGATAGTTACTCTAGTGATAAAAACAGCAGCTCATCCTCTCTTTGCCTGTCCCCTGGAGACCTCAGTGATAAGAAGTCCACTCCCATTGGTGATAAGACTGAGAAAGCAGAAACTGCTGACAGTGTCAGTTTAGTGGCAGATGATGATGAAGATACCATGTCATACAACTCTATATCAGAATGTACAGCACCCACTGTGTTGGATACTGATGATAAGTCGGTGAGCCCCTTTCCTAAGCTAGTCAAAGCAGATACAGGAAGGAAAGTTATTGAGAAAGAATTCATACATTTGGAGCAAGCCATCTTACCACAGAGAATGCAAATCAGCGAGAACTCTTCAAATGATGGCTCTTGGTCGGATAGAACTCTGAATGCTGACAACGACAGTATTAACTTAGACATAACTGTCGAAGAACAGAAGAAGGAACAGGAAGATGTTCTAATTGATAAACTGAGTGACTCATCATCATTCTACAATGTCAATGTTTCTAATGACATGCTGCGATCTGAAAGTTCTGCCTTTGTGAACGTAGAGAAGCAGCAATGTAATGAATCTAGCAGTAGCTCTTCTCAGAAAGACGGCAGCATTAAAGAACGAACATCTCCAATAAGTTCTGATAGTAAAAGTGATTTAGTCAAGATAGGGTCTGACCGGACTTCAGGTCATACATCTGGGGATGAGTTAGAAACTGCAACTTCTTCAGATATTGAGATAATTCCTAGTCCTAATGGGGATGGTCATGGGTTTAGGAACAGTCCAGCTAAATATGCCTTCAAACAGTCAAAGTTTGATGGTACAACATCACCTAACCTTGTTGACTTAGTTCTAGGAAAGTCATTAGCCACTAAGATACGGGGGCACAACCGAGAGCTATCAGAAGCATCTGTACAGAGCAACACAAGTGATGAGAGCCAGGGTTCCGAGAACGAGAGGCTTATGAGGAGGCTGTGTGAAATGGCAGAGCTTCTGGAAGCAAGAGAGAATAGACTGTTAGAAATGAGCAGGAGTAATGCGGACCTAGCAGAGAATAATGCAGACTTGAAGAGTCAGGTGGAGTCATTGATATTGAAGCATGAAGGAGGCGATATTAATACTATCACAGAAGATTACACACAGAGGATGTCAGCCTTAGAGAAGAAGTTCCAGCAAGCTATCAGAGAAAAGGTATGAATGTTATACTTCTAGGATTGTTAAATTAGAATCATGTAAGCCACTTACCAAATATAAGTGACATATGATTTTTAGCATTTTAGTTAGCCTTGATATTTATATAATGATTTGATTGGTATAACTATGATAAAAGGTTTCAAGATTTACAATACCTATTGAGTTATTAAGATTTCATAAAATATGTAAATCATATAAACCCAGATTTGTAATACATAATTTTGGTATCATAAAATCATAAACCTGTTATCTCAGAGTATTTTTTGTTTACAAACAATGATTTCACGGTCAGCTGCACTTCAATATTTGACCTTGCAAGTGTTTTAATTTCGCACTGGTTTTCGTATTGACATCTTTTTGTTAGTATTTTTAATCAATATTTCCACAGGATCAGCTAAGAAAGCAACTAGACACCTACAAATCCGAGTCTTCCTCGCGCAAGAACTCCTCAGAACTAGAGAATGCTCTCAAAGAGAAGGACGAGGTGATTGCCCAGCTGCAAGAGGAAGGCGAGAAGTTAGCGCGCCAGCAGCTGCAGCAATCCAATATCATCAAGAAGTTGAGGAGCAAGGATAAGGATAATGAACAGGTCATTAAGGGCTTGAGGTGAGGCAGCCAGAACTGTGGGCCACAATTGCGCATTCTGGTTAACTGTGACGCAATATCGGACAATTTACGTAATTTATTATTGTATAGACATTACACAATGTTGGATGCTCATGTTACTGCACCATAAAACATGCTTATTAGAACACTTGCTAAAGGGGTAGATGAAGTATTTCGTAAATTTTTAGGACCTGTCTTACAAATTAAAGGGGATATGTGCTTGTGTACTTAGATTACACACCAGCATCTAATAACTAATACAAGAATAATCAATAGTTTTTTATTTTACCAAAATATGTCTCTATTCTATTGGCATAACATTGCCCTCTCTTTCAGAGATAAAATAGCAGAGCAAACAACAGAACTAGACAGACTGAAGCGGTCTATAGCTGCTAAAGAGGAACTGGAAGTAAGCCAGATTGAAGCAGTGTACAGGCTTACCACTGCTAACAAGAAACTTGAGACTGAACTTATGGAGGTATTTACTTATGTAAAGTTTATGAACAGAAATATTCTTTTTGCTGATATGGTTCATTACATAAATTATGTACAAGGCTAAGAGCTAAGGCTAGCCTTGAACGATGGACTGGTAGAGCTACCAGTCTACCTTTTGTCAGATCATCATAATCTTCCTGCCCTTATCCAATGTTTACTAGGGTCGGCGCAACACGTTTTTAGGGTTCCGTACCTCAAAAGGAAAAAACGGAACCCTTATAGGATCATTTCGTTGTCCGTCTGTCTGTCTGTCTAGTCTTGTCTGTCATATACTAAGGTCTGCAGTCCCATGAAGCTGTGAAAAAATTAAACTTCTGAGTTTACGAAGAAAAAAGTTACGGCCGTTTATGTCGCTTAACGCTCACGCTATGTATGCCGTTTTGTTAATTTAATTTATATACATATAAGTGGAAACTTGTAATTGGCCTTCTTCTGCTTATAATGTTTTTTTTACTGTGTTATATTAGCTGTAAGTTTTCTTAAAATTAATAAAATAAAATAAAATAAAAAGAGTGTATTTTGACACTCAAGGAAATCAAAATTCATAGGGTACGTCCCGTTGATCTAGAATCCTGAAATTTGGCATGAAGCAAGGTCTACACAAGTATAGGAAAAATTTTGAAAACTGCGTCACAAAAAAATTTTTTTTTTTGCGATTCGGAAAAATCTTCGTAACTCATTTCGGGAATTGAACTGTATTCATAGAAAAAAGAAAAAGAAAGTTAGTTGTAGTTAGAAAGTTTGTAGGGAACCCTCAGTGCGCGAGTCCGACTCGCACTTGCCCAGTATTTTTTTTATTTCATTTTGTTCTGTCAATTGTCACGCTATCACTGCTCCCCTCTTCTTTCATAAGCTCCTCACTTAATCCATCCTTCGTTTCTTTGACCTTCCTTATCATTCCTCTCTTCATTCTTCTTCATAATCATCATTATACTAATACAAACGACTCTCTCTCAACTTTTCAGTCACTGGCGCTACTTTCAAACTTCTTCTAATACTCATTTCTTTTTCAAGCGTCTTTTTCAAAGCCTACTTTTGTTAAATGGACAGTAAAAATATTAAAAGTTCACAAAGTTGGTATAAAGTATACATATTTATGTTCATGGTGAGGTCCTCGAAGACGGTTGACGCCGCTTCTCCAGAAAAAGTGTTTAATTGTTGCAAAAATATCACAATATCCCATCCAGCTGAGAATAGGTCGAGTTACTACGAACTCTGTGTGAAAAAAAATTATATCAGCCCAAATAAAAATTCAAATTCAAGTCAATTTGACTGGCCTGTTGGTCTAGTAGTTAGTGGCCCTGACTGCTATGCCGGAGGTCGTGGGTTCGATTCCCACCCAGGACAAATGTTTGTGTGATGAGCACGATCATTTGTTCTGTGTCTGGGTGTAAATTTATCTATATATGTATGTATTTAGAAATATATAAGTATGTTTATCAGTTGTCTAGTACCCATAACACAAGCTCTGCTTAGCTTGGGGCTAGACGGCGTTGTGTGATAGTTGTGGAATATTATATTATATTATATTATATTAATTAAAATTTGATAAACTCCGAAGAAAGAAGACCTAGACCTATAATATTTGAGAAAGTTAAATGATAGACGAAAATTGGTAGTGATATCATAATTATGAATCTTTCCATTTTTTGAATTACAGAAATTAATTGTTCACAACAAATAGCTAAGATAATCTGTGGAAAGTTGTAAAATGTCCATTGTAAACATAAACGCGTCTAGTTTGTGTTGCTTATCGCAGCGAGAGTTCTTATCAGTAGCGGAACGCGACACTCCAGCGCGGCAGTGCGCTGCACTAACGGAATTCAATGTTGTTGTTTATTAGCTGGAGATTTTATGCCATTAGGAGCAATAACAATAGCAGGGAAATAATAAGTCTGCAACTCTGCATTATCTATGGGCAGATAAATGCTTTTTCTTCAGGCATTTCTTTCATTTAATTTTACACATCTTGGGACTTAGTGGTAAACTTTGCTTGTCGAGTTCAGAATTATATCTACTTGGATTTTATTCCAATTGAAACATTACTATACCTACTAGCTGAAGTTTTTGCAAAACTGTGTAATTAACCCATTGTAGCTTGAGTTATGCCAACACAATAAAAATTCCATTATACACTAGGCACAATGGAATTTTAATTATGTCTGTTACGTTATCATTATAACAGACTTATGAATCTTTTTATCATTTTAAACAGACAAAAAGCCAGCTAGATGATACGATACACAAACTCGAAGGTAGCCGGGCCTCCCTCGAGGGGGCTCGTCGGGAACTGACCGACTTACAGCGAACGAGCGCTGACCTGGCGAGGAGGAGTGCCAACCATGAGCAGGCGCGGGACAACCAGAGGAGGGCTGATGAAGAGGTGCAGAGGCTCAGGGCTGAGCTGCAGCAGCTTAGGGTTGAGATGGTCAATGGTTAGTAACGTTTCATGTCTGTTTTTGCTGAAAGGTGTACTAAAATATAACTTTAGTAGGTGTACTCACATTTCATTACATGCGATACAGCCCCATGTGATATGGGGCTGAGCCTTACCTATGCACTGAGCTTATGATAAGTTTTAGCTGAGAAATCAGTCTAAGCAGTCAATTTATCTTGTGGATTTGTTGGGATTTAAAACATGCTTTTGTAATTTTTCAGAGGAAAAAAAATGGGTATCCCGTGAGGAAGCCCTTCGAAGAGAACTCCACGAGGCGCGGGAAGCCTGCTCAGCTCTAGAGAGCAGCGAGAGTGCCGGCGCTGCCGGGGACAGCGGCGCGGCTTGCGTGCTGGCGCAGCTCGCGCAGCTGCAGCGCGCGGCGCTGGAGCGCGACCACGCGCATGCGCATGCGTTGCGTCAGAGGGCAGTACAGCTGGGTGAGTCCTCTCTAGAGAGCAGCGAGAGTGCCGGCGCTGCCGGGGACAGCGGCGCGGCTTGCGTGCTGGCGCAGCTCGCGCAGCTGCAGCGCGCGGCGCTGGAGCGCGACCACGCGCATGCGCATGCGTTGCGTCAGAGGGCAGTACAGCTGGGTGAGTCCTCTCTAGAGAGCAGCGAGAGTGCCGGCGCTGCCGGGGACAGCGGCGCGGCTTGCGTGCTGGCGCAGCTCGCGCAGCTGCAGCGCGCGGCGCTGGAGCGCGACCACGCGCATGCGCATGCGTTGCGTCAGAGGGCAGTACAGCTGGGTGAGTCCTCTCTAGAGAGCAGCGAGAGTGCCGGCGCTGCCGGGGACAGCGGCGCGGCTTGCGTGCTGGCGCAGCTCGCGCAGCTGCAGCGCGCGGCGCTGGAGCGCGACCACGCGCATGCGCATGCGTTGCGTCAGAGGGCAGTACAGCTGGGTGAGTCCTCTCTAGAGAGCAGCGAGAGTGCCGGCGCTGCCGGGGACAGCGGCGCGGCTTGCGTGCTGGCGCAGCTCGCGCAGCTGCAGCGCGCGGCGCTGGAGCGCGACCACGCGCATGCGCATGCGTTGCGTCAGAGGGCAGTACAGCTGGGTGAGTCCTCTCTAGAGAGCAGCGAGAGTGCCGGCGCTGCCGGGGACAGCGGCGCGGCTTGCGTGCTGGCGCAGCTCGCGCAGCTGCAGCGCGCGGCGCTGGAGCGCGACCACGCGCATGCGCATGCGTTGCGTCAGAGGGCAGTACAGCTGGGTGAGTCCTCTCTAGAGAGCAGCGAGAGTGCCGGCGCTGCCGGGGACAGCGGCGCGGCTTGCGTGCTGGCGCAGCTCGCGCAGCTGCAGCGCGCGGCGCTGGAGCGCGACCACGCGCATGCGCATGCGTTGCGTCAGAGGGCAGTACAGCTGGGTGAGTCCTCTCTAGAGAGCAGCGAGAGTGCCGGCGCTGCCGGGGACAGCGGCGCGGCTTGCGTGCTGGCGCAGCTCGCGCAGCTGCAGCGCGCGGCGCTGGAGCGCGACCACGCGCATGCGCATGCGTTGCGTCAGAGGGCAGTACAGCTGGGTGAGTCCTCTCTAGAGAGCAGCGAGAGTGCCGGCGCTGCCGGGGACAGCGGCGCGGCTTGCGTGCTGGCGCAGCTCGCGCAGCTGCAGCGCGCGGCGCTGGAGCGCGACCACGCGCATGCGCATGCGTTGCGTCAGAGGGCAGTACAGCTGGGTGAGTCCTCTCTAGAGAGCAGCGAGAGTGCCGGCGCTGCCGGGGACAGCGGCGCGGCTTGCGTGCTGGCGCAGCTCGCGCAGCTGCAGCGCGCGGCGCTGGAGCGCGACCACGCGCATGCGCATGCGTTGCGTCAGAGGGCAGTACAGCTGGGTGAGTCCTCTCTAGAGAGCAGCGAGAGTGCCGGCGCTGCCGGGGACAGCGGCGCGGCTTGCGTGCTGGCGCAGCTCGCGCAGCTGCAGCGCGCGGCGCTGGAGCGCGACCACGCGCATGCGCATGCGTTGCGTCAGAGGGCAGTACAGCTGGGTGAGTCCTCTCTAGAGAGCAGCGAGAGTGCCGGCGCTGCCGGGGACAGCGGCGCGGCTTGCGTGCTGGCGTAGCTCGCGCAGCTGCATTATAATGTTTTTACAGGGAAAATAGAAAAAGCAGATAAAACCAACACGTTGATTGAGAAAGCAACACACTAGTGTTCATTTCTTTTTTTTGTTAAGTGTTAGGGTGAGATCTGAGGGATTGCGCTCGGAGCCGCAACATTGCATAATGGTTATCATAGGTATCGTGTCTTATAAATGAATCTCAATTCGCATTGAACGTAAAATGTTTTTATTTAATTTGTTTATTATGTTCTATGATTTTGATGTTAGGTGTCATGTATTTTCACATAAAAGCCGGGCTTATTTACGAGCGTGGGCGCAAAAGTACTCGACCTGATTTATAAACACAGGTGATTCATTCCACATTTCAACTACTTGAATTATAAATTTGATAACGTTACGTTAATCCCACCTATACGCACGAAACGTTTTGGGATCACATTCATTGTGCGTACAGCTAAGGAGTGGAATTCCTTGCCGAAATCTGTGTTTCCTGATGGCTACAACCCGGGAGTATTTAAGTCAAGAGTGAATAGGTTGCTTCTAGGTAAGCGCGCTCCATCGTCGACCGCATTGTCGCTTTCCATCAGGTGATATAGTGGTCAAGCGCGAATCTATCAAGAATAAAAGTATTTTTTAAATAGCCATCTAAAGTGAAGGGGCTCCCACTGAATTTGTACACATAGAAAAATCTGTCATCTTTATGTGATATTAAACGTTCTTCTGGATGGTTTCAGTCCAACTGATATCAAACCCGAGTTGGATTCTACTCTAGGGGAGTCTGCTCTTTCGGTTACAACCATGAAATATTGGGTAGTCGAGTTCAATCGAGGTTAAACGAACTGCTAAGACGAACACTGCAGTAGTCGGCCAAGTGAGGTCACATTCCAGAAAATGTCATGAAAATCCACAAAATGGTATTGGATGACTATCGATTGAAAGTACGCGAGATAGCAGACATGCGCGCAAAATGGGTGCCGCGTTTGCTCACAATGCAGCACAAACAACGTCGTCTGGATGTTTCCATCGAGTGTTTAGCAAAGTTTTACAACAATAGAACCGAATTTTTGCGTCGATTCTTAACCATGGGCGAAACATGGATTCACACCTTTTTTTTTTAGGTGGGAAAATCATCTAATGACAAATCTCACTCTTAGGCGGATCGGGAGATAGTGTCAAACTATTACTGACTAAAACCCCACTCCTGTTCCTTCTTTGCCTTCGTCCCAGGGCCCCGGGTTTCACTTTCATACTACCCGTGGCCCCAGTAGGCTTCGACCCTGATGGGCCCCTACGATTTGCTGACATCTCCCTGAGGCGCGCGTGGAACAATACGCTCGGTCCGGACGGTTACCGGACAGTCGGACAGTGAGCTACCCATTGCTCGCTGTCCGCAAGCCCGCGCCTGCCTACTACTACTACTACTACTACTACCTAAAGCGTAGTTAAAGCAGTAGACTGTAGGGGAAAACTGACTCCGATGAAAGTGAAGACAATTCAGTC
This sequence comes from Mythimna impura, assembly GCA_905147345.3. Lineage (NCBI taxonomy): Eukaryota > Metazoa > Arthropoda > Insecta > Lepidoptera > Noctuidae > Mythimna > Mythimna impura. The sequence continues at coordinate 28,527,538 of LR990357.1, read as the reverse complement.
GACTGGCAAAGCAATGGCGTCATTTTTCTAGGATGCACGTGGAATAATATTTATTGATTATCTTGTTAAAGGAAGAACAATTAACGAGGAATATTATGCAATCTTATTGTAGCGTTTAAGTGGTGAATTCAAGGAAAAACGGCCGCATCTGTCGAAAAAGAAGTGTTTTTTCATCACGACAACGCACCAGTTCACACGTCCGTCATTGCGATGGCTAAAATCAATGAGTTGAAATTTGAATTGCTTCCTCATGCACCTTATTGGCCAGATCTGGCTTCCTAAGATTATTTTCGTTTTTATAATCTGGAAAAAAGCCTCGGTGGAAAAAGATTTACCAACAATGATTTGTTGTTTTGTTTTGATTTTTAATTTCTATGTATATATCGTAGGTATATAAAATATATATATTATTGTATTTCTAAATCTAGCATTAAGCTGCACCTACCATGTTTTGTTTCTGCACCACCCTAAGGTCAAAAAGTCAAAAGGTAAGGTAGAAAATGCCTAAGGCGTTAAGTCCGCCTTTGTACAGTGTTTATTACTAGTGCATAATTTTTAATAAATAAATGAAGAGGTAGAGTCTGCGGTTAATGGCTATTTTGAAGAGCTTGACAATTCCTCCAATAAATACGGTATCGAAGCTATTGGCAATTGTAGAGAAAGTATCGATCTACAAAGAAACTAGGTTAAAGCATAAGACCTATTTTTGCAATTTTTTTTATTATTTTTATGGTCAGGTCGGGCACTAATTCTGGGACCACCCTCGTATTCCTATTGCTCGCACGTCCCTGATTAGACCAAAATTTTCCTCGTATTTCATTTGTTTGGGACAAAATATTATAGTAATTTACTACGCAGCATTACAGCCACAAATTCCAGTGAACTCATTTCTTGTTTAGAAGCCCCTCAGCATCTCTTGTCTGTACATCTGGAAACTTGTGTGTCAATCCTCCACTAACGACATGTGGTGTTGACAGCGGAAGTGGAACGCTCGCTAGTGTCGGCGGTGGAGCGCGAGCGTGTGTGCCGCGCGGAGTGCGCCGAGCTGCAGGCGCGCCTCGCCGAGCGGGACGCCGCGCTGCTGGCCGCGCGCCGGCAGCTCCAGCAGCTGCTGCAGCTGGCCGACGAGCGAGGGGGGGCCGTGCAGCGGTTACAAGACGACCTGGCCGTGTGAGTTACAACCACAATAAATCTACATGGCATTTTATGGTCTAGCTAAGTTGACTGAATGTTGCGTAACATGAGTCAAAACCGCTATTAGACTATTTTCATTTTGTCTTGTTTTCTGTCAATTATTTGGTGCAAGGTAGGCCCTGTTTCAATATCAATGAAGCTTTAGAAGCTGGACACATTCAAAACCTTTCTTGTAACAAAATGGCAGCCCAGTTCAATAGGGGAAAACGATTTCTTTTCAAATCAACAATTTATTTTTATTCTTCTGATGCATAGTTTTTATTTAGATATTATAGAACTTCGCTAATCATGTACTTTCTTATTCGACAGTAAGACTCAAGAATTAGAAACACTTCAAACCGAATATAAAAATCAAATATCTGAGCTTCATAAGCGGCTGAGCGATGTTGAGCAACAATTGAGCGCTGAGAAGAACGCACTTGACACGGAGAAGAAGAGGAATGCTATTTTACAGGTAGGACTGATGCAATCAAAATATTGATAAGCAAAGCTTGGTCTGTAGATGCGTGACCATCTTAACATACCGTGATTCTTCCACGCCTTGGAAGCACGTTCAGCCGTTGGATCTCATCATCGGACCACGGACGGCGTTGCGTCACCGGTACATGGTGGACATCCCACCCGTACCATACGTGCAAAGCGTGCAGGGAACACATTCAGTATGTGAACAGCTAAGGAGTGGAATTCCCTGCCGGAGTCTGTGTTTCCTGAGAGCTATAACCCAGGGATCTTTAGATCAAGGGTTGCTTTTAGGCAAGCGTGCTCCATAGTCGGCCACATCATCGCTTACTATCAGGTGGTGATGTGCGATGTGTCACCTGATGGTGAGATAGTGGTCAAACGCAAGCCTATCCATAATAAAAAAAGCATGTGTAGGTGAGCCAGCCGCAGAACTCAGAAAATGTTGACATTAGTTTTGCTCAGGAGTATCGTATTATCTAGTTAGTGGAAGTCAGATAAGCAGTCGCTCCTTGTAAAATACTGTTATCCAGCTGCGTTCGGTTTGACTGGAACCCGACCCTAATTTAGTTGGGTAAAAGACCATGCAGATTGATTGATTTTTGTATAAATATTTAGTTAAAATTAAACTTTAGTAGCACGAAAATACAGTTGAGATTAGTATAACGTAATTGTTTGTATTTCAGGAGCAGGTGTCGTCGCGCGGAGACTTGTCCCCGCCGCACTCCGTGGCGTCCGACTCGCTGTCCGCCTCGCTGTGGCACTCGGTCAGTACGCGCCGCCTGCACACTACACACGCTACACACGCCACACGCTACACGCTACACACGCAACACGCTACACACGCCACATGCTAAACACGCCACACGCTAAACACGCCACACGCTACACGCTACACACGCCTGCACACCATCAGCTTTGTACATTAAGGACGCTTTTATATTTTTCACTCGCTCAATTTTAGGTAAACTAGTCCCAACACATCAACATTACGCGTACGCACTCAGGACGCACACATAGAATCCACTCGCTTCGCTCAATTTTATACTTTAACCTAACTTATTTGATACTTAAAGGTATTATTTTATCTTTTATAGTATTGATTGAGTGAAGTTTGTGTTTTTGGTATCAGTGATTACTAATTACAATGCAATACGTTGGTACGCTGGCTATAAGTAAAATATAAGTAGGTGCCATATCGTTGCCGAGAAATATCGACCAGATTTCTTTATACACCTACGATTATTTCCAAAGCTTTATTACTGATTTGAAAATATTATTATTTTTATGTTTATATATTTTGTATGGGATATTACAAAATCAAATAGGTACTTGAATTTAATTTATCCGACAACACAATGTCCTTCGATATGAATAGTCTTCAAACTCAATAAATATGATGTATGAAAGAAGAAGGTAAAGTTAAATACACGATCTACTCGTTAAAAATACCCTTAAAAATACATAATATGGGTATATAAACTATATTTTTTTTATTATTAAAAATATATATACAGTGTATTTAACTGTAATGTGTACCTATTCAGGTTTTTAAACTGGGACATGAGCCAATGTGTACGACATTTCCGGTGTCCTCACGTACAGTGGGAATTTTTTTTTTCTAGACTATTCTATAGTGTGGGATGTCGTTAGGTAGGTCTTTCAAAAATATAGCGGGTGTGTGAAAACCATTTATCAATTTAGGGGTCTGATTGTGAATTATAAACATAGATTTTTTACCTAACGCGATGGTTAGTTTGCAATTGAACCTTATTGAGAGTACGGATGAAAATCAGTTTATTTATTCCTAAACTGATAAGGTATAATTTCTGTTAAGTTTAAAATAAAGAAAAAGTAGATACGATAAAGTAATTCTTATAGGTATTTCACTAAGAAATACCTAGTATCTTCTATCTGTTTTTGTCTTGGATGGCTTGATTTTTTCACTTTACTTAGATTTCTATGTTATCTCCTACGCTGCGCTCGGGAGTTAATTATATAAATCCTTCGCTGCGTACGGAATTTAATTATCCTTATTATATATTATAGTATTATATATCTATATTATCCTATTCCTTAGTTATATAATCTATAATTTTATACACGTAAAATTTTAGCGTTTTATTATATTTTAAGCGTGTAGAATTGCGATCTTGTGGGAATACGGTGGTTGACGAGACGCAATGGACTGGTCGTTGTGGAGACGCTTGGGGGAGGCTTATGTTCAACTGTGGACGTCTTTCGGCTGAAATGATGATGATATTCTAAGGTTAATATAAAAATTTTACTTGTTTTACGTGTTTTGGTTAAGCATTATTCCTGTTACTGATGTCAAATTATAAGTATAAGATAAAGTGCGTCGCCCATTTATTATCTCAGTAAAAGAGTCTCGTGAGTTTCGTCGGAGACTGACAAACAATTCTCGTGGTTTTCGCTACCTACCCGTCAGGGGTGTGGCAAGCGGTTTTAGGGTTTCGCCCTATGACTGCGGAGTCCAGTTGTGGTCTATAAATATGGATCTGTCATTGGGTTGTCACTTTGGCGTGATTTGCTGAGTGAGTGCTTCACTCATATGTTGTTGTATGTCACACATACAACAACATATTATACTGTAGGTACGGTCAGCGAATTCTTTGGTTGACCATTTTCAAAATTTATCCTTTGTAAGTTACCATCGTGCCTAGCCCCGCCTTTTTCTTAATGACCAATGAAAGTACTACGAACTCAGTAAATTGTAAGCCATTGTCATTCCAAAACAAAAGGAACACGTGTTGCCCAGCCATCTATTCAGTAACGACTCTGAGCGATTGTTTTACGGCAGTAAAACGATAAAAGCCTTTGATTTTTGGCATGTAAATGTAAATTAAAAAAACAATGATTTTAATATCTCACTTACTTTTACCAATCATAGAGTTACAGTTATATGGTATTATTTTTAAGATCTGCAAATATAAAAAATTGTTGAGAACAAATTTAAGAAAGTAAGTATAAAAAGAGGCGTGTCTTAACATCTGGACTACAAAAAAAAAACAATACACTCTAAAATCCTATTGGTCTGCGCGGAGGCATGCACTGCACACAAAATTGGCCTTAAGGGAGATCAACCAAAAAATTCGCTGATTGTACGTCACGGCGCTATTTCCCATGGCGCCGACTCTTCACGACACACCGGTCAGTCCCCGCCAGGTGCGACCCCGAGGGGAAGCCCGGCGGGGGGGGAGCTGCGACGAGTGTGGCGGCGCGTTACGGACCTACAGTAGGAGCTGCGACGAGTGTGGCGGCGCGTTACGGACCTACAGTAGGAGCTGCGACGAGTGTGGCGGCGCGTTACGGACCTACAGTAGGAGCTGCGACGAGTGTGGCGGCGCGTTACGGACCTACAGTAGGAGCTGCGACGAGTGTGGCGGCGCGTTACGGACCTACAGTAGGAGCTGCGACGAGTGTGGCGGCGCGTTACGGACCTACAGTAGGAGCTGCGACGAGTGTGGCGGCGCGTTACGGACCTACAGTAGGAGCTGCGACGAGTGTGGCGGCGCGTTACGGACCTACAGTAGGAGCTGCGACGAGTGTGGCGGCGCGTTACGGACCTACAGTAGGAGCTGCGACGAGTGTGGCGGCGCGTTACGGACCTACAGTAGGAGCTGCGACGAGTGTGGCGGCGCGTTACGGACCTACAGTAGGAGCTGCGACGAGTGTGGCGGCGCGTTACGGACCTACAGTAGGAGCTGCGACGAGTGTGGCGGCGCGTTACGGACCTACAGTAGGAGCTGCGACGAGTGTGCCGGCGCGTTACGGACCTACAGTAGGAGCTGCGACGAGTGTGGCGGCGCGTTACGGACCTACAGTAGGAGCTGCGACGAGTGTGGCGGCGCGTTACGGACCTACAGTAGGAGCTGCGACGAGTGTGCCGGCGCGTTACGGACCTACAGTAGGAGCTGCGACGAGTGTGGCGGCGCGTTACGGACCTACAGTAGGAGCTGCGACGAGTGTGGCGGCGCGTTACGGACCTACAGTAGGAGCTGCGACGAGTGTGCCGGCGCGTTACGGACCTACAGTAGGAGCTGCGACGAGTGTGGCGGCGCGTTACGGACCTACAGTAGGAGCTGCGACGAGTGTGCCGGCGCGTTACGGACCTACAGTAGGAGCTGCGACGAGTGTGGCGGCGCGTTACGGACCTACAGTAGGAGCTGCGACGAGTGTGGCGGCGCGTTACGGACCTACAGTAGGAGCTGCGACGAGTGTGGCGGCGCGTTACGGACCTACAGTAGGAGCTGCGACGAGTGTGGCGGCGCGTTACGGACCTACAGTAGGAGCTGCGACGAGTGTGGCGGCGCGTTACGGACCTACAGTAGGAGCTGCGACGAGTGTGGCGGCGCGTTACGGACCTACAGTAGGAGCTGCGACGAGTGTGGCGGCGCGTTACGGACCTACAGTAGGAGCTGCGACGAGTGTGGCGGCGCGTTACGGACCTACAGTAGGAGCTGCGACGAGTGTGGCGGCGCGTTACGGACCTACAGTAGGAGCTGCGACGAGTGTGGCGGCGCGTTACGGACCTACAGTAGGAGCTGCGACGAGTGTGGCGGCGCGTTACGGACCTACAGTAGGAGCTGCGACGAGTGTGGCGGCGCGTTACGGACCTACAGTAGGAGCTGCGACGAGTGTGGCGGCGCGTTACGGACCTACAGTAGGAGCTGCGACGAGTGTGGCGGCGCGTTACGGACCTACAGTAGGAGCTGCGACGAGTGTGGCGGCGCGTTACGGACCTACAGTAGGAGCTGCGACGAGTGTGGCGGCGCGTTACGGACCTACAGTAGGAGCTGCGACGAGTGTGGCGGCGCGTTACGGACCTACAGTAGGAGCTGCGACGAGTGTGGCGGCGCGTTACGGACCTACAGTAGGAGCTGCGACGAGTGTGGCGGCGCGTTACGGACCTACAGTAGGAGCTGCGACGAGTGTGGCGGCGCGTTACGGACCTACAGTAGGAGCTGCGACGAGTGTGGCGGCGCGTTACGGACCTACAGTAGGAGCTGCGACGAGTGTGGCGGCGCGTTACGGACCTACAGTAGGAGCTGCGACGAGTGTGGCGGCGCGTTACGGACCTACAGTAGGAGCTGCGACGAGTGTGGCGGCGCGTTACGGACCTACAGTAGGAGCTGCGACGAGTGTGGCGGCGCGTTACGGACCTACAGTAGGAGCTGCGACGAGTGTGGCGGCGCGTTACGGACCTACAGTAGGAGCTGCGACGAGTGTGGCGGCGCGTTACGGACCTACAGTAGGAGCTGCGACGAGTGTGGCGGCGCGTTACGGACCTACAGTAGGAAATGTATCCCCTGCCTTACCCGCGCGCAGAAAGCAAACTGGTTACGGTTTAAACCACGAGAACAATTGCGTATGTATGTAAGCGGCATTGTATTGTATAACATCGCTCAGTCACACAACGCTTGTCAGGGTGAGAGTAAATGTAAAGTCTTTTTGTTTGAATAAACCGCATGTAGACTAGTACGGCCTACTCAGGCGTCAATTCAAGAAAAAGTCGCTGTCGACAATAATGTCGTATAGCAGGAATCTCGCGTCAGAAAGACGCGCGAGCCAAAGCACCAAGTTCTTGACGTCGGACCAAGCTGAGACGTCGACACACGCGAACATTCCTTTCACGAGACACCAAATAAACTCATCCAGACTCTCAATCCCGAGATTACGCTACATAACAAGAGGCATTCACTATGTTCCGCAGCACCAAATATTGTTGTACGTATACTATATATAATTTTTCGATTCCCCTCGCTTGTTAAGACAAACCAAGCAAGTACGACGTAAGTAAAAATAGGGCACACATACACCTTGTATACGCCCAACTTAACACGCACCGGAAATCGAAACGAGAACACTAATTTAAGGAAGTTGCAGGCAACCCTGCCTTGCGTGGCGATCCTATGAACATGCGGTCCCACAGTAAACCAATAATCGATAATCACACCCGGAACGTCCACTCGATGTCGACTCCACTGAGTTTCAGACGTGATAAGAGAAGCATAAATCCCGTGATCATTACCTGCGTCTTACTCACGTTAACAGACATTCACCATTTAACAAGTCAATCAAAAATAAAGTCGAGAACGCGCTGCATCTTTACCGCCGCGTACTCTGCATTCATGGAAGTAGTAATGTACACAGCGTCATCGGCGTGCAGCACGAGCGTCGAGTCCAGCGTTGTAGGAATGTCGTCGGTGTACCGTGAGTAACACGCTGGCGACACGCAGCAGCCTTGGGGTACGCCGGCTGCGATTGGTCGGGGGGCAGATATCGCCCCTTCTATCACCACCCTGAAACACCTGTTAGTCAGGAAAACTGACACTACTCTTACAACGCGACGGGGCGTGTCTGATGTGGCCAGTTTATAAATCAGACCCTGATGCCAAACCCGGTCGAAGGCCTCAACCGGGTTTGGCACCAGGGTCTCGACGAGGAATGTCGAAGAATATGGTCACCGCGTACTTCTTCTTGTTCATAGTAGCCGACAGCAAGTGCAGTACCCTCGACAGCTGAAGCGTCGTGCTGTGATCCGAGCGAAACCCGAATTGTTCCGGTCGTGGAGTTATAGGTATTAGGTGTCGCACCAGGAACGACTCAAACACCTTTGAGATCGTGGGCAGCAGGGTGATTGACCGATAGCTCTCTGCCTTCAAGATATTCTTACCCGCCTTGGGCAGCATAATGACGCGCCCTTTTTTCCAGTCGGTGGGAAAGACCCCCGTGCGCAGTATCCCCGTATACAGGCGCACCAGTGCCGCAACGGTTCGCTACGGCAAGTGACGCAGCGCTGTGTTGGTATCACCAACACCTTCGGCACCGGGGGCCTTCCTGGAACTCGTACGTAGAATAGCGCGTCTGACTGCGCCCGGCGAGAAGAATATTGGGTCTTCGTCTGGAGCTATCGGGGCAGCGAAGTATTCCTCTAGGTGTCACTCGACTGCTGCGGCATGGTCGTGCTCGGTGGTCGGGTTCGGTTGGAACTGACGCTCCAGGTGCTCCGCAAAGACTTCCGCCCGGTCTTCCGCTACATACTTCCACGCCCCGTCGCTTGCAAGTAAGAGGCGCAGCGGAGCTGGGGTGTTGGTGAGCTGTCGGCACGGTTTGTGTACTGACAGCCAGTCATACGTTCCTCCCAGCTCGCGATGGCCAGAGCCTCGAGCTCGGGCTTCACTTTCTCCGCGAGACGGTTGAGCTGCGTTTTCAGTATTGGGCAGTATAGCTGCTGCCACTAGCTAGCTAGCACTAGCTGCCTAGCGCGGAATGACGCTTAGAACTCGTGCGGTCAATGAAAAATGTATGAGGAAGTTTTATTTTGGTCATAAATCATAAAGTTATTTATGTACATAGGTTCAAAATAATTAGCTATACGTATAGAAGAATATATAAGCTGTATTATTTTAAGCTAATAATGGTACGGGTGTCTACCTGATAGATGTACTACCGACCACACTTTCCATTGGGACATACCGAGCTGTCTTGCAACAATGTTCGTTGAGATGTTTGGGTCATCAATAAAACACTGAAGAATGGTGTCCTCTTCGTCAGCCGTGTACCGTCGAGGTCTGCCAGCGTTGAATTGTGCTCTCTGAACACTGCCAGTTTCAGACAATCGTCGATAGGTGCTCCCGAAAACAGTAACGTGGGGAAGTCGACGATCGGGAAAGCGGCGTTGGTATTCTCGCCGAGCTGCAGCCGCGTTTCCATCGGCAAAACCATAACAAAACATTATGTCTGCGTATTCGTTATTAGAATACGAAGCCATGTTATCCGAAATAACAATGATAACAAATTAACGCGATGAGAGATTGGTTAATAGCAAGATAACAACACACGTGCTTGCGCGGCGTAGAGTCGAAACTTACTAAGGAAGGCGACGCGAGCGCAGCAGACGCCATGTACTCCCCCACCCGCACACCCCGCCCCACCACGAAAAATTTCGCCAGTTATTGTCTTTCTATTGTGTCTCTAATTACGCTACTCAATAGGTATATATTTTAAAATTGACTTTTATACCTTTTTGGAAAGCTTACAGAATAGACAAGTTTTTTTAGTTATTTGTACAATTAATGTCATAGAAATTTTTGTGACGAGAGAACATTTTTGAAGCGTAAAATGAAAATATTGGTAAGATGTTATTCTTAAATCGCTCATTATTTTAATTATTTTGTTAAATTAAGTAGTTTTAATTATGTCAATAGCTTAATTGATGTGCCAGATACAACATCATTTTTAATGGTACCCATTAAAATATGTAGTTTTTTATTTATTTGGAATCAAATGTCAAATTTTGGGTAAATATCGAAAAACCCTTAAAATTCAAATATCTCGAAAACTATTGAATTTCGGCCATACATATGGGGGGTTCAATTTGTTGCATTTTGCCTCCCTTATCAACCCCTGACGGATATACGTCGAATTACCAGTAACCCTGTATTACCTTTTATGTGATACCATGACATCCTCATAGTTATGATTCCTAGTGCATCATAATGGTACCCGAAAAACCGAGATATGTGTCGAAATTGTAAAAGCGTCCTTTATATATTAGTAACATAGAAAGTCCTATTTGAGCCAAATCAAATTTAAATGTTGAATTAGTAATATTGATCAATAGAGTAGCTTTATGGAACTATATCGTACAATATCGTATAAAGTAAAACATTTTTGGGGATAAAATACAAATGGTGACAGTATTTCATTCAACGAGCTTCACCGTAAGCTCTACCATATTGTATGTTCTCTATACTGATGTACCTACAACGGTTTACAGGAAGAAGGTTGCGCGACTCCCACAGCCTCTTCAGCCATGTGCGTGGAAGAAACTCTCGCGCAGCTCACTCGGCGTGACGGAGAGCTGCGCGCGCTCACGCTGCAGCGGGACGCGCTGCTCGGCGAGCGCACCGCGCTCACGCAGACCCTGGCGAGGCTGCAGGCCGCGCTCGACGACATGCAGGTCAGCATCACCAGCAAACCCACCTTCACTCGCACAACGATCACTTCTGTCATATGTAGCGACATCTGTGACGCCACACAGGAATTAAAAGTCCTGCCATCGCGGTATCAGGGTTCTCCGCGCGATTAGAACATATTATTATACAACATTCCTAAATCAACTATCGGGCAGTTGCCCTGGACCAGACACAACACCCGTCTGGTCGCCATATCCACCCTTTTTCGACGGAGATTTGCGGGACTTTACTCCCTGTTCCGCGTGCCTTTAAAATATAAAGATAACAAATAAGAAGAGACTTTTTTTTAAGTACATAAGTACTTGGAGAAAACATAAGTTTAAATCTTAAACTGTTCTTCCTTGGGATGGCCCAAAGGGATACAAGGAAGAACAGCAACCTGCACGAACTTGCAAAATCTGTAGGCTCTATGGAATCCCCAGTTAGGGTTTGTGTTCCCGGGAACTTCTTGTGTTCCCGGGAACTTCAAATCTGTAGGCTCTATGGAATCCCCAGTTAGGGTTTGTGTTCCTGGGAACTTCATATGGAATCCCCAGTTAGAGTTTGTGTTCCTGGGAACTTCAAATCTGTAGGTTCTATGGAATCCCCCGTTAGAGTTTGTGTTCCTGGGAACTTCAAATATTAGAGTTTGTGTTCCTGGGAACTTCAAATCTGTAGGTTCTATGGAATCCCAGTTAGAGTTTGTGTTCCTGGGAACTTCAAATCTGTAGGCTCTATGGAATCCCCAGTTAGGGTTTGTGTCCCTGGGAACTTCAAATCTGTAGGCTCTATGGAATCCCCAGTTAGAGTTTGTGTTCCTGGGAACTTCATATGGAATCCCCAGTTAGAGTTTGTGTTCCTGGGAACTTCAAATCTGTAGGTTCTATGGAATCCCCCGTTAGAGTTTGTGTTCCTGGGAACTTCAAATCTGTAGGTTCTATGGAATCCCAGTTAGAGTTTGTGTTCCTGGGAACTTCAAATCTGTAGGCTCTATGGAATCCCCAGTTAGGGTTTGTGTTCCTGGGAACTTCAAATCTGTAGGCTCTATGGAATCCCCAGTTAGAGTTTGTGTTCCTGGGAACTTCATATGGAATCCCCAGTTAGAGTTTGTGTTCCTGGGAACTTCAAATCTGTAGGTTCTATGGAATCCCCCGTTAGAGTTTGTGTTCCTGGGAACTTTAAATCTGTAGGTTCTATGGAATCCCCAGTTAGAGTTTGTGTTCCTGGGAACTTGAAATCTGTAGGCTCTATGGAATCCCCAGTTAGGGTTTGTGTTCCTGGGAACTTCAAATCTGTAGGCTCTATGGAATCCCCAGTTAGGGTTTGTGTTCCTGGGAACTTCAAATCTGTAGGCTCTATGGAATCCTCAGTTAGGGTTTGTGGTCCTGGGAACTTCAAATCTGTAGGCTCTATGGAATCCCCAGTTAGGCTTTGTGTTCCTGGGAACTTCAAATCTGTAGGCTCTATGGAATTCCCAGTTAGGCTTTGCGTTTCTAGGAACTTCAAATATCTGGGAGTCTTCAAATTCTGAATAAATAGGTTAGCGAACACTAAATGCTTCTTACTTAGCGCTTACCATTAATAATAATAAATACTTTATTTCAGAACATGGTGGGCAAGAACCAACCTATGTACTGACATTTTAAACTTATCACTGAATCCTCGCTTCCAGGCAGTACGCGAGCAATACGACGCGCTCCTGCAGATGTACGGCGAAAAGGAGGAGCAGATGGCCGAGCTGCGCCTGGACCTGCAGGACGTGACGCAGCTGTACAAGGCGCAGCTCGACGAGCTCATCGCGCTCAAGCAGGCCTCCAGGCGATAGCGGCACGCCTGTCGGCGCCTGTGCTACGTGCGGGACAGGTGGGGCCTGCAATAGCTTCAAATACACTCAAAAAACACTAAAAAACAAATGGGATTGATGTATCTAATCTTATAGTAACAACCGTTAGCAGCAGAAATCGAGACATTGAAGCCGAAAAACGGCTCAGATTATGCTACAATAATAAGGGTGAATGAAAACAAAGGGATCAGTTTAATATTACTTTTGTTCCCGACTATTGATCCCACACCAAATGGTGATAAAGATGTATAGAAAAGGAGGTTTAACTCTCATGGGTTAAACTTTCACACGACAATCTGCAAAATTCTTATACAAAGCGATAATAGGGGTAACGCTTCAGTTATTGGCCCCTATACAGTATTGGCCATTTCAACTTTGGCAGCCTAAAATAAGCAATACCTACCAGAATAGCGTAGATTCAAAACTGCATTAATCACTAAGCAGTTTTAGGTAATTGCTTATTTTAGTTACCATATTTGGTTGTCCACTTATATTCGTGATATGATTGATAGTGAATTGACGCACATGCCATTGAAATTTTCAGCACGTTTCAGTCAGTTCAGAAGCTTTTGCTTAGACCTCGTAACAATTATGAAGGTCTGGGTAATTGCTTCCAGAAAACATCGTGCACTATTGTACAGTATTCTGTATATTACTAAAGCACTTAAATGTCGCTTCGTTTGAAAATTCCATCGATTATCATGGAGAGTGTATGATAAAATCAACAAGAGGTTGAGATATGTTTCCTGTTGGTCCCGGCCACGACAAACATATGGCATATCAATAAGCAATAAAAATTCAGTTGTGCAAATAATTGTCAACAAGTCTTTGTTGTCGTGTGCAAATGTGGTTTCAAACAGTTTGAACATGATCATGAACCTTGTGTCGCCAAGGAATGGAAGCGTCGATATCATTAGGATATCATAATTTATAACAACTCAGTGTATTTCAATAGAATTTTATTCGTCGTCGACCAGTGATTAATGTCATGAATTGTTTTAACCTTTTGATCGTCACGTCAACAAACAAATGCGTGCTCTCGGCGCCGAGCTACGACTCCATCCTTTAATGTCATGTAGTCGAGACCGTGGCGTGTTGGACACATTTTGTTTTTCAAGTATGACTGTGGTGGTCAAAAGGTTAACAAAATTCAAGGCTGGTTATTCAATCTAGTTAGTCAGATAACTCTCATCTGAATAATAAATATAGCGGATATTTTCAACACAAATGTTGTCAAACCACTGTTTTATTTCTCAAAATCAAGTTTTTGACTAGTCGGTATTGAAAAATTAGTCCTTAGATGAAAGTATTTTAATCTTTAATCATTTTATTTACACATGGCGCTAAAATATAACGGCAACTTATCTCACTAAATAAGTAGTAGTAATAATGGTTGAATATAGATGCCGCTATTATTCATAGGTTTCTATTGTATCTACTGAATTATAAAATATATAGAAGTTACTACTTCGCCGGCGAAGTTTTCTATAGATATTGTTTGCTTCCGTCTTGAATATTTATAATAAATTTGCCAAACGATGAACGTTCCTTTATATTTCGATCTTGTCATATTATTATTATATTATAATTGTCAACTAAATGCTCTATTATGAAATATTCTAAAAGTATATTATTATTGAAATTGTATAACATGAGTTTATTATTGCACATAGATGTAATTATTATTGTGTACAGTTTAGTATAGTTTTAAATTCTTCGTGACATGTTGAACTGTGTGGGGATATGCAATTAGGAAGACAAACAAATATACCTACGTAGTTACAAAACCATCATTGGAATAGTCAATTTTCAAGAATACTCGCTCAAGAACTCATTCGGATGTTACTCAAAACGGCACGTAATAACTTTGAAAGCCCCCTCTTTAAAATACTCAAGAAGTTCTTCCAAAAATCTCCAAGTAAGATTACTTGTCATGATAGCCGCGATTTAAATATCAGTATTTGTTTGTCTTCCTACATTGAGCGAGCGTTTGTGTTTCACTACGAAGTGTGATGTTTACATTTGTTGTTGTTTGTTGATTGCGCACGAGTACTTGTGTGGATTGCTTCTTGTGATACGAGTCGTACTGAGTATTCTTTTAATTCATAGCTATCGGGGATCAAGGGCGTGCTTGTAGATGTATTCTGTGGAACGTGAAGTACAGTAGACAGACGTCTGTTGGGATGCTATTATTTTTAAATAGTGTTGATGGCAATCTATATTGAGTTGACCTGGAAATTAGCTACGAGTTTTTTCCACCTGAGCAGTTTTCCTTGCATCGACCAACTTATGACTTAAATAATGTAGAAAGTTAGTATTTTAGAATTTATAATATGCCAGTATTCTGCCGTTAATCTTCTCTTCTTGTCTTTCTTCTTCGTCTCGTGTCTTTTTCTTCCAGTAGACCCTTTTATAAGAGTTAGGAAATCCTCAAATAACTTCTCTCGTTCTGGGTGGAGCGAAAAGCCGTGTCAGACTTTTACTGAATATACCTCCCGTGTTCCAAAGCAGTAACTGTATCAAACTTTCCTGCAGCCCTTCCAGTGGTCCCTACACTTAATGCTTCGTTATTATGACGTGATATGTTGAAACCTGAATTCGAATGGTTATACTTAACCAGACTGCTGCATTGGACTGATTGATTTGTCGACTGTATTTCACGTAAACTAGATATTAGTAAACTTATTTTATTGCTCATTACCCATCTTATGAAACAGGTTCAAAATATTACAATATTTAAGTACTTTCACAATTCATCCCACATGTGATTATTGTTATGTAAATAAATATAAACTGCCAATTACACGATTAAGTTTTATTTATTATCAATTATTTTGATATTCGGAAGAGTATGACCTAATAAACCTTATTATCGCAGATGAACACTAATAAGAATATACCGTACAACCCAAAACATCTATGTCCAACAGTGGACGTCTTTCGGCTGAAATGATGATGATGATAGGATTTGGAGTAAGCTTACTAGCTTGGGTAGCCGCCCCCATAATAAGAAGACCTAGGAGAGGCGCAGCACACAGACGTAGTGCGTACTAGCTTGGGTAGCCGCCCCCATAATAAGATCTAGGAGAGGCGCAGCACACAGACGTAGTGCTTACTAGCTTGGGTAGCCGCCCCCATAATAAGATCTAGGAGAGGCGCAGCACACAGACGTAGTGCGTACTAGCTTGGGTAGCCGCCCCCATAATAAGATCTAGGAGAGGCGCAGCACACAGACGTAGTGCTTACTAGCTTGGGTAGCCGCCCCCATAATAAGATCTAGGAGAGGCGCAGCACACTGACGTAGTGCTTACTAGCTTGGGTAGCCGCCCCCATAATAAGATCTAGGAGAGGCGCAGCACACAGGCGTAGTGCTTACTAGCTTGGGTAGCCGCCCCCATAATAAGATCTAGGAGAGGCGCAGCACACTGACGTAGTGCGTACTAGCTTGGGTAGCCGCCCCCATAATAAGATCTAGGAGAGGCGCAGCACACAGGCGTAGTGCTTACTAGCTTGGGTAGCCGCCCCCATAATAAGATCTAGGAGAGGCGCAGCACACTGACGTAGTGCGTACTAGCTTGGGTAGCCGCCCCCATAATAAGATCTAGGAGAGGCGCAGCACACAGGCGTAGTGCTTACTAGCTTGGGTAGCCGCCCCCATAATAAGATCTAGGAGAGGCGCAGCACACTGACGTAGTGCTTACTAGCTTGGGTAGCCGCCCCCATAATAAGAAGACCTAGGAGAGGCGCAGCACACAGACGTAGTGCGTACTAGCTTGGGTAGCCGCCCCCATAATAAGATCTAGGAGAGGCGCAGCACACAGACGTAGTGCTTACTAGCTTGGGTAGCCGCCCCCATAATAAGATCTAGGAGAGGCGCAGCACACTGACGTAGTGCTTACTAGCTTGGGTAGCCGCCCCCATAATAAGAAGACCTAGGAGAGGCGCAGCACACAGACGTAGTGCGTACTAGCTTGGGTAGCCGCCCCCATAATAAGATCTAGGAGAGGCGCAGCACACAGACGTAGTGCTTACTAGCTTGGGTAGCCGCCCCCATAATAAGACCTAGGAGAGGCGCAGCACACTGACGTAGTGCTTACTAGCTTGGGTAGCCGCCCCCATAATAAGATCTAGGAGAGGCGCAGCACACTGACGTAGTGCTTACTAGCTTGGGTAGCCGCCCCCATAATAAGATCTAGGAGAGGCGCAGCACACAGGCGTAGTGCTTACTAGCTTGGGTAGCCGCCCCCATAATAAGATCTAGGAGAGGCGCAGCACACTGACGTAGTGCGTACTAGCTTGGGTAGCCGCCCCCATAATAAGATCTAGGAGAGGCGCAGCACACAGGCGTAGTGCTTACTAGCTTGGGTAGCCGCCCCCATAATAAGATCTAGGAGAGGCGCAGCACACTGACGTAGTGCGTACTAGCTTGGGTAGCCGCCCCCATAATAAGATCTAGGAGAGGCGCAGCACACAGGCGTAGTGCTTACTAGCTTGGGTAGCCGCCCCCATAATAAGATCTAGGAGAGGCGCAGCACACTGACGTAGTGCTTACTAGCTTGGGTAGCCGCCCCCATAATAAGAAGACCTAGGAGAGGCGCAGCACACAGACGTAGTGCGTACTAGCTTGGGTAGCCGCCCCCATAATAAGATCTAGGAGAGGCGCAGCACACAGACGTAGTGCTTACTAGCTTGGGTAGCCGCCCCCATAATAAGATCTAGGAGAGGCGCAGCACACTGACGTAGTGCTTACTAGCTTGGGTAGCCGCCCCCATAATAAGAAGACCTAGGAGAGGCGCAGCACACAGACGTAGTGCGTACTAGCTTGGGTAGCCGCCCCCATAATAAGAAGACCTAGGAGAGGCGCAGCACACTGACGTAGTGCTTACTAGCTTGGGTAGCCGCCCCCATAATAAGAAGACCTAGGAGAGGCGCAGCACACAGACGTAGTGCGTACTAGCTTGGGTAGCCGCCCCCATAATAAGAAGACCTAGGAGAAGCGCAGCACACAGACGTAGTGCTTACTAGCTTGGGTAGCCGCCCCCATAATAAGAAGACCTAGGAGAGGCGCAGCACACAGACGTAGTGCGTACTAGCTTGGGTAGCCGCCCCCATAATAAGAAGACCTAGGAGAGGCGCAGCACACAGACGTAGTGCTTACTAGCTTGGGTAGCCGCCCCCATAATAAGATCTAGGAGAGGCGCAGCACACTGACGTAGTGCTTACTAGCTTGGGTAGCCGCCCCCATAATAAGAAGACCTAGGAGAGGCGCAGCACACAGACGTAGTGCGTACTAGCTTGGGTAGCCGCCCCCATAATAAGAAGACCTAGGAGAGGCGCAGCACACAGACGTAGTGCGTACTAGCTTGGGTAGCCGCCCCCATAATAAGATCTAGGAGAGGCGCAGCACACTGACGTAGTGCGTACTAGCTTGGGTAGCCGCCCCCATAATAAGATCTAGGAGAGGCGCAGCACACAGGCGTAGTGCGTACTGGCTTGGGTAGCCGCCCCCATAATAAGATCTAGGAGAGGCGCAGCACACTGACGTAGTGCGTACTAGCTTGGGTAGCCGCCCCCATAATAAGATCTAGGAGAGGCGCAGCACACAGGCGTAGTGCTTACTAGCTTGGGTAGCCGCCCCCATAATAAGATCTAGGAGAGGCGCAGCACACTGACGTAGTGCGTACTAGCTTGGGTAGCCGCCCCCATAATAAGATCTAGGAGAGGCGCAGCACACAGGCGTAGTGCTTACTAGCTTGGGTAGCCGCCCCCATAATAAGATCTAGGAGAGGCGCAGCACACTGACGTAGTGCTTACTAGCTTGGGTAGCCGCCCCCATAATAAGAAGACCTAGGAGAGGCGCAGCACACAGACGTAGTGCGTACTAGCTTGGGTAGCCGCCCCCATAATAAGATCTAGGAGAGGCGCAGCACACAGACGTAGTGCTTACTAGCTTGGGTAGCCGCCCCCATAATAAGATCTAGGAGAGGCGCAGCACACTGACGTAGTGCTTACTAGCTTGGGTAGCCGCCCCCATAATAAGAAGACCTAGGAGAGGCGCAGCACACAGACGTAGTGCGTACTAGCTTGGGTAGCCGCCCCCATAATAAGAAGACCTAGGAGAAGCGCAGCACACAGACGTAGTGCTTACTAGCTTGGGTAGCCGCCCCCATAATAAGAAGACCTAGGAGAGGCGCAGCACACAGACGTAGTGCGTACTAGCTTGGGTAGCCGCCCCCATAATAAGAAGACCTAGGAGAAGCGCAGCACACAGACGTAGTGCTTACTAGCTTGGGTAGCCGCCCCCATAATAAGAAGACCTAGGAGAGGCGCAGCACACAGACGTAGTGCGTACTAGCTTGGGTAGCCGCCCCCATAATAAGAAGACCTAGGAGAGGCGCAGCACACAGACGTAGTGCTTACTAGCTTGGGTAGCCGCCCCCATAATAAGAAGACCTAGGAGAAGCGCAGCACACAGACGTAGTGCTTACTAGCTTGGGTAGCCGCCCCCATAATAAGAAGACCTAGGAGAGGCGCAGCACACAGACGTAGTGCTTACTAGCTTGGGTAGCCGCCCCCATAATAAGATCTAGGAGAGGCGCAGCACACTGACGTAGTGCTTACTAGCTTGGGTAGCCGCCCCCATAATAAGAAGACCTAGGAGAGGCGCAGCACACAGACGTAGTGCGTACTAGCTTGGGTAGCCGCCCCCATAATAAGAAGACCTAGGAGAGGCGCAGCACACAGACGTAGTGCGTACTAGCTTGGGTAGCCGCCCCCATAATAAGATCTAGGAGAGGCGCAGCACACTGACGTAGTGCTTACTAGCTTGGGTAGCCGCCCCCATAATAAGAAGACCTAGGAGAGGCGCAGCACACAGACGTAGTGCTTACTAGCTTGGGTAGCCGCCCCCATAATAAGATCTAGGAGAGGCGCAGCACACTGACGTAGTGCTTACTAGCTTGGGTAGCCGCCCCCATAATAAGATCTAGGAGAGGCGCAGCACACTGACGTAGTGCTTACTAGCTTGGGTAGCCGCCCCCATAATAAGTAGACCTAGGAGAGGCGCAGCACACAGACGTAGTGCGTACTAGCTTGGGTAGCCGCCCCCATAATAAGAAGACCTAGGAGAGGCGCAGCACACAGACGTAGTGCGTACTAGCTTGGGTAGCCGCCCCCATAATAAGAAGACCTAGGAGAGGCGCAGCACACAGACGTAGTGCTTACTAGCTTGGGTAGCCGCCCCCATAATAAGAAGATCTAGGAGAGGCGCAGCACACAGACGTAGTGCTTACTAGCTTGGGTAGCCGCCCCCATAATAAGATCTAGGAGAGGCGCAGCACACTGACGTAGTGCTTACTAGCTTGGGTAGCCGCCCCCATAATAAGAAGACCTAGGAGAGGCGCAGCACACAGACGTAGTGCGTACTAGCTTGGGTAGCCGCCCCCATAATAAGATCTAGGAGAGGCGCAGTACACTGACGTAGTGCTTACTAGCTTGGGTAGCCGCCCCCATAATAAGAAGACCTAGGAGAGGCGCAGCACACAGACGTAGTGCTTACTAGCTTGGGTAGCCGCCCCCATAATAAGAAGACCTAGGAGAGGCGCAGCACACAGACGTAGTGCGTACTAGCTTGGGTAGCCGCCCCCATAATAAGAAGACCTAGGAGAGACGCAGCACACAGACGTAGTGCTTACTAGCTTGGGTAGCCGCCCCCATAATAAGATCTAGGAGAGGCGCAGCACACTGACGTAGTGCTTACTAGCTTGGGTAGCCGCCCCCATAATAAGAAGACCTAGGAGAGGCGCAGCACACAGACGTAGTGCGTACTAGCTTGGGTAGCCGCCCCCATAATAAGAAGACCTAGGAGAGGCGCAGCACACAGACGTAGTGCGTACTAGCTTGGGTAGCCGCCCCCATAATAAGATCTAGGAGAGGCGCAGCACACTGACGTAGTGCTTACTAGCTTGGGTAGCCGCCCCCATAATAAGAAGACCTAGGAGAGGCGCAGCACACAGACGTAGTGCGTACTAGCTTGGGTAGCCGCCCCCATAATAAGATCTAGGAGAGGCGCAGCACACTGACGTAGTGCTTATTAGCTTGGGTAGCCGCCCCCATAATAAGAAGACCTAGGAGAGGCGCAGCACACAGACGTAGTGCGTACTAGCTTGGGTAGCCGCCCCCATAATAAGAAGACCTAGGAGAGGCGCAGCACACAGACGTAGTGCGTACTAGCTTGGGTAGCCGCCCCCATAATAAGAAGACCTAGGAGAGGCGCAGCACACTGACGTAGTGCGTACTAGCTTGGGTAGCCGCCCCCATAATATGAAGACCTAGGAGAGGCGCAGCACACAGACGTAGTGCTTACTAGCTTGGGTAGCCGCCTCCATAATAAGAAGACCTAGGAGAGGCGCAGCACACAGACGTAGTGCGTACTAGCTTGGGTAGCCGCCCCCATAATAAGATCTAGGAGAGGCGCAGCACACAGACGTAGTGCTTACTAGCTTGGGTAGCCGCCCCCATAATAAGAAGACCTAGGAGAGGCGCAGCACACAGACGTAGTGCTTACTAGCTTGGGTAGCCGCCCCCATAATAAGAAGACCTAGGAGAGGCGCAGCACACAGACGTAGTGCGTACTAGCTTGGGTAGCCGCCCCCATAATAAGAAGACCTAGGAGAGGCGCAGCACACTGACGTAGTGCGTACTAGCTTGGGTAGCCGCCCCCATAATAAGAAGACCTAGGAGAGGCGCAGCACACAGACGTAGTGCGTACTAGCTTGGGTAGCCGCCCCCATAATAAGAAGACCTAGGAGAGGCGCAGCACACAGACGTAGTGCTTACTAGCTTGGGTAGCCGCCCCCATAATAAGAAGACCTAGGAGAGGCGCAGCACACAGACGTAGTGCTTACTAGCTTGGGTAGCCGCCCCCATAATAAGACCTAGGAGAGGCGCAGCACACAGACGTAGTGCGTACTAGCTTGGGTAGCCGCCCCCATAATAAGAAGACCTAGGAGAGGCGCAGCACACAGACGTAGTGCTTACTAGCTTGGGTAGCCGCCCCCATAATAAGAAGACCTAGGAGAGGCGCAGCACACAGACGTAGTGCTTACTAGCTTGGGTAGCCGCCCCCATAATAAGACCTAGGAGAGGCGCAGCACACAGACGTAGTGCGTACTAGCTTGGGTAGCCGCCCCCATAATAAGAAGACCTAGGAGAGGCGCAGCACACAGACGTAGTGCGTACTAGCTTGGGTAGCCGCCCCCATAATAAGATCTAGGAGAGGCGCAGCACACTGACGTAGTGCTTACTAGCTTGGGTAGCCGCCCCCATAATAAGAAGACCTGGGAGAGGCGCAGCACACAGACGTAGTGCTTACTAGCTTGGGTAGCCGCCCCCATAATAAGAAGACCTAGGAGAGGCGCAGCACACAGACGTAGTGCTTACTAGCTTGGGTAGCCGCCCCCATAATATGAAGACCTAGGAGAGGCGCAGCACACAGACGTAGTGCTTACTAGCTTGGGTAGCCGCCCCCATAATAAGAAGACCTAGGAGAGGCGCAGCACACAGACGTAGTGCTTACTAGCTTGGGTAGCCGCCCCCATAATAAGAAGACCTAGGAGAGGCGCAGCACACAGACGTAGTGCGTACTAGCTTGGGTAGCCGCCCCCATAATAAGAAGACCTGGGAGAGGCGCAGCACACAGACGTAGTGCTTACTAGCTTGGGTAGCCGCCCCCATAATAAGAAGACCTAGGAGAGGCGCAGCACACAGACGTAGTGCGTACTAGCTTGGGTAGCCGCCCCCATAATAAGAAGACCTAGGAGAGGCGCAGCACACTGACGTAGTGCTTACTAGCTTGGGTAGCCGCCCCCATAATAAGAAGACCTAGGAGAGGCGCAGCACACAGACGTAGTGCGTACTAGCTTGGGTAGCCGCCCCCATAATAAGAAGACCTAGGAGAGGCGCAGCACACAGACGTAGTGCGTACTAGCTTGGGTAGCCGCCCCCATAATAATAAGATCTAGGAGAGGCGCAGCACACTGACGTAGTGCTTACTAGCTTGGGTAGCCGCCCCCATAATAAGAAGACCTAGGAGAGGCGCAGCACACAGACGTAGTGCTTACTAGCTTGGGTAGCCGCCCCCATAATAAGAAGACCTAGGAGAGGCGCAGCACACAGACGTAGTGCTTACTAGCTTGGGTAGCCGCCCCCATAATAAGATCTAGGAGAGGCGCAGCACACTGACGTAGTGCGTACTAGCTTGGGTAGCCGCCCCCATAATAAGAAGACCTAGGAGAGGCGCAGCACACAGACGTAGTGCGTACTAGCTTGGGTAGCCGCCCCCATAATAAGATCTAGGAGAGGCGCAGCACACTGACGTAGTGCTTACTAGCTTGGGTAGCCGCCCCCATAATAAGATCTAGGAGAGGCGCAGCACACTGACGTAGTGCTTACTAGCTTGGGTAGCCGCCTCCATAATAAGAAGACCTAGGAGAGGCGCAGCACACTGACGTAGTGCGTACTAGCTTGGGTAGCCGCCCCCATAATAAGAAGACCTAGGAGAGGCGCAGCACACAGACGTAGTGCGTACTAGCTTGGGTAGCCGCCCCCATAATAAGATCTAGGAGAGGCGCAGCACACTGACGTAGTGCTTACTAGCTTGGGTAGCCGCCCCCATAATAAGAAGACCTAGGAGAGGCGCAGCACACTGACGTAGTGCGTACTAGCTTGGGTAGCCGCCCCCATAATAAGAAGACCTAGGAGAGGCGCAGCACACTGACGTAGTGCTTACTAGCTTGGGTAGCCGCCCCCATAATAAGACCTAGGAGAGGCGCAGCACACTGACGTAGTGCTTACTAGCTTGGATAGCCGCCCCCATAATAAGACCTAGGAGAGGCGCAGCACACTGACGTAGTGCTTACTAGCTTGGGTAGCCGCCCCCATAATAAGAAGACCTAGGAGAGGCGCAGCACACAGACGTAGTGCGTACTAGCTTGGGTAGCCGCCCCCATAATAAGATCTAGGAGAGGCGCAGCACACAGACGTAGTGCTTACTAGCTTGGGTAGCCGCCCCCATAATAAGATCTAGGAGAGGCGCAGCACACTGACGTAGTGCGTACTAGCTTGGGTAGCCGCCCCCATAATAAGAAGACCTAGGAGAGGCGCAGCACACAGACGTAGTGCTTACTAGCTTGGGTAGCCGCCCCCATAATAAGATCTAGGAGAGGCGCAGCACACAGACGTAGTGCTTACTAGCTTGGGTAGCCGCCCCCATAATAAGAAGACCCAGGAGAGGCGCAGCACAAAGGCGTAGTGCGTACTAGCTTGGGTAGCCATACCGCGCGCGCGCGTCCCCGCTGTACGCACACATACAGTGAGAGCTCTGTTAGTAAAATAAAATTAAGAACAAATATCGCCTAATTCTTATTAAAAGTTATATAAATCGAAAGACAAACTTGTGGTTCCACATATTTATAAAACAGTGTTGTGATAAATCAAATGGATTGTAAATAAACAGCAAAAAACAATTACCAAAAAATCGGCAAAGTGAATCGTGAACTAATGACTCAGTGTGACTCATCAATACTGGTGCGCGAGGCGATTCATTACCAAATATGGTTATAAGTTAACCTATTTCGACGAATCATTAGACAAGTCAACCAAGTACATCAGTTTTTCGGCAACCAATCTACGTAGCGCCGTGGCGTAGTGGTGATAGGCGTAACTTTCCGAAAACGTCGACGCATGTTCGAACCTCAGCGGGGAAGATACTTTTTGTGTTTTCTTTGAAGTTGAAAACGTATTTTTATTTACTGTTTCGAACAAAAAGAAGAAAAATAAACAATTATTTCTTTTTACTGTTAAAATTCACAAAGGCAATGGATTCGGAACATATCACGTTTCGTAGACCACAGAAATCGACCTCATTAGACAATATTTTTAACGAAAATTCCACGTTATTGGATACTACAATGATGAGTTTGCCGAGCACATCGTTGAATGAAAGCGAAACCACCTTTGAAAACCTTAAACCCTACCCTGAAACCTTAGATCTAAAAGATACAATTAAAAGATTAACCTTAGAGCTAGAAAGCGCACACCAAGAAATTGATAATCTAAATAGCGAAAACTTTCGTCTGAAGATGGATATTGGGCAGTATCAAAAGCTCATTGAAACATATAAGAAAGTAAATTTATTAGAGAGAAAAAGTATGACACCAAAGTCTTCACGCCAATTAAATTTAATTAGGACGAGCTGTTTTTCGACGCCTACAAAGGTAAATCCCTCTCCTAAGGTGACTGATTATCCACCCAAGACTGTCCAACTGGTACAGAATGCTATTGATAGCTGCGACAATTCATTTAATTCAGCTTTATCTGGACGTATTACTGAGGGAAACTTGGAGCCAAAGTCGCCGATAGAGGTCATCAGTAACTCTTTCACACTCCCCGTCAAGTCAATTCCTGATTCGCAACACACTGATGAGTGTATTCGCACGTCGAAGACAGAGTCTAAAATTGAATGTGTTCCCACTGAAAACCAGCAGTCGACCACTATTTCACATACTAATTCGCAAGGGGAAGCTACTCAACGAGTCATGATCTTCGCGGATCAAGCTGGATATGGTGTTCGTAAAACCCTACAATATTATCTGGGGTCAAAATTCATCGTGACGTCATTTATTAAGCCAGAAGCAACTACTGAGCAGGTCTTAAAATCATGTGCAAGTATGTGTAAAGACTTTAATAAAACTGATTTTATTATAATATTAGCTGGCACAAATGATAACAATCCTATTAGTATCCAAACTTATTTATATTATACATTATGTCAATTAAAATCCACTAATGTTTTGGTAGGTCAAATTTACAAGCACAACTTTCTGAATGTCAATAGTGTAAATAAATTGCTAAAATTTGTGTGCAAGAATTGTACAAATTCTACCTTACTATCGTTACATAGTGATGTTTACATCCCTTACGTAAATAAATTGCATGCTTGTAGATTAATACATAGACAGATTCTACATATAAATTATAAATATAATTATCAAACTTATACTGAAAATCAAGGTAGTCGGAGGAGTCTACTGTCTACAAAAAATGCTAGCGTACAAACAATGATTTTCAAAAATGTTGGGGTTCAGACTGACGATGTTGATACGGCGATAAAAACCAACGATACAACTGTACAATCAGATTTTTTTCGTGAATAGTAACAATGATATATGTGTTAAATGTAGTAGCAATATTAATTCTGTCCCAATGAATTGTATAAATTTATTCATCTTTCACCAGAACATATGTGGTATTTCTAACAAAATAAACGAATTAGAAGCCTATATTCAAACACTTGGGAAAAAGGTAGACTACCTATGCTTGACTGAGCACTTCTTAAGTAGTATGTCAGTCGATTCTTTTAACTTAGATAGTTACAAATTAGCGTCTTATAATACGCGTAATAAGAAAAAGAGGGGAGGGAGTTTAATTTTAGCTCAAGCCGAAATAAAAGTAGAGAAAGTAACAGCAGTTGACAGATTATACGCTGTAGAAAGTTTTGAGGTATGCTGTATAAAGGATACCACTACTGGAATGTATGTATGTTGTGTGTATCGTAATCCTAATGACAATAACTTTACAATTTTTTTGGGAAAATTGGAACTATTGCTTGAGTTTTTGTTCAATAAGAAATGCATTATTTGCGGAGATTACAATGTCAACTTGCTTCTGGATAACAAGAAACGTGTTGAGTTTTTAAGTCTGCTGGCATGTTACAATTTTAGATGTCTTTTTAATAGCCCCACTTTTATTCGAAATAACTCGTATTCCTGCTTAGATAATATAATAACAAATCTACAAGAAGAACAGGTTTTGAACAGTGTAATTGACCATAATGGTTTGGGAGACGGACATGGAGCACAATTGGGCGAATTTTTACTAGAAGATCTGAAAAAAAATAAAAATAATCCATACTTAGTTATTAATAAAAGAATATTTAATCGTAAAAATAATATAACTTTTAAGAACAGGCTTTTGCATAAAAATTGGAGTAAAATGGGCATTAATTCATTTTTGAGTAATTTTAACAATGCTTTTCGGGAATGTTTTAAGAAACGAGAAATAAAAATAAATTTAAAGCGGGGATCACATTTAAAGTGGTTAACTAAAGGAATAAAAACGTCGAGCAAAATGAAAAGAGTCTTATGCACAAATACTACTAATGGTATTCATGAAAGTATAATCAATTATAAAAAGAAATACATTCGCATATATAGAAAAGTCATGATCATAGCCAAAAAAATGGCGATCGCTGAAAAAATTAATAATTCTAAAAATGTAAGCAAAGAAGTTTGGAAAGTAGTTAATAACCGCAGAAACAGTCTAAAAAAAGTACAACAGGAAGCACTTTTACTAAAACTTGAAGACCAAATCGTAGAACACGTGAACACCCTACACGTGTCCCCTGGGTAGTGCTAAACGAGCAGTAAAGACGGTGGTAGCCATAGCATCGGCTGCCGGCTTAAAGGTTACCACCCATCAGACAAAGCCATGCCGCCAAGCGATCCGTCGTGTTCCGGCGTGATGTCTGGTGAAGCCGTATGGTGGAAGATGGGTCTGAGCAGTTGTGTTGTGACGTATACCGGGTATGATGCGCCAGCTGTTGTTGTGTCGGACGTTTGATCGTGGAGGGTAGCGGGATCCGAAGCACGGTGCTCCGCTGGCCGACCGTAGGTAGTTGGGGGCCCAAGTAGTGTGCCAGCCACACACGAAAGGCTGCCCCGCCAACTGCGAAAAATCCCAGGGTGGCCCCATCGTGCCGGTTGGCGACCGGGCGAGAGGACCCGATGGCGATCCCTGGGGGGGTTCGGGCGTCCCCGCAGTCTCCAGATCAACCCTCCATTGGCACAGCAACTCTGGTTGTGTTGTTGGGTTCAACATCGCATCACCTCGCTCAACCGCCATCTTCCATCTCTCCTATTCACTCCACACACAAAACAATGAAAGGTAAAAAGAAAGGCAAGTGTCAACAGCGGATGCACGTCCTCTCATTTCAAGTGCAGTTCTCAAATATTAGAGGGCTGCACTCCAATCTCGTTGCGGTCCACCACCATCTTGAGACTGACAAGCCACACTTGCTTTTCTTGACGGAGACCCAAATTAGATGTCCGTCAGATACGGCGTACCTCAACTACCCGGGATACTCACTGGAGCATCATTTCCTGCAGCGTGCCGGGGTCTGTGTGTACGTCCGTAATGACATCTGCTGCCAGCGTCTCCGTCACCTTGAAGACCCTAATTTATCTACGCTGTGGCTGTTGGTGGACACTGGTACGGACAAAATTGTTTATGCCTGTGTCTACCGTTCGCACAGCGGTGATCAGGAGACGACTCGGTTGTTCGACCAGCTCAGTGAGGCTGCCGATAAGGCTCTGCAACGGCACCCTGATGCGCAGCTCGTCGCTCTGGGGGACTTTAACGCGTGCCACCAAGACTGGTTGTTCCCATACCAGAGGACCGACCACGCTGGGAGAGAAGCGCGAAACTTTGCAATATCGATGGGCCTTTCCCAGCTGGTCAAGCAAGCGACTAGGGTGCCTGATGTAGTTGGTCATACTGCCAATTGTCTGGACCTTCTGCTGACCACCGATCCGGACAGATGTATCGTAACAGTTTCCTCACCACTTGGAACTTCAGATCACTGCCTGGTGAAATCTGTTTCGTCCTTCTCCCCACCTGACTGCGACTCACGCGGTGAACGGCGAATGTGGCATTACAGGTCAGCAGATTGGGATGAGATGCGGCATTTCTTTGCATCTTATCCTTGGCAGCAGGTCTGCTTCTCTTCTGAGAGTCCGTCGAGCTGTGCGGATGCTATATCCGATGTGATACGTCAAGCTATGGAGTTTTTCATCCCTTATAGAGACGTACCCGTTGGAGGCTCAGCTCACCCATGGTTCAACGCCGATTGCGTTCAAGCTGAAGAGCGTAAGCATTCGGCGTTTCTCGCCTGGGTTGACGCTCGTGACCGCAAAGCTCCGGATCTGAGCTCAAAGAAGAGAGCTTTCAACCATGCTGCCAAGTCCTACAAAAAGGCACTAAAGAAGGCTCGGTTCGACCGCATTACTCATATTGGCACAAAGCTCTCTGCACAGCCGTCCGGTAGCAGAGCGTTCTGGTCCCTTGCCAAATCGGTCGAAGTGAACTTCTGTAGGCCCACATTGCCTCCGCTGGTTAAGCCTGATGGAACACTGGCTCACTCGGCGAGAGAGAAAGCAGGTCTCTTTGCATCTCTCTTCGCCCATAATTCTCGTCTTGATACTAGCAGTGCTACTCCACCGGCTCTACCTCACTGCAACACCTCGATGCCTGAGGTTCGCATAAGAAATAAAGAAGTTTTGAGAGCACTGTGTCGCCTAGACGTGAATAAAGCTAGTGGACCAGATGGTGTACCAGCAATAGTTCTCAAGGCATGTGCGCCCGAGTTGTCTCCTGTGTTGACGCGCTTGTACCGCCTCTCATTTAGGACTGGTATAGTGCCCAAGTCCTGGAAGCTTGCCAACGTGCAACCCGTGCCCAAAAAGGGCAGTCGTGCCGATCCTGCCAACTATCGGCCGATTTCAATAACCTCCATACTTTGCAAGATTATGGAGCGTATATTGAACTCGCGCCTCATGGCATACCTGGAAGGTAACGATCTTCTCAGTGACCGACAGTACGGATTTCGCCACAATCGGTCTACTGGGGACCTACTAGTGTATGCCACTCACATGTGGGGCGAGGCCCTCGAGAAGAATGGAGAAGCGATTGCTGTCTCCTTAGACGTCTCGAAGGCCTTCGACAGGGTATGGCACGCCAGCCTTCTGAGTAAGCTTCCAGCGTACGGCATTTCCTCTGGTCTGATTAACTGGGTAAAAGACTTCCTGAGTGAACGGTCTCTCCGAGTTGTTGTCGATGGATGCTCATCAGAGCCCATGTCCACTAATGCCGGAGTTCCTCAGGGGTCAGTTCTCTCTGCAACTCTTTTCCTGCTGCATATTAACGATCTGCTGATGCCCGGTATCTATGGGTATGCAGATGATAGCACAGTTGTAGAGAGATACCTTCCAGGTGCTCGGGCTAATAAGGAACTAATCCGGTCCGAACGAGAGGCTATGGTGGAGCGTACGAATGTCTCACTTCAGGCAGTCTCCAAGTGGGACGAAACCAATCTAGTTGAATTCAACGCCGCCAAAACACAAGCGTGTCTGTTCACCGCCAAAAGGAGCCTGTTCACCTTGGCTCCTGCTTTTCGGAATGTATCCCTGGAGTGCACCGACCGCCTTCAGCTCTTGGGAGTTGAAATCTCCTCAGACCTCAATTTTGGGCGGTTCATTGAGTCCAAAGCCAAGGTAGCTGCTAGAAAACTAGGCGTTCTTGCAAAGGTCCGACGGTACTTCACACCGGGACAGCTTCTAATGTTATACAAAGCACAGGTTCGATCGTGTGTGGAGTACTGCAGTCACATATGGGCTGGTGCTGCAAAATGCCATCTAGCAGCTTTGGACTCAGTGGAAAGGCGTGCGAAGAGGCTAATTGGGGATCCTGATTTGGTTAAGTCCAATCTACAAAGCCTCGAGCACAGGCGCAGGGTAGCCAGCCTATCGGTATTTTACAGGTTGCATTTTGGAGAGTGTGCGCAGGAATTGCATGACTTGATTCCGCCATCTCCTTTCTATCATCGGACAACCCGACGTACGGCGAGTATCCACCCTTACGTTGTTGAAACTTCAACGGTCCGGACTAAGCGTTTCGCTTCGTCGTTTATACCGCGTACATCGAAGGACTGGAACAATTTGCCTGCTGCGATCTTCCCGTCCAACTATAATTTAGGTGTCTTCAAGGCTAGAGTGAATAGGCTCTTGATAAACTAGTGCGCCTCACCATCAATGATTGCATCACTGCTTACCATCAGGTGGGATCGCAGTCAAGCGCTGGTTTATATCAATTAAAAAAAAAAAAAAAAAGACTCACCAACTGCTGTAGCTAACATTTTAGCGGAACAGTTCAGCCTAAATTGTGTATCGGCTAGAACAAACACGGAGGAAGCTTTATAGCTACTTCAACAAAGTTGTGAAAGGGTTATAAATGATATGTCACTCACGCCTACTACACCCAAAGAAATAACCCAAATAATTAAAACTATGAAAAACAAGAACTCTAGTGGTTATGATGAAATCCCTATTTCTATTCTTAAAGAGCACATAAAAATATTGGCTGGGCCACTGTCTATTTTCTTTAATAACTGCCTTGAGCGAGGTATTTTTCCGGAACAACTAAAGATCGCAAAGGTTGTGCCAGTTTACAAAAAAGGTTCTAAAACGGACCCTAAAAATTACAGACCAATTTCACTTCTACCTACAGTTTCAAAAATATTTGAAAAAATATTAAAATCTCGGCTATTGACTCATCTTCGTTTTAATAAGGTTCTACATGACAGACAGTTCGGTTACCAGAAAGGAATTGGCACGGGAGATGCAATCTATAAACTTCTAGATGATGTGATAGGCAAATTAAATCATAAATTAAAGGTAGCAGGGATTTTCCTAGATTTATCTTCCGCATTTGATACAATTGATCACAATCTACTTATTGCGAAATTAAATTATTATGGTGTCAGAGGCACAGCCCTGCAATTATTTACATCGTATCTAAGAAACAGGAAAATGTATGTAGAAACCAGCACTATAGAACAAAACGGACAACGGAAAACATACCAATCATCCATGAATAATATAACAACTGGTGTGCCGCAGGGTTCCATATTGGGTCCCATTCTGTTTATTATTTTCACCAACGATTTGATAAATTATATTAAAAAAATGATACCAGACATTAATCTTGTAGTTTATGCTGATGACACTAATGCCGTAGTAGGAGCGAAAAATATTAATGAACTGACAGACGTGGTCAATACTACGTTGGCAGTGTTTCAGTTTTGGTTCGATGCAAATAGATTAATAATAAATATTAAAAAAACAAACATCATGTTGTTTCGAACCACGGCAGGCAATAAAGATAATATGGATATAACTCTTAACAATGAAAAGATAGAATTAGTGAGAGATGTAAAATTTTTAGGTATCTATCTGGATGATTTGCTTAATTGGAAAAAAGAATTAGCACAAATAGACTCCACTATATCATCTGCGTGTTTTGCGTTAAGGACATTGAGAGATGAAATAAATGTGGACCAGTTAAAGATGGTATATTATGCTCTCGTCGAATCCAAACTTCGATACAGTATCCAATTTTGGGGGAAAAGCTACGGTTACAATTCTCAGCGAGCCTTCATTCTCCAAAAAAGAGCAATACGTACAATTGTCAGAATCTCACAAAGAGAAAGCTGTCGATCTCAGTTTCAGCGTTTAAATATCTTAACATTGCCCAGCCTATACGTACTAGTACTGTTAGTTAATTTTAAAAAATATGTCCTTGAATATGAGTCTGAGGACGATAGAGTAGACAGGGAAAATACTCGTAGAAAGGACTTTAAAAATAAAATTGTGCCTAATATTAACATTGCCAAGCATAGTCCTCATTACCAAGCTGTACAAATATTTAATAAACTGCCAGCGGATTTAAAAGATTTGTTGTACACTAGCTCTTTTAAGACAAAGCTCAAAGCATTTCTTTTAGAGAAAGTCTTGTACTCATTAGACGAATTATAATTTAATATTATTTCCAATTTTCTATTTTGTAAATATGTATTTGTATTATTTTCGTTTTAAGCACGTATGATTCATGTTTTAATTTTATTTTTTATTTAATTTTTTTTTTTTTTTTATGCATGTTAAATTTTAGAATTGTTTATTAATATTAATAATATGTATCAAATACAATGTAAATTGTTCCTGATAAATAAATAATAATAATAATAATAATAATAGCCGCCTCTATAATAAGAAGACCTAGGAGAGGCGCAGCGCACAGACGTAGTACTTACTAGCTTGGGTAGCCGCCCCCATAATAAGAAGACCTAGGAGAGGCGCAGCACACAGACGTAGTGCTTACTAGCTTGGGTAGCCGCCCCCATAATAAGAAGACCTAGGAGAGGCGCAGCACACAGACGTAGTGCTTACTAGCTTGGGTAGCCGCCCCCATAATAAGAAGACCTAGGAGAGGCGCAGCACACTGACGTAGTGCTTACTAGCTTGGGTAGCCGCCCCCATAATAAGATCTAGGAGAGGCGCAGCACACTGACGTAGTGCTTACTAGCTTGGGTAGCCGCCCCATAATAAGAAGACCTAGGAGAGGCGCAGCACACAGACGTAGTGCGTACTAGCTTGGGTAGCCGCCCCCATAATAAGATCTAGGAGAGGCGCAGCACACTGACGTAGTGCTTACTAGCTTGGGTAGCCGCCCCATAATAAGAAGACCTAGGAGAGGCGCAGCACACAGACGTAGTGCGTACTAGCTTGGGTAGCCGCCCCCATAATAAGAAGACCTAGGAGAGGCGCAGCACACAGACGTAGTGCTTACTAGCTTGGGTAGCCGCCCCCATAATAAGAAGACCTAGGAGAGGCGCAGCACACAGACGTAGTGCTTACTAGCTTGGGTAGCCGCCCCCATAATAAGAAGACCTAGGAGAGGCGCAGCACACAGACGTAGTGCGTACTAGCTTGGGTAGCCGCCCCCATAATAAGATCTAGGAGAGGCGCAGCACACTGACGTAGTGCTTACTAGCTTGGGTAGCCGCCCCATAATAAGAAGACCTAGGAGAGGCGCAGCACACAGACGTAGTGCGTACTAGCTTGGGTAGCCGCCCCCATAATAAGATCTAGGAGAGGCGCAGCACACAGACGTAGTGCTTACTAGCTTGGGTAGCCGCCCCCATAATAAGAAGACCTAGGAGAGGCGCAGCACACAGACGTAGTGCTTACTAGCTTGGGTAGCCGCCCCCATAATAAGAAGACCTAGGAGAGGCGCAGCACACAGACGTAGTGCGTACTAGCTTGGGTAGCCGCCCCCATAATAAGATCTAGGAGAGGCGCAGCACACTGACGTAGTGCTTACTAGCTTGGGTAGCCGCCCCATAATAAGAAGACCTAGGAGAGGCGCAGCACACAGACGTAGTGCGTACTAGCTTGGGTAGCCGCCCCCATAATAAGATCTAGGAGAGGCGCAGTACACTGACGTAGTGCTTACTAGCTTGGGTAGCCGCCCCATAATAAGAAGACCTAGGAGAGGCGCAGCACACAGACGTAGTGCGTACTAGCTTGGGTAGCCGCCCCCATAATAAAAAGACCTAGGAGAGGCGCAGCACACAGACGTAGTGCTTACTAGCTTGGGTAGCCGCCCCCATAATAAGAAGACCTAGGAGAGGCGCAGCACACAGACGTAGTGCGTACTAGCTTGGGTAGCCGCCCCCATAATAAGAAGACCTAGGAGAGGCGCAGCACACAGACGTAGTGCTTACTAGCTTGGGTAGCCGCCCCATAATAAGAAGACCTAGGAGAGGCGCAGCACACAGACGTAGTGCGTACTAGCTTGGGTAGCCGCCCCCATAATAAGAAGACCTAGGAGAGGCGCAGCACACAGACGTAGTGCTTACTAGCTTGGGTAGCCGCCCCCATAATAAGAAGACCTAGGAGAGGCGCAGCACACAGACGTAGTGCGTACTAGCTTGGGTAGCCGCCCCCATAATAAGATCTAGGAGAGGCGCAGCACACTGACGTAGTGCTTACTAGCTTGGGTAGCCGCCCCCATAATAAGATCTAGGAGAGGCGCAGCACACAGACGTAGTGCTTACTAGCTTGGGTAGCCGCCCCCATAATAAGATCTAGGAGAGGCGCAGCACACTGACGTAGTGCTTACTAGCTTGGGTAGCCGCCCCCATAATAAGATCTAGGAGAAGCGCAGCACACTGACGTAGTGCTTACTAGCTTGGGTAGCCGCCCCCATAATAAGAAGACCTAGGAGAGGCGCAGCACACAGACGTAGTGCTTACTAGCTTGGGTAGCCGCCCCCATAATAAGAAGACCTAGGAGAGGCGCAGCACACAGACGTAGTGCGTACTAGCTTGGGTAGCCGCCCCCATAATAAGATCTAGGAGAGGCGCAGCACACTGACGTAGTGCTTACTAGCTTGGGTAGCCGCCCCCATAATAAGAAGACCTAGGAGAGGCGCAGCACACAGACGTAGTGCGTACTAGCTTGGGTAGCCGCCCCCATAATATGAAGACCTAGGAGAGGCGCAGCACACAGACGTAGTGCGTACTAGCTTGGGTAGCCGCCCCCATAATAAGACCTAGGAGAGGCGCAGCACACAGACGTAGTGCTTACTAGCTTGGGTAGCCGCCCCCATAATAAGATCTAGGAGAGGCGCAGCACACTGACGTAGTGCTTACTAGCTTGGGTAGCCGCCCCCATAATAAGATCTAGGAGAGGCGCAGCACACTGACGTAGTGCTTACTAGCTTGGGTAGCCGCCCCCCTAATAAGAAGACCTAGGAGAGGCGCAGCACACAGACGTAGTGCTTACTAGCTTGGGTAGCCGCCCCCATAATAAGAAAACCTAGGAGAGGCGCAGCACACAGACGTAGTGCGTACTAGCTTGGGTAGCCGCCCCCATAATAAGACCTAGGAGAGGCGCAGCACACAGACGTAGTGCTTACTAGCTTGGGTAGCCGCCCCCATAATAAGACCTAGGAGAGGCGCAGCACACAGACGTAGTGCTTACTAGCTTGGGTAGCCGCCCCCATAATAAGAAGACCTAGGAGAGGCGCAGCACACAGACGTAGTGCGTACTAGCTTGGGTAGCCGCCCCCATAATATGAAGACCTAGGAGAGGCGCAGCACACAGACGTAGTGCGTACTAGCTTGGGTAGCCGCCCCCATAATAAGACCTAGGAGAGGCGCAGCACACAGACGTAGTGCGTACTAGCTTGGGTAGCCGCCCCCATAATAAGAAGACCTAGGAGAGGCGCAGCACACAGACGTAGTGCTTACTAGCTTGGGTAGCCGCCCCCATAATAAGATCTAGGAGAGGCGCAGCACACAGACGTAGTGCGTACTAGCTTGGGTAGCCGCCCCCATAATAAGAAGACCTAGGAGAGGCGCAGCACACAGACGTAGTGCTCACTAGCTTGGGTAGACGCCCCCATAATAAGATCTAGGAGAGGCGCAGCACACAGACGTAGTGCTTACTAGCTTGGGTAGCCGCCCCCATAATAAGAAGACCTAGGAGAGGCGCAGCACACAGACGTAGTGCGTACTAGCTTGGGTAGCCGCCCCCATAATAAGAAGACCTAGGAGAGGCGCAGCACACAGACGTAGTGCGTACAAGCTTGGGTAGCCGCCCCCATAATAAGATCTAGGAGAGGCGCAGCACACTGACGTAGTGCTTACTAGCTTGGGTAGCCGCCCCCATAATAAGAAGACCTAGGAGAGGCGCAGCACACAGACGTAGTGCTTACTAGCTTGGGTAGCCGCCCCCATAATAAGATCTAGGAGAGGCGCAGCACACTGACGTAGTGCTTACTAGCTTGGGTAGCCGCCCCCATAATAAGAAGACCTAGGAGAGGCGCAGCACACAGACGTAGTGCGTACTAGCTTGGGTAGCCGCCCCCATAATAAGAAGACCTAGGAGAGGCGCAGCACACAGACGTAGTGCTTACTAGCTTGGGTAGCCGCCCCCATAATAAGAAGACCTAGGAGAGGCGCAGCACACAGACGTAGTGCTTACTAGCTTGGGTAGCCGCCCCCATAATAAGAAGACCTAGGAGAGGCGCAGCACACAGACGTAGTGCGTACTAGCTTGAGTAGCCGCCCCCATAATAAGATCTAGGAGAGGCGCAGCACACAGACGTAGTGCGTACTAGCTTGGGTAGCCGCCCCCATAATAAGATCTAGGAGAGGCGCAGCACACTGACGTAGTGCTTACTAGCTTGGGTCGCCGCCCTCATAATAAGAAGACCTAGGAGAGGCGCAGCACACAGACGTAGTGCGTACTAGCTTGGGTAGCCGCCCCCATAATAAGATCTAGGAGAGGCGCAGCACACTGACGTAGTGCTTACTAGCTTGGGTCGCCGCCCTCATAATAAGAAGACCTAGGAGAGGCGCAGCACACAGACGTAGTGCTCACTAGCTTGGGTAGCCGCCCCCATAATAAGATCTAGGAGAGGCGCAGCACACTGACGTAGTGCTTACTAGCTTGGGTAGCCGCCCTCATAATAAGAAGACCTAGGAGAGGCGCAGCACACAGTTGTAGTGCTTACTAGCTTGGGTAGCCGCCCCCATAATAAGAAGACCTAGGAGAGGCGCAGCACACAGACGTAGTGCTTACTAGCTTGGGTAGCCGCCCCCATAATAAGAAGACCTAGGAGAGGCGCAGCACACTGACGTAGTGCTTACTAGCTTGGGTAGCCGCCCCCATAATAAGATCTAGGAGAGGCGCAGCACACTGACGTAGTGCTTACTAGCTTGGGTAGCCGCCCCCATAATAAGAAGACCTAGGAGAGGCGCAGCACACAGACGTAGTGCTTACTAGCTTGGGTAGCCGCCCCCATAATAAGAAGACCTAGGAGAGGCGCAGCACACAGACGTAGTGCGTACTAGCTTGGGTAGCCGCCCCCATAATAAGATCTAGGAGAGGCGCAGCACACTGACGTAGTGCTTACTAGCTTGGGTAGCCGCCCCCATAATAAGAAGACCTAGGAGAGGCGCAGCACACTGACGTAGTGCTTACTAGCTTGGGTAGCCGCCCCCATAATAAGATCTAGGAGAGGCGCAGCACACTGACGTAGTGCTTACTAGCTTGGGTAGCCGCCTCTATAATAAGAAGACCTAGGAGAGGCGCAGCACACAGACGTAGAGCGTACTAGCTTGGGTAGCCGCCCCCATAATAAGATCTAGGAGAGGCGCAGCACACTGACGTAGTGCTTACTAGCTTGGGTAGCCGCCCCCATAATAAGAAGACCTAGGAGAGGCGCAGCACACAGACGTAGTGCTTACTAGCTTGGGTAGCCGCCCCCATAATAAGATCTAGGAGAGGCGCAGCACACTGACGTAGTGCTTACTAGCTTGGGTAGCCGCCCCCATAATAAGATCTAGGAGAGGCGCAGCACACTGACGTAGTGCTTACTAGCTTGGGTAGCCGCCCTCATAATAAGAAGACCTAGGAGAGGCGCAGCACACAGACGTAGTGCTTACTAGCTTGGGTAGCCGCCCCCATAATAAGATCTAGGAGAGGCGCAGCACACAGACGTAGTGCTTACTAGCTTGGGTAGCCGCCCCCATAATAAGAAGACCTAGGAGAGGCGCAGCACACAGACGTAGTGCTTACTAGCTTGGGTAGCCGCCCCCATAATAAGATCTAGGAGAGGCGCAGCACACTGACGTAGTGCTTACTAGCTTGGGTAGCCGCCCTCATAATAAGAAGACCTAGGAGAGGCGCAGCACACAGTTGTAGTGCTTACTAGCTTGGGTAGCCGCCCCCATAATAAGAAGACCTAGGAGAGGCGCAGCACACAGACGTAGTGCTTACTAGCTTGGGTAGCCGCCCCCATAATAAGAAGACCTAGGAGAGGCGCAGCACACTGACGTAGTGCTTACTAGCTTGGGTAGCCGCCCCCATAATAAGAAGACCTAGGAGAGGCGCAGCACACTGACGTAGTGCTTACTAGCTTGGGTAGCCGCCCCCATAATAAGAAGACCTAGGAGAGGCGCAGCACACTGACGTAGTGCGTACTAGTTTGGGTAGCCGCCCCCATAATAAGAAGACCTAGGAGAGGCGCAGCACACAGACGTAGTGCGTACTAGCTTGGGTAGCCGCCCCCATAATAAGAAGACCTAGGAGAGGCGCAGCACACAGACGTAGTGCTTACTAGCTTGGGTAGCCGCCCCCATAATAAGATCTAGGAGAGGCGCAGCACACTGACGTAGTGCTTACTAGCTTGGGTAGCCGCCCCCATAATAAGATCTAGGAGAGGCGCAGCACACTGACGTAGTGCTTACTAGCTTGGGTAGCCGCCCCCATAATAAGATCTAGGAGAGGCGCAGCACACTGACGTAGTGCTTACTAGCTTGGGTAGCCGCCCCCATAATAAGAAGACCTAGGAGAGGCGCAGCACACAGACGTAGTGCTTACTAGCTTGGGTAGCCGCCCCCATAATAAGATCTAGGAGAGGCGCAGCACACTGACGTAGTGCTTACTAGCTTGGGTAGCCACCCCCATAATAAGAAGACCTAGGAGAGGCGCAGCACACAGACGTAGTGCTTACTAGCTTGGGTAGCCGCCCCCATAATAAGAAGACCTAGGAGAGGCGCAGCACACTGACGTAGTGCTTACTAGCTTGGGTAGCCGCCCCTATAATAAGAAGACCTAGGAGAGGCGCAGCACACTGACGTAGTGCGTACTAGCTTGGGTAGCCGCCCCCATAATAAGATCTAGGAGAGGCGCAGCACACTGACGTAGTGCTTACTAGCTTGGGTAGCCGCCCCCATAATAAGAAGACCTAGGAGAGGCGCAGCACACTGACGTAGTGCTTACTAGCTTGGGTAGCCGCCCCCATAATAAGATCTAGGAGAGGCGCAGCACACTGACGTAGTGCTTACTAGCTTGGGTAGCCGCCCCCATAATAAGAAGACCTAGGAGAGGCGCAGCACACTGACGTAGTGCGTACTAGCTTGGGTAGCCGCCCCCATAATAAGAAGACCTAGGAGAGGCGCAGCACACAGACGTAGTGCTTACTAGCTTGGGTAGCCGCCCCCATAATAAGATCTAGGAGAGGCGCAGCTCACAGACGTAGTGCTTACTAGCTTGGGTAGCCGCCCCCATAATAAGATCTAGGAGAGGCGCAGCACACAGACGTAGTGCGTACTAGCTTGGGTAGCCGCCTCTATAATAAGAAGACCTAGGAGAGGCGCAGCACACAGACGTAGTGCGTACTAGCTTGGGTAGCCGCCCCCATAATAAGATCTAGGAGAGGCGCAGCACACAGACGCAGTGCTTACTAGCTTGGGTAGCCGCCCCCATAATAAGATCTAGGAGAGGCGCAGCACACAGACGCAGTGCTTACTAGCTTGGGTAGCCGCCCCCATAATAAGAAGACCTAGGAGAGGCGCAGCACACAGACGTAGTGCTCACTAGCTTGGGTAGCCGCCCCCATAATAAGATCTAGGAGAGGCGCAGCACACTGACGTAGTGCTTACTAGCTTGGGTAGCCGCCCTCATAATAAGAAGACCTAGGAGAGGCGCAGCACACAGACGTAGTGCTTACTAGCTTGGGTAGCCGCCCCCATAATAAGATCTAGGAGAGGCGCAGCACACTGACGTAGTGCTTACTAGCTTGGGTAGCCGCCCCCATAATAAGAAGACCTAGGAGAGGCGCAGCACACAGACGTAGTGCTCACTAGCTTGGGTAGCCGCCCCCATAATAAGATCTAGGAGAGGCGCAGCACACTGACGTAGTGCTTACTAGCTTGGGTAGCCGCCCTCATAATAAGAAGACCTAGGAGAGGCGCAGCACACAGACGTAGTGCTTACTAGCTTGGGTAGCCGCCCCCATAATAAGATCTAGGAGAGGCGCAGCACACAGACGTAGTGCTTACTAGCTTGGGTAGCCGCCCCCATAATAAGAAGACCTAGGAGAGGCGCAGCACACAGACGTAGTGCTTACTAGCTTGGGTAGCCGCCCCCATAATAAGAAGACCTAGGAGAGGCGCAGCACACAGACGTAGTGCTTACTAGCTTGGGTAGCCGCCCCCATAATAAGAAGACCTAGGAGAGGCGCAGCACACAGACGTAGTGCTTACTAGCTTGGGTAGCCGCCCCCATAATAAGATCTAGGAGAGGCGCAGCACACTGATGTAGTGCTTACTAGCTTGGGTAGCCGCCCCCATAATAAGAAGACCTAGGAGAGGCGCAGCACACAGACGTAGTGCTTACTAGCTTGGGTAGCCGCCCCCATAATAAGATCTAGGAGAGGCGCAGCACACTGACGTAGTGCTTACTAGCTTGGGTAGCCGCCCCCATAATAAGAAGACCTAGGAGAGGCGCAGCACACAGACGTAGTGCTTACTAGCTTGGGTAGCCGCCCCCATAATAAGATCTAGGAGAGGCGCAGCACACTGACGTAGTGCTTACTAGCTTGGGTAGCCGCCCCCATAATAAGAAGACCTAGGAGAGGCGCAGCACACAGACGTAGTGCTTACTAGCTTGGGTAGCCGCCCCCATAATAAGATCTAGGAGAGGCGCAGCACACTGACGTAGTGCTTACTAGCTTGGGTAGCCACCCCCATAATAAGAAGACCTAGGAGAGGCGCAGCACACAGACGTAGTGCTTACTAGCTTGGGTAGCCGCCCCCATAATAAGAAGACCTAGGAGAGGCGCAGCACACTGACGTAGTGCTTACTAGCTTGGGTAGCCGCCCCCATAATAAGAAGACCTAGGAGAGGCGCAGCACACTGACGTAGTGCGTACTAGCTTGGGTAGCCGCCCCCATAATAAGAAGACCTAGGAGAGGCGCAGCACACTGACGTAGTGCTTACTAGCTTGGGTAGCCGCCCCCATAATAAGAAGACCTAGGAGAGGCGCAGCACACAGACGTAGTGCTTACTAGCTTGGGTAGCCGCCCCCATAATAAGAAGACCTAGGAGAGGCGCAGCACACTGACGTAGTGCTTACTAGCTTGGGTAGCCGCCCCCATAATAAGAAGACCTAGGAGAGGCGCAGCACACAGACGTAGTGCTTACTAGCTTGGGTAGCCGCCCCCATAATAAGATCTAGGAGAGGCGCAGCTCACAGACGTAGTGCTTACTAGCTTGGGTAGCCGCCCCCATAATAAGATCTAGGAGAGGCGCAGCACACAGACGTAGTGCGTACTAGCTTGGGTAGCCGCCTCTATAATAAGAAGACCTAGGAGAGGCGCAGCACACAGACGTAGTGCGTACTAGCTTGGGTAGCCGCCCCCATAATAAGATCTAGGAGAGGCGCAGCACACAGACGCAGTGCTTACTAGCTTGGGTAGCCGCCCCCATAATAAGATCTAGGAGAGGCGCAGCACACTGACGTAGTGCGTACTAGCTTGGGTAGCCGCCTCTATAATAAGAAGACCTAGGAGAGGCGCAGCACACAGACGTAGTGCGTACTAGCTTGGGTAGCCGCCCCCATAATAAGATCTAGGAGAGGCGCAGCACACAGACGCAGTGCTTACTAGCTTGGGTAGCCGCCCCCATAATAAGATCTAGGAGAGGCGCAGCACACTGACGTAGTGCTTACTAGCTTGGGTAGCCGCCTCCATAATAAGAAGACCTAGGAGAGGCGCAGCACACAGACGTAGTGCGTACTAGCTTGGGTAGCCGCCCCCATAATAAGATCTAGGAGAGGCGCAGCACACAGACGCAGTGCTTACTAGCTTGGGTAGCCGCCCCCATAATAAGATCTAGGAGAGGCGCAGCACACTGACGTAGTGCTTACTAGCTTGGGTAGCCGCCTCCATAATAAGAAGACCTAGGAGAGGCGCAGCACACAGACGTAGTGCGTACTAGCTTGGGTAGCCGCCCCCATAATAAGATCTAGGAGAGGCGCAGCACACAGACGCAGTGCTCACTAGCTTGGGTAGCCGCCCCCATAATAAGATCTAGGAGAGGCGCAGCACACTGACGTAGTGCTTACTAGCTTGGGTAGCCGCCTCCATAATAAGAAGACCTAGGAGAGGCGCAGCACACAGACGTAGTGCGTACTAGCTTGGGTAGCCGCCCCCATAATAAGATCTAGGAGAGGCGCAGCACACAGACGCAGTGCTTACTAGCTTGGGTAGCCGCCCCCATAATAAGATCTAGGAGAGGCGCAGCACACTGACGTAGTGCTTACTAGCTTGGGTAGCCGCCTCCATAATAAGAAGACCTAGGAGAGGCGCAGCACACAGACGTAGTGCGTACTAGCTTGGGTAGCCGCCCCCATAATAAGATCTAGGAGAGGCGCAGCACACAGACGCAGTGCTCACTAGCTTGGGTAGCCGCCCCCATAATAAGATCTAGGAGAGGCGCAGCACACTGACGTAGTGCTTACTAGCTTGGGTAGCCGCCTCCATAATAAGAAGACCTAGGAGAGGCGCAGCACACAGACGTAGTGCGTACTAGCTTGGGTAGCCGCCCCCATAATAAGATCTAGGAGAGGCGCAGCACACAGACGCAGTGCTTACTAGCTTGGGTAGCCGCCCCCATAATAAGATCTAGGAGAGGCGCAGCACACTGACGTAGTGCTTACTAGCTTGGGTAGCCGCCTCCATAATAAGAAGACCTAGGAGAGGCGCAGCACACAGACGTAGTGCGTACTAGCTTGGGTAGCCGCCCCCATAATAAGATCTAGGAGAGGCGCAGCACACAGACGCAGTGCTTACTAGCTTGGGTAGCCGCCCCCATAATAAGATCTAGGAGAGGCGCAGCACACTGACGTAGTGCTTACTAGCTTGGGTAGCCGCCTCCATAATAAGAAGACCTAGGAGAGGCGCAGCACACAGACGTAGTGCGTACTAGCTTGGGTAGCCGCCCCCATAATAAGATCTAGGAGAGGCGCAGCACACTGACGTAGTGCTTACTAGCTTGGGTCGCCGCCCTCATAATAAGAAGACCTAGGAGAGGCGCAGCACACAGACGTAGTGCTCACTAGCTTGGGTAGCCGCCCCCATAATAAGATCTAGGAGAGGCGCAGCACACAGACGCAGTGCTTACTAGCTTGGGTAGCCGCCCCCATAATAAGATCTAGGAGAGGCGCAGCACACTGACGTAGTGCTTACTAGCTTGGGTAGCCGCCTCCATAATAAGAAGACCTAGGAGAGGCGCAGCACACAGACGTAGTGCGTACTAGCTTGGGTAGCCGCCCCCATAATAAGATCTAGGAGAGGCGCAGCACACAGACGCAGTGCTTACTAGCTTGGGTAGCCGCCCCCATAATAAGATCTAGGAGAGGCGCAGCACACTGACGTAGTGCTTACTAGCTTGGGTAGCCGCCTCCATAATAAGAAGACCTAG
Source organism: Mythimna impura (assembly GCA_905147345.3). Classification (NCBI taxonomy): domain Eukaryota; kingdom Metazoa; phylum Arthropoda; class Insecta; order Lepidoptera; family Noctuidae; genus Mythimna; species Mythimna impura. The sequence continues at coordinate 28,484,051 of LR990357.1, read as the reverse complement.
GAGAGGCGCAGCACACAGACGTAGTGCTTACTAGCTTGGGTAGCCGCCCCCATAATAAGATCTAGGAGAGGCGCAGCACACTGACGTAGTGCTTACTAGCTTGGGTAGCCGCCCCCATAATAAGAAGACCTAGGAGAGGCGCAGCACACAGACGTAGTGCTTACTAGCTTGGGTAGCCGCCCCCATAATAAGATCTAGGAGAGGCGCAGCACACTGACGTAGTGCTTACTAGCTTGGGTAGCCGCCCCCATAATAAGATCTAGGAGAGGCGCAGCACACTGACGTAGTGCTTACTAGCTTGGGTAGCCGCCCTCATAATAAGAAGACCTAGGAGAGGCGCAGCACACAGACGTAGTGCTTACTAGCTTGGGTAGCCGCCCCCATAATAAGAAGACCTAGGAGAGGCGCAGCACACAGACGTAGTGCTCACTAGCTTGGGTAACCGCCCCCATAATAAGAAGACCTAGGAGAGGCGCAGCACACAGACGTAGTTCTTACTAGCTTGGGTAGCCGCCCCCATAATAAGATCTAGGAGAGGCGCAGCACACTGACGTAGTGCTTACTAGCTTGGGTAGCCGCCCTCATAATAAGAAGACCTAGGAGAGGCGCAGCACACAGACGTAGTGCTTACTAGCTTGGGTAGCCGCCCCCATAATAAGAAGACCTAGGAGAGGCGCAGCACACAGACGTAGTGCTTACTAGCTTGGGTAGCCGCCCCCATAATAAGAAGACCTAGGAGAGGCGCAGCACACTGACGTAGTGCTTACTAGCTTGGGTAGCCGCCCCCATAATAAGAAGACCTAGGAGAGGCGCAGCACACTGACGTAGTGCTTACTAGCTTGGGTAGCCGCCCCCATAATAAGAAGACCTAGGAGAGGCGCAGCACACTGACGTAGTGCGTACTAGCTTGGGTAGCCGCCCCCATAATAAGAAGACCTAGGAGAGGCGCAGCACACAGACGTAGTGCGTACTAGCTTGGGTAGCCGCCCCCATAATAAGAAGACCTAGGAGAGGCGCAGCACACAGACGTAGTGCTCACTAGCTTGGGTAGCCGCCCCCATAATAAGAAGACCTAGGAGAGGCGCAGCACACAGACGTAGTGCGTACTAGCTTGGGTAGCCGCCCCCATAATAAGATCTAGGAGAGGCGCAGCACACTGACGTAGTGCTTACTAGCTTGGGTAGCCGCCCCATAATAAGAAGACCTAGGAGAGGCGCAGCACACAGACGTAGTGCGTACTAGCTTGGGTAGCCGCCCCCATAATAAGATCTAGGAGAGGCGCAGCACACTGACGTAGTGCGTACTAGCTTGGGTAGCCGCCCCCATAATAAGAAGACCTAGGAGAGGCGCAGCACACAGACGTAGTGCTTACTAGCTTGGGTAGCCGCCCCCATAATAAGATCTAGGAGAGGTGCAGCACACAGACGTAGTGCTTACTAGCTTGGGTAGCCGCCCCCATAATAAGATCTAGGAGAGGCGCAGCACACAGACGTAGTGCTTACTAGCTTGGGTAGCCGCCCCCATAATAAGATCTAGGAGAGGCGCAGCTCACAGACGTAGTGCTTACTAGCTTGGGTAGCCGCCCCCATAATAAGATCTAGGAGAGGCGCAGCACACAGACGTAGTGCGTACTAGCTTGGGTAGCCGCCTCTATAATAAGAAGACCTAGGAGAGGCGCAGCACACAGACGTAGTGCGTACTAGCTTGGGTAGCCGCCCCCATAATAAGATCTAGGAGAGGCGCAGCACACAGACGTAGTGCGTACTAGCTTGGGTAGTTGCCCCCATAATAAGATCTAGGAGAGGCGCAGCACACAGACGCAGTGCTTACTAGCTTGGGTAGCCGCCCCCATAATAAGATCTAGGAGAGGCGCAGCACACTGACGTAGTGCTTACTAGCTTGGGTAGCCGCCCCCATAATAAGATCTAGGAGAGGCGCAGCACACTGACGTAGTGCTTACTAGCTTGGGTAGCCGCCCCCATAATAAGAAGACCTAGGAGAGGCGCAGCACACAGACGTAGTGCTTACTAGCTTGGGTAGCCGCCTCTATAATAAGAAGACCTAGGAGAGGCGCAGCACACAGACGTAGTGCGTACTAGCTTGGGTAGCCGCCCCCATAATAAGATCTAGGAGAGGCGCAGCACACAGACGTAGTGCGTACTAGCTTGGGTAGTTGCCCCCATAATAAGAAGACCTAGGAGAGGCGGAGCACACAGACGTAGAGCGTACTAGCTTGGGTAGCCGCCCCCATAATAAGATCTAGGAGAGGCGCAGCACACTGACGTAGTGCTTACTAGCTTGGGTAGCCGCCCCATAATAAGAAGACCTAGGAGAGGCGCAGCACACAGACGTAGTGCGTACTAGCTTGGGTAGCCGCCCCCATAATAAGATCTAGGAGAGGCGCAGCACACTGACGTAGTGCGTACTAGCTTGGGTAGCCGCCCCCATAATAAGAAGACCTAGGAGAGGCGCAGCACACAGACGTAGTGCTTACTAGCTTGGGTAGCCGCCCCCATAATAAGATCTAGGAGAGGCGCAGCACACAGACGTAGTGCTTACTAGCTTGGGTAGCCGCCCCCATAATAAGATCTAGGAGAGGCGCAGCACACAGACGTAGTGCTTACTAGCTTGGGTAGCCGCCCCCATAATAAGATCTAGGAGAGGTGCAGCTCACAGACGTAGTGCTTACTAGCTTGGGTAGCCGCCCCCATAATAAGATCTAGGAGAGGCGCAGCACACAGACGTAGTGCGTACTAGCTTGGGTAGCCGCCTCTATAATAAGAAGACCTAGGAGAGGCGCAGCACACAGACGTAGTGCGTACTAGCTTGGGTAGCCGCCCCCATAATAAGATCTAGGAGAGGCGCAGCACACAGACGTAGTGCGTACTAGCTTGGGTAGTTGCCCCCATAATAAGATCTAGGAGAGGCGCAGCACACAGACGCAGTGCTTACTAGCTTGGGTAGCCGCCCCCATAATAAGATCTAGGAGAGGCGCAGCACACTGACGTAGTGCTTACTAGCTTGGGTAGCCGCCCCCATAATAAGATCTAGGAGAGGCGCAGCACACTGACGTAGTGCTTACTAGCTTGGGTAGCCGCCCCCATAATAAGAAGACCTAGGAGAGGCGCAGCACACAGACGTAGTGCTTACTAGCTTGGGTAGCCGCCTCCATAATAAGAAGACCTAGGAGAGGCGCAGCACACAGACGTAGTGCGTACTAGCTTGGGTAGCCGCCCCCATAATAAGATCTAGGAGAGGCGCAGCACACAGACGTAGTGCGTACTAGCTTGGGTAGTTGCCCCCATAATAAGAAGACCTAGGAGAGGCGCAGCACACAGACGTAGAGCGTACTAGCTTGGGTAGCCGCCCCCATAATAAGATCTAGGAGAGGCGCAGCACACAGACGTAGTGCTTACTAGCTTGGGTAGCCGCCCCCATAATAAGAAGACCTAGGAGAGGCGCAGCACACTGACGTAGTGCGTACTAGCTTGGGTAGCCGCCCCCATAATAAGATCTAGGAGAGGCGCAGCACACAGACGTAGTGCGTACTAGCTTGGGTAGCAGCCCCCATAATAAGATCTAGGAGAGGCGCAGCACACAGACGTAGTGCTTACTAGCTTGGGTAGCCGCCCCCATAATAAGAAGACCTAGGAGAGGCGCAGCACACAGACGTAGTGCGTACTAGCTTGGGTAGCCGCCCCCATAATAAGATCTAGGAGAGGCGCAGCACACAGACGTAGTGCGTACTAGCTTGGGTAGCCGCCCCCATAATAAGATCTAGGAGAGGCGCAGCACACAGACATAGTGCGTACTAGCTTGGGTAGCCGCCCCCATAATAAGAAGACCTAGGAGAGGCGCAGCACACAGACGTAGTGCTTACTAGCTTGAGTAGCCGCCCCCATAATAAGATCTAGGAGAGGCGCAGCACACTGACGTAGTGCTTACTAGCTTGGGTAGCCGCCCCCATAATAAGATCTAGGAGAGGCGCAGCACACTGACGTAGTGCTTACTAGCTTGGGTAGCCGCCCTCATAATAAGAAGACCTAGGAGAGGCGCAGCACACAGACGTAGTGCTTACTAGCTTGGGTAGCCGCCCCCATAATAAGAAGACCTAGGAGAGGCGCAGCACACAGACGTAGTGCTCACTAGCTTGGGTAACCGCCCCCATAATAAGAAGACCTAGGAGAGGCGCAGCACACAGACGTAGTTCTTACTAGCTTGGGTAGCCGCCCCCATAATAAGATCTAGGAGAGGCGCAGCACACTGACGTAGTGCTTACTAGCTTGGGTAGCCGCCCTCATAATAAGAAGACCTAGGAGAGGCGCAGCACACAGACGTAGTGCTTACTAGCTTGGGTAGCCGCCCCCATAATAAGAAGACCTAGGAGAGGCGCAGCACACAGACGTAGTGCTTACTAGCTTGGGTAGCCGCCCCCATAATAAGAAGACCTAGGAGAGGCGCAGCACACTGACGTAGTGCTTACTAGCTTGGGTAGCCGCCCCCATAATAAGAAGACCTAGGAGAGGCGCAGCACACTGACGTAGTGCTTACTAGCTTGGGTAGCCGCCCCCATAATAAGAAGACCTAGGAGAGGCGCAGCACACTGACGTAGTGCGTACTAGCTTGGGTAGCCGCCCCCATAATAAGAAGACCTAGGAGAGGCGCAGCACACAGACGTAGTGCGTACTAGCTTGGGTAGCCGCCCCCATAATAAGAAGACCTAGGAGAGGCGCAGCACACAGACGTAGTGCTCACTAGCTTGGGTAGCCGCCCCCATAATAAGAAGACCTAGGAGAGGCGCAGCACACAGACGTAGTGCGTACTAGCTTGGGTAGCAGCCCCCATAATAAGATCTAGGAGAGGCGCAGCACATTGACGTAGTGCTTACTAGCTTGGGTAGCCGCCCCATAATAAGAAGACCTAGGAGAGGCGCAGCACACAGACGTAGTGCGTACTAGCTTGGGTAGCCGCCCCCATAATAAGATCTAGGAGAGGCGCAGCACACTGACGTAGTGCGTACTAGCTTGGGTAGCCGCCCCCATAATAAGAAGACCTAGGAGAGGCGCAGCACACAGACGTAGTGCTTACTAGCTTGGGTAGCCGCCCCCATAATAAGATCTAGGAGAGGCGCAGCACACAGACGTAGTGCTTACTAGCTTGGGTAGCCGCCCCCATAATAAGATCTAGGAGAGGCGCAGCACACAGACGTAGTGCTTACTAGCTTGGGTAGCCGCCCCCATAATAAGATCTAGGAGAGGTGCAGCTCACAGACGTAGTGCTTACTAGCTTGGGTAGCCGCCCCCATAATAAGATCTAGGAGAGGCGCAGCACACAGACGTCGTGCGTACTAGCTTGGGTAGCCGCCTCTATAATAAGAAGACCTAGGAGAGGCGCAGCACACAGACGTAGTGCGTACTAGCTTGGGTAGCCGCCCCCATAATAAGATCTAGGAGAGGCGCAGCACACAGACGTAGTGCGTACTAGCTTGGGTAGCCGCCCCCATAATAAGATCTAGGAGAGGCGCAGCACACAGACGCAGTGCTTACTAGCTTGGGTAGCCGCCCCCATAATAAGATCTAGGAGAGGCGCAGCACACAGACGTAGTGCTTACTAGCTTGGGTAGCCGCCCCCATAATAAGATCTCGGAGAGGCGCAGCACACTGACGTAGTGCTTACTAGCTTGGGTAGCCGCCCCCATAATAAGAAGACCTAGGAGAGGCGCAGCACACAGACGTAGTGCTTACTAGCTTGGGTAGCCGCCTCCATAATAAGAAGACCTAGGAGAGGCGCAGCACACAGACGTAGTGCGTACTAGCTTGGGTAGCCGCCCCCATAATAAGATCTAGGAGAGGCGCAGCACACAGACGTAGTGCGTACTAGCTTGGGTAGTTGCCCCCATAATAAGAAGACCTAGGAGAGGCGCAGCACACAGACGTAGAGCGTACTAGCTTGGGTAGCCGCCCCCATAATAAGATCTAGGAGAGGCGCAGCACACTGACGTAGTGCTTACTAGCTTGGGTAGCCGCCCCATAATAAGAAGACCTAGGAGAGGCGCAGCACACAGACGTAGTGCGTACTAGCTTGGGTAGCCGCCCCCATAATAAGATCTAGGAGAGGCGCAGCACACTGACGTAGTGCGTACTAGCTTGGGTAGCCGCCCCCATAATAAGAAGACCTAGGAGAGGCGCAGCACACAGACGTAGTGCTTACTAGCTTGGGTAGCCGCCCCCATAATAAGATCTAGGAGAGGCGCAGCACACAGACGTAGTGCTTACTAGCTTGGGTAGCCGCCCCCATAATAAGATCTAGGAGAGGCGCAGCACACAGACGTAGTGCTTACTAGCTTGGGTAGCCGCCCCCATAATAAGATCTAGGAGAGGTGCAGCTCACAGACGTAGTGCTTACTAGCTTGGGTAGCCGCCCCCATAATAAGATCTAGGAGAGGCGCAGCACACAGACGTAGTGCGTACTAGCTTGGGTAGCCGCCTCTATAATAAGAAGACCTAGGAGAGGCGCAGCACACAGACGTAGTGCGTACTAGCTTGGGTAGCCGCCCCCATAATAAGATCTAGGAGAGGCGCAGCACACAGACGTAGTGCGTACTAGCTTGGGTAGTTGCCCCCATAATAAGATCTAGGAGAGGCGCAGCACACAGACGCAGTGCTTACTAGCTTGGGTAGCCGCCCCCATAATAAGATCTAGGAGAGGCGCAGCACACTGACGTAGTGCTTACTAGCTTGGGTAGCCGCCCCCATAATAAGAAGACCTAGGAGAGGCGCAGCACACTGACGTAGTGCTTACTAGCTTGGGTAGCCGCCCCCATAATAAGAAGACCTAGGAGAGGCGCAGCACACTGACGTAGTGCGTACTAGCTTGGGTAGCCGCCCCCATAATAAGAAGACCTAGGAGAGGCGCAGCACACAGACGTAGTGCGTACTAGCTTGGGTAGCCGCCCCCATAATAAGAAGACCTAGGAGAGGCGCAGCACACAGACGTAGTGCTCACTAGCTTGGGTAGCCGCCCCCATAATAAGAAGACCTAGGAGAGGCGCAGCACACAGACGTAGTGCGTACTAGCTTGGGTAGCCGCCCCCATAATAAGATCTAGGAGAGGCGCAGCACACTGACGTAGTGCTTACTAGCTTGGGTAGCCGCCCCATAATAAGAAGACCTAGGAGAGGCGCAGCACACAGACGTAGTGCGTACTAGCTTGGGTAGCCGCCCCCATAATAAGACCTAGGAGAGGCGCAGCACACTGACGTAGTGCGTACTAGCTTGGGTAGCCGCCCCCATAATAAGAAGACCTAGGAGAGGCGCAGCACACAGACGTAGTGCTTACTAGCTTGGGTAGCCGCCCCCATAATAAGATCTAGGAGAGGTGCAGCACACAGACGTAGTGCTTACTAGCTTGGGTAGCCGCCCCCATAATAAGATCTAGGAGAGGCGCAGCACACAGACGTAGTGCTTACTAGCTTGGGTAGCCGCCCCCATAATAAGATCTAGGAGAGGTGCAGCTCACAGACGTAGTGCTTACTAGCTTGGGTAGCCGCCCCCATAATAAGATCTAGGAGAGGCGCAGCACACAGACGTAGTGCGTACTAGCTTGGGTAGCCGCCTCTATAATAAGAAGACCTAGGAGAGGCGCAGCACACAGACGTAGTGCGTACTAGCTTGGGTAGCCGCCCCCATAATAAGATCTAGGAGAGGCGCAGCACACAGACGTAGTGCGTACTAGCTTGGGTAGTTGCCCCCATAATAAGATCTAGGAGAGGCGCAGCACACAGACGCAGTGCTTACTAGCTTGGGTAGCCGCCCCCATAATAAGATCTAGGAGAGGCGCAGCACACTGACGTAGTGCTTACTAGCTTGGGTAGCCGCCCCCATAATAAGATCTAGGAGAGGCGCAGCACACTGACGTAGTGCTTACTAGCTTGGGTAGCCGCCCCCATAATAAGAAGACCTAGGAGAGGCGCAGCACACAGACGTAGTGCTTACTAGCTTGGGTAGCCGCCTCTATAATAAGAAGACCTAGGAGAGGCGCAGCACACAGACGTAGTGCGTACTAGCTTGGGTAGCCGCCCCCATAATAAGATCTAGGAGAGGCGCAGCACACAGACGTAGTGCGTACTAGCTTGGGTAGTTGCCCCCATAATAAGAAGACCTAGGAGAGGCGGAGCACACAGACGTAGAGCGTACTAGCTTGGGTAGCCGCCCCCATAATAAGATCTAGGAGAGGCGCAGCACACTGACGTAGTGCTTACTAGCTTGGGTAGCCGCCCCATAATAAGAAGACCTAGGAGAGGCGCAGCACACAGACGTAGTGCGTACTAGCTTGGGTAGCCGCCCCCATAATAAGATCTAGGAGAGGCGCAGCACACTGACGTAGTGCGTACTAGCTTGGGTAGCCGCCCCCATAATAAGAAGACCTAGGAGAGGCGCAGCACACAGACGTAGTGCTTACTAGCTTGGGTAGCCGCCCCCATAATAAGATCTAGGAGAGGCGCAGCACACAGACGTAGTGCTTACTAGCTTGGGTAGCCGCCCCCATAATAAGATCTAGGAGAGGCGCAGCACACAGACGTAGTGCTTACTAGCTTGGGTAGCCGCCCCCATAATAAGATCTAGGAGAGGTGCAGCTCACAGACGTAGTGCTTACTAGCTTGGGTAGCCGCCCCCATAATAAGATCTAGGAGAGGCGCAGCACACAGACGTAGTGCGTACTAGCTTGGGTAGCCGCCCCTATAATAAGAAGACCTAGGAGAGGCGCAGCACACAGACGTAGTGCGTACTAGCTTGGGTAGCCGCCCCCATAATAAGATCTAGGAGAGGCGCAGCACACAGACGTAGTGCGTACTAGCTTGGGTAGTTGCCCCCATAATAAGATCTAGGAGAGGCGCAGCACACAGACGCAGTGCTTACTAGCTTGGGTAGCCGCCCCCATAATAAGATCTAGGAGAGGCGCAGCACACTGACGTAGTGCTTACTAGCTTGGGTAGCCGCCCCCATAATAAGATCTAGGAGAGGCGCAGCACACTGACGTAGTGCTTACTAGCTTGGGTAGCCGCCCCCATAATAAGAAGACCTAGGAGAGGCGCAGCACACAGACGTAGTGCTTACTAGCTTGGGTAGCCGCCTCTATAATAAGAAGACCTAGGAGAGGCGCAGCACACAGACGTAGTGCGTACTAGCTTGGGTAGCCGCCCCCATAATAAGATCTAGGAGAGGCGCAGCACACAGACGTAGTGCGTACTAGCTTGGGTAGTTGCCCCCATAATAAGAAGACCTAGGAGAGGCGCAGCACACAGACGTAGAGCGTACTAGCTTGGGTAGCCGCCCCCATAATAAGATCTAGGAGAGGCGCAGCACACAGACGTAGTGCTTACTAGCTTGGGTAGCCGCCCCCATAATAAGAAGACCTAGGAGAGGCGCAGCACACTGACGTAGTGCGTACTAGCTTGGGTAGCCGCCCCCATAATAAGATCTAGGAGAGGCGCAGCACACAGACGTAGTGCGTACTAGCTTGGGTAGCAGCCCCCATAATAAGATCTAGGAGAGGCGCAGCACACAGACGTAGTGCTTACTAGCTTGGGTAGCCGCCCCCATAATAAGAAGACCTAGGAGAGGCGCAGCACACAGACGTAGTGCGTACTAGCTTGGGTAGCCGCCCCCATAATAAGATCTAGGAGAGGCGCAGCACACAGACGTAGTGCGTACTAGCTTGGGTAGCCGCCCCCATAATAAGATCTAGGAGAGGCGCAGCACACAGACATAGTGCGTACTAGCTTGGGTAGCCGCCCCCATAATAAGAAGACCTAGGAGAGGCGCAGCACACAGACGTAGTGCTTACTAGCTTGAGTAGCCGCCCCCATAATAAGATCTAGGAGAGGCGCAGCACACTGACGTAGTGCTTACTAGCTTGGGTAGCCGCCCCCATAATAAGATCTAGGAGAGGCGCAGCACACTGACGTAGTGCTTACTAGCTTGGGTAGCCGCCCTCATAATAAGAAGACCTAGGAGAGGCGCAGCACACAGACGTAGTGCTTACTAGCTTGGGTAGCCGCCCCCATAATAAGAAGACCTAGGAGAGGCGCAGCACACAGACGTAGTGCTCACTAGCTTGGGTAACCGCCCCCATAATAAGAAGACCTAGGAGAGGCGCAGCACACAGACGTAGTTCTTACTAGCTTGGGTAGCCGCCCCCATAATAAGATCTAGGAGAGGCGCAGCACACTGACGTAGTGCTTACTAGCTTGGGTAGCCGCCCTCATAATAAGAAGACCTAGGAGAGGCGCAGCACACAGACGTAGTGCTTACTAGCTTGGGTAGCCGCCCCCATAATAAGAAGACCTAGGAGAGGCGCAGCACACAGACGTAGTGCTTACTAGCTTGGGTAGCCGCCCCCATAATAAGAAGACCTAGGAGAGGCGCAGCACACTGACGTAGTGCTTACTAGCTTGGGTAGCCGCCCCCATAATAAGAAGACCTAGGAGAGGCGCAGCACACTGACGTAGTGCTTACTAGCTTGGGTAGCCGCCCCCATAATAAGAAGACCTAGGAGAGGCGCAGCACACTGACGTAGTGCGTACTAGCTTGGGTAGCCGCCCCCATAATAAGAAGACCTAGGAGAGGCGCAGCACACAGACGTAGTGCGTACTAGCTTGGGTAGCCGCCCCCATAATAAGAAGACCTAGGAGAGGCGCAGCACACAGACGTAGTGCTCACTAGCTTGGGTAGCCGCCCCCATAATACCTAGGGCATGTTTTGACTGGCGACCTCAGGGATCATGCTGACATGGAACGGGAGCGGAGGGCATTATCGGTGAGGGCGAATATGATAGCTCGCAGATTTGCACGATGCTCTAATGAGGTAAAGGTTACGCTATTTAGGGCGTACTGCACATCGCTCTACTCGTGCAGTCTGTGGGCTGACTATTCGGCTAGAAGCTATAATGCCATCCGCGTCCAGTATAATAATGCGTTCAGGGCGGTGATGGGGCTGCCTCGTTACTGTAGTGCCTCGGGTATGTTTGCGGAGGCGCGCACTGATTGTTTTAATACAACTATGCGCAAGCGCGCAACATCCTTGGTGAGCAGAGTGCGGGCTAGCTCCAACATCGTTCTAGCGATGATTTCTAATAGACTGGATTGTCCTTTCATCCGGCATTGTTCAAGTAGACACATTCCGTTACCAATGCCGGAGAGAAAATATTAATGTTAATTTATTTTTCAATTGTTATTTTATCCGTTTTTATATACCTTATTGGTTTGTATGTTTTTGACTTTAATTTAACTTGATTTAATTTGATCTTAATTTATTTAATTTGATTTTAATGCATTTAATTTGATTTTAATTTATTTTATTTTATTGTAATTCATTGACAGTCTTATTAATTTTAATTTTAATGTATTTAATTTTATTATTTTAATTAATGTATTGATGAGTTTTGATTCTGTAAATGGGTATATTTGACCTGAATAAAAATTATTATTATTATTATATTATTATTATAATAAGAAGACCTAGGAGAGGCGCAGCACACAGACGTAGTGCGTACTAGCTTGGGTAGCAGCCCCCATAATAAGATCTAGGAGAGGCGCAGCACATTGACGTAGTGCTTACTAGCTTGGGTAGCCGCCCCATAATAAGAAGACCTAGGAGAGGCGCAGCACACAGACGTAGTGCGTACTAGCTTGGGTAGCCGCCCCCATAATAAGATCTAGGAGAGGCGCAGCACACTGACGTAGTGCGTACTAGCTTGGGTAGCCGCCCCCATAATAAGAAGACCTAGGAGAGGCGCAGCACACAGACGTAGTGCTTACTAGCTTGGGTAGCCGCCCCCATAATAAGATCTAGGAGAGGCGCAGCACACAGACGTAGTGCTTACTAGCTTGGGTAGCCGCCCCCATAATAAGATCTAGGAGAGGCGCAGCACACAGACGTAGTGCTTACTAGCTTGGGTAGCCGCCCCCATAATAAGATCTAGGAGAGGTGCAGCACACAGACGTAGTGCTTACTAGCTTGGGTAGCCGCCCCCATAATAAGATCTAGGAGAGGTGCAGCACACAGACGTAGTGCTTACTAGCTTGGGTAGCCGCCCCCATAATAAGATCTAGGAGAGGCGCAGCACACAGACGTAGTGCTTACTAGCTTGGGTAGCCGCCCCCATAATAAGATCTAGGAGAGGCGCAGCACACAGACGTAGTGCGTACTAGCTTGGGTAGCCGCCTCTATAATAAGAAGACCTAGGAGAGGCGCAGCACACAGACGTAGTGCGTACTAGCTTGGGTAGCCGCCCCCATAATAAGATCTAGGAGAGGCGCAGCACACAGACGTAGTGCGTACTAGCTTGGGTAGTTGCCCCCATAATAAGATCTAGGAGAGGCGCAGCACACAGACGCAGTGCTTACTAGCTTGGGTAGCCGCCCCCATAATAAGATCTAGGAGAGGCGCAGCACACTGACGTAGTGCTTACTAGCTTGGGTAGCCGCCCCCATAATAAGATCTAGGAGAGGCGCAGCACACTGACGTAGTGCTTACTAGCTTGGGTAGCCGCCCCCATAATAAGAAGACCTAGGAGAGGCGCAGCACACAGACGTAGTGCTTACTAGCTTGGGTAGCCGCCTCTATAATAAGAAGACCTAGGAGAGGCGCAGCACACAGACGTAGTGCGTACTAGCTTGGGTAGCCGCCCCCATAATAAGATCTAGGAGAGGCGCAGCACACAGACGTAGTGCGTACTAGCTTGGGTAGTTGCCCCCATAATAAGAAGACCTAGGAGAGGCGCAGCACACAGACGTAGAGCGTACTAGCTTGGGTAGCCGCCCCCATAATAAGATCTAGGAGAGGCGCAGCACACTGACGTAGTGCTTACTAGCTTGGGTAGCCGCCCCATAATAAGAAGACCTAGGAGAGGCGCAGCACACAGACGTAGTGCGTACTAGCTTGGGTAGCCGCCCCCATAATAAGATCTAGGAGAGGCGCAGCACACTGACGTAGTGCGTACTAGCTTGGGTAGCCGCCCCCATAATAAGAAGACCTAGGAGAGGCGCAGCACACAGACGTAGTGCTTACTAGCTTGGGTAGCCGCCCCCATAATAAGATCTAGGAGAGGCGCAGCACACAGACGTAGTGCTTACTAGCTTGGGTAGCCGCCCCCATAATAAGATCTAGGAGAGGCGCAGCACACAGACGTAGTGCTTACTAGCTTGGGTAGCCGCCCCCATAATAAGATCTAGGAGAGGTGCAGCTCACAGACGTAGTGCTTACTAGCTTGGGTAGCCGCCCCCATAATAAGATCTAGGAGAGGCGCAGCACACAGACGTAGTGCGTACTAGCTTGGGTAGCCGCCTCTATAATAAGAAGACCTAGGAGAGGCGCAGCACACAGACGTAGTGCGTACTAGCTTGGGTAGCCGCCCCCATAATAAGATCTAGGAGAGGCGCAGCACACAGACGTAGTGCGTACTAGCTTGGGTAGTTGCCCCCATAATAAGATCTAGGAGAGGCGCAGCACACAGACGCAGTGCTTACTAGCTTGGGTAGCCGCCCCCATAATAAGATCTAGGAGAGGCGCAGCACACTGACGTAGTGCTTACTAGCTTGGGTAGCCGCCCCCATAATAAGATCTAGGAGAGGCGCAGCACACTGACGTAGTGCTTACTAGCTTGGGTAGCCGCCCCCATAATAAGAAGACCTAGGAGAGGCGCAGCACACTGACGTAGTGCGTACTAGCTTGGGTAGCCGCCCCCATAATAAGATCTAGGAGAGGCGCAGCACACAGACGTAGTGCGTACTAGCTTGGGTAGCAGCCCCCATAATAAGATCTAGGAGAGGCGCAGCACACAGACGTAGTGCTTACTAGCTTGGGTAGCCGCCCCCATAATAAGAAGACCTAGGAGAGGCGCAGCACACAGACGTAGTGCGTACTAGCTTGGGTAGCCGCCCCTATAATAAGATCTAGGAGAGGCGCAGCACACAGACGTAGTGCGTACTAGCTTGGGTAGCCGCCCCCATAATAAGATCTAGGAGAGGCGCAGCACACTGACGTAGTGCTTACTAGCTTGGGTAGCCGCCCCCATAATAAGAAGACCTAGGAGAGGCGCAGCACACAGACGTAGTGCTTACTAGCTTGGGTAGCCGCCCCCATAATAAGAAGACCTAGGAGAGGCGCAGCACACAGACGTAGTGCTTACTAGCTTGGGTAGCCGCCCCCATAATATGAAGACCTAGGAGAGGCGCAGCACACAGACGTAGTGCTTACTAGCTTGGGTAGCCGCCCCCATAATAAGACCTAGGAGAGGCGCAGCACACTGACGTAGTGCTTACTAGCTTGGGTAGCCGCCCCCATAATAAGAAGACCTAGGAGAGGCGCAGCACACAGACGTAGTGCTTATTAGCTTGGGTAGCCGCCCCCATAATAAGAAGACCTAGGAGAGGCGCAGCACACAGACGTAGTGCGTACTAGCTTGGGTAGCCGCCCCCATAATAAGATCTAGGAGAGGCGCAGCACACTGACGTAGTGCTTACTAGCTTGGGTAGCCGCCCCCATAATAAGAAGACCTAGGAGAGGCGCAGCACACAGACGTAGTGCTTATTAGCTTGGGTAGCCGCCCCCATAATAAGATCTAGGAGAGGCGCAGCACACAGACGTAGTGCTTATTAGCTTGGGTAGCCGCCCCCATAATAAGAAGACCTAGGAGAGGCGCAGCACACAGACGTAGTGCGTACTAGCTTGGGTAGCCGCCCCCATAATAAGATCTAGGAGAGGCGCAGCACACTGACGTAGTGCTTACTAGCTTGGGTAGCCGCCCCCATAATAAGAAGACCTAGGAGAGGCGCAGCACACAGACGTAGTGCTTATTAGCTTGGGTAGCCGCCCCCATAATAAGAAGACCTAGGAGAGGCGCAGCACACTGACGTAGTGCTTACTAGCTTGGGTAGCCGCCCCCATAATAAGATCTAGGAGAGGCGCAGCACACTGACGTAGTGCTTACTAGCTTGGGTAGCCGCCTCTATAATAAGAAGACCTAGGAGAGGCGCAGCACACAGACGTAGAGCGTACTAGCTTGGGTAGCCGCCCCCATAATAAGATCTAGGAGAGGCGCAGCACACAGACGTAGTGCGTACTAGCTTGGGTAGCCGCCCCCATAATAAGATCTAGGAGAGGCGCAGCACACAGACGTAGTGCTTACTAGCTTGGGTAGCCGCCCCCATAATAAGATCTAGGAGAGGCGCAGCACACAGACGTAGTGCGTACTAGCTTGGGTAGCCGCCCCCATAATAAGAAGACCTAGGAGAGGCGCAGCACACAGACGTAGAGCGTACTAGCTTGGGTAGCCGCCCCCATAATAAGATCTAGGAGAGGCGCAGCACACAGACGTAGTGCGTACTAGCTTGGGTAGCCGCCCCCATAATAAGATCTAGGAGAGGCGCAGCACACAGACGTAGTGCTTACTAGCTTGGGTAGCCGCCCCCATAATAAGAAGACCTAGGAGAGGCGCAGCACACTGACGTAGTGCGTACTAGCTTGGGTAGCCGCCCCCATAATAAGATCTAGGAGAGGCGCAGCACACAGACGTAGTGCGTACTAGCTTGGGTAGCCGCCCCCATAATAAGATCTAGGAGAGGCGCAGCACACAGACGTAGTGCTTACTAGCTTGGGTAGCCGCCCCCATAATAAGATCTAGGAGAGGCGCAGCACACAGACGTAGTGCGTACTAGCTTGGGTAGTTGCCCCCATAATAAGAAGACCTAGGAGAGGCGCAGCACACAGACGTAGAGCGTACTAGCTTGGGTAGCCGCCCCCATAATAAGATCTAGGAGAGGCGCAGCACACAGACGTAGTGCGTACTAGCTTGGGTAGCCGCCCCCATAATAAGATCTAGGAGAGGCGCAGCACACAGACGTAGTGCTTACTAGCTTGGGTAGCCGCCCCCATAATAAGATCTAGGAGAGGCGCAGCACACAGACATAGTGCGTACTAGCTTGGGTAGCCGCCCCCATAATAAGAAGACCTTGGAGAGGCGCAGCACACAGACGTAGTGCTTACTAGCTTGAGTAGCCGCCCCCATAATAAGATCTAGGAGAGGCGCAGCACACTGACGTAGTGCTTACTAGCTTGGGTAGCCGCCCCCATAATAAGAAGACCTAGGAGAGGCGCAGCACACAGACGTAGTGCGTACTAGCTTGGGTAGCCGCCCCCATAATAAGAAGACCTAGGAGAGGCGCAGCACACAGACGTAGTGCGTACTAGCTTGAGTAGCCGCCCCCATAATAAGAAGACCTAGGAGAGGCGCAGCACACAGACGTAGTGCTTACTAGCTTGGGTAGCCGCCCCCATAATAAGAAGACCTAGGAGAGGCGCAGCACACAGACGTAGTGCGTACTAGCTTGGGTAGCCGCCCCCATAATAAGAAGACCTAGGAGAGGCGCAGCACACAGACGTAGTGCGTACTAGCTTGGGTAGCCGCCCCCATAATAAGAAGACCTAGGAGAGGCGCAGCACACAGACGTAGTGCTTACTAGCTTGGGTAGCCGCCCCCATAATAAGAAGACCTAGGAGAGGTGCAGCACACAGACGTAGTGCGTACTAGCTTGGGTAGCCGCCCCCATAATAAGAAGACCTAGGAGAGGCGCAGCACACAGACGTAGTGCTTACTAGCTTGAGTAGCCGCCCCCATAATAAGAAGACCTAGGAGAGGCGCAGCACACTGACGTAGTGCTTACTAGCTTGGGTAGCCGCCCCCATAATAAGAAGACCTAGGAGAGGCGCAGCACACAGACGTAGTGCTTATTAGCTTGGGTAGCCGCCCCCATAATAAGATCTAGGAGAGGCGCAGCACACTGACGTAGTGCTTACTAGCTTGGGTAGCCGCCCCCATAATAAGAAGACCTAGGAGAGGCGCAGCACACAGACGTAGTGCTTACTAGCTTGGGTAGCCGCCCCCATAATAAGAAGACCTAGGAGAGGCGCAGCACACAGACGTAGTGCGTACTAGCTTGGGTAGCCGCCCCCATAATAAGAAGACCTAGGAGAGGCGCAGCACACAGACGTAGTGCTTATTAGCTTGGGTAGCCGCCCCCATAATAAGATCTAGGAGAGGCGCAGCACACTGACGTAGTGCTTACTAGCTTGGGTAGCCGCCCCCATAATAAGATCTAGGAGAGGCGCAGCACACTGACGTAGTGCTTACTAGCTTGGGTAGCCGCCCCCATAATAAGATCTAGGAGAGGCGCAGCACACTGACGTAGTGCTTACTAGCTTGGGTAGCCGCCCCCATAATAAGATCTAGGAGACGCGCAGCACACTGACGTAGTGCTTACTAGCTTGGGTAGCCGCCCCCATAATAAGAAGACCTAGGAGAGGCGCAGCACACTGACATAGTGCTTACTAGCTTGGGTAGCCGCCCCCATAATAAGAAGACCTAGGAGAGGCGCAGCACACAGACGTAGTGCTTACTAGCTTGGGTAGCCGCCCCCATAATAAGAAGACCTAGGAGAGGCGCAGCACACTGACGTAGTGCTTACTAGCTTGGGTAGCCGCCCCCATAATAAGAAGACCTAGGAGAGGCGCAGCACACAGACGTAGTGCTTACTAGCTTGGGTAGCCGCCCCCATAATAAGATCTAGGAGAGGCGCAGCACACTGACGTAGTGCTTACTAGCTTGGGTAGCCGCCCCCATAATAAGAAGACCTAGGAGAGGCGCAGCACACTGACGTAGTGCTTACTAGCTTGGGTAGCCGCCCCCATAATAAGAAGACCTAGGAGAGGCGCAGCACACTGACGTAGTGCTTACTAGCTTGGGTAGCCGCCCCCATAATAAGAAGACCTAGGAGAGGCGCAGCACACAGACGTAGTGCTTACTAGCTTGGGTAGCCGCCCCCATAATAAGAAGACCTAGGAGAGGCGCAGCACACAGACGTAGTGCTTACTAGCTTGGGTAGCCGCCCCCATAATAAGAAGACCTAGGAGAGGCGCAGCACACAGACGTAGTGCTTACTAGCTTGGGTAGCCGCCCCCATAATAAGATCTAGGAGAGGCGCAGCACACAGACGTAGTGCTTACTAGCTTGGGTAGCCGCCCCCATAATAAGAAGACCTAGGAGAGGCGCAGCACACAGACGTAGTGCTTATTAGCTTGGGTAGCCGCCCCCATAATAAGATCTAGGAGAGGCGCAGCACACTGACGTAGTGCTTACTAGCTTGGGTAGCCGCCCCCATAATAAGATCTAGGAGAGGCGCAGCACACTGACGTAGTGCTTACTAGCTTGGGTAGCCGCCCCCATAATAAGAAGACCTAGGAGAGGCGCAGCACACTGACGTAGTGCGTACTAGCTTGGGTAGCCGCCCCCATAATAAGAAGACCTAGGAGAGGCGCAGCACACTGACGTAGTGCGTACTAGCTTGGGTAGCCGCCCCCATAATAAGAAGACCTAGGAGAGGCGCAGCACACAGACGTAGTGCGTACTAGCTTGGGTAGCCGCCCCCATAATAAGATCTAGGAGAGGCGCAGCACACTGACGTAGTGCTTACTAGCTTGGGTAGCCGCCCCCATAATAAGAAGACCTAGGAGAGGCGCAGCACACAGACGTAGTGCTTACTAGCTTGGGTAGCCGCCCCCATAATAAGAAGACCTAGGAGAGGCGCAGCACACTGACGTAGTGCTTACTAGCTTGGGTAGCCGCCCCTATAATAAGAAGACCTAGGAGAGGCGCAGCACACTGACGTAGTGCTTACTAGCTTGGGTAGCCGCCCCCATAATAAGAAGACCTAGGAGAGGCGCAGCACACTGACGTAGTGCTTACTAGCTTGGGTAGCCGCCCCTATAATAAGAAGACCTAGGAGAGGCGCAGCACACTGACGTAGTGCTTACTAGCTTGGGTAGCCGCCCCCATAATAAGAAGACCTAGGAGAGGCGCAGCACACAGACGTAGTGCTTACTAGCTTGGGTAGCCGCCCCCATAATAAGAAGACCTAGGAGAGGCGCAGCACACTGACGTAGTGCTTACTAGCTTGGGTAGCCGCCCCTATAATAAGAAGACCTAGGAGAGGCGCAGCACACTGACGTAGTGCTTACTAGCTTGGGTAGCCGCCCCCATAATAAGAAGACCTAGGAGAGGCGCAGCACACTGACGTAGTGCTTACTAGCTTGGGTAGCCGCCCCCATAATAAGAAGACCTAGGAGAGGCGCAGCACACAGACGTAGTGCTTACTAGCTTGGGTAGCCGCCCCTGTACGGTGTACGTACATGGAAAAATAATTTCATTATTAAATAAGTTAAATTAACCAAATGTAGGCTCATGTAAGTGCACTTTGAACGCGACCTACATTCGGAAATGCATTGACATTAGACTCAGCAACGATTGTATGCATTTATGTAAATTATTTTATTTTAGTGTTCAATTAGACGTGGTTTGAGTCGGACTACTTGCATTTTTATTTAGACTCTTCCCGTTAGGCACTCAGTGACATTTCTGCATTTATTACAGTTGCATTTGCATTGCATTGACATCATATTTATGTTAGGATTGCATCCTACATAATTTTTTTTGGTCCTTCGTAACCTTTGCAAGTATCATACAGTCCGATACATCGGTCGCTCGTCGCGCGGGATTTGTGTCGTGTCGCGTCATACCGTACTACGTGTGTAGCCGTGCAGGAGCATTCAGGGAGGTAGCAGCGATCCAGGTTCCAGAGCGTCAGCAGCATACAGGGAGAGTTCCTGACTTTCAAGTAAGATCGTTCATTTTTTATCTTACGGCTTTACAATGGAGGGGTTAATCGTGCGTCAAGCTGAGATCCTTGAGGAGGTGAAGAAAATCCATTCTAATTTCAAGAAGGACTCAGCGAGCAGGAAGACCACCGAGTACATTCGTAATAGGCTTGAACGGTTAGATTTACTATGGAAGGAATTTGAAGAGAAGAACCGGGAGCTGAGCGCAGTAGAAGAGAAAGATCATCAGTATTTCACCAGCAATATTTATGAGGTCATGAAGAGCTGGTACCACGGAGCGCGTCAGGAAATTGCAGCGTTCGAGATGAAGACTCTTGCTGGACCCAGTAACGCCGGCCATAGTAAGTCGAATGTTGAGTTTGACAAGACCCTTTTCGAGACATTTTCAGGAGTAGAGGACAAGCTACTCGAGTTACAGCAGTTGCAACAAGCTAACTTTCGTGCATTCACTAGGTTAGTGAATCGAAGCTTAGATGAGGTTATGGAAAAATGGGAGATTGAGGATATGCTCAAGACTGTAGAATTTCGGTGGACTACAATTGATAAATTACACTTACAAATTGACGGCATATTAGAGGGGAAACCTCATGATTATTATGACGATTTTAGCTATTATGAAGATGCATTTATAAAAATAAAACGGGCATTGAACACAAAATTAAACGCCTCTGTACATCAACAACAAACATTGCCTAAAATTGACATTCCCACGTTTAACGGTAATTATGCATTATGGCCTACATTTATGGATTTGTACGTAGAAGCGATTCATAATAACACAGCTATTGCAAAAACTCAGAAAATGCAGCATCTAAAGGGTAGACTTCGCGGGGAAGCGGAAAAGCTCGTACAACATTTACACATTGCACCCGAAAATTATGACACGTGTTGGGAAATTCTGAACCATAGATACAATAATAAATTCTTGTTATTCACCAGGAATTTCCAGGTATTTATGCGTCAACCTAATCTACAAAAACAATCTGCATTCGACCTCAAGCGGCTATATGACACTAGCAACGAAACCATAAATGCGATACATAACTTGGGCGTCGATACTAGCTCTTGGGATCCGGTTCTAGTTTACGTTTTATGCGAAAAATTAGACTCGGAAACGTACTCGGAATACATGCAGTCCAGGTCGGATCCGCGCGAGATACCAACGTTCAATCATTTTATGGATTTCGTTGAAAATAAGTTTATGGCTCTAGAACCGCTGCATAGGAAAAAACCAGAAAACGGTAGTAAACCTGCATCGAAACCTCAACCCAACACGCCATACTCGTTCAACAAAAATTACAAATCAGCAAATTCACAAACCAATAAAAGTTCGTCAAACGGTTCTCGTAATTTCCATGCATCAAACGCTGGGCAGTTTAGCAAGATTAGTTGCCCATTGTGCAATACCAATCACGCATTATTTCAGTGCTCTAAGTTCACTGACATGCAAGGTACGGAAAAAATTTCATTTATAGAGAACAATAAAATATGCAAAAATTGTCTGTACGTGCATAGTAAGGGTTACTGTGCGTCACAGAAAAGATGCAGAGAATGCAACGAACAACATAACACACTTTTGCACAACGATATTGCGAAGTCAGCGCAAACGCCCTCAGCAACACAGACTGTGCCTAAACCGTCGTCATCGACTTCAACTAGGTCAAACAAAAACCAGCAAAATAACTTCGCATCAAACAATGATGATGAAATATTATTACCAACAGCATTGGTACGAGTAGAGACAGCTGGAGGCGACTACATGACACTAAGGGCTTTAATTGATCAAGGTTCACAGATCACACTGATCACGGAGAATGCAGCTCAAAGATTGGGCATACAGCGTCAACAACTGAGCGCAAACATAAGCGGGATCGGCACTGTATCCAATAAGAGCAAAGGAAAGATCCAATTATCATGCAAGTCCCTGCACAATGACTTCCGTTTCACAACGGAAGCAGTAATCATGTCACGAGTGGTAAACAATCTGCCTAATGTTACATTTGCAAAGAAACCTTGGGCTCATGTGACAGA
Organism: Mythimna impura; assembly: GCA_905147345.3. NCBI lineage: Eukaryota > Metazoa > Arthropoda > Insecta > Lepidoptera > Noctuidae > Mythimna > Mythimna impura. Next base: position 28,462,290 of record LR990357.1, on the reverse strand, counting down.
CATCACCCTAGCCGACCCAGAATATAATATCTCAAGACCCATAGATATACTTTTGGATGCACATGTATTTTCAGAAATACTCATGAATGGCTTAGTCAAAGGAGGGGTTAACGAACCCATGGCACAACAAACACGGTTAGGATGGATACTGTCAGGCAATGTCACAAAAACAGTCAACTGTAACGTCGTAGTAAATGAAACTGCCGACTTGACAAAATACTGGGAAGTAGAAGACATCAGTGGGGATGCATGCAACTCCATGACGTCAGAGGAACGATACTGTGAGGAGTCCTATTCGGCAACGACAAAACGATTATGCAACGGCAGATATGAAGTTCGCTTACCAATGAAGCTTAACTTTCATCAACTGCTGGGTAAATCCAAGTCACGCGCTGTAGCACAGTTCATGCAACTAGAAAAGCGGTTAGGCAGGGATGACAAATTATCGGATAGTTACACCAAATTCATGCAAGAATATCTGGAAATGGGACACATGAAGGAGAGCAAATCTGACCTAAACACGGCATGCTACTTACCACATCATGGAGTACTCAAACAGGATTCAGTGACAACCAAACTTAGGGTGGTTTTTAACGCCTCCCAGAAAACTGACACAGGTTACAGCCTAAACGACTTGATGGAGTGCGGTCCTAAGCTTCATCAAGACTTACTGACATTGCTACTTGGATGGCGACTATACAAGTACGTCTTTACTGCAGACTGTGAGAAGATGTACCGCATGATCCTAGTACAGGAAGAAGATCAACACTTGCAGAAGATCGTGTGGAGGGAAGGCAATCAAGATCCTTTAAAAGAGTACCAGCTATGCACAGTGACGTATGGTACCAAGGCAGCACCATTTTTAGCTCTTCGAACGCTAAAACAGCTAGCTAATGATGACGTAGAGAAATACCCGTTAGCAGCTAATATCATCGCAAGCGAGATGTACGTTGATGATGTCTTAAGTGGCAGCGATTCCATCGAGCAAGCACAAGAAATGCAAGATCAACTGATCAACATGCTAGGAGGAGCTGGCCTGACACTACGGAAGTGGTCAAGTAATGACCCGACCTTGATTGAAAGATTATCATCATCAGATCGTAATCAAACGACAATGCACTTTACAAACGATGGAATTACAAAAGCCTTGGGGGTGCAGTGGAATCCTACAACTGACACATTTTCATTTACAAATAAAATACAATTTGACAATAAAACTCAACTTACAAAAAGGAAGCTACTATCTGAGATCTCGAAAATCTTCGACCCACTTGGCTGGCTGACACCTTTGACAGTAAAGGCAAAACTTCTCTTTCAAAGCGTCTGGTTATCAGGATGCGATTGGGATGAAACTTTACCTGACAGCGTGCAAGAAGAATGGAAGCAGTTTACTGACGACTTGCATCACATAACCCAATACCAAATACCGAGATGGCTAGGAAATACAACAAAACCTTTCCAAATCCATGGGTTTTGCGACGCGTCAGAAAAGGCCTACGCATGTGCTATATACTTGCTGACAACAAATAATAAAAACGAGCCCGTGACTACACTTATCGTTGCAAAGTCAAGGTTATCACCCGTCAGCAAAAAATTGTCACTGCCACGGCTCGAACTATGCGGAGCGTTACTGCTATCACGGTTGATGAAAAAGGTTCTCAAGGCCTTTAAATGGGATACTTTGCACAAACACACATACGCCTGGACGGATTCTATGATTGTACTAGGCTGGCTGCATGGTGACGTCACAAAATGGAAATCATTCGTCAGCAACAGAGTACAACAAGTACATGACGTAATTCCAAAACAGCACTGGAGCTATGTCAAATCCGAGGAAAACGCTGCAGACTGTGCATCACGCGGCATCAGCTGTTCCCAACTATTGCAACATCCTTTATGGTGGCAAGGACCCAACTGGATGAAAAACTACAGCACTGAGCAAACATTTGATAAAATTGCAATTACACCGACGACATGCGAATCAAAACAAAAACAAATGCAAACGTGTGTTGTGAAATGTGAACCGTCTTCAATTGTAATTGAGTTATTAGATAGACACAGCGATATGACTCGCATTACAAGGGTCATTGCCTGGATAAAACGCTTCATAAACAGCTGTTCGAACAAGGACACTAATCATACCACCTATTTGACATCGACAGAATTACAAAGCGCTGAAAAACTTGTAATGAAACAGATTCAACTGCATGCCTTCAAGGACGAGATCACGAGACTGAAGGAAAATAAAAGTTTGAACACCAAAAGTAACCTACTGAGTTTGAATCCATTTCTTGACAAAGAAGACGTTCTGCGAGTGGGGGGAAGGTTACAGTACTCAAACTTGAATGAAGACGCTAAGCATCCAATTCTACTACCACACGACCACAAACTGACAGAATTATTGATTTGGCAAGCACACAGAGGAACATTACATGGAGGTCCTAAATTAACTCTGACACACTTACGACAAAGAGTTTGGATCGTAGGAGGATATCGCGCCGTCAAAAAGGTTTTACATAAATGCGTTATATGTCGCCGATTTAATGCAAAACAAACGAACCAGATCATGGCTGACCTACCAGAGGCGAGAGTGACAGTATCTCGCCCTTTCACACATACAGGTGTCGATTTTACTGGCCACGTTGAGATCAAGGCAAGTAAAGGCCGAGGCGTCAGAACACTGTTGGCATACGTCGCAGTATTTGTTTGCCTAGCCACAAAAGCGATCCATCTAGAACTGGTATCGGAATTATCCAGTACAGCGTTCCTAGCGGCTTTCAAGCGCTTTTGCGCACGTCGAGGCACGCCACGGGACATGTACAGCGATAACGGCACGAATTTTGTAGGCGCAAATCGGATCCTTTTGCAACAATATAAATGCATAGTAGAGAACATTGACAACTTCTTTTTGGGAAAAATATCAGAGATGGGAGTCACGTGGCACTTCAATGCTCCCGTGTGGCCAAGCGCAGGCGGACTGTGGGAAGCTGCTGTGAAGAGCATGAAATATCATCTCAAACGGGTTATTGGAGATCAACGCCTAACCTACGAAGAATTTACTACTCTACTATGTCAGATTGAAGCTTGTTTAAATTCACGACCACTATGCACCGTTACAGAGAATGCCGAAGAAATTAACTGCCTAACTCCAGGACATTTCTTAACTGGCACCTCACTTATGACAATCCCAGAACCAGACATTGACAATACCTACCATCCAAGCAAGAGATGGCAAACTGTGCAAAAACTTGGCAAGGATTTCTGGAAGAAATGGTCGCAAGAATACCTGCAACAACTACAAGCAAGACTAAAATGGAAACGACAAAATACGGACCCACTAATAAATGACATTGTATGCATTAAGGATGAAAAATTACCTGCAGGGCACTAGGTCGAGTAGCGGAGCTACACCCGGGAAAAGATGGCCACACTAGAGTTGTGACACTACAAACTGCAAAAGGCGTAACTAAACGACCTATTACAAGATTGGTACCACTAGTTGAAGCTGACGAACAAAACCAAACTAACACTGACAAAATACCGAAAAACAATCGAAACCGATCCAAAAAGCTCACCTGGAGCAGCTTGGTGTGCTACACGTTGATGCTGATTATGACATTAATAGCACCCACTGTCCAGCAAGATATGATACTTACCCAACTGACGAAAAATCAAACGATTTACTTTGACAAAATTGCAGACTTACAAGAAATTAAAGATGAATGGAAATTAGTCTTCTACTATAACATGACAAATTACTGGCGCAATGTGGACACTCTACAAGGATTCGTATCCCACATAAAGGAAGCTCGTTGCGATGAGTGGTTGATGCAATTTCATGTCTTAATCAACCAACTCGAACAAAGCACAAGTGAACTCAACTATTACAACGAACTACTCAAGTCTCAGCGTATAATTCAGCACAGGTTCAAAAGAGGATTGATCGACGGAGTCGGTTATGTTGCAAAATCGTTGTTTGGAGTATTGGATCAACATTTTGCAGAACAATATGAGCAAGATATCGACACCATACAACATAACGAAAACCACCTGTTACAACTGCTCAAAAACCAGACCAGTATTCTGGAAACGGAAAATAATATTGTACAGCGCAATGAAGCAATAATGGTAAAGCAGTTCCAGTTAGTAAATGACCACCTCACTTCTCTGCAAAACAAGACGATTAGAGATAAACTTGAGACGTCAAATGCATTCTACATAGTTACATCAGCCATAGCTGCAGAAAGAATGGCTCAAAACTTAAAAGACGTCCAGGAGTCTCTTATCAACACCCTGACAAATATGTACCAAGGACATATGGACGTCCACCTATTATCGCCGACCCAAATGCAAAGTGAATTAGATAAAGTAGCCCGGCTACTACCTCGCGACTCTACATTACCGGAAGTTCGAAATGACGTAAGGGATATCTACAGGCTGTTCAGAATACATGCACGCATAACACAGAATTACCTGTTGATGGAAATAAAAGTACCGATCTTGAGTGATGCCCTATACGAGCTCAACAGACTGATTAGCATTCCTCAACGCATTGACAACAATCGGGTACTGTACGTTATTCCTAACTCCGCATTAATAGCATTCAACGTCAACCAATACTCATTCATCCCATTAGAACTATATGACATCCATGAATGTCAAAAATTACATGACCAAATTCTAATGTGCAGATTAAATCAACCTATATACAATACCGGCGATCGACACAAATCGATTTGCGATGTACAGCTGATTCAAGACAACGAGGAACACAGCGTTTATTGTCATACGGAAATAAAAATATGCACCGATAAATGGGTTAA